>CM077011.1:117072655-118450155 GCA_039090855.1 Macrothele yani
ACCCTAGGGTGTATTCACTGTCAAGTAATCGGAAGTATGTTTTGATACACATAATTGCCAAAAACCCTTTTTTGCATCAAGTAGGGTAAAATATTTTGCTGTTTTTACTCTAGCAGCTATATCTTCCACAGTTTTTAGTGGAAAGTGACATCTTTTAATAGCCTTGTTTAGATCAGTAGGGTATAAACACAAACGAATTTTGCCTTGTTTCTTAACGATAACCAATGGGCTTACTGCAGGAGTAGGATTAGCAACAGGTACAAGAATTTTCATCTTCACCATCATGTCAATCTCCTTCTTTACCTTCTCACGAATTGCATAAGGTATTCGCCGTGGTGGATGTATAGTTAACGAAGCACCTTCTTGCATCTGTGTATCATATTTAAAATTCTTTATGCATCCAATACCTTGAAAAATCTTTTCTGGAATAGGACTTACAACTTCATGAACCTGAATGAAATCCGTATTTCTTACTATTAAGCCCAAGTTCTCACAAGCAGCGCATTCTAAAATGCAATTGAATCTACCCTCAACCACTAGAAAATTAAGGGTAACAGGTTTGTTTTTTATAATACACTTAGTGCTTATCTCTCCCACAACTGGTGTATAAGTATTATTAAAAGACCTCAGTCGTTTAACTTGTGAATTTGAAATTTTCACCGAAAGTTATCTTGCCAATTCTGCAGTTATGACATTCCCTTCTGCACCAGTGTCAAGCTTAAAATTAGCGCAAATTCCTTTATCAAATAGCACCTTTGTATACCATTTGCCTTGGTAATTATTTGAGAAATTAATCACTTCACTGATATGTAAAGTATCACAGGTATATGTAGCCATGTCCTCCAAATCACTATCAGATTCGCTAATCTCATGAACTTCCTTATTTCGTGACTTAAGGGTTTTCATATTAGCTTTGCATTGGCGCGCATAGTGTCCCTTCTGGAAACAGTAATTACATGTCACGCTGAAAGCAGGACACTTCCGAAATTGGTGCACGAAACCACATCGCCAGCACACTCCCTTCGCTTTGCTGTCCACTGTGGACTTCGATCCTTCGCGCATTTCTGAGCAATAGAATTCTGTAGGAACTTTTTTTTTTTTTTTTGTTCTTAACGAAAGGACTTCTTTATCTTTATTCATCACTGCCTTCATTTCCTGAAGTTGATTCGAAGCCCGTTCACTAGCTCTGCATATATCAATCGCTTTACTCAATGCCAGCTCTCCTTCAGCTAATAATGATTTACGAACTTTATCTGAAAGAACACCACGCACAATCTGGTCACGCAACAAACCATCTTGTAAATTACCAAAAGCACAATCAATAATCTTCGTTCGAAGTTTAGTTAAGTAAGAATCGAAATTATCTTGCTCACCCTGCACACAAGTAAAAAATAAGTAGCGTACATACGTCTCGTTTGGTTTTGAAGCAAAGCAATAATCAAATCTTTTTTTAATCACAGCTACATCGCTCTGCTCCACCTCAGACAAATTAAAAGTATTAAAAATCATAGTTGCCTGAGTTGCTATTGCTGACATGAAAGTAGCGGCTTGCACCTGTGGTGGTTTCTCAAAAAGTTGCGTAGCAACTGCGTAAAATTCGAATGACTGCTTCCACAACTTCCATTTTGCGGCCATGTTGTCAGCAGTCACTTCCAGCTCTCGAGGAAGACGAACGTTAGAAGAATCCATGTTCCTCGAACCACAAACTCAACACAGCTTCCTCAAACTAGTCCCAACACTACAATATTTACGATCCCACTATTCTGACACTATGTAATAACATCTTAGTTATTACTCAGTAAGACAAACAGCCATTACAGATAACAACCACCGGGATGATGGGTGTTGCCAATCACGTTTATTCATCTACAAATTAGCTATACAAGAATATCGGAGAATATGACAACATTATATGACACGACGTCTTCCCGGCACAGCCAACAAACAGCCATATATTTGTCCTGTCTAGGATCACATTTTGCCATCTTATTAGCTGGCTCCAAACAGGCATTAGTAATTTCGGAAACAGTCAGCAGTTCGTGATAAGCCTTTTCTGCCGAGATCAGGGGAGCGTAAGTTGCCAGGGAGAAATGAATCCTGTACAGGTAAAAGAGAAAAAATAAAGCAGTTAGTCAGCAAATCAACGGCTATTCTAATGTCACAATTGAACATAAGGTTGACTAAGTCACAAAAGTAATAACACACTAGGATAAACTAATCTAAGTGGTCTCTCACTTATTAATTTTGCAAGTCCCTTATTTCTAGCAAAAGAGGCACTTTATAATTACTGCATAGTATTTTAAAATCGCACGAAACGCGAGTGGTCTAAGTGGTGGATTTTGATTTCACTGGAATTCGAACCCAATCATCCTGGATAAGACATCCACGTTGCATTCTCTTTGAAAGAGTTGTCCTAAATTTGGAAGACACGTTTTTTGGGTGACGCTGCTGCTAAATCTTGCTGACGCCAAGAATCGACGATATAGCGGTTTCCGCGGTCTCTGTAACGGTAGAAGGTTCTCAACGCATGCTCATTAAGCACAGCGTTTGATGACTAAACCTGATTCTTACTAAGCAACGAAATACTTCTCTATTAGTTCTCAACCCCACTGTTTATCTGAATTTCCTTAAATGGAATAACGTTAAAAGTACACTCATTGTCAAAAAAATCCGCGCACCAAGAAAAAACCGCGCGATTAACGCGAAACTCGGCGAATAGCTACTGGGAGGGCTGACATGCAAATGATCAAAGTTTAGAGCGTTTTGGATCCGCATGCCTGCGTATCCAAAACAGGTGCTGCAATCGCAATCATTTGGGCTTATAAGGCGCCGCGCAGGGGGACTCCGATATTCGTGCCGCAGTGCATGGTAAGAGTCAGGTGAGATTCCTGAGCAATAGATATGCCGAGGAGCCGAAGTAGTTGCGCGTACGGACACCTGACGGAATTTGAACAAAGCCGTATCGTCAGGATGAGAGAGGCAGGGTGGCCGGCGCGCCGAATCGGCCACCATTTGGGCCGGTCGAACAGTAGAGTGCGATCGTGTTGGGAGCAATGGACACAGGAAGGCACCGTGACACGGCAGACTGGCTCTAGACTGCCCAGACACATTAAAGACCATTTGAACGCACGGGTGACAGGTGTGCTTTTGCTTTTCTTCCCTCCGAAAAATGGATCTTTGCCTTTTAGTCACCCTTTTCTTGGGTCAACTAAAGGCGGGCATCTTCATTTTGCCTTGTTTTCATTGTGAGCTGTAGTGTGCCGTTTTAAAATTCATTAAATTTTGGCTGAGTGATGGCGCCAAAATGAAAACGTAAACGTGTGGCGTTAAAGTGAAGGAGAAAATTATAATCGTTGATCGTCTAGGGAAAGGTGAATATGGGAAGAAGTTGGCGGATGAGTGTGGTATCGGAACTTCAACGATTTCAGACATAAAAAAGAATGCCGATTCATTAAAAACATTCATTTCAAAAATTGAAAATGAAGAAGGATGTTCACCGAGAAAATCTATGAAAAGACCTGTAAATGATAAAATTGAGGCAGCGGTTTATACCTGGTTTGTACAGAAACATTCTCAAGGCCAGCCAATATCAGGACCTGTACTTTCAGAAAAGGCCTTAATATTTAATGTAAAATTAGGTGGAGATCCACATTTCAAGGCAAGTCAAGGTTGGCTAAGAAATTTTAAAAAAGGCAAGGAATTCGTGAGCTCGAAATTCACTGCGAAAAGATGTATGCCAACGCGAGTTCCGCAAATACGTTTGTTTAAGAATTTACAACAAAGTTTGCAAGACAATTTGACAAAGATTTTTTCTGCAATGCGGATGAAACTGGCCTTTACTGGGAAGCTCTGTCTGAAAAAAAAATAACTCTGGCCTCAAAGAAGGAACTCACGGCACCTGGTTATAAAATGAGCAGAGATCAAGTCACTGTGTTGACTTGTGCAAATTCAACAGGAACTCACAAGCTTCCGCTGCTTACGATTGGGAAATCAAAGAAACTCAGGGACATCAAGAACGTTAAAAACCTTCCCGTGACGTACATGAATCAACAGTGAGGGTGCATGAGTTGTAACGTGTTTCTGCAGTGGTACGACACGTGTTTTGTTCCAAAGTCAAAATATTTCAGGAGAGTATTGGTAAAGAAGGGAAGGTCTTGCTGCTCTTAGATAATGCTCCATCTCACCCGTCTCCTGAAAGTTTAGAGCAAGAGAATGAAAAGTTTTCAGTTGTCTTCCTACCACCAAATGTAACAAACCTCCTGCAACCAACGGACCAGCGCATTATCGAGTGTATGAAACGCCAATACAGAAAAAAACACTCCTTCGTAAACTTCTCTCCGATGACGAAGATCAAGTTATGGATTTCTATAAACGTATAGACTTGAAGGAACGTGCTTAAATGGCTGGAGGTGCTTGGAATCAACTCAAAGCAATAACATTGAAGAGAGCTTGGCGAAAAATCATGAGTGACATATAGAAAGTGAAAGTAATGTAGAATCAGAAATCACAAGTATTAATGAACTAGCGAATATCGCCACCCAAATTCCTGGTTCTTCTCAAAGAAAGGTGGAAGATTTGAAAGAATGGCTGGGGTCTGACTTTGCTGATCCTGGCTACCAAATCATGACGGACGACAAGACTGAGAACAGCTTCTTAAATGTGGATGCATCGGAAGGGGAAAAGTGAAAATGAGAGAGAAATAGAAGAGAGAAACGTACCCTCTCACAATCATGCTTTGGATTAATGTGGATGGAGGATCAGGAAGAGTGCGACGCTTTCCAACTGCTTCATGTTAAAAGAGTTCGCGACTTGGCAGCTAGAAACCGATGTAGCTTCTCGAAAAAAAAAAAAAATAACGGACTTCTTTTAAATGTACATACAGATATAAATATATATGTTAATAGTGTTTTTTTTTAAATGTGATTACCATTTATCTTTTTGTATCCGATTTCAACGGAAAATCTAATTATCCGAATTTTTGCATGTCCGGAGCAACCCTGGTCCCTATTAATCCTGATAATTTGTGTTGCACTGTACTGAGAGACATTATTTGGTATTTTTTTCACCTTTGTTGTTTTCTAACAAGATATATTTTCGTAAGGGAAAAAACAAATAGAGCTGCAGTTTTACGTGACAAGCGCGCGATATGCGAATCCGGAGTAGCTTACTCCCGAAACCTGACCGAGGACATGTGCCATTCATGGACAGTTGTTGTGACTGCCTCGTATCGGAAACTCAAAGGATCAATTTCGATCTATAAACAAAAAAAAAAAATGTCGCCTATCGAAATTCAGAGTAAAGGTAGAGACTGAGAAATAATAAAATTCCCAAGCCTTGCTATTTTCTTACTGGTTCTATATACTCTGGTCAGATTTGATTTGTTGGTAAAACGTACGCAGTATGAAGCTTTTTGAGGTGTGATAATATTGGATGAAGCGTGTGGCGCGTGTTGGGGATAATAAAGGTGAACGTGTTAGCGCCCAGGTTCCAAAACAGATCACACACCTATACGCGCACGCAACTCGTTCGGAATTTCAATATTCAAAAATAAATGGATTTACTTAGTGTAAGTAATTGCAAAAAAATTATTTTTTCGATAGCGGATGCTTCTTCATATGGGTTAACAAGCGGCTAATCCCAAATTTATTAGCATGAGGAAATTACTCGATGTAAAGATTTATGTATACTTCCGAAATGTTACGGGTATCCTTCGGCGGCAGTTGCCTGCTGGTTTGTTTACGTTTTATCCTGTGGTTTTCTATGGTCTAAAACAGTTTAGAAGTCCAGCTAGGTTCAATCCATGTGAATTAAGCGAACATAATATATAATAAAAAAATATCATATTCCTTAAATCGCTGAAATCGCACTCGCGGAGATGAGACAGGTACTTTGTTGGGCCACTTGTAAGAAAGAAAGTTCTTAATACGGCATAATGGTGTACTTTGTGTCGCTTTGTCTTTTTTTTTCAATAAACGACTGAATTTTCAAAATCGCATTTTATATCACTGTTTTCCATCTTAAAAATTGCCTTTAAGTGCACATCTAAAAAAAAAAAAAAACTAGAATAAAGCATATAGTCAAATGATGCAATTTCATCGAAGTTATAAAAGTCAAAAATACATTTTGAATTACGATGTCAACTTGCCGGATGCTATGCTTTAAAATGGCGCTCTCAAAAAAAAAAAAAAGTAAATAAATAAATAAAAAATAAAAAAATAACAAAAAATAACGTCAAAACAACTGCATCATAAATGCATACATTATATTGATTGAATCATAGCTTCATTAGTTTTAGTAATCTCAAATCACGATTTACTGAGTTTTTCATTAATTTTTTGAAAATAAATAATTTTCTTGAAGCACAACTAACTATGCTGTCCATGTGGCTGCGTAGTCAGAGGTACCAGACTCGCCTATCCTCCTATTACAGCCCCACCTCTAGCCGTGGCCGAAGTCTGGATCCAAAGCCCTGAAATTATAGATAGGAGGGATGTATTCCTTGATGCTCAAGAAGCTCGTTATACTTCGAATTAAAAAAAAAAAAAGAACTAACTAATTACTTCCTTTCGATACCTTCGTCTGTTAAATTCAGAACTTTTCTCTCCTTAAGTTATTCCGAATTCTTAATTTGCTTACATAAAATCATTCCGTTCAAAATTTTTCAAAAATGGCGCATTCAACAACTTCGTCCGAGAACCGTTTTCGAAAACATTAAAGATGGCGGCCTGAATTCCAAAGGGGAATCATCTATTGTTTTAACACATCCTTTACTGGAAGAATGGGCCACAATGTCTGCTTCAAAAAACTTTTTTTCGTGTAAATTTCTCTTTTTTTCTCTCTTTAACCTTTTAACTGTTAGAAATTCTAAGTAGGTTCGCGCGTTGATCTCAAATGACGGATTCAACAAACGAAAGAGAATTCTTGAATTCACAGAACGAATGGTTGAAAGCATAAAGAGTACTTACCACTTTTAAATAGATAATCCTTTATTCACAACACATCACTGAAACACTGAATATCTAAGAAAACACATGCTATCTAATTTTATATATATATTTTTTGGAACAACATCACACACGCAGTACGTTCACACATAACCCCATCGTTTTTGTAGTTTCGGTTCTCACGGGAACAGCTTTTCTCTTCTCAGGTCGAAGGTCAGGCAAGCACTTCACTTCTTTTTTGTGTTCGAGTGAGGATGAGAGTTTTTCCTTTATTATTTACAAATAAGTTCGCTTAACGCAGCAACGCCATCTATTGTTCTTTTGTGTGGAACTTTGAACGGACACATAGCAAGCACTCTTTCCAACATTAACGACCATAACGCCCAATACGCCCGAAACACCTGTCTGGAGTAAGTCAGATTTTCTACCATTACCTGTTGTTTAAATTTGCATGACCCATGACGGATCAGCAGAAGTCGCCGCCAGTAACTGTTGTTGTTACTAAACAAAGAATTGAAACAACAGACAGTTTCGGGCCTTATGGTAAATAGAATGATACAAGATTTTAGGGTAATGGTCGTTAAAAGGTTAAGCTGGTTTAATAACAATCTGGGATTATAGCCAGTCCCAGTCGCCTAAATTCCGCGGTTGGTTTCCGGAAGGAGGCAGTGGCGTGGGACGAACGCGCAATGCATTTCTCATATGCAGCCAGATCCCAGCCCCGGCTCAGAAGATTAGCCAGCATCCCGCGCCTCAGCCCACTCTGTCACAGAAGCGGTACGGCTGAATCTCGTCCAGTTTGTCTTGTATAAAACCCTAATGCGAATGTTACTGCATGCACTTTTGGTTATGCCCGAATCACTCCGTGGGACTACTTTTGTGCATGTTTATGCCGTAGAAATAGCCACTGTCATAATTCTGTGTTAGTTTACCTTTCCATTTTACAGTTTACAGTTTTTTGGGACAGTAACCCTTTTCCCCGAACCTGATGTTAAACCGGCTGGTGCTTAACAACGTCCTATGTTTAGTATTTACCAAAATATAGGTTTCACTTTTGGAATGCTTTTGCATGGCGGTCTGATGGCGCAGTGGTCTAAGCGCTGGCTTCTGACCATTCGTGTGAGAAGGGTACACGTTCGAGTGCCACTGCGGCACGATATTGTGGGTGTCTTACGACACTGGCTCTCTTGGATGGAAACAGTGGCCCTAACCTGGGGACTGCTCATATACCTTCGAGTTGTTCACGTTGCTCGTTAACTCTCCCCCCCCCAAAAAAAAAAAGAATCAGAAACACTGGTTTTTAAATTGTTTGTGTGAGACAATCGGAGCTTGATGAATTTTTTCAAAAAGAAATGGTTCATGAATATGTTATCGTCTAAAATTAAAAATACTCCGACATTAAAAAAATATCCTCAAAATCACTTTAGCAGTTTCCTTTTTTTTTTAATCGTAGGAGAAAAGCTCAGACAGATAAAAAAAAAAGTAAAGCCCGTAAAGAAAAACCACTAAAAAGTAATTTAACGCGATAAAAAATAAACAAATAAATAAAAATATGGAATCGTATCTGGATTATAAATCTTTGCTGCTATGTTTAGACCTTTGTTTGCCGCCCCGGTGGCGCAGTGGTCTAAGGCGATGGCCTCTGATTATTCGTCCGAAAGGGGTCCGGGTTCGAATCCCGGTGAGGCATGGATGTTGTGTTTGTCTTACGGCACTGGCTCTCTCCCTTCCCTGGAACCAGTGACCCTAAATTAGGGACGGGCGACTGCTTATAGCCCATTGAGTTGCTCACGGTGGTCGTTAAACCTCAAATCAAAAAAAAAAAAAAATGGACCTTTGTTTAGACGTAATGCCCGAATTACGTCAAAATCATTTTGTTGGGCACTAAATATTGCTTAAGCAACATTGTTTGTGGCAACACTAGCGATTAAGCAACGAAACGTAACAATTATAAATAAATACGTCATTGTCAAGGAAGTCATATGATCAGACTTCTCGAAGAAAAAAAAATCAGTTTGTTTTCAGCAGCGGACAGAGCAGGTGCTCGGATAAAACTATCAAGAACTCAAGAGGAAGTGAAGGTAACTATGGGTCTTTTTGGTACTATTTTGGAGGTAGTAAATGCGGCGGTAGAAGAGTGGTCGGTAAGGATTTTAGAGCAGCGCAGGCGAAGGGGAAGGTTGAGGCGGATCGCGGAAGGGGTACGGGAGCTTCGGTTGAAGCGGATCGCGGAGAAGTTGCATTAGTTGAAGCAGGCTCAGGGGTTGGCATAAAGGTTGAAAGTTGTGGTTGGTAGTTGAAGGTTAGGTTGAGAGTGGTGGTCATCAGTGGAGATCGATCAGATTTGGTGAGCTAAGAAACTTATCAGTGAAAAAAGATAAAAATCACGTACGAAAAGTAGTCGCATTAATGTTTTTGCTATATATACTGTTGTTTATGTTATAAAATGTGCTTGTAATTTAGTTTTTATGCTTTTTTGTTCTCACGGTAATACCCTTATAGTAGGACTCCTGAGTATCTGGCCTTATTTAGGCTTCCGGCAAAAAAAAATCTGGATTTAAAGAAGTAAGCATGGCCTAAAATTTTACAAAATTGAAAAAAAATAAAAAATGAAAGAAATATTTTTCACGAACATTTTTGGAAGTAGCTAATTTGAAAAACAAGCGAATATTTACAGGAATTATTTATCTTAATGGGTCAGTATTTATCAATATCTTTGTTATTCGGAATTTTTAAATGTTTGAAAGTTTATATTTCCCATAAAACCTGTAGCACACTAATGTTCTTATTTGGGAAGTTTTCTAGGAAATCAGATTGATTCACATTTGACGGAGGTCACGGTGATTGTAATTTGAGCTGTTAACGTCACCTGTTTCTTATTGAGACGCTGGCATTAACTACATCCGAGTTATTGGAGTAAATTACCACTGGTGGTCCTACTATTCTGAGGAATGGTAACCTGAAAACATTCTGCGGAATGTTGCTGGAAAAAATGTGTACATTGCTTAAATGTACTCGATCAGTAGAGATTGAAACATGACTTGGGTGAGCTTAGTACTGGAGTTTTGATAAGGACAGGTGAACCCTGGCTTCTCATTATCATATCATTTTGGTCTCGTGCGTCATGCAGAAATATCACCTTCTCTTTACTTACCCTTTCGATCTGTTATTGCTTGCAGCTTTTTTATGTCGTACTCTGTTTTTGAATCAATTTCTTACCTCTCTCTCTCTCTCTCTCTCTCTCTGTTCCGTACGTTTCCTGTCACATTCACCATCCCTCTCTCTTTGATCGTATTTCTAATTTCCGTCTATATTTGTTTCTTCCTTTAAAATTTTCTATTTCACTTGCATGTATTAGATCTCACCTTCTCTCTGTTCTTTTCTTTCTTTCAGCGCAAAAGCTATTTTTTTCTCTCTTTCTCTCCTCCTTTCTAATATCCAGTTTTTTTTCTCTCTTTGCTTCAAAAAATGACAAAACAATTCCGAGAGAAATCCTATAATCGCAAATTTATCGCTTTAATAAAATAACTTTTAAAAGGCCAAATAATATTTCTTTCTAAAAATTCCAGGTAAATATCTCTTTGCTTAGCAAAATGTAAAAATAATTTGCGGAAATGCGATTTTTTTATTTATAAATTTTGTTGGGAATTTCAGGAGTCCTAAATGCTTTAAGACTGAAATTTAATTGAGGTAGTACTTGAAAATGTGACATATAAATAGATGATTTCTGCATTGTTTTCCGAAGATGACTGTACAAAGAGAATTCTTTTTTTTTTTACTAAGTAAATAAAATCAATAAAAAGCAAAAGATTAAAATGTAGCTGGAAAATGAAAAACAAATAAATTGTAAAAAAATAGACAATATAAAAAAAAATGGAAATGAAATAAAAATAGTTTTACGAGGTTGATAATGTAATAACGTAAATTGTTTTGTTCCTTCATTATTTTTTTTTTTTGTCCTTTGAGTAAATAAGTCTTAATAAGCAAAATCAATTAAAATGTAAGTAAAAAACAAAAAGCAATTGTAGGAAGGATAAACTAAAAACATAAAAAAAAAGAAGAGAGGGGGGGGGGTTCGAATGGCAGAAACAAAAGAAGAGTAGTATGTCAATACTCTTTCCTGCGAACTATGCAAAAGACCAAGGAAATAAAACGACATAACGGTTTCGTAGGAATTTCATAAAGAAAACAAAGAAGTAAAATACTTCTTTGACCAACGCAAAGGAAAGTTCATGCAACTGTATATGTATAACATATACATACATATAACGTATGTATAACATATGGTAAAAGAGTACATAATTCGAATGATAAAACGGACGTCACGTTTTGTTTATGTAAATTAATTACACTATGTTAAACATAGTTCGTTCTTATGCATTACTTTACTGAAAACTTTTTTTCATGAATTACAGTATGTACTCTCTTTTGAAATTTTACTCCACAAGCCATTGTGCATTAATATCTACTTCAATGATTGTGAAATATTAATATCTTCTCTGCTAGATTTACTCAAAAAGGCCGGCTAAGTGAAGGCTCATGTGGCTTCTTGAGAGATATAAGATGCTAGAACGGGGTGGGGAACCTTTTTGAGAGTTCCTGCCCAAATCTGACAGGTGGCGAACCATTTTGAGAGTTTCTGCCCAAATACCACGTGACTTCTTGATAGATATAAGATGCTAGGACGGGGTGGGGAACCTTTTTGAGAGTTTCTGCCCAAATCTGACGGGTGGCGAACCTTTTTGAGAGTTCCTGCCCAAATACCACGTGGCTTCTTGATAGATATAAGATGCTAGGACGGGGTGGGGAACCTTTTTGAGAGTTCCTGCCCAAATCTGACGGGTGGCAAACCTTTTTGAGAGTTCCTGCCCAAATACCACGTGGCTTCTTGATAGATATAAGATGCTAGGACGGGGTGGGGAACCTTTTTGAGAGTTCCTGCCCAAATTTGACGGGTGGCGAACCTTTTTGAGAGTTCTTGCCCAAATACCATGTGGCTTCTTGAGAGATATAAGATGCTAGGATGGGGTGGGGAACCTTTTGAGAGTTCCTGCCCAAATACCATGTGGCTTCTTGAGAGATATAAGATGCTAGGACGGGGTGGCGAACCTTTTTCAGAGTTCCTGACCAAAATGGACGGGTGGCGAACCTTTTTGAGAGTTCCTGCCCAAATTTGCTATAATCTAAAAATTTCTCTCCCGTGCTCATGCAAATTTTGAGCAGCAGTTTGCTCTATGCTGATGACATAATGCTGCTGTCTGACAGTATAGAGAAGTTTCTGTGTAATTTCAGTATGCCAAGTATGGCGTGTGAAAAACTTGGGATCAGTATCATTGATAAATCTGAAACAGTAGTTGTTAAATGTAACCCAATGATCACTAATTTTGTAGTACAGGAAAAGAGTCTACAACTAACTTGTTTTAATTATCTTGGTGTGATTATGTTGATATAACTAAAGGCAAGAAATCATGAGTGTGACAATGTTTTCACTCAGAGGTCAAATGAATAATATTGGATAGGATTTCAAGAAGGAAGTGTCTGACCCCAGGTCTAAAACTGCCATTAGAAGTAGAAACCTAGGAGATTTGTGCTAGAGTGTGTGTGTGTGTGTGCTAAATAGGAAACACACATGGAAGGGTGCAAAAGAAAGGACAGCACTTGTCAGTCAGTTCTGTCTTCCGCCCGGGCCTGTTAGAGATAAAAGCGTCTTGATTATAAGTTGCTTGATGTGCAGGGAAGGAAACTCTGTCGACAACAGAGCTGGAAAAGAGAGGCATTTCGCAATGTAAGTGATGCCTCATACCTGTCGGTGACATGGTGAAAGATGGATAAGGAGCCAGGCAATTGAATCAGTAAAGGCGTGGAAGTTTTTTTATCAGTTTTTATAAATGTGTTTTCAATCAAAGATTGGCAAATAAACACACCATGCAGGGGCGTATTGGCGGCCGCAAAAGGGCCCGGGAAAATTTTTACAAATGGGCCTGTTCAGTGGTAGTTCTGCGGTAGTATCACAACTGAAAATCACTTTTTTTGTTTAAGAAACAAAATAAGAAGTACAGTTGCTCCAAAAGCAGTGGCGAGCATAGTACTGGGGGGGGGAGTGATAAACGTACGCCCGTCATCCTTAAATTGAAGTGGGTGTTGCGGAAACATTTTCATCGGCCCATGGCCAGATTTTACTGCAGAAAAAAATTGTACTGCTTATTTTTCTGTTGTGGACAATCACAGTTAGAAATTTCAAGATATTTAGATATCGTGGCAAACTCACTTAAGCGACGTGGAAAAAGCGAACGACCAGGTTTAAATCACTAGTTTAGTTAGTTATGTATGTAATTGCGCTGGAAAAGCTTCTAATTTTGGACAAACTCAATCTTTATATTTGTTTAAAATTTTCTCAAGAACGCTGAAGTAAGAACATTAAATTTTTTTTTATAAAATGCTGATACTATTTGTATGTGCTTCAATTACAAAACGTGCTTTTATGCTGCGGTTTTGTATTGTAAAACCACTTTACTAAATAACGTAAACAAAACATTTTGCAACTTCATGTAATGACCCTTGTACGCAATCCAAAATGTAGTTGTTCAACAGTGGTCAGTTCTAGCAATATTCTCAGCTCAGCCACTTAAGGTATTCACTTTGCCCATGATGTCATCTATTCTTATCATTTTCCTGTTCGATGAGCTCCTCTTCTTTATTTCGACAATAGTTGTTCTTGCAACAAAAATACACACAAATTCGTCCGGTCTCGTGTATCTTCTACGTGACAGAACTCCAAGAAAGGCCTATGTACAACAAGCAGCTTTATAGTTATCGCTTAGTTCGAGTTCGAATTATTTCTTGTTTAATTATTTATTCAGCAGATACATTGGGTTTTCTGATTTCGAGTAGGACACATTCGTACTTGAAAAAGAAAACACAAACAGGGAGGAAGGGAGAAAAAGAATTGCCCTGGTTATTGCTTTTTAAGTAATTTAAAGAATTCTTTAATGATACTTTTTAAAGAGAAAAAACAACAATGCTGATTAACTGTTCAACTCATTTTTGCAAAAACAATGTTTTAAATCATACTTGAAGCGTTTTTCAGGGAATTGTAAAGCGTGGTGGCGGTCTTCTTTTTTTAGGAAATCATCCTAAAAAAGAAAAACAAAAAGAACAATAAAATATATATGAACCAGAAATCTTTCGTAGAAAAACCCCAAGTGCGGGGGGGGGGGGTGACTTGAAATTCCAAGGGCCCCCGTGTCGCCTACTTTCTATCGTCCGTGCTTACCGCCAAATGTGGACTGGTTCATTCTATTGTGTTTACCATAGAAACATATGGGTGTCAAAGATGGACCTTAATAAAAGCTGACCAAAGGAGGATTGGTGCCAGTGGTCTATCTTGGGTCTGAGACGTGTCTATCTCACCCCCACCCCCTACCCTCACCCCAGTACTGTTTTTTAAAAATTGCGAAGTTGAATTTTTAATTGTTAAATACATTTTTTTCTAAATTTTAGGTATTTAGGTACATGCTATTGCTAACAAGATACCAAATATTTATGAGGATTTGGATTGGAGCACTTATTTGTACATGAATTCCATTCTTCTTTCCTTTTGTGTGAACTTGAGTGTTACGTTTTTATAAAAAGTTTCTTCCGAGTACTTTTTCACATTAAAAAAAAAATGGTTTCTTCTATTGACAAAACAGCCAAGTTGCTCGAATATACATGTCTCTGTGCGGCTCTAAGATATATCTTGATTCTTTTTAATGCAGAAAACCTTCTTTCGGCAGTTGCAGTTGTTGATGGAAACTTTGATATTAGGCCTGCTAATTTGCACACCTCGCTAAAGCACTGTGTCCAATTTATTCAACTTTATATAACAAGTAACATCTCTTACTGATTTCTATTTGTATTCATCAAGGTAATATAACACCTTCAGTTTAATTTTTTATTCGAGCTATATCAAAATTTGAAGCATAGAGTTCTTAAAGTTCTGACAGTAGATGTTCAAGCAGGGAAGCTTTCACAAAATTTATCAAAACAGTTCGAATCCAACAAAGCCACGAATTTAAGATATAATATAATTGATTCTAATTCATTGACACTTCACATAAACTGAAACAACTCTCGCGAAACATGTTCTGTTATGGGCGAGTGCATGCTACTGACTGAGGTAGTCTAAGTCTTCTCTTTTCTGAGCGAACCGTTCCCCAAAGCAATGGCCCATTCCCTTCCACCCGCTCATTCATGTTATCATGGAAACGCTAGCAGGGGATTGTATGAAAGGTCTTCGAACCAGAACAGCGGAGACTCTTGAAGAGCTGGTTGCGTTACGCCGCCCTTGGTCTTCGCTCGCCAGACTGTCAAGGAAGCGAATCCGCACGTGTTTCTTTCGCAGCGAAGGCATTGACATACCTTATACCGTTGATAATTGCCTTTTATTTATATACTGGTTAGACTGGGCTTCGCAGCTAGCCTAGCTAGCCTCGAATATACGCCATTGATTGGTGCATTTGAGTTTTGATGCTGGAGAAGATTGTCAAGGATATCATGGACAACAAGGGTTACAAACAAAGAGGTTTTATGATAATTGACTTTTATTTATATACTGGTTAGCCTGGGCTTCGCTGCTAGCCTAGCTAGCCTCGAATATACGCCATTGATTGGTGCATTTGAGTTTTGATGCTGGATAAGATTGTTAAGGATATCATGGACAATAAGGGTTACAAACAAAGAGGTTTTATGATAATTTACTTTCATTTATATACTGGCTAGGCTGGGCTTCGCTGCTAGCCTAGCTAGCCTCGAATATACGCCATTGATTAGTGCATTTGAGTTTTGATGCTGGAGAAGATTGTTAAGGATATCATGGACAGCAAAAGCTACAAACAAAGAGGTTTTATAGCGCATCAAGCCAGAAATGTCACTTCGGGGAAAGATTTCCAGACTGCAGCTCACTTACATTGGTCATGTGATACGATCGGACTCATTGGAGAAAGGGTTACAAACAAGGTCGTTTTATAGCGCATCAAGACAGAAATGTCACTTCGGGGAAATATTTCCACACTACAGCTCACTTACTTTGGTCATGTGATACGATCGGATTCGTTGGAGAAAGGGTTATAAACAAAGAGGTTCTAGAGCGCACCAAGCCAGAAATGTCACTTCGGGGAAATATTTCCAGACTACAGCTCACTTACTTTGGTCATGTGATATGATCGGACTCATTGGAGAAAGAAATGAAGCTTGGGATGGTGGAGGGAACAAAAAGACGAGGAAGAGCAAGAACACGTTGGCTAGATACAATTAAAAGGAACGCTGAGCTGGACATGGAACAGCAGAGGGAGAGAGTCCAAGATCGTGAGGCATAGAGAGTCGCAATCTATAGATTCTCCAAGAGTCGGATTCGACTGAATGGATAACATCACCATCACGTACTTTATAAAATTAAATTTATTATTTTTTAATGCGAAAAAGAATAAAAAAAGGCATAATTCACTTAGCAGATTTAATGAAATTTAATTCTATTTCTACCACGCGTTTTCTTTTATCACACTTGTAATAATGTCCATGACCAATGTCGTACAGCGTTGGATTGTTTTCACAGTATTGATTAATTTTTACATTTGGATTTATTTGCACAGCACTGATTAATTTTTCGTTAATAGACAGTTTCCACAGAATAATCAAACACAACTTCAAAGCGGAACCAGTGAAAGCCAGAAAATCGGACTAAACAGCTGAGGCAGGTGACCTTGATTTAACGGATACGCATCGCTTCCAAAAAATTTTATCCACGGGCAATACCAAAAATTTCCGTTCTGATAAGAAAGTTCCGAGACACCCCGATGTAATGTGCGGGCTTCCATTGGAACTAATGGTTACCAATTTTTTTCTGTCGTTTCTGTTCCGACACTTCGCATCCATTTCAAAATAATTAATGTGTCGCAAGCTTAAATCTGCTTGTTTCGCTTTCGCCTTTGACTCTGTTGGGCACGATTCTTTACTTCTTTTTGGCGTTTTCTGTCAAATATCACTAGGGTGACCTTATCTCCATAGACTTATTTTATTGTCCATCAGAAACTGAACATTGAACTCACTTGTTTGCAGGATGAAATATCATGTGACAAGTTAGTGTTAGGTGGGTTTAAGAAGAAAAATCGTCGGACTATATAACATAAATATGCAACTGACACTTTACACTCTTGACTTTTTCATCGGTTTAGTAGATGAAAAAGTCAAGAGTGGTTAATAATCGGACGGGAAAACAGTAGGCTGCCCTGGTGACCGTGTGGTCAGAGGTGCTGGTTTCTGTCTTGTCGTCCGACTTTGGTCCGAACCTGATTACTGGACAAAACATGGATGACTGTGAAAACACAAATTTATCGGTGGTGGGGATCGAACCTGCCCACCCGCGCTCCAGAGGCAGTTGTTCTAACCGACGAAATTACACTGACGGAATGTTTTGATGCAGATTTGTCGTCTTGACACGTGCTTCACTTCTGTAGTACGTCACATCATCTCCCTCTTAATTTTTTTCTCTTTTTCACGCTTTCCAACCTTAGGTTGAAGAAGCGTATATGCTCCAGCTTTGTCGGTCTGTCTGTCTGTCCGTCGCGTAAAAATGGTTCGATTTCGATGAAATTTTAGTATGTGGTAGGGGACAACCAGGGGACGAATCCTATTGAAAATAGGCGGAATGGGGTCAAAGGTCAGGACATAGGAGCTAGATCCATTCCATTGCCCTTATGCGTCTTAAGTTACGTGAAAATTCAGTGAAATTTTAGTATGTGGTAAGGGACCATCTAAGAACGAACCCTGTTGAAAATGGGCGAACTGGGGTCAAAGGTTAGCGGGATTCATTCCGTTGCCCATATGCGTCATAACTTACCTAAAAACGCTTGTATTGCGACAAAACTTTAGTATGTTGTTCCGGAGGTATACTGAACCAATTTTATTTAATATCACCGAAATGGGGTCAAAGGTCAGGACATAGGAGCGACATTTATTCCACAGCCATTGTCCTGATAACTTGAGTAATGAATAATCAATGCATTGCATGATTTTACTAACTTGTTTTGAGGTGAAGAAGGGATTTTTTTATTAATTCCAGACAATGTGTGAAACAAGCATCGCACATTTTTCGAAGAACTCAACGGCCAGTAGATTCATGTTGCACGGCAGGTCGCTAATATGAAAACACAACACATTGAAAACATACACCGTCTTTGCACGATAAGCTGATAAATCTCACCAAACAATATTATTGAACAGATCAACATATCAAGATAAGATGCTTGAAGCCATTTGATCTATTCCGCGCACAGAGGTAGAACGGGATCCCACAAAAGCAACTTGTTCAGCACTTTCCAGATTAAAAAAAAAACCATTCATTTCCGGATAGTTTCTCTAAAGCCTTCACCCCACCCCCACTCGGCTGTCGTGTACCCGATATTTTTGGGCGTCTAAAACTATATAAGGAGGGGCGTCCTATTAGGCCATTGGTCGCGGGTTATGACAACCCGACTCGACCCCTTGAAAAAGCTCTTGCACAGTACTTAGCAAATTTTGCTGTGAACTGCCCTTATTCTATAAAAATTCCACTGCTGCAATTGAAAGAGTTCGAATGTTTCAGCCACATTCTAAATCTTTCACCCTTGCTTCCTTGGATGTTGTTTCATTGTACCCAAATGTACCTGTGGACGCCACCCATCTCATTATTGAGGCCAAACTTGCTGAGTCCCAAGTCCCTACATCTGCAATTTCAGCTTTTATGAACGCTCTTAGTTTAGTTAAACGGCGTTCATACTTCAAATTCGATAATCGAATCTACAAGCAAGTGGAGGGTTCACCCATGGGTTCTCCGCTTTCAGCCGTACTTGCAGAAATTCTGCTTCAACACATTGTTCTCAATGAGTCCCCCCCCAGTTTGTATATCAGGTACGTCGACGACATCCTTGTATTTTGGCCTCATACACAGGATGATTTAGCTAAGTTCGCCGACGCGGTTTCACCTGTCTTTCCCTCTATCGGGCTCACGATAGAAACTGAATCAAACTACTCCCTGCCATTCTTGGACTTCCGAATTTCTCGTAATCCAAAAACATGTAATCTATCTTACTCAGTTTATCGAAGACCTACTGCTAGCAATAGTCTAATCCCATTTAACTCCTCACACCCATTACCACATAAGCTATCAGCCATCAACTTTTTAATCAGAAGA
Source organism: Macrothele yani (assembly GCA_039090855.1). Classification (NCBI taxonomy): domain Eukaryota; kingdom Metazoa; phylum Arthropoda; class Arachnida; order Araneae; family Macrothelidae; genus Macrothele; species Macrothele yani. The sequence goes on from CM077011.1 coordinate 117,091,808, forward strand.
GCTTTTACGCATTCGTCTGCTGACACTTTGCTTAAATCTGAAATAGATTTCATTTTTGATTTAGCTGCCAAACATGGATATCCTAAATACATGATTATCCGAGTATATCGAAGAATTCAGCCGCCCCGGTGGCGCAGTGGTCTAAGCGATGGCCTCTGATCATTCGTCCGAACGGGGTCCGGGTTCGAATCCCGGTGAGGCATGAATGTTGTGTTTGTTTTACGGCACTGGCTCTCTCCCTTCCCTGGAACCAGTGACCCTAAATTAAGGACGGGCGACTGCTTATAGCACATTGAGTTGCTCACAGTGGTCGTTAAACCTCCAATAAAAAAAAAAAATCGAAGAATTTCAAATGAGTGATCTACATGTTTGATCAAAGACCAAAAATCAGTAAAACGTTTTGTTGGTACAATGGTACAGTACCCAGACATTACTAATGTGCCGCCCCGGTGGCGCAGTGGTCTAAGCGATGGCATCTGATCATTCATCCGAACGGGGTTTGGGTTCGAATCCCGGCTAAGGCATAGATGTTGTGTTTGTCTTACGGCACTGGCTCTCTCCCTTCCCTGGAACCAGTGACCCTAAATTAGGGACTGGCGACTGCTTATAGCCCATTGAGTTTCTCACGGTGGTCGTTAAACCACCAACAAAAAAAAATTACTAATGTATTGACACGCACTTGTATGATATTCATTTTGGCATTAGATCCAGAAATCTATTCTCACTTGTTCAAAAAGACAGAACAACCTGATATTTTGTATTAATGGGGCGTGTATAATATACTTTTAATAGATGTTTCTAATGGTGAACACGCAAGTAACTACGTGGGCTCCACGAGACGTAGCATTGTGACTCGAGTGCAGGAACATAAGTACGACATCCGTGCTAACCACAGTAATACAGCACTAGCCAGAAATGTAGCACAAGGAACTGTTCAACCAGACTGGAACAACATTAAATTGTTACATACCCCCGCATCAATATACTCGTTGCATATAACTGAAAGCTTATACATCGAAGCCTTCGGGGACGGCTGCTGTATAACGACAACTCCCCAGTTGACTTACCCAGGATTTCGAAACGACTTATTACAGCTATGAACTTGCATAATAATATTTCTTGTTAACCATGTGAACTATGACCAATATATATATTCTGTATATTTTTGCACCCTGTTTAACATATTCCCACATGGACCTGGTCTGACTTGTGATTTAGCCATGATGTGATGGCAGCACTACGATATCCTTGCGACGCTGCTCCCCATTTGGCATGTCATCACACCCAGACGTATATATGGGAGCACACCGGCAGCAACTGCTCTTTTCCATGTGAAGACGGGTGCGACTGTCGGCCCGAAAGTGCTTATGGGTTTTTAATCTTTTTAACTATGCAACTATCTATCATCTTTTAAAATTAAATTATCGTGCAAAGACGGTGTATGTTTTCAATGTATTGCACATAGCACGAAAATTTCACTAGTACAATGAAAACACAAATTTGTCGGCGGTGGAAATCAAAGTCGCGCCTCCTCGCTCCGGAACCTGTTGTTCTAACCGACTAAACTGCACCGACGCAATGTATCGCTGCAGATTTGTCGTCTTGGCACGTGCTTTACCTCAGTAGTATGCCACATGACTCGTTTATCTGATTGTGCCCTCTCTCTCCTCCGGTCTGGTACAATTTGTCCAACGACAGCTGGTTCATTGCCAATTCGTCCAGTGCCGATTAGTCCAATGGTAAGAAAATTAGTCCAAGAATGATACGTCCGAAGCATTCGCATGAAAAAAAACCCCTTGCGTTCTTATTCAGCGCTCACTGTCCTATAAAAATATCAGTAATTCAAAGAACGTAAAAAAACAAAAAAAATGCTGATTTCAAACGCAATTCTGTGGTTTGTGACGTAATTCTAAATTAACTTTTCTTTTCAGTTTCTTTCCCTATGTAAATTTTGAGTTTGTTCTTAGTTATACTTCACAACTTAACGTGACATCAGAGTGAACGTGACGTATGACTGTATGAGATAAGAACGATAGATAAAAACTACGATACAACAGTTGCTCGTGTGGGATGTTGGATGCATGGTGGATACTGATTAGTTAAGTAAAATGTGAAGTGCGATGTTGTGCTGATGAAATAGTGGTGGAATAAATCAATTAACGTAAGTTGACTTTGTCTTATGTTTCGTCTGGCCGTTAAGGTTTAATTAAGGAAGTGTTCCATCGTATTCATACCTAATGATATAGACATAACATAACGTAAGAACGACAAAATTTCAGTAAGAAAGGAACATTACGTTATAGGTTATAGATCATTTTTCCCGGATTCGTTTTACGTTTTTTGCTTGTTTTCTTTTTAAAGAAGCAAACGTGCTTTTGCTGTCCTTGCTGTCATGTGGAAGTGCCAATGTACAAGCCGTTTAATCTTCTTCGATGTTTTCTTTTTGTCTTAAGGTGGACGTCAAGTAATTTTGCTTCCTATACTTCCAATGGAAAAACTTCTGTATACATTTTCTTCACAATGAATGCGTTCCCAAGGATAAAAATTTGAACATCGATTAAAATAGCTTCAAGTTATAACTTGGAATACTTAATATTTTCTGAAACATTAACCATAATTAAGCAATCCAACATTTGTTTGTCTTCTGACGTCATCAAAGTGCAGGTCGTGCCATCTTTTTTCTGGTTTCAGCACCATGAAAGGAAATGTTTTTGATTTTTAATATAATTATGGTTATGTTTTAGAAAATATTAAGTATTCTTAAGTATTCCAAGTTATAATATGAAGCTATTTTAATCGATGTTCAAATTTTCATCCTTGGGAACGCATTCATTGTGAAGAAAATGTGTACAGAAGTTTTTCCATTGGAAGTATAGGAAGCAAAATTACTTGACGTCAACCTTAAATAATGGAAGCTTTCCGTTTATACAGTATATTTTTTTTTTTTTTGATTGGAGGTTTAACGACCACCGTGAGCAACTCAATGGGCTATAAGCAGTCGCCCGTCCCTAATTTAGGGCCACTGGTTCCAGGGAAGGGAGAGAGCCAGTGCCGTAAGACAAACACAACATCCATGCCTCACCGGGATTCGAACCCGGACCCCTTCCGTGCGAATGATCAGAAGCCATCGCTTAGACCACTGCGCCACCGGGGCGGCACAGTATATTTGCAACTAATAAAAACATTTCTTTTCCCTTTCTTTGTTGCTTGGGGGTTTTATGACCACCGTGAGCAACTCGATGGAACATAGGTAGTCGCACGTCCTTAATTTCTAATTTAGGGCCACTTGATCCAGGGAAAGGAGAGAGCTGGAGCCGTTAGACAAACATAACATCCATCTCACTGGTATTCGAACCTGGACCCATCTCGGTCAAATGGTCAGAAGCCATAGCTGAGACCACTGCGTCACCGGGCGGAACATTTCTCTTTTAACTTTTACACCGAGTGGAGAAAAGAAGTATGGGTTTTTCATGTTTATATCTTGAATTCCTGAGCTCCGGCAATAAGGGGAAATGAAGGTTCCATATGAAAAAAAACAAAAACAAAAAAATCGCTGAAACTTCAGTTAGGATAATTCGGAATGAAATACATACTTCAAAATAAAATAAAATAAAATTAAAAGGCTTTTTTCATTCGACTTGGAAAACGGAATTTTTTTTCTTTTCACTCTCGTACCTTATCTTCTGCTACTTCTTCTTCTTTTTTATTTCGATGTAAATATTTTGTTTTCCGTTTTCACATGAGGCTTAATTTAAATTCTAGAAATAATGAGCTTTCGAAATTGCAAACATTCAGGAAAGCATAGAATGTTGGATGATAAATCAAAGCCTAAAGTTGAGAGGTATATGTCCCTCGTCCTCGTACGTATCTTCTCCTGTGGCTATAGTAAGATTATAATTGGTTAGTACACTCTGACAAAAAACAACAACAAAACAACAACAACAACAAAAAACACAAAAAAAAAAAAAAAAAAAAAAAAAAAACGATGCACCCCGAAAAAATAATCCGATAGGAATGAAACTTCACATGCAAAAACCTGCCGACCGAATATGAAAGTGATTCAAAATTCGCACCCAATGAATGAATACCCGGAGCTACAGCGCATTAGAACTGCGCATCGTGATGGTGTTTGTAAAGGAGCGATTCTCGCTTGCAAGAACAAACCCTCCAGTGCAGTGGATTCGGATTGCGTGTTCCTACCTTGACTGTAACTATGCCAATACGGCGAATTAGCGGCCACTACGACCAAATGACAGAGTTTGAAAGAGGACCAGATATCGGACTACATGAGGCCGGATGGCGTAACAGATGAGTCGCTCGACGCGACAATAAGACGATGCTGGCAAGAATGGCTCCTGAACGGTAGATTTCAGCGCCAAAAGGGCAGCGGACGGCCTTGGGCGACTACAGCACGGGAAGACAGAGCGATTGTCAGAGCAGCTGTTGCAGCACCAGAATCGTCGCTATGAACCATCCAACGTGTGTTAAATACTGCAGTGACCGCCCGGATCATTAGTAGAAGACTACGGAAGCGGAATCTACCCTCACGGCGCTCATTACGCCGCTTACCACTGACCAGCACGCACTGTCGAGGGCGATGGCAATGGTGCTGGGCCAGATCAACGAAGAATTGTTCCAATTGGGGACGAATTGTCTTCAGTGATGAGTCCCGTTTTGACCTGAGCCCCAACTACCAGCGCAGACGTATCTGGAAACGGGCCGTCCATCGTCAAGATCCCGCTTTTTCTGTCGCACGCCACACGGCCCGCCAACAGGGCGTTATGGTCTAGAGCACCATTTCACTTGACAGCCGGACCCCCTTGGTAGTCCTCCGTGGCACCCTCACAACACAGCGGTACGTTGACGAAATTCTAAGACCCGTTGTGTTGCCGTTTCTTTCGCGGCATCCCGCGCTTACTTTGCAGCAAGATAACTCTTGGCAACGCACGGAACGCCTCTCCATGGATTGTCTGCGTGCTTGTGACACACTTCCTTGGTCCGCTAGATCGCCAGATTTCTCTCCTATTAAGCACATTTGGGATGTGATGGGGCGTCACCTGCGACCTTTCTAGAATGTCGACGGATTCGACCGCCAATTGGAGGCCATTTGACAAGACATCACTCAGAACACCATCACCAACTTCACGAATCAATACCACGTCGGGTAACAGTTTGTATCCAAGCCAGAGGTGGACCAACGCCATATTGACTCGCTCACTTTGTATAGCTCCTACTGTTCCATAAATCATCCAATTGTTCTTTTTTTTTTTTTTTTTTTTGATTGGAGGTTTAACGACCACCGTGAGCAACTCAATGGGCTATAAGCAGTCGCCCGTCCCTAATTTAGGGTCACTGGTTCCAGGGAAGGGAGAGAGCCAGTGCCGTAAGACAAAAACAACATCTATGCCTCACCGGGATTCGAACCCGGACCCCGTTCGGACGAATGATCAGAGGCCATCGCTTAGACCACTGCGCCACCGGGGCGGCATCCAATTGTTCTGAAATTCTATTCATTTCGTTTTCTGTACACGTACATTAATTAAGTTAGGACATTTTGTTTGAATTGGATATTTCGTTCTTGGTGTATCGCTTTTTTTTGTCAAAGAGTGTATAAGGGGTTAATAAGAGAATTATTGGTTAGAATAGTCTTACAGATTTATTGCAGAAACAAGTAAAAGGCAGGAATCGTCAGTAGCGATTCAATCTACCTATCGGAAATCCCTCTAGCATTCATCTGAGCACGAGCATGTAAAGTATTCACTGTACACGAACATCCACTAGGCAAGAATATCTACTACGAACGAACATCAGATCCTCCACTGGGAAAGGAGATAAGAGAAAGTCTTCTCTCGTCGGGCTTTTATTTATCTATCTACTCTCCGGGAGAACCGGTGGTTTTCACCAAATTCAGTTTTTCTTCTGGATATATTCACTTCGTTTCGCTCATGCTCATAATCTAATTTCTGCATTTCCTCAGTATGATGAGGTTGCTGCTATCTATTCCCGTATTCAATTCTATCTTGGCTTTATTCCGCTTTGGGTCAGCATGCAAAGTCTGTCCTTATCTCCATATTTGATACGCGTCACCTCTTGGAGCATTCTCGTTCTGACTTTGCGGGCTGAATTTTTCTTAGATCCTCTCTCTTCCTAGATATTGAACATTTTTCTTTAGACGCGGAAATGATGTCACTGTCATTTCCCCTCTTTGCTAGTTCAGTTTACTTTGTCTTTGAAAATTCAAAGCAAATTCCAAAAATCAATACTTGGATCTATTCGACAGAACCTTTCTAACACTGCGATTTTTTTTTCAGGAATAGCCTATCGGAAAGTCGATTTCTGAAAAAGTTAAAACATTATGCAGGCTCACCTGCTGAATAGTTATAGAGTTTCAAGCTTTATTGCTTTAGAAAGGTTTTATCACGTCTTTTGAAGAAAACAATAGTACGTACACTGAAGTGCCAGAAAAACCGGTACACCAGTCTAATACTTGGTAGGTCCCCCACGGGAGCGCAGGACTGCGGAAATACGACGAGGCATGGACTCGACTAGCTTCTGGAAATATGCTGTAGGCAATGCACACTTCCTGCAGAGCGTTCCACAATTCGGGTGTATTGCGAGGTCGCGGATTCCTGTGTTCGATAGCGCGTTGCATGGTATCCCAAATGTGCTCTGTCACGTTCAGATCTGGGGACTTGGGTGGGAATGGCAACAGCCCAAACTCAGATGAATGCTCCTCTAACCATAATGTGGCGTCCCGACACTTGTTGGGAGGTGAATTGTCCTGTTGGAACAGACCCAACCCATCAGCATGAATGCAGGACATGAACGGGTGTACCTCGTCAGAAAGGATGCGCGCATAGCGTTGGCTGGTCACAGACGTTTGTATACGTACCAAGGGTCCCAGTGAAGTCTAGCTAAATACACCCAACCATTACGGACCCCACCAGCCGGTACAGTTCCCTGTTGACAGACGGAATCCATGGCTTTATGGGGTTTGCACCACACACGAATCCTTCCATCTGCCCGATACAGTTGGAAACGCGACTCGTCAGACCGGGCTACTTGTTTCCAGTCATCAAGTGTCAGCCCAAGCGAGGCGCATAGCTCTGTGTCGTGCACCCATAAAGGGGACTCGAGTTGGGCATCGGCTTCCAAAGCCCATATCGTGCAGGTTACGTTGCACAGTCCAGACGCTGATGCTTGTTGAGGCTCCAGCATTGAATTCCGATGATACCTGCGAGAGTGTTGCATGCCTATCGCGTAAAATGATTCTTGACAGCCGACGATGGTCACGTTCACCCAATGTCTTTTTACGACCACACTGGTATCGTAGGTTTTGCCGGAATTTTTGTAGTCATGGTACACCCTTACAATGGTCGTCCGTGAAAATCCGAACTTCGCTTCTACCTCCGAAGTACTATGGCCCATCTCACGAGCTCCAGCTATGACACCGCGTTGAAAATCGCTTAAATCGTTATTACTTATCATTCCGATGCCGAAAACAGCTCTGACAGCTGGCAAGGATGTCTATCGCTTTATATACGCACTGGCGGACGCAACCGAGTACGCGCATAGGTGACGTTGCTATGTATTTTGCATGAGCTCATCTGTACCAGTTTTTCTGGCATTTCAGTGAACTTATCACTATGTCCGTCCGTCCGTCTGTAGTCACCATATCTCTGCAAATACTGGCCTGATTTGAAAAAATTAAGGCTGAACTGTAAGGACGACGATCCACATATTTTAATGCATTTTCTCGCCTCTAGGGGGCGTGAAACTGTGCCTTCGCTTCTAAAATCTAACTTAAAAAATTCTGCTTCAGTCAGAGTCACTACCGCGAAAAATATTTACGTGTACTTCCTTTTTTTCAAAATAATGTTTATTTTTTCCCTAGAGGGTGTTAATGTACACTCAATGGACAAAACATTAGAGTTACTCACCTAATAGCGTGTTGATCCCACTTTAGCGTGAATAACAGCCTGTGCACGCAAGGGCATCGACTCCACCAGATGCCGGAGGGTTTTCGCAGGTGAGGCCGGCCAGGATTGCTGCACCATCGTGCACAACTCAGCCAGAGACGTAGGTCCAGAATGAATGGATCTGATCTCCCCGACATCCCAGAGAGCTTCCATAGGATTTATATCTGGGGACCTTGGGGCCACTGGATGGTTCCAAACTCAGATGAGTGTTTCTCGGTGGTTGCGGCCCGATAGGGCGGTGCACTGACAATCGGCCGAAGGATGCGAGGAGTCCATGAAAGCATGCAGGTGATCAGCCAGCACAGGCTGGTAACGCCAGCGGTTAAGAACCTCTCCAGACACATTAAGTGACCTAATGCGTCCTATGAAAAAGCTCTCCAAACCATCACATAGCCATCACCATTTTGAACAGAGCCGGCCTGGCACGAAGGGGCCATGGCCGCATGCCATCGACTCCACACCAGGACAATCCGTCAGCTCTGTACAGCAGAAAACGGGAATCATCTGAGCACACGACGCGGTTCCACTCTGCAGAGTTCCTGTTTTTGATGTTCCTGGTACCAAGCGAAACGTAATTTTTGATGACGTGACGTGGGAGACGAGTAGGACTTCAGCTTCGGTAGCTCAGGGTGTGAAGCGTGCGCAGTACCTTTCTCTCGCTGACGCTGCTTGGACCTCGACATTTAACCTGGATGTGATTTGCGCTACCGTTGCCGAGCGGTCAGTCGGTACGAGCCTGCATATTCTACGTCGACCCAGGTCATCTCTGCCGTGTGGTCGGCCATCCCCTGCTGTCTGGACGCTGGTACATCCGTCGATGGTGTAATATTGATACGCCCTTGATGCTGTTGCCCTCGGAAACCCTTGGGTTCTTATCACTTGGGCGACAGAATGGTCCATCTGTTTTGCGCTGATAATGCAATCCCGTGATTCAAAATTTGCATGCTGTTGCAAACTGAGTAAAAATCCTTGCCGTGTTTTTTTACGATGGTGAAAGTGATATAATAAAAAAACTATGATTCCTGAAAGTTAAATTCGCAAGGTCACAATAAAAATGTATCATACTAAAAACGTGTAAAATCACATTAGGCCCTTTCAGTCTTGCTTCAAGACCATCATCAGATGATGTGAAACGCGTGAATGAATCAATCATTGCCAGAAGGGGAAACACCAAAGGGGTGGTCCCCGGGTTCGGACCCTTCCCCCCGCATGAGGGCAAGTGTTTTGTAATATGATTCCGACACCATCCACAGTTAGAGGGTTAAGAATCTCTCGTGTCCGACACAAGAGATTCTTAACCCTCTAACTGTTCTCTAATTTATTTATTTTTTTGATTAAAGGTATAACGAACACAGTGAGCAACTCAATGAACTATAAGCAGTCACCCGTCCCTAATTTAAGGCCACTGACTCCACGGAAGGGAGAGAGCCGGTGCCGTAAGACAAACACAACATCCATGCCTCACCGGGATTCGAACCCTTCACGGATAAATGATCATAAGCCAGCGCTTAGACCACTGCGCCACCGAGGCAATTCTCCAATTTTCACCAAGTGTACTTATCTTCGCTAGCTAGATTTACAATTGTTGCTATTTAAATGGACACGTACTTTTCCCTTCCCCACTCGCATCTTCTCCAAGGGGTTGGGTGTTGTCAGCATTTGAAAATGGGAAAGGAATGTTTGGCGTCTGTCTGAAACCTGTTTCCCCGTTCAGTTGGGGTGAGGCGATTTCTTCACGCTCATACCAGAATCGTCTCCTAGGTGACAAGGTGAGCCACAGTCATGAGCAGGCAGGGGAGCAACCAATCACGGCAGTGGAAGGTGCTGGTGGGAGGGTAGCGACACCGACGCCATTATAGTCATGGTGTTCCAAGCAGTGGTGTTTTTACAGTATTTAGCAAAAACAACAATAAAAGCACAATTTGCAGATGGATAATTCACGAATACAATGAATTAAATTCTTTCACAGATCGAAACATTTATTATAACAGTCACGTCGCGTAAGTACACATACATGAGCATTTTTACTTGCAGAGGCGGACCTCCCCTCATTCCGAATTTCTGGGTGCGCCCTTGGTCAATGCATGACTCTGCTGTAGAACAGTTTTATGTTAATCTCTGAGTGATGTTTGCTATGCGTATCACCCAGCCATTAACAAAAAAAAAAAAATTTTTTTTTTTTATTATGTTAATGTATGGGTGATGCTGATGGGTGATGAGAACAGTTTTCCGTTAATATCTGGGTGATGTCCGCTCATTCAGTGTAGTGATGATGATAGTTGACATCGATAAATTTCTTGGTTGTTGGTGGATTCTTTTTAAAATCTTTTTGATTATATCCCAAAATAGCTGGTTTCCAAGGTAATAGAATATGGAGTGGAGTTTCATTGTTGCAGCATATATTTTTGTATTTGTGAATATACAGGATGATTCATAAAGAAGTATACAGTTTTCAGATGCTGTAAAACAGTTGCAGTTGAAGACACGGACCACAACTGCGAAACGTTAGGTAGATGTACTCATAAAATTTGTGTCCCGCTACTGAGGGAAGTGACGTAGGTGATAACGCGCGAGTCACGTGACTAGATTATCCCGATGAACATCTTCCTCACCGATGGATTGGACGAGCCGCGGACTACAACATGCCACTGACTCAATGGCCACCCAGAAGTCCTGACTTAACACCTTGTGACTTTTTCCTGTGGGGGTACGTAAAATACAAGGTATTCGCCCCACCCCTTCCTGTTGATCTAGCGGAGCTGAAACAGCGTATCACAGCCACTATCACTGCACTTGATTCAGATATCTTACCTTGCGTTTGAGAGGAAATGGATTACCGGCTCGATGTTTGTCGTGTGACTAAGGGTGCACACATAGAACGTATAGCTGACCAGCGCGGAAAACAAAGAGGGAAACATAAAAGTGAGGAATAAAGGAAAGAGAACGAGAAACCAAACTCCGACGCTGGCGCATATTCACAACCTCAACAACATACAACTGAGGTGGGTGCGTGTCAAGAGAACAACGAAAAACATAAAAGTGTGAAAATCATCATAGAGTACATGTCGGCTCGTGCCGTAGGGTCGCTACTCCCCATCAGCTGGATGAACAGCTGTCGCTGCGGTGATGGTATCGGACAAATACGAATTAGCAAGATGTTCCGTCACAAGGTCAGCTCGGGCCATGGGGGCGCCACTCCTTAAATAACTGGAGAACCAGTTATCCCCGCGCGAGGATACTTGGCATAACATCGCATTCTGTGATCACCCTGAGGCACTGAATAAACCGGAATATCAATCGCATTGATATCAGGAGTATCGAAAAGGCAGAGATCAAAAATATCGAAAAATCTATTTGACATGTTGATTTTTCGATAGTAATATTTTCGATACAATACATCAATCTCAGAAATATCGAATGATATCAATATCGATATTTCTGAAAATTTCGCCCATCCCTAGTATGGGTCGTCATTATCTTCGTTCAGGCTTTTTGCTGCAGAAAGATTTTTTCAAATCGTATTAGTAGTTGCAGAGATATGGTATCCGCAGACGGACGGACAATGAAATTTGCGCACCTAGACAATGAAATTTGCGAACCTAGAAGAAAACATGCTACAACCACGAAACTTTGCGAATAGCTAGAGTGCGTGCTGGTATGCAAATGATCCACGTTTGGTGCGAGTGCGCATGACCGCACACCCTGTGGTGGCGCGCCAAGCACGATACGGCAGCCTTATAAACCAGCGTGCAGTCGATGCTCCATGAAAGTGATTTACGTAACTTACGGACTTGGAGAGAGGCCTGAACATCGGGCTGAAAACCGCAGGGTGGTCGGCGAACCGTATAGCCCGCCACGTGGATTGTTCTGACCATACCGTCCGATTGTGTTCGGAGCTTTGGACACGTGTCGGCCCCAGACGGACCAGGAGGGCCACCGGTTGGATGGATCGACGGATCGTGGGCCAGGCACGAAAGGATCCCACGGGGGCCCGGTACACTATACAGGCAGATGTAGCGGCTCCTGTGTTCCCACGAACCATTTCCCGACGCCTCGCGGAATAGAATCTGCGATACCAGCGCCTCTTACGTGTGCTGCCATTAACATCGGAACATCGCCGGCTCCGTGTGCAAGTGGAGCCATGCCGGAGCGACGTGGAACGCCACAGACTGGCGACGTGTGGTGTTTAGCGATGTGTGCCGCTTCGGTTTGGGGACAGATGTTCATCGTGTCCGGGTGTGGAGGTCCCCGGGTCAACGGCACAATCCCAGCCTCGCTATCGAGCGCCACACCTCCCCCACTACAGACATTATGGTCTGGAGAGCCATTGCCTACGATAGTCGATCGGCTCTAGTAATGGTGCGTGGATCATTGACGGGCCAGCGGTATCTGGATGAGATCCTACGGCCCCATGTGCTCCCATTCCTGGCCGGGATTCCAGATGCGCTATACCAGCAGGATATTGCCCTCCCACACACGGCTCGGGTTGGCCAGGACTGCTTAGGTCATGTCCAGACACTTCTACGGCTTGCCTTCTCCCTGGACATGCCCCCTATCGAGCATGTGAGGGACCAGTTGAAACGCCAGCTGCAACCGTGCCGCACTATCCAGGATTTGGAGCACACCGTCCAACACGTGTGGGCCAGTCTGCCGCAGGACAACATCGGGAGTCTGTTCGCCTCCATGCCGGAACGTATTGCAGCATCATCGCCGCACGAGGCGGTGCGCGCGCTATTGAAGATTGCCGGACTGCGTGCCATAGGTCTGTTTTGCCTGCAGGTCTGTTTTTGCCATCATGTGTATCATTCATCTGTATCATTAAGTCCATAAAATTTCAGTTCAATCCGATGCTTCCTTCTTGGTGCGCAAATTTCATTGCACGTGAGTGTGTAGAAGCTCGTGCTTTATTTTCAAAAAGGTTTGCTGAAAAAGGAAGATACATATTTAATCGTTATTGATATTTTAATCGTATGTTTAGATATTTTAATCGTTTGTGTGCGTTATACCCTACATACTGAGTGCCCATATTTACAATTCGCATTTCCAACGGGGCTACAAGAGTAACTATTCCTCAGAATGACTTCAAATTTTAAATGAGGATTCTGGTAGCTGATTATTCTTTCGTTGGATTCCTGATGTGATGGAATTTTGTTTACAGAAAAACCAAAATTAGTAGCAAAAACTCTCTTTCGGGGGTGATATTATTATTAAAATTAATAAAATACAGAAACATTAAAAAAAGGCAAAAAAGTTACAGCACATTTTGCGTTACACAACACATTCGATACGCTATCCTCCATTTTCTGCAACACGCTGAAATTGCACAATAACAAGCTCAACCACAATCGAAGTGTCTCACGGGAAATGTGGATATGGCGAGGGATGCTGTCCTTCAGGTCCATCATGTATATACTATGTGACCATGATACATTATGTTCTTTAGATGTCCCTAAATGCAAACATCATACGGTTTTGGATCCTGTGAGCGCTCTGAACCTAGTTGCAGGAAACTGGTTGCTGATAATTCTTTCGTTGGGAAAATGTGCCTGCAGCAACTGTGTGACCTTCTGGTAGGGTTTTGTCCCGGGGACACTACTGGAATTGTGTACTGCCTTAAGAAGGATAGATTATTAGCTTAAAGTAATATTAAAAATTAGTTAATATTAAATTCGGGAAATTATTTTATTATTACAGGTAAATTTTAAGTACTTTTTTCTATGGTACCAGCTCACGTGCGGTCGTTCTGGGAGTATGATTGTATAATTTATATTCTTTGAGTGTGTTTATTGTTGGAAGTTCAAAATTGTTATTATATTTTTTTGTTTTGTTAGATGCTTTAATTCTGATGAACAGACCTGGTTAACAGTTCCATTCGTGTATTCATAATACTCGATTGTGAACTAATGCGGTCACTTTCTCACAATATAAGTTGTAAGCATGAAATGTTTAAAATCAGTACAAACGATACAATTCTAAGAACTAACGTGGCACATAATACAGTCATTTGCAAAAGTTTAAGACCACCTGTCAATTAATTGAAAATTAAGATTTTCAAAGAAACAACTAATTACTAGTCAGAGATATTTGAAAAAATGGCACCACAGATGAATACTTACATACTTTAGAACATAAAAAGACCGAAATTAATACTTTGTGTGCCACCTTTGTTTTTTATAACTGACATAATACGATGAGGCATTCTCTCAATGAGGGATTTGCAGTATAGTCACTTGAAATGTCTTTGCACCACACGTACTTTATTGCATCAATCAAAGCTTGGGAACTTGATGACTGTTTTTCTGCTGCCTTGTCTTTTAAAATGGTCCACAAATTTTCGATGGGGTTAAGGTCGGAACTGTTACCGTGCCAGTCAACCACAGTTATATTTTTCCTGTGCAGGTAGTCCTTTACTGTCTTTGATCTGTGGCATGGAGCACCATCATGCATAAAGATTGTGCATCTGTGCACCTGCATATGAGTAAACAGCTTCTCACGTAGCATTTCTGCATAAACAGGACCAGTCATGGTAGTGCTTGTCGGCAAAAAGGACAACGAAGCACTACCGGATGCTGACATAGCACACCATACAATATGACTAGGCGGATGTCTCACGGTGCCAACGATGTATTTTTCATCAAACCTTTTGCCTTTTGATCGTGGAACATGTGCTTCACGTGATTCAAATTGTTGCACAGTTGATTCATCGAAAAAAAAAAAAAAAAGAACTTGCTTCCAATTTTCAGTAGTCCACGATTGATGACGCTTCGCAAACTGGAGTCTCTTCTTTTCCAGGACAGATGTTAGTTTATGTGCAGGTTTATTAGACTCGAATCCAAAATCTTTGCTAAAACGTCGGGAAACAGTGCTGATAATATCAGACCCTTTTGAACGTAGAAAGACCTTGATTTTCTTGCACGAACTCCTCGAAGAACGCATAGCTATTCGCCTTATACACAGTATTGTCATCACGTGGGGTGGTTTTCCTTGGACGTCCACTTCTCTTTCGGTCGCTAAATTCACCTGCATCTCGATATTTCATGATCGTATTATGAATAGCAGTCTTGCTCACATTCACCTTTATGCTTATGCCACGTGCGCAGTATCCTTCATCACATAAAGTCAATATTTGTGCTCTCTGAGTAACACTTAATGACGCTTTTTTGCGCATTTTTCGCTATATTGAAAATATGTACAAAACCTCTCAACATGAAAACCAGAACTGAACTCTGACGTTCGCACGTTTTCACCAACTCCATCAACAGCTGCCGCTGTAGGATGATGCAACACCGACAGGAAGTTGAGTAATACAGACAGTAGCTGACGCAATCGGCGGAAATCTTCTAATACCAACAGGTGGTCTTAAACTTTTGCAAATGACTGTATAATGAATAAAGTTCTCCGCTGGACGTGTAGTGCAGGGAAGTTTACGTTAAGTCACGTTAGGGTTATTGGAAGGTTACTTGACGTAGCTAAAGTGTACCTAATCTTCAAAGTGCTAGAGTTTATTTAGGTAAGACTCGCACGTGCAATAAATTCATTGAATAAGGAACTTCTTTTTACTCAGCGTTCCTCATTATCTTGACTATCAGTACTATAACTTCGGTTTTAGTACATTAGTACCTTGAACGCTCCTTATTAGAGCTGTAAACACAATATACCCTGGACTTAATGGAGACACTTAATGAAAGAGACTTAACGGCCAGACAGAGGTCTGACAATAATATGAACTGAGAAAACGTACTCACTTTAAACCTTTTATTGGAGAACTCCTGGTATTATCAAATACACTCTCAACAAATCACACTACTACTGAATATCCGAACTTCCGTAGAATCGCATAACAATAATTAAGAAGAACCTATCACATAAAACGAAGCTTCTTTGGTATAGTTGAGCGCGCCTATATATACTGCATACCACCACGTCATGACTTACACTCGTTGCCACATATCATTCAGCGGGAGAAATAACATCTCGTTAAGTGAGAAGATAATTTGCATAGGAAAATAAAATAACAAAAGATAGTAAAATCAAAAGGAAACTGAATCTAGAGTATACGTTACAACTGTAATTGAACAAAGTTATGAAACGCTTTTATTGAAGTACCTAGTTAGCTAAATGATGAAACTTTTTCATTTGTTATCCTAAATGTTTCTTAAAACGACACATTTAGCTTCATTACAACAACCCTGTATTCAAATAATAAACTATTACAATAATTTCATACTGAATCACTTACGATAGGTACCGCGATTTGCATTTTATGGCATACATTTATGAATTTTTCGTTAAATTCTTAAAGCAGAAGTCTTTCAGGCTCTGAATAAAATTACGTGGAACGTGACTTCAAGATGAAATTATCAGATGTAATAGTTTAGAATAAATACATGCATAAGCTAACTACTGAATGAATAAGGGCCAATGAATCATAATTTTGAAACCATAACTAAGCATTCTGAATTCAAGCATGCGGATGTTTCCAGTTTTAAGTGCTAATCAGATCTAAGATATGTACCTGTAATATTTACCATCATAAATTTATTGTTTGCTTTTGCAAATGAACATCAGTAGCAAATTTTAAATTAGTGAACACCAATTTAAAGATATGTACTGTGACGTGCCTGCACCGCAGAACGCACGTGAGATAAAGGCAGATAGCAGCGAGAGCACACGTCCGCGTAGCTCAGTTGGGAGAGCGACTTATTCCGGAATGAGGGGACCCGGGTTCGATGCCCGGCGTAGACAAAAGAGGTGACTCGGGTTCAATGCCCGGCATGGACAAAAGAGGTGACCCGGGTTCTATGCCTGGCGTGGACAAAAGAGGTGACCCGGGTTCTATGCCTGGCGTGGACAAAAGAGGAGACCCGAGTTCGATGCCCGGCGTGGACAAAAGAGGGGACCCGGGTTCGATGCCCTGCGTGGACAAAAGAGGTGACTCGGGTTCGATGCCCGGCGTGGACAAAAGAGGTGACTCGGGTTCGATGCCCGGCGTGGACAAAAGAGGTGACCCGGGTTCTATGCCTGGCGTGGACAAAAGAGGTGACCCGGGTTCTATGCCTGGCGTGGACAAAAGAGGAGACTCGGGTTCGATGCCCGGCGTGGACAAAAGAGGTGAAACGGGTTCGATGCCCGACGTGGACAAAAGAGGTGACCCGGGTTCGACGCCCCGGCGTGGACAAAAGAGGTGACCCGGGATCGATGCCCGGCGTGAACAAAAGAGGGGACCGGGTTCAATGCCCGGCGTGGACAAAAGAGGTGACTCGGGTTCGATGCCCGGCGTGGACAAAAGAGGTGACCCGGGTTCGATGCCCGGCGCGAACAAAAGAGGGGACCGGGTTCTTTTTTTTTTTTTTTTTTTTTTTTTTTGAGGTTTAACGACCACCGTGAGCAACTCAATGGGCTATAAGCAGTCGCCCGTCCCTAATTTAGGGTCACTGGTTCCAGGGAAGGGAGAGAGCCAGTGCCGTAAGACAAACACAACTTCCATGCCTGACCGGGATTCAAACCCGGACCCCTTCCGGACGAATGATCAGAGGCCAGCGCCTTAGACCACTGCGCCACCGGGGCGGCGGACCCGGGTTCGATGCCCCGGCGTGAACAAAAGAGGGTACCCGGGTTCGATGCCTGACGGGGACAAAGAGGTGACCCGGGTTCGATGCCCCGGCGTGGACAAAAGAGGTGACCCGGGTTCGATGCCCGGCGTGAACAAAAGAGGGGACACGGGTTCGATGCCCGGTGTGGACAAAAGAGGGGACCCGGGTTCGATGCTCGGCGGGACAACAATGATGGAGAAATTTACTTCGTTGTAGTACAGAAGTCTCAATACTTCAGTATTTGCCTGAAAACTTGGAATGGATTTTGAGACACGAGACTTTAAATAAATTGTCTATGTGTTATCTTTCAATTCATTTTAATTTGATTCAAGAGGGAAAAAATATAATCATTGCCCTCAGAATAAGAAACGGAAAAACATTCTTTATTTAATTATGCTGATAAACGTGTTTTCATGATGTATTTACTGACCTCAGCATTTCCGAGAGTCATTCCTTTGCTCTGACAGACGATACTTTCTCAGGCTTCTGGTCTCCAGATGTTGTGTGTTTTAGTTTTCGATTTCTTTGAAGTTTGCCCATTTTGGCGGCCGTCTGGATTCCGAAAGGAACAAAAGACTTCTGTATGCGGGCAGTCAAACAGACTTTACGCCATGACGTTCTAGTATCCCATTCGTTTTCTATTTGCATTATAATTAAATTATTTGGCATGAAGAGCGCCAAAGTCGTCTGCTACTTTACACACACACACACATGCGCACACACACATGCGCACATACAGTATGCATACTCCATAGACATCATAATAGCCGCACTAGGTCTTCCGAGTGGTCTGATACCCTGACTTCTGACCTTTCATCTGAGATAGGCCCTGGTTCAAATCCCGGAGATGGCTTAAGTGGTGTGTTTGTTTGACGGCGCTGGCTCAATTGTGAAATTCAAACCCCCTTTCTGCCGGTGGTGAACCTCGAACCAACATCTTTCTTCCCCGGAACCGAATGCTTTCCCAATTAATACCGGCTAGAGCTTATCACTGCTGCTTGCCATCTTGACGTGTGCGTCACCCCTATAGTATGCCAGATATACAGGGTGTCCATAAAGTCTTTCCCCCATTACAAAAATTAATATAAAAGCAATCCATGTAAGTCAAAATAAAATAGTTGGCAACATTATATAGCAGCACTCATAATTTTTTTTTCTGTTCCTTAGGTGAGCGCTACTGATGAATAAGAGGAGCATTTCCTTGATAACGGCTTTTTATGCAAGGAAAAGCGGTGGGCTTGTTGTGGTTCCATGAAACCAAATCGGCGGTTACTGTCCAGCGTCATTTCAGAAAAGAGTATAGACGATCACCACCGGACCAAAAAAGCATAAAAGCTTGGTATGAAAAGTTTAAAGTGATCGGCAGAGTTTGGGCTGACCACCGGTTACACAAGAGACCCCCGCACGGGGATAACTGGTTTTCCAGTTATTTGGGGAGCGGTGCCCCCACGGCCCGAGCTGACCTTGTGACTGGTCAACATCTGATGTCATGCCACCGCTTGATTTTTATTTTGGTGCTGTTGGTGTTTGCAGGGACGGCTGTTCATCCAGCTGTTGGGGAGTCGCGTCCCCACGTTCCCGAGCTGGTCTTGTGTCTCGCTTTTTCGTTTTTATTTATTTTCTCCACTGGCCAGTTGCCCGTGTTGTATTCTCTACCTAATCGCTACCACGTTATGTACTAACACCCCGGTCTTGTGGTTTTGTTACCCTCCACCACTAACTGTTTTATATTAACCGCTCAGTTCGTAGGTTGCTGAGATTCCGTTTAGGTTCCCTTCCAGGGTTTTGTCTTCCTTGGATTACTTTTTTCCTTTTAGCTGGTTTGGGTGCTAGACCTACCTGCATGTTTGTCGCGTGCGGAGACCCGTGAGGCGGAAATGGGATGTCTGGCGGCTGAGGTCGCAGGAGACCGGTTAAGTGCCTCCTGTGTACCAACACTCCTCTTCGACCCCGGCTTCGCTGTAAACGGGAGGCTAGAGACTAACCCACCTCTAGTCAGAAGTCTTGTACCAAGTTGTGTAGTCAGGGCTTTAGCGGCTTTTTTGTCGTATAGCACGGCAGGGTAAGCCCGGGGGCTGTGGGATCATGCCAAAGGCGTTGGCATGACGGTACCCGGAGGCCGAAGTGTCCGCCGAGTGCGTGTGATTACAGCCAACAGACTATATCTGCAACGTATAAGCTCCAGAACTGTGTCCAGCGTCATTTTCTTGACTTGCAGACCTCCCGTTCTCCCTCGTAGGGCTCGGTGGTGGTGGAGTAGTTTGCAGACGAATCCTCTTCCTTTTTTCCATGGGTAAAAACAAAAAGAAAAACTCCAAATTTAAGTCGCCTGAGAAAATGATTATTGACAATGACTCTCCTTCGTCTTCTCAACCTACCAAGTCTCATAACCTTAAACGATCTTTAGACCTTGACCTGGACCAAGAATGTGGAACCTCTTCTTCGGCAGCTGTTCCAGTCGCTCCGAAGCGTCGTCTCCCCTCGTTTGCTGTGACTACGCATGCTACACACTTAGTTGTGGAATCCATCGATCCGAATGAGAGACTGTCTACCAAATCTCCCTTTTTCATTTGTAAAGCTTTGGACGCTGCGGTTGGCCCCTTGAGGTCTGTGAAGAAGCTTCGCTCTGGGGACCTGCTTGTCCAAACTTGCAGTGTTTCTCAGAGTAACACTTTTTTGCACCTCACTAGTCTTCAAGGCATTC
Source organism: Macrothele yani (assembly GCA_039090855.1). Classification (NCBI taxonomy): domain Eukaryota; kingdom Metazoa; phylum Arthropoda; class Arachnida; order Araneae; family Macrothelidae; genus Macrothele; species Macrothele yani. The sequence goes on from CM077011.1 coordinate 117,112,084, forward strand.
CTGTCAAAGTGACACCTCACCCGTTTCTTAACACCTCTCGGGGTGTTATTTCGGAGTTTGATCTCTTGCCATGCAGTGAAGAAGAATTGGTGACTGAACTTGCAGATCAAGGTGTTATTGCTGCACGTCGTATGATGTTTCGGCGCTATGGTTCTTTAATTAAGTCTAAAAATGTGATCTTGACTTTTAACTCCCCGAAAGTTCCAACCGAAATCAAGGCTGGCTACTTGGTCTGTGGAGTTCGCCCGTACATTCCCAGTCCTCTGCGCTGTTTCAGGTGCCAGAGGTACGGGCATTCAAACCGTTTCTGTAAGAGTTCCGCTCGTTGCGCTAATTGTGGCTCCAGTGAACATGACGGGGAGGGTTGCACTTCTGCGGCCTGCTGTGTTAACTGTGGTGAGGCCCATGCAGCTTACTCCCGCAACTGTATGAAATGGAAGGACGAGATGGCGATCCAGCGCCTCAAAACCCTGGAAGGCCTCTCGTACCCTGCTGCAAAGGCCAAGTTGGGTATACCCACCAATCGACAGCGTACTTTTGCCGCAGTAGTTCAGTCTCTGCCACAACCCGTGCAGCCCTTTGTTCCGCGCCCTGTAGCTCTCGCCGCACTTGCCAAGCGATCTACAGCTGAACAAGCGACTCAGGTGGATTTCCCCGAGCTACAGATAGCTGAGTCTGCGCCTTCTCTTTTGAAGACGACCGACTCTTTCAGTTCCCAGCAGAAAGCCTGCACGTGCGGAAGACCCGGCCCTCAATCCGCAAAGGTGTGCAGTGTCCATCCAACTGTCGCGGTCCGCCTGACCAACATTGCAACTGTCTCGGACTCAGCGAGGTCCCCACCCTCAACCAACATTATAGAGGAACATCGGGGGTAGGAGAGTGACAGTTCGTCCCCAGCCTCAACCAACATTGCAGAGGAACATGGGGGGAGGAGAGTGACAGTTCGTCCCCGCCCTCGGCCAGCATTGCAGAGGAGTGTGGGGGGAGGAGAGTGACGGTTCGTCCCCCTCCTGTGACTCATCCTTATTGTAGTTGTGTTAAATGAAAAACAAATTATAATAATTACAATAGTAAGTTGATAATTTTTTATATAAACCCAATTAACTAACTTGCCTTCACGGCTTTCATCATCCTTTTTTCCAACTTTTACCAAGCCTGTCTGCTCTTAATCATTTTCCACGCTTTTAAAAATCTGTAGCTGATAGTTCTTTGTCTGGCGCTCTTTGGCCAAACCTGCCCCTTGCGCCACTAAAATCAACCAACCAACCAACCAACCTCAGTTTTACTTAATCGGCTTGTTTCTCACCATTGTACCATGTTTTTTATACTGTTTGTTTCTTTGTCTTTTTTGGCCCTTCCTTCGTACTCATGGTTCGGTTTTACTTGGTCAGCCAGTTTTTGTGATTTATGCTCCGTTTTTTAATTTTGTCTGTTTGTCTTGTGTCTGGCGCTCTTTGGCCAACCATGGCCCTTGCGCCAATAAAATCTAATAACCAACCAACCAACCAACACAAGAGACAGAGCTGCAGCTGTTCAGGAGACATTTCTGTGAAGCCCCGGGAAATCCATTCGTCGTGATTCCGTGGAAACTTAGATTCCCCGTGCCACTGTTCACAAAATGTTAGACAAAGATCTTCATCTGTATGCTTATAAGCTACAGATCAGTCAAGCTCTTCAGCCTAATGACCAGCCTCGCCGTGCTGCATTTGCAACGGAGATGTTGCAGTGCATAGCTCATGATAGTGATTTTCTGCACCGTGTCTGTTTCTCAGATGAAGCCATATTCCGCGTCTCAGGTACAGTAAATAGGCACAATATGCGAATCTGGGGATCAGAAAATTCCCGTTATGTCATCGAGCAACAGAGGGCTGGCCCGAAAGTGAGCGTATGTGCGGCCTGATGCATGATAGAATCATCGGACCCTTCTTTTTTGCAGAGCCCACGGTAATATGTAACGTGTAACTGGACATGCTGAAACTTTTAGTAGCGCCTCAGTGGCATGCACTCCAACGTTCGGTTATTTTCCAATAAGACGGTTCCCCACCACATTAGTCAATAATGGTTCGTGAGTTCTTGAATGCCCCATTTCCGGACAGATGGATTGGCCGCGACGGTCAGATCCCATGGCCATCTCTATCGCCGGACATAATCCCTCTACACTTTTTCCTGTGGGGTTACGTGAAAGATCAAGTTTACTCTAGCAGTGTTTCTGATGTCGAGACGTTGAAGAGCAGAATAACGGACGTCATTCGTTCTGCCTCTGCTGTGATGTTAAACAAAACATGGCGTGAAATCGAATATCGCTTAGATGTCCTCCGGGCCGAAAATGGTGCCCATGTGGAGACATACTGTCACTGGAAAAAAAACTTTACTTGTGTACCATCATTGTCGTGTAATCCCTTTCTTATACCTGTAATACCTTTTTTATCTTAATTTTTGTGATGTAGGAAAGACCTTTTGGACGCCCTGTATCTCCGCTTGAGAAAGGCAGATGCACGAAATCGCTGGTTTCGGGATCGCCGCAAAACATACTTGAAGTAACTCTACAGAAGTAATTCTCATTTATTCCAGACTATGTGTGGAAGAAACATCACACATTTTCCAAATCGAAGAAGGAATTCTCATTTATTCCAGATGATATGTGGAAGAAGTATCACATATTTTTTTGAAACGAAGAAGGAATTCTCATTTATTCCAGACGATGTGTGGAAGAAGCATCACACATTTTTCGAAACGAAGAAGGAATTCTCATTAATTCAAGACGATGTGTCGAAGAAGCATCACACATTTTTCGAAACGAAAAAGCAATTCTCATTAATTCAAGACGATCTGTGGAAGAAGCATCACACGTTTTTCGAGACGAAGAAGGAATTCTAATTTATTCCAGACGATGTGTTGAAGAAGCATTGCACATTTTCCGGAACGAAGAAGGAATTCTCATTAATTTCAGACTATGTGAGGAAGAAGTATTACACATTTTTCGAAACGAAAATGCAATTCTCATTTATTCCAGACGATGTGTGGAAGAAGCATCACACAGTTTTCGAAACGAAGGAGGAATTCTCATTTGTTGCAGTTGATGAGTGGAAGGAGCATCAAACATTTTTCGAAACGAAGAGGGAATTCTCATTAATTCTAGACGATGTGTCGAAGAAGCATCACACATTTTTCGGAACGAAGAAGCAATTCTCATTAATTCAAGACGATCTGTGGAAGAAGCATCACACGTTTTTCGAGACGAAGAAGGAATTCTAATTTATTCCAGACGATGTGTTGAAGAAGCATTGCACATTTTCCGGAACGAAGAAGGAATTCTCATTAATTTCAGACTATGTGAGGAAGAAGTATTACACATTTTTCGAAACGAAAATGCAATTCTCATTTATTCCAGACGATGTGTGGAAGAAGCATCACACAGTTTTCGAAACGAAGGAGGAATTCTCATTTGTTGCAGTTGATGAGTGGAAGGAGCATCAAACATTTTTCGAAACGAAGAGGGAATTCTCATTAATTCTAGACGATGTGTCGAAGAAGCATCACACATTTTTCGAAACGAAGAAGCAATTCTCATTAATTCAAGACGATCTGTGGAAGAAGCATCACACGTTTTTCGAGACGAAGAAGGAATTCTAATTTATTCCAGACGATGTGTTGAAGAAGCATTGCACATTTTCCGGAACGAAGAAGGAATTCTCATTAATTTCAGACTATGTGAGGAAGAAGTATTACACATTTTTCGAAACGAAAATGCAATTCTCACTTATTCCAGACGATGTGTGGAAGAAGCATCACACAGTTTTCGAAACGAAGGAGGAATTCTCATTTGTTGCAGTTGATGAGTGGAAGGAGCATCAAACATTTTTCGAAACGAAGAGGGAATTCTCATTAATTCTAGACGATGTGTCGAAGAAGCATCACACATTTTTCGAAACGAAGAAGCAATTCTCATTAATTCAAGACGATCTGTGGAAGAAGCATCACACGTTTTTCGAGACGAAGAAGGAATTCTAATTTATTCCAGACGATGTGTGGAAGAAGCATTGCACATTTTTCTAAACGAAGAAGGAATTCTCATTTATTCCAGACTATGTGTGGAAGAAACATCACACATTTTCCGAAATCGAAGAAGGAATTCTCATTTATTCCAGATGATATGTGGAAGAAGTATCACACAGTTTTTTGAAACGAAGAAGGAATTCTCATTTATTCCAGACGATGTGTGGAAGAAGCATCACACATTTTTCTAAACGAAGAAGGAATTCTCATTAATTCAAGACGATGTGTCGAAGAAGCATCACACATTTTTCGAAACGAAAAAGCAATTCTCATTAATTCAAGACGATCTGTGGAAGAAGCATCACACGTTTTTCGAGACGAAGAAGGAATTCTAATTTATTCCAGACGATGTGTTGAAGAAGCATTGCACATTTTCCGGAACGAAGAAGGAATTCTCATTAATTTCAGACTATGTGAGGAAGAAGTATTACACATTTTTCGAAACGAAAATGCAATTCTCATTTATTCCAGACGATGTGTGGAAGAAGCATCACACAGTTTTCGAAACGAAGGAGGAATTCTCATTTGTTGCAGTTGATGAGTGGAAGGAGCATCAAACATTTTTCGAAACGAAGAGGGAATTCTCATTAATTCTAGACGATGTGTCGAAGAAGCATCACACATTTTTCGAAACGAAGAAGCAATTCTCATTAATTCAAGACGATGTGTGGAAGAAGCATCACATACTCTTATTTTAAATACACCAGGTCGTGAATACGCAACGAACGCTTTTGGTTGAGGAATATTGATTCAGGAATTTATTGCGTAAGTACAATTGCTCAATAGCAATGAAAGCACCAACCTTGTTATCACATATAATATCAAGTTGCAAGGAGAGACTGTGTGAGAAAGAAAAAGCGGGTGTGTACACTACACCAATGGTGTATTCTGAGAACAAGGAAAAGATATACACTATATTGACAAAAGTCACCGGACACCTAGAAGAGAAACACAACATAGTATTTATTGGCATACATTAGAACGGTGTCGGCCCACTTTTGGCCTTAATGACCCTTCGTGACATGCTTTCGACAGGGTTTTGGAACACAGCGATAGGTATGCGCTTCCATTCAGAACATAATGCTGCCGCTAACTGTTGCTTAGTAATAGGCCTTGGTTCCAAACTTCTTATGCGGCGCTTTAATTCACCCCATAGGTGCTCTATGGGATTAAGATCAGGGCTTTGTGCTGGCCAGTCCACACACGATACGGAATTATCGTCAAACCACGCTGTAACAGTCCTTGCTTTATGGCTCGGTGCATTTTCTTGCTGATACCAACAGAGCTCGGTTCCATAGTATTGCGACAGAGATCGTAGGGCATAATTGTCTAGAATATTTAGGTAGACGTGCTGGTTAACAGGCTTGTCCATGATAACCAACGAGCCGGGACCATACCACGAAAAAACCCCCACACGAGTACATTGCCAGCTCCAAACTTGACCGTAGGAACAGTACACTGTGGTAAACAGGTTTCCCCCGGATGCTTCTATACCCACACACGGCCGTCGGACTGGATTGTGTATCTGGATTCATCAGTCCATAGAACACGTTTCCATTGATCTACGGTCCACGATAAATGTTCTTTACACCATGCTAAACGACGAGTAGCTTTCCGATCGAGTGGAGATGAAAGGCTTATGAGCAGCCGCACGACCACGGTAACCCATGGAATGAAGTTCTCTGCGAATGGCACATATATGCCGAGTTTCCAGCATTGTTACTCACCTGTATACTGAGGGCTTGTGCAGTACTCCGTCGATTAGCTGTAACGACTCTCCTGAGGCTTCGACGTCCTCTATATCACTGATTTTCTTTGGTCTGCCTGTACGTTTCGCTGCTTCAGGCACACCATGTGTCTTCCACTTATTCAGTACATCCAAAACAGTTGACTTGGGTATGTTTAAACGCCTCTCGGTTTATCTTATGGACAATCCACTAATATAACACCCAACAATCTTTCCTTTCTGAAAGTCAGTTCTCTCTCTCGCCGTGACATTTGCACTCAACTTTACAGTGCGATATGATCGCGCTCAGCTGCAGGCTTGTTTTTATATCGTTTGCAGCTGTACCGCGCATCTTGAAAACGCAGCGGATCCGTTATTTTGCTTTTCCAGTGGTGTCCGGTGACTTTTGTCAATATAGAGTACATCGGAATGACAAAACGATGCTTGGATACCAGATGAACACTTCCGAAGGGTCAACCAGGACTTGCGGAATACAGCCCTCGCCAGAGTAGTTATGCATTTCTCGGCCGTTCCTGTATGGAATAGTATTAGAGGAATTGCCCCTTACACGAACTTAAAAGAATCTGCCATCAGGAAAAGAGTCGAAATCCTTTCCAACAAACTGGAATGCAATGACATGGTCTCTATGGAACTACTAATACCAATGGTTTGGCATGCGTTGGCAAAAGATAGAAACACATTGCTGCACACGGCATAATTGCATGATAAAAACTCCCTGCATTTATGTCTACCTGCATTTTATGTCTACTTTGCCTTGAGAAAGCCTTCCAATGGAGTGTGAAAGCTTGGCAAATCTTTATACAAATTTACACTACGAAAATAAACGGATTTAGTACGCTATAAACTTCCCTTGAAGCATCACTTATTTTTCGAAATGTAGAAGGAATTCTCATTAATTTCAGACGACGTGTGGAATGAACATCACACATTTTTCGAAGAACCCAACAGCCAGGAGATTCATTTTTAATTTGGGGCGCTAATGTGATATTCATATTTGCCAGTGGCAAACTTGAACCCATATCCTTCTGCTCCGGAGTCGAATGCTTTCCTAATTGAGATACGCCGGCTAGGGCTTAGCACTGCTACTTGCCGTCTTGAGATGTGCTTTAGTACTGTGCCTTCCCCGGAATCAATGGCTTTAAATTAGAGACTGCCAACTGTTTATAGTCTTCAGACTTCCCCATGGTTGTCATAAAATCACGAAATGAAAACAAAGCAAAAAAAAAAAATCGTGATCATGAAATATTCTCAATCCACTGCTGAATGAAAATCTCCTCAAGTCACCTCCATAGTTCTCCATTTTGAGCAATGCACCTTATTCATGTGACGTCAGAAGTGGACTTCTGCGGACTAACATGGTTGCTGATTTTTTTTTTTTTTTTTTTTTTTTGATTGGAGGTTTTTTTTTTTTTTTTTTTTTTTGATTGGAGGTTTAACGACCACCGTGAGCAACTCAATGGGCTATAAGCAGTCGCCCGTCCCTAATTTAGGGTCACTGGTTCCAGGGAAGGGAGAGAGCCAGTGCCGTAAGACAAACACAACATCCATGCCTGACCGGGATTCGAACCCGGACCCCTTACGGACGAATGATCAGAGGCCAGCGCCTTAGACCACTGCGCCACCGGGGCGGCGTTGCTGATTCAATGTTGTCGCTATTACATTACCTTTTTCTGTTAGCCAATTTTTTAAAATTTTAACGTCTTGGAGTATGCCAACGAATAAACAGAGCTACAGGGCGAAGAAAATGAAATTAACTTCTCAGAAGAAAAAACCAAGGTTGCCAAAATATACGAAGACAACCGGTTTTATGTTCGATGCTAATTTCAAATGATGCAGGACAACTTCGCCATGAGTCCTGGTGAAATTTTTAATGAAGCATTTCTCAGACACGGTATATTAAATTTCACGTTGTTATTGTGAGATACTGGGGAAACATCTGAAAGATAAACCTAGAACTTTTTTTTTTTTTTTTTTTTTTGCAAAACGAAATATTTAGAATCCAGACAAATAGGTCATATGGAAACAAACTGGGGTTAAAAAAAACAGCAACTAAAAACTTTCCACTGTCGCCCTCTAGGCAATTTACTTAAAAATAAAATGAATGCGTTGCATTAAATAAAAGAAAAATTATAGATATGTGTCGTTTTTTAGAGAAAGAACGTTGAAGTTAATTCGCAACTTACCGATCTAGATATGCAATTCGTTTTTTCCTTTTCACATTTTTTTTGGAAATTAAATATCGAAGGAATACTACCAGGCTTTAACCGCCTTCTGTTTTTAGTGCCATAATATTCAAATTCTTCCTCGTTAAGCCGGGCAGAACGCATGTTCGAGAATGCACATTGGAATAGAAATAATCACTTTTCATTGCACACAGCCATTCGTTTAAGAGTTTCGGCCTCTTCAGAAGAAAATTATGGAAATTTATTCCTTCATCTGCACATTTTAGGTCACAGGATTTATCAGCACAACCATGCGATGAGAAAAAGTTGCGCATGTCGTCAATAAATTTACAAAAATCGCGATTTTCCGAAACCCTTGCGGCGCTCTGGTGGCGCAGTGGTCAAAGCGATGGCTTCTGATCATTTGTTCGAGATGGGTCATGGATGTTGTGTTTGTCTTACGGCGCTGGCTCTTTCCTTTCCCTGGAATCAATAGCTCTAAATTAGGTACGGGCGACTGCTTATAGCCCACTGAGTTGCTCACGGTGGTCATTAAACCTCTAATAAAAAACAACAACAACAAAACCCTGCAATGTAACGCCTTGTTAAGCAATGGGAAAACGCCGCAAAGAAACTATTGCTGTTCCGCAGACACGGAAAAGTTTTCTCATGATACAACGCGAGGTGAATAAGGTCCAATCTCTTCAGTGTTCTTCCGGCATACTTCCCGATTCCATCCAACTATCTCTCACGGGAGGTCTTCATCTGGTCCTTTCCCTTGGAATAAAGACAAGTATTTTTCAGACATATGCTCTGAGTGTTCACTGATTTACAACCTTCTACTCAATAATTAATTACTGAGCCATCATTTCTCCAGGAGAATGGCCGCTACCTAGCTTGATATCGACTCCACGAGGTGTCTATACAGTTTTGTAAGGATCTGCTGTCAAGCTGTTTGTATTGAGGTCCACGGTTACTGCATAAGTGTTGAACTGCCTCACTTGGCGTTCCACAACATCTCGCAGATGTTCAATTGGGTTGAGATCAGGCGACTTTGCGATTGTTCGATGTATCTGATTTCAGCAGTGCTCGTCGAGCCATTCTTGCACAAGGTAGGCCCAATTAGATGAGGCATTATTCTCTTGAAAGAACCCATCCTACTCTGGTGGAGGTAAAACATTGCGGGCTGCACATGTTCCGCATGCAGCAACTGGTAGAAGCTGGAGTGCATACGTTGGTCCACACGCAACTGGTTTTCCAGTTCATGCCAGCTAACCATGCCCCATATCATACATACCGGCCTACATAGTCGATGCCATGCATGCAGGTTCCATAGTCTCATGCTGCTGACGGCAAATACGGACTCAACTATCGGCAGAATGGAGTACATATCGTTATTCATTTGATTAGAACACTTGCTTCCAATCTTCTGTTGTCCAATTCGTATGCTGTTGGTACCAAGAGACTATTTACATCGATTGACTGTTGTTACGAGATGAGTTCCAGCGTGTGACGCAGAATTTCTCGGGATATTGTTTCTGACTTTCCCCACGCTGTACTGGGAATCCAATAGCGAAACTGTACAATGCCGATACCATGTACAGGCCGACGAAACCATTGCACGTCATTAGACTCCACCTTTCTCCGCCCATTACAGTTGCTTCACCGGTTGGTTATCTCACCATTTTAGCAGAACTCCTTTTACACTTTTGCCACTAGACTCTCTAACAACCCACTAGTCTCGTCGTTTTTGAAATGGATGCACCGACTCTTCGTGCGCCCACAATTTGGCCTTACGTAAACTCCGAAAAATCCACAGTGTTACCCATCACGTCCGCAACTTCTTTCTCACGTGAACCACAAACCTCTCATTTACACTCCTTTAGCCTAAAGGCCAAGCCCTCCTACTCGTATCAGGTGTAAGTCACTTTGCACGGGGATGGTTGTAATTCCGTGTGCCATCAGTGTGTGTATTCGTACCTAGTAAACTTATAGTGCATCTGATCAAGTAGCCGAGAGCGCTGGCTTTGGACTTCTCATATTCCTTTCTTTCTTTTTTTTATTGGTGATTTAACGAACACCGCGAGCAGTTCGATGTGCTATTGTCACCAGTCCTTAATTTAGGGCCACTGGCTCCATGGAAGGAAGAGAGCCAGTGCCGTAAGACAAACACCACATCCATGTCTCACCGGGATTCGAACCCGGACCCATCACAGAAAAATCGTCAAAAGCCACCGCTTAGACTAATGCGCCACAGCGGCGGCTCTTGTACTTCTGCGTCTGGGTTCGAATCCCAAATCAAGACATTGATTTTATGTTTGTTCTTAACCGTATATACTCGTGTATAGGTCGACCCCCCCGATTTTTATCTGAATATTTGCAGTTTTTGTATATCCCGTGTATAAGTCGACCCCCTGATTTTTATGTGAATATCTGCAATTTTTGTATACCTACCTATCTTGTGTATAAACAATTTTTTTTTCTTTTCCGAGGATGCACCCGCATGTGGAAATGTGAACCTACTATTTATTGTTGTAGTTGGCTCTCGCAATGTTGCTTGCGGCAGTTTCCCGAAAAATGTGGGTGGAATTGAGGCACAATTCTGGAAAGATGATAGGGCTCACCACCCTGGTTAGAGAGTTTTCAGGGGAAGGTTAACACATTAAATCAATATATGAACCCACTTTTGAACATAGTCACTCCCCCCCCCCTTTCTCCCACTTTTTGCGAGCGAGTTTTCTGCAGTTACTTCATTCATGGAGAGTAAAGCATTTGTTCCCGCAGCAAAGGAATCGTGATGCATTTACCAAACATCGTAAAACAGGCACATCGTTATTTAAACAGAAAAAAAAAAAAAAAAAAGAACTCCCTGAAACATATTTGGAAAGCGTAAATGGGTCTTGATGTCAACCTGATAGTTTTTTTTATCCCATAAAGAATATGCATGCCGTAAAAAATAAATGCGTAACTTTTGAAGTTTTCAATGGATTTCTTCAAATTTTAAAATTAATCTTTATTTTGATGTATTGCGGACACCGTAAAATTTGCACGCAACTATTTAAAAAAATTGAAGAAAATTTTGCTCTATAATATTTTCTCCCACTACCCTGTGCAGCGTAGCAGCTGTCGGTCAACTGCTGAGTTGTACGAGTGTGTGATTGACAGAGAGGCCGTTTATCTACTCCCGAGTTTCATTCCCTCTCTCCACCGTGTTTGTGACAAACAATCGGCTTTAGTGACAAAGCCAAACATCGCCCCATTCAGTAAAAGTGCAATCCTTTTTTGCTCGCTCTTAGTCTTCAGGAAAGGTTACTGTTTGTTTAATTTTTAGAGCCGGGGCACACTCAATTTAATAACAAACGTAAGTAGGTTGTTAAACTAATGCACTTTTTACTATCAGGGGCAGTGTTATTCTGAGCGATCGGCCAAGTTTAAACACTTTCGTTTTCGGGAAGCATTGATCAAGTTACCGCTGTTCTGTAGATTGTCACACCTCTCTTCGCCGTCGCTAAGCAAGGACAGCGGTCGCCTTTTGCAATAGTCTGTCCTTTTCCCTCTTCACCCCCGTCGAGAATTGAGCACGGTCGTAGGTCACGGCACTACTGGCTGACGCGTTCACCTCTTTCCTCTGGGTGATTTACCAGCGGGGCAGTCAAGGCCATATCCACAGATCTAAAAGGGACTTTGAGACGTCCTTGCGAAATAAGTTTTTCTATTAGTGAATAAAAAAAAACTCGTACATATATAAAATCAAGAAAACTCTTGGCAATAATTTTCTTCTGTGTCAGTAACACCCGAAAAATGACTAAATATACAACTGCAAATGAACTGATGGCGCAAAGGGCTAAGTATGCGCATTTCCATAAGGCATCAAAATTTTGGTTTTCAACCTATCAGATATATTTTCCGTGTATAGTTCGATCCCCTAATTTCGACCTAAATATTTCATTAAAAAAAAGTCGACCTATACACGAGTATATACGGTATGTGCTGGTTCTCTTCGTTTCCTGGATCTTTGCAGACTCTAACCCTCATGGGGGGTTGTCAAAACCCCGAAAAAAAAAAAAAAACCCATACACAAACCGATACTGCATTTTACATAGTATGAAAGTATCGAGAATAAACGATTCCAATCTGTATTTGAAGAAGCTGTTCATCACGACAAGAAAAAACAAGAGCAATAAATATGAGGTTGAGAAAAATAACGTTTATTCAAAAAATTTTATATTTTTTCCTTCTCGACCAAAGTTTCGCTGTGCTTTGCCTCAGCTTCTTGAAGACGAATGGCACGTACTTAATTATTCAGATAACATGCAACATTATCCATGGTATTAATGGTCCCCAGTTTTTGTTAGTTGCTTCCACGTGCTTGATAGAAATGCTTAAATATCGACGATTTCTCCAGGTCATAATTCCTTGTACTTCTGCAATTGTTAAAGCAAGGACATACTGGTCTGCCCTACATATGAAAGACCACGTTTACATGGGATTTGTTTTGTTCCGTTTTCCCTTGATTTTGCTTTTAAAATAAAAAAAAAAATTCAAAATAACTAATTTTAAAGTGATTTTTAAACCCATAAACGGAATGAACATTTTTGGATCAGAGGACCATGTTGAAGATATAAATTCTTGGAGAATTTATCAAACATGTGAATGTGGTATTGTGTGGCCGTAGGACCTTGCGTTGTAGATTGAAGGAGTACAAAACTTACGAATGGAATTGTGACCTAAAGAAATCATCGAGCCTAAACACTGTCATGAAATTGAAAACAGATTTCTCTTCGAAGGAGCGAAACTTATCGACAAGCCAGATTCAATCATCAGACTCGATATTTTGAAGTTTTTCATATACATACACCACAATTCTTAAGGGAGAGAGAGAGAGAGAGAGAGAGAGAGAGAGAGAGAGAGAGGAAACAGTCCATTGTCGGGTATCTCAGTATCCACACCATTTCTATCAGCGCATGCAAGCAACTAACAAACACACTGACCGTAAAAACCAGTGATTATGTCACATGCGATTTGGAAATTTACGTACCGTTCGTCTTGAAGAAGCTAAGCCAAAGTAAAGCGAAACCATGGTCGATAAACCTTGTTATTTAAATCTCATAGCCCTCACAATGCTTGTAGTCCACAATTTGTTAAACAACAATGCTATATTCATCATTGCTGGCATAACAATAACACCCACTATAGTAATAATTACAAGCGACAGGTTCTTTCAATGGTTTTAAATTATTCTGCAACAGTACGTAAAATCTGAAAATTTGCTTCTTTCAAATATTGCTCCTGTTTTTAAATTATGTACATACTCGTATCTTACAATGAATAAACTTCATGAACTTTTTTGTCTCATAGCGAATAAATTAAGTACGAAGACCACACATGTGGATACTTCTTAGATGAAGAGTTACATCACAAACGGAAATTTGGTTGTCGGCTAAAGTGGAACGTCGACACAGGAGTTCTTTTATGTTTTTCCTTTTTCTCTCTCTCTGTGGTCAAAGTACAACGATATAACAACAATCGCGCAAAACTGGCTGGGGATAGGGACTTATCCCGTTGCTGGTCATACGAATGCCATAAAATTGGGTGGGGGCCCAGAGAGAGAGAGAGACGATCAACATTATGAAGATTCCTATGTGGGTTTCTCTGTAGGTATTAGGTTTGCGAACGCGTTTCTGATAAAATGTCGTCTACCACATGTAATTAATAGAGCTCTTCTTATATTCTTTATAGACAAGGATGTCCGACGGAAGAATAAATGCTAAATCTCCTAATAGGCGTTCCATTTACCCTGGCCAACACTCTAGGCAGCTGTGCGAAAACGCTCTAGCGTCTGCAAATTTATTAGATTCTCCATGAAAGCCGTCCGAATTGCATGATAAGTTGCGCTGCATGTGTTTCCAATCGGCAGTTCAGTCTCATTTGCATTTAGAGGAAGCACGTTTTCTCCCAATTTTCTATGAGGTCGGACGTATTATTTGTGTACACAAAACGAGCGCGGTTGGTTGTGCGATGCAAACAGTCGTCGCCTAAATTAAGAGAGACGCACGGAGCTCCTTAATCACTGGTTTGTTAGGACGTAATTGCAAGCGGCTTAACTATATGCGACCCTTGAGCTCTGTCGTACGTCATACACACAAACTTGTCATTATGTGTTGGGAAGGAACTCAGAATTACGCTAATCAAAATGCTGGTGCTGAGATTACCGGTGACGTTCGTGGAATATATTCAGAATCATGCCATGTGCCGAGTTTTCATGCTGCTTAAAATGTCAAGTGTAGATGCGACTCGTCAAAATGTTGCACGAAGCTTTTAGTCCAGGCAATTAGCTTCATAACTACGTTGTTCGTTTTACAACCAGTGAATTTCATCATTTTAATGCAATTTTACATTGTAATGCGGAGTCACCCTCAGATCTGTTAGAATGCGGTTATCGATTTTATTTTTACTCCGCGCGGTACTAAATTTAAAATTATTTTCTCTCTTTTATAGATTTGAGTTTTCCATTAGCACAGTAGCAAAATAACTGAGAATAGAGTTCTAAAGAAATCGTATCAGAGGAGTTTCTTCATTCTTTTAATTACCATTTTACGTCGCGAAGAAAATGTGGTCAATACATAAATCAATAATAATGCAGTGTACACAATATAAGGTAAGAAAAAAAAATTATATCTTGCTATTATCATGCGTTGTTTGTACTAACCGTGAAAAAAAGACAAAACGGAAGCTTTGTACGGGCGATAGCAGATAGCGCTATGTTCTCCACAAAAGCAAGAATGGAAGTTTGCATTTTGGGATATTAACGACCAACGTAAGTAACTCTAGGGGCAAGCGCCGTGGGTGGCCTAGTGGTCAACGTTCGTGACTGCCACGGAGAAGACCTCGGATCCGATCCCAGGCAGGTACGAACGCTCGAATCACTAAATATCCGACGTGTGTCGGATGGCCATCGTTAAGCCGTCGGGACCCCCGGTTATAAATAAGAGCATCTTCCTCCCCCTTTCTGCCTCGCTTCGCTGTCACTTTCCTATCGGGCATTCTAGTCCAAATCTTCTAGCTTACTATTTCAAAGGGTTGTTTAAGACCTGGGGTCAGACACTCCTTTTCTTAAATTGTCTACATATGATCTGATCTGATGATCTCACTCTATGGGCAATAATCAGTCAGTCGCCTGTCCATAATCTGACGCCACCATAGGCGCCGACGGGGGAGGAGAGGGGGCAAGTCGAATCTCGTCTCCTAAATAATTTTACTGGAGGCGCAGTGCCCACCCAATATTTTTCATCCTGTTTACTTAAAAATTGGCTTTGGTCTCATAAACACGGGGTGTATAAAAATTTTTTCGGGGGAAGGGCGAAAAATGGAAGTTTTTGAAATCGATCATGTTATATGGGGTGGTGGGGGTGGTGGGGGGGGGGGGTGTAAGGGCGAAAACTAATAATGCTACGAATGTAAATTACTGCATTAATTTATGTTAATTTATGCGCGTGAAAAATTTATGGTAATTTATGCGTGTGAAAAATTTATGTTAATTTATGCGTGTGAAAAAAACAAAGCAAACTATGCCACGTGTTTCGATGGACGACGAAGTGTCACCTCGAGAAGGACTTTTCTCTCCCTGAGGGGATAACTTCCTTTCGTTCACAGTGTAATTGTACAATGCAGATGTGTGGCGTGCGATTAACGGACTGCAAGGTGGACCTCGACAACGCAAAACACAGTGTTCCGAGGGACAATACCTTACACTGGAAATCTTGCTTTTAGAGAGTATCAAAACAGACCCAGACAATACTGTATGTGAAAAGGGCGCCAGTCGGGCTGGTGGTCTGTAAACTTCCTTTATGTAGAAAGTATGCTGCTATTGTTGAATGCATTCATGTATCTGTAGAGAGTCTGGTTTTCAAGCGGAAGAGCCAGTAGGGGAATGCCACGAGTTGATCGCGGGACACGGTAAGGATGGCCCGGGGGCAGGTTAGGAGGATCGGCGAGGGACACGTTTCCTAGGGAGGAGCCTGATAGCCAGAGAGCTGGAGTCCGGTTCTATCCTGCACCTGAGAGGCAAGGTATATAGATTAGAGAGAGATAGGCCCGTTCGCAAGTCAACTGGTATTCGCTGACCTCCACGGCGCACCCGTGACGTCAACGGTGCGCTGGCTCGGAGCAGGACTGGTCCGACTGACCTGAGAAAAGTTTCTGTAAAAACGTATTCACAGCACAACGCAGTTTACCACTACCACCAGTGTTTACCCCTAAAAATTTACATTTCTTCTGAGTAATTAAAGCAAATTGCATAAATGAAATAAAAAGGAAATGTAGTAAATAAAAATAAAAATATGAAATAAATAGGAGATGTAGTAAATAACGCCCAGAAGAAATCGCGACTTGTTCGCAAAAAAATAAAAAATAAAAATAAAATAAAAATAACCAGTTTCATTCTGTTGATAGGTAGCCAAAGTTTTTGATTTGATGCCATGTCTATTTAGTAAATAATCAAATGGCGGCAACAACTACTCATCGCTTTTTTTAGTTAATGCTTATTTTTACTTAATTAACTTTTGGACACTAACACTAGTGTAATGAAAGTAAAATTGTAATGAAAATAAAACTTGTTTAAAGTTTCCGAAAAGTTTGAGTAGTAAACAATATAAATGGAAACGTACCTTGAATAAGAATTCTTGTTTTTCCTCATGTACTTTGCTTCTCATCTACTAAAGATGCATTTTTCATCCACTGTTTGGCCTTTTACTTTGTTTTATTTGCTACTTGCGTTTTTAAGGTCTGATTTAAGAACTTCACTCTGATGAAAATTCGAAGCCTTGAATACAACTTTAAAGCTTTCTCGTCAACACGAGGATACAATTTTTTTAATTCTTCGAATAAGCATTTAACTATTCCGTTTTGTTTTTTTTAATTTGACTCCGTGAATTCTCGTAAAGTACTCCTCAAAACGTTTGATTAGTTCAAACCACTGATTAGATGGCTCTGTAAGTCCTGCTCTGTTCACTGCTTGTAACCATGACGATATATCTTTCTCTTCAGTTACTTCTTTAGCCAGTAAGGGTAATTTAACGCGAAAGGATATGTATCCTGCTATGTATTTCAAAGCATCTTCCTCTTTTTTCCCCAGTGCCACATCCTGAATGCTTTCGTTACTTGTTTGACCATTCATATTTACAAATCCCAAGTCGGTAGTTTCGGGAAATTCTGTGGCGACGTTTTGTTTCAAGTCAGGTTGCAAACCTTTTAAACAAAGAGTTGTCATGAAAGTTTCGTCGCTCTTTTTTACGTTTGAGTGTGGAGAAGGCCCAATGAGTTTGCCACTCAGTAACAAAAGGCGCAATCTATACTTAAATTCACTGGGCAAAGGATGATCATATGCATGTCCCATACCTCTGATTTGTGGAAATAAATTTTCCATGCAATCTTGGTTTAATCTAGTGGTGAGGAGGAAACTAATGCCTACACCACTTTCAGTTATATGCTCATAAAGGCTGATTAAAGATGTTATGGAAACAATAAAACCTTGCTGAAATGGGAAAAGATGTTTTTTTCCGCACACTCGCATTTGCGTTATCGAATCTTTCATGCTTTCCAGAATGTTTTTCTGTTCCTGTATATTACTTCCATAAGGTCACCTTAGACGAACAACGAGAATTTAGTACGTCAAATGAGTCATTCACAAGTTGAACGAAGTTTGCTACTTCTGTTTCATTCGGGAAAATGTACCTAATCGCTGAGGCAATGTGATTCAAAAAAAGTTGGGCGGCAAGTGAAACGTTCATTCGTTCAGCACCTCTAACATTGACATGAGTAATACTGAATTTAGGGCACAGTTTCAGTTCTCCCTTTCCTTTTTCAAGGAGAGTTTGGAAAATATTTTTATTGATGACAGTTCCCGTTTTAAGCTTTATCTCACTGTCGAGTAAGTGGTTTCTTAACAGCTTTAGAAGACGAGGCACATCAGCAAATGCAAATATAGGCCTTGCATTATCCACTGGATTCGGAAAAGAAGTTTTGTATAAGTTGATGCCAAGTGTTTTCCACAGTGACTGGTTACCGCCACCCAAATCCGATGTCATGGCTACAATCTGGAATCCATTTTTTTCGATTTCTGTAATGATGTGAAATAAGATATCTTTTGTCATTTTGCAATCAAAATCATAAAAAACAGGTTGTTTCCATGAATATGTCAAGCTTCTTATCATGACAACTTGAACAGATTTATGAGGACTCATGACCGTATCTTCAGCATGATCGTACACCATCTTTCCATCAAATACTCATTTCATCCATTAATGAAACGCAAAGTCTTTCAAATCGAGTTAGGTTTTTGTCATTCTCAGCCATTATTTGGGGGACCTCCCAGAGAAATCCTGGAGCAAACTTAACGTGAGACACCCATTTTTTAAAGTACTTATACCAGGCAACGGAATATGCATTTGGCTCCGAATGAAAGAATATGAACGCTTTGATAAACCGCGCAGTCAGAGCCCTAACTATATCTTCTGACGCCCAGTTAGTTCTTTTTCTCGTTAAAA
This sequence comes from Macrothele yani, assembly GCA_039090855.1. Taxonomy (NCBI): domain Eukaryota; kingdom Metazoa; phylum Arthropoda; class Arachnida; order Araneae; family Macrothelidae; genus Macrothele; species Macrothele yani. The sequence goes on from CM077011.1 coordinate 117,130,593, forward strand.
GTGCTCGCACTTGGGTTTCAGAAAAAACTCACCGTAACAGGGCATTTACTTCCTTTGGAATCTTTTTCTTTTCCTCTGCTGTGTTATTTTTCTTGGGTTTTATCTTTTGTCATTTGGAAATTCTAGAAGACATCGTACGAATCTTCATATATAAATGTTGTGCCCTATTTTGCCAAAATAAACACTGTGTCCTTAAACTGCCATTGGATTTAGTGAGGTCATTTACTCGGGCATTCAGTTCAGCAATTTCCTGGTTTTTCATTTCAATATTTCCCATTGATAAAAATGGCAGATGATTACTATTATCTACTTCAGGACGCACATCTTCTGTAGGTGAACATAACTTTAGTCTTTTTGGAGGAATATTCTCAGTAAATTCTACCACATAACGTTTTAGTTCTCTGTTGTGAAGCCTCTTCATTCGTTTCTCGCATTCGGGTACAAGCGGTGAAGTCGTTTTGCAAATACTTACATGAGGTACAACACCTTTCTTCAATCGTTTCGTACTATTACCTCCCAATAACTCACTTTTCAGATATCTTATAAAGTCTTCATCCGCGAAATGCGATGAACATATTCTTGCATTTTCAACATTGAAAATATATTCACGACGACACGCGTTCAACCACGCCTTTCTTTGAAGCACATCTTTCAGAAACCGATGATAGGTATCACCCGAAGCAGTTTTTTCGTGGTTTTTACAACTTGCAACGGCACAGCCTGGCATGGCTTTTAGAAAACGTTTATTTTGTTATCCAAGCAAACACGACTTACACTATACGTAAGATACAATGTAATTAATTATATTTTAACTACACGTTAAGATAACTATTTACAAAGATGTACAAAGAAAATTTATGCAAAACCACATGCAATATGTGTGTGTTAGCAAATAATCAACACGGTAACAAGCCAACGAGCAACGAGTATGACTAAACAGTAAACACAATGAAACACGAACGGCGATCTTTGGCTCCCAGCGCACCATTGATGTCACAACAACAGCGCTCCCTCACCACAAGTTGCCACTGCATCCTGAAAACCGGTTCTCTGGCCTACCTCTCTCTCTACATACCTTGCCTGAGAGGTCAGAAGTCGATGCCTCGGGGCAACGGAGCAAGTGCGATGATGGGATTCTCGGAAGAAGGGTGAGGAGGTCACGCGAAAAAAAAAGCGTGAAGAGAGAGTTCGAAGTTCGTTTTGGAAGTGTCCAGACGTGGGGAGCAGGAGCTCCCGCGAAAACAGATCGCGCGTGGAAGAGAAGCCGAGTGCTTCCGTAGGAAAGCGTAGAGTCAGGATGACCCGAGTGTGAGAGGTGTAAGAAGAAACCGAATTATTCAACAGGAGCAGGGTTGGAGTAAAAATATGCTCAACCGGAGATTTTCTTCGTTGCAGGAGATTAATAGCTGTTATTATTTCGTGACGGACCCAAAATACGTTAGTGCATTCTCTCTACGCGGACTTTTCGAGAGAAGCCAGACTCTCGGTATTAAATTTCTAATCATTAAATTTCTTTATTCTCTAATACGGCGTAGTTACTACAACTTTGATTTTTGTGTCTTATTTTAAAACCTTCTCTCCCTTCCTTGGTTCGCAGATCTCCCAAGTAAAGCGGAGGAAGAGAGCGCCTGGGCCTTAAATTTATATTAAATAAATTGTGTGTGAGATAACCTCAGTTGATTTGCTGTGAGTGGGTGACTGCTAAATAAAATCAAAGGACGACCTCTTGAGCGGAGGCGGAACTTGGCAAGGACCATAGGCTCACCCCTACAGTCGGTATGAACTTATTAGCCACCAGTCCAGAATGAGAGTGAGGTTTGGACCAAGGAGGTTAGAAGTAAGAGGAGGTAGCAACAGCCCCTCTCTCTGTGCTTCTGGCATGACGCAACTTTTTATCAGCTGACTACGCCAATGCGCCCAATCTAAGAATCTCCTGTATATCTCTATGGGGAAATCGCGAATTTGAACGGGTTTTTCGGACCCTTACTCTACTCATACAGTCATGAAAAAAATTGAGGCTGAAATATTCATTCCCATAATAAAAAATTTCCAGTAAAAACAGGAAAATATGTGTTGCTATTTCTTTAAAAAAATTGAACAAAATAATGATTTTTTGAGCGGAAGTGCATAGTGCGCATGGTTACTTACTGCCAATGTGCAAGTAACCATGTTTAAAATATAACCAAAAGCCTAATGTTAAGAAATAAGAAGTCCGAAATATTCCTTCTTTCCATCCTTGGTTTGCATGCGCTAAGCAAAACTGCTTAAGCCACAGGAAGTGACGTCACGTTAATGAACTCCCGCAGAGCAGACTCCCACCACCTCAGAGAGAGGACAGAAATAGCTGATCTGTTTTGGCTTCACTCAAAACGGGTCCCTTCACCTCCTCTTCTTCTAACCTCCTTGGTCTGGACACCCTCATCTTTACTTTCTACTCACCTCAGAGGCGAAGAGAAGGATCACGCACTTGTTAACCAGAGCTGACCTCTTTCATAACATAACAACTTTATTCCTATATACATGACGTGACGGTTCATGAAAGCAGTGGTGTATCTGGGGGTCCGAGACCTGTGCTATCTCACCCCCCCAGTACTGTTATTTTTAAAATTGCGAAGTTTAATTTTTAGTTGTTAAGTAACAGAAGTAATTTTGTTTCTAAATTTTAGGAACATGCTGTTGCTAACATGATACCAAATAATTATGAGGATTAAGATTTCAACTCTAATTTGTACACTAGCGTATAGCCCGTCCTAGGACGGTTGTTTTTAAGCTTCAAATAACTATTAAATATATAGGGGATTTTATTTTTAAATACACCAGAGTTGAATAATTACGAAACGCATATAGCGTATGAAATCCGTTTATTTTCGTGGTGTAGTCAGCACAAATATTCGCCAAGCTTTCGCACTCCACTGGGAGGCTTTTTCAAGGCAATGACAGACACAAAAATGCAGAGAATTGGAACATGTAAAGAACGAAGATGATTTTTGAAAATAACGCGGGGGACATCACGAGCATATTACATGAATTTTTGTCACGTAATTATACAGAGCGCCGTGATGTGTTATGCAGACGACATATTCTTCATATGGGAACATGGAGTAGACGAATTAAACGATTTCATGCGCAAGATAAACAACCTACACAATACAATAAAGTTCACTATGGAGCTTGAAAAAGACGGGACGTTGAATTATCTTGACGTCGCGCTCAGAAGAAACAGAACATCCAGCTTCGATTTTAACGTTTATTATAAACCGACCGCAGTACCGAATCTTGTCCCTCCTCATTCGCACTGCCCAAAGGAGTACAAACTTTCCGCATTTAGAGCGTGGTTCCATAGAGCGTACAACGTATGCAAACCCGACTATCTGAATAATAAAGAAGTTGAGGATATCTATAGCAAAGGTCTAAAGGCTGGATATAAGAGGGATGATATAGACAGAGTACATAAGACTGTGAGAAATCATATAATATCAGCAATAGAAAGATCGCCTAGTAGGACAATGAGATACGCAGGATCCATCACATATATCCCAGGCTTTGCATATTGGTTAAAGAATTTATTACGCAAATACAGCATATTAATAGCAATGAAGTCCCCGACCCCGTTATCACATATAGTATCAAGCTGCAAGGAGAGACAGTGTGAAAAAGAAAAGGCGGGTGTGTACGCTATACCGTTGGTATATCCTGACAACACGGAAAAGGTATATATCGGAATGACAAAGCGATCCTTGGACACGAGATGTAAAGAACACGTACGAAGTGTGAAGCAAGACATGCAGAATACAGCCCTCGCCAGAGAAGTCATGCATTGCTCGGCCGCTCCTGTATGGAATAATATTAGAAGAATTGCCCCTTACATGAATTTCAAAGAGACTGCCATCAGGGAAACAGTGGAAATCCTATCCAACAAAGTAGCATGCAATGATAAAGTCTCTACGGAACTACCAATGGTTTGGCATACATTATTAAAAGATGGAAACACATCACGGCGCTCTGTATAATTACGTGACAAAAATTCATGTAATATGCTCGTGATATCCCCCGCGTTATTTTCAAAAATCATCTTCGTTCTTTACATGTTCCAATTCTCTGCATTTTTGTGTCTACCATTGCCTTGAAAAAGCCTCCCAGTGGACTGCGAAAGCTTGGCGAATATTTGTGCTGACTACACCACGAAAATAAACGGATTTCATACGCTATATGCGTTTCGTAATTATATAGGGGATGTTGCCCGTCCTGTGACGGAGTGAAACTTTTTAATTGAAGCAGATTGAAAACATATCAAATAGACGCCGGATTTCTGTAAGGAAACAAACATAGTAAAAACTTATACACTGAGTGCCCACTTTATTATGACCACTACCTCAGTACTTCGTTGGACCACCTTTTGCCTTTAATACTGCGTCGATTCTTCGTGGCATGGACTCCACGGGATGTTGGTAGGTGGTTTGTGGAATCTGAGACCATGCTTGATGAATAGCACTTTCCAGGAGTGTGAGATTGCAGGGTTGTGGATCCAGCTGTCTAATGGCTGGTTCAACTTCATCCCAGAAATTCTCAATGGGGTTGAGATCTGGAGATTGTGGGGGTCACCTAAGCAAAGTAAACTCACCGGCATGCACCTGAAACCAATCCTGTACAATACGAGCACTATGGCAGGACGCATAATCTTTTTGAAAGTTGCCATCGCCATTGAGATAAACCATCCACATGACAGGATGCACTTGGTCCGCAACGATATTTAGATATGATGTGCCAGTCAGACGTTGATCAACACGAATTAAAGGGCCCAAAGCATGCCAGTAAAACATTCTCCAAACCATAACGTTGCCTCCACCAGCTTGAATGGTTGTAGCAATGCATTTGGGGTCCATGCTTTCGTGCTGTTTCCGCCAAATTCTCACTCGGCCATCAGCATGATGCAACTGGAAACGTGATTCATCGGACCACATAATTTGTTTCCAATTATCGTCTGTCCAATCCTTGTGCTCCTGTGCGAACTGGAGACGCTTTCTCTTGTTAACTGAAGAAAGCAAAGGTGTTCGAACAGGCCTTCGGCTGCCATATCCCATCCGATGAAATGTACGGCGAACAGTGCGAGCAGAGATCATTTGAGGTGATCCTTGATTAAGATGGTCTGTAATTTGCTGCACTGTTGCCCTTCTGTTGTCTATTACTAGTCTGGACACTCTCCGTTCAGCCCGAGCAGTCACTAACCGATGACGACTACACGTTGCACGTAGAGACCCACTTTTTTGGCTGACAGTCCAGTCTTTAAACACTTTAACAACAGCTGCTCTGGAACATTTCATCGAATGCGGTGGTTTCGGTGATACTCGCTCCATGGCTCCGAGCTCCTACAATCATCCCACGTTGAAAGTCCGTCAAATCGCATTTTTTACCCATCTCGTCACCCCAAAATCACTTCTACTACTGTCGCAAGCACTAAGCTTTCCCTTTTTATACTAGCCTCACCCTCTGGCTGCAACAGCGTGCAGCCGTAGCTCATTTTCTTAAAACTGTCAGCTGGTCATAATAAAGTGGCCATTCAGTGTATAGTAAGAACTCTTTCATGTTAGAACTAAAAATTATAGGCTATTTATTTTCGTATTTAAAAAGACTTCGCGATTAATAACATTCTCTGTAAAATATTTGTTGTTTAACAATTGTCGATTAGAGCGTTTAGATAGATCGATATTTTGCAGAATGTATATCATAATCAGCACTAAACTTGGAAAGTTGTTTTCGTGTAAACTTACCCTAATAACTTTTACTTTGATTTTTCGCGTTAAATTTATTTTTCTCTGGCACACTTGTTATTTATTCCCTTCACGGCTTGTTTTAGACTGTCCTATTCGACGGTTAGTTTGAAACTTCATATCGAACCTTTTCTTACAAAATAATGCGACATGTGGTATTACAAATCGGAATTATGTAAATTCTCGACAATGTGCTAATGGGGCGATATCTGCTTTTAGATGTAATCTTGCTCACTTTGACATCTCAAGATTTCAGTTTTTATTGTAGGTTAGAGCGTTTAGATAGATCGATATTTTGCAAAATGTTTAATATAATCAGCACTAAACTCGGAAAGTTAGTTAAATTAAAAAAGTAAAAAATAATTAAAGCGTACGAATTAATATTCGAATTGTGCTAAATTAAATTAATGTACAAACGCAACTTTCCGTGATATTAAGATTTTGATTCGAATTTTGTAGATCGGATAAATAGAACTCGAGTCATAGGTAATCCAATGTTTTTAAATTAGCACGCGATCACCTTAACATCTCAATGTGATCGCGTGCAAACTCAACTTGCTGTGATATTAAGAATTCAATTCAAATTTTGTAGATCGGAAAAACAGAACTTGAGTCATTAATAATCCAATGTTTTTTTAAATTAGCACGAGATAACCTTGACATCTAAAAATGATCGCGTGCTATTGCATAGCAGTCAATCATTTTGTCATCGCGAGAGCACACACGAATTGTTCGATTAGTGGTGTCGCAACAATCCAGACGTTGCTATGACGTCAAGCGTTCCAGAGAGTCAGACGGATCTGGGTGTTTATATATATTATAAACTCCATTCTTCTTCTGAATACTTTTTTTGTACATGAACTACATTCTCCTTTTCTTTTGTGTGAACTTGAGTGTTACGTTTTCATAAAAAGTTCCTTCCGAGTAATGTTTCATATTTAAAAAGAATGTGTTTTTTTTTTCTATTGACAAAACAGCCAAGTTGCTCGAATGTGCATGTCCTTGAGTGGCTCTAAGATATATCTTGACTCTTTTTAATACAGAAAAACTTCTTCGGCAGTTGCAGTTGTTGATGGTAAAATTATTGTTAGGTCTGCTAATTTGTACACCTCACTAAACACTATGTCCAATTTATTCAACTTTATGTAACAAGTAACGTCTCTTACTGATTCATTTTTGTATTCATCAAGGGAATAAAACACCTTCAGTTCATTTTTTAGTCGAGCTGTGTCCAAATTTGAAGCATAGAGTTCTTTAAGTTCTCACAGTATAGATGTTCAGGGAAGCTTTCACAAAATTTATCAAAACAGTTAGAATCAAACAAAGCCACGAATTTTAGATATATTAATATATTATCTCTGATTTTAATTCACTGACACTTCACACAAACTGAAACAACTATCGCGAAACATGTGCTGCTATGGGATGGTGTATGCGAATGACAAATGTAGTCTTAACTCTTCTCTTTTTTGAGCGAACTATTGCCCAAAACAATGGCCCATTCCTCTTCACCCGCACATTCATGTTGTCATGGAAATGCTAGCAGGCGATCGTATGGAAGATATTCGAATCAGAATAGCGAAGACTCTGGTAGAACTGGTTGCTTTACGATGGCACCATACTTCCAGGACCCCGTTGGTCTTTGCTCGCGAGACTGATTCTCTCTAGTAAAAGAAGAGAATCAGCACGGGGAGTTTTTTTTTTTTCGTAGCGAAAACGTGGACATATCTTGATAATTGACTTTTATGTGAACTGAGTAAACTATAACTGACTTTCATGTCGTTCCAGAGTAAACTATGAAACGACATTTAACAGCCATAGTCAACGTGAAGATGAATAAATGGATTCCAAATGAGTTGACAGAATAGCACGAAGCACGACGCTTTGATGTCTGCTCTTCTCTGCTTGTACGCAGTCAAACGAATGACATTTTGAAGTGCTTCGTCGCGTGTGCTTCGAAATAAATGCCGTATGATAACCGCAGACATTCGGCGGAATGGCTTGACCGCGGTGAAGCCCCAAACCACACCCCGAAGCCAATACTCCACCTGAGGGAGACGATTATCAATATTTGGTTGTCCGCAACGGGTGTGATTCACTCCTTCCTCTTAGAGCTGGGTCAAAATACCACGGCAAACATATTTTATTGTAAAAAACTTGACATTACGCGTGCAAAACTGTCCATCAAACATTCGGCATTAGTTAATAGCCACGAGCCTATACTTCTCTATGAAAACGCGAAAGTCATCTGCTCCGCTGAGTCCAGGTTTCAACACCAAAGTATCAGGTCTGTACACGACGATGGGCATGCGAACAGCTGCAGGCAGACTGCACTGTTGGACGGAATCAGGCAGGCGGTGACCACATAATGATATGGGGAAGGTTCTCCCATATCATTATGTGGACACCGCCTGCCTGTTTATGATATGGGAAATGTTCTCCCATATCATTATGCGGTCACCGCCTGCCTGTTTATGATATGGGAATTGTTCTCCCATATCATTATGGGGTCACCGCCTGCCTGTTTATGATATGGGAATTGTTCTCCCATATCATTATGTGGTCACCGCCTGCCTGTTTATGATATGGGAATTGTTCTCCCATATCATTATGTGGTCACCGCCTGCCTGTTTATGATATGGGAAAGGTTCTCCCATATCATTATGTGGTCACCGCCTGCCTGTTTATGATATGGGAATTGTTGTCCCATATCATTATGTGGTCATCGCCTGCCTGTTTATGATATGGGAAAGGTTCTCCCATATCATTATGTGGTCACCGCCTGCCTGTTTATGATATGGGAATTGTTCTCCCATATCATTATGTGGTCACCGCCTGCCTGTTTATGATATGGGAAAGGTTCTCCCATATCATTATGTGGTCACCGCCTGCCTGTTTATGATATGGGAATTGTTGTCCCATATCATTATGTGGTCATCGCCTGCCTGTTTATGATATGGGAAAGGTTCTCCCATATCATTATGTGGTCACCGCCTGCCTGTTTATGATATGGGAATTGTTCTCCCATATCATTATGTGGTCACCGCCTGCCTGTTTATGATATGGGAAAGTTTCTCCCATATCATTATGTGGTCACCGCCTGCCTGTTTATGATATGGGAATTGTTCTCCCATATCATGATGTGGTCACCGCCTGCCTGTTTATGATATGGAAATTATTCTCCCATATCATTATGTGGTCACCGCCTGCCTGTTTATGATATGGGAATTGTTGTCCCATATTATTATGTGGTCACTGCCTGCCTGTTTATGATATGGGAAAGGTTCTCCCATATCATTATGTGGTCACCGCCTGCCTGTGTATGATATGAGAATTGTTCTCCCATATCATTATGTGGTCACCGCCTGCCTGTTTATGATATGGGAATTGTTCTCCCATATCATTATGTGGTCACCGCCTGCCTGTTTATGATATGGGAATTGTTATCCCATATCATTATGTGGTCACCGCCTGCTTGTTTATATGGGAATTGTTCTCCCATATCATTATGTGGTCACCGCCTGCCTGTTTATGATATGGGAAAGGTTCTTCCATATCATTATGTGGTCACCGCCTGCCTGTGTATGATATGAGAATTGTTCTCCCATATCATTATGTGGTCACCGCCTGCCTGTTTATGATATGGGAATTGTTATCCCATATCATTATGTGGTCACCGCCTGCTTGTTTATATGGGAATTGTTCTCCCATATCATTATGTGGTCACCGCCTGCCTGTTTATGATATGGAAAGGTTCTTCCATATCATTATGTGGTCACCGCCTGCCTGTGTATGATATGAGAATTGTTCTCCCATATCATTATGTGGTCACCGCCTGCCTGTTTATGATATGGGAATTGTTCTCCCATATCATTATGTGGTGACCGCCTGCCTGTTTATGATATGGGAATTGTTATCCCATATCATTATGTGGTCACCGCCTGCTTGTTTATATGGGAATTGTTCTCCCATATCATTATGTGGTCACCGCCTGCCTGTTAAAGTCCAACCATGCAGTCCGCTCATGGATCTCTCCTCGTTCAGATTGAACTCATCCTCAGCGTGAAACCCTACCTAAGTATTGTTTCGGATGAAGTGTAACCTTACTAAAAGGCCGTGTATCCGGATGATCGCAGTCACAAGGCCGGCATTGTGCAGGAATGGTTCGGTGATCATGCCCAAGTATGGCGTCTTATCCTGTCTGCCAAATTCTCCCGATCTGAACCCCATCAAAACCCTTGGGATGCAGTGGAACGCAGCATTCTGTACAGCTGGAAGGTAAATGGCGGGAAACGTGCAAGCGAACGAACGGGCCACAACCTAGCAAATCACTGCAGAATTTCGAAATAGGTATTCCGAGGATCATCTTCGGACACCCTAAGTATCGGAGCATTTCATGAATGGGCTGCAACAGCAGACGATCATGTGGCTGGTTTTCTTCGATCCCTCTGATTCACTAGCTGTTTTTCCCCACAGGATCGCTGATTATATTGGAAGTTTCATAAGCGTCACACCATTCACTTGCTACGGTTGTGCCTGAAACTGTTGGACAGCTGCAGCGCAGATTGAATTTTACTCATAACAACAAAATGTTTACAGAGAGAGCGAACGTATCTGGTCATGTAAAACACGTTATCCAATTAGTCACGCGCTCTTTGGCCGAAAAGAGAGAAAAAGTGAAAAGGGAAATAATTCCTTTGGTTTCTGAATGAGCTTAGATAGACGCGTGTGTTGGAGTTGCTTCCGATGGATTTTAACTAACAAACTGTGTGTATCAACCGATTTAGAATATATACAAATTCCAAGTATTCCACATCCTTTACATGATTAAACGCATATAATTGTGTGATTTTCGTCTATTAAATACTTCTGTAATCAAGACAACCAAGGTAATGTGTTCTTATACGTTTCTTATTTGAAAACAACTTCATTGTTGCTTTTATGGATACATTGTTAGCACGAGTTAGAACTCATATTACTTTATGCTCACTCTTCAACACAAGCAGTAATTATTTATACAACAAAAAGCTGAGAAAAAGCTTCGAAAAACCGGCTGTTTAGGATATGCCTGAACCCACACACCTGGATCCAACGATCGTGCCACTTTCAAAGTTGCTCAGATTAGTCGTTTCGTCTACTCCCATCATTAGTCGAGATTTAACTGGTGCTTAACGAGCTCGTATGCATCATTTATACTGCACACCGCACCTGTTTAAGTGAGTCATTTATATGACAACGGCAGGTCTACTTGATAAACTGGAGTCTCAGTGTATATATCAGGGAACGATGTGCTTGAGATATAATTTCGCCTGCCCGTCTGTCAATCTATCGGTGATGCTGATTCTAAGAGCACTATGGGACAATTTTTTGAGTTTTTTCTATTGGGGGGGGGGAAGGAAGGGTAACGATCACGGTGAGCAAACCGATGTGCTATAAGCTGTCGCCTCTGCCTGATATGGGGCCACTGGCTCCAGGGAAGGGAGAGAGCCAGCGCTGTAAGACAAACACACCATAGATGCCTGACCGGGATTCGAACCCGTACCGATCTCGGACGAATGGCCAGAAGACAGCGCTTGGTTTCCTGCGTCACTGAGGAGGCGAATTTCTTAAATCACTTGCACTTTTGTACATATATATGTATAAGTTTCATCAAGACTTTCCACGTATTTTTTCGTTTCTGGTGATACCGTTTTCCTATTCAACGACCTAAGTGTGAATTAATTTTTTTCAGGATATTAGCGCTTCTAGAAAACGCGTGGCACTGCTTTTTCTTGGATCGAATGGACTAAATGCTTACGACTTTCAAGAATTTTGCCGAATATTCTGTTGTACAATGTCCCGTTATAAGACGTAAGCAGGTACACATGTTTAACGTAGTATATGTGTTTCTGTGTTTCAATTCTAAATTTTAGATTGGATTCCAAGGGACAGGAAAAGACCCAGAAGAAGGCCACATGGGAGATGGGTGGATGAAATTCGAAAGTATGCAGGGGTGACATGGAGGAGACTGGCACAAGACAGACCGTTGTGGAGGAAACTTGGGGAGACCTTCGTCCAGCAGTGGATTGATAATGGTTGACAATGATGATGATGATGATGATGTGTTTCTGCAGCATGAAATTTAAAGTAAATTTGAATCTGTTTAGTTTAGAAGAGACTGTAAACCTTTAAAATTCCATGTTCTGTTTACTTTCCAACTGATGTGCAGTTTTCTTACTATGTGCTATCAATGCAATCTTTTTTGCCAAGTTATATGAATTACTAGAAGACTGATTTCAAGAATTCTTTGTGAATTTGAGGCACGCGTAACGAAGAATTGTAGCTTGCAGCATACATTCCAGCTTTTCTCGATTGAACAATTTACCCGATGAGTCATGGCTTTAGGTTTCTAAAAGACTGGTTACAAAACATTAAAAAAAAATAGAAATGAGAAACATTTGTATTATTGTCCATACATCTTCAGTTTTTCCTGGTATTGATTTTCCCCAGTAAGGAGTAACTGCATAATATATTTTAATATACATACTGTACATATCTATAATTATTTGCTTTCGCCTTTCCGTTTAGACAGAATGTCTCCAATTCTAATTTCCCATGTGCCTGTGGAATATTTGGAAACCTTTCTTACCTTTGTCTGTCTATTTGAACAGAATTTCTCCAATTCTAATGATACTCGCACTTGTGGATACTGAGAAACATTTTTTTGCTTTCGCCTTTCTATTTAGACAGAATGTCTCCAATTCTAACGATACTCGCACTTGTGGAATACTGTGAAACATTTTTTGCTTTCGCCTTTCTATTTAGACAGAATGTCTCCAATTCTAATGTTTGATGAGTGTGAGAAATATCGTGACACTTTTTTTCGCTTTTCTCTTTCTATTCAGATTAAATGTCTCCAATTCTAATGTTCCTCGTGCCTGTGGAATATTTTGATTTTTTTTTTTTGCTTTTGTTTTTCTATTTAGACAGCCTCTCCAATTCTAATGTTCCTCATGCCTGTGAAATATTGTGATTCTTTTTTTTGCATTTTCCTATCTGTTTAGGCTGAATGTCTACAATTCTAATGTTCCTCGTGCCTGTGGAATATGGTGAAACTTCTTTACCTACCTTTGCCTTTCTATTTAGACAGAATGTCTCTAATTCTAATGTTCCTTTGCCTGTGTAATATTGTGATTTTTTTTTTTTTTTTTGCTTTTTCCTTTCTGTTTAGGCTGAATGTATACAATTCTAATGTTACTCGTGCCTGTGGAATACAGGTGACACTTTTTTACCTTTGCCTTTCTATTTAGACAGAATGTCTCTACTTCTAATGTTCCTTTGCCTGTGAAATATTGTGAAACTTTCTTTCCTGTTTCCGTTTTGTTAAGACAGAATGTATCCAATTCTACTGTTCCTTGTGCCAGCGGAATATTTTGAAAATTTTTCCGTGCTTTTGCCTTTCTATTTAGACAGAATGTCTCCAAATCTAATGTTCCTCATGGTTGTGAAATATTGTGAATTTTTTTTGCTTTTTCCTTTCTGTTTAGGGTGAATGCCTACAATTCTAATGTTCCTCGTGCCTGTGGAATATGGTGAAACTTTTACCTTTGCCTTTCTATTTAGACAGAATGTCTTTAATTCTAATGCTCCTTTGCCTGTAAAATATTGTAAAACTTTCTTTCCCATTTCCTTTTTCTTAAGACAGAATGTCTCCAATTCTAGTTTTCCTCGTGCCAGTATAATATTTTGAAACCTTTTTGGCTTTTGCCTTTCTACTTAGACAAAATAATCCAATTATAATGTTCCTTGTTCCTGTAAAATATTGTGCAACATTCTTTTCCTTTCTATGTAGAAAAAAGGTCTACAATGCAAATGTACCTCGTGCCTGTAGAATATTGTGAATTTTCCCCCTTTCTGTTCAGACAGAATGTCTCCAATTCTAGTGTTTCTCGTACCTATAGAATATTGTGAAATGTTTTTTACTTTTACGTTTCTGTTTAGAGATAATGTATTCATTGTAATGTTCCTTCTGTCTGCGAAATATTGTGAAACTTCTTGCTCTTATGTCTTTTGTGGGTCTAGATATGTGCTTATAAAATCTGTGCTTTCGATGTTCTGACAGTTGTGCCGGTTTATGCTTTTGGCATCATGATTAGGAATTTTTTTATCCCCCTCGCCCCCCCCCTTATAATTTGTGAAAACTTATCCTAAACTCTCTAGTGCTATTGTTAACTTCCATAACTGTGTTTGTTTAAGAAGAATGCAACTTGAAACAAAAATATTTTTGAAGTATTTATTTTAAAATCATCATTAAAATAATTTTCTGTTTGGTATAAGTCTCAACTGATGAAACATTTCTTCCTTAAGTATATTATCTAAGTATTGCATAGAGGGTTGATCACAAAATCCTCAGGTGTAGTACTTCAAGTGTGCATAAATCTCTCAATTTTGCACGAGAACCTGTTATTCTGGCATTAAAGCACAATCCATTTCTTTGCCCAAAGAGAACACGCAGTCACACGGTACCAAGAAGAAGCAGTGCAATCATTTCATTTTTTTACCTTTTCGAATTTAAATAAAGTACTACAGAACAAATATCGGTAGAAGAATTGTGACGTACCTGCCAGCAGGACGCACACGACACAAAAGGCAGATAGCAATCAGAATGAACGTCTGTGCAGCTCAGTTGGTAGAGCGACTTGTTCCGGAATAAGCGGACTCGGGTTCGAATCCCGGCGTAGACCAAAAATGACGGAGAAATTTACTTCGTTATAATGGCGCCCGAACTATCCGGATGACCCGACCGTTCAAAGTCTCGCAATGGTGTGATATTATTTCCACACCGCGAGATAGGAAAAATAAGAGAATCCCTTCTCCAGCGCTTCGAAAAATAAAAATGTGTGACGTTGCATTCCACACACCAGATTGACTGGGAGTTCTCAAGTGCACGTTCTACAATGGATGGCTGCCTGCAACGATTCATGGTCACGGCTGACCCGTTGGCCATGCCCCCAGCCCTCTTTCGGGGGGGAGATGTGACGTACCTGCCAGCAGGACGCACACGACACAAAGGCAGATAGCAATCAGAATGAACGTCTGCGTAGCTCAGTTGGTAGAGCAACTTGTTCCGGAATAAGCGGACTCGGGTTCGAATCCCGGCGTAGACCAAAAATGACGGAGAAATTTACTTCGTTATAGAAAGTAATTTCGTTTAGAGTATAATCTTTCTGTTGCAAGATGATATTTTAAATTGCAACGATAGTTTAAAATCAATCACTTGGATGATTTATTTCTGTTTTAGAGCACTTTATCGTCATTTGACTGTTGAAATTGAATTCATGATTGTTGGAAATAAATGCAGCAGCAAGAGAAGAAAAAAAATGTGGCGTCAACCATGAGAAAAGCTGGAGCTCGTGTGAAGAATCTGTTAAAGTCGCAAAATGAAACAGTTAAACCAATGAGAGAACGTGATGCAGTAACGCCCAAATAATATTCTTCAGGTAGAGAACAATGAATATTAGTGCCTTATAAACTGCATAAGAGCAAGTGAAACAGGAATAGGAATGGAGGTCGACGCCCAGGCGCTCCTTATGCATCCAAGAAGATAGGCAAGGCATCACAGGTAAGTGAGAATCTACGATACATTCCGATGAAAGAGACGTCATAGGCACTGACATTTGATTAATTGTCAGAATTGGGTCTGGGTTCGAGTTTCGGATGTGGCGTTTCTCTTAAAATCAATGGGCCGCACCGGAGGCGCAGTGGTCTATGCGCTGGCTTGGGACCATTCGTCCGTGAAGGGTCCGGGTTCGAATCCCGGTGAGGCATGGATGTTGTGTTTATCTTACGGCACTGGTTCTCTCCCTTCCCTGGAATCAGTGAACGTAAATTAGGAACGGGCGACTGCTTGTAGCCCAATGAGTTGCTCGCGGTGGTCGTTAAACCCCTAGTCAAACAAACAAACAAAAAATAAATCAATGGCTGCTATAAATTAGGGAAGATGGCCACCCCCATGGCCAAGTGGTCTGAGGCGCCGGCTTCTGACCATTCTTTGTAATTGATCCGGGTTTGAGCCACGAACAAGGCATATCCAATGGCACTGGGCCTGTCCCTTTCCCGAAACAAGTTACCCCAAATTAGGGAAAGGAGACTTCTTGCAGTCTTACGAATTATTCTTGGCAGTCGTTAAACACCGAAAAAAAGTTTTACTGAGTGCAGAAATATACAACTCCGCTAGAGAAGACGCATTACAGAAGGAGGGTAGAGAAGGCACATTTTGTCTTGTAACAGAAAACACTAAAAGCGTGCGTGTTATCTAGAAAGTTTCGGGAAACACTTGAAATGATAACACCGTATTTTCCGAGAATAACGCCGCACCGAGTTTAACGCCGCTGGTAAACATACTACAAAGGAATTGTAGGCGGCCATGTAGGCGCCTCGTCCCTCTCCGCCTATATGGCCGTACTATGACTTTCATGGAGTATATATGACGCTATGAAGGGAGGTGTTAACTGTTTATTTATTTTGAACACACGTCGAATCGTCTGCACAGCTAAAACTAAATAAAATCGGAGGTGAAAGCGCTCTATACGCGCAGAAAGTCATGCACTAAATGGCAGTCGTCATCACTGCTTCATTGCTGTATTTGTAACTCTTCTTCCTGGTGGACACCCCGTTTACGGGAGAGGGAGGGATGTGAAAAACTAAATATTTTGGAGTGGGGAGTATCAACCCACGCGGCGGGAGGTGAATGTCGTTTTGCCTGTGGTTGAACACCTGCAGTGGTTTACGTGTTCAGAAAGAGGAAGAGCTCACTCTAATTTCACGGGCGATAGTGGAAGTGCCTACGATTTTGTACAATAGTTTAGCCAAATTGAATCCTTACAGTTTTCCAAATTACTTATTCACGTTATCATGACGCAAATTTCGAGACTTCATTTATTCTATGCCAATAATCAATGAAATAATCAATGAAGATGCCAATAATCAATGAATGCCAATAATCAATGAAGATTTGGCACTCCAAATCCTTTATAGCTCAATGTCTGTCATAAACGATCCGCAAAACGATATATTTTAATATCATGATCGTTGGTTGAAATTTGTGATGCTACTGAAAACGGTTATATGCCTCACCTAGTTTAACGCCGCATTTCAGAGCTGAAATTTTCTGAAATCGAGTTTATCACCTGGGCGTTAAAATCGGAAAATACGGTAATAGTTAAGAGATCTCAAACACACATTGGAACTTAGGAATATTTATCATTTTTTTTTATTGAAGGTTTAACGACCACCGTGAGCAACTCAATGGGCTGTAAACAGTCGCCCGTCCCTAATTTGAGGTCACTGGTTCCAGGGAAGGGAGAGAGCCAGTGCCTTAAGACAAACGCAGCATCCATGCCTAACCGGGATTCGAACCCGGACTCAATCATGGACTAATGGTCATACGCCAGCGCCACCGGGCCGGCGAATATTTATCATTGAATCCCAGGTACATTGGCTACGTCGCCTGAGAGGTGTTTCATTGATGAACAGAACATTCAACAGCTTCTTACCACTCTGCTTAGCAACAGCTTCTCACTATAACTTCCACTTGTAAGTGAATTTCATAAGCATTGAATGGTGCAATGGAAAATTCGCCATGGAAGAACATAAGCGTCTTTACCGACGACATCCCCCCCCTTTTTTTTTGATTGGGAGTTTAACGACCATAGTGGATTACTCAGTAGGCTATAAGCAGTCTCCCGTCCCTAATTTAGGGTCACTGGTTCCAGGGGAAGGGAGAGAACCAGTGCCGTAAGACAAACACATCATCCATGCCCCACGGGATTCAAACCCGTACCCATCTCAGACGAATGATCAGAAGCCATCGCTTAGACTACTGCGCCACCAAGGGCGGCTCCGAGCAACTTCGGGTTTTATCACGTGGAAGAAACGACTACCATACTTTAATGTCCGTAACAATAATAATCCTAATCTGTTTGTGCGGAGCGCGACAAGTCCTGATTGTTTGTTTCACGTGCTTTGCTGTTTATCCTGCTAGAGACCCAAACTGCTAATTCGAAGTCAAAACTCTTGAGACAGCAAAGGTAAACAGTAGCCTTATCCACGGAAAATAAGATAACAACAACAGCAAAGGTAAACAGTTGCCCTATTTGATCTTTAACAGCAAAGGTAAACAGTAGCCCTTTCGACGAAAAATAATATAATTCTGACGTTGTAGTTTCATTTTCTTTCTTGATTACTATGATAAACGTATACACGCAACAAAGGTGGAACCAAAAGCTTACCTTGGGAGGAGGGGAAGGGGGGATTCCGGTTTAAAAAAAGGACAGAGAGAAAGAGAGAGACTTAGTGGGGGGCCACACGCACACCATAAACCCTTGTAGCGCTGTCCTCTTCCTGGCATTGCAAGGCTTTAAAAAAAAAAAATCATTAAAATAATTGTTCTTAATTTTTTAAATCGCAAACTGCGAACAATAACTGAAAAATCAGTACTATTTTCACGGCGTTCAATAGCTAATTTCTTAAAGAAATCAGCTTGATGCTTTTGAAATCTCACGTCTGAATAAAATCTTCCAAAATAAACTTTGACCCCCTTCATCCCGATGGGTTAATATAAGAAAAAAGTTTCCAGTTCGGAAATTTTTTACGAGCTTTCGTTTATGACCTGAGCGAGGTACGCAGGGGCGGATTGAAACGATCGAACAGGTCCGGGAATTTAAGTCTTGCGGTCCACTGTAATACCAATGATATTGAGCCACACCTGTCTTCACTGGAATAAAACATACGTTCCCTCATGAAAAAAAAAAAAAAATCTGTTTGATCGTAGATGGAAGCGAACTGGTAAAATATGCATTGTAACAACGAGTTCAGTCATGAACAGATTTTAATAACAGTTTAACCGTGAAAAAATTTCAAAAATAGGCTCATGATTGAATGTATCATTAAACCAATCTGAAAATGGTGTGTTGTAACCATAAAGTTAATTTCCTTTGAAAATTTTGGCTTTGGAAAAAAAAAAACAAAAAAAAAAAAACTACTCCTAGGTCTTAAAGACCCCATTTTCCAATAAATCCCCATAAAGATGACTCTGAAAGTGGAGATGTGCACATGCCACATGACCATTTTCTTATGGAATAAATTTTTATATTCATTTTGTCACTGATATCCTACTGCGCAGTAGAATTGGTATCTTTTTCTTGAGTAGATGCCTTCTTTAAGACTACTTATCATTTTGACTCTGGAACGAGTACCGATAAATCATTGTTTCTTTTAAAGATAAATGTGGATAGCACACAGTGGCGTCGGAACTCTTTTTTGACAGCGGGAACAAGATGTCGGGAAATTTTTTTTTTTTATCATTTCATAAAATTTATCGAAGAAGTGCTAACTTTATTACGAAAATTCGTTGGAATTTTTTTTCGATTAAACATTCATCTTTAAAAAAACATTTTCATATCCATATAGTTTCTCAATCTAAACTAACTGTACACATAAACGGCCTTGAACTATAGACTTTGGTACTTCCAAATTGGTACCAATTCCTGAGGAATTGTAGCCGTAGACGCTGTAATTAAACATTGAAGGAACCTATATCTCATTCCTCACAATGCTTCCATTTCCCTATTTAGTTCTACTCATTTTTTTAGAGGAAGACTAATTTTTACACTTAATGAGACACAAAACGTTGCTGGCCTTCAAACGGGAATCAGCCCACTGGACTGTTTAATGGGGCTAGCTAGCTATTCTTGGGGTCTCAGGAGTTGCATTAAAAAAATCAGATTTCCAGATAGTTCATGGTAAAAAATGAAGAGCAATACTCAATTTCTATCGAAATGAACTCACAAAAAAAAAAAAAAAAACAAAAAAAAAAACCGGACTGTTTCAGATTTCCAATCACGAACATATGTAATTCGGAAAGAAAGAAAACTGAGGGGGGCAAATTTGATTTTTGCCCCCACACTCATTTGCGCTCTGCACCCTCTGCCCCCGCGGTTCCGACGCCGGTGATAGCACACAAATTTCCGAATATCTCTACAGGAAAATTGCTTTGTACTCTTTGTCAGCCCGTAGATATGAGTGTGGGAATGGTGAGTCCTAGACTCCTAGTTATGCCCTTCAATATTACAAAGGGAGGGTAGAGCACACCAATGTCTCTGGGCTCCAAGTCCAACTATATATGTCTAACTGTAGATAGCTTTAACTTAATTAATCCATGACAGCGTGCTTAGTCCGACGGAGCTTTTCTCACATAAGTGCAGATAATGTTTCTATACTTTTTCCGAGAAAACCGGACATATGAATGGACGGAAACTTTTCTTTTTAGGAAAATAACATTCAAAAATTATTATTCGTTCGTTCCCAAAAAATCAGACAAAAATGAATACGAGAAAGTGGGCCATTTTGCGAGTGGTCCAATAGAACTGCCCCTGAAGGTACGTACTTCGCTTTGTCATCCCACACTATCTCACACACACTCCAATCTAGTGAATCTACCCCACGCGATGACTTCCCTGCTTCGAATTACTGATGGTACCAGACAGCACTAAAGAAGAGAACAAAGTCCACCCATTGCCTTTCATGATCTGTCAAAATCTCTTTCCATTTGTTCTCTGCTTCTGAACATCATTTTTTTTTCTGCTGAAGCTAGAACTCAATATTTTATCTCCAAATGTACAGTTATTTTTAGTACAAAAATTTGTGCATTTGCCATGTCACTATAATTTTACAAAAAAATGAATGTATTAATTTCGTACGATATAATTGGACATTTGAAAAGATAAAACTTGCGTTGGGAACGGGGGTCGCTCCTGTCGGCTTCCATTTGATCTTCCACCGGCATACAAACCGCTGCAAAGTTAAATATTATTTCCGACAGGAATTTTCAAGTTACATAGAAGACGCTAGATGGCGACACGTCCGACTTTCAGATGTAGGAGAAGGAATCTCTTAAATTCCCCACAGATTAGGAATGGCGCCTTTTTTACACCAACCTGTCTCCTGTGCGTTCTTTATGACTAATTTTTTTATTAATATAAAAAGTATAACAACTATTATTAGAACAATATTTCACTTTTTACCTCACTATCATCAATCTTTAATTTATTTTTAACATATTACAATTGCTGAATAATTTTACCTAATAATTGTATGATACAATATTTACCTAATAACTGTACTTTCTCTTAACGCTAATATTATCAACATATTATAATTATTATTATTGAAAAAATTTCACCGTGAAAAATATTGGCAGATCAATTTGTGATTAGCGTATGAGAGAATGTTTCAGCGGGAGTAGGCAATTTCTCTGAATTAATTGCTCTATACAAAGGAATGGAAGGGAGAATTTTTCATACATCCTTTGTTATTATTAGTAGT
Organism: Macrothele yani; assembly: GCA_039090855.1. NCBI lineage: Eukaryota > Metazoa > Arthropoda > Arachnida > Araneae > Macrothelidae > Macrothele > Macrothele yani. The sequence goes on from CM077011.1 coordinate 117,151,724, forward strand.
GTAGTAACAGACAGATATAATTATCATATTGTAAATTCATGATGTTCAGAGACTGATACCTAAATTGCTCTGTTTATAACTTCGTACCGTGACAATAAAATTTCAGTTGTGATAATATTAGTAAATTGTTACATATATTTATTATAATAATACTAAATAGTCACATATATTTATTGTAACAGTAGTGAATAGTTACATATATTTATCATGCTTGGTTATATTAGCAGTAGCCAGTAGTTCGATATGATCATCTACATCATTCAGATTTTATGCGAAACAATTTCGAAGAATAATAGTAATCAGTATGGCTAAGAAAGGACATAGGAACGACAATACGGGAAGCAGCCAGCAGAAAATGAGCCGTAGGTAATTAGTGGACGTAAGAAACTTCAATTCTTTGGAGCAGCGGTGACGCCATCTAATGTCGTTCCTGCTAATAAAAATTTCGTGGCCGTAAACAAAAAATAATTTTGAGGGTCACTATGGCATAAGCATTCGCATTGAAACGTGGCCTCATAAAAGCTAAAAAGAGCTTCCTAGGAGCAAACAAATAAACAAATTCACGCTCAAGAAGTTTGCGGATTCGTTCCGAACTGAGGGAATGATCAGATCAGATCATATGTAGAGGATTTTAGGAAGGGGGTGTCTGACCCCAGGTCTTAAACAACCCTTAGAAATAGGAAGCTAGGAGATTTGGGCTAGAGTGCCCGATAGGAAAGTGACACGGAAGCCAGTTAGAAAGGGGAGGAAGGCGCCCTTATTTATTACGGGGGGGCAGTACCCGAGGTCAGACGGCTTAGCGTGCCCATCCAACGCACGGCGGATATTTAGTGGTTCGAGCGTTCGTACCTGCCTGGGATCGAACCTGAGGTTTCTCCGTGGCAGTCACGAACGCTGACCACTAGGCCTTCCACGACCCACTGTGGGAATGAGAACGTGGGCGGGGGGGGGGGGGTTGATTTCAGAGGTTGACACCACCTATGATGTCATCTGACGGCGAGGGCGCCATCTCATTTTCGGTCTGTGTAGAGCACCAATATTTTCTTTTTGTTTGCTGTGGGTTTAGTAACGCCTCAGTGGAAAATGTTGGCAATTGAATAACGTGGAAACATCAAATTTTGTGTTTTGCTCCGGAAATAACCATCAGAGACATTTGTTATGCTTCAGCAAGCATACGATGAAATAGTAAAGAAAAAACCACAAGTTTACGCGTGGCATAAACGTAACCGGGATGGTCATATGAGTGTTGATGATGATAACAGTGGCGATCGCCCGTGTACATCTTCAACTGCAAAAAAGTTTGATTCCGTACGCGACATTGTCCGACGGGACCAAAACAAAACTGTTACGGAAATAGTGTAAGAAATAGGAATGTTGGTTGGAAGTATTCACAGCCTTCTTCACAATGATCTGAACATGCATTACGTTTGTCAACATTTGGTACGAAAAATGCTGGCTGCCGAACAACAAGAAAATCGAATAACCCTTGCCGGAGACCAAATCACTATAGCTGATTTAGACGAAGCAACACAATCACAGGAGTCGAGACATGGTGATTTTTTGCGATCCACAGACGAAACGTCAACCCTGATAATGAAAATCAGCATCATCACTTCGAAAACAGAAACCTCATTTGGACAAGTCTGATGGAAAATTTATGCTGGAAGTTTTTTCTGACTTTCAGGGCCTTGTCCAATGTGAATTTATTCCAAAAGGGAGGACTATATGGATAAAGGAATGCACGTTGATATCCTCCGTCGCCTCAGGGATGCTGACCGAAGGAAACGTCCGGAAAAATGGACAAGAAATACATATTTCTCTCTTTCTTCATGACAATGCGCCAGCACGTCGAAACAGTACCTCGCAAAGCACCATGCGTCGTCACTGAAGCATCCCCCATGTTCTCCTCACTTCGCACCTTCCAATCTTTGCTGGTTTCTGCGGTGAAATTTGGCTTAAAGGGAGGACTATTCACGAGTGCTAAGGAATTAATCGAAAACGCGACAAAGGTGCTGAAAGCGTATTCAAAGGATGGAATCCAGGAATACTTCAAATGGCTTTATGGGAGTTGGCAAATGTACATAACTTTCCAAGGAAACTATTTCGACGGAAATTTTTAATAAATAACGGTAAAATTATTGCTTGCTGTATAAAAAGGTATTTTCGGAAACTTTTTAGCCTACTTTACATTCTTGTCAGGTTCACTCATGTATACGATGCATAGTGTCACAAAAAATGAATATTTGACTATGACTTTTTCTGTAGCAGAAAACGAAAGCGCCAACTTGTCGTTCTTCTGTGATAAGGTTTTTAACTCTGCCCCATCGAATAACGACAATAGCTGATGCAGAAGTGATAATCAGCATAAGTGATAACAACATATCACTTATGTAGATGCGTCAGAAAAGTAAAGAATAAGAGCAAAAGAAAAAGAGAGAGAGAGAGAGAGATACACAGATATTGGGAATAGAGAAAGAGAGAAATACAAGGAGGGAGAAAGGAATGTTGCAAAGAGAGGGAGAGAGAGAGAGACGGGAGGGGAGGGGGAAAGAATATAAAGAGATAGAGAGACAGAAGGGGAAACAGAGATTGGAGGTAGGGAAACAGAGAATACAAAGAGGGAGAGAGGAAGGTCGCAGAAAGAGAGAGAAAGGGAAAAAACAGACAGAAATTGGAAGTACAGAAAGAAATATAACGAGGAAGAGATGACGGTCGCAGCGAGAGAGAGAAAGACAGAGGGTAGAATAGAGAGAGGGAAGAATACAGAAAGAGAAGGAAAGGGAGAGACAGACAGATAAAGAAATCGATTGGAAGTACAAAAAGAGAGAAATACAAGAAGGAGAGAAAGGAAAGTCCCAGAGAGAGGGAGGGATAGCGAAAGAGAAGGAAGGGAAAGAGCGAGAAATAAAAGAAGGAGAGAGAGGAAAGTCCCAGTGAGAGGAAGGGATATCGAAAGAGAAGGAAGGGAAAGAGAGATAGACACAAAACTGAAAAAGGATGTAGAGAAAAAGAGAAATACAATGAAAGAGTGGGGAAGGTCGCAGAGAAAGACGGAAGATAGAGGGAGAGATTGAGAGAGGGAAAAAGAAAGAGATAGACAGAAACAGAGATTGGAAGTACAGAAAGAGAGAAGTACAATAGGTTAGAGAGAAAGGTCTCAGAGAAAGGGGGAACACAGAAGGAGAGATAGAAAGAGGGAAGGATGGAGAAAGAAAGGGAAAGGAAGAAAGAGGTAGACAGATGGATAGCGAACCAGAGATTGGAAGTACAAAAAGGGAAATACAAGAAACAGAGAGGAAAGTTCCAGAGAGAGGAAGGGACAGCGAAAGAGAAGGAAGGGAAAGGGAGATAGACACAGAACCAGAAATTGGATGTACAGAAAGAGAGAAACACAACGATGGAGAAGAGAAGGTCGCAGAGAAAGAGGGAAGATAGAGGGAGGGATTGAGAGAGGGAAAGGGGAAGAGATAGACAGAAACAGAGATTGGAAGTACAGAAAGAGAGAAGTACAATAGGGGGATAGAGAAATGTCGCAGAGAAAGGGGGAATACAGAGGGAGAAATAGAGAGAGGGAAGGATGCAGAAAGGGAGGGAAAGGAAGAACGAGGTAGACAGATGGATAGCGAACCGGAGATTGGAAGTACAAAAAGAGAAATACAAGAAAGAGAGAGGAAAGTCCCAGAGAAAGATGCAGAAAAAGAGGCCGAGGGATAGACAGACAAAGAGAGAAACAGAGATTAGAAGTAGAGAAAGAGAGAAATACAAGGTGAGAGAGAGGAATGTATCAGATAGAGAGCTAATTGTCAGCTTGAAGTTTCTTTTGCATTCATTATTATTTCACCTGAAGAACTAATCCTGATTTTGTGGCCACCAAAAGATGTTCTCAAATTTAAAATAAAAAAAGATTTGAAGAAAAGATGAACAAAAGCCATTGCTTTCAGACAATAATTTCCCCAAAGCAATCTCTTGAATACAAAACAGTTCATTTCCTTTCTGAGACCTTTAGTTTGAACGCTTATTGATAAATCTGCGGTTCTTTAAAAAAAAAACAAAAAAAACGGCATTTATATTTTCATTCATCACGGAAACATAAAGATGGTTTTGAGGAAAAACATTGCCTAAGAAGGTTCTTCAGACATAAACACATTACAAAGACTATGATACGTGTGTGAGCGAGCGCGTGTGTCTTGAATATTATGTCGTAAGAAACGGAAACTTTGACAGCCTAAAGAAAAGAAGCTACATCGGTTTCCAAGACACACAACGCAATTTATTGATTTCTCCACTTATACAAATAGGTAAAATATTGAATGGTACATGTGTAAATATAATTTTTTTTCATTCATATGCATCACAGACTCTGATCAACTAATTACATTAAAATGACCATATTACGTAAATATATTTTGAAACAGGCACAACGTCCTAACAAGAGTTCAATAATTTGATTGCAAGAAACGATGTGCAGAAACATATTCAGCAGCGCGAAGAAGCGGGAACACACCAAATCAAAAACTCTAAACGAAAAACTCCATGCGACGCAGGTTGGAAGTTTTCCACCCCAGCGATGCAAAGGTTTGATATGTTTCGTCGATATCACTAAGCGGTAACCGAGTCATATAAAAAAGTTCCACTCCATTCCATCGATTACAAATCACACGACAAAGTGAACATTCAAGAGGTTATTTGGAGTTGAAAAACTCCTGAAAATTTTAATATATAAAAACATCAACAAGAACATTAACAATCGGAAGTTCCCAACTAGAATGGGTTTTCTGTCATTTAAATCTGCAACGCTCTATAGAAGCGTCCTACATATATTTTATGTTAATTAGAATAGATATGGCACTGTCTTTGTTGGATTTCAATTGATTAAGTTAAGCGTTGTAAGTCATATTTTAGTGCATGAATTTCACGTAGTTTTCCATTGAATGAATTCGAACGTTTCTTTCATTTCAAACGGAAGGGAACGCATTTTAGTTTAAAGGTTTTTTGATAAAAGAATACGGTGCAGTTTATGGTACTAATGGGCTTAGGAAGAATGTCAGTATGATATTCTTCCTAAACATGTCTGTATGATATTCATATTCTTCCTAAACATGTCTGTATGATATTCATATTCTTCCTAAGAATGTCAGTATGATATTCTTCTTAAAATAAATGTGTTAAGTTGTTTTAAAAATTGCATGGTTTTGAAATTCATCAATGCTTCCGGGTTTGTTATAAAAAATTTGAAAAGAAAGCCATAAAAAAAGCAATTATAATATGCTTCAGGAATTTGCTTATTATGAGCATTATTCCAACTTAAAAAAAGCGTTATTAGTTCCGAATACTGAGAGAAAGCTCTTTACGGCAAATAGCTGTGAATTGCTCGACACAAAACAAAATAAGGTAAACAGCAAATGAGAAGGACGCCTTTTTGGCCGGTAACAAACGTTGGGTTGCTTTCAGTGCACATAATTACTGTACATATAAACTGGAAGGGAATACGGTATGAAAATAAAGTAGGTGTACATTCGTTGCTTTTATTTTCGTATAACAAACATTGCTTATCAATATCACGTACAAAAATGCATAGCTATCATTTCGGAAACAACTACCGTCCAAATTCTGATTATTCAGGAGTTGGATTTTGATCTCATAAAAAGAAATTAACGCTAAATAGTCCTTCTCGCTTTGTTGTTGCATATATATAACATTTAAATTCTAGTCTGCAAATAAAATACACAGGTACTGTAATTGAAGAATTAAATGATAAAATCATTAAAACAATAAGTAGGGATGTTCTATATCACAACAATTCCTGTTTGTTTTCACCCATAAGTTTGACAGTCAGTGATATAATTCTTTCATTAGAAGTGATATCTTGACGTCGTACCTATCGGGTTCCTCAGTTACTTTAAGAGTGCTGTACGTTACTCTTGTTTTCGAAGCACGTCTCTGTCAAATGCATAACCATTGTGGAACTTTTCAGGCAATATCTATCTATGAGGATCTAAGACTATATGAAGTCGTCTGTCCCTAATTTAGTGCCATTTGTTTCAGGGAGGTGGAAGGGCTAGAGCTAGAGGACAAACGTTCAGCTCAGACCTTGCTCGGGCTAGAGCCTAGCTTGACTCAGACGATTAGCAAGAAGCCTTGGTCTCTGACCTATGAGCGACAAGGGAGGCCCTCAAATCTTATAAAATTAATGTTTTTACTTTCCTGCAATCTTTTCCTCCTTTTGAACAAAAAATACTTAAGAGGTTTCAATTACTTGTGTTGTGATCTAAACGATACCTGTGTGAAACTGTGGTCTTATAAAGTGAAATGCCTGGTCAAATTTTCGGGCATTCTGCTATGCTCATCGCCCGATTTTCATTTACAAAATTAATAACATTAATGTTTTTATTTCCCAGTAATCTTTTCCACCTTTTGAACAAAAAGTACATAAGAAGGTTCGGTTGTTGTGCTGTCATTCATACAATACCTGTGTGAAACTGTGGATTTATGAAGTGAAATGTCTGGTTAAATTTTCGCACATTCTTTCTACTATGCTGATCTTCCGATTTTCATCTACAAAATCAATGTTAAAATTTCTCACATTCAGTGTACTTCGTCTCTCTAAAGTTTTCCATTCCTGAAATCTTTGTTTAAGATACCATTCCAACAGTATAATGTCAGTTTCTAACGTCATACTTGCCAATTTAATATGTTTAATATCTATCTATCTATGTGGTTATCTATAGAATTTAAATGATCAAGTTAGGTATGTTTACTCAATGCCCTGATCTGATTTATTTTTTTCGTAACATGCAAATTGCATTTATTACAAGATTTGCATGTTACGTAAATGTATTTAATCGGAAAACAATAAAATCTGCCATATTTAATTTACAAAGTATAATAACATTTAATTTTGCTATATTTGATTTTGAACCATAACATTTTTCAGTGAAGGAAAATGAACTTTGACACATGCAGGATTTTTATATTTACTGAAATGATTTGACAGAACGAATGCTCTTAACATTCATGCTTATACCTTCAAAATCATCTTTAATGAATTTAATTTTTTAAAACATTATTAGGAAGTTTTTTATTTTCTCCAGAGTACAGTAAAGCACTTTAAATTATTAAGTATTATTTAATTTTTATTTATACAGCATAGCCATTAGCGTCGTAATTCCTTTACCTACGTGGTTTTCATTCGCATGGGTGCTTATCGAATGAAACTGAAATTATAAATTAGAAGGTTTTTAAAAATACGAAAGATTAAAACCCAGTTGCCTTATTTAATCGCATTATTTACTAACTTGCACACTAAGACTATAAGACTCAGCACTACTTTTTCTGCTTTCTGATATATATGCCAACTATTATGAAACTGACTTTTGTTTGCTTTAGCATTAAGCCGCCCTCGTTGAATTTTGGAATGACCTTTTTCTGTTTGGTGGGATATAAAATAATATTTTCTTACTATCTGTTGGAGAAATAAACTAGAAAATCTAAAGAGAGAGAGAGAGAGAGAGAGAGAGAGAGAGAGAGAGAGAGAGAGAGAGAGAGAGAGTTTAGGACGATTAAATTTGCGTTAATGCGGTGCTTAAAATAATGCATACTAAATTGAAACAAACAAAAATCAGCAAATAAACAAAAAAAAAATCATTTAAAAGTTTAAAAACTGTTTCAATCATCAAAACAGAAATTTTATGGCAACTGAAATTTTTAAGCAAAAGAAAATGTTTTCGTTTCTTCATGGAAGGAAGACTCCAAAATAAAACAAAGAATTTGTAACAGCAAGTACTGCAGATAGTGATAGAACTTAAAGCAGAATAATACCATTAAATTGAAACACTCAGTGTTATAAAAATTTAATAAAAAATAATAGGGAAGGCAAAAATATATATATTCCTGTATCATACAGAATAATTTCTAGAATATATTATAAGACAGAGAGAGAGAGAGAGAGAGATAACGTTTATGTGTACTTGACGCAAGTCAGTTGCTTTCAATGAAATACTTTTCTTTAGAGATATCTTGTTCCTGTAGTTTTCTTCTAAAACAACAGATTTTTCAGAATCGGTTTGCTGAAACTATTGCTTCCAAGATTAAGTGAACTTTTAACTAACGTGATCTTTTGACAGTGCCATCACAGAGCGGAAAATATGACAATTTAACAAATGGGTTTCTCCCAGGTCGAATCCGCGCCAGGATTCGAACCCAGGTCCCCTCATTCCGGATTAAGTTGCTCTACCAATTGAGCTCTTTTATTCTGATTCCTATCTGCCTTTATGTCGTGTGCGTCCTTCGGGCAGGTACGTCACATCTCCTGGTACGTTACACAGGGAATGTTACACAATGCTTAGTATGTATTGGAAAGATCTACCTGTGTTACAGAACAGAGAAAGGAGTCTTTTATGTATCTCATCAACTAACATGAACTTTTAACAGTGTGCGTGATGCACGCTACTTTGCTAATTACGTTAAATATAAGACAGGACTTCTACGAAAATTTATCCATGGTCTTACAAAGGAGCTTCGCAGAGAACACCTCTTAAATTTCAGTATCAAGTAAACATGAGATATCTCCGTCCTTTTATCAAAGTTGTTAAAGCTTGAGTCGTTATATTAAATTTGAACTTGAATCATTTCATACAGCTGCGAAATTCTCTTTTACTTAATACCACAAGCTTATCAAGCAGTTAAACCGTTTTGGTCTTATTACTAGAGCGTTTTCCCTTAACCGAGATAAGACATATTATCTTAAATGCGGTTAAACCACTTTGGTCTCATTACTTGAGCTTTTTGCTTTAACCGAGGTAAGATACATTTCGTTAAATGAAGAAAACCTCTTAGTTTGGAAAAAGGAAGGGAAGCATCCCACAAAAAAGGAAAACAAACAGCAAAACAAAACTGCAGTTGCTAGACCAAGAAACATGTCATTAAGAGAGTTTCAAGAATCAACAAACTGTTGCGAGTTCTTCTAATTAGACTAAGTTTTCATTTGTTGTACAGCACTGTAGAATTCAAGATATTTTCGACTTGTCACGTGTTTCAGACGCTTTTCCTTCCACTCACACGACGTCTTTACCATTTCAGGTGATTTATTTTGCGTAAAACTTTCTCTCAAGTTCGAAGTAGTTGAGAAGAAGCAATAGTACCATAAGAAATTCTATACGTACTTTTAAAGAAAATTTAAAATGATCAGCAACATAAAAGTCTAATACGTGCATTATCTTCGGGAAGGAAAAATTTCTGAATCTTTCATGAAACAATAATAATGGTACAATAGGTACCTTTGGGATGAGTACATAGCTTTTGATACGCACCTTACAGCAAAAATAGGATGATGAGAAACAGATGAAGTTTAGTGGACAAAAATCTGTTGACTTATTGGGATTGAAACCCCTGCTATTATTAGATATTTAAATATGGAAATGTAAATGGACGATGTCATCACTCTTTCCACGTTATTTTTTAAACAACGCAAAGCGACTGAAAAATTGTATTCTGGCACTGCTGGGATCGAACCCCAGAACTCTCGATAACTAGTCGAGTGCGTTAGATATTTTAAAGTTGGTATTGCATTGCGAAGCCATTAAAGTATTCTACCATGGCTGATGAAAACGAAGAGATATTTCATAAATTTGCTAGATTCGTTGATTAAAAAAAATGAATGTAAAGCGAAAAATTATGGCTGCAAATTGTTAATGAAATGCTTGATGAGTTCTCTAAAACCTAAAAACATTGATGAGAACGAAACAAGATGAAATCGAGGAACAAATGAAATATATGCTAAACAAGGATCACTTTACAAATATGAAAACCTATGGAAATTTTGAGAAAATTCTTAAATGTTTCAGGGTACAAACTTTTGCTTTGTATTTCAGAAATTCTCAGTTTATTGTATTCTCTGTCAAAAATTTCCCCTGACATTTTATGGACTTCTTGAAAAAATATGGGTTTCCATTAATCTTCAAATTTAATCAGTTCAGTTATGATGAAAATGAAATTCACGTATTGAATAAGAATTAAAAAAATATTGTTCTTTAGGATTTGCAAATATTACGGGTATCTCTAGTGTGTATGCAAAAAAAAATATATTTTGGTGAAAGAATGTACAAGACGAAGGATTATTTTTATATCTTCATTTGCTTACGCAGCAAAAATGTTACTTAAAATGAATAATATCGTGCCTTATATCGTTGAACTGATGATGTACGTTTGTCTCACTGCAAAGCAAATGATCGGCTAAGTGTTTTGAAAAGAATGTGATTAAGCTTTTCATCTAAAGAACCTTTCGAAATAAATGCTAAATAAAAAAATGCAGTGAAACTTAGGATAATATTGGATAAATAAGATACTCAAAAAAAAAATAATAATATTGTATTAAACAGAATGATGTCCATTAAGCAACCCAACAAGTCCGGGGGAACAATATAACAACTTTGGTGGATGTTGAAAATAAAAAAAATAGCAGACATTGAATATCATTTTTCAACTAATACAACATTTCTGTGGCCTCATACCAAATAAATATTTGCTTAATACATAAAGAAAATAACAGCCCTGCTTTACTAAATTTTATGAAATTTCATTTACAAGTACAATCCAACTGTTTAGTAAGATTGTGTCCCTTGGTTGGGTTCGTTTAATGAAGGCTAATATTAACCCTTTCTGGGTGGCTATGTCACTTTCTTAACGTGAATATCTCCACTATCTGCAAGCTTCATTTTTATCACCATGTTATGTGAAAAAAGGAACACACGTAGTCTGCGATATTCTAAACCACAGTATGCCAAAAAGAGAATGTACTAAACACAAGTTGATGTGAAAAAAGGTTGGTTGGTTGGTTGGTGGATTTTATTGGCGCAAGGGCCAGGTTTGGCCAAAGAGCGCCAGACAAAGAACTATCAGCCACAGATTTTTAAAAACGTGGAAAATGATTAAGAGCAGACAGGCTTGGTAAAAGTTGAAAAAGAGTATGATGAAAGCTGTGAAGACAAGGTAGTTAATTAGGTTTATATAAAAATTTATTAATTTACTATTAGAATTATATATATATATATATTTTTTTTTTTTTAAACACAACTACACAAAGGATGAGTCACTCTCCTCCCCCCACACTCCTCTGCAATGCTGGCAGAGGGCGGGGACGAACTGTCACTCTCCTCCCCCCCATGTTCCTCTGCAATGTTGTTTGAGGCTGGGGACGAACTGTCACTCTCCTCCCCCCTATGTTCCTCTATAATGTTGGTTGAGGGTGGGGACCTCGCTGAGGCCGAGACAGTTGGATGGACACTGCACACCTTTGCGGATTGAGGGCCGGGTCTTCCGCACGTGCAGGCTTTCGGATGGAAACTGGAAGAGACGGTCGGCTGCAAAAGAGAAGGCCCAGAATCAGGTAGTCGAAAAATCTCGAGCTCGGGGAAAAACACCTGTGTCGCTTGGTCAACTGTAGATCGCTTGGCAAGGGCGGCGAGAGCTACAGGGCGCGGAACAAAGGGCTGCACGGGTTGTGGCAGAGACTGAACTACTGCGGCAAAAGTACGCTGTCGATTGGTGGGTATACCCAACTTGGCCTTTGCAGCAGGGTACGAGAGGCCCTCCAGGGTCTTGAGGCGCTGGATCGCCATCTCGTCCTTCCATTTCATACAGTTGCGGGAGTAAGCTGCATGGGCCTCACCACAGTTAACACAGCAGGCCGCAGAAGTGCAACCTTCCCCGTCATGTTCACTGGAGCCACAATTAGCGCAACGAGCGGAACTCTTACAGAAACGTTGTGAATGCCCGTACCTCTGGCACCTGAAACAGCGCAGAGGACTGGGAATGTACGGGCGAACTCCACAGACCAAGTAGCCAGCCTTGATTTCGGTAGGAACTTTCGGGGAGTTAAAAGTCAAGATCACATTTTTAGACTTAATCAAAGAACCATCGCGCCGAAACATCATACGACGTGCAGCAATAACACCTTGATCTGCAAGTTCAGTCACCAATTCTTCTTCATTGTCTATGTAATATTCTAAATCACAGTATGCCGAAAAGAATGTACTAAACACAAGTTGTTTATAACATAGCTTATCTGAAGCCTCAAAGTATGACATCAATAATTAATTAAATCGCAAGATAATTGGTGCTCAAACTTTTGAGAGCGATTTCTTTAGCATAGGATTCTTTTTGTTTTGGAAGGGGAGGGGGATTTTGGATGAAGTTGTAAAAAAAAGTGCTATTTTACAAAATGTTGAGGGAGAGACGAATAGTTGTACTTAAGTTCATATATCCTCGAAATTTGTGTGTGTGTGTATGTGTGTGTGTGTGTTATAAATCAGGGATGATAAACTACTGATAGGTATTTCATGATTCAACATTTCTTAATTTCTTAAGAACAGGGCTTACCTGTAAATTTTATTGCGATAGCCACTACAAGTGTTCAGTTTGATAGACGCTAGTTTAAAGTGTAAATAATAAAGTAGACAGATAGTGTAATTCCGTAAACTGTGCCTATCATTGTACTTTCGACCAATACGCACTCTATACCCACGTAAAAAGTTTTCCACTAAAATCTTACATTCTCCGTGAATTCATTTGTTTGGAGCTTTTCGCACCGAAGGGGCAGAAGACATCGCGATCATTACAACGCAAGCGTGAAGTGTAAAGCACATGAAACAGCTAAACCCATTCTGGTAGGAAGTGTGTTTTGAGTAGTTAACAGTTACACCGGTGAAAGCTTAGAAGTGCAACCTTTAGCATGAGTACATCTTAGAGGCATACAGTATAGTGAAATACGGAACCTTTACAGCAGCATCTTATATATATATATATATTTAAATATAATTAACTAATATATATTTTAATATATTTCAGAAGAAAAAGAGGAGCTGCAAACGGATCATTCATATTTGACCGATCGCAACACCCCCTGGCACCTTTTAGTTAACATTTCTCTTTCAAATTGTATAAACATTACAACGTACGTTCACTAAGGATATATCGAGAAAGTTGTTTCCGTTTGGGAGGATCGAAACAAAAAAACAGTTTAATGAAGTCTAACCACTTTCAAAGATGTTAAACAAAAAACAAAGGAAGTTTGGAATCATTACGATAAAAGAAGGTAATTCCATGCCTTCGCACTTTGTGTAAATATATTTTGAAAATAATTACCCTCAAGGAAATAGTGCAGTTTTGCATGATTTTTTAAAGCTAGGATGTTTTGATGACAAAAGAAATTATTTATAATCACATTACCTGTGTAACAGGTAACAATTGTTTTTCGTTAAGATTATCTAACTTTGCTAGAAAACATCTTTTAGTTATGATTGTATCATTTTTATTAACAGAGAAAAACTCCATTTGTTTATGATTTATGTGACGTCTTTTTTGAAAAAATCACAATTTCCATTACTTCTCTTAGTAGATGCTTCAAACGCTTTTAATATTGATGATAATTTTAAGGATTTCGTTTTTAATATTGATGATAATTTTAGGATTTCTTCGTTGTAAAATAATCTCAGTTCTTTAATTGAATTTTTAATTATTAATAATCAATCATAAATGGTTAATGCAAAATCTGACTCATAGTTCTTGACCATTCAGAAAGAGTACACTGTAGCTAAAGAGGCAGTATAAGCAAATGTACAGTTCGCACTTAACGTTAACATTAAATCTGATGCTTATTTTCTACTTGAGGTAAGCTGTTTATTTTACGGAAACTAGAAGAAAGTTTTTTCATAATTGCCTCTTTAACCCATTTTGTTGAACATCACTCAAGAAGTGCACTTGAATTATATATATTCGTGGAACCGTAAATAAGTAAATGAAAGTTGGTTCCAAAGATTTAGCCCATTGCACCACCATCCCATGCAGTTTGTTTGAAGTACTGGAAGCTTATTATGTTTATTACTGTTATATTCGTATATCATAATTGTGCATTAACTTAATTTCCTTAACTTCATGTCAGTAACTCGCGTAGATTGATTGGAAACGTAATGAGCGAACAGCAAGAAATAAGAGATATCTCAATCGTGTTTTCATTTGATTTCAAGCGAAACATTTTACCTAATGATAGAAGATCTGGCAGATATTATTTAACATTCACGATACTGTTAAACAGATTTTGACAATTTCTGTTATCTTCAAATAAAGTCCTTTCACCGTAATTTAAAGGTATGCTGAAAACCAGTTTCATGCTTGCTCTATTAAGAGACGAAAGAAATTAAATTCTGAAATTACTTGCATATTAAAAGGCTCAGTACAGTATAACCCGGAAAAGTCCACTTGCAATATCAAATTGAAGAATGTTAAAATAGAAAAATATGTTATCACGGAATCGAGTTTTTTAGTAAAAATGTGCAACGCAATAGAATTTATTTAAGGCGAGGACAAAACACCGCAATCAGTACCCTGTAAAATACACCCTGATCCATAAAGAAGTATACATTTTCCAGATGCTGTAAAACAGTAACAGTTGAAGACACGGACTACAACTGCGAACCGTTAGGTAGATGTACTCATAAAGTTTGTGTCCCGCTACTGAGAGAAGTGACGTCTTGTCACGTGACACGCGACAAGTCAGTCAAAATGGCAGCGTCTGCAGTGGAGAAGACGTTTTGTGTTCTTGAATTGAGCAAAGCGGAATCTGTAACTGTTGTTCAACGGCATTTTCGATCACGAATCGGAAAAGAACCTCCAACCAGAAAATCTGTCTACGATTGGCATAAAAAAATTTGAAACTACGGGCTGTTTGTGCAAACTTAAAAGTCCTGGACGACCGCGTGTATCTGAAGAAGTCGTCGATAGTGTTTGCACCGCCATTCAACGAAGCCCGGGTATATCAACGCGGAGGGTGAGTCGTGAAGTGCAGATTTCACAGCCCAATGTCAGGAGAATTTTGAGAAAGAAGCTGAAAATGATTCCATACAAAGTGCAGATGTTGCAATATTTCACTGACCTTGACAAGACAAAGCGCTTTGAATTTTGTGTCGAAATGCAGCACCGTTTTGAAAATGACGATTTTGCCGATCACTTAGTTTTCACCGATGACGCTACATTTCACGTGAGTAGTCAGGTAAACAAGCACAATGTTCACTTTTGGGGAACGGAGAATCCCAGATTTACAGTGCAACACGAGCGAGATTCCCCTAAGGTAAATGCGTTTTGTGCTGTGTCCAAAAAGAAAGCGTACGGACCCTTCTTTTTTCACAAGAAAACTGTCACGGGATACTGTTTTCTGGATATGTTAAGTCTTTGGTTGATGCCACAGTTGCAGGACGACAGTGACAACTTTATTCTCCAATTGGATGGTGCACCACCACACTATTTAGGCGACGTGAGAGATTATCTGGATGAACATCTTCCTCACCGGTGGATTGGACGAGCCGCGGACTACAACATGTCACTGACCCAATGGCCACCCAGAAGTCCTGACTTAACACCTTATGACGTTTTCCTGTGGGGGTATGTAACGGACAAGGTATTCGCCCTTCCTCTTCCTGCTGATCTAGCGGAGCTGAAACAACTTATCACAGCAACTATCACTGCACTTGATTCTGATATCTTACCTCGCGTTTGGAAGGAAATGGATTACCGGCTCGATATTTGTCGTGTGACTAAGGGTGCACACATAGAACATCTGTGACTGTCTCTAAAAAAAAACTTGAAACATTCCCCTACAATTCTGTTACAGGTAACATACAATATCTTGTATTGTTCTTATTTCACAGTGCGTTGAAACTGTATACTTCTTTATGAATCACCCTGTATAAGTGGTGTGAATTCACGGAAAATTTTTGAAAATAACGTGCAGCACAGTCGCGAGAAGGTCTCCGGCTTTTAACAAAATTTCCGTTTTGAAAAGTTTCTGTACCGTAACTTCAGTATTTTGTTAGAATTTCTGTTGTCACTAATTCCGGTTTTTTTTTTTTCCGAAAAGTCTGTTTCCGGTTTTTCTTTTTTTGATAGAAATTTCCCGAGTTTTCAACAAAAAAAAAAAAAAAAAAAAAAGAAAGCAAGCGAGCAAGCAAGCAAAACAAAACGAAACTTTGATTTTGACTTTTTTAACCCTTTTAGCAGGGTTCTTTCCCCTACCGTAAGACGTGAAAAAATCCTTTCCCTTTGATACTGGCGGAAATCGATTCCGGTACGGCTTGTACGCCAACGAGTAGTGCTACCGACTGACTTAGAAAGACACTTATACTTTGATCACGTTTAAGGTACAAATGATAAGAACTCGAATTACGCGATGATGAAATGTTTATCGTTATCAATCAGCGATAATTTGACAATTCGTTTTCTGTAGGAGCTTATTATTTTTCTGAATAGGTAAATAATATTTTTTTGTAGGAGGACGTATCACAAATTACATTTGTTAATCATCATGATTTTTTAAAGCAACTGAGTGTTTTGGAAATTGAGATTTTTTTTATACTTTAAATTACATTGAAGAAAAGGTGAAATATACTGCTTCGTATATTATTACACAAAAGAATCGATTATAAAATTTGCTCTTGATAGCTATAATCGCTTTTGTGTTAAGAGGTCCACAGATTGCTAGACATCATGCAGTTATCGGTATGATAATTTAATTATCCGCTTTCTTACAGTAACACGATATATAATAGCTGGTGTACTACCTATGAGATGTGGAGAATGGAAATAATATTCTTTGCAATAATAACCTAAATATAATGCGCAATTTTATCTGATCTGTTATCTGTAGATAACATTTCGCATGCTATTTAGGTTATAAAGCACAATATCTGATCTCCATACAGATTTTAAAATCAGGTCCTCCGACAGAAGTTTAAAATTTAATAGTTAATCATACTGCAAGTATTCCCATGAACCGCTCCTTTGCCGTAAATTTTCTGCCATATATTTTTATGGGTACGGAAAAAGCGAGAATAGAATTTCCCCGTTAATATATAAAATGAATTTTCGGAAAGGTTTCTGAAAACTTAGATTTTCTGTTAATACATGGACATTTTCCGTTATTAATAGGACAAAGATGAACAGGAGTATCTCAATCAATTTACATATGAAAAATCTGGGAAATTCACATGTTTCCCTGTCATTTTACGGAAGAGATTGAATCAGATTTAACGGAAAGAATCGCAGAAAATGGATCCGGAATTTCAGGAAATTTCTTACAGTGTACTATTATGGGTTAATTTATCGACGCGCTATTCATTACGATAATTACCCCTTAAAAATTAAAGAGTTAAAGTATATATCTCTAACTCACATCTTAAAATCTGCATTATTTGCAAAAACCAGAGAGCAACTATTATAATGTAAAGGTGTGTTCGCATATATCCTTTAATAAAGTGTCGTGAAGACAGCAGCCAATCATAATTACAACATGCGAAAATGCAAACGCGTCCGAAGTCGTGTTTGGTTATACATGTTTGATACCTCTTCGCCATTAAATAAAGATGATAATAATATGCTTAGTTTTGTGACATTTATTTCGCATTAGCACTAAAATCTGATTTTCAAATAATCTATTTTGTAGACGAAATGTGCAAATCCTATCATGATTATTTTAGAGTTTTTTTCTCTATGGAAAATAATACGTGAGACAAATATACAGAAGAATTAAACTACAAAAAAAAGAGGAAAAATTGTGAAACCACTTTTCATTCTAAAAAACAAAATCGCCTCAGACGTTTAAATAATTTTGTAGTTTTTAAATTATCAATAAAAAAGGCTGGGCAGATGCTTAAGGAAATAATTTTATTTATTTGCATTGGCATGTATTTTGAAGGAAGTTGATTACTTTCATATAAGTAGAAACCAGCTTCTCGTTTGGGAATCGGCTATTAACGATTCAGCACTTACTGAAATCGGATCACTCGTGTATATTTTTGAATTTTTATTTGCCATGGGAAAGAAAAAATCCCATTATTTCTTTTCCATTCACTTTCGTGCGTTGATAAAACTTTCAAAGGTTGAACAATTTTTTTATACTTTAAATCAATAAACACACTTTTCTCTAATTGTACTCAGAAATCTTGAGATGTTTTACCTCTGGACTCGAAACAATACATTATGATATATGGGAGCTGCCATGTTTAAACTCAATTCACAGAAGAAGCCAAATATAATAACGAGAAAAAGAAGCTAAGTAAAGTCCGAGCCTATTCTCAGTGTGGATATGTATAATCTTCGGGTGATGTTCTCCATCATCAGATATGGATGGTGGTTTCACATATTGGAGGGAGTGAACATGGAGGATAAGGTCCTTGCTTTATGTTTTTTCTTTTTTATATTTTCGTTTTACGATGTGCAGGAGATTCTTCTGTCTTTTTCAATTCATGAATCCAGTGCTGACTAGTTTGTCGAGAAAGAACTTCACATCTCCAAGCTCAGAATCCCGAATTCCTAGGGATTTTAACAGACTGAAGTCACCTGTTTCAACAGCCATGAAGACGTTTCGGAGATGCTCTAGGTCTGACCTCATAAGATGCAAAGCTTTGCCGAAGTCTTCCAGTGTCTCGCTTTCTGCAAGAATCAAAGAAAAAAAAATGACGTATAGTAAAATCGAATAAAAGTTTGATAACACATGTCACTTTGCTATTTAATCTTCACTTAAGAAACAAACAAGAGAAAAATTACACTTAGTATTTGAAAAATGAATATAACATATATCGGTTATTTCAAAAATCTAATTACTGGAGCAAACAACACAGAAATGACGCCTACGATGTCGTGAAACAATTTTTACACTTCAAAATCTTTTCCCTGAAAAAAATAAAATAAAAGCAAAACTACGTTTAGCATTTCAAAACTGATAATGATGCATGGCTATTAAAAATGATTGTCGCGGTTTTAAAAACTCGCCTCACGTACTACACTTGAGGTTGGAACATAATTTTTTTGTAAATTGTGCTAGTGAACTCACCAAGTTTTATTCTGTACCTTACAGATGCTCAATATGAGCGAGCGTCTTTCGTCACTTCGCATACACCTACACGGAAGGCCATTTCTTCCCATACACGGCCTAGCATTTCAGTGTTGACGGTTTGAACGGGGTTGGTGATACGCATCTTGAATTCCGAGATAATTGTGGTTAGAGGAGGTACAAAAAAACTTGATGCTTCACGTAGCTCCACAGAAAAAAAACCAAAAAAAAAAAAAAAAACTGCATGGCATTAAGTCTGGAGAAACGAGGCCGTCTGGACAGGAATTTCTGTTCAGCGTTGGTCTCACGTCCGATCCATCGCTGTGGTAAGTGCTGGTTTAAAAATTACCTCACGTCCTGTCTGAAATGAGGTCGGGATCCATCTTGTTGCAGTATGAAGTGAGCAGTGTCTTCATGCAGCTGTGGTAGTATTCATAAACTGAGCATATCCAGATAAATTACGTCCGTTAAAAAAAATATGATATCCATATAATTACATTCGTTATTAGGCATCCTATCCTGTCTCCTTAAATTGAGCATACAACCTGCTAATGGAATTGTCGGAGGGAGGATCCTTCCCACAGTTCACGCGGAAGTGCCGCTGGACAATGGTAACGGACTGACTCAGATGAAATTTGAAGACACAGAAAGGCTTCTCCTTTCCGTCAGACGCCATCTCGCAAACACGTAAGCTACCGCTGGCGAGACGCTCTCTCGACCGTCTGACGCCATCTGGTGGGCGCATCCGTAAGCTACTGAATGGCGGGAGATTCGAATCTAAAAAGAAACTTTACAAATAAACTAGAGAATGGAAGCTTGACACTGTGTTTATATTTTGTAGTACGCTATTCTTTAAAACAATATATATTTCTCGAAATTAAAAACATATAATCACTTTGTATGCGACTATAAGCTTAATTTTGCCGGTGATGAAATTCAAAGCAACATTTTCATTCTCCGGAGTAGAATGTTCTACCCATTGAATTACACCGACGAAGCTGACCGCTACAACTTTGCCGTCTTGACATGTGCGTCACCTCTGGGGGAGGTAAGTCACATGTATTAAATATGCACTCTACATCAAAATTACGATTTACGAAAAGGAAATCAAGTGGAACTGCTGTAGTTGATACGAACTTATGACAACATTTTCATATTAAAAACTGCACTAAGCAGTGTTTTTTCACAGTATTGTACACGACATTTTGAATAAACAAAAACATGGAAAGTGCAAAAGTACGAACGGGGATCCGTTCGTACTTATTGGCTAACTGAATCCGAAACTATCCTGAAAATATGAAAATAATTCTGTTCCAGATTAGACAGGAAACTATCCTGTCTAATCTGGAACAGATGGTTGGTTGTCCCAATGTAGGTGCAATCAAACGTTCCCATATATTATATATATTCCATGAAAAAAAACAACAACAAAGGGATAAAGATTAATGGAGATTATCTAACCCACCTTCGTTTTGCTGATGACGTAGTCATTTTTGCAACTGCCCCTTCAGAGCTGCAGAGTATGATCCAGGAACTTGCTGACAAGAGTAAAGAAGTGGGATTAAAAATGAACTTTCAGAAGACCAAAGTGATGTTCAATGTTTTTACAAGAAATGAAGATTTATCGACTGATGGAGAAGAGCTGGAGATAACAGACACGTACGTTTATCTTGGACATCAAATATCAAGTGAGGGTCACATTGATGAAGAAATTAATGGGCATACAAAACTTGCCTGGAGTGTTTTTGGAAGGAACAGCATAATTTTCAAGAGCAATATGCCATTATGTCTTAAAAGAAAAGTGTTTGATCAATGCATCCTTCCAGTGCTTACGTATGGTGCAGAGACGTGGACCTTAACTAAAAGAGACATACAGAGGTTGCAGACAACTCAAAGTAGCATGGAGAGGTGCATGCTTGGTGTAACCAGGAGAGATAAGAAGAGGAACTCATGGGAAAGGAAAATGACAAGAGTGGAAGTCATCATGATCAGAGTTAAACCCTTGAAAAGGCAATGTACTAGACATGTTGCCAGAAGAACGGATCACCGATGAAAAACCGAAATTCTAGTCTGGATTCCAAGGGACAGGAAAAGACCCAGAAGAAGACCACATGGGAGATGGGTGGGTGAAATTCGAAATATGCGGTAGTGACATGGTGGAGACTGGCGAAAGATAGACCGTTGTGGGCCGCCCCGGTGGCGCAGTAGTCTAAGCGATGGGCTCTGATCATTCTTCCGAAAGGGGTCCGGGTTCGAATCCCAGAGAGGCATGGATGTTGTGTTTGTCTTACCGCACTGGCTCTCTCTCCTTTCCCTGGAGCCAGTGACCTTAAATAAGGGACGGGCGACTGCCTATAGCCCATAGTTGCTCACGGTGGTCGTTAAATCTCCAATAATAATAAAAAAAGACTGTTGTGGAAGAAACTTGGGAAAACCAGCATCCAGCAGTGGATTGATAATGGTTGATGGTGATGATGATATTCCATGAAAATATGGTAACATGCTCTACAACGTAATTTTCTTTCCGCTGTGAATTAGTCCTTACGTTAGTAATTACGTTATATGCTAAGTCAATGCAATATTAGAAGGTACCCATATACCTTACAAAAAAGAGGTCAAGTAGCACTTAACAAATACGTTTATTTTGCTTGCATGGGTTGTACTCTATACTCACATATGCTTACTCGATATGGTATCAGTGATTTAATATCCGCTGCATTGCCTTTTATCTATCGTTCTTAACCGGCCACACACACGTCACACTTGTTCCGACCACAGGGTGTTGCCAACATTATTCTCGTTTGAGAGAAAAGACATAACGTTGAGGTTTGAAAATGTCAAAGAGAACAAACTCAAATTTACAGAGAAAAAGAAACTCAAAAGGAAAGTTAAAACAGAATATACGCTACAGCTCTTGGTGCGTAGGTCAATCATAATTATTTTGTTTTATTCTGCATAGTTTATTTTTATCTTCATATTTTTTGTGCTTATGATGAGCGAGGTCCCCTGAGGTGCGGGGGCCCGAGACTAAGGCCGGTCCTTCTACTACCTGATTTGGAAGCTAGGGAATTAGAACACTAAGATGAATCGCGATCATGTGACTGAAGTTTGTTTAAAAGACTTCCATGATAGAGTTCAAACGCTAGTCAAAATATTTTCGAAAAAGAAAGAGTCCGCGGTAGACTGAATCTTGGGCAGGTGACAGCTCTTCCTTCATTTGTATGACACACACGGTACAAACATCCAAAGATTTAGTACTGTTCTTTACAAAGAAGTTTTAGGAATTTTGAAGTGTGGTGGACTTTTTCAATTCAAATCCCCCTAAGTCATCTTTATTTTCTTATTGCTAACATGATGGCGAACAACAAATGTATTTCTTTTCATCGCCTCTGAAGTTTTTTTTTGGTTTCCATATCCGAATACCCCATTAAAATGCTTTCAGACGAAACTTCATATTCCAAGGAATTAAATTTCGAAGCTCTTCCGACCACTGCGTTCGAAGCATTTCTTACTGCTACTTTAAACTACAAATTACTAATATTGAACAGATACTCTCAATATACTGTACTACGATCATACAGCTAATGCTTTTCACACGAATGACGGCGTTCAATAAATTGTAATACCGACTATTATATAGTAACACATGAATGTTGTATGCTCTTGTGAGTGCTGCATCATCTTTTGATAATATAAAATTAATGATACAGCCACTAGATGAGAGTTGTTAATCAAGCGGTTGAGAATTGTTACAAGAATCAGTAATGAAGAAGGGAACTGTAGGTGCCGCCCCTTTGGTCGAATGATTAGAGGCGCAGTTTTCTAGTTAATGAAGTATGATTGGGCGTTTATCTTACAGATGTGGCTAGATTCTCTTTTAGAACCAGTAGTATGAAATTAGGAACGGTCCAGTCTTTATAGATATGGTGCTCAGGGTGGTATGAAATGAGCAAATATTCCTTATAGTATTGGATGCTTAAGATAGTCATTAAAATCTCCAAAAAAAAAAAAAAAAAAAAAAGAACTATGAGGAATGAAGCTTTGAGTGAATTTCCTTAGAGTCTCGCATGCGCAAAAGGGGATAGTTAAAATCTCCCAAAATTGTAAGTTTGAAAAATGAAACAGTGAGTGAATTTAAAGTGAAGAAAAAAATTCTTCCCGCTGATAATGATGATGTTCTAGTTAAAAGTCTATAAATATTCTGCTCATTACTACGCCATTCTGGTGCTTTTCATAGTTCCCTGAGACTCAGGGCCGCAGCTAGGCCTTAGAACCGGGGAGTTGGGCTGAAGAGTTATCTTGGGAGACACTGTGTTCAACGTAAAACTATATTCCTTCATTTATGCAGACACAAGTTTTACTTAGTATTTTCCATCCTTTTTTAATTTATTTCACCAGCAAACAAATTAAATTATCAGAACTTGTTTAACGGTGGCTGAGTTGCAACGTCATTGTCGCTGGAGCATTCATTGAAAGAACATTCATTTAACTCCTAGCATTCATTAAAAAGCCATTTTTTTTAGTTTACAATTCTGGTTTCTCTCCGTTGACCTATTTAATGACATCGAAGTGTTATTGATAATCTCCTTCTTCTACATCTTTAACCGGGCATTCTCTTCCGCTAGTGCTAGAAGGTAGCTTATTCTTACCGTGGTTAACAACAAAACCTCCCTTACTTAAAAATCAAAAGCCCTCAGATTCTCGCCAACAAACACTTCTTCTTCTACACATTCATCACAAAACCACTGATACTGACGGCAAAACAATGAACAGAAAGAAGTGGAAAGCTCTAAATCTCTCTCTCTCTCTCTCGGATAAAGACTTCTCTTTAGCACTGTTTCATATCACCTAGAGCAGTGGTGCGCAACCTTTTTATGGGTGCGACCCCACTGAAGAATTATTTTATTATGCAGACTCTATGTGTATCACCATGTAAATAAAACAAGGGGTTAAAAATTATAATTACATATGCATTTTCAAAGGACATTTATTTTATATTCCCCAATTTGAGTTGCATTTATTTACTAAACATTTCAAAATATTTCAACTAACTAGAAATAATATGTAGGATATATTGAAACAAAAAATAAACAAAATAAGTGGGAGGAAAAGAACTACACAACCTTTGTTTGACAGTCCTAATGTGAAATTTGAGTTTGAATCTTGGGAATTTTGCTCTCCATTCTTGGTTTTATAAAAAGAGGAAAAAAAGAAAAAGAAATGGCGACCTCTTAATAAACCCTCGCGACACCAGAAAGGGTCCCGACCCAAAGGTCGCACACCCCTAACCTAGGGATACTTTTGGCTAAAACGTTCCCTTAACAACCATTTTACAGGCAATTAACCACGTCGAAATTTATTAACAGCAGCCCAGCATCTCTCTCTCTCTCTCTCTCTCTCTTTGGCAATGTTCTTTAATATTTTATGTTTCTCTAAAAAAAAAAAAAAAAAATCTCTTCCCTGACCGTTTGCAGCAACAAGTCCGGTGCCCATGTTGAAGAGAATCATTGGTCCAGCTGTTCCTACTGGTTCACCCACAGAAGTAATTTAAGTTGACCATCATTCGTGCTGCAACATTTCAATTTTTCTCTTCTTTTTAAGAGTGCAATACACGAATAAACAAAGTATTTATGCTTATAATGAAAAAAAAAACAACAACCCCCCCCAAAAATCCCATTTTTAGAATTTACATCAACGTTCATTTTACAGAGGGGTGTGTGTGTGTGTGGGGGGGGGGCTTGATTTTCCTTACTGGGAGAATTGAGCCCCTCTAACGCCCTGCTAGCTACAGCCCTGCTGAAACTGCGCAATACATTTAAGAGCCCATGACCAGCCCCAAAAATCTTTAAGAGAGGAGTTTTAAAGGTAAGACTAACACATCTAGAACGGAGATATTTCAAGTGCACTGAAGTTCCTAGGAAACATGTTGCCACGAAATACGCTAGTGCAATATCTTTCGAAAATACGTCGTAGGTGTGTTATTACTGAATACTTCATATAAGTGCAACTTTATTCCCATTATTGAAAACCTAAGCTCCGGAGTTGCTTTCTTTTACAAAATTTTACTTAGCATCTACAGCTAAAACATTAGATTCCATTCTTTTCAGACATAATTTCCTTGATTCATGTAGGTCGCTTCAGAGGGAAATTACGATATAAGATGCTCAGGATGGAAATGCACATATTTAACTTGAGGGATCTGTCCCATTTCTTCTCATTCCTAGCACGTTTGCTGAAAAGAAAAAGACGTTCTTGTACAATCGCTTCGACCCACGCCTGTGGATACATTATATCTGCACCTATTTAGTCGGATTCGAGGAATCCTTTTCGGATTAGAAAAATGAACTGTGAGAATGATGATCCTTGCCTTTTAGTCTTTTACCGATGCATTAGTTCTCCGTTAGGGAGCGTAAATGTAGATGCCATCGAATTAAAAAGATATTTTATACCATATCATTGTTCGTAAAAGTACGATTGAAGGAATTAGTTCTTTCCTTTGATACCTTTTTAAACAAAAACCATTTTGCGTGCAGTTTCATCATCAATTAATGCACATTTTCCCGCTAGGGGGCGTAAAAGTACGTAGTATTTTACCCGACATCGGTGCTTCTAAAAGGCAGATTTGAAAGATTATTTTTATATCTGACACATTCATTGTAAAAGATATTCTGCATGCAATTATTAACTTTTGATAACTCACATTTTTACCGCTAGAAGGCGTAGGAGCAAAATGTTTGTTTTATGACATGAAATAAAAGATTGCCGTCTTATGCACGATTAAAATAACTAAAAGTTAAAAGAACTGATGCTCCTGTACACACCAAATGTGGTGAAAATGATCTAAATGACAGATTAAAACAACATGAGATCTTTCGATCCCTCTTGGGATCATCCTCAGATGTGCTCACGAATTAGTGATTCCGACCTTAAATAACAGAAGGGGAAGTGTCATGATTCGATCTGTGCGTTCACTGCGCATGCCTGGGATTATTCACGGGAGGATCCGGGTCGCCGAGTGGGTGATTGTGTCATCTGGTGTTAAGGTATTCAAGGTGTTGTCCTTCTGAGTATTATTTGATTCCCTTGGCAGGATATTTTTCCAAGGATTGGGGATGTTCATTGGTATATGGTCGTTGCAACATTGATTACCTTTGATGAATATCAACAAACTCTCAGCAAAAAGCAACGAGGTTTTGTTCCATGGTGTTGTAACGATGGAAGCTTCGTGCCAAGCTGGATAAAAAGAACCTTTGTTGGTAAGGCGTGATAATGCAGTTTTATTGTTTCGAGTCTTGATGTCATAAATATGTTCTTTCATTCTAATATCTAACGTCCTCTGGGTAGATCCTATGTTAGTGAGAGGTGGGTCATCTGGCTCAGTATTGTAAAGAGGTATGCTATATACTCCATGACGGAATCCCTGTTTGATTTGATCGCGGTCGTTGCGAATAATGGCAGATACGGCTGCAAATAGGGTATGTTTTATACCATATTTGCGGCCGTATCTGCCCGTCTAATTACCTGACAGCAAAAACGCCTTTTCGGTCATATACAGATCTCATCTCAGAAGAAAAGCTACGAAAACATTTAATGCGCATTTCCTTTCCCTAATTATACACAATTTATCTGCTTGGGGTGCAAGCTTAAATTCTGTTTTTCTCGATACCTCTACTTCTAAAAGCCATATTTGAAAAAGTCCTTTAAGATCGTATATCATTTACTCCGTGGAAAATTTTGTACATTTTCTTGGAGTTTTCATAATGAACAACTCTGACGCTAAGTGGCGTTAGTGAGAACTTATACAATGTATTTGCAACTGTACCTCATCTTGCAAAAATCCTACTGTAATAATTCTCTTGTACTATATGCCATTCGCTTTGATAAAGCTTCTTAACATTTTCCTTCTTTAAGGAATGCAGAGTTTTCCCGTCAGTGGGCGTACATGTGAAAACATTATCATGCCACTTTGCTTATAGGAATCGTACTACAAAAATATTTTGTTGTTGTTTAGTTTTGAAGTTTAACGACCACCATGAGCAACTCGTAGATCTGTATGAAGTCTCCCGTTCCTAATTTAGGGCCAGTGGTTCCAGGAAAGGAGCAGACCCAGTGGCATCAACAAGTATGCCACCAACGTCTCATCCGGGAATTGAACCCAGACCCATATCGGAAGCACGGCCAGAAATCAGAGCCTCAGACCATTTGACCAATGAGATAACATAATCTTTTTCTATCGCACAGTTTTTCTACAATGATTATTTTGCACATATTCTATACTTCTTCCAAGTTCACAGTTCTACCGCCAGTTATCCTATATTTTTATTTAAAATATTATCTCCAACTTTAAAAATCCCTTGGAATGATTCTTTCTGGGTAGGATACACTTCACTATGAAAAGTATCACGCGCCCATTTGCTTCTTTGAATAACGCACAACTTTCCCGCTAGAGGCGTAAAGCTATTCTCTATACAGAGGTTGGACAAAATAATGTAAACATTATGATTATAGGGGTTAAAGCTATTCGTGCAGGCTACACTGAAGAAAAAGAAGGTTGTGATTATCTTTTGTGTATTTTTCTTTGTACCGGGTGCGCCATATAAATGAGGAGCATGGGTCTTCTGCACTGACTTTAATCTGTGATCCTTATCTGATAGGTCAGCTGCTCTTAAAAAGGGACAGAGAAAACCCACACATTTTTGCTCTCCCCCTCTACGATAAGTGAGTAACAGGGAGCTTCCGGCATAAGATGCTGTCTGCTGGATAATGTGCCACCTGACCCTTTGTAAAACAGTAGTGTTCTTCATATCAACAGTAGTGTGGTTACGAATGAGAGAAAAATAAAAATAAAAACTTTTTGGGAGATGAAGAGTGAACCTCCACCCCTGAGTAACGCTAATATACTCTGTCGATTTTATCATAGACTCTGTCGAGGTTCACTGTTCCAGCAAATGTTTCCTCAGATTCCACAACTAGTAAAAATATCAATTTACTTTATTGCAATAGATTTATCAATAGTTTAAGACATGTCCGATCTTTAAAAATGCAAAAGGTGCAGTAATAAATAATAAAAGTACCGGAAGTTTGCTAAGCGCAAAAAAAGGCAAAGCAATCTGCGTATTTTTCTGTGAATCGTATGCTAAGTTTCGATCGATCTTTAAAAATATGAAACGTGCAGTAATAAATAATGAAAGTACCGGAAGTTCGGTGAGCAGAAAAAGGCATAGAAATCCGCGTATTTTTCGGTGAACTATATGCTAATCTTTGATAAAAACTCAGTATTGAACCTCTTATATCAAGTTTACTTTCTGGGAATTGCTCTCAAATCACAATGTTCGTCCTAGTTCGGAAGAACGCAGACTCACAAGACAAGGTAATTGAAACACCTCAAATTCGGTGGTCTCTGAATGCAGTAATCTCTGGGGGATGGGACGGGGGGATTGGAGTAGGGTGTTTGTGTCCAGGGAAGTTAGCCCATTAACCGGGAGAGGCTGGGAGGGCAGCTGATTATTTTCGTAATGGGATCAGCGCAGTTGACCAACACCCTAAAAGAAGCCACGTGGCCAGACGTTGTCAGGCGGGTTAAAGTTGTTCGGTGGGTTTCCAGTTAAAACCGCTTTGTTCCACTTCTAACCGGTTTCTGAGTGTACAGCTGCAAAGGAATTCTCCGGAGAGGTTAGTCACAGCCAGAGCAGTGTAGGTACGCGGTCATAAGTGTAAGTGAAGAGAAAACAGTATTTCAGAAATAACTCATACAAGGTTTTCAATGAGTTCTTTACAGAAAAATTTCCACATTGTGCAGCACCGGCAAAATCAGTGGTACAGAAGTTAGTGTGGAAATTTCGTGAAACCGGTACGGTGTGAAACAGGAAAAGAAACAAACCCAAGATAATTCGTACTGAAGAAAATACCAAGGATGTGTGCACAATGATGTTAGAAAGCTCTCGGAAGTAGATTCACCGATTATCGTCTGCAACGGGAATATCTGTCACGTCATGCCGACGCATACTTAAGGTGGATTCGCATTTTCGGCAGTACAAAGTTATGGAGCTCCAAGAACTTAAAACTCCTGATTATGCAAAACGGATGCAATATTGTAAGTGGTTTCAGGAGACCATTGTCAGCGGTGAAATGGACCCAACACTTTATTACATGACGGATGAAACATGGTTTCATCTGTCCGGGTATATCAATGCGCAAAACAACAGGATTTGGACTTACATGAATCCCAGACGGACAATGGACACTCCTCTGTACGACCAAAAGATAGGCGTTTGGCGTGCTGTGTCTCCGAAGAGGATAGTCGGCCCATTCTTTTTCACTGACACCATCAACTCGGAGCGCTATGTTCAGCAACTGCTCAACCCATTTGTTGCCGCACTTAGAGAAGAAGAGTGAACATATGCTTTCTTTCAGCAATATTACCTGACTGTTGTCGTTAATTATACTCGGACTTCTTTTATATGGCACACCCTGCATATATACTCTAAGTTGCATGCCAGTTTAGGTTAAGCAACGGTTCGTACGAGCGGTCGGTGAAATGGGTCACCTATCAGACTTCCGAAGAAGACAAATGGTGGGAGCTCGTTTAGCATTAGTGACTCTAACCATAACAGCCAAATTATTTGGTGTTTCAAGAGCAACAGTCTGCACGGTTATGACTGCGTACACGAAGAAAGCATGGCTAGATTTCACGGGAGTAGAAGAATAGTGGACAAAACCGATATTGAATGAGAGGAACCGTCGAACAGTAACAAGGATTGTGTCCAAACAACACAGAACTACTGCAGCAAAAGTGACAGCAGAACTCAATATCCACCTGGAAGACCCTATGGAATGAAACGGACTGTCGAACCCTAAAAACAAGGACTGTGTCCAAACAACACAAGACTACTGTAGCAAAAGTGACAGCACAACTCAATACCCACCAGGAAGACCCAATGGAATGAAATGGACCGTCGAACACTAACAAGGATTGTGTCCAAAGAACACAGAACTACTGCAGCAAAAGTGACAGCAGAACTCAATGTCCACCTGGAAGACCCAATGGAATGAAATGGACCGTCGAACACTAATAAGGATTGTGTGCAAACTACACAGAACTACTGCAGCCAAAGTGACAGCAGAACTCAATATCCACCTGGAAGACCCTATGGAATGAAATGGACTGTCGAACCCTAAAAACAAGGATTGTGTCCAAACAACACAAGACTACTGTAGCAAAAGTGACAGCACAACTCAATACCCACCAGGAAGACCCAATGGAATGAAAGGGACCGTCGAACACTAAAAAGGATTGTGTTCAAACTACACAGAACTACTGCAGCAAAAGTGACAGCAGAACTGAATATCCACCTGGAAGACATTATGTCGAACACTAACAAGTATAGTGTCCAAATAACACAGAACTACTGCAGCAAAAATGACAGCAGAACTCAATATCCACCTGAAAGACCCTGTCTCCACGAAAAGAGTCTACAGAGAACTTCACGAAGCCAACTTTCAAGGAAGAGCTGTAATTGCTAAACCTTTAATCCCAGAAACCAACGATATAATGCAAAAATGATAGTATCATGAGCATAAACCCTGGACAGCTGATTACTGGTAACGTGTGACGTGGTTCGACGAGCCCTCATCCATATTATTCCCAACAGTAGATCGGGCTCATGTATGGAGAAATCCCAAGGAAACGTACAATGCGGAATGTCAGATTCCAACTGAAAAACATGTGGTGTATCTAAAATAATTCGGGCTGCCATACCTTCGTATTCGGCTGCCCCCCATCCCATCATTACCCTGCATTTTCGAATTACTCTCAGCGAGTGCTTGGACATTCAAGTGCATCCTATGGTCCAAATGGTGATCAAGTGCATCCTATGGTCCAAATGGTGATCAAGTGCATCCTATGGTCCAAATGTTGTTTCCCAACCATGATGACAATTTCAAGATGATAATGTGCCCATACACACAGCCAGAACAGTTCAGTCTTCGTTTGAGGCAAAGGCGCAACTGGGGAAGCGAGGAGGGCTTGCCCCGTCCGCAGCTCAAGAGAGGACACAAAAATTACTGCTTGCAATCTGATTAAAACTGTAATTGAAACTTTCGCACCAGTTTCTAACATATTTTTTAATACCATACTTTGTCATTTGTCTATTTACAGAATTTGCTCAAATGATATTTGAATTTGTTCGTCAGTTTCGGTAGTCTTTACAGCGTAAAATACGCATTTCTTCAAAATATTTAGGTGATGATAGTTGCTCACATTAGGGAATGAAGGTGTAGTTGTATAGTCCGTTCAACCAAAAAGGAACCACTGCTTTTGACCACAACAATGGAGCCTACGGTTTTTCTTTGGTTGGATACGTTGCAAGATAATGATGTAGTTCACAGTGTTGAAGATTCTCTGGGGGCTGTTTGATAATTTTCATGGCTTTAAGACTAGACTGCCAGTTGCATTAGGTTCGTTGAATGTGGTACCGAAGGTATGAACTCAGAAGCAGTTAGCAAAAGTTGTTTTATGTGGCGTCAATTTCGATTTGAGAGAAAGACTTTGATATGATGTCAATTTCGATTTGAAAGAGAGAGAGAGAGAGAGAGAGAGAGAGAGAACTGAGGGAAATGCAGATGGGGGCGCAATATTTTATGGTTGCCCCGGACGTAGAAATGCGTAGTTACGCCTCAGTTTGAGAAGTACCAACATGAACTTCAACATCTGCCCTGGCCAGCTAAATCACCTGAGTCGAATATCATCGAACGTGGTCAGTTTTGGAGAGCATTGTGAGAAGCAGTCTCCCCACCAACATCTTTGAAGATTGGTTGATATCTTGATCGACGAATGGTACAACATTCCACTAGAGACTATAGAAAAGTTGTATGAATCTATTCCAAGAAGTTTGGAATCTGTATTAAAGGCAAATGATGGTCCAGCACCTTATTTATAAAGACATATCGCCTATTTCTCAGGTGTTCACATTATTTTGTCTAACCTTTGTATCTCTTCTTACTGCTTAGCTTGAAAATTTTCTTTTGCGTCGGATATTTTCTGCTGTGAGGTACAATTTGTGATTTTTCATAACGCACATTTTTGTCGCTAGTGGATGTGAGTAGCTATTTCTCTTTGTGGATTTGTCATTATAAAAAATATACAGTAGAGCCCCAATTATCCGGACTCAAAATATCCAGAACTTCAATTATCCGGATAACAAAATATCCAGAATTCCAACTATCCGAACTGAAAAATATCCAGAACTCCATTTATCCGGACTCCAAAATATCCACAACTCGAATTATCGGGACCACTTGTTCTTCTTTCAAGGCCAAATAAAATTAAGATTTTTGTTGATTTATTTATGTCTTTTCAGTTTTTTCTTTTTTTTAATTAATACAAAATGATAAAGCAGTGCAGTAGATATTTTCTGTTTAAACTGCATAACATTTGTTACTATAAAATACGATAAACGAAAAAAAAAATTCCCTCACTTCAATTAATAACTAGGACAAGCCGCCAAAAATAACCGATAACTCCGGTACAGTTGGCAAATTTTGAGCAAAGCTATTGCAAAATCTAAGCTCATTAAGGCGTCTATTATAACAATTTCTAAAACACGAACGCGTAAAATTTATGACTTCCAGGACAAAAGTACGAACCATTCTAAAAAGGAAATGCCTAAAATTTATCACGAACTACTTTCGTTCACGCCTTCACGTTGGTTGTGATGACGTTGCATGTAAACAAAGCGGAAAGACACAGTTAGATCGGGAACCACGTTTTTCATTTTGTATCGCGAAAGGCAGACATACACACTCATACACAAACTTTCCTTTTATTATGAAATAAATAAATCAAGAGAATTATCCAAGGTTTTATGCTGCTCTTTTTTCCACTCCTGAAGACGAGCCCACAAATGATTTAGTCAATGCCGCTCAGCCTCAACCAAAGGCTCCTACTGTCTTTAGTGAGGAGGAAGTGAATCAAGCATTGAAAATTCAAGAACTGATGTTTCAAGAAAGAGAATTCGATCCAAGAATAAAAGCTGAGCAAGACGAAATTGAAACATTGAAGAAGCAGTGTCAAATGATCAGTGAAGCATATGAATCCAGCAGAACAAATATAGCTGATGTAATAAGTTATTATTATAGATTAAACAAGTGTTCAGCTAACAAACGGAGTCTTTCCATTTCTTCGTGTTTCAATTCAAACGATTGTTTTAAATAAATGTTAGTGAGCCGACTTTCGTGAAACGGTTCAAGTAAAAAGCCATCTAGTTTTAAACGAAATCCTCAGTGACACGGAATTTCGGGAATCGGAATGCGTCAAAACTTGACCATGGACGATGTCCAATCGCATACCGAAAATCACGGTGATCGGATGCGTCATGTCGTAGCTATTCCCGAACAACTAATTGTTCCAAGTTTCGTATAGAGAGCGGATTTTTTCAGTTATTACTAAAATTGGTCAGTTTTTAATGGTCATTATTTTCATACGACACAACCAATCACCATGATACCAACCCCATGTCACTCACCAGGTCCCTCCCTTTCTCTGTGGCAAGTGTAATCGCTATCGGTTGAAGAAGATCTTTGGAGGAGATAGGTAACAAACGGCCCCTTATCAAAACCAGGAAACCCCCTAAAACTGCAAGTTTTTGGACGATTATTCCTCAATGACACGGAATTTCGGAAATCGGAAGGCGTCAAAACCTGACCATGGGCGATGTCTAATAGCATGCAAACAATCACGGTGATCGGATGTGTCATCTCGTACCTATGCCCGAACAACTAATTGTCTTCCGTCTCGTAAAGAGAGCTCCGCTCGGTCTTCGGCCTCGCTTAGCTCAAATAAAATACGTATTTGACATACAGGAAAAAAGACAACCCAATTATCCGAATTTTCCGAATATCCGGATGGGCTGTGGTCCGAGTTGATCCGGACAATTAGAGTTCTACTGTTTTTTTTTTTTTTTTTTTTTTTTTTTTGCAACTGGTTCTATTCACTATGAAGAAAACTGTGAATATTGGGTTTTTCACGTTATGCCTTGTTTTTCCTCTAGAGATTAAATGCATACTTTCATATAAAGTTTCTTTTTCTAAAAATCTGATTTGAAAAATTCGTTTTGTATCGGAAAGGATTAAAAAACGCCGGCCACTTGGTGCAGTGGTCTAAGCGCTGGCTTGTGATCATTCGTCTGTGATGGGCCCCGGCTCGAATCCCGTGAGGCATGGATGTTGTGTTTGTCTCACGGCACTTGCTTTCCCTAGAACCAGTGACACTAAATAAGGAAAGGACGATTGCTTATAGCCAGTTAAGTTGCTCACGGTGATATAAAAGAAAAAAAAAAAGATTCAAAAGACGTGCTCATTACCATCGATAATTCGGTGCCGTATTTTGTGTATTATTATCACTTTATCCCGCACGCGCACAAAATCAAGCACACATTATTATAATTAGTTCCACTTCTGCATGGCGCGTTCCAGTGCTGTACACAAACATATTTATTATAGCACTTAATATAAAATAATCACAGTTTTAGGAAAATTACATCTAAGATTTGTTTATATCATTTGAATAAAGGAATTAATCTATCTATCTAGGGAAAAGGAAATTTAATTCTCTGAGTCAAATAAATAGAAAGGTACTGCATGAAGAAATACTGTTTTTTTAGGAGTGCTTACTTTTATAAAAAATTATGCTCTTAAATAAGATTTCCTTATTTGTTTAAAGATTCTTAAAAAATCCCAAATACAGCTAGCTGCGTCGTTAATGTTAAGTTAAAAAAGTCTGTGTGCTTAAATATGCGAAACAAAACAATTCCTCAAAACCCGATTTCTTGTTCAACAAATCTTTCATAAATGCAATAGTACTTTTCTTTGACCTTTAACCTTTCGTGACTAACACACAATATCTGAGGAACATGATTCCATTTTATCTCTAAGGAAAAATAAAGAAATACTGCATCAGATCATTTCAGCCTTCCCTCCCCTTTTTGTCGCGAGATATTCTATCTCCCTTACTATAATCGGCTTATTTCTCATGGTACGGAAGATGTATCTGGGAGTTCACAGACTAGAAATGAGGAAAATGTTTCGAAAATCCGATGCTGTCAAACATATCACACCCTACGTTAAGTAAATTTTGACGAGCTTCGAATTTTTCGAAGCAAAAACCAAAAAATGCTTCTTACGAGCGAGTAAGAAAAGTATCTTCTTAATAAGTAATGACCTTACGTTTTCAAAGGAAGATATTTTTGAGTCTTTTTATGTTCTCAAAGTGTGTTAGCATTCTTTAATAAAAGACTGTATCTTAAAAACGAAAAAGAAAAAAAAATAGATTGTAAATTGGGAAATAAGAAAAGTTGTTCTCTTAACAAGAAATCTTATTAAAAAGGAAGGATCAATGCAACTACAAAGCTTTTGTTTCATTGTGAAACATTACTTTTGCCTATAAAAGAATAAAACTTCTTTAAAGAGCGTAAGAATAAATAGTGGGATAAATTCCTATAAGAATGAAGTAACACATACTTAGTTTAAATCAAATGACTATGCATTTTTAAACCGATGACAAATGATCATTAAATAAACACTTTTTGCATCTCCTAATCTTTAATGCATAATGAAGTGGAAAGTATTAGTATTAAATTCTGATAATAATGCTAGTAGATTTAAATATTTTCCCATTGGCCATTATCGAATACAAAGAAGTTTGTTTGGGGTTTTTCAACGACCACCGTGAGCAACTCAATGGGCTGTAAGCGGTCACCCGTCTCTAATTTAAGGTTACTGGTCCCAGGAAAAGGAAAGAGTCAGTCCCATAAGAGAAACAAAACATTCATGACTCATCTGGATTCAAACCCATCTCGGACGAATATTCGGAAGATAGCGCTGAGACCACTGCGTCACAGAGACGGCGTGTAAGGAATAAAGGACAGGGAAGAAGGGAAATGTTGAGAAAGCTGGCGCATTTAAGATGTGGTTATAGAGATAAATGCTGTAAGTATATGTACTGGAACGGAAAACAAAGGAAAGAAGAAGAGTTTTTGTAAAGAAGCGGAAATGGAAGAAGCTGTTGTATTTGAAATGTGGTGCAACTGATAAATGCAGTGAATTTTTGTTTTCAAACGGGAGGACAGCAAACTGGAAACTGAATAGTAGAACACTTTAACAATTTGAACACGGTGACTTGACTAGACAATAAATGAATAGATGCAACTGTGATTATTCATTCAAAGAAACGAGGAGTCGTGTTGGTTGGGTAAGTGGTATCGTGGGAGAAAACGCAGCATTATTTGACGAATTGGTTCCAAACTGGTGGCAATTCTAGAGAGACGCTGTCATTACAAGCCTGACTGTTGGTAACGATCTCTAAGGTTTCGCGAATGGCAGTAGATTTAGGCGTGGAGTAGGAAGCTAATTTATTTATATCACTTGACTGAACTTCACTTGACTTGAAATCACTTGACTTGAACTTGACTTGAAATCACTTGACTTGAACTTGACTTGAAATCACTTGACTTGAACTTGACTTGAAATCACTTGACTTGAACTTGACTGTATCTTGTATTTCAACACGTCTCTGATACGTGATGCTACTGATGAAATGTTTCTTATTTCTGTTCTAGAACTGGAAGCAAATTAATGGGTTTTAAGGAAGAACAAAAATATTCCTTCAGAGCATCGATCGAATGAATTAACACCTTGGGCACCTTGTTAGAAGGGTAACTTTTTTTTTCGACAGTACTGGAAGAAAATGTCGAGGGGTATAACATATCAAGATAAGCTAACAACCAGATGGATAGACGAAACCAGTGACTTCTTAAACATGACAGTAGTTGAACGACAAGCAATTAATTCAGAAAACAACGTTTATTAATGCAATTTTCACAATTTAAAGTCTACTATAGTTTCACTGAAAGCTATGGTTCAGCTTCGTCAGGAATGGGCGTTTTCATTTCTTGCTTTCGAAGATGTTACCAGTTTCACGTGTCAAACACCTCGTGCGATCACCAGATTGCAGGTTGATGAGTGCTTTCCATGCGCATGACGCCAAGCTGTTAGACATTCCTAAATCAATATTTGATCTAGACTTTTTAGAAACCTTTCATATATTTCAAAACCGTAATAACCTGGTAAATGATGAAAGAAATACGGGATTACGCCATATAATACAAATTTTGAAGATGACAATCCGATTTTTGGCGTAAATGTGACAAGGATGGTAAGCCACATAAAATCCGAAAACTTGAAAATTTTCATCATCCTGGAGCGGGACTCGCCCGGGTATGCTACCCACTACATTGGTTAGCATACCCGGGTGTTTTCTGAGAGACGCGGGTTCGAGTCCCGCTCCAGGACAATGAAAATTTTCAAGTTTTCGGATTTTATCTGACTTACCATCCTTGTCACATTTACGCCAAAAATCGGATTGTCATCTTCAAAATTTGTATTATATATCGCAATCCCGTATTTCTTTCATGATTGATCTGCTTCTCCGGGCAAACACGGGATAAGATTCTTAACCTCCAGATTCGCTAAACATGAATGCCGGTTGCTTCGACTAGCGAATTCTGTGATGGTTATATTCAAATTGATCGGAAACTTGAAACTTGGTCGTTCTGGGTGTGTAGTGGTTACCATACCCGGGCGTTTTCTGGGAGACGCGGGTTCGAGTCGCGCTCCAGGACGATGAAAATTTTCAAGTTTTCGGATATTATCTGACTTACCATCCTTGTCACATTTACGCCAAAAATCGGATTGTCATCTTCAAAATTTGTAACCTGGTAAATGATTTATCTTCATCTCCATAACTATCAAGCGCATGGAAAGCCCTTATCAATCTGCAATCTGATGACCGCACGAGGTGTTTGACACGTGAAACTGGTAACATCGTCGGAAGCAAGAAATGAAAACGCTTAGACCTCACAAAGCTGAACCATAGCTTTCAGCGAAACTATAGTAAACTTTAAATTGTGAAAATTGCGTTAATAAACGTTGTTTTCCGAATTAAATGAAATGACAGTAGTTGTTGCCTCATATAAGGCTCTCAGTACAGCACTTCGGTAGGGTTTATCATGTTGATAACAGTTGTTCAGAGATTAGTTTATTCAAGAAATAATAAGAAAGGTGACACCGAATTTTCGGCTGTAATGAGTACACTGTTAAAGATATTGTGGTAGGTTGCACCAAAAAGTGGTGCTACTCTAGCTGTACCAAAAAAGTGGTGCTACTCCACTGCACTACTTTCTCAGAAAAGATACACCATCGTATTTTGCAAAGAAAACCCAACAGCGTAATTCTACTTTTCACCACGTTATGGTACAAGGTTGCACCATGTTGTTAGGTTTATTTTGCACCACAGAATGGTGTATCGTTTCTAAGAAAGTGGTGCAGCTGGCGTATCACCACTTTTTGGAGCAACCTACCACAACAGTTTTAACAGTGTATGTATTGTAAATCCTTTTCGACACGAATAAAAAATTTCAAAGTTATTCGTAGTCAGCGGAGCCGGTTAGGAAAACAAAAAAATCAACACTGCAATTCTACAATCGATAAAACATCCAAAAAAAGAAACAGCCATTCCCACAAGGGATAAAAAGTATATTATGAAAATTAACAAGTTATGCACAAAAAGTTTCTCATATCAGAGATATCTGAGATAGAGATTTTCAAATCGAACAGTTAGAAGAAGAAATTTAGAGGGAACCATGATATAACTCTACGCCCCTAGAGGAAGAATTTTGCTTAACGGAAAAGTTATGAGAAAAGTATTTGTCATAGTGAAAGCTATTTTAAGGAAAAAGAATTTTGCAAATACGTCTCCTAGAAGCAGGGATAGAGAGAAAAAGGGTCTGACATTTACGACACCTAGGGAGAAAGCTGTTCATCAATTAAAGAGGATAGTATTTCCCATCTTTATTGTAGCGAATGGCATAGAGTAAAAAAAATAATCTCTCAATAGGGTTTTCAGAAACGGAGATACAGCTGCAAACAGAAGTACACAAACATCACTTAGCGACAGAACTGTGAGTTACAAAAAACTCCGCAAATACAAGCAAGTATACTATTTTTTTCCGAAATAAATGATACTACAAAGGTAAAATATTTTGGTTCAAATAAAGCTCATGTTTCAATAAAAAAGGAAACACTATGTCTGAAGATCCACTATATTGACAAAAGTCACCAGACACACCTTCAAAAGCAACTGAACGGATCCGCTGAGTTGTTAAGATGCTCATTACAGCTGCAAACGGTATAAAAACCAGCCTGCAGCTGACCGCGATCATATCGCACTGTGAGGGTGAGTGAAAACGTCGCGGCGGGAGAGAACTGACTTTGAGAAAGAAAAGATTGTTGGGTGTTATATTAATGGGTTGTCCATAAGAGAAACTGAGAGGCGTTTAAACATCCAAGTCAACTGTTTTGGATGTACTGAATAAGTGGAAGACACATGGCGTGCATGAAGCAGAAAAACGTACCGAAAGGAAATCAGTGATAGACGACGCCGAAGCCTTAGGAGAGTCGTTACAGCTAATCGACGAAGTACTGAACAAGACCTCAGTGCACAGGTGAATAAAAATGCTAGAACCTCGGTATGTACAAATACCATTCGCAGCGAACTTCATTCCATTGGTTACCGTGGTCGTGCAGCTGCTCATGAGCCTTTCATCTCCACTCGGAATGCTGCTCGTCGTTAAGCATGGAACATTTATCGCGGACCGTAGATCAATGTAAACAGGTCCTATGGACTGATGAATCCAGATACACGATCCATCAGTCTGATGGCCGTGTGTGGGTATGGTGGTAACCTGGGGAACGCTCTTTATCACAGTGTACTGTTCCTACGGTCAAGTTTGGAGCTGGCAGTGTACTCGTGTGGTAGTGACTTTCGTGATATAGTCCCGGCTTATTGGTTATCGTAAACAAACCTGTTAACCAGCACGTCTACCTCGATATTCTAGACAATTACGCCCTACCAACTCTGTGGCAATACTGTGGAACCGAGCCTTGTTGGTACCAGCAGGATAATGCACCGAGCCATAAAGCAAGGACTGTTACGGCGTGGTTTGACGATAATTCCGTATCATGTGTGGACTGGTCAGCACAGAGCCCTGATCTTAATCCCATAGAGCACCTATGGGTTGAATTAGAGCGCCACATAAGAAGTTTGGAACCAAGGTCTACTACTAAGCAACGGTTAGCGGCAGCATTATGTTCTGAATGGAAGCGCATACCTATCGCTGTGTTCCAAAACCTTGTCGAAAGCATGTCACGAAGGGTTAGTGCGTGCATTTAGGCCAAAGGTGGACTTACATCGTACTAATGCATGCCAATAAATGCTATGTTGTGTTTCTGTTCTAGGAGTCCGGTGACTTTTGTCAATATAGTGTATATTTAACCACTCCTTATAAATATCTCTAAAATTCGCATCGCCAAATTATGATACAGAAATCTCAATATCGTGTGTAATGCTGCTTATAAAGAGAAGCGACGCAGTTGAATTAACCCTCATGTTTATATGTGCATATGCGCGTAACTGTATATGTTTTATTTACTTATGTTGAATGTAGGTAGATAGACACAGATGTAAGAAAAGAGAACCTTACCTGATAAGGCAATGGCGACTTTTTGCATTCCTCCAAGTGGTTGCAAGGCATCTCTTGCCTTGCTTCCGAACAATTTCTCCAGGTAGTTGGGACCGTGATTCATTAAAAGTGTCTGGAGGAAGCTCGCTGTTTCTTCGACTGGCGGCCTTTTTGCTGAAAAAAAAAATACGGTGTTTTATTACATTGAAACTTAACGCACGCTTCTTTCACGATAAAAGAGAGATACGAA
This sequence comes from Macrothele yani, assembly GCA_039090855.1. NCBI lineage: Eukaryota > Metazoa > Arthropoda > Arachnida > Araneae > Macrothelidae > Macrothele > Macrothele yani. The sequence goes on from CM077011.1 coordinate 117,192,423, forward strand.
AGGAATTGTTTCTAACCTGAATTTAATGAATATGAATGTGCTGTATTTCTTGTGTATGTAGCATATATTCTTTTATAACATTAGGCCAATTTTTGATGCAATTCGTTCTTTTTTCTTTCAGGTGATTTTGTCAACTTAACCTTAGCAACTTTGCATAATGAAAAAACAACAACAGCGGCACTACGGGTGTGTCAAAATACCTGATTTTGAAAGGTCTGCCCACACAAAAGGTTCACGATGATATGTTGCACAAACTGGGCGATAAAAAAGCTCCTGCATATTCCACGGCTGTTAAGTGCAGATTTGGAAACGCGTCAAAAATATCGCACCTGGACCCGGTCGTCCCATAATTGGACCCAACTCGGATCTGAACTGGACAAACCTGCTTCGAACTATATATTCGAATATATCATCCTCAAAATTATCAATCATTATCAATCCACTGCTGGATGAAGGTCTCCCCAAGTTCTTCAACAACAAACTGTCTTGGGCCAGTCTCCTCCATCCACATATCTCCCACGTGGTGGTCTTCTTGGTCTTTTCTTGTTCCTTGAAATCCAGTTTAAAATTTCGGTTGCTCATCGGTGGTCCGTTCTCCTGGAGATATGTCCAGGCCACTGCCATTTCAGGGATTCTTTTCTGATCATGATGTCTTCCACTCTTGTCATTTTCCTTATCCACGAGTTCCTCTCCTCTTTTTATCTTTCTTGGTTACACCAAGCATGCATCTCTCGAGGCTTCTTGCTGTTGTCTGCACTGTTTCTATGTCTTTTTTATGCTTTCCAACCGTAGGTTGAAGAAGCGTATATGCTCTAGCTTTGTACGTCTGTCTGTCCGTCCGTCCGCACGATAACTCGCGTAAAACTGGTTCGATTTCGATGAAATTTTAGTATGTGGTAGGGGACCACCTGGGGACGAACCCTATCGAAAATGGGACAAATGGGTTCAAACGTCACGACATAGGAGTAGCATCCATTCCATTGCCCTTATGCATCATAACTTGCGTAAATATGGTTCGATTGAGACAACATGTTTTCATGTTGTTCCGGAAGTATACTTTACCGGCTCTGTTGAATATCATCGAAATGGGGTCAAAGGTCAGGTCATAGGAGCGAGATTTATTCCACAGCCATTATCCTCATAACTTGAGTAATGATTTCTGGTATAAGATAGTACAACTATACTAGTTATCCGAATTTATTGGCGTTGATAAAATCAAGGTTTCCAAGCTTTCGCACATCAACCAGATGGCTTTCTCAAGGAAGGTAGACATCGCTTGATATCTTCCTTGAGAAAGCGATCTGGTTGATGTGCGAAAGCTTGGAAACCTTGATTTTATCTACAGCAATAAATTCGGATAACTACTATAGTTGTACTATCTTATATATAGTTGGTGTACAGTTCCTTGCGTTATTATTTAGATTTCTGGTATGTTGGAAAGCGTATCATAATCAATGCATTGCATGATTTTACTAACTTGTTTTAGTTAAGATCTACGTCTCTGCTGAGTACGTAAGCCCTGGATGGATGCATTGATTAAACACTTTTCTTTTAAGACATAATGGCATATTGCTCTTAGAAATTGTACTGTTTTTTCCAAAAGCTCTTCAACCAAGTTTTACACGTCGATTAATTTCTTCTTCAATGTGAACCTCACTTGATATCTGCTGCCCAAGGTAAATGCAGTTCTCTGAGATATGGGTCGGGAAAAACCTACATTGAATGCTTCGGTCAACTGCTGCACGCAAGAAGTCTTGTTTTTCCAGACTCGAGCCTTCTCAGACGACGCCGATCTCCTTTCTGGCAGATTATCGTCGGGCCACAGTTATGCTACTCAGATAAGCAATTTGGGTTATTTTCCAACTGATTAAAGACCCGGGATATCTCACATTTTGAGAAATATGCCAGCTCTGCTGTTTTCGAAATCGTCGCTCCAGTGAGATGGGCACCCACAATAAGCCTTTTATCGAACTAAAAATAAGAGGTGAAAAATTGACGTAGCCATAAGCAGTCACGGTTGATCCTTCTAAAGTGGTAATTTAAAGCAGCAGTAGGAAACGTTTTGGCACATGCGCATTTGACTTTTAAGTCATAGCAAGGAGCCGCAAGTGCAGTATATATGTAATACACATGTATTATACAGGGTGATTCATGAAGAAGTATACAGTTTCAACGCACTATAAAACAAGAACAATGTAAGATATTTTATGTTACCTGTAACAGAATTGTAGGAGAATGTTAAAATTTTTTTAGGGACAGTCACAGATGTTCTGTGTGCACCCTTAGTCACACGACACACATCGAGCCGGTAATCCATTTCCGCCCAAACGCCAGGTAAGATATCTGAATCAAGTGCAGTGATAGTGGCTGTGATACGCTGTTTCAGCTCCGCTAGATCAACAGGAAGAGGAACGGCAAATACCTTGTCCTTTACGTACTCCCACAGGAAAAAAGTCACAAGGTGTTAAGTCAGGACTTCTGGGAGGCCATTGGGTCAGTGGCATGCTGTAATCCGCGGCTTATCAATCCATCGGTGAGGAAGATGTTCATCGAGATAATCTTGCAACATCTGCACTTTGTACGGAATCATTTTCAGCTTCTTTCTTAAAATTCTCCAGACAGTGGGCTGTGAAATCTGCACTTCACGGCTCACCCTCCGCGTTGATATTCCCGGGCTTCGTTGTATGGCGGTGCAAACACTATCTTTACCGATATACGCGGTCGTCCAGGACATTTAAGTTTGCTTATAGTTTCAAATTTTTTTATGCCAGTCGTAGATAGATTTTCTGGTTGGAGGTTCTTTTCCGAATCGTGATCGAAAATGCCGTTGCACAACAGTTGCAGATTCTGTTTTGCTCAATTCAAGAACACAAAACGCCTTCTCCACTGCAGACGCTGCCCTTTTCACCGACTAGTCACGTGACACGAGCGCTATCGCCTACGTCATTTCCTTCAGTAGCGGGACACAAACTTTATGAGTACATCTACCTAACGGTTCGCGGTTGTGGTCCGTGTCTTCAACTGTTGCTGTTTTACAGCATCTGGAAACTGTATACATCTTTATGAATCATCCCGTATATTTATATCGAGTGGAGCACACTTCTGATTTTTAGCTGTTTTTATAGTATAGATAAATCATTTTAAAATAAAAAATAAGGTGATTGGTAAGGCGTCCACGGGCCGCATAAAAAGACAGGGCGGACCATGGGTTTCCGGTCCCTGATTTAAAGCATAACTTTATTACGTTACTTGCAGAGATGTTAGCCTGTTGTACTTGTGTTGTGACTAAGTGAATTTGATCTGTTGTCAGCAAAACGGGTCTAAATTATCTGTTTTAAAATTGTGCCTTACGACCTTTTTTTTTCGTTTTTTTTAAATTATATTTTCTTCCCAGTATTGTGTGCAGTAAATAAATACAGGCTTTCGAAAACCCATCTCATGTTTTGAAACTTAGTTAGATTTCAAGTTTTTCATAAGTTCTGAATCCGGCAAACTCCATCCACAGCCCTTACTGTGGTTTCTGGAGACGACATCTATAGTTTTCTGCGGCCACAACTATACCATGTCCTCATACTCCATTACTAGACATTTTATTTAAGTTCTGAATCCTGCAAACTTCACTCACATCCTTGACTGTGGTTTCTGGAGACGACATCTGTAGTTTTCTGTGACCACAACTGTACCATGTCCTCATACTCCATTACTAGACATTTTATTTAAGTTCTGAATCCTGCGAACTTCACTCACATCCTTGACTGTGGTTTCTGGAGACGACATCTGTAGTTTTCTGTGACCACAACTGTACCATGTCCTCATACTAATCCATCATTAGACAGTTTATTTAAGTTCTGAATCCTGCGAACTTCACTCCACAGCCTTGACTGTGGTTTCTGGAGACGACATCTATAGTTTTCTGCGGCCACAACTATACCATGTCCTCATACTAATCCATCATTAGACATTTTATTTAAGTTCTGAATCCTGCGAACTTCACTCACATCCTTGACTGTGGTTTCTGGAAACGACATCTGTAGTTTTCTGCGGCCACAACTGTACCATGTCCTCATACTAATCCATCATTAGACAGTTTATTTAAGTTCTGAATTCGGTAAAGTCCACCCACAGCCTTGACTGTGATTTCTGGAAACGACATCTATAGTTTTCTGCGGCCACAACTATACCATGTCCTCATACTAATCCATCATTAGACAGTTTATTTAAGTTCTGAATTCGGTAAAGTCCACCCACAGCCTTGACTGTGGTTTCTGGAAACGAGATATGTAGTTTTCTGCGGCAACAACTGTACCATGTCCTCATACTAGACAGTTTTTTTATACGAGTATAATAACCACCAAATTTCTTGCTATATTGTGTAACCCATAGCATACATGTGTAATACAAAATACTATTTTTATAATTTTCAGGTGCCAGACTGTCTAGCAACAAAAGAAAAAAACAAAACAAAACTACAAACAAGCAAAGAGTTAATAACTTGCATTATACAATAATTTCCACCATAACTTCAGCCATTTTAAAGTGAGGGTATAAAACATTTCGGAAAATGAAGAAAAATATTAACCAATTTAATATGTGTAGATAGGGACAAATTAAGAAGCATTTAAAAACATGACAACTGTGTAAAACGTTAGAGGAAGTGGAAAGGGGATAAAAAGCAACTTATTTCAATTTTTTTCAGTTGCATCACGTACCTTTCACAACATTTTAAAGTCAGTCAGGGGAGAAGTATGTTAGTATCAACTGCTACCACTGAAACATTTTTAAATAAAATAAAATTATTTATTCAAAGAGGAAACAGTAATGCGATGCAAAGTACCTATGAAGTTGTTTATTCCGTAATGGCGGTCGGAAGATATCGCGCGCCAATCTGCCTTGTGAATGAGAAGATAGTGGACCCATTGACAAAGTACTTCCACTTTCGCTGAAAGGTCTGTTGACTGCGCTTGCGCGCGAAACCGGAAAGGATGCACGCGCTCAGATTCTCTGACTCACAGAGCATATGCTATCGCTTGTTACCATTTCATGATTTGGTTACACGGCACCTTTTAGGTTGTAAATCATACCTCCCCTTCCCTTTGATTTCAGTACTTTTTTGCGTTTGTTTTGCGAGCTACTTACTGTATGTGGACATCAGTTTTATTATTATTGGGAGTAATTTTATTTATTTCTATCTTCAAGCTGTCTTTGGAACAACTAGAATGAAAACTCCTATATGTCGGATATTAATGTCGTGAGTTGAAATGCTTGTATGGTTGTGTTTTCCACTTTTCTAAGAAGAAAAAATATATAGTTTTTGAAATAAAAATATTGTGATCTGTCCTTAAAGATGCCCGCCCCCCCCCCAAAAAAAGAAAGCTGCGAAAGGAGCTACATAAAAAAATTCTACAGAGAAAAGAAACTCAGCTTTAATGATTAAAAAAACTTAACATGAAAATGAAGTACAATTTTAATGGCATTTTCTTACCTATTGTATAATGTTGGTAGCACGGTAAAAAAGGTCACGCCTCGCTACCAAAATTAGTATTTGTTTGTGGAAATTAATAAGTGCTTCTAAAGTTTCTCATTTGTTCGACATATCGTGATACAAAGAAAGTTCACACATTAATGTTTAAAATAAATTTTTTTTTCTTAAATGTTCTATCTGATAGCCCTTTCTCTGAACTTTGAACCTACATCTAAATCTCTAAAATAGCAGGGCATTTCTTAAAATTGGTAGTGGTATTTTATTCAACTCTTGTTTTGCGTTTAGAAAGAGCTCTTTTTAGCTGTCCGAATGCACAATGGTCCATTGGTGACACATCAGGGGACTTTGAAGGAATATAAACAAAAGGTATAGACTTGATACCCGTTTTTTTCCATTTTTTTCAAGAAACAGAGTGGTAGATTTGGATGTATGATTGGTAGCCTTATTCTTACGGAGGTTTATTCTTTGAAGGCTCCGTGGATAAAGGAATGGTATTTCCTTTTTAAATATAGGAGTTAAAACATTATTTTGGTGGTATGTAGAATTGCTTTTAACATTCTTTTCACTTTTCTTAATTTTAATTTCCCAAATGTGATACTAAGGATATTAGTATCGTTTGATCAAAACCTGTTATAGAAATATATAATATTAACATTACACAACTTAACAAGAAGTGTGTATATTTGTGTAAAACTCTTCACACGTTGTACTTGAGTAGCTAAGGACATTTATGTACGTTGAAGCATATTACATCTAATGTATGAGAGCAATAATATCTGCGACCATTTGCAATAAGCTGACTTATTACTGACATAATAGTATCTGCGATCATCTGCTACAGGTTGACCCTTTTTTTATATATATAATGCAATCACTATGTAAATTCTAGTATATTAAATATTTATTTTCCATATCTTATATCTTTGAAACTGACAATACTATTATTTGACGTATATTTAACTAGACATAAAGAATCACTTGGAGATAATGTTATTAAAAGTCAAGTGTATTTAAATATGTTCAGTCCATATATAAAAATTCTTCTTTACTATCTCATATGAAATTGAAAGTCAGATAAAATTAAATATGCTAGTCCAAATACGAAATAATCTTCTTTGCTGTCACAGATGATTAAGTTGGATGTATGTCCCAATTCCAGGTAGTTTATATTTTCTAGGATTCAATCATATGGTTCTATGTGATGAAATGTCCTCTAATGAAATCTTTAAAATATTTATGAATACACATCAAAAAATAACCAAGGGAAGAAACTGAAAAGCTAAAACTTCAAGTCATAGTTCATAGCGTCCTCAAGTAGTAGTTGATGATCTTCATAGATTGCTATGCATTTCGGTGTATAAACACCATCCTCAGGCAGAAATTGTCATCACTTGAAGGACACAAGAGCCTTGTGAGAGGCCCCTATTCCTATATGACCACTATAATGCGAGCCGCCCACGTTGATGAAACTGAACTATTCGATATTAATCGATATGTTCCTGTAGTTTACTAAATACACTTTTTTAATCAACTATAAATCACATTACTTAATACAACAATTCGATACCATTCTCTGAATTAAAAATTTATATACTTTAAAATAATTTCGGCACTCTCTCCTCCTCGACTAACATTCTCCATGGTAAAGGCAAATCTATTGGGTCATTTTTGTTACAGTTTTTCTCTTTAGTCTGTTCGATAAGGATCGTCTCAGCATAGCGTATGGCACGTCCAGTTTTATGTCTGCATACAATTGCTATATTTTCAAAAACCGGTACGGCTTCAGTTTTACAGCAATATTCCATTAAGGACGTGCACATGTTTTTGTTTTCCCTATTATTTGCATGCTGTCCTAATCGTTTACTTAATACTTAATCGGTTTTAATACTTCCTATATAATACTTATTTTCAATTCCCAAGTTGTGGGTGGTGGGAATACGATATACACCTGATTGATCGAGAACCTTGTTTTATCTCTATTTTTCAACATTAAATCTCTGTATGTGTTCAAGATGTACCTATTCCTTTATTTTGGAGTTTACACTCTTTTTTAAGTAGTTACTTACGTTCACCCAATGTCTTTTTACGGCCACAATGGTATCGTAGGTTGGAGGTTTTGCCGAAATTCTTGTAGTCACGGTACACCCTTGCAATGGTCGTCCGTGAAAATCCGAACTTCGTTTCTACCTCCGTAATACCATGGCCCATCTCACGAGCGCCAACTATGACACCGCGTTGAAAATCGCTTAAATCGTTATTACTTGTCATTCTCATGCCGAAAACAGCTCTGACAGCTGGCAAGGATGTCTATCGCTTTATATACGCACTGGCGAACGAACCGAGTACGCGCATAGGTGACGTTGCTATGTATTTTGCATAAGCTCGTCTGTACCAGTTTTTCTGGCACTTCAGTCTATTTTTCAGATTCAAATCTTTGTTTATTATCTTGTTTGCGGTTGATACAGAGAGTTTTAACGATTTAGCGATTGCGTTTTGGGCCTGTTGATTTCCTTTTAAGACCAGAGCCCTTACGTTTGAAATAGTCGCACAAGTACAATACCTTCTTTGGATATTCATTTGGTGTTCTTTTTCCTGTTAAAAGCAATATTTGACGATTTTCCCTCTATTATTCATAATATTGCGTACTTTACATTTGGAAAAGCTAATTCCATGATTTTCGCAGCGTGTTTTAATTACAGAATACGAATATATCTCTTCGTAAAGGGCAGAAACGTAACCTTCTATTTTCAGCTTGTTTACATACGCCATTTTCTTACATACATACATATCACTAAGCTGTTCTCTCAGATTCAGAAGTTAGCTTCAAAAAGAAATACAAACTACCAAATACTTTTAGCACGTCTTTTGTAAAAAACGATCGTGCTTCTGTTATCGGTTTGTCCGTCCATCCGTCCATTTGTACCCACGATATCTCTGCAACTATTAGTCCGATTTGAAAAATTCTTTTTGCATTCGAAAGCTTGAAATATGCGAATGATGATCCTTTATTTCGTTTTTTACGATGTACCATTTCGCCGGTAGAGGGCGTAAATGCAGATGATGTCGAATTCAAAAATACGTTTTATTCCACATATTTGCTTCTAAACATCCGATTGAAAATTTTTTTTTTATCTTTCTATTCCATTTATGTCGAAGAGTATTTTAGATATAGTTACTTTTTCAAATTATGCATAGATTTTCCGCTAGGAGGCATAAAAGTAAATTACATTTTTCCCGATAACGTTTTTTCTAAAACTCCGATTTGAATTTTTTTCTTCAGTGGATACATCTTCTGATGGAAAATCTTTTGCATATAATTTCAAATTTTGGGTAAAGAATACTTTGGCCACCAAGGAGCGTAAGTGTTAATTTTTGCTTCTAATGTATTTGCCATAAAATCGGAGCTTCTAAAATATCGATTGAAAAAATTTTTTCGTGGACTGATGCCACTCACATCGATAAACCGTTTTGGAATATTTTCTTCTTAAAATATTTCACAGTTTCTCCGCCAGGGGGCGTAGATGTACATCTTATTTTTGTCAATATCTCTACTTCTAGGAGTCCGATTTGAAAAATTCCTTCTTTGTTGGATAGTGTTTTCCGTGTGACATGTTTTTCATATAATTTCAAAATTTTCAAGTAATTCATTGACTTTCCGCTAGGGGGAGTAGCGGTAAATTGCGTTTCCCCCTATATCTCAGCTTCTAAATCTCCGATTTGAAAAATTCCTTCTGCACCGGATACGGCTCCTGATGGGAAATCGTGTGCACATAATTTCTAATTTTTGTAAAAAAATAGTTTGGCCACCAGGGGGCGTAAATCTTAATTTCCGCTTCTGTTGTATTTTCAACAAAATATGAGCTCCTAAAATCTCGATTGAAAAAAACGTCGTTTGTTGACCGATACTAGTCATGTCAACAAACCTTTTAGAAACATTTTCTTCTTAAAATAGTGCATGGTTTCTACGCCAGGGGGCGTGGATGTATATGTTATTTTTGTCAATATCTCTACTTGTAGGAGCCCGATTTGAAAAATTCCTTCTTTGTTGGATAGTGTTTCTAGTGTGACATGTGGTTCATATAATTTCAAAATTTTCAAGTAATTCATAGACTTTCCGCTAGGGGGAGTAAACGTAAATTGCATTTCCCCTATATCTCTGCTTCTAAATCTCTGATTTGAAAAATTCTTTTGCACCGCATACAGCTCCTGATGGGAAATCGTTTGCACATAATTTCTAATTTTTGTAAGAAATGGTTTGGCCACCAGGTGGCGTAAGCCTTAATTTTCGCTTCTGTTGTATTTGCAACAAAATATGAGCTCCTAAAATCTCGATTGAAAAAAAAGTCGTTTGTTGACCGATACTACTCATGTCGACAAACCTTTTAGGAAAATTTTCTTCTTGAAAAAATGCATGGTTTCTACGCCAGCGGGCGTAGATTTATATTTTATTTTTGTCAATATCTCTACTTCTAAGAGTGCGATTAGAAAAACTCCTTCTTTGTTGGATAGTGTTTCCGATTCGAAATGTTTTCCCTATAAATTCAAAAATTTTCAAGTATATATCATAGACTTTCCGCTAGGGTAAAGGTAAGTTGCGTTTTCTGCGTTATTTCTGCTCTTAAAGCTCTGATTTGAAAAATTCTTCCTGTATCGCATACAAGACCTGATGGAAAATATTTTTCACATAATTTCTAATGTTTCGTAAAGAATGGTTTAGCCACCAGGGGTCATAAGGGTTTATTTCTGCTTCTGAAGTATTTGTTGCAAAATCTGGGCTCCTGAAAACTCGACACATTTTTTTCTTGGACCGATACCGCTTATATGGATAAACCTTTTGAGGACACTTTCTTCCTAAAATAATGCATGGTTTTCCCCCGGGGACGTAAAGTAAGCTCACGATTCCGTTTACAGCAATATCTGAGGGATTAAAATCCCGACTGAAAATCTTCTTTCTTTCGTCAGATCTATTGTTTTCCATACCGGTTCCATTGACTTTGAATAGCTTTGATAAATTTAATTTGCGTCAGAACGGATTCAAAAGACGTGCTTATTACACCCGAAAATTCGGTGTCATCTTTCTTGTTACTTACTGTTGTCGTATCAAACTTCTCCATTTACAACGATCTTGACATACAACTCGGGCTTCACTGATATCCATTACACGCCGTACGCAAGATCTCTTATACTTCATACTCATATCCTTTTTCTCATGCAGACACTCTTGAATCTGATCCACCCATGTCTTCCTTGGCCTACCTCTGCCTTCCCTTCCTGCCACTTGGGCTAAAAAGATTTTCTTAGTAAGCATCTCATCACTCATTCTTTCAACATGGCCAAACCACAGAAGCATGTTAGTCTCAACCTTGCTAACAACATTTTGCTTCACATCACACAACCGCAACACATCTTCATTCCTCACACAATCAGAACATGTCTTGCCACAATCCCTCTGTAAGTAACGCGTTTCTCCAGCACACAAACGACTTCTATGTTTTTTCAGTAGTACCCAGGTTTCACTACCATACATCAGAGTAGGAAAAATTACACTTTCATACACAGCCATGCGGGACTCTGTAGAAAACCTATTATTCCTATGAAAACCTCCCAGAGCAGTTATGACTTTCAATGAAGAATTCACTGGCCTACTACTTTCACCATCTAATTTGTTCTCTCTGTCAAACATGCTTCCTAAATACATAGACTCACTCACCTGGTCAATCACTGTGCCATTTACACTTACATTACATTCAGTGCTACCAGTTCCTCTCTCAAAGACCATAACTTTGGGTTTTCCCTTATTTATACTCAGTGTGAATTTAATGCAAACTTCGTACATCCGGGACAACATACTCTGCAAATCACTTTTGCTGTCTGCCAACAGGCAGACGATATTTAACGGCCGTAGATGGTTCTTTCGTGTTCATGCAACATTGTGTTGCCAGTTTCAGTTCTTTGAACTTCTTTTATTTTCCATAATTTCTTATCAAAAATGTTCTAAAGATGTGTGAGCATCCTCTATACCTTCATACCAATTCATCCTCTATACATTCTATATCGATTGTTTTATGTGTTTTCTGTTTCATTCAAAGATCAAGTTTGCTGTGGTATGGTTCGAGTTTAAAAGCTATGAAGCTGAAGAGCGAAAAGAAATCATGGTGAGCTTTTAACTGAATTTAAATCAATATATGTATATGAATTTGATAATAAGTGAACAAAATGGAACTTTGAAATTATCGGAGACCGTCAGCACTATGTCTAAATATATCACAAAAGCAACTCCTGAAAAGAGAAGCCGACATATTGGAGTTCCATATGCAACAGAAATTGTTCTTTTGATAACTGCTCTTAAACAGTATTAGCACGAAAGTTCAGCTTTGTTGGAGGAAGAAATTTATTAAGTACCATTGAGCGACAGGATTTTGAATAGGATCCTTTAAATCGTGAAACGAAAACTGCGGTGGAAAACTATATCTCGAACATCTCCATTTGAAATTGTCTTTACTCGCCTCACTGGCTTAAAACTGAGGAAAAGGTATACTGAGTATGAAAAATCGATGGCGGAACACGCAGTTGGTGCATTGATCTCTTCCGCTTAAATTCTTCAAATTTTGCCTCGAGTAATTCCGTTCCAGAGGGAGAATATTTTAACAGGTTGCTGGGAGCGTCAGTCCAGAATCCGCATTTTACTAAGAATAATCATCTCCTTAGAAGGAGGACTTTTGAAATGCGGGAATGCTGTAGCACATAGCGTACGTCACTTCACGGTACATATCCTTTCACACCGGATTGCTACAAAAAGCGAAATTCTGAATTAAATTATCCATATCGGTTGCAGTGAAAATCTGAAGTTGGTGAATGAGTTCATGAAAAAATGATGCCTCCTATTTGTTCAGAAACATCATGTGCGCGTATGCAATTTTACATTATATTACTTCACGGCACACGGTACGTTATTAAAAAACACTGCACCGTTGCTCTTAAGAAAGAGGAATGCGCAGGACTTAAAATATTATTGATACAACTTTGAAGTAGCTTGCGCCTCCAGTATCAGTATGAAATCTAGAATTAAAGATCCTCTCTTATCCATTAGTACATTAGTAGACAGGTTGATTTTCAGTCGGATATACGTAATGTCATGCAGCCGGCTGTTCTGCACAAGGATTTTCAGGCGCATGATGCAGTCTCCTCTTCTGCACAGGGATTTTCAGCGCATGATGCAGTCTCCTCTTCTGCACAGGGATTTTCAGGCCCATGACACAGCCGGCGCTTCTGCACAGGGATTTTCAGGCGCATGATGCAGTCTCCTCTTCTGCACAGGGATTTTCAGCGCATGATGCAGTCTCCTCTCTGCTCAAGGATTTTCAGGCCCATGACACAGCCGGCTGTTCTGCACAGGGAGATTTTCAGGCGCATGATGCAGTCTCCTCTTCTGCACAGGGATTTTCAGCGCATGATGCAGTCTCCTCTTTTGCACAGGGATTTTCAGGCGCATGATGCAGCCGGCTGTTCTGCACAATGATTTTCAGGCGCATGATGCAACCGGCTGTTCTGCACAGTGATTTTCAGGCGCATGACGCAGCCGGCTGTTCTGTACAGGGATTTTCAGGCGCATGCTGCAATCTCCTCTTCTGCTCAGGGATTTTTAGGCGCATGATGCAGCCGGCTGTTCTGCACGATGATTGTCAGGCGCATGACGCAGATGGCTGTTCTGCACAGGGATTTTCAGGCGCATGACGCAGCCGGCTGTTTTGCACAGGGATTTTCAGGCGCATGATGCAGCCGGCTGTTCTGCACAAAGATTTTCAGGCGCATGATGCAACCGGCTGTTCTGCACAATGATTTTCAGGCGCATGACAACAGCCGGCTGTTCTGAACAGGGATTTTCAGGCGCATGCCGCAGTCTCCTCTTCTGCACAGGGATTTTTAGGCTCATGATGCAGCCGGCTGTTCTGCACGATGATTATCAGGCGAATGACGCAGATGGCTGTTCTGCACAGGGATTTTCAGGCGCATGACGCAGTCGCCTCTTCTGCCCAGGGATTTTCAGGCGCATGACGCAGCCGGCTGTTCTGCACAGGGATTTGCAGGCGCATGATGCAGGCGGCTCTTCTGCGTGCGCCAAATATTCACAGGAGCAACCATCGAAATCGGTTAGAACTTCAGGGCTTTGTTTCGGGGACTCATACCAGCATTCGCATTACATTCGGAAAAAACCCTGAAAAAACTCTGATGTGGATGGACGGCAACGGGAAATTGAACAACTGTTGCCTACCACACCAGAGATGGAAAAGGATCACGGGTCAGCGGGTCAACAATTTCATGCGGGTCAAATGGTTCGGGTCAAGGTGTTCCTGACAAGATTTTGGCTCGGTTTTATTTCCGTTTTTATCTTTTAAAAGAAAAAAAAATCAAAGAAAAATGCGCTCTGTGGAATTTTTGTATTCGTTACTGGTAACCGCGGCCTGAAAAATGATTTGTCTTGCAATATTAAAGAAGAGTGTCCTCAGGAGGAACAGCGTCCCTTCCTTTTGAGAGGCAATGATGAAAACAACATCCACATTTTGGAAATTTTCAACTCATCATATGCTTGTGAAATTTGGTGTTGCTGTGAAACATATTCGGAAGTTTGATATGTTATCAAGAAAATCGCAAAAAAATGAAATTAAACATACAACAAGTTACTTAATTCAAAAATTTTGACTGTAGCGCAACAGAATCAAGTGAACAGCCTTAGCATTACTACGGAGAGACGTTTTGACTCTGGCAAGTGTGTTTGAAAACATGTTTAAAATATTTAGGTTATTTCTCGCAAATGAAGAAAGACAGTTTCAACACTTCCTGAGAGTAAGTGAGTAAATTTTACGTTCTCGTAATACATTCGTTTGATTTCCATATAACCCAATAACCTAAGATACCCATTGCGGATATTTTTTGAATGCCCTGTACATGGTATATGTATATCATCATAATCATTGTCAACCATTATCAATCCACTGCTGGACGAAGGTCTCCCCAAGTTTCATCCACAAGGGCCTGTCTTGTGCCAGTCTCCTCCATGTTACTCCCGCATACTTTCGAATTTCATCCACCCATCTCCCATGTGGTCTTCTTCTGATGGGTCTTTTCCTGTCCCTTGGAATGCAATCTAAAATTTCGGCTGTCCATCGATGGTGTGTCCTTCTGGCAGTATGTCCAGCCCATTTCCATTTCAGGGATTTAACTCTGATCGTGATGTCTTCCACTCTTGTCATTTTTCGGATCCACGAGTTCCTCTTCTTATCTCTCCTGGTTACACCAAGCATGCACCTCTCCATGCTGTTTTGAGTTGTCTGTAGCCTTTGTATGCCTTTTTTAGTTAAGGTCCACATCTCTGCACCATACGTAAGCACTGGAAGGATGCATTGATCAAACACTTTTCTTTTGAGAAATAATGGCATATTGCTCTTGAAAATTATGCTGTGTATTCCCAAAGCTCTCCAGGCAAGTTTTGTACGCCGATTAATTTCTTCATCAATGTGACTCTCACTTGATATCTGCTGTCCAAGATAAACGTAGGTATCTGTTACCTCCAGTTTTTCTCCATCAATCGATAAATTTTCATTTCTTGTAAAAGCATTGAACATCACTTTTGTCTTCTGAAAGTTCATTTTTAATCCCACTTCTTTACTCTTGTCAGCAAGTTCCTGGATCATACTCTGCAGCTCTGATGATGTAGTTGCAAAAATGACTATGTCATCAGCAAAACGAAGGTGGGTTAGATAATCTCCATTAATCTTTATCCCTTTGTTTTCCCAGTTCAGTGATTGAAAGACATTTCCAATGTCGCATTAAAGAGCTTCGGAGATATGGTGTCACCTTGTCGCACTCCTTTCCAATTTTTATGTGTGTTGTATTTTCAAACAGCCTAATCTTTGCACTTGCATTTTCATAGATGTTATTAATAATATTAATGTATGCATCTTCAATACCACAGGATTTCAGAGCCATTGTAACTGCTGATGGTTTCACCGAATCAAAGGCTTTTTCATAATCGATAAAAGCCATGCACAATGGAAGTTCATATTCCCTCGCTCTTTCAATTAGTTCTCTCAGTACGTGGATATGATCTATTGCGCTGTAGCCACTCCTTAATCCAGCTTGTCCTCTCGGTTGAGCCATGTCTAGTGTTACCTTCAAGCGGTGTGAAAGAACTCTGATAGGTCTGTAGTTCTCAAGATTCTCATTAAAAAAAAGGATATATATATATGTTATTCTACCACGCTGCCCCGGTGGCGCAGTGGTCTAAGCGATGGCCTCTGATCATTCGTCCGAACGGGGTCCGGGTTCGAATCTCGGTGATGCATGGATGTTGTGTTTGTCTTACGGCACTGGCTCTCTCCCTTCCCTGGAGCCAGTGACCCTAAATTAGGGACGGGCGACTGCTTATAGCCCATTGAGTTGCTCACGGTGGTCGTTAAACCTTCAAACAAAAAAAATCTACCACTGGGAACCAAAGGCTAAGGCCACGCCAAGAAGCACAGACAGTGGTGCAAAGAGGGCCGTTTGTTCTAGGGACGAATAATCCTGTGCATGTGGTGAAATTGTCAGTCCTGGGAACTTGTGCCATATAGTCGGCTTGTGGACGGAGCCTCCACGTCGCACAACTGCAACGGGTCGATGATGCTCTGCGTCAACGCTAACCAGCGCTTACGAATAGAAAGCGGGCGTTTCTGCAAATGAATAATGCCCAGTGTCACACCTCCAGAGTGGTCCATGATGCTCTGCACCAAATCTACCCACCGCTCACCAATGGGAAGCGGGAGTTGCTGCATGTAAATAATGCTCTAAGTCACATCTCCTGAGTGGTCCATGATGCTCTGCACAAACTCTATCCACCACTCACCAATAGGAAGCAGGCGTTGACGCAAGTAGATAATGCTCCAAAGCACACCTGCAGAGTGGTCCATGATGCTTTGCACCAACTCTACCCACCGCTCATCAATAGGAAGCAGTCGTTGCTGCAAGTGAATAACGCCCAAAGTCACACCTCCAGAGTGGACCATGATGCTCTGCACCAACTCTACCCACCGCCCATTAAGAGGAAGCAGGTGTTGCTGCAAATGAATAATGCCCCAGTCACACCTCCACAGTGGTCCATGATGCTCTGCACCAACTCTACCTACCGCTCACCAATAGGAAGCGGGAGTTGTTGCAAGTGAATAATGCTCCAAGTCACATCACCTGAGTGGTCGATGATGCTTTGCATCAACTCTACTCACCGCTCATCAATCGGAAGCAGTCGTTGCTGCAAGTGGATAATGTCCCAAGTCGCACCTCCAGAGTGGTCCATGATAATCTGCACCAACTCTACCCACCGCTCATCAATAGGAAGCAGTCGTTGCTGCAAGTGGATAATGTCCCAAGTCGCACCTCCAGAGTGGTCCATGATAATCTGCACCAACTCTACCCACCGCTCATCAATCGGAAGCAGTCGTTGCTGCAAGTGGATAATGTCCCAAGTCGCACCTCCAGAGTGGTCCATGATAATCTGCACCAAATATGCCCACCGCTCACCAATAGGAAGCGGGAGTTGCTGCAAATGAATCATGCTCCAAGTCACATCTCCTGAGTGGTCCTTGATGCTCTGCATCAACTCTATCCACCTCTCATCAATAGGAAGCAGGCGTTGCTGCAAGTGCATAATGCTCTAAATAATATCTCCAGAGTGTTCCGCCTAAAATTAATGAAATTAGAAGGGGGTGAGATCGTATCCCATTCTTCATACAATCCGAACCTTACCCTATGCCACTGCCACCTGTTTCGTTCCATGGGATAATTTCTACAACGACGGCACTTTACTTCAAGGGCGGATGTGGATACTGATAGTTTCTGTTCTCGAAACCTGCAGAATGCTACCGCTGTGGAATCGTGGCTTAAGTGGAACGTTGATAAAGGACTACATAACAAAAAGGGCTGTACTTTGCAGAAGGAGATAAGAGTGTATGGGGTTTCTGGCATCATTAAGTTTTTAGCTGCAAACGGGACGAACTTTGGACTCCCCTGTATCAGCCATGTGAACAACTTCACTTGTTGAAGTCGAAGTGGAATTTTATCAGCATGTTTCGTCGCTTTATGAGAAACTCCCACAAACGTATCATTTTTCGTAATTTTCCAACCGAAATTTAATCACACGAACTTTTGATCATACGTATACGTCACAAAAAAGGATTATTTCATTAAAATTTTTATTAAGAGTGATCCTAAATGCAACTTTCTGCTGCTTTAAAAAACCAAAAGTTTAATCGGTTTCCACATGAACTTTAACTTGTTTCGAATTGAAGCACGGCATTTGTTAAACAGTACTGATGGCATAAGTCATTCATTCTTGGGAATTCATTCAGCATTCACTCAAAAGAGTCATTCACGAATGCTCATTCAAATCATTGATAACCAACCCACTTTACATCCACACCCTGCCGGCTGCCTCACAGCGTTCACTGAGAAAACCACATAATCCAAAGAGCATATGACTGCGAGGCCAAGGGGAAATTGGCAAACTGCCAAAAAGAGCAGGAGATCTCTACCATTCACGGTTCACAGCTAATTGTTCGCCACCAGCTGAACAAGCGCATTCACAACTCTTTTCGGCAAACTGTCCGAAAGAGCAAGAGCTTTGGATACCAATTCACCATTAATAGCTAATTATTCACCACCAGCTGAACAAGCGCATTCACAACTCTTCTCGGCAAACTATCCAAAAGAGCAAGAGCTTTGGATACCCATTCACCGTTCACAGCTAATTATTCGTCATCAGCTGAACAAGCGCATTCACAAATCTTCTCGGCAAACTATCCAAAAGAGCAAGAGCTTTGGATACCCATTCACCGTTCACAGCTAATTATTCGTCACCAGCTGAACAAGCGCATTCACAACTCTTCTCGGCAAACTATCCAAAAGAGCAAGAGCTTTGGATACCCATTCACCGTTCACAGCTAATTATTCGTCATCAGCTGAACAAGCGCATTTACAAATCTTTTCGGCAAACTGTCCAAAAGAGCAAGAGCTTTGGATACCCATTCACCGTTCACACCTAATTATTCGTCACCAGCTGAACAAGCGCATTCACAAATCTTCTCGGCAAACTGTCCAAAAGAGCAAGAGCTTTGGATACCAATTCACCATTAACAGCTAATTATTCACCACCAGCTGAACAAGCGCATTCACAAATCTTCTCGGCAAACTATCCAAAAGAGCAAGAGCTTTGGATACCCATTCACCGTTCACAGCTAATTATTCGTCATCAGCTGAACAAGCGCATTCACAAATCTTCTCGGCAAACTATCCAAAAGAGCAAGAGCTTTGGATACCCATTCACCGTTCACAGCTAATTATTCGTCACCAGCTGAACAAGAGCATTCACAACTCTTCTCGGCAAACTATCCAAAAGAGCAAGAGCTTTGGATGCCCATTCACCGTTCACAGCTAATTATTCGTCATCAGCTGAACAAGCGCATTCACAAATCTTTTCGGCAAACTGTCCAAAAGAGCAAGAGCTTTGGATACCCATTCACCGTTCACAGTTAATTATTCGTCACCAGCTGAACAAGCGCATTCACAAATCTTCTCGGCAAACTGTCCAAAAGAGCAGGAGCTTTGGATACCCATTCACCGTTCACAGCTAATTATTCGTCACCAGCTGAACAAGCGCATTCACAAATCTTCTCGGCAAACTATCCAAAAGAGCAAGAGCTTTGGATACCCATTCACCGTTCACAGCTAATTATTCGTCACCAGCTGAACAAGCGCATTCACAAATCTTCTCGGCAAACTGTCCAAAAGAGCAAGAGCTTTGGATAACCATTCACCGTTCACAGCTAATTATTCGTCACCAGCTGAACAAGCGCATTCACAAATCTTCTCGGCAAACTATCCAAAAGAGCAAGAGCTTTGGATACCCATTCACCGTTCACAGCTAATTATTCGTCACCAGCTGAACAAGCGCATTCACAACTCTTCTCGGCAAACTATCCAAAAGAGCAAGAGCTTTGGATACCCATTCACCGTTCACAGCTAAGTATTCGTCATCAGCTGAACAAGCGCATTCACAAATCTTTTCGGCAAACTGTCCAAAAGAGCAAGAGCTTTGGATACCCATTCACCATTAACAGCTAATTATTCGTCACCAGCTGAACAAGCGCATTCACAACTCTTCTCGGCAAACTATCCAAAAGAGCAAGAGCTTTGGATACCCATTCACCGTTCACAGCTAATTATTCGTCACCAGCTGAACAAGCGCATTCACAAATCTTCTCGGCAAACTATCCAAAAGAGCAAGAGCTTTGGATACCCATTCACCGTTCACAGCTAATTATTCGTCACCAGCTGAACAAGCGCATTCACAAATCTTCTCGGGAAACTGTCCAAAAGAGCAAGAGCTTTGGATACCCATTGATTCTCGACATTACTTTTCTTATTGAGAATTCATTTCCGAACTCATGCCAATGGAAAATACACTGGTTTGCAAAACTTAAGGACGAAGAGGAAAAAAGTGAAATAACGCCACAATTAGCAGCAGCACCCAAACACAAATTTACTCAGGATGATGCCTGGGAAAAAGAGCAACAACAGATGCGTAATAATGGAGCATGACGTCTGGATTGGATGGATTGGATTGGAGGTTTAACGACCACCGTGAGCAACTCAATGGGCTATAAGCAGTCGCCCGTCCCTAATTTAGGGTCACTGGTTCCAGGGAAGGGAGAGAGCCAGTGCCGTAAGACAAACACAACATCCATGCCTGACCGGGATTCGAACCCGGACCCCTTACGGACGAATGATCAGAGGCCAGCGCCTTAGACCACTGCGCCACCGGGGCGGCCATGACGTCTGGTTTGCGTGACGAGAGCACAAAATGCGCTTACGCAGTTTTTTTTATTGGAGGTTTAACGACCACCGTGAGGAACTCAATGGGCTGTAAGCAGTCGCCCGTCCCTAATTTAGGGTCACTGGTTCCAGGAAAGGGAGAGAGCTAGTGCCGTAAGACAAACACAACATCCATGCCTCACCGGATTCGAACCCGGACCCCTTCCGGGCAAATGGTCATAAGCTATCGCTTAGACCATTCCGCCACCGGGGCGGCCCTCACGCAGTCCACTAGCATCAGTTGCACCGAAGTCACCGGACGGTGTGTATACGTGTTACAGACGTTCGATTGTGTTCGTTGTGTGATACAGATGACGAAATGGCCCTTCGAGAATATCTTGATGATTTTACTCGTGGTCGAATAATTGGGAAGGCTCGAGGGAGAGTGAACTGTGATGAGTGCGGCCCAAGAGTTCGGCATCGCCCACAACATCGTATCACGTGCGTCATCGGCCTTCAGGATTACGGGTACAGCTGTGCAAAAAACTAGTGGTGGTCGTTCACCAAAAAACCATCCACAGTGAGGACCTCTGGCTGCTCCTGCAGGCTAAGAGTATGGACAACAGACAGCAAATAACCTTTGCAAAACAACTGAAGATGAGCATAGGACGCACAGTATCGCGATTTACAGTGGCCAGTCAATTACACAAAGGTGAACTGTTTGCCCGACGACCAGTATGCTGTGCTGTATTAGAAACTGCTCACCAGAGACACCGTTTACAATGATCTAGAGAACATAAGGACGAGAGCAGAACAGTGGTGTACGGTACTCTTTACTGATGAGAGTAGATTTAGTCTCTCTAACGACTGGACGTCAGCTAATCTGGCGTGGGTAAGCACTCAGTTTCGCTTCGAAGACATCAAGGAAAGGAAGCGGGAAGGGATAGATATTAAGGAAAAGGATTGATATAAGGAAAGGGATAGATATGGCGGTCGCGGTGTTTTCGTATGGGTAGGCATTCTGATCGCTGGACGGGGCCGCGGGTGGCCTAGTTGTCAACGTTCTTGACTGCCACGGAAAGGACCCGAGGTTCGATCCGAGGAAGGTACGAACGCTCGATCCACTAAATATCCGCCGTGCGTCGGATGGTCACGTTAAGCCGTCGGACCCCGGGTACTGGCCCCCGGTGATAAATAAGGGCGTCTTCTTCCCCTTTCTATTTCGCTACCGTGTCACTTTCCTATCGGGCACTCTAGCCCAAATCTCCTAGCTTCCTATTTCTAAGGGTTGTTTAAGACCTGGGGTCAGACACTCCCTTCCTACAATCCTCTACATATGATCTGATCTGATCTTTCCTATCGGGCACTCTAGCCCAAATCTCCTAGCTTCCTATTTCTAAGGGTTGTTTAAGACCCGGGGTCTGACACTCCCTTCCTAAAATCCTCTACATATGATCTGATCTGATCTTTCCTATCGGGCACTCTAGCCCAAATCTCCTAGCTTCCTATTTCTAAGAGTTGTTTAAGACCTGGGGTCAGACACTCCCTTCCCAAAATACTCTACATATGAACATGAACATGATCGCTGGACGTACGGAGCTCCAGATACTCGGAAGGAGGTACTGTAACCGGTGCGCGCTACTGTAATGAGGTAATCCTTCCCTATTCTCGTATCTTCCGGAGGTGCCATTGGCTCACATTCCGTGTTAATGGGCGATAACGCCACACCCCATCGTACGGTGGTTATTGATGAGCTGATGAAAAGTGAAGACATTCAGCGGATGCATTATCCAGCACGTTCCTCCGACATAAATCTCACATAACACGTGTGAGACGCTTTGGGGAGACGCGTCACGTGACGTTAACACGCTCCGGAAACTGTCCAACAGCTGAAGACGGCGCTGACAGAAGAATGGACGATGTTACGGCAAGAACGCATCAACAACCTAGTGCAAAGTATGGACAGACGGTGCAAATCCTGCATCGAACTTAGGGGTGACCATATCATCTAATGAAGACCTCCTGTCTCCAACGTACCGTCTTTGCGGTAATGAATCCGTATCATGGAACCCAGTGCTATGAAGTCAATCCTAAATAAAGTTTCACTACATGTTTTAGTATCTGCAGTCGTGTCGCTGTTGTTTCCTTCATAATTTCGGCAAGCAATGGATTTCCTATGGTTTGAATTTCATATATCTAGATAGCTCCTGTGCGACACCATAGGTCAAAACCTGGCTCTTCCTTAAGTTTTGCACACGAGTGTAGTTAAATGTGCTGCGACTTCAGTGCGTGTGTCGCAAGAACTTACTTCCATAAAATTCGCTATCTTTTTGTATAATGGAGGCTTTTTTTCAGCTAAGGAAAGACATTTGCGATTCTTACTCGCCATAATCACTCTCGCGTCTAAAAAGCGAGATTTAAACAGACAGCAAACGGACTGAATTTCTCTCAGAACTTCACACCGTTCTTGCCAAGATAAAATGCTTGCCCGTTCAACACGGGGATTTGCGATACTAAACGAGGCGCCCCAGCAATGTTGCTGAGATAAGACGTGTACAGTCTGAGGAATGTGTCACCGCCTCAACTGGTCTTCACGTGCTTTCGACAAATTCTGGGGAGGAACAACCGGTTTGCGGCAACCTGGTCGTCAGATTCTTCTGAAGAATGCGGCAGGTAGGAGAAGCACCGGTTTAAAGCAATCTTACATGTACGGAAACCAAGAAAGATACGAAATTAGAGGAAAATCAGGTTATGCACCAAGAATTTTAAACGACGTTCGATTGCGGGACATCGTGTGATTGGAAAATCGTATAACAAAAAAATGAAATAAAATAAAATGAAATGAAATGTAGGAGAATTATCGAGACTTCAGAAAAACGTCACTCGAAATGGGAAAACGTAAAATGTGGGGACGTAAAATCGAGGTTTTACTGTATTATATGCTGAACCTAAGTTGAAGTAGGATCACGGGCCGCGGATGGCCTAGTGGTCAACGTTCGTGACTACCACGTATAAACCTCAGGTTCGATCCATAGCATGTACCAACGCTTGAACCACTGAATATCCTCTACATTCACTGAATCAGTGTAATATAAAACGGAATCACGGTTGATCTCCGCACAACATATGACGAAAAATGTGTTAAGACTTGACGTGTAGTGTTCTCCCTAGATTTCTTTTACAACTGGATGGCAAGCAATTTTAGCTGGGTGCTACTTTAAACGACACCTTCTCCAGCCGGAAAAAATAGGTGTATATATTTTGCTCAAAGTTACTATAATTATTAAACATCTTTAGTGGTATGGTAGGCATTAATGTAGCATAACATGATAAACAACATTAGAAAATTGCACGTAAATCATTAAAAAAAGGAGTACTTACTAATAAATCATATTCGACACGGATTCGGGCCAGTTTTCATCAATATGTATGTGGGAATAAGTTTTCCTCTCTTACTATTATGTGCGTTGTAAAAAAGTTGGTTAAAGGAAATTTAGCTGGGCGGCAGAGAAAATAGCTGGGTGGGCCGCCCAGTAAAAGGATCCAGAGAGAACACTAACGTGAAATGTGTTCAAGTCTCAATAGCAAGGGAGAGAGACGTCGGGGATTTTGTTTGTTTTATATTGAACGACAACGGCGAGGAACTCAATGGGCTATAAGCAGTCAGTCGCCCGTCCCTAATTTAGGGCCTAGAGGCAGATGTCCTAGTGGTGAACGTTCGTGATTGCCACGGAGGAATATCAGGTTCGATCCCAGTAGGTACGAACGCTCGAACCACTAAATATCCCCGCGCGCCGGATGGGCACGTTAAGCCGTCGGAACCCCGGTAATAAACAAGGGTATCTTCCTCCCCCTTTCGACCTCGCTTCCGTGTTACCTTCCTATTGGGAACTCTAGCCCAAATATCTTAATTTCCTATTTCTAAGGGTGGTTTAGGACCTGGGATCAGACGCTCCTTTCCTTAAATCCTCTACACATGATCTGGTCTGAAACAGGATCATTATTCTGAATGGTGTTGATAAGATCGTTTGTGCATACGCTGTGTTCCTGATGTGCAGTACAAGGTTGACAACAAAGACCAATTGCTCGTAAGTGTTTTCACGAATTCTCTCTTGTGGACGTTAGGTCACCTAATTTAGCTCAGTGTGTAATTCAGAATTGTTTAACTAGCTATCCGAGGCTTAGCAGTGCAAAGTTCCAATGAGACATCTGATGGTATGAAGGTAATGTTTGAGTAGTGACAATTAAAGAGAAAAACATTACACACTTACTAATGTGTTTCAGTGTGCAAACTTACCTGCTGTACAAAGCCTTGGATCCTCATCGTACCCATCAGTACAATCTGGAGCTCCATCACAAAGGTACTGAATGGAAATACACACTGTCGTTTCACCAGGGCATCGGAATGGTTGCGTTGGATGACAGCGGTCTGTGTCAGCTGAAAGAATAACCAAATACGTTTCTAAGTACAATAGCAAAATCTTCATTCTGAACAGAAACTACTCGTAAATTTTACTTTGTGCTACTACATCTGTATGAATGCAAAAATATGAAAGTAATCACAAGAAGCAAAAAAAAAAAAAAAAAAAAATGCTAATGTGTGACTGAAAAATGGGTAGTTGAAAATGAGGCGATGAGACTTTTCACAAAATGTTCAATGACTCATCTAAACATAGTCACCGATCAAGCATGCAGTTAAACTGAATTAGAAACCTTTGAATAAAAAATCTTTGATGTGTATGAGCGTCTTGATAAAATGAACTAGGCCCATATCCAGGATTTTCGTTTGTATATATGTGTGTGTGTGTGTGTGTGTGTGTGTGTGTGTGTGTGTGTGTGTGTGTGTGTGTGTGTGTGTGTGTGTGTGTAGGGGGTGGGGATCCAGAAAAATTGAATATACAACAGCCGTTCCATCAATACTAATAGTAAAATCACACAAAATGAAGAAATATACGTACAGCAAAATATATGTTATTCTTTCTCAAAGTTTCTTCCCTCGGATGATATGCAACGGTCCCATCGTTCAGTCCACTTTTCAAAGCATGTGGCGAAGGCATTTTGTGGAAGCTCCTTTGGTGACTCGTGTACAGCTTGAATTACGTCAGCATCTCTGTTAAATGTTGCGCCACGGAACTTCTCCTTCATTGTTGGAAACAATCAGAAATCGCACGAGGCGAGATCAGGGCTATAAGCAGGCTGTGCCATGATTTCAATATCGCATTTCGTAAGAAACTGTTGAACAAAAGCAGCGCCGCTCCGGTGGCGCAGTGGTCTAAGCGATGGCCTCTGATCATTCGTCCGAAAGAGGTCCAGGATCGAATCCCGTGAGGCATTGATGTTGTGTTTGTCTTACGGCACTGGCTCTCTCCGTTCCCTGGAAGCAGTGACCCTAAATTAGGGACGGGCGACTGCTTATAGCCCATTGAGTTGCTCACGTTGGCCGTTAAACTTCCAATAAAAAAACAAACAAATAACAACCACAAGTAGCAGCCACATGTGGGCGGGCGTTATCATGGTGTAGGGTCCACTTGCATACCAGTTCCGGTCGCTTAATCGATATGTGTCCTCGCAGGCTCTTCAAAGCTGAAATTTAATACTCAACATTGACAGTAATTTGTGGAGGAATGGCATGCTGGTAGACTACAACTTTATGATCAAAGGAAAGTATCAGAATCACCTTTACATCTGATTTGGTTTGGCGGACTTTTTCGGATGAGGTGAGCCTGTGTGTTTCCAGACACTCGTTGCGCGCTTCGTGAGGGGGTCAAAATAGTGGAGCCATGTTTCATCGGCAGTTATTACTGTGTTTAGAAAGTTTGGATCCTTTGCAATCATTTGTTTCAACTCATGACACACCTGAACTCTGGCTAACAATTGTTCTCTCGCCAGGTGATGAGGTACCCATCTGGAACACACACCCTGCAGCAGTAATTTGTCGCGTAAAATGCGGAATGCCGATGCTTGGGAAATATTAGTTAGCGCAGCTATGTCTCCATACGTCATTCGTCGATCTTCTTGCAGGATTGCCCAAACAGTGTTAACAATGAGCTCCTTGACAACACTTTCAGGTCCACCAGGCCTAGGAGCGATTTCTGCCGACAAACGGCCTTTTTTGAAATGAAATCATGGTGCCATCTAAAAATCGTTGACTTCGCCCAAACATTTATTTTTGTAAGCTTTTTCATCAAATCAACTATTTCTGAAGCCGTTTTACCCAAACGATAGCAAAATTTTATCGCACAACGCATTCCACTTCTTAACATCATTCACCTCTATAGCTGTATGCCGAAATGCAGACGTACCTTAAACAAATACGCAATAACAAACCCAGATGCGTTTTCCACGGCTAATAACTGTTTCCATAGATACTTCCTTAATTCAGTTAGTTGTCTGCGTGGTTATTTCCCCCCTTCGCACTGTTGACAACTCAAAAAATAAAGTTTTTATGGAACGGCATTTGTATATACAGATAGATAGATATGTTGAAAAGAAAATACAGAACCGCATGCAGTGAGATTTTAAAAAATAACTGCTAAGGCTCGATTTTTAGAATAACGTAGTTAAAAAGCTGGCCGGTTAAAACGTTACTTTTCATCTTCCACTCCGGTTCATAATACTTCACTTCCTTCGTACTCGAACCCAGCCCAATCAGTGTAGATCTCTACATCAATCCATAAATTTTCACATCAATTTAAAAATTTGCAAAAAACTCATGTTTAAATGCATTGGTTTTGCGATTATTCAAGTAGTATTTTCGTTTATGGAAAGAAACCTATCTATCTATAAGATGCATGCGATGGGTGGTTGGTTAGGGGGGGGTCCCCAGTTACCTCCCATTGGATATGTACCCGAAATGAGTGGTACTTCTGTCTGGCAAATTTGAATCTAATTTCTAAATTCGGAAAACCTAACAGAAAAGCACAAAAATGTAAATAATTTTCGAAGAAGACGCCATGTGTCTCATTTTCAGCAATTCGCTGAAAGTACAGAAGAACTGTCTGTCTATCGGAGATGGCTTCCACATTGGCTGTGCTTCAGCTTTAAAACCGATAATTTAATCCCATGTACCGACCTCATTGGCTCAGTGGTGAAATCGTTGTTTTCTGACAGTTCGTAGGAGGCTCGAATTCCGGATGAGACATGGGTGATGTGTTTGTATCACGGCGCTGGATTTCTTCCCTCCCTGGAACAAGTTACCCTAAATTAGGAACGAACGACTGCTGGCAGCCCTTAAAGTTATCACAGAGGTCGCAAACCCCACACCCAAAATGCCACTTGGCCTGATCGGAAATGATTGGAGTTTATCGACTAAGTGCTAACAAAAGCAATGTTTCTTATATGACCTGTTGCCGTACAGGTGGCGCAGTGGTCTAAACGCTGACTTATGATTGTTCATCAAAGTAGGAATGGGTTCGAGTCCAGGTGAGGCCTGAATTTTGTGTTTGTCTAACGGCACTGCCTCTTTCCCTTTCATGGAACCAGTTGCCCTAAATTAGGGACGGGCGAGTGCTTATAATAGCCCATTGAGTTGCTCACGGTGGTCGTTAAACCGCCAAATAAAACAAACAAACCTGACCTGCAAATCAACCGGAACATGAAATTTGGTAAATCGAGTAGTTTCTCAAATCCGCTATGAATATATTTGAGCCTAGTCTACAAGATTCAAGTGGGCTCCCAGCTTGAATATTCAAAGATATTTAAAAATCTTTTCTGAAGCGTAGCATCTAATCATTTATTTCCGTGCTGATGAATACATCCAGCAGGAAAACGCACCGCACAACAATGCCCGTATTGGCTCGGAGCGGATATAGAAACAAGATGAAAACCTTCGCCAATTTCACTGGTGATATCAGCCCCATGGAGCATTTGTGGGATGATGCCGACCAGAATATACGTCTGCCTCCTCTTCCATTCAATCAGCGCGAACTCGAAAATGCTATGCAAGTTGTCGCAGAATGGTTTAAAGAAAAAGATTGCGACTTTTCTACTTCATCGGATTCCTCAGTCCCCCCCCCCCCCAAAAAAAAACAGTGATAAAATGCACCCGAAGAAATCAGACGTCTGTATTCGCTGCTATTCAATCGGCTCTGGTTGGAAGACGCTCTTCGACATGCAGGGTCTTGTAGTTTCCTGGTATGTTACCACAACTTGGTAGAATCAATAATGAGGTAAATTTATGTTGTGTGAAATTCACCAATTTTTCAGTGACAGGGATCGAATCGCGCCTCCTTACTCCGCGGCCAGTTGTTCCAACCGACAGATCGTGACGTTGCAGATTTGTCGTCTTGACACGTGCTCCACTTACTGTAATACGACGCATCATCTTCCTCTTAATTTTTAGCACGTCTTTTGTAAAAAAAGATCGAGCTTTATGTTATCGGTTTGTCCGTCCGTCTGTAGATACCATATCTCTAAAACTATTAGTCCGATATGAAAAATTCTTTTCGCATTGGGAAGCTTGAAATATGCAAATGATGATCCTTTATTTCGTTTTTTTTTTTACCGATGTGCAATTTCGTGGCTAGAGGGCGTAAATGCAGGTGATGTCGAATTCAAAATACATTTTATTCCATATATTTACTTCTAAACATCCGATTGAAAAAATTATTTTATCATTCGATTTTATTTATGTCGAAGAGTATTTTAGGTACAGTTACTTTTTCAAGTTACGCATAGATTTTCCGCTAGGGGGCGTAAAGTAAATTACGTTTTCCCCTATATCTCTTCTTCTAAAACTCCGATTTGAAGGATATTTTCTTTAGCGGGTACAGCTCGTGATGGAAAATCTTTTGCATATAATTTCTAATTTATGATGAAGAATGGTTTGTCCACCAAGGGGCGTAAGTGTTAATTTTTGCTTCTGCTGTATTTGTCATAAAATATGAGCTTCTAAAATCTCGATTGGAAAATTTCTTTCGTGGACCGATGCCACTCACGTCGATAAATCTTTTCGGAATATTTTCTTCTTAAAATATTGCATGGTTTCTCTGCCAGGGGGCGTATAGGTGTATCTTACTTTTGTCAATAACTCTGCTTCTAATAGTCCGATTTAAAAAATTCTTTCTTTATTGGATAGAGTTTCCGGTGTGACATGTTTTCATGTAATTTCGAAATTCTTAAGTAAAAAATAGACTTTCCGCTAGGAGGCGTAATGGTAAATGGCGCTTCCACCGATATCTCTGCTTCTAAAACTCCGATTTAAAAAACACTTTCCGCACTGGATACAGCTCCCGATGGGAAATCCTTTGCATGTGATTTCTAATTTTGGCAAAAAAATGGTTTGGCCACCAGGGGGCGTAAGAGTTAATTTTTGTTTCTGATGTATTTACTTCAAAATCTGAGCTTCCGAAAACTCAACAAAAATTATTTTCTTGGACCTATACCGCTCACATCTAAAAACCTTTTGAGAATACTTTCTTCCTAAAGCAGTGCATGAATTTCCCGCCAGGGGGCGTAGATTCATATCTTATATCTGTCCGTATCCCTGATTCGAAGAGTCCGATTTGAAAAATTCTTTCTTTGTCGCAGAGCGCTTCCGCTGGAAATGTTTCTCATTCATTTATACTTTTTTCTTAACGCACAAGTCTGCAACAAGAGGGCGTAAGTTCACGATTCCGTTTACGTCAACATATCTGCAGGATTAAAAAACCGATTGAAAAACTTCTTTCTTCGGTGAGGTGCTAGTGCTTTCCATATCGGTTCGATTGACTTTAAATAGCTTTGATGAATTTTTTTTGCGTGAGAACGGCTTCAAAAGACGTGCTCATTACACCCGAAAATTCGGGGTCATCTATTTTGTTTCTCTTGGACCGAAGAAGGAATTTTCATTAGTTCCAGACGATGTGCGGAACTACATCACACATTTTTTGAAGAATCCAACGGCCAGTAGATCCATTTTCACAATCGGGCGTCAATGTGAAAACACATTGACGCCCGATTGTGAAAATGTGAAAGCAACTGGCCCCGTCTCACTCCGGTGCCAGTTGCTCTAACCGACTAAACTACACCGACGGAATGTATCGCTGCAGATTTGTCGTCTTGACACGTTCTTCACCCCTGTAATACATCGCAGTTGTTATGGAGACCTAAGATGGGTGAACAGGTTATTTGAAAGGTGCTACTAATAAACTGACAAAGTTTATTTTCCTTGTTTATTGAAGCCGAAATTTCTCATTGGCTGAAGCAAATACTCATTTACATTTTGCACAGTGTATTTATAGCGATGGTTGAGAGCCGTTTTTTTTTAACCGGACTGCTACATGTATACGTAAAATCTTCAAGTTTTTTAGTACGGAATTTCCTCTATAAATCCCGGTACAGTTTATCGCAGAAAGAAAGGGAATGTCTTATTTTTGTGTTTTAGTGGACGGAATGGATTCGTTGTTTAAAACTTATATAGGGGGTGGTAGTACATGATTTTTGAAACATTATCGAATATGGTAAATTTAAGTATTCGTTGCTAAAAGACATACGTTTACTTCGGTGGCGCATTTTTTACACTGCCGCCTCTGCAACCGAGTGGGCAGGGTGTAGGCTTTTGGCTAGCTGTCTGAGGACCGGCTCAGACAACTAGCAAAAACCCTAGCTGTCTGAGGAACAACTAGACTTCTTTGGGGTAGGTGTGCTTGTGTTACGACACTGGCCCTTTCCCTTCCCAGAAACCAGTGTTCCAAAATTACTGATGGACGACTGATCACTTGTACTCGGGGTAAAGCTAACCTGATTACACTGTTAATGCTGCGAAACCAATTCACTGACAAGATATCTCTTGTGTATCAGTATTTCTCCACGCACTAATGGGGTGCCATGTGGTGCGGAGCCTTTCCCCTATGGATGACTTAAGGCACGACAAAAGGAAACTTCCCGCGTTCCATCACGATGTCACCCCTTAACCAAAGAATATAAAGCTTCGCGTGAAAAACGACATACTCTCGTTGAGATAACGTAAAGCAGGCGACAACAGCGCCACTACAAGCTAAGAGATTATGTGCTCTGCCGGAAAGCAAACATTCAGGAGCAAAAGACGTTAAGGGACTACGTCAGTGAAGCTTTTCTTTGATCCACGATGGTTTCCTTCGATCTGATGACTATTTGCTTACAGCAGTTTTTTTTTTGTTGCCGTTAGGCCTAAGGATCCGTATAAAATGCAGACAATCCCTAGCATTTGGCATTACTGAAATGTTTCTGAAAAACTGAAGAACAAACAGAAGCCTTAACTAACCCGATTGACATAACAAAATTAACATGTTCGATTTGCAAAGAAATATGCTACCGAGAAGGTAACAATCACGTGCTGTCAACAGAAATACGCATGCGAAGTCTGCTCCGGCATCAGCCTGTATGTTGGATTCTGTGCACCGCATCTTGTATCTCAGATTATGTCGGCGCTAGTTACGTCTTGCCGAGCCTTAACTTCGTCTCAGTTAGATATTCTTTGCCTCAACCCCCACACCTTCTCAACCTTGCTGACCACAAGACAAACGATTCCTGAATGAGTATTTTACAACAGTAACCACGAAGAAAGGAGCAGCCAAACTATTCTCTCCCCATTTAACCTCAGGCTAACACAATTTTCCCTTCCCGCTCGCAGTAAATATCCTCTGTGTATTCTGTACACTGAAGAGCAATTGAATTAGAGACAGCTGGCGTTATGCAAATGTGGCGCTGTGGGCGGCCCTGTAAACGGAACCGAAATGACGTATGCAGCGACAATATAAGGAGCGATGCGACGGGAATCAGTAAGAGTCGGACGCAGTATGGGTAAGACGAAGGATCTAAGCGCATTTGTTCGTTGGCAAATTGTCGGGGCCCGACAAATGGGTCACTCCATCTCGGAAGTCGCGCAGGCACTGGCATTTTCACGAGCCACTGTGTCACGGGTGCACCGTGAGTACACCGTGAGTACATTC
The DNA here is from genome assembly GCA_039090855.1 of Macrothele yani. Lineage (NCBI taxonomy): Eukaryota > Metazoa > Arthropoda > Arachnida > Araneae > Macrothelidae > Macrothele > Macrothele yani. Next base: position 117,224,655 of record CM077011.1, read on the forward strand.
GGTAAAACCATCCCTGCAAGAGCCAACTGCCGTGGGCAACAGCGTGTGGATCAGCGGGGTCATCGTCGGCTAGCTTGCATTGTAACAGCGGATAGACGGGCCACAGTGCAAAAAATCACTCGGCAATTTAACGCTGGTGCACAAAAACGTGTAAGCAGCCACACCATCCAGAACCATCTCCTCGCTATGGGGTACAGAAGCCATCGTCCCACGAGTGTACCGCTGCTGACCGCACATCACAGGGTGCAAAGATTAGCATGGGAGCGGGAACATTGCCACTGGACCACTAGACATGTGGAAAAATGTTGCCTGGACTGATGAGTCGAGATTCATGTTGGTACATGCGGATGGCAGGATACGAGTACGGCGCAAACCACATGTAGCGATGGATCCTTCTTGCAAGCAGGGTACTCTTCAAGCTGTTGGAGGTGGCATTTTCGTCTGGGAACTGTTTACGTGGACTGAAATGGGACCCCTGGTACGTGTGACATCGTCCCTCACAGGTCAACGTTCCCGGGATATCCTGGACGACCATTTGCTCCCGTTTGTGCGTCTTCAACATCCCACTGGGGACCTCATCCTGCAACAAGACAATGCACCGTGCCATCGCTCCCGAATTGTATCCGAATGGTTGGATGAACACTCCACCGACGTGACCTTGCCTCCTTGGCCAGCAAGGTCACCTGACCTCAATCCCATCGAACACATCTGGGATGCCATCGAGAGAGCTGTTCGAGGCTCTGACCCCTCCATCATATCTTCGTGAACTGTGGGAGCTTGTTCAGGGGTCGTGGATCCGTATGGCTTCCCAACGCTTCCGGTGTCTTGTCGAGTTCATGCCGAGACGAATCGCCGCCGTCATCAGGACGAAAGGTGGTGCTACACGTTATCTCTATTTTAATTGCTCTTCAGTGTATAGCCTCTCTGAAGCAAAGCACAAGTGACAATGATGTCGCCAAAAGGCGAATATTTGTATTTTTTAGAAACGCGACCAAAACTGCGATCTTTATTTTTATAAGGTACGTACGTGCAACATTCAGAACATTTATATATCCATGTCCTTTTAAAATCTCATATCAAATTCGTACAAGGGCTTTTGAACTGGAACTATGTTATGCAGCGGAAGTACACACTCCGTAAGATTGCTTCCATAGTGAGGTTCGCCTTGCCCGGAGTATATAGATTCTAAAGGTGGACATTTAGCACCCTCGGCCCCTAAAGAAGTCTCCACAAGCCGCTCATGGAAGAACCACGCTTCCAAAATTGTTTTTAATATATCAGGAGAAGTGTGCTAGAGGATGGTTACAGAAGTCTTCATCGAAAGCCAAGAAAAATTTGAAATTCCACGCTATCGCAGAAATTTATCGCCAACGCGTGTGTTACTTCTCCTCCCGTTTTCCCTTTGCCTCCCTCCATTTTGAGCTGTCGTTTAAAACCTGTAGAAGAGAATGGTATTCTCGTGTTCAATGTAACCTTTGTGATGGCACTTATGAAGGGAAATACTGCTAACTAAATAATTTAAATTGGACGACGTCGTCATCAATAAATCTCACTAAAAGAAGAGATAAAAGGAATTACGGAGAAAATAAAATTCATAATTAATTCGGGCAGAAGTATAATTGAAATATATCTCTCGGATGATTGGAAATAACGAGCTTAAGTAAAGCCATCATTTAGAGAAATCCTATTTACGTTATTAATTCATGGATATTCATTAAATTGAAGACTCGCATTCATGTTACTTCCGCCCAGTGAAGGACAACATCAAATCTATTTATTTAAATTTCCCCAGTTTCATTGTACTATTAGGAATTTCACAATGTTTATGTAATGCCAAATTATAGATTGCTACACAGTAGATTGGGGTTTAATAACAATAAATCCAGGAACAGAACTGCTAATCTTTACAGAAAAACTGACTTTCAGATTACATCTTTATTTCTGGTCTGTCACGTAGCTATCTGTAAAGCTGTTGTATTCATGGCGAACTCTGACATTAATTCAGATATTTCTCTTATAGTATTGTCTCAAGTAAAACTGTTTCCACACCATGCAATGTATAAAATTTGTCCCAGAAAGCACTGCAGTAGCAAGAGTTTCGGAACACCTATCTAATAAAGTGCCCAGCCTGCCTTGGCCTTCAAAACATCCCCGATTCGATATGATATGGATTTTTTTTTTTTTTTTTTTGTGGAGGTTTAACGACCACCGTGAGCAACTCAATGGGCCATAAGCAGTCGCCCGTCCCTAATTTAGGGTCACTGGTTCCAGGGAAGGGAGAGAGCCAGTGCCGTAAGACAAACACAACATCCATCCCTGACCGGGATTCGAACCCAGACCCCTTACGGACGAATGATCAGAGGCCTGCGCCTTAGACCACCGCGCCACCGGGGCGGCAATATGGATTCAACGAGCTACGGATATCGTTCAGGCTCAAACAAGCAGATGCGATGGCGTTGGAAAATTCCCGAATGTTGGTTTGTGGATGACATCTGTTACGAATGGCTCTCTCAGTCTCATCTCCCAGGTGTTCATCTGGGTTTAGATCTGGTGACTGTGGGGGCAATTTTAGCAATTTGAAGTTACTGTCGTGCTCCCAGAACCAAAGTGTGATGATCCGAGCCTTTTGGAATGACGCATTATCCTGTTGGAAGTAGCCCTCTTCATCAAGAAAACCCATGCACAGCTGTGACTGGCCCGCAGTGATTTTAAGGTATCTCGTGCTATCCAAATGTTGTTCCAGAGGTATTAAGGAGCCTGATGCCCACCACGAAAATGACCTCAGACCATTACATAACCTCCATTAGCTTGTACAATTAACTGGGATCTAAGGATTTATGACGTTAACGCCATGTTTGGCTCTTGCATCGTCGTGTTTTAGATGGTTCCACCTCAAACCTATGCCCTACACCGAGTATCATTAAATTATGACCACCCCTATCAAAAGTAGATGCGGCCCCTAGACCACGTGATTTCCGAGAGGGCGCGATTAGTCGACCGATGTAACATAAATAACGTATGAGTGAAGCAGTAGCTAGCAAAATTTGGAGCATGATGGGCAAACGGAAGGATTCAACAGGCTAAGAAGAGATTGTGAGAGCTCTGAAAGCGGGTGCCTTGATTTACTAAACGGCTGAACAGCTGGGTTGTTTGGTAGACGCCGTAGTTAAAGTGTATCAGGGCTGGGGTGAAATGGTCAAACAACGACCCGGAGGCAAAACTGCACAGGACAGCAAAAGGTAGATGTGTGAGAGGTGAGAACCGGATCTGACGATTCGTACAGGCCAACAGAAGCTGCACTGTTCAGCAGTTGACTACCCAATACAACAAAAGTCAAACCAGAATAGTATCTGTCATGACCATGCGTCACACGCCCGCACTCCTGCTCTTTCACACGTATGGGCTATAACAGGAGGCGACCCCGAAGACATTATCTCCTAACCACAGCTCATCGGTGCAAAAGACTCGCCTGGTGCAAAGATCATGCAGGTTGGACGTCGGATGACTAGAAAAAAATGTGCTTTTCTGCTCGTTTTTTACTCCACTCCGTGGATGGCCGAGCTTGTATTTAGTGCAAACAACATGAGGTACTCGATCCGTCCTGCATGATAGCCACAGTGCAAGCCGGTGAAAGTGGTTGTACGGTATAGGTCATGTTTACCTAGCAGGAACTTGGACCCCCTGGTGCATGTGGTACAACGTATCACTATATAGTGCCCACTATTGTGAATTGCTTGCCGAGTCTGTACACCCAGCAATGGTACATTTTCATTTTGCGAATTTAGACCGTGTCTTCCAAGAGGACGATGCTCCAACTCACAGGCCGAATGTTGAGGAGGAATGGTTTGAGGGACACAGTTCAGACTTCCAGGATATCGATTGGCCTCCGAACTCGCCCAATATCAATCCAATAGAGCACGTGTGGGATACTATGCAACGGCATATTAGGTTTAGATACACCAGCCATACCTGTTTCCGGAAAATTATTCAATCGATTCCACGTCGGATAGCTTCTGTACTAAGGGCGAAAGGAGGACCTACGAAGTATTAGGTTGATGGTCACAATTCAGTGATCACTCAGTGTACACTATATCGACAAAAGTCACCGTACACCGAGAAGAGAAACACAACATAGCATTTATTGACATACATTAGTACGGTGTCGGTTCACCTTTGGTCTTAATGCATGCACTGACCCTTTGAGGCATGCTTTCAACAAGATTTAGCAACACAGTGATAGGTATGCGCTTCCACTCAGTACACAATGCTGCCGATAACTGTTACTTAGTTGTAGTCCTTGGATTAAGATCAGGGCTCTGTGCTGGCCTGTCCACACACGATACGGAATAATCGTCAAACCACGCCGTAACAGTCCTTGCTTTATGACTCGGTGCATTATCCTGCTGGTACCAACAAGGCTCAGTTCCATAGTATTGCCATAGTGTTGGTAGGACATAATTTTCCAGAATATCGAGGTAGACGTGCTCGTTAATAGGTTTGTCCAGGATAACCAATGGGCCGGGACCATTCCACGAAAAAAAACCCCACATGAGTACACTGCCAGCTCCAAACTTGACCGTAGGAACAGTACATTGTGGTAAATAGCGTTTCCCAGGCTGCCGCCATGCCCACACACGGCCATCAGACTAATGGATCGTGTATCTGTATTCATCAGTCCATAGGACCCGTTTCCTTTGATCTACGGTCCACGAAAAATGCTTTTTACACCATGGTAAACGACGGGTAGTATTCCGAGTGGAGACGAAAGGCTTATGAGCAGCCGCACGACCACGGTAACTCATGGAAGTTCTCTGCGCATGGTAGGTGTACATACCGAGGCTCCAGCATTTTGACTCACCTGTACACTAAGGTCTTGTGCAGTACTCCGTCGATTAGCTGTAACGACTCACCTGAGGCTTCGACGTCCTCTATCACTGATTTTCTTTGGTCTGCCGGTACGTTTTGCTATTTGAGGCACTCCATGTGTCTTCCACTTATTCAGTACATCCAAAACAGTTGACTTGGGTATATTTAAACGCCTCTCGGTTTCTCTTATGGACAACACACTAATATAATATCCAACAATCTTTCCTTTCTCAAAGTTAGTTCTCTCCCGCCGCTACATTATCACCCAACCTTACAGTGCGATATGATCGCGATCAACTGTAGGCTTGTTTTTATACCCTTTGCAGCTGTACCGCGCATCTTAGCAACGTAGTGGATCCGTTCATTTGCTTTTGAAGGGGTGTCCGGTGACTTTTGTCAATATAGTGTATATTCCCAATGGTAAAAACTTCGGTACACATTTTCTTCCCAATTAATGTATTCCCGAAGGTGACATTTGCTCATCGATAAAAATAACTTTAAATTATAGCATGCCATACTTAATATTTGCTAAAACGTAACCATAATTACACTGGCGGAAAGTGAAAAAAGAACACCAAGAAGGAGACGTCTGATACCAACGAAATTTATACAGCATAATAACGGAATACAGAGGATAACGTGATCAAAACATTATGGCAAAATACAGCTGAATTCGCTGGTAAACTGAAAAATAACATTTCCATGTAAAATGGTTAGTACGAGGTTGAACCGCCATGAACTGCGTCACACTGGGCAATTCTGGCATGGAGTCTGTCGTACAGATGTTGGATGTAAGTTTGGGGTATTGAGTTCCAAGCATCCTCAAACTGGACGCGTAAATCGGGGATGGTCGTGGCTGGCCGTGGAGACCGGATAAGTCGTTGTCCCATAAAATTCCACACGTGCTCCATGGGGGACAAATCCGGTGAACGTGCAGGCCATGGAAGTTGTCTCACACCCTGAAGTACCTGTTGCGTTGCACGTGCCATGTGTGGGCGTGTGTTATCTTGCTGGAAAACACCACGATGGACCGACCTTACAAATGGCACAAAAACGGGCTGAATGATGTTGTTGATGTAGGAGGTGCTATTTAACGTACCCGGTACAAACACTAGTTGTGTACGGGAGTGATAGCTGATCGCTTCCCACACCAGGAAACCAGGTGTAGGCCCCGTGTGTCGCTGGCGGATGCAAGAAGGGTGGAGACGCTCCCCTGTGCGTCTGCGAACACGCAAACGGCCATCGGAAGCTCCCAAGCAGAATCTGCTTTCATCGCTGAACACGACAGATCGCCATTGCGTTCTACAGTGCAGACGTTGGCGGCACCACTGCAGCTGTTCCTGACGGTGGGCTGGAGTCAGAGGTACACATGTCAGAAGCACACGTGCACGTAGTCCTGCATCCGGTACACGGCTGCGGACTGTTCGCAGAGTCACCTCAGGTGCAACGGCAGCTCAGATTGGCGTCGCAGTGGATGTTCTGCTTGACAACGTCGCTCTTCTTATATGTCGATTGGTCCGCTCATCAGTCCGTTTGTGACTCCAGGTTCCACGTCTTCTCGTGTGGGAATGTTCCTCGGACCATCTACGCCACAATCGTACCACCACCGATACTTCCCGTGCAATATGCTCCGCAATACGACGATACGACCGCACGGCCTCGCGGAGTCCGATAACTGCTGAAATCGTACACGTTTTCCATGTCCAGGCATTGCAGCTTCTCTAGGGTCTTTGCACGTGTTCGTACGCCGACGACTGATTACATTCACTTCGCCGTACTCCTTAAATTCCACTGACGATAATTTTCATATTATGCCGTGGTGTGGCGTAAGCGCTCACCGGTTGGTCCCGAAATCAACATCACACCTACATAAACTCGACCCCATTAACATATGTAAATTTCATGATCGTCCGCCAATTCCCTTCTTGGTGTTCTTTTTTCACTTTCCGCCAGTGTATATTAAAAATAAATGATTTTTCCTTTGGTAATGTTAAGACTTGCTAATAGATGGCTCTACCTGTACGTTCGTGACATCAGAAAAACAAAGAAATGTTAGGTGGTTTTTTTTCGGAATTACAAATCATCTAGTACCTACAATATGGCTGGTTTTTTTTTCAATAATTTTATTTATTTTCGGAATGGAATAAAAATTTGAGTGATATTCTGGAATATTTAGAATGATTTGAGCAACTCAGATTAAATGTTCACCAATAATTTAGTTGAAAATATGAACATAACTGTACTGCTGATTTCTGATTCCGAAATAAGCCATTAAACATTTGTTTGTCCCCTGACGTCATCAATGTACAGATCGTGTCATCTATTAGCAGGCACAAGATTTCTACAAGATTTGAGTGTGCACAAGATTTGTGAAAATGTTTGTATCTATTTACTGTTTCAGCGACCCATATTAATACTACACCTTTTTCTAGTCTTGTTTAGGGAAGCATTTATTCATGCGGGGTAAAAATCTACGAAAAGCAGAAAAAAAAACACGATAACTGTACGTAGTTTTCGAGAAAGACTCCCGGTTTTAATCATTCTTAACTATAAAAAAATAATCAGTTCTTCATTTTTAAAGTTTACCTCATTTTTAATATCAGGTTTATATAGTCTGAATATTTCACTATAGAAATTTTCAGTGTTCGAAAAACTTTCATTCATCCAACACCATCACCACCCAATTTTTTAAACACTCATAATAAATACACAGTTGACGTGGACCAGGAACACCAAATAGAAGCCATCGCTCTTTCCACGTTTATAAGTGAGTCACGGAAAAATTCTCATCGGCCCAGGGTCTTCAATCGAACCTAGGGTCTTCCAGTTACGCAACGGATATGCTTCCAGTTGCTGCTGTTCATCTGTGGTGAATCCCCAGCATTGTGCGGGGCTCAAAAGAAGCAACCCTGCCATTTGGTTTGGCAGTTAGTCGTTTGTGAATCTGGAGAACTTCGAGCCCGCTGGGATGCAGTGGAAGCATATCCGGCGCGTAACTGGAAGACCCTTGGGTTCGATTCCCGGTGGCGGCCGATGATAATTTTTCCGTGACTCACTTATAAACGTGGAAAGAGCTATGACTTCTATTTGATGTTTTTAAACACTCCCCTAAATCTTATCAGAATCCCACAATTTAAAAATCTGGGATATACCCCCTCATGCTACGATAACCGTAATCTTTTGGAAAATATTTTCAAAATGTCGTAACTTGAAGATTTTAATTTAATTTTCTAATGACAAATGGCGCTTCGTTATCAAATTTTGGAGAAAGACTCACGGTTTTAACCATTCTTAACTATAAAAAATAATCAGTTCATCATTTTTAAAGTTTACCTCATTCTTAATATCAGGTTTATAGTCTGGATATTTCACTATAGAAATTTTCAGAGTTCGAAAAACTTTCATTCATCTAACACCACCACCACCCAATTTTTTAAACACTCCCCTAAATCACTTCAGTATCCCACAATTTGAAAATCTGAGATAACCCCCTCAGTGCTACGGTAACCGTAATTTTTTGGAAAATATTTTCAAAATATCGTAACTTGAAGTTTTTAATTTACTATTCTAACGACAGATGGCGCTTCGTTATCAATTTCAGTTTGCTAATGGTAATGTCTGTTAATACGATCATGTATCATGATTGCAGTAGCAGCCGATTTTTGTCGTACCTGTAACTCGTAATTTCAGCTGACATGTTTGTTCTGCTTGTATTTCCTCGATGTTTCTCAGAGCCATTCGACTTGATGGCTACTTGCCGAAATGGAACACCGGCTTACTTACAATTAACTGTGTTTACTCTGCTTAGTGGCTTTCTTTCTCAACTAAGTCTCCGTCAACAAACAGCACGCACACTTGCCTGTTATATCAGTGTTTATTGATCGTTTCGGGACGTGCGTGCCTTACTCATTGTTCAAAAAAAAAAAAAAGTAAAGAGAAGAGAAGGGGAAATAAGCAATCTTAGTCTGTATTGTACCACGCGATTCGCTGCTCAGCATCACATAAGTGGGATGTTCTAAAAAAAAACATGATGATGCATTGCAAATGAGGGGAATTTGTTGCGGTTCTGCATTCCCTTCAAAATAATGAAAAAAGTAATAATAAATATTTGCTGCTATAAGTGTGTACAGATCTTTACAGCATATGTTATTTAACCGCTAGAGGAAGGTTATAATGCAGTCCCATTCACGACGCACTTACCTTCATTGTATCAGTGTAATACAAAGCGAAATCACAGTTGAACTCCGCACAACATGTGACGTAAAATGTGTTAAGTCTCAAAAGCATGGGAAAGGGACGCCAAGGACTTTGTTTGTTCGATGTTGAACGACAACCGCGAGGAACTCAAAGGGTGGCTGCGGATGACCTAGTGGTCAACATTCGTGACTGCCACGGAAGAATCTCACGCTCGAACCACTAAATATCCGCCGTGCGTCGGATGGGCACGTTAAGCCGTCTGACCACGGGTACTAGCCCCTCCCCCGTAATAAATATGGGCGCCTTCATCCGCCTTTCTACCTCGCTTCTGTGTCACATTCTTATCGGGCACTCTAGCCCAAATCTCCTAGCTTCCTATTTCTTAGGGTTGTTTAAGACCTGGGATCAGACACTCCCTTCCTAAAATCCTCTACATATGATCTGATCTGATCTAATTTAGGGCCACTGGTTCCAGGCGAGGGAGAAAGCCAGTGACGTAAGGCAAACATAACATCCATACCTTACCGGGATTCGAACCCAGACCCATCTCGAAAGAATGGTCAGAAGTCAGCGCTTCGGCCACTACGCCACCAGGGTGGTAGAATTTTTTAATAGTTACTAGATAGGAGCCGATGAACTTAATAAAAGTGGGCATGACGTTTGAACTTTTCTTTATCAACTAGCTCATAGCCCGTGCCAAAGAGAAAAGGGAATGCATGGATGAAAAAGCTGTGACTAAAATTTTTATAACACGAATCGAAAAATACATGTATTTAACTATACAACTTACTTGTTCCTTTTTATGAAATAAAATAACACTGATTCATTTTTATGAAATTACTCTTCAACGCGAGGAAAATGAAATAAAAACACGACATAACTCCTACGTAACAGAACAAACGTCGCAGACAGTTGTTCGATCACGTGTGTGTTGCCACAGATGAAGTCGTTTGTATTACCAACTTCATTTTATTTCTCGATATTTCTCCTTGATTTTACGTATCGTGCGACAGTGGTGAGCTTAGTTCTGATTTCGGTCATCGGATAAAAGCCAGGAGGTTAGAATAATACTTCTGGAGATGCCCTGAGTCCCTTAACTGTGAAGCCGCAAGGTGTGGGAATTTGACTTTGTTTACATGATACCCATGTAATTTCGTGTGTATTTAGTAATTAGGTGGTTTTTGGTTGCAGAAACCGTGTTAATACCAAACCAGAATGAATTATACTCCTTACACGAGTGAAATTTTCAATTTTAACGTTGTATTTTGTTTAGAATTCGCACTAACGTTCGTGTATTTCAATTTAAAATAAAAATCGGAAGAAGTCTCAAAATAAATAAGAATTTTATAAATTCAGCATTTTTTCAGCTGCAGTTTACGATCAGAAATCGGAAACATTTGAGACGAAGGAAGGCGATTCGGCCAACACAAAATGCATTGCAATAGCCTTGAAAACCTTCAGCTTTCCCACACTTTGACGGCCATCGCTCGCGGTTATAAGCTTCACGCAAAGTAGTACTAATGCGTTAACAAGCGCATCTCCAGATATCTCATTCTAACCTTCTTGGATAAAAGCAGATAGTGCTGCAAGTACTGATGACATCAGAGCGTTGACTTCAGAGCATTAGGAGACATACGTAGCCTATTATATAGGTTTTTATTAACGTTAACAGTTTTCATCTAAATTCAGGCAGCAACACTTGATATTATTTAACAACGTAGTGTAACACCAGAATTTTTCTTCTTTTTTTTGATTGAAGGTTTAACGACCACTGTGAGCAACTCAGTGGGCTATAAGCAGTCGCCCGTCTCTAATTTAGGGTCACTAGTTCCAGGGAAGGGAGAGAGCCAGTGCCGTAAGACAAACACAACATCCATACCTTTCCGGGATTACGAACCCGGACCCCTTCCGGGCGAATGATCAGAGGCCATCGCTTAGACCCCTGCGCCACCGGGGCGGCAATTGGAGGTTTAACGACCACCGTGAGCAACTCAATGGGCTATAAATAGTCGCCTGTCCCTAATTTATGGGCCGCCCCGGTTGCGCAGTGGTCTAAGGCGTTGGCCTCTGATCATTCGTCCGAAGGGGTCCGGGTTCGAATCCCGGTGAGGCATGGATGTTGTGTTTGTCTTACGGCACTGGCTCTCTCCCTTCCCTGGAACCAGTGACCCTAAATTAGGGATAGGCGACTGCTTATAGCCCATTGAGTTGCTCACGATGGTCGTTAAACCTCCAATCAAAAAAAAAAAAAAAATAATTTATGGTCACTAGTTCCAGGGAAGGGCGAGAGACAGTGCCGTAAGACAAACACAACATCCATGCCTCACCGGGGATTCGAATCCGGACCCCTTCCGGACGAATGATCAGAGGCTATCGTTTAGACCACTGCGCTACCGGGGCGGCAATTGGAGGTTTAACGATCACCGTGAGCAACTCAAAGGGCTATAAGCAGTCGCCCGTCCCTTATTTAGGGTCACTGGCTCCAGGGAAGGGAGAGAGCCTGTGCCGTAAGACAAACACGACATCCATGCCTTACGGGATTCGAACCTGGACCCCTTCCGGACGAATGATCAGAAGTCATCACTTAAACCACTGCGCCATCGGAGCGGAACACTAGAATTCTCCTGCACACTTCATATTGCTTAATTATATTTTAAACAAAAAACTAAACTAAAATTAACAAATTAAAATAATTAGTGCCCCGATTTCCGGTTGAGTTGAAGAAATCCCAAGCTGGATATAACTTTTAATTTAATTAATTCGATTTGCGTTCCGTTTTCTCGCAAATTAGTACTAAAAGTTATTTTCACGAATTAATAATTATTTTTCAGTAATTAGTGAAAGGTACAGAGTGAAAAGAGGGAGCCATCCGCAACCGCCCATTCCATCCTCCTGTAACATTTCTTTTATTTCCCAGCACAATGCGACAGAAACACGGAAACTCAGAGCGTGAGGTGAACAAAAGCGAAATTATTAAGTTATACACGCCCCGAATTGTTTGTGTAAGAATGGGCCAACGAAGCTTTCACACACCTTCACGCCTTTACAAAACATAATGTAATATTACTTTTCCTCAACAGAAGCAGTCTTTTATCAATTACATCCACGAACACCCACGAATTACAGGCCGGCCCGGTGCAGATGCCAAAATATAAGCAGATAGGCAACCACTGAGCATGTCCCTTTCCGTTGTTCAGGTGACATCTCAACATAACATGGTGGGAAAAACATGCATTATTTAAGAAGAAGGTATTCTCAAGAGATTTTTCAACGTGAGCGATATCGGTCCAGGAAAGAAATTTTTTAGTCCAGTTTTCATGTGCTCAGATTTTTCTGCAGATACATCAGAAACGGAAATTGATACTTACGCCCTCTGATGGCCAAACATTTTTTTCACCAATTATTAGACATTATATGAAAAACATTTCCCATCACGAGCTGTAGCCGGTGCAGAACGAATTTTTCAAGTGGTAGTTTTAAAAACAGAGATATCGGGTGAAACGCAATTTACATTTACGCCACTAGCGGAAAGTCTATGAATTACTTGAAAATTTTGAAATTATATGAATCATATGTCACATCGAAAACTCTATCTGATAAAGAAGGAATTTTTCAAATCGGACCATTAGAAGCAGACATATTGACAAAAATAAGATATACATCTACGCCCTCTGGCGGAGAAACTATGCAATATTTTCAAGAAGAAAATACTCCGAAAACATTTATCGACGAGAGTAGCACCGGTCCACGAAATAATTTTTAAATCGAGATTTTAGAAGCTGAGATTTTGTGACAAATACATCAGAAGCAGAAATGAACACTTACGCCCCCTGGTGGCCAAACCATTCTTTACCATAAATTCGAAATTACATGCAGAAGATTTCTCATCAGAAGCTGTATCCGCTAAAGAAAAAAGTTTTCAAATCGGAGTTTTAGAAGTAGATATATCGGGGAAAACGCAACTTACTTTTAAGCCCCCTAGCAGACAGAAAATCTATGCGTAACTTGAAAAAGTTACGCATAGAAAATACTCTTAGACATAAATGGAATCGATAGGTAAAATAATTTTTCAAAATTGGATGTTTAGAAGGAAACATGGAATAAAATGTATTTTGGATTCAATATAATCTGCTCTCACGCCCTCTAGCGGCGAAATTGTACATCGTGGGAAAAAAAAAAAACGAAATGAAGGATCATCATTCGCATATTTCAATCTGCCCATTGGAAAAAGAATTTTTTAAATCGGACTAATAGTTGCAGAGATATGGCGTTCACAGATGGAAGGACGGACAAACCGATAACAAAACACTGTTTTTTTTTTTTTACAAAAGACGCGCTAAAAAGTACCATGCTCACAATTAATCCTGGCCACCCTCAGAATACCGCCCTTCAGAATCAACACACAGTTTCCAGCGTTTCGTTTCCGAAGATCCTGAAAATATTAGGTGCTTGAATTAATTCCCGCTGTTTTTTGCCACACAACGGTACAGGGTAGTCTATTCAAAGTAGTGTCCGTTGGCAGCTACGACCCTTTTCCACCGTTGGGGTAACAAATGGATTCCGCGGTAGAAAAATGCAGGGTTTTTCGAGGCGAACCATTTATGGAGCCATTTTTGGACATCCGCGACAGGAAGGAAGTGCTGCTTTGACAGGCCATGTTGTAGCGACCGGAACAAATGGAAGTCCGAGGGAGCAATGTCCGGGGAATAAGTCCCAGCCGAGTTCCTTCACGGATTTGGCGACATGAGGCCTAGCGTTGTCGGGGAGAAGAAGAACCTTGTCATGTGGGATCCTGTTTCCGAGCTTCTGGATCATTCCCATTGCTTTTAAATGTTTGCTAACCGTTGACTTATTGACCCGTAGTGTTTCAGACAACTCGTGGAGAGCTGCCATGAATCCTCGTCCAATAAGGCCTCCAATGCGCCATCTTCGAACTTTTTCGGCTGCCCAGGGTGCTCTTTGTCCTTCACGTCATATTCGTTAGCTTTGAAGCGTCGGAACCACTCTCTGCATGTTGTTTCCGATAGGGCATGTTTCCCACAGGCTTGCACTAGCAAACGATGACTTTCCGCTGCAGATTTCTTGAGATGAAAGCAGAAGAGTAATGTTTCCCTCAAATGCTCCTTTTTTGGTACAAACTCGACATCGTGAATGCGATACAAACTCGTGTTCTGTGCTCTCCGATCGCGTGTAACACACTGCTTCGCCCAGACTACGAACGGTACGTGCGTGCGCAAGAGAGGTCACAGCGCCCTACTTCTGCGCTCTAATTAATTCAAGCACCTAATGGTTTTGGAAAGCAGTTTCCCGGATGTCCGCAAGTTGTTTTGTCGTGGCTGCTTGGATAGATGCAATGTCTGCATGATACTGTGAGTAGGTACCTCTCTATTCAGCGCTTTGTCGATCATATTCCAGGCATTATGTTTCATCTCCTGCAATAATTCTGAAGCAAAATTCAGAATCCTCAGCTGCAGTGCCCAACAGATCGGAACAAATCGATGAACGAGCTTCTTTTGGTCATCATTCGGAAAGCGGGGTATCAAACAATCTGGCATTAAATTTTCGTTTATCCAGATTCTCGCGTAGTATTTCATGACAAATAGACCTATTGATGCCCAAGAACTCAGCCAAAAGTCTAACTGTAATTCGGCGATGTTTCTTTAACTGATTCCGGAACTCTTCGATTTTTTCAACTGTCCGCACGCTGGAGGGACGCCCAGATTTCGGATCATCATCAAAGATTCCCACTCGTCACGAAACCGTGCATACCATTCAAAAACTCTGCTGCAAGATAATGCTGTGTCTTCGTACGCTTTTTTTTTAACATTCTCTAAGTTTCAGTAACTGATTTTCCAAATTTCCAACAAAAACTGATGTTTATTCTCTGATCTTCCACGGCTAAAATGAAATGGGACAAAAACGCTTGCTATAACTCCCTTAATGCCCGTCTTCCGCCTGTCGGTACCGGTATTTCATTTCATTTCATTTCATTTTTATTTTCAGTTGTGACCATATACACCAAAAGCAGTACCATAATAATAACAGTGTAACTAGTGACAACTGGGAAGCACGAAGGAAAAGACCAGAATTTGCCTAACATAGCCCTCGGCACCCATAATAAAGTGTAACTAGTGACAAATGGAAAGCACAAGGGAAAAGGCCTGAATTGGCCTAACATAGCCATCGGCACCCATAATAAAGTGTAACTAGTGACAACTGGGAAACACGAGGGAAAAGGCCTGAATTGGCCTAACATAGCCCTCGGCACCCATAATGAAGGGTAACTAGTGACAACTGGGAAGCACGAGGGAAAAGGCCTGAATTGGCCTAACATAGCCCTCGGCACCCATAATAAAGTGTAACTAGTGACAACTGGGAAGCACGAGGGAAAAGGCCTGAATTGGCCTAACATAGCCCTCGGCACCCATAATGAAGTGTAACTAGTGACAACTGGGAAGCACAAGGGAAAAGACCTGAATTGGCCTAACATAGCCCTCGGTACCCATAATGAAGTGTAACTAGTGACAACTGGGAAGCACGAGGGAAAAGACCTGAATTGGCCTAACATAGCCCTCGGCACCCATAATGAAGTGTAACTAGTGACAACTGGGAAGCACGAGGGAAAAGGCCTGAATTGGCCTAACATAGCCCTCGGCACCCATAATGAAGGGCAACTAGTGACAACTGGGAAGCACGAGGGAAAAGGCCTGAATTGGCCTAACATAGCCCTCGGCACCCATAATAAAGTGTAACTAGTGACAACTGGGAAGCACGAGGGAAAAGGCCTGAATTGGCCTAACATAGCCCTCGCCACCCATAATGAAGGGTAACTAGTGACAACTGGGAAGCACGAGGGAAAAGGCCTGAATTGGCCTAACATAGCCCTCGGCACCCATAATAAAGTGTAACTAGTGACAACTGGGAAGCACGAGGGAAAAGGCCTGAATTGGCCTAACATAGCCCTCGGCACCCATAATGAAAGGTAACTAGTGACAACTGGGAAGCACGAGGAAAAAGGCCTGAATTGGCCTAACATAGCCCTCGGCACCCATAATAAAGTGTAACTAGTGACAACTGGGAAGCACGAGGGAAAAGGCCTGAATTGGCCTAACATAGCCCTCACCACCCATAATGAAGGGTAACTAGTGACAACTGGGAAGCACGAGGGAAAAGGCCTGAATTGGCCTAACATAGCCCTCGGCACCCATAATGATGTGTAACTAGTGACAACTGGGAAGCACGAGGGAAAAGGCCTGAATTGGCCTAACATAGCCCTCGGCACCCATAATGAAGGGTAACTAGTGACAACTGGGAAGCACGAGGGAAAAGGCCTGAATTGGCCTAACATAGCCCTCGGCACCCATAATAAAGTGTAACTAGTGACAACTGGGAAGCACGAGAAAAAAGGCCTGAATTGGCCTAACATAGCCCTCGGCACCCATAATAAAGTGTAACTAGTGACAACTAGGAAGCACGAGGGAAAAGGCCTGAATTGGCCTAACCCTCGGCACCCATAATGAAGGGTAACTAGTGACAACTGGGAAGCACGAGGGAAAAGGCCTGAATTGGCCTAAAATAGCCCTCGGCACCCATAATAAAGTGTAACTAGTGACAACTGGGAAGCACGAGAAAAAGGCCTGAACTGGCCTAACATAGCCCTCGGCACCAATAATAAAGTGTAACTAGTGACAACTAGGAAGCACGAGGGAAAAGGCCTGAATTGGCCTAACATAGCCCTCGGCACCCATAATGAAGGGTAACTAGTGACAACTGGGAAGCACGAGGGAAAAGGCATGAATTGGCCTAACATAGCCCTCGGCACCCATAATGAAGTGTAACTAGTGACAACTGGGAAGCACGAGAAAAAAGGCCTGAATTGGCCTAACATAGCCCTCGGCACCCATAATAAAGTGTAACTAGTGATATAATTACGTATTAGCATCTGTTATTACACCAGATTTATATTTAGGGGAGATCTTAACAATTTTCATAAAATCTGGGAAAATACCAGTTCCAATAATATAAACAGGTTTCTAGCTGTTCGCTGATTGTCCAAGGACTGCTTTTTCTAAAAATATCACGTGCACGTACACGTGTACGTGCACGTGATATTTTTAGTGTATATCATCGTGATATTTTTTAATATCACGTGTACGTGCACGTACACGTGATATTTTATCCCACTACTGTTACGGTAAATACTAAAACTATTAGACGTAGGCTGTATAATCCAAAAGTTCTTGAATATTCAGGGTGGTTTTCCTTTAAAACATCTGTGTTTTTTTTACAGATAGTTAGCGAATAAAACGTTCTGGAGGGAACTAGACAGGAGTTTAGAATAAATTTTCAACGTTTATTCACAAATAAATGTTTTATTAACATCGATTATAGTTTCGCAAAGCGTCTGGCTCGGCATCATCAGGACGAATGGAGCGTAAACATTCAAATCATTGTGACGTCATCAGAGTTCTGACGGTCACGGTTTTTGGTGAGTTGTTTCCACGCGCTTGAAAGAAATGGCGTAGACGTCATGTCATTGACAAGTCGTGAAGAATTCCGGCATATGTGGAAAGCTTCTAATACATTAAGCGTTTTAGTCGAATCAGGTTTCTCAATAAGAATAGCGTTTCCAAACAAAAAGTTATGGCTATTTTCGTGACAATGTTGGGCTATTGATGACTTCTTCAGTTCATAGTTCTGTACGTAAGTCTTGTGTTCCTTCACACGGAAACTTAAAGCCCTGCGGGTCTGTCCTATATATGAAAGTCCACATTCAAAAGGTATCTGATAAATTCCCCAGGAATTTATGTCTTGAACGTAGTCTTTTGATCCGTAAAAATTCATCTTGTTTATGGGTTTGAAAATCACTTTGAAGTTAAAACTTTTGAGAATTTTTGAAATTCTGAAGCAAATCTGAGGAGCAAATGGGATAACCGCCCAATTCGTTCGTACTGGGAGGTCTACAGGCGTGAGCGAGCAGACCGGCTTCGGTTTCCTAAATTTTTGGACCGCTTTTTCTATCACGGAAGGGCTATATCCTCTGTGTACTGCAGTTCGTTTAATAAAATCAAGCTCTTTCTGTAAGGAATCCTCAGTTGAGCATATATGTACTGCACGATATACGTATGTGTAGAAAGCAGACATTTTTTGTTTCCATGGGTGATTTGATTTTGCATGTGGAGGTAAGGAAACAGCAAATGGCTTTCGATAAACTGTTGTACTAAAGGATTCTTCAGAGCGTGATAAAAGGACATCTAGGAATGGTAAGCAGCCATTATTTTCAATCTCACATGTGAACTGTATATGAGGGTCAATTGAATTGATAAGTTCAACTAATTTAGGTAGTTCGGAATTGCTGCCTTTCCAGAGGACAAAGGTATCATCTACATATCGAATCCACAGGTCGAATGTAACGAGCTGAAACAGTTTGTCCTCGAAGTGAAGGATGTAGACTTCGCATAAAACAGGCGACAGTTGGCTACCCATTGCAAGGCCTTCCGTCTGTTGAAAAAATCTTCCACGAAATAAGAAACTGTTTTGCTTGATACAAATTTCCACTAATCTCAACATTTCTTCAACTTCCGGTTATCTGAAATGATGTTCAATGAGACTGGCTTTCAAAGATTCGAGGGCTCCATTTAGTGGAATACTTGTGAACATGGATTTCACATTGAAGGATTACATGAACTGATCGTTGTATGGATGCTGTTTAAGCACATTGACAAATTCAGTGGAATGTTTTACAGCAGTTTTGTTTGAAGAAGTCGTTATGGTGGACAGTTTCGAAAATAGAAATTTGGCCAACTTATGAGTAGCAGAGCCGATATTGCTGACGAGGGGACGGAAAGGAACGCAAATCTTGTGTATCTTCGGAAGTGCATAGAAACGCGGACAACGGGCATACGAGGGTTTCAGATAATAAAGCCATTTGCTGTTTCCTTACCTCCACATGCAAAATCAAATCACCCATGGAAACAAAAAATGTCTGCTTTCTACACATACGTATATCGTGCAGTACATATATGCTCAACTGAGGATTCCTTACAGAAAGAGCTTGATTTTATTAAACGAACTGCAGTACACAGAGGATATAGCCCTTCCGTGATAGAAAAAGCGGTCCAAAAATTTAGGAAACCGAAGACCGTCTGCTCGCTCATGCCAGTAGATCTCCCACTACGAACGAATTGGGCGGTTATCCCATTTGCTCCTCAGATTTGCTTCAGAATTTCAAAAATTCTCAAAAGTTTTAATTTCAAAGTGATTTTCTAACCCATAAACAAGATGAATTTTTATGGATCAAAAGACTACGTCCAAGACATAAATTCCTGGGGAATTTATCAGATACCTTTTGAATGTGGACTTTCATATATAGGACTGACCCGCAGGGCTTTAAGTTTCCGTGTGAAGGAACACAAGACTTACGTATGGAACTATGAACTGAAAAAGTCATCAATAACCCAACATTGTCACGAAAATAGCCATAACTTTTTGTTTGGAAACGCTATTCTTATTGATAAACCTGGTTCGACTAACAAACTTAATGTATTAGAAGCTTTCCACATATACCGGAATTCTTCACGACTTGTCAATGACATGACGTCTACGCCATTTCTTTCAAGCGCGTGGAAACAACTCACCAAAAACCGCGACCGTCAGAATTCTGATGATGTCACAATAATTTGAATGTTTACGCCCCATTCGTCCTGATGATGCCGAGCCAGACGCTCTGCGAAACTATAGTTGATGTTAATAAAACATTTAATTGTGAATAAACGTTGATAATTTATTCTAAATGAACATCACAAGTGTGTAGTCTTGAATTATATATAATAGACAGGAGTTGTAGTGACTATAAGTTAGGTTAGGAGGTCTCAAAGTTCAACGGAACGGAAGGAAAGGATTTCTCTATTCTGTAGAAGTAGATTTGGACGCCCTGGAAGAATTAACCAGATGAGATCGTTTACAAGGTAGTAAGATAAACTTTTCACTCTCAGTTCCTAGTGACTCCAAGTTCTGTGTAAGGTACATGTTCTATCTCATCTTAAATAGGAAATTTTAAATATGTGCACCATGAGAGAAATTTAAACTAAATATTTCCCAGAAATCACGTTAATAGGAATTTAAATTAAAAATTCTAAGAAATGGTTTAAAGTAATTCTTTCTCATTTCTATCGAAAACATAGTTTTAAGCAGCATTTATCCAGAAAAAATATCTAGTTTTAGCAGGTGAATTAGTCATTTTATTTTCTGTTGGATATATTGTTTTTCAGAATAGGTTTTTAATAATAAAATTTTTTCTGTAGGAGGACTGGTGACAAATTACGTGCCGCCCTGGTGGCGCAGTGGTCTAAGCAATGTCTTCTGATCATTCGTCCGAAAAGGGACCGGGTTCGAATCCCGGTGAGGCATGGATGTTGTGTTTGTCTTACGACACTGGCTCTCTCCCTTCCCTGGAACCAGTGACCCTAAATTAGGGACGGGCGACTGCTTATAGCCCACTGAGTTGCTCACAGTGGTCGTGTAACCTCCAATCCAAAAAATAAAAAAGAAAAAAAAATTCCCCCCCCAAAAAAACGTATTTTTCTTAATTTTCTAAAGCAACATAAACTTGAGATTTTTTTTAACAGACCATGACTTTCAATTAGCTTTGAAGAAAGGTGAAATGTGCTGCTTTACGCTATTATTTCACAAAATTCTTGCCGACGTATCGAAAGAACTGCGTTAAATCAAATTTACTGTTGATAGCTATAACAGCCAGAGGGAGTCCATTCGGATACGCAGTAGTGAGTGAGAGAGAGAGAGAGAGAGAGAATTGAGTGAGAGAGCGCATATTGAGTGGCTCGTCAGGAATTCTGTATGGAAATGTTGCTTTGGATAGAGGAAGACGGGGACATTCGTGGACTACGAAATCTTCAGTGATGAGTCGACATTTCATGTCGGTGGTAAGGTTCGCACATCCACAACTGTAGGTTTTAGGTCGCCGAATCGCTGGAACCTGTTCGTGACAGCCCAAAGGTGGATGTGTGTGTGTGCACTAAGCAAACATAAGGTTTACGGATCCTTATTTTTTTTCACGAAAAACCATCAACGGCCTCATATATCTGGAAATGCTCGAAAATTATCTCATTCCACAGTTGGACGATGATGACAAAGAAGGACGCATTCATTTTCAGCAAGACGGCGCACCACCTCAACACTGAACAGATATCCTGGATTTCCTCGATAAACGTTTCCCAGGCCCCTGGATTGGTCGAGCAGGGCTGATATCATGATGATCACCTCTTTCTCCCGACTTGACTCTTCTTCTTTCAGCCCTTTTTATATATAGCCAACTGAGTTCCCCTCATCTCTTTCCAAACGTTCCAGTCTTGGGCTAGTCTTTTCCATAGCATTCCTGCAGTTTTGTTTATATCATCAATCCATCTTCACTCTGGTCTTTCCACTCTTCTCTTTCTTTTGTATGGTCTCCATTCTGTTACTATTTTAGTCCATTTATTATTTTTCATTCCTGCTATATGGCCAGCCAATTACCATTTTAAATTGAGTATCTTTTCACAAAAAATTGTTCTGGTGTCAAAACACAAATTTATCCGTGGCGGCGATCGAACCCGCACCTTGATCACTCCGGAGTAAGTTGATCTCCCAACTAAGCTACACGGACAGAATGTATCACTGCAGATTGGTCGTCTTGACACGTGCTTTACCTGTGTAGTATACGTCACACTGGGTCTTATATCTGCATTCCTTATTTTACCTTGAACCCTTATTTTTAGTAGAGATCTTTCTATTTTACAATTTGTCTAAGATGTTTTTCTTGATGGGCCATGTTTTAACGCCATATGTCAAAATGGGGATTGATTGAAAAGATTTTCTCTGTTTTACGGCTCTATTTTACTACACAGAACTCCCGATTCACACCTCTTGTTAAAGATCGAGTTTTTTCTCCAAGATTATCTACAAATCTCCCTGAACTCAAAACTCGAATCACCACCGCAGTTGCAGAAGTGACAACAAATATGCTGTTTCGAGTTTGGGAAGAAACTGACTTCAGGTGGATGTTTTCCGCATCACCAATGGGAGTTACATCAAACCAAAATGACTATGTGAGATAAAATTTGATGTACTTTGCTAGAGATTAACGCCTCAAAATATTATTCAGGTATTCTGAATAAATTTTTAAATGCTATCAATGTTGTAATGTCTTTTTTGAATCACCCTGTATAACAAAACCCGCTATGCGACAAAGCAATGGTAAATAGATTAACGAAGGTTTTACTATTCAAAGATCTGGCGTTACAGAAAGGACTATTTTTTTCTGAGATATCTATAAAAATTTTAAGTTTCTTCGATATAAACAAAATGATTTTTTTCCCGAGAGGATGGAGTTATTTCTAAAACAGATTTTTTTTTTGAAAAACCTTTGAATGCCGGCGCCGCCCGCCGCCTCTTGCGATGCCGAATGCATCGAGCGCATTTTCCCTTTTCTGTGTTTACAAGCGCTTCTTGAATTTAAAATTTTCTCCATAGAAACCCCCTTCCGTAGAGACCCGCCGGAAGAAGAAATAAAATGGCATCCTCACAAACGCCGAGAACAAAGAGTTGGTTAGCGCTTGCAAATGAGAATCAACATTATTATGCGAATGCGCTGAAAGGAGAAAATTTCACTTTCCGTTGCACAGAAAGATCTCAGTACTACCCGAAGATTGTTGTTGCGTCTCACAGACTGGTGGATATCGCTGAGCAGATCCATAATTTACAATAGCAGCGGTGAAAAGCTTCAGAAAAGTGCGCGTTGATGCAAGAGCTCTTTATGTTAACTAGGAGAACATATACGACACCCTAATCAGCCGCGGTCATGAATAATTCATTCGATTTGTGGAATCGAAGCAAAGTGTGTGTATGTGTGTTTGCGAGCCTGTGCCTTACCTGAATGTTTCGTTTGAGGCGTCCCTGGCGTCCAGATTTTAAGGGACAGTATTTAACGCAAGAGCTCCGTGGACTTTGTCATGACCACGGCTGAGGATGTGCAGTGATTCTGATTATTAAATTGCTTCTCGGGGCAGTCAGGTAATTACTGAACCCTTGTAGTAGAGCGTTCGAACTGTCCAACAAAGACCGAGAGATATTTAGAGAAGAAAACGACGAAGTTCAGTTTGAACTTTAAGGGTTCTCTTACTTAAATTAAGAGACGCTTAACACTTCGAAAACATTAGACAGTTTGGAAGATTTTATTCGAACAACGTACAATAATTATTATTATAATACATAATTTCCCATTATTTCCCTCAAAGGATTCGACATTTTCCGTCGTGGCAAATTTCAGTACCAAATCAAATCAAAACTTTTCTCCACCATTTCAAACTGCTTCTTGGTTAAACACGTGCCAACAAGTATGACGTCATTTCGAATTATAAGGAAAGGTTCTCCGAACTACGGCCTTGAGTGGTGGTCTAGAGGGCTGGCTTGTGAAAACTCATACTTTTAAGTCAGATTGAATCTCGGAGCAAGACATAGATGTGTTTGTGCTTCCTAGAGCCACCTTAAGACTTGGCAAAAGTAAAATATTGGCCCCGTTCAAAATTATTACAAGTGGAGTAAAACAAAAAGTCACTAAAAAAATACTGCTCAGACTACTTTAAAACTAATAAAGATATAAAAGTACGCATACTTTTATCTTCAAACTAAAATTGCATATGAAAAACTAAATATTAACTACCGTATTTTTCGGCGTAATAGACGAGACATTTTTCTTCTGGAGTCCGGGCCACCTTACCTGTTGATTGATTATTTTATATACATATATATATACGTACCACACACACACACACACACACACACACACACACACACACACACACACACTCATTGTCATAAAAATTCGCGCACCAAGAAAAAACCGTGCGATTAACGCGAAACTCGGAGAATAGCTGAGGGAGGGAAGGGGGGGGGGGCAGACATGCAAATAATTAAAGTTTCGTGAGATTCCCGCATGCCCGCGCGTACAAGACCGGCGCTGCAATCGCAATCCTTGGAAGGCGCCACGCAGGGGACTCCTCATGCGTCGCGAAGTGCACCGTAAGAGTCAGGTGAGATCCCTGAGCGATACACATCCCGAGGAGCGTCGTAGATGTGCGTACGGCAACTGACGAAGTTTGAACGAGGGGGTATCATCGGGATGAGAGAAGCAGGGTGGCCGGCGCGCCGAAACGGCCGCCATTTGGTCCGGCCGGACAGTACCGTGTGATCGTGTTGGGAGCAATAGACACGCGAGAAGGCACCCGGACACGGCGGGCTGGTTCCGGGTGACCCAGACACATCTTCAGCAGAGAAGACGGTGGGATCGTGAGAGCGGCGCACACAGATGCAACGACGTCCTTGTCGAATATCCAGAGACACGTGGCGGCTGTACAAGAGACTCCTGTGTCCGCCAGAACCACATCCAGACGCCTGGCAGATGCGAATCTGCACTCTCGACGGCCCTTACGTTTTCTGCCATTAACACCTGACCATCGTCGGCGTTGATTGCAGTGGTTTCAGCAGCGAACAACGTGGAATGCAACGGACTGGCGACGTATAGTGTTCAGCGACGAATCCCGCTTCTATATGGGAACGGACGACCACCATGTCAGAGTGTGGAGGACCGTAGGTGAGCGCTACAATCCCAACCTCACTGTACAGCGACACACGCCCCGAACTGCACGTGTGATGGTCTGGGAAGCCATGGCGCATGACAGCCGGACTTCCCTCGCAGTGATCCGATGGACGTTGTCAGCCCAGCGCTACATACAGGAGATCCTGCGGCCCCAAGTGCTGCCTTTTCTGGAGGGGCGGCACGGAGCCATTTTCCAACATGATAACGCCGGTCTGTACATGGCTCGGGGTCCCAGGACTCTGTGCACGTCATGTTTCGACGATTTCGTGGTCTACCAGATCGCCTGATCTCTCGCGTATCGATCACGTGTGAGACCAGATGGGATAATCTCCATGTCCCAGTGTTCGTGATTTAGAGCGTCAGTTGCAAGAAGTGTGGGCCAATTTGTACCAGGATAACACACGGCGTCTCTTTGACTCCATGTCAGACAGTATCACTGCATGTATCCGCGCACGAAGTGGCCTGACGCGGTACTAACGCTGACTGGAATGTGTACTGTATGTCTGTGATATTAAAATCACTTCTGTCCCTGGTATGTACCATCTGACTACTAAAATGTCATTTCAAACCGACGCCTCCTACTTGGTGCGCGGATTTTTATGCCAATGAGTATGGGTGTGTGTGTATAAATACACTGGTGGAAAGTGAAAAAAGAACACCAAGAAGGAATTGGCGGACGATCATGGAATTTACATATGTTAATGGGGTCGAGTTTACGTAGGTGTGATGTTAATTTCGGGACAAACCGGTGAGCGCTTACGCCACAACACGGCATAATATGCAAGTTATCGTCGGTGGTATTTAAGGAGTATGGCGAAGTGAATGTAATCAGTCGTCGGCGTACGGACACGTGCCAAGACCCTGAAGAAGCTGCAATGCCTGGACATGGAAGACGTGTAGGATTTCAGAAGTTATCGCACTTTAAGCGAGGTCGTCTAGTCGGACTCCGCGAGGCCGGGTGGTCGTATCGTCGTATTGCGGAGCGAATTGGATGGGAAGTA
This sequence comes from Macrothele yani, assembly GCA_039090855.1. Classification (NCBI taxonomy): domain Eukaryota; kingdom Metazoa; phylum Arthropoda; class Arachnida; order Araneae; family Macrothelidae; genus Macrothele; species Macrothele yani. The sequence continues at coordinate 117,250,371 of CM077011.1, forward strand.
TCGGTGGTGGTACGATGGTGGCTTAGATGGTCCGAGGAACATTCCCACACGAGAAGACGTGGAACCGGGAGTCACAGACGGACTGATGAGCGAACCGATCGACGCATAAGAAGAGCGGCGTTGTCAGGCAGAACATCCACTGCGACGCAAGTCCGAGCTGCCGTTGCACCTAAGGTGACTGTGCGAACAATACGCAACTGTCTACTGGATGCAGGACTACGTGCACGTGTGCCTCTGGCACGTGTACCTCTGGCACGTGTACCTCTGGCACGTGTACCTCTGACTCCAGCCCACCGTCAGGAACGGCTGCAGTGGTGTCGCCAACGTCTGCACTGGAGAACGCAATGGCGATCTGTCGTGTTCAGCGATGAAAGCAGATTCTGCTTGGGAGCCTCCGATGGCCGTATGCGTGTTCGCAGACGTACAGGAGAGCGTCTCCACCCTTCTTGCATCCACCAGCGGTACGGCGTCTACAGGCCTTACGGAAGATCCAGAAGATTGGTAAGTGGGTTCCGCATGCTTTAACGGAGTGTAATATTGGTCAAAGATTGGGCATCTGCATGTCGTGGGTATCAAGGGAAGAATTTCTTGTGGAAGGTAGTCACCGGGGATGAAAAATGGGTCTAGTGTGACAACCCCGTACACAAGCGATCCTGGGTTGACCTTGGCCAGATATCAACATCTACTGTGAAACAGGATATCCATGGGGAAAAGGGGCTCTTGTATGTGGTGGGATAAGTTCAGAGAGCTGTACTTTGAACTGTTGAAACCGGGATAAAAAATCACTGCACAGCGGTATAACGATCACTTGATGAAACTGAACGCCGCAATCGAGCAAAAACGCCCATGGACAGGTAAAGGACGCAGCACAGGCATCCTGTTGCACGATAATGCCAGACCAAATGTCGGTGCCACCACGAAATCAACCCTTGAACACTTACACTGTGTGATTTTACCGCATCCGGCTTACTCTCCGGACATTGCACCCTCAGACTTTCATCTGTTTCGCTCTATGAAATATGCCCTAACCCAACAGCGGTTTACCACAATTCCAGCGGTGGAAAATTTCGTCACTGCGTTCTTCAGCTCAAAATCAACAGGAGCATTCATTTGTTGCCTGAAAAATGGCAAAAGGTCATTGATGCTAACAGCCAATATTTCGTTGAATAAGTGTGTACTGATTTCATGATCGCCCCCGTCTCCTTTCTCCTTAAAACGGTGGAAACGTTTTCATACCCTATAAGGAAGTAAATTTCTCCGTCAATTTTGTTCACGCCGGGGCTCGAACCCGAGTCCACTTATTCCGGAAGAAGTCGCTCTACCAACTGAGCTACGCCGACGTTCGTTATCGCTGCTATCTGCTTTATGTCGTGTGCGTGCTGCGGGGCAGGCACGTCACATCCCCCCACGAAAGAGGGCCGGGGGCATGGCCCACTGGTCCGCCGTGACCATGAATCGTCGCTGGCAGCCATCCGCTGTAGAACGTGCACATGAGAACTCCCAGTCAATCTGGTGTGTGGAATGCAACGTCACACACATTTATTTTTCGAAGCGCTGGAGAAGGGGTTCTCTGATTTTTCCTATCTCGCGGTGTGGAAAGAACATCACACCATTGCGAGATCTTGAACGGCCGGGTCATCCGGGAAGTTCGGGCGCCATTCAAACGAAGTAAATTTATCCGTCATTTTTGTCCATGCTGGGGGTCGAACACGAGTCCACTTATTCAGGAAGAAGTCGCTCTACCAACTGAGCTACGCGGACGTTCGTTATCGCTGCTATCTGCCTTTATGTCGTGTGCGTCAAGCGGGGCAGGCACGTCACAACTTCTAATAGTTCTACAAACGCAGATGTAGATAAAAACTATTTTAAAAGCTTTAACAAATGGTAAGTATTCATCACTGCACTCAGTGCGAAAGCTGTCAGTCCAAGACTGCATCTAATAAACATTAGGAATACAAAATTGACAAGCTTTGCAGGACAATAGAAAGTACAACACTGTTCGTACTATGAAACAATATGATAAATGTATACAAGGCTCACTGCTACAGGTGCACGGCGTATGAAAAGAAATATGAACGTTTACATAAAGCGGGAAGGTACAATCTCATAAGGTGCAAAGTACAAGGTGAGGCACAGCACGCGTTATTTGCACAAAGTACTATACTGTGCAAATTAATTGGGACAAAGTAAAAAATTACTCTTTTTTCCAAAACTATGCCTTTATATCATTCTATGCCTTGATATACACTGATAAATACCTGTATTAGTACGAAGTGTGTCCTCCTTTAGCAGAAATGACCTCTTGAATTCGTTTTGGCATTGACTCCACTAATTGAGTGCACATAGTTTTGACTTCATAATCGTGGAACCACACTTTTATAGCATTCGTTATCATGCGTTCTTTGGTTGTACAGTCCATTTTACCTAAACGTCTCTTCAAAATATTCCACAAGTTTTCTATGGGATTTAAGTCTTATGAATTTCCAGGCCAATCAAGCAAATGAATTTGATTTTCCAGCATGAAATTCTTGACCAATTTCGAATTGTGACATAGGACCAAGTCATGTTGAAATGACCAGTCAAAAGTTTGAAATAATGAAACAATACTACGTTGTAATATTTCTACGTACTTGGCTGAATTCATCATACCTTGAACAGGAACTAAGCTTCCAGTGCCATTTGATGTGAAAAAAACAACCAAAACATCTGTTTCAGAGGGGGTTTTACAGTTTGTTTGACATGTTTAGGTCTTAAGGGTTCACAGTTGCTTCGTCTGACGACATTTGCTTGGTAACCCTGCACAAATAAATGAGTTTCACCACTGAAAATTTTCATTTTCCAGTCGTCAGCAGTCTATGATTTATATTTTTTGGCCCATGCTAAAAGTTTTATCTTCATTTTCGCATTCAAATATTGTTTTTTCGTTGGTCCCTTCCGGCCAACTTCCAGAAGCCTACGGCGTACAGTTGAATCCCTAAAATCACAACCACTAGCCAATAAATCTCTTTGAAATTCGGTGCTTGTTTTTTTTGGATTCATTTTACTATTTCTGATTAGATATTTATCGGTTCGTGCAGTTGCTTTTCGTTTTCTTCCACATTTTTTTTTTTTTTGATTGGAGGTTTAACGACCACCGTGAGCAACTCAATGGGCTATAAGCAGTCGCCCGTCCCTAATTTAGGGTCACTGGTTCCAGGGAAGGGAGAGAGCCAGTGCCATAAGACAAACACAAACACAACATCCATGCCTGACCGGGATTCGAACCCGGACCCCTTACGGACGAATGATCAGAGGCCAGCGCCTTAGACCACTGCGCCACCGGGGCGGCCTTCCACATTTACCTCTCCTTTTTGGAGACGATCCAGATGCATTGTATCGCGTAAGCAGTCTTGATACACTTGATTTGCCTACACCAACTGCAAAAGCGATATCGCTCACTGTCAGAAGTGTGATACTTCAGAGCAATTATTTTTGCACGCTTCCTTGGGGAAATATCCATTTTTCAATACACGAAAGCAAAACGTACTCACAGAGAGCAAAAACTAACATCCACCTGTCACACACGAAAGCTCACAACTGAAGCTGAAGTGCCTATTTCCTGTTTAAAACTGGTCAAACCACATTCTTACTATCAAGTTCTAACAGTCACACCACCTCACAGCTGATAAAACCGGTTTACGTGGGTTTCCGACATCAACTGGCGATCACATTACAATTCTGAGAATAAAATAGCTTGTCCCAATTAATTTGCACGGTATAGTATATCGCACCATTACGCATTGATTAGTCTGTATGAAATACGAAAAAAAAAACTACTCGGGACAAGCACCACACACTAGGGATACACCCGGTATTACAACCAATGAGACTCAAATCCAACTCTCAATGATATACAGAAAAAAAAAAAAAAAAGGTCCATCACCTAGACCAACACACAGTAAAGTAGAAAAACTTTTAATCGCCAATCTAACTGATTAGTGCTAGAAACAAAAAGAAACCCCCCATTGGGTACTTTTAAATACAATACAACATACACATTACACATATGAAATATTCCACTTGGGACTTGAAATTAACTGGAATGCTATCCTTGCTAATATATAATTTGCTAGAGCCCTCCGCCTCCTCCGTTCCACTTTTTAATTCGTCATAGCAACAACCGAGAGCCGCCCCGGTGGCGCAGTGGTCTAAGGCGCTGGCCTCTGATCATTCGTCCGTAAGGGGTCCGGGTTCGAATCCCGGTCAGGCATGGATGTTGTGTTTGTCTTACGGCACTGGCTCTCTCCCTTCCCTGGAACCAGTGACCCTAAATTAGGGACGGGCGACTGCTTATAGCCCATTGAGTTGCTCACGGCGGTCGTTAAACCTCCAATAAAAAAAAAAAAAAAAAAAAAAAAAAAAAAAAAAAAAAAACAACAACCGAGACACAAATGTTTGTAACTTCACGCTTAGCTTTTCGTGTTTTCGCCTATACGTGCATAGTCCACGAGTATACCATTAGTCATCACCTACACGCGACAGTCCACGAGTATACCACTTTGTGTTGTTGTCATAGCAAATAAAGAATTCTCACATGACGTCAGACATGCGTTACGTCACAAGGTCAACTCTTTAGAGATATGAACACTTTACATCAGGAATTTTGGTTCCTTACCTGAAACGGTGTTTAGCCATCTGTATGTGGCAACGTCAAGAGTACGACGATCTGACGACGTCAAGATAAAAATAGTTCACGAAAAAGAACAGGGTAAATTGATACAGGGTTCACAGTCAGTGTATACGAAAAATGTTGTGCACGAGGAAGTGTTGACGAAATAGGGACTAAAAGTTTTACAAAACACATAACAAACAGACAGCCCGTCGTATCAAATTCCATAACCGACTGCTCGGGAAATTTTCAGATATCTGTGAGCCAACGTCGCCATCTATTGACGTGGAACTCGAAAACTCAATAAATAAATGTCAATCATTTCTGTATCATAAATTTAATTTCCCCCGTAGTTTATTGACGGGCTTTCGTCTAGCTCGATATAACGCTACACTAAACGAATCATCTAACGTAACAATGAACAAAATAACAAAACAAAAACACTATGAACAGAAAAAAACAGTGATCTCTCGCATTGACAACATATTAAAATAACCCCACAGTGTGTACTCAAAACTACAACAAATTCATTACACACTAAAAAACCTCCTGTAGAGAGGCATGTGAACATGAGTGAACATACGCATATAAAAAATAAAACCTCCTCAATACATGTGAACGTGAGTGAACATACGCATATTTATCTTACTTCATATCCTAAAATCAAATATGCAGTACTTTAGTTGGTAATTTGCGGACAGGCGCGCCGTAATGATAATCCAAAAAAGTGCGGAAGACCAGTATTCAAATGAAGCCAACACTCACAGCAAAACTGCACGGACTCGAAAAAAAAAAAAAAATCCTGTATTGCGTCACATGTTTCGAGGATAAGGAGGGAAGCAAATATTTAGGTTCTGGTAAATTGTTTAAAACATACGAGTGCTGTAACGTATTACAAATTTTGAACTGAGGGAATATGTGATTGTTTCCCTGATGATACCGACTATGGAAGCCGCGGGCATGTTTCGCCCGGAAGAAGAGAAATAATAAATCCAGAGGAAATAAATTGAAATGGATTGCGTGATTTTTTAGAATTCATTAATGCAAGTGCATCAAAGCGTGCCACAGATTTTCAATGCAAATCGTTCTTCTTTATTCCAGAATGGAACAGAAAGAAAGAAAATAAAAAAGAAAGAAAAAAGGAACACCCCACGGGGGGGGGGGATTTCACAACAGCAATACTGACACGGCTAATAACATACTAGACGGGAAAACGAAAGACTCAGATTAAGGAAGATTTTGTATTTAAACATGGCTCCGATGCGGGAGGCGAATTCATCAGCAGCTGCGAAAAATACAGCACACGCAAACATTGGAAGGTTGTTTATACTCTTCGAGGGGAAGTCGATTGTAACAAGGCTTCAACCATGTTCGGGATACATTTTCATTAAAAGGGGAAGGGGGCATCCTTGAACAAATTCATGAGGGAATGAGACTGAATAATATTTGCTCCTCCGGCTTATAAAATATTCATCTACACCGGGGTGTGTGTTGGAAGAGGGTTGCAAATTGATTTCTACTGCCTGATAACCAAAACCGCTTCCTACGCCGCAAATGGTTTTACTACAGCACGCGTACCACCACCCGGGGAACATGGATACATCAGGGGTTCGCAGATAATGTGCTGATGTCCATATAAGAACAAACAAATATCATCCATTAAAGCACGTCTTTCACTCACTTAATTTCCCAGGTGTTCAACGAATAAAAGCACTAGTTTAATACATAACGATTAATGACGTCACCGCCAAAAGATAATTACCAGCCTCAATAAATTTGCGCCTTCAGGTGGTTACTGCTCAAACTGCTTGCAAAGTCTTTTACGCAAGATAATGTTCGGGAAGTTTCTCTCACATTTTTTGTTTTCATGAACAAACACGCACGTACCCTACCACAACATCTCCGATATTTTGGAAGTGCTGTCAGAGGGATGTACGTTACTGAGAAAAGTTGATTTTTAAACGCAAAGCTTTTAATTGTTGCTTAATGAAATACTGCAGCACTTTGCTACCAGCTGCTTAAAGTGTTCAGCACCTGGTGTTCGTTTTTGATGTTGCGCAAATTTGTAGAAGGAAACATCAATAAAGAAGGTTTGAAAGACTCACTGTAAGTGGCGTATCATGGATCCGATAATTTGGGTTACACTCCCTCATCAAAAGTATGCAGCCACTTGCCTATCCACAAATTTCTTGCAATAAAAGAGGAATTAATATCGAGTTGGTCCATACTTTGTTGTTATCACAGGATCCACTTTTCTGGGAAGGCTTTCAACTAGATTTTGGTAGGTAGCCGTGGGAATTTCCTTCCATTCTGCCATAAGGGCTTTAGTCATGTCGTTCTCAGATGTCGGCGGTTCTTCCTCACTCGCAGACAGCGTTCAATTCATCCCAAACATGTTCCAAAGTTCCCTGCAGGCCAGTCTAGTTCCGCCATTGCAATCTCATCAATCCAGTCCTTCACGGACCTCGCATTGGGGACGGAGGTGAAGAAAGAAAGAGCATTCACCGAATTGTTGCCATAATGTTGGGAGCACATAAATGTCGAGAGTGTATTATAGGCCACATCGAGTGGAACTGACGGTATCTTCCCAAATCATGATAAACAGCCTCAGATAATGATTCCTCCTTCACCAAACATTACAATTGCCACAACAAAGTCGCGATCTGGCAGGCCACGTACCATGTAGGGACTGCGTTGTGACATTCTCTGGATGTGAAGGAGGCCAGATAGCGTCCACACACAGACTCGACCGTTTGACTTCATGGTGAGGCGTAATTCATCATCTCCACCAAACGGGCCAGTACTCAGTGCCACAAACTCAGTCGCAACCTGGTAGGCCATGTGCCATGTAGCGACTGTGTTGCACCTGGCGTCCTCCACACCATTTCTAGATGGTGAGGTGTGATTCATCATCACCAAACTTCACAATTGCCACAAGTCAGTCTCGACCTGGTAGGCCAAGTACCATGCAGCGACTGTGTTGTGGCAATGTCTGGATAGGAAGGAGGCCAGGTAGCGTTCACCTACCTGGCCTCCTTTGCATTCAGACATTGCCACAACACCCAAACTCTTCCGTTGGACTTCAAGAGGGTGAGGCGTAATTCATCATTACATAGAACGCGTTTAAAGTGCTCTAGAGTCGTTCACTAGAGCCGAGTTCCACACCACTTGGCGTTGATACTGCTTTTGTTTGGTTTGTGTGCGGCTGCTTGGCCATGGAAAACCATTCGCTTTAGCTTTCGACGAATCAGTATGGTGTTAGTGTTGCTTTTATAGAGGCATTTCTGGTACTTGGTGGTGAGTGTTGCAACCTACGACAGGTGATTTTGTCGCATCACCCGCTTCAGTACTCGGCGGTCCCGCTTTGTCATTTTATGTTGCCTACCAGGTTTCGATTGTTCTTGTTACTCCTATGTGTTTCCACTTCAAACTAACATACAGTTGATCGGGGCAGTTGCAGCAAGAGAGAAATTACCCTAACTGACTGGTTGCTAAGATGTCATCCTATGGCTGTACGACATTGAAAATCGCTGAGCTCTACCGTAAGACCCATTCCACTGTTCATGCTTGTCTATGATGTTTACCTGGTCAGATGCGTCTTTGTATACCTGTATGGGCCACGGCTGTAACGTTTATGGGCAAATCCATTATTCAAAACGGGTGTCCGAACGCCTTTGATCACATACAGAAGTGTATCTGCTCTCTCCTCCCTGAGGAAGTATTTTGTTTTCCTTTACGCAACAGCAGCATTTTTGCTTGATTTATTTCACAAAATAATTTTTGAGATGCACGTTGACATAACTGTATGAATATTTTTCAATGTAGCCTCCTACTGTTCCATGCAATTATTGATCCCATAGGTCTTTTTGTTTTCCACAGGGGTTTTTCGGCTTTCACGGAAGTAATATAGAGCCTTTGCACCGACGTCATTTCTGACGTCACGGTTACTTCCGGATGGTTAAGAGAAAGTTCGGCTGCTAAGGTTCCCATAGGATTGACATGGGGAAACGATTTCTGGGCACTCTGTCACTCGATTGTTTGAGGTTTTAGAAATGGTTAAAAGTTGTGTGGCGTATGGGTGCTACTCAAAGTACGAGTAAGGTAGTGGAATTTCCTTTTATCGCTTTCCAACGGGAGAAAAACGCCTGATTATGTGGGAAATAGCCGTAAATCGGAATGCATGGACGCCCAGGCCGTATGACAGGATCTGCAGTAAACACTTCATTTCAGGTATCGTAAATCTGCATATTTTACTACGTTAATAGTCGAATTTATAGCAGTACATTTTTTTTTATTGGAGGGTTAACGACCACCGTGAGCAACTCAATGGGCTATAAGCAGTCGCCCGTCCCTAATTTAGGGTCACTGGTTCCAGGGAAGGGAGAGAACCAGTGCCGTAAGACAAACACAACATCCATGCCTCACCGGGATTCGAACCCGGACCCCGTTCGGACGAATAATCAGAGGCCATCGCTTAGACCACTGCGCCACCGGGCGGCGTACATTTTCTAACTCACTCTTATTTTCTAACTCACTCATATTACGTAAATCCTTGTTATTCTGTTTAAAATGTTCTGAATGCATGACGAATTAACTGTGCTGTCGAATCGGAAATTGCTAAGCTTTCGTGAACTTTCAAGATTTTGTACTGTTACTGATTTCTAAATACTGAAACAGATGCCTTTTCTTACGAACCGAAATTTCAGGATATACACAGTGCGTCAAAGAATTTGTAAGACTGGATCTGTAAAATGAAATAGAAACAAAAAAACATAATTTGTTTTAGTTTCTTATTCAAAATAAGTCCCTCCGGCTTCAATACACTTGTTACAGCGATGTAATAATGATTCGAATGCCTGTTCCAGTTCACTTTGCGGAATTGCCTCTAAGAACGCGTCGAAGCTGTTTGTGTGGTCGAAATATCATCAAAATAACACACCCTTTTAACGTCATTTAAAGTTTTGGGAACAAAGAAAAATCGCAGGGTGCTAAATCAGGCAAATACGGTGGATGATTCAACATACAGACGTTATTTTTCGCCAAAAATCTACGAACAAGAAGTGAGGTGTGACTGGGTGCATTATGTGCAACAAACACCAACTGTTTTCATCTCAATATTCTGGACGAATGCGACGAATTCTGCCCATCAAACGCCTCAAAACATTTCAATAAAACTCACCAGTAATTGTTTGTCCACTTGGAACAAATTCTTTGTGGATAATACCCTTACTATCGAAGAATGTAATGAGCATTGTTTTGATTTTCAATGGAACTTTTCTTGTTTTTTTGGCTTGTGGCGAGTTTTTTTACTTCCATTCCGCACTTTGTCGCTTTGTTTTAGGATCATATTGAAAACACAATGTTTCATCACCAGTAACAATTGATTTTAAGAAGTTTGGATCATTTTCAGCGGCTGAAATGATGTCTCTGCAATGTGCACTTCTCCTTGATTTTTGTTCATTGGTAAACGTGTGTGGAACAAATTTAGCACAGACTTTTGTTTTGCCCAAATCTTCATGCAGGATGGTTCGAATCGTTTCTTTGTTTATGTTTAAAGACTCTTCCATCATTCTTAGTGACGCACATCGAATGTTTGCCACGAAATAACGCACTTTTTCAATAATCTCAGGTGTCCTAGATGAACTTGGTCTGCCGGTATGCTTATCATCTAGCGTCTCTCTTCCATCCAAAAAACGTTTGTGCCACAGGAAAACATGTGATCTACTTAAACAAAACTCACCGTAAACTTATTTCATCATTTGGTACGTTTCTGAGGCACTTTTACAAAGTTTTGCCTTAAATTTAATAACAGCCCTTTGTTCCATCTTAATAATTCAACATGAAAAAAATTTTACGTCTCTAATGAACGGCCGTTTCGTTTGAGGTACTTTAACAACTGCGCAGTACTTTTGGCAGAAAGCAAGCAGATAGTCACGGTTTATAACGCATTCGCGATTACACTGGTGGCACCACCGTAGGCCGAAATCTAGCGCCAGTCTTAAAAATTCTTTGACGCACTGTGTATACGTCCACATAGAATTAGCGGGTGCTGTTATGCATTATTGTGTCGTCCGTTTGCAAGAATCTGTTTTTTTTTTTTTGGTGAAAATATAGTCTTTTTTTCGGGATATGATAAGTCGGTATTTTCTTTTTTTTAATTGCAATGTACACTGGAACCACCCATACAGAGTGGAACCAGTCAGAAATTCAACAACTCACCTTAGACCGGATAAAAAAATTTTCGTTTTCAGTCTTCGAAATTAATAGATTTCTAACAAACCCACTGGTAAAATATTTATATGCATCAAGGCTTTTATAAGTTTTTACAGCTTTTCCGGTATAATACGAAAAACTGCCTATTAATTACACTGCTGGCCACCCAAAATGCAACACCAAGAAGGAAGCATCCGATTGGCCTGAAATTCGCACTATGCGTCGCCCGCGAGAGGACATGCAAACGATTAGCATTGCAGGGCATATGCAAATCATGTGCGCCCGGCACGCCACCGAGAAGCACTATAAGAAGGGTGCACAGAAGGTGGGGTGTAAGTAGTGGAAGTGCGTGGGAAGCTTCCTGATGCATCGTCGCAGAATACGGCAGTCATTCCAGCACGTTTCGGAGTTCGACAGAGGGCGAATAGTGGCTTCATGATCATGATCATATATAGAGGATTTCAGGATGGGAGTGTCTGACCCCAAGTCTTTAACAACCCTTAGAAATAGGAAACTAGGAGATTTGGGCTAGAGCACCCCATAGGAAAGTGACACGGAAGCGAAGTAGAAAGGGGGAGAAAGGCGCCCTTATTTATTAGGGGGGCTAGTACCCGGGGTCAGACGGCTTAACGTGCCCATCCGACGCACGGCGGAGATTTAGTGGATCGAGCGTTCGTACCTGCCTGGAATCGAACCTGAGGCCCTTTCCGTGGCAGTCACGAACGTTGCACACTCGGCCATCCGCGGCCTGACGAATAGTGGCTTATCGCGACAGCGGTTTATCGCACCGAGACATCGGTGCCCGTGTGGGAAGACATCCAGCCACAGTGAGGTGAGTATGGAGGGACGCACGGACCGACGTGCGGGGATGCCGCAGCCGCGGCACACCGCCGAACGAGAGGACCGGCATGTTGTGCGGCGTGCATTGACGGCTCGCACAGCCATATCACGAACGTTAGCGCAGGAATTAGGGTGTGCTGCGCAACAACCTGTGTTAGCACGTACCGTTCGACGTCGTCTGCAGGAGTGGGGGCTTGTCGCACGGCGCCTATTGCTCCGATTATCATTGACATTACACCACCGGCGAGTGCGGCAACAGTGGGCCATTGAACGCCGCACCTGGGCTACGGAATAGCACGATATTGTCTTTTCCGACGAATCCCGCTTCTGCCTGCAACACCACGATGGTCGGATCCGCGTGTGGCGACACCGCGGTGAGAGATTGTATGACCGCCATACCGGTCCGTCGCCTGGCGTTATAGTTTGATGCGCAATTGGATATGACACCCGCACCCCTCTGGTACGCATCGCCGGTACACTCAACAAGCCACCACTACATCTCCGACGTTTTGGAGCCTGTAGTGCTCCCTTACCTGCAGGACCTGCCAGCGGCCACGTTTCAACAGGACAATGCGCGCCCGCACGTGGGACGCATCGTGAAACAATTCTTCACGGCCCATCAGGTGTCACTGCTACCGTCGCCCACCTGTTCTCCCGATATGTCGCCCATCGAACACGTCTGGTCGCTGATCGGCAAGCGAGTGGCCTGGCAAGCACCACCCGCGGCTAATCCTGATGAACTGTGGCAACGTGTGGAAGCAGCCTGGTCCGACATACCCCAAGCCCACATCCAAAGCCTCTTTCGTTCGATGCCGCGGCGTGTAGCGGCCGTTATTGCCAGCCATGGGGGCCACTCGAACTATTGATGTCTGCGTGTTCCGCAAGTCGTACGGGCCTGTAAGCTCAATCGTTTCATCTTTGTATCGGTTGTTATGTGTCCAATAAATCTGGCTTTGCTATCTCGTGTACTTCTTGGTGTTGCATTTTGGGTGGCCATTAGCGTATTTTACACATAGGACAAGCAACGTTTCCCTTCAGTTATTTCCTATGCACCCAAAATTACGATAATATTGTTTTCTGTAATCGTAAGTTAAAAGATGCAACGCCCAATTTATCCTCCATTGAAAAAATTAATACGTAGTATTATAACAACGGAAAATTCCTTCTTTTCGCACAGGTAAAGACGCTTAATTAACGTTGTAACGTTGTTTACATGGTGCATCCTGTTCCCACTAAAGGGGCTCTGACGACCGCCCATAGCGGTATAACTATACCATCGGGATCAGAGGAAATTCTATCCCACACTCACCAACCCGCTTGGCCAGCGTGGTGAGTTATGGCCAAACCCTCCAAAATGATTCCACAACTTAAATCTTGGCCCTCAGTCTCCGGCAGCTGGAATGTACCTGGCCAAGGCAGCGGCCAGTGCGACATGAAGGCAGAGGGTGCTAAGAATCCCCGGAGGACCGGACTAGGCTGCCATCTGATGCTGACCTTGGCTACTTACAATGGACGCTCCCTATCTTCTGATTCAAGGCTTCTTGAATTGGAAGAGGAACTACAAAGGATCAAGTGGGACATCGTGGGGCTAAGTGAGGTAAGGAGAAAAGGAGAAGATCTCATCGAACTGAAAAGTGGACATCTCTTCTACTATCGTGGGACAGATACTGGCAGAACTAGTGGTGTTGGATTTATAATAAACAAGAAACTGAAGGACAAAGTTGTAGAAGTTGAAAGTTCTTCTGACAGAGCTGCACGACTTGTTATCCAACTCTCGAAAAGATACCAGGCTCAGATTATTCAAATTTATGCACCCACCACAAGTCATCCTGAAGAAGAAATTGAAGAATTTTATGAGGAAATTTGTCATCTAAATAATAAAGGTAAGCAGCACTTGAAAATAATTATGGGAGATTTCAATGCAAAAATAGGGCAACGGCAACAGAATGAAACTTCAGTAGGTAAATTCGGTCATGGCAACAGAAACCAGCGTGGAAATACTCTCGTTGAGTTTGCAGAGGCAGAAGGGTTTTTCATCTTGAACTCCTTCTTCAAGAAAAAGTCACACAGGAAATGGACATGGAGACATCCAAATGGGACGACAAGTGAAATTGATTTTATTATGTGTAACAAAAAATTCGTCATAGAAGACTGCAATGTGCTAAACAAGTTCAACACAGGCAGTGACCATAGATTGGTGAGATGTAAGATGCACCTCAACACTAAACTTGAACGTGGCAAGCTCATAAGACAAACAAAATCTATTGACATAACCAACCTTAAAAAACACCATAATACCTTCAAGTTAGAACTGAAGAACAGGTTCTCTGCTTTAGAAGGCCTAACATCGGAAGAAGTGGACATCTCTGAAGTTAACAGAAAAGTAACCAAAGCTCTTATGGAAACAGCAACAAAATTAGCTGGGTCTAAGAACAAGTTGCATGTGAACAAATTATCAGGAAAAACCAAAATGTTGATGCAAAAAAGAAGAGATATGAGGACAACTAAAGAAGATGTGACTTCCAAAGTGGAATATATAGAGCTATGCAAGACAGTAAGAAAAAGTATCACTGAAGACGTAAGGAAATTCAACTGTGAACTAGTGAAGAAAGCAATTGAAAACAACCAAAGCCTAAAGATAGCAAAGGGACATCTCAGTAAGGGAAGAAAACAGATTATGGCACTGAGAAAAGAAGATGGTTCTGTAACAAGAAATAGAGGCGAAATTTTGACAAGAGTGAAAGATTTCTACTCTAAATTATATGAAAGGGATGATATATGCACTCCAGACATCATGAAAGATACCAGTACCAGAGTTCCTCCAGTCCTTCCAGCAGAAGTTGCACATGCAATCAAGAACATGAAGCGAGGAAAAGCTCCAGGAGAAGATGGAATTACTGTAGACATCATACAAGAAGCAAGTGGAGAAATCGAAACAGTACTCGCCCAAATTTTCACTCGATGCCTTAATGAAGGAAAGATTCCTGAGGATTGGAACACCGCTACAATGATCCTGCTACATAAGAAAGGTGACATTGAGGATCTCGGAAACTACAGACCTATCAGCCTCCTATCAGTAGTTTATAAAATCTTCACTAAAGTTCTTTCACACCGCTTGAAGGTAGCACTAGACATGGCTCAACCGAGAGAACAAGCTGGATTCAGGAGTGGCTACAGCACAATAGATCATATCCACGTGCTGAGAGAACTAATTGAAAGAGCGAGGGAATATGAACTTCCATTGTGCATGGCTTTTATCGATTATGAAAAAGCCTTTGATTCGGTGAAACCATCAGCAGTTACAATGGCTCTGAAAACCTGCGGTATTGAAGATGCATACATTAATATTATTAATAACATCTATGAAAATGCAAGTGCAAAGATTAGGCTGTTTGAAAATGCAACACACGTAAAAATTGGAAAGGGAGTGAGACAAGGTGACACCATATCTCCGAAGCTCTTTAATGCCACATTGGAGGGTGTTTTTCAGTCGCTGAGCTGGGAAAACAAGGGGATAAAAATTAATGGAGATTATCTAACCCACCTTCGTTTTGCTGATGACGTAGTCATTTTTGCAACTACCCCATCAGAGCTGCAGAGTATGATCCAGGAACTTGCTGACAAGAGTAAAGAAGTGGGATTAAAAATGAACTTTCAGAAGACATAAGTGATGTTCAATGCTTTTACAAGAAATGAAGATTTATCGATTGATGGAGAAAAGCTGGAGATAACAGACACGTACGTTTATCTTGGACAGCAGATATCAAGTGAGGGTCACATTGATGAAGAAATTAATCGGCGTACAAAACTTGCCTGGAGAGCTTTTGGAAGAAACAGCATAATTTTCAAGAGCAATATGCCATTATGTCTTAAAAGAAAAGTGTTTGATCAATGCATCCTTCCAGTGCTTACGTATGGTGCAGAGACGTGGACCTTAACTAAAAGAGACATACAAAGGCTGCAGACAACTCAAAGAAGCATGGAGAGGTGCATGCTTGGTGTAACCAGGAGAGATAAGAAGAGGAACTCGTGGATCCGAAAAATGACAAGAGTGGAAGACATCATGATCAGAGTTAAATCCCTGAAATGGCAATGGGCTGGACATACTGCCAGAAGGACAGATCATCGATGGACAGCCGAAATTTTAGATTGGATTCCAAGGGACAGGAAAAGACCCAGAAGAAGACCACATAGGAGATGGGTGGATGAAATTCGAAAGTATGCAGGGGTGACATGGAGGAGACTGGCACAAGACAGACCGTTGTGGAGGAAACTTGGGGAGACCTTCGTCCAGCAGTGGATTGATAATGGTTGACAATGATGATGATGATGATGACATAGGAAGCATGCCGTTTTGCCGTACAAACTCTGAGATCAAAATGTCGCCAGCTGCTGCCACTCATTTACACAAGAACTTCCAGTCTATGTATCTTTTTTTTCTTTTTTTTTAATTGGAGGTTTAACGACCACCGTGAGCAACTCAATGGGCTATAAGCAGTCGCCCGTCCCTAATTTAGGGTCACTGGTTCCAGGGAAGGGACAGAGCCAGTGCCGTAAGACAAACACAACATCCATGCCTGACCGGGATTCGAACCCGGACACCTTACGGACGAATGATCAGAGGCCATCGCTTAGACCACTGCGCCACCGGGGCGGCTTTTTTTCTGCTTTGGGTTTTAACGTCAACCATGATGAACTCAAAGGGAAATAAAGCAGTCTCCTTTCCCTCATTTGGGGCCACTGAATCAGAGTTGCAAACGGGCCAAAAATTTTGGACCCGGACTCGGACATTACATAATTGGACCCTACCAGAACCTGATCCGGACAAATCTGCTTTGAATAAATTCGAATATATCACCATCATTGCCAATCATTATCAATCCACTGCTGGATGAAGGTCTCTCGAAGTTTCTTCAGCAACCGGAAGTCTTGGGCCAGTTTCCTTCATACACCCATCTCTCACGTGAACTTCTTCTGGGTCTTTTCCTGTCACCTGGAATCCAGTCTAAAATTTCGGTTGTTCATCGGTGGTCCGTTCTCGTGGCAATCTGTCCAGCTCATTGACAGTTCAGGGAATTTACTCTCATCATGGTTTCTTCCACTCTTGGCATTTTTCTTATCCATGAGTTCCTCTTTTTATCTTTCTTGGTTAAACAAAGCATCTACGCTTCTTTCAGTTGTCTGCAGTCACTGTATGACTTGTTTAGTTAAGGTCCACTCTCTGCTCCGTACATAAGCACTGGAAGGATGCATTGATAAAACACTTTTCTTTTAAAACATAATGACACATTGCTTTTAAAAATTGTATTGTTTCTTTCAAAAGCACTCCAACCAAGTTTTTTACGCCAACTAATTTCTTCATCAGAGTGACCCTCGCTTGATATCTTCCGCCCAAAGTAAATGTAATAATTGGTTATCTCCAGCTTTTACTCATCAACTGATAAATCTTCATTCCTTGTAAAAGCATTGTACTTCAGTTTTGTCTTCTGAAAATTCATTTTTAATCCCATTTCTTCACCTTTCCTTCTCAGCAAGTTCCTGGATCATACTCTGCAACTCTGAAGCATTATTAAAAAGACCTCTGAAGGATTTTTTGAAATATTGTTTTCTTTTTCAAAAATAAAACGGGGTCAGGAACACCTTAACCCGACCCGTTTTACCCGAAAGAAATTGTCGACCCGTTGACCTGTGACCCGTTTCAATCCCTGCACTGAATCCTGGAAAGGTACAGAGCCAGCGACATATGGCAAGCACACCGCATATGTGGGACTCGAACACGGATCGACTCTGACGAACGGCTGCAGGTCAGCTCTTAGACCACTGCTCCACAGGGACAGCTAATTTAGGGTCCTCTGACTTGGTTAATATTTGAAAGTTATGCTAAAATAAGCCGTTCAACAATGAACATCCCATTCTGCTTATTCTTTCATGCCTACCACAAACTGCTAGTGTACGAGGATCTGTAAGGAATACAACACGCGACATTTATTCAAACGCGCAACAAAAATTCAACCATACCCAAAACAAGACCGATGTTGTAACGTGACATGCATTCTGCAAACACACTGCATTAAATTTTAATAATATTACTTGTTTTCTGTTTTTTTCGATAAAATCACCATGGCGATTGGGGCAGTTATCTCGTTCACAATGAATTTGCTCATTTCAATTACGTAATAAGAAGTTCCTGTTTTATGCACGAAGTCATAAAGCTTCTGTTCCATGGCCTCATTAACATGAATAAACTGTTGGCCAGTTAAATGGTTTTTGAAATACCATGTCGTTCTGAAAATAATGGCCGATTTGGAGGGTAAAAATGAAAGAGACATACCTCATAGCACTTAACCTTGTTTTATTCGAAATAGGCGCCTTTAGCAGCTACACACCTCTGCCAGCGAGTGACAAATGTTTCAATGCCAGTCCGGAAGAAATCTGGCTCCCTAGATGCAAGAAAGGCCAGGGATGCAATTTCGGCCTCCTCTCGGCTCTGAAGGTCCTGTTCTTGAGATAATTTCTAAAATGTATGAGCAGATGGAAATCGGTAGATGCCAAGTCAGGCGAGTAGGCTGCATGTGGGAGGGTTTCGCACCACAGTTCGTGTAGTTGCTGTCTGACGTCAATAACCTGCTTCAGTGGTGTACATTAAACCATCTCCACCTCAACATCTCCAAGTGTCATGTCGTTTCCTTTTCACGGAAAATAATACCAATTCTTTTTGACTACAAAGCTGGCGACTATATCTTACCCGGACAAACGAAGTCCAGGATTTAGGAGTCATGTTTGATTCGAACTTGGACTTTAAAAGTCATATCAAAAGAATTGTACGTACAGCGTACAGAAAACTTGGATTTATCATGCGGCATTCCAAGTATTGCTCGAATGCTCAGATACTTATTCGCATTTTTGAAACTACGGTCAGATCCTCCCTGGAATATGCGGCGATCATTTGGAGTCCTAGCCAAGTAACTCTAGTAAATGAAATCGAGAAAGTTCAGAAAAAGTTTCTTTGACACCTTTTTTATAAATCGACCGTTATTTATATAGCTGACATCCCGACTGCTGATCTTCTGACATTCTTCAAGATGACTTCTATGCAATCGCTGTTCTGATGCGAAGAGCTTCAATACTATCTCCTGCTAGCGTTTCCATGACAACATGAATGAGCTACGGAGCTCGTGAGTGGCCATTGCTTTGGCCAAGGGTTCACTCCGTAAAAAACGAAGACTTCGGACAACCTCAGTCCTTCCATGCTTCCAGCGCGTGTTTCTTGAGAGTTCTTTCAGTTTGTGTGAAGTGTCAATGAATTAAAATCAGTGATATTACATCTTAAATTCGTGGCTTTGTTGGATTTGAACTGTTTTGATAAATTTTGTGAAAGCTTCCCTGAACATCTATTATCAGAGCTTAAAGAACTCTATGCTTTAAATTTTGATACAGCTCGATTAAAAATGAACTGAAGGTGTTTTATTTCCCTGATGAATACAAAACAAATCAGTAAGATACATTACTTGTTACATAAAGTTGAATAATTGGACATAGTGTTTATTGAGGTGTAGAAATTAGCAGACCTAATATTAAACTGTTCATCAACAACTGCAACTGCCGAAAGAAGTTTTTCTGTATTAAAAAGAATCAAGATATATCTTAGAGCCACATAAGGACATGCACATTCGTGCAAATTGGCTGGTTTGTTAATAGAGAAAAACATTATTTTTAAATATGAAAAAGTACTCGGAAGAAACATTTTTGTGAAAACGTAACACTCAAGTTCACACAAAAGGAAAGAAGAATGGACTTCGTGTACAAATAATTGTTCGAATCCTAATCCTCATAATTATTTGGTGTATCATTTTATAGCAATAGCATATACCTAAAATTTAGAAAAAATGTTGCTTCTATTACTTAACAATTAAAAAATAAACTTCGCTATTAAAAAAAAAGTAGGGGGGGAAGTGAAATAGCCCAGCAGCTCTCGTACCGAAGATACGCCAATGGATACTTAGCTCCTCATGTGCAGGTTCGGGCATCTGCCACACGACCCATGCTCCTCCGCTTTTCACGCACAAAGCAGTAAAGTAGCAAGGTTTTACTGTAAATGGTGAGACACGCGAATAAAAGTTCAGTAGTTGGCGATCCTGTGGACAAACACAGCTGCTGGATCAGAAAGGTCAAAGAAGACTGGCGAGAATTGCGCAAGAAAAAGACGGGCTTCGACCCGGAAAATCACTACGGAATTCAAAAATCGTGTGCCGAGGATCAGTCTCCGTACTTACCACATATAGAAAATTGGCGCGAATGGGCTGCAGCAGCCTGTGACCAAGTAGCCAGTCAGCTCTAATTTCTTTGATCCACACAGTTCTCATCCACGGGAACGGCGATTGTTGGAATTTTTTTGCGTAAACTCGGGAACGGTGATTGTTGGAATTTTTCATTCACGGTAAACTCTTTCTACGACTGTGCGTTTCTGAAAAGCGCAGGAGGACTGCCGTCAGAGAGAAACTCGAACCGGTTCGCAAGGTGCCAGTAATGCTCAAAGTCGCTCAGACTACTCGTTTTTCCCATTCCTATCCTCAATCCAAACGCTAATTGATGTTTGACGAGCTGGTCTGCTTGACTTATACGGCGCACGGTGCTAATATGTCTGCTTACGTGCTGGAGTCAGCCATTTATGTAATGAGAGACAGCAGAGGCGTACACAGAATTTGGGGGGGGGGGTGCGACTGAAAATGGAAGTTATTAAAATCCATCAGAATAAAATAAAAGTTAATGAAAAATAGAAGAAAAAATTAAGGCATTATTTTCTAATGTAACTTTGTACGTCACATTTTAACAAAAAAAAAAAAAAAAAAAAAACACACACACACTTTTGGGGGAAGGGAAGGCCCTTAGCCCCCCTTCCCTCACAAGATCCTTTCCTTCCGGTTTATTAGCATGTTTACTTAATAAAGCGCCATCTCAGATTTGACCACTGCATTTTGATATTTTCACAACAGCAGAAGCTGGGAAAAGAATTGAATGACAGAATAAATCGCTGAGTACTTTCTTTTTTTGTTCGGATATACATGTTTATAGAATATTTCCTCATATTTAAAACTTCTTGATTTCTAAGTTTGGTAACCGAGTTGAATGTCGAATTTACCTGCGGGGAGTAACTCATGTAGCTAATGTGCTTCATTAAGTATGGTTAAATAAACGTGGGATTTTTTTATTCTGTGTTAAAAATGCATGATATTTTATTATTGTAAATTAAATATTCACAATATCACACCATTTCTGAACTGACCACTCTCTCTCTCTCTCTCTCTTTTCCCACCCCTCTCTCTCTTATGATTAGCAGTTTCGAAAATGACTAGACCCAAAACTGGAAAACCTAACGTACTCTTAAATATTAATTTTTGAATTTCGTGGAAAATGAGATGAGGGACAAATTTCTGACAAAAAAAAAAAAAAAAAAAAAAAAAAAGAGATATAGGCTGCTGTCCGCGCTGGACACGGGGTTACTGGTGGTCACGATAATGTGACTCGACCGTGTATACCCGAGAACTATCAGACTGAACGTATTTTTTGAAAACTAAGGAATGGGTTGATTTTAAAGCTCCATACAAAGCCAATGCTTGAATTAATATATTTTTTTTAAATTTAGACTAAGTTTATACTGTATAATTCGTAGAATCCATCATTTTTGAAGGAAGAACACAAATTAACAACAACAATAACAAAAGATATGGAACTAAATTTCTGAAAAAAAAAATAGTGATATGGGACTAAATTTCTCATAATGACGTGTTTTAAGTCTGAATATTTATTTCATGGATTTCAGGAAGTGTCATTCGTTCAGAGTTTTTATTAATAATAAATCTTCATTTCAGGTAACTGAAAACACCCGCACAGATCAGTATTTTGTGAAATACGTATGCAGAGTTTTAGGGTTTGGGTTTTCGAAAAATGCTCTTCCTCCAAAAATGATGGATTCTACGAATTATATAAACTTAGTCTAAATTTAAAAATAAATATTAATTCAAGCATTTGCTTTGTACGGAGCTTTAAAATCAACCCATTCCTTGGTTTTCAAAAAACGCGTCCAATTTTAAAGTTTTGAGTTATACGGGGTCGAGCCACATTGTCGTGACCGCCAGCTACTACCCAGAGTAACCGCCGTGTGCAGCGCGGACAGCAGCTAGACGGGCTGGGAGTGACTCAATAAGGTGCTGGAAAGTGTTCACAGGTATGTGGAGCCATGTTGACTGCAGTGCATCTGACAGCTGCTGGAGGGTGCGTAGTGGAGGATTCATAGAATGAACAACGCGATTGAAATGGTCCCACACATGCTCAATTGGGTTTAAGTTTGAGGAATTAGGGGACCAGGAAAGTATTTCGAAGTTTTCATCGTGCTCTTCTAACCAATTTCGGACATTTTTAGCTGTGACACGTCGCATTTTCATTCTGGAAGATCCGTTCTGCCCCAGGGAAGACAATCAGCATGTGTGGGGGTACGTGATCTGCAAGGAGGGATTCATAACGAATTCGGTCCATAGTGCCTTCCACAGGTATGAGTGGACCCCGAGAATGCCACGAAAACATTCCCCAGACCATAACGCTGCCCCCACCAGCTTGTGTTCTGCCAGCAATGGTTGAAGAGTGTTTGTTCTCCGATGTTTCTCGCCTTATACGCCAACGTCTATCCGTCCGATGAAGCAGAAAACGTGACTCATCGGAGAAGGCCAATCAGCGGAGGTCCAATTCCGATGCTGCCGTGTAATTGTAAGCCTTTTCTGCCGATGCACCTTCGTTAGCATAGGTGCAGTGACCATCCGTCTGCATCGCAGCCCTATAAGCAGCAGGGTTCGCTGGATTTTCGTTTTAGACACACGCCCGGTAGACTCCTGGTTCATTCGGCCAGTGTGTTTCTCCACTGTAGCGTGTCGATCGGCAATCACGCACCTTCGAAGCCGAAGTTCACCTCTCACATCAATGACACATCATGCTCCGCAGTTTCCAAGTCGCTTATTCGCAATGGTGACATTCCTCCAATCACGATACACTTTAACTACGCCAGCACGCGAACAGTTCACAAAGTGCGCTGTTTCAGAAATACAGTCACCCTTGACCCGAAAGCCGATAATCATCCCTTTTTTCAATTCTGATAAAACGCTCCTTTTATTCCAGGCCACAACGAGTGATATGTTTGTAGACTGCCTACAGCACACCTTATATACCCTCCAAATCAGCTCACGACATGTGCCTTCTTTCATTGGCTACGCGCTGTTGACGTCAAAAGTAGGAGGTGGTCACAATAATGTGATTCGACTGAGTGCAAAATGAAGTTCAGACCGTTACAATAGCTAGAAACTGTACAGTCTCAAAATTTCTTTAGTAAGACTAAAGAAATTAGTTATAAATCAAGCAGTTTGGTTTGTTAGAGAAAACTGTGCGTGATGTTATATTTCACGAAGTCTTTCCTGTAATCTTGATGGTATAACAAGTACGACGAAGAAAGATAGTTCTTCTGTTCTCTTTTTTTTTAACAGAAATTAGGATTATCAGTTTGTATGTAAGTAAAAACAAATGTCTTAAGCCTTCAATCTTTAATCTTTCATGGCCTGCGTTAAATAATATCTGCGGCTGTATAGACTAGGTAGCAATTCTTTGTGTTGGGAATGAAACTGATAACTAGTGTGTGGATGTAATAATACTTATTGTTGAGGCCAAGCTCACTGAATTTTGTCAACTGATGCCTAGACAGAGAAACAATCTCCTATGCGCTTTCGTTCTAGAAGTCATGAAACCCGGGAGATTTCATGTCTGAGACAGAAAGCCCTCCGTCTGTTGAGAGCAGTTAAAAAATAGCGTTGTGGATTTATGTCTGATGTGTTGCTGAGTGATATGTACCTACTATAGTCTCTCTCTAAGTTCAGTCTTTCAGCAGACTACAATTGCTCATCAAACGTGTGCCTGAACTAGCAGTTAATGCAAAAGGAAAACGAATTTTGCCGGACGGTTGTGGGATTTATTTCTGGAAAGTTATAGATACCGAAGTAGATGTCTGGTGCGCCATCTTGTACCGTCAGACTAACGATACTGAAATTGTATACTTAACAAATATTCGAAAAATAGGCTATTCTCTTCTAATTCCTCAGTTTAAAGTCCACCGAAGATCTGTGAAACTGCTTTTGAGTCTGTTGAGAATGACATAGATTTCTAACTAACTACAAGAGACATTTGCTGATTGATGATATATGCAACCTTAAAACTGCTGAATGTTTGATTTTTTCTTATAAGTAAAAATCAGTAACTGGAAGTAATAGCACTGCTGCTACATCCTGCTACTGCTTGCACGTGTGTCATGTAACATCGCTGCGACGGATACTCTAATAGTCTAATTTAACGAAACATTATTTCTCCGAACGAGTTTCCCGAAGTTGGCATCCTGACAGTCAGTTCATGGCCAATAAAAAGTAGGTGAAGTAAGATATGTGATGTACGAACTATATAAGAGAGAGAGATAAGATTGTAAGAGTTTACTTATTTGCGAAGAGATATACACTCAATGGACGAGCAACATGAGGGTAACAGAAATTACTACCGCAGATGTTCAGAAGTCAATAATTTGTAAAGCACGTTCGCTGCCGTACCCATGGAGCTGTAATTCCCATGGCATAACATTAA
This sequence comes from Macrothele yani, assembly GCA_039090855.1. Taxonomy (NCBI): domain Eukaryota; kingdom Metazoa; phylum Arthropoda; class Arachnida; order Araneae; family Macrothelidae; genus Macrothele; species Macrothele yani. Next base: position 117,274,738 of record CM077011.1, read on the forward strand.
TTCGTACGTCTCATAATAAATTACCATGGCAGTCTGGAGCTCTGTGTTGTTCATCGTTATTTCTCGATCAATGGAAGAAGGTGGCGTGATGCACCGAATCATGTCATAAATTGTGGTGCCGGGACAGTCGATTTTGACTTTGCAGAATGTCTGGTAAGCGTCATGCTAAGAACATATATTCGCAACACTGAAGTTTAGTTTCCAGACGCCTGCCTATCCACAAACTTCCCGTAATAGGAAAGGAATTAATATCGAGTTGGTCCACACTTTGCTGCTATCACAGCTTCTGCTTTGTTGTAAAGGCTTCCACTAGATTTTCGTGCGTTTCTGCGAGAACTGCTTTCCATTCTGGTGAAAGAGCATCAGTCACGTTGGTCACTGATGTCGGGAGGTTCGATTTGGCTCGCAGTCGGCGTTCCAATTTATCCCAAAAGTGTTCCATGGGGCTGATATCGGGACATTGTACATGCCAGTCAAGTTCTTCCACACACATCACATCAAACCATTCCTACATGGACTTCTCTCTGTGACTGGGGCATTGGGCTCTTGCTAAAAGAAAGGGCATTCACTAAACGGTTTCCATGATTTTGGGAGCACATAATTGTCGAGAATGTCCTTATAGGCCGCCAAGGAACTAGAACTAGGGGTACCAGTCCAAACCATGAAAAAAAGAACCCAGAGCATGATGCCTCCTCCACCAAACTTCGCAGTTGGGCAGGTAGCGTTCACCTGGCCTTCTCCACCCAGAGACCCTTTCGTAGGACTGCCAGATGGTGAATCATGATTCATCATTCCAGAGCAAGCATTTTCACTGCTCTTGAGTCCACTAGCCCCGAACTGTAAAGCGAAACTTGGCGTTGGTCTTGCTGATGTTAAGCTTATGTGTGGCTTATCGCCAATGAAAACCCATTGGCTTCAACTCTGGACGAACCTTTATGGTGCTTCCAGGGACATTTTTTGAACTCGGCGGTGTGCGTTACAACCGGTTTAGCTGCATCTCCATTTTTTGGCGGTGAGTGTTACAACAGATTCTATCGCACCACCCATTTTTTTGGCGGTGAGTGTTATAACCGATTTCGTCGCACTACCCTTTTTTTTTTGCGGCGAGTGTTACAACTGATTTTTGTCACACCACCCTATTTTGCGGTCGGCTGTCCCTCTCTACCAACTTAAGTGGTTTATTAGGTCGCCATTACGCAGTTGTTTATTCTAGGCTTTTACACTTCACGACATTATCACGAAGAGTTGATAGTGGTAGCGGCAGCAAGGCAGAAATTTCCCGAACTGATTTGTTACTAAGATGACATTCTATGACCATGCAACGTTGAAAGTCACTGCCGATAATTTAGGACCACTGGTATCAGGGAAAAGTACACCCCATACGCCTCATCGAGGATTGGTAAAGAGGCCAATCTCAGACAAATGATCAGATGCTAGCCAGAGTTGGAAGCGGGTCACACATTTTTGACCCGGACCCTACCCGGATCTGCAACTGACCCGGACCCGATCAGGAAAAATATTCTTTGAACTATAATATATGAGAATCAGGGCCGGATTAAGGCCTTAGTGGGCCTCTAGGCTGAGGCATCTGAGTTGAGCCCCAAAGAACTGATGACGGGGAATTATTATTAAGTCCGTTAAAGCACGAAACTATAACTACTAAATCATCTGCGGAGTTTTCATAAGTAACTGTATTTTTCATTGTTCTCACAAGACCATGAGTTAAAAGCATAAGATTCCTAGATTTTGTCTTAGATTTTCTAATGTTTTAGCATTGTATACTTTTCCTCGTGCATCGTTTTTGTTATGAAATGTGAAGCCACAGTGGACTTCAACCATTAACGGTTCCAAGTGCAAATTGGGATGTGTGGGTGGATGGTAGTGAAAAAAAGCTGAAACTCTCTCGCTGACCCCACTATACACTGCAATATGAAACTCTTGGTGAGTCACTGTCTTGAAATCTGTTCGTCTTCCAGTTTCTGACCAAGTGGAAATCATACGAGACAAAAATAAAATTATTTTGTAAACCTGTACCTCTATAATTTGTGCGGGCATGCTTTGTGGGCCCTTGGTCATGGTGGGCCCCAAGGCTAGAGCCCCTATAGACCCCCCCTTGATCCTGCCCTGATGAGCATATATAGGGCGTTCAAAAGTCTCTGCGGAGTGGGCATCTTAGGTTATCATCAAACAAATGTATTTTAGGAACGTATAATTTACGCACTTACTTACAGGAAGTATTGAAACTGTCGTCCTTCATTTGCAAAAAATAACCGTGTTCTACACATGTTTTCAAACACATCTGCGAGAGTCAAAAAGTCCCTCCAAAGTAATATTAAAGGTGTTTCACTTTATTTTGATGGCCCTACAGACAACAATTTTGAATTAAACAACTTGTTGTATGTGTAATTAATGTTTTTGCTCTTTTCTTGATAACATATCTAGCTTCAGAATATGTAGCAACACCATTTTCCACCAGTTTATGATGAGTTCAAAGTTTCCTAAATATAGATATTGTTTTCAACATTGCCACTCATAAGGATGGGACACTCTTCCTTCTGAGGAAACTCTTCCTCAGAAGGATGGGACAATCTTCCTTCTGAGAAAACTCTTCCTCAGAAGGATGGGACATTCTTCCTTCTGAGGAAACTCTTCCTCAGAAGGATGGGACATTCTTTCTTCTGAGGAAACTCTTCCTTCATATTGCATGACAAATCTTTTTTCAGTCCGCGGGCACCAGTATCGAGCATAAAATTCCACAGTGCGCATTTTTCTTTGAAAAAAATTATTTTTCTGCTTTTCAAAAATAAAACGGAAATAAAACCGGGTTAAATCTGGGTCAGAAACACATTGACCGCACCTTTTTGACCCACTAGAAATTGCTGACCCGTGACCCATTTCCATCTGGGATGCCAGCGCTTCAGACTGCCAGTTCGTTCCTAATTGAGGGCCACTGGTTCCAGGGAAGTGTCAGTGCCAGCGCCATAAGACAAGACAGCACCTATATTATATTGACAAAAGTCACAGGACACCCCTTCAAAGCAAATGAACGGATCCGCTGCGTCGTTAAGATGCGCGGTACAGCTGCAAACGGTATAAAAACAAGCCTGCATCTGACCGTGATCATATCGCACTGTGAGGTTGAGTGAAAATGTCGCGGCGGGAGAGAACTGACTTTGAGAAAGGAAAGATTGTTGGGTGTTATATTACTGGGTTGTCCATAAGAGAAACCGAGAGGCGTTTAAACATAACCAAGTAAACTGTTTTGGATGTATTGAATCAACGGAAGACACATGGCGTGCCTGAAGCAGCAAAACGTACCGGCAGACCAAAGAAAATCAGCGACAGACGATGTCGAAGCCTCAGGAGAGCCGTTACATCTAATCGATAGAGTACTGCACAAGACCTCAGTGTACAGGTGAGTAAAATGCTGGAACCTCGGTATGTGCATGTACCATTCGCAGAGAATTTCCTTCAATGGATTAACGTTATCGTGCGGCTGCTCAAAAACCTTGCATCTGCACTCGGAATGCTACTCGTCGTTTAGCATGGTGTAAAGAACATTTATCGTGGACCGTAGATTGATGGAAAAGGGTCATATGGACTGATGAATCCAGATACACGATCCATCAGTCTGATGGCCGTGTGTGGGTACAGCGGCAGCAGGGGGAACGCTATTTACCGCAGTGTACTGTTTTTACGGTCAAGTTTGGAACTGGCAGTGTACTAGTGTGGGGTTTTTTTTCGTGGTATGGTGCCGACTCATTGGTTATTGTAGACAAATCTGTTGACCAGCACGTCTATCTCAATATTCGGAACAATTATGCCCTACCAACTCTGTGGCAGTATTATGGAACTGCGCCATGTTGGTACCGGCAGGATAACGCATCGAGCCATAAAGAAAGGACTGTTTCTGCGTGGTTTGACGATAATTCCGTATCGTGTGTGGAATGGCCAGCACAGAGCTCTGACCTTAATCCCATATAGCATTCATGGGGTGAATTAGAGCGCCGCATAAGAAGTTTGGAACCAAGGCCTATTACTAAGCAACAGTTAGCGGCAGCATTATGTACTGAATGGAAGCGCATACCTGTCGGTGTGTTCCAAAACCTTGTCGAAAGCATGTCTCGAAGGGTCAGTGCGTGCATTAAGGCCAAACATGGAGCGACACCGTACTAAATGTATGTCAATAAATGCTATGTTGTGTTTCTCTTCTACGCGTCCGGTCACTTTTGTCAATATAGTGTATGTCTCATCCAGAATTCAAACTGTGGCCGATCTCGGACGTATGGTCAGAAGCAAACACCACAGACCACTCGTCCGTCGCGCCGGGATTTCAAGCTTGAAGTACCATAAATATAAAAAACATAATACGTGATTTTTCTTGATTGACTGTTTTGCAGCTGAGTGGCCCCGTGATATATTTATCACTAAATTATGGCAGCCATGAAAACAATTTTCCAGATTCTCCAATGTAAAAGATTTCCACCAGATTGAAGAAAATTGGTTTTCATTTAACTGTATACTTACAGGACCACGTTCTAATTACTACATTAGCCGGCACAACTACGTTTCCACAAACCGCATTTGGAAAACGTTTTATTTTATCTCATCGAAGTAATCATATCCAGAAATTTCCACTTGTCTTCAGTTTTTCTGATGCGAAATGTTTCCTCTAGATTTCATAAAATTCGATTTGGTAACTATCAGTCGAACATTTTAAAATTACCATGAGCTACCCTTAGGGTAGTAGACATAAGATTTTATCAAAAGACGGGTTCATCAATAAGGAAATTTAGTGGTATCCTTCTCGTTTAAGTTAGTAGCGTCTTTTCGATGACACTGATGTCCTAATATTTTGGAAGGTTTCTGCATTTTCATCGAGTTTTAGTTTGATAGAATTCGGAAATTTTTGCGCTTTTGTCGAAATGAAGGGATTAAATGAAAATCTGATAATAGTACTCTTTCGTGGATGTAAAATGAAAATGCTCCTAATAAATAAGTCAACGTGCACGTTCGAGGAGGTATGATGGAAAAAATGGTTAAAAAATTCTGTCTGCGTTAACGAATTTTATTCCTTTCTTCTGTGGCTAGTACTGAACATGATGATCTTCAAATAACGAACAATGTGAAAATGGGAACATTTATATAAGGTTAAAGCCAGGATGTATGCTATATTTCTACAAACGCGATCCTTAAGTGCCGAATTGAACTTTGACCTAATTGCTAATGGATAGGATTAAAAATCGATCATACGGCCGTCATCATATAAGGAAGCAAATGCCTCTGTGGGCGAAATGTCTTCCGTGTTTCCACGTTATGTAATGCACAATGGAAAGGTTACGCGTTTTTCGTTTCCTTTTTGTACCGTACCTTTTCCTATTTTTGAAAAGTATTCAAGATCAATAGAGGGAGACAATTTATTTCGTTAGCACCAAACGAAGAACAGCATTAAAATGAAGAGTCTGAGTAAGATCGATCAGTGTACGAATTCTCATAGGAAATTACACGATATGGCATAAGCAATATACGTATAATGCATAATAAAAAGAAATGTTCTATCTGTTGTAGCTCATCGGGAAATCGCGGTAGATGCCTCGAAACTGGGCAGATTGTTTTCCATTCTTGTCTGAGTCGCAGTAAGTCAGCTCCTTATCTAAACCCCAAAAGTACAGGTTGCGAGAAGTCAAAATATTTATAATGTTTTTTTTCTACGGGAGCCACAGAGACAGCACAGAACGCGTGTGTGACCTTGACCGGACGTGCAGCTATGACACCCTCGTGTGCTTCAATCGCGAGACACCAAGCATCTTCCTTTACGTGGATATTGTTCGACCATCTGTGACGTATAATCTAATATAACTTTACTTTTCAGTTCCTTTAGCTATTTAAATGTTGTGGTTTGTTCTCCTTAAACATTTTCTAACGTAACGTTAACATTTTCTCTCTCGATTGAATGTTTAGTGGCAACCTGAATTAAGGTCGGAGGTTAAATGACGTACGGTGAAATTGAGATAAGAAGGCTGTTCACGATTTGTCGTAGCTACTGGCTGGCTGTTTGGTCGCCTCTGCTTTAATCTCGTTAGAATTCATCTAGAGATTTGTTATAAGCACTGAATGTTATAAAATCTGCTGTTACTCCAGCGTGAATAAGGTGAGTGTATTGAGAGCTGTGCTTCATTAATGTTGAAAAGATATTTGTTATCAGTGTGACCTGAATGTTATCGAGTGTTATCAGCTGTTCATTATTCCGCTATTGAGGTAACCGCTGAAGTGACTCCTGTTTGTGCTGACCTGAACGAAAGGCTGAAACTGTAAGAGCATCTCTTGATGTATTATTGAAGTGACATTTCTGTTTTGAATTAAGAACATTTCCAGCTTTTAAGTTAAGCTGTCCGGGTCCAGTGGCGACGCTAGCAGCTCAGAACTGGGTGGGCTATTAGGGGGATAAGCATGATTAGAGGGGGACACAAATTTTGAAGAGTTTGGCAGAAATTTTGGCAAAAAATTCCGGTCACGTGCATTTTACGCTACGCTGATAATGTTATCAGTACAAAAAAAGTTTACAGCTGAACGTAGTATTTATGCAATATATACGGTCGAGTCACATTATTGTGACCACAAGCTGATATCCAGAGCAACCGCCGGGTGCAGCGCGGACAGCAGATAGACGGGCTGAGAGTGACCCAATAAGGTGCTGGAAGGTGTTCACAGCTATGTGGAGCCATGCTGACTGTAGTGCATCTGACAGCTGCTGGAGGGTGAGTGGTGGTGGGTCCATGGAGCGAACAAAACGATCGAGGAGGTCCTACAGATGCTCAATTAGGTATAAGTCTGGGGAATTACGATACCAGGGAAGTATTTTGAAGTCTTCATTGTGCTCTTCTAACCACTCTCGGACATTTTTAACTGTGTGACACGTCGCATTGTCGTCGTGGAAGATCCCATCCGCCCCAGGGAAGACAATCAGCAAGTATGGGTGTACGTGATCTGCAAGGATGGATTCATAACGAATTAAGTCCATAGTGCCGTCCACAGGTATGAGTGGACCCAGTGAATGCCACGAAAACATTCCCCAAACCATAACGCTGTCCCCACTAGCTTGTGTTCGGCCAGCAATGGTTGAAAAGCGTTTGTTCTTTGATGTTTCTCGCCTTATACATCAACGTCCATCCGTTCGATGAAGCAGAAAACGTGACCCATCGGAGAAGGCAATCTTTTGCCAATCAGCGGAAGTCCAATTCCGATACTACCGTGCGATTATAGGCCTTTTCTGCCAATGCACCTTCGTTGGCATAGGTGCAGTGAACATCCGTCTGCATCGGAGCCCCATACGCAGCAGGGTTCGCTGAACTGTCGTTTCAGACACATTTCCGGTAGCCCCCTGGTTCATTCGGCCAGTGAGTTGCTCCACTGTAGCGTGCTGATCGGCCCTCACACACCTTCGAATACGACGTTCACCTCTATATCAATGGCACGTGGTGCTCCGCAGTTTTCACGTCGCTTATTCGCAATGGTGCCATTTCTCTAATCACGATACACTTTAACCACAGCAGCACGCGAACAGTTCACCAACTACACTGTTTCAGAAATACTGCCACAGTTGGCTCGAAAGCCAATTTATTTATTTATTTACCATTTTTAACTGTTACATGAAATATTACTATAATTTATACAATCATTTACATATCAATATGGGAATACTGAAACAGCAAGGAGAATCAAGGAAAAGATCAACATAGTGACTTGACTTAGCCTTGAAATCCCGAATAATTCCGTTTTGCAAATCTGACAAATCATTCCTGTTTGCAAATCCATGACAGCAAAGAGTGATATGTTTTCAGATTGCCTACAGTACACCTTATGTACAATCCAAGCCATTTCATGACACGTGCCTTCTTTCATTGACTACGCGCTGTTGACGTCAAAAGTAGGAGGTGGTAACAATAATGTGACTCGACTGTATATATGTAATATGGAAACAACGGATACGAATCTTTATCTCAAGTTACTGTTTCTTGGTAATTTTAGCTTACTTAGGTCGTCTTTTTTTTCTCCGTTATTTTGCTTTAATAAAGCTGTTTATGAATTTTAGTTTGTAACCTGGTGAGGAATCTCTCTCTCTCTCTCTCTCTCTCTCTCTCTCTTTATCTCTCCCTCTCTCTCTCTCTCTCTCTCTCTCTCTCTCTCTCTCTTTATCTCTCCCTCTCTCTCTCTCTCTCTCATCGTTCAAAACTATAATTACAAAAATGGTATATTTCTGCTACTCACTTAGAATTCATTCAGAGGACTCCTTCCTTTTCCCACTAAATTTAACAAAGAATTTATTTTATGTAACAAAATTTTAGTGAATTCGAGAAATGTACATACATTTATCCAATTTCCCTCGAATCTCAGATGGCTGCATCCAACATATGTTCCAACTGCTTAAATAATTTTCTTGGGAGATTGGGAGGCAAGGGCTAAAGAGTGGGTTCAAAGAAAAGTTGGGTGAGCCTCAGCCCACCAATAGCGTTGCGCCTGTCCGCGTTCCAGCTAAAACGAATCAACTACGATAAATTAATCAAGCTTCAAGTAATGTTAGTGTTCTAGATAAACTGGCTTTTCAAGTACACTAACGTTCTTAAAACCAAGGAACACTACATTTGCTTCAGATCAGGTTGCATTCGGTCGTGAGGGAAAATGTAAGCGCGTCAATTAGAAACCGTTTAAGCAGAACGAATCAAATTTACATAGGTGCAAGAACTAAGACGGAAAGTTATACATGCGTCATATTTTCTTTATCATATTTTTGTTTTATAGTTACAACATTTTATTCAGATCAACAAAAACAGTAATCCCTTCAACGGCTACTTCAATAGTGGAATTATCGACGGCTCATTATATTCGATAATATTCACGTCACACTGGCAACAAATGTCACTTCAACGATAATGAAGCACAGCTTGCAATGGAATGCACGCGCTTCAATAATTCTGGAATAGTAACATTTTTAACGTTACTTTAAATACACCAGATTGCGAATATTCAAGAAACTCATATAACGTATTAAATCCGTTTATTTTTGTGGTGTAATGAGCACAAAGATTCGCCAAGCTTTCGCACTCCACTGAGAGGCTTTTTCAAGGCAATGGCAGACATAAAAATGCAGGGAATTGGAACACGTAAAAAACAAAGATGATTTCTGAAAATAACGTGGGTGACATCACGAGCATATTATTGAGTTGATGCATACGCTCATGCCATTTTATTTCACGAGTGTTTTCCAGGTCAGTAGTGACGGCGCAGATGGCCAGTTGTATATCAAAATGTAGCCAGTAATATCTTGTATCTATATCATATTGCGTTTTGTGATTGTGGCTAATGGCTTTTAGATTTTCAGGTCCGAAAGTGTGGAGTGTCAAGTAGAGAGGAATGAACATTTCGGACATCTGCTCCTCTACGAGTTTAACATGGGACCCACAGCCGCCGAAACTACTCGACAAATTTGTGCTATGTATGGGGGAGGATGCTATTGCTCCGAGGACAACCCGCAAATAGTTTGAGAGGCTCTGAGGTGGCAATTTTGACCTCAACGACTCTCCACGCTCAGGTCGTCCATCTCACTTTGATGAGGATTGTTTGAACTATCTCACCCACTTGAATCCGCGTTAAACCACACGCGAATCGGCCCCTGAGATGGACTGTGATAAGGCCCCAGTGGTGCAATACCTGGAACGTATGGGAAATGCGCAGAAATTGGCGTCTTGGGTGCCTCACACTCTCACCGAGGACAACAAGAATCAGCGTGTTGCCATATGTATTTTGTTGCTCATCCGTTATCGCGAATATTCTTAGCAACACAAACCCTTTCTGTCACGTATTGTTACTGGAGAAGAAAAGTGGTGCCTGTACGTGAATTTCAGGCATCGGAGGGAATGGTTAAACCCAAACAAGAAGCCCTCACCACGTTCAAAACATGACCTTCATCCTGCGAAGATCATGTTGTGTGTCTGGTGGGACTTGAAAGACATTATTCACTGGGAAATGTTGCAGAGGAATGGGACCATCAACGCTGCATTCTATTGGGAGCAACTCCGCCGTATGGAGTTAGCAATTCAGCAGAAACGGACACATCGGCGCCATGGTGTCCTTCTCCAACATGGTAATGCATAATCTCACAGTGAAATCATGACCAAAATGGCCATTCGAGACATGAAATGGGAGATCGTTCCACATCCGGCTTATTCCCCAGATGTCGCCCCTTCAGGCTATCACGTATTTGGATCTCTGCGAATGCACCCCGTGACAGAACGTTCAACAATGATGTTGATTTCCAGAATTTCCTTGATGATTTCTTCGCAGCAAAACCAGCACGTTTTTCCAATAATGGCATTGCAGAGCTATCTAGACGTTGGGACACCATCGTAAATAATAGGGGGAATACATAGTTAATTGATTCCGTTTTCATGTCTGATGTAATACATTCCTGTATTGCGGTGAAAAAATTGGAATGAACTTATGCATTAACCCAATACATGAACTTTTTTCACGTAATTATACGGCGCGCAGCGATGTGCTTCCATCTTTTAATAATGCATACCAAGCCATTGGTAGTTCAGTAGAGACCATATCATGACATGCTAGTTTGCTGGAGAGGATTTCGACTGTTTCCCCGATGGCAGTCTCTTTAAAGTTATACACTACCGGACAATTGCTAAGGAATGATGACAATAGAAACGATAGCAACCATAAAATGGAAGGCAGGAAAATGTGGAAATTAGCATAAGTGCGGGATACAGTAAGATGTGTTGTGCGTATGCACATTTTGGATTGCCGAACTTGTTCGTGACGTCATAGCGCTGATAAGAGATATAAAGGATTTGACGCGTATTGACCGTTGTTGTTCAAACGCAAATATGAAAGGGAAAGAATCAATTGACGAACTTGCAATTTTCAGTATGTCTTCCCGACATCACCTAGATGATTTTACGCGTGGCCGTATTATTGGCAAGATTGAAGAAGGGCGAAAAATAACAGATGTTGCCAGGGAGTTCGACGTCAGCCACAGTGTTGTTTCAAGGCTTTGGAAATCATTTCAAACAAATGGAGAGTGTAGCAAACGTCACGGGGGAGGTCGTATTCGCAGTACTGACACCTGCAGAAGATCGGCACATAGTGCTATCAACAAAAAGACACCGGCGCAGCACAGCTAGTGAGGTAGCAAATCAGTTTATGGCTGCTACTGGCAAGCAGATCTCCCGAAAAACTGTCGCCAGACGTTTACATGAAGGAGGACTATACGCCCGCCGTCCTGTTGTGTGCATCCTATTGTCCAGACGTCACCGTAACGCCCGTTTGCAATGGTGCCATCAACATCGCAATTGGACTGATAACGACTGGTCTGCTGTCCTCTTCTCAGATGATAGTAGATACAGTCTATCGTCTGATTGTCGACGACAACTGATCTGGCGTAATAATGGTACTGCATATTGTCCAGCAAACATACAGGAAAGGGACCGATATCCGACATGTAGTGTCATGGTATGGGCTGGCATCATGATCAATGGCCGTACGTCCCTCTATGTGCTTCCAACTGGGACTATGACTGACCAACGATACATTAATGATGTTCTGCTACCTCATGTTCGCATGTTTCGTGGTGCTGTCGGTGATAGATTCATTTTCATGGACGACAACGCAACATGTCATCGAACAGTCGCTGTCCAGGAGTGTCTTGAGAGCGAGGATATTCAACGCCTCGTATGGCCAGCACGTTCTCCAGATCTGAATCCCATTGAAAATGTGTGGGATGCTTTGGAGAGGAGTCCTGCTGGTCGCCCATGCCCTCCAATAAACACGGACACCTTCATCCGTGCACTGACAGAGGAATGGGATAAATTACCCCAACAGCTGCTTGATAATGTTATGCAAAGCATGACACGACGTGTGAAATCTTGCATCGCCCTCCATGGTGGCCATATCCCATATCGACATGTTACGCCGGAACGCCTGCGTACGGTAATTGCATTTTTTTCACGTTTACGTATTCTGCACAAAATGGCCTGTTTGTCCCTTGAACACGTTCCAAAGAATTCTGGATTTCAGAGTACAATAAATTGTCTTTCTTGTAATATCCTGGCATTCTGACATTATTTTATTTCACTTGGCATCCAACCACACTTACTTTTTTATGCGCTATATAGCCGTTTATGATCCGTCCTTAGTAATTGTCCAGCAGTACAATTGGTATATGCTGACAACATAAAAAAGATATATATCGGAATGACAAAGCGATCCTTGGACACCAGATGTAAAGAACACGTGCGAAGTGTGAACCAGGACATGCACAATACATCCCTCGCCAGAGAAGTCATGCATTTCTCGGCCGCTCCTATATGGAATAATATTAGAAGAATTGCCCCTTACACGAATTTTAGAGACTACCACCAGGGAAACAGTGGAAATCCTATCCAGCAAACTAGCATGCAATGATATGGCCCCTACTGAGCTACCAGTGGTTTGGTATGCGTTTTAAAAAAATGGAAACACATCGTGGCGCGCCGTATAATTACGTGATAAAAGTTCGTGTAATATGCTCGTGATGTCACCCACGCTATTTTCAAAAATCATCTTCGTTCTTTGTGTGTTCCGATTCCCTGCATTTTTATGTCTACCGTTGCCTTGAAAAAGCCTCCCAGTGGAGTGCGAAAGCTTGGCGAATCTTTGAGCTATTATTACACCACAAAAACAAGCGGATTTAATACGCTATATGCGTTTCTTGAGTATGCAGCACTTTTAAATTCACGTTTGAATAACAAACCTCTTTCCGTAATGATTAGCCAAACAGCCAGCCAGCAGCTATGAAACATCGTAAATAACCTTCTTGTCTCTATTTTACAATACGTCATTCAATCTCCGACCTAAATTCAGGTTGTCACAAAACATTCAGTCGAGAGAAGAGAAAATGTGAGAGTTAAGTTAGAAACCTTTTAAAGAGAACGAACCGAAATTTGCTTTAATACAGGAAATAAAAATGAAAGTTATATTAGAGTATACATTACATATTGGAGGTCGAAATTTTTATATTAGAGTATACACTGATGAGCTATTATATTATGACCACCTACCTAATAAGGTGTAGAACCCCCTTCATCCCGCGAAACAGCGACTACTCGCCGAGGCATCGATTCGATGAGGTGGCGATAGATATCCTGGGGTATCTGGTCCCATAATGCCAACGGCAAGTCCTCCAGTTCCCGTACATTTCGGGGTGATGGTGATTTAGCGCGAACCCGGTCTTCCAAGTCGAACCACAAATGTTCGATTGGGTTCATTTCAGATCAATTTGGAGGCCAGAACATTAACAGAAAGTCACCAGCATGTTACCCGAACCACTTCTTGACTATTCTGGAAGTGTGACATGGCGCATTATCCTGTTGGTTATGACCATCACCAGCAGGGGACACAGTTGCCATGAATGGGTGAACTTGGTCCCCAACAAAGTTCAGATACCTGACAGCTGTCACGGATTGCGTTATTGGGATAATGGGGCCTAAAGTGTCCCAAGAAAACATCGCCCACAGTATAACACCGCCGCCGCTGGCCTATTTCCCCTCAATAGTGCATCCAGGTGCCATACCCTCCATTGCTAATCGGCGTATCTGCCCTCGGCCGTCTACGCGATGCACCAGTAATCTTGATTCGTCAGACCAGGACACTTTCTTCCAATCATCCGCTGTCCAATCTCGATGATCTTTGGCCCTTTTCATGCGTTGTTGGCGATGACGTGCAGTGTGCATGGGGACCCGGTTGAGTTTTCGGCTACGCAAGTCCATGCGCAGAATTGCGATGAACTGTGTGCTGTGATGCATTGCCCTGATCACCACTGTTGAGTGATATGTCGCATTGTGGCCCTGCAATCGCTGTGAACAATGCGCGACAGTATCCGCTCCCCTCTGGCATCAATGAGCTTCGGACGATACACAGCTGGACGACGGTTCGCCGTTTGGCCATCTGTGCTCCACTTCTGCTACGTACTCACTACAGGGGCACGTGAACAACCCACAAGCCGCGCCGTTTCCGAGATCGTAGTTCCGACCCATCACAATTTGTTCTTTATCAAACACCGATAAATCGGCAGCTTTTCCCATTCTGACTCCGAACAGTCTACTAACCGGAATCCGGTCTTCGGGTTGTATATATACTGCTCTGTGAACTTCACCTACGCCACCGTTCGGTCTCCAGGGGCGCTCATTTCTCTAGGCTGGGGGTGGTCATAATGTAATGGCTCATCGATGTACGTCACACATTAGAAATCGAAATTTTTCATGGCGACGGCAGCGTAACACTTGCATGCAGTGTTACGCTACCGATCTCGAGCTGGACAAATCATTTTAACCTACGGTTCATAAATGAGTATGCGTAAATTTTGTGAAAACACAAATTCTGTCCATGACGGAGATCGAAACCGCATATCTTAGCTCCGGAGTCAGTTGTTCTAACCAACTAAACTACACTGATGGAATTTATAGCTGTAGATTTGCCGTATTTTGACACGTACTTTACCTCTGCAGTATGTCACAATATATAAGGCATATTTGTCAAACTCATTTTCCTTATATTCCTCCTGGAAGAGGTAATTTATGGCTGCAGCTGGAGCTATGGACACTGATAAAGCGAAGAATTGAGAAACATTTTAACAAGTAATTGATAAACGGTTAATGTAGTTTGTGAAGAGATATTATGAACCTAAAACTGAGATTTTTTCGGTATTCATGTGTTCTCAAGATATTATTACCCCACTACTAACAAGATTTACATCTCCCCCGGTGGCTGAGGACTACGAAAGAGAATGGGCACAAGTTAATATTATATAGCTTTACGCCACCTAGCGGAGGAATTTTTAATAATGGAAAAGTAGGAAATATGCGAAAAGTACTCCTAATAGCAAAAGCTATGGTAAGGAAAAAGTTTTTTCTAAATACGTCTTCTGACGCTATAGAGCTGAGTTCGGTTCAATTTTCGAGCCCGTGGCATATCATCCCCTGCCTGAATTTTATGTTACAAGATAAATCCCGGGCCCGAACAGTGGATAACCTGTTCAACCATTAATAAAAAAACATCTCCTTTTCCACACTTCCATTCTCCCCTGCTCCTGCAATTAACCAACGTATTTCTCAAATAAGGAATGGTTGGAAGGGACCTCTATCTATTGTGTGTCACTGTACGATTTTCTTTGACCGTTCGTTTCCACTTGAAGTGCTGCGGGCGGCTGGAAATCCAAAATGATCGGGCTGTACTGCAATTGTATGTTGCTCAAATAATGCTAATATTATCGTTTCATAATGCGCTGCACGTTGCTAAATAGAATATGCAAGGAGCTACTGCGTGGAGATTGGGGGTAAATTTTCGTCGGCATGCTATCAACTATCCAATATGTATAGTTCTTGAAAAAACTTTTTCTACTCTGCAGAAATACAATAATGCGCGGTCTACGGCATTTTCCCCCAAGCCTCGAATAAATAACATCTCGAATGCCCGCTCTCCAACCAGAAGCAGTTGCCGAAGATTTCCCTTAACCAACTATGAAGTGTCTCATTTGCTAAATTACATGAAAACACATTTATATGTAAAAATAATTCTCTCGCTCTCCCTGTCTCTAAAAGCCTGAGCCCGCCCGAGCCCGAACCGCAGTAAATATTCTTAGAGCTTTCGGGCTCAGCCCGTTTCAGCTCTGTCTGACGCCTCCTAGCAGAAAAAGAGTACATTATTTAAGGAGGATAATTTGTTCCAGATCTTTATTACTGCAAATAGCATACAGTAAAGTAAGAAAATTTCCAACAGGATTTTTAAAAGCGGAGATACAGATGCAAAGAGAAATACGTACTAACACCACCTAGCGTCAGAACTATGAACTACAAAAATCCACAATTATTACCAAAATGTTCCAATAGGGAAATGGTATCCGGTGTTAAAATAATTTTTCATATCAGACTTTTAGAAGAAGAGATATCGGTAAAACCAGATTATACATTTGCGTCCCCTGGTGGGAAATTGTGAATTATTCTGGTAAAGAAATGCCCACAAATATGTTTCATAGTTAATCTGGATGAAAAAGGATTTTTTCAGTCGAGTTTTTAGCGCACTGATGTTGCTCTAAATGTACAATAAACGCAAACTAGAACTTATGCCCTCTGGTGGCAAACTTGTACGTTAAGAAAAATGTGAAATTATATGCAAGACATTTCGCACTAGAAACGCCTTCCGACAAAGAAGGAATTTTCAAATCGAACTGTTCGAAGTAGAGATATTGAGAAAATTAAAGTATATATCTACACCCCCTGGCGGAAAAACTGCGTATTATTTTAAGCAGAGAAACTTTTGGAAAGATGATTCGTAAAGAGCGGTATCATACCACAAATGAACTTTTTCAACCGAGTTTTCGAAACCAATGAACTTTTCAATCGAGTTGCCATTATGTCTTAAAAGAAAAGTGTTTGATCAGTGCATCCTTCCAGTGCTTACATATGGTGCAGAGATGTAGACCTTAACTAAAAGAGACATACAAAGACTGCAGACAACTCAAAGCTGCATGGAGAGATGCATGCTTGGCGTAACCAGGATAGATAAGAAGAGGAACTCGTGGATCAGTAAAATGACAAGAGTGGAAGACATCATGGTCAGAGTTAAATCCCTGAAATGGCAATGGGCTGGACATACTGCCAGAAGAACAGACCATCGATGGACAGTCGAAATTTTAGATTGGATTCCAAGGGACAGAAAAAGACCCAGAAGAAGACCACATGTGAGATGGGTGGATGAAATTCGAAAGTATGCGGGTGACATGGAGCAGACTGGCCCAAGACAGACCGTTGTGGAAGAGGCTTGGAGAGATGTTCGTTCAGCAGTGGATTGATAATGGTTGACAATGATGATGTATATACTGTATATAGCGCATAAGATAGGGAGATGTACATTAGATAGATAGATAAAAGAGTTGACGTACTGGGATTTAGAGGGGATAAAGCCCCAAAGCCCCCCCACCCCTTGGGTGTGCCAGTGTTTGGAATTCAATAGCATGGTATCTCGCTACTGGTATCTCGCGCTTTCCACGGTAAAAAAAAATTCAAATCGGGCTAATTTTTTCAAATCGGGCAAACGTACGGACAGACTGACAAAGTGATAGTAGAAGCACGTAGATTTTTACAAAAGGCGTGCGAAAAAGATAAGGAAATAAAGGAAGAGAAACGAGAAGGTAAAAAGGAGGAGAGAGACAAATCGAAGACAGTTATGCGAAATTAAGAAAAGGAGAAAGCAGACAGAAGACAGACAAATAGAATGGGTGAAGAAAGACACCCAGAGAGCCCCAGGGTGAAAGATATGGAAGAAGAAAGAGCGGGACAGAAAGAAAGAGGAGGAGAAGAAAGAGCGGGACAGAAAGAAAGAGGAGGAGAAGAAAGAGAAAAAGAAACGAAATGAGTGACAGAGAAATGGAGAGACAGAGACACACGCAGAGAGACAAAGAAAGAGAATGAGAAACAGAGAGAGAGGACGGATTCCATCCAATTTACACGCAGTGGCAGTAGAATAAAGTCCGTGGTGTTTTTAAGAAAAATTAAGCTTGTTTTATTTTCTGAATTAAGAAATATTACTGCTTTAGAAATGATAGCACTCATTCAGTATAACGTAACCCTTTTACATTATGTAAGATTTGTTATGCTAAAGTTTCAAATGTTCGGCTGAGGAAATGTAATTAAATGTAAATATGATGCTCTAGTTGCACTGGATAGCTCACTTTAAATTAAGGCTTTTAAGGCCAGACGAAACATTTACAGAAAGCAGAATCACGTAAACTTTCTTTTATTAGTCCAACCACTTTAGACTTCAAGCAACTTTAGACAAAATCACATAACGCTGTCTATTTACACAATCAAAAACACCTCACATCAAGTTTCACCTGCACACCCCAACTTCATAACGTTGTTATGCAAACGGTAATAAAAATATAACTTCACATACGTTATTAGCTCTCGTACAATCAATAAGCTCAGCAAAGATCTAACATCTCCACCCAGAAACAACTGCGTCGCAATATACACTGCTGGACAATTGCTAAGGAAGGATCATAAACGGCTATATAGCGCATAAAAAAGTAAGTGTGGTTGGATGCCAAGTGAAATAAAATAATGTCAGAATGCCAGGACATTACAAGAAAGACAATTTATTGTGCTCTGAAATCCAGAAGGCTTTGGAAAGTGTTCAAGGGACAAACAGGCCATTTTGTGCAGAATACGTAAACGTGAAAAAAATGCAATTACCGTCCGCAGGCGTTCCGGCGTAAGATGTCAGTACGGGATATGGCCACCATGGAGGGCGATGCAAGATTCCACACGTCGTGTCATGCTTTGCATAACATTATCAAGCAGCTGTTGGGGTAATTTATCATATTCCTCTGTCAGTGCACGGATGAGGGTGTCCTTGTTTAATGGAGGGCATTGGCGACCAGCAAGACTCCTCCCCAAAGCATCCCACACATTCTCAATGGGATTCAGATCTGGAGAACGTGCTGGCCATACGAGGCGTTGAATATCCACGCTCTATAGACACTCCTGGACAGCGACTGTTCGATGACATGTTGCGTTGTCGTCCATGAAAATGAATCTATCATCGACAGCACCACGGAACATGCGAACATGAGGTAGCAGAACATCATTAATGTATCGTTGGACAGTCATAGTCCCAGTTGGAAGCACATAGAGGGATGTACGGCCATTGATCATGATGCCAGCCCATACCATGACACTACATGACGGATATCGGTTCCTTTCCTGTATGTTTGCTGGACAATATGCAGTACCACTATCACGCCAGATCAGTTGTCGTCGACAATCAGACGATAGACTGTATCTACTCCCATCTGAGAAGAGGACAGCAGACTAGTCGTTATCAGTCCAATTGCGATGTTGATAGCACCATTGCAAACGGGCGGTACGGTGACGTCTGGACAATGGGATGCACACAACAGGACGGCGGGCGTATAGTCCTCCTTCGTGCAAACGTCTGGCGACAACTTTTCGGGAGATCCGCTTGCCAGTAGCAGCCATAAACTGATTTGCTACATCACTAGCTGTGCTGCGCCGGTGTCGTTTTGTTGATAGCACTATGTACCGATCTTCTGCAGGTGTTGTACTGCGAACAAGACGTCCCCCGTGACGTTTGCTACACTCTCCATTTGTTTGAAATGATTTCCAAAGCCTTGAAACAACACTGTGGCTGACGTCGAACTCCCTGGCAACATCTGTTGTTTTTCGCCCTTCTTCAATCTTGCCAATAATACGGCCACGCGTAAAATCATCTAGGTGATGTCGGGAAGACATACTGAAAATTGCAAGTTCGTCAATTGATTCTTTCCCTTTCAACTTTGCGTTTGAACAGCAACGGTCAATACGCGTCAAATCCTTTATATCTCTTATCAGCGCTATGACGTCACGAACAAGTTCGGCAATCCAAAATTTGCATATGCGCAACACGTTTTACTGTATCCCGCACTTATGCTAATTTCCACATTTTCCTGCCTTCCATTTTATGGTTTCTATCTTTGCTATTGTCATCCGTCCTTAGCAATTGTCCGGCAGTGTATATACAGTATATATATGTTACCGGCAAAACCCGATTTTAGGAAAAACTAGTTTATCCGGAGCGCGATAAGACAACTGGTTTGGCCTAATCTGAACCAGATTATACTGAAATAAAGATGCAGCTTCCAGGACAAACTGATTTGGCCTAGTCTTAACTAGTTCGACCTGCATTTGCACTTTAATCAATAGGATATAAAGACAAAGCAAGGGGAAATTAAATAAATTATCACTTAATATGTAAATTAATCAGGAGAATGAGAGTTTGTTGAGAACTGCAGTGACCAAACATTTAGTCGGGACGGGACAAGGTTTCGTTAGGTGCTATTGCACCAAAACCTGTTCATCGAATAGGTGTGTATGTAAAAAAAAAAAATCAACACTCTGCAACTCAAAGAACCACCATAGTTCACCATGTAATAATAAGTAAATAACCTGTTCATCGAATAGGTGTGTATGTAAAAAGAAATCAATACCCTGCAACTCAAAATGCCCCCATATTTCACCGTGTAATAATAAGTAAATAACCTGTTAATCGAATAGGTGTCTATGTAAAAAAAAAATCAATACTCTGCAACTCAAAGGGCCACCATAGTTCACCGTGTAATAATAAGTAAATAACCTGTTCATCAAATAGGTGTCTATGTAAAAAAATCAATACCCGGCAACTCAAAGTGCCACCATAGTTCACCGTGTAATAATAAGTAAATAACCTGTTCATCGAATAGGTGTCTATGTAAAATAAAATCAGTACTAAGTAAATAAACGTGCTGAGTACATAATAAGTTATAATTTATTTCATTTCCCCTCGATTCGTCTCCATATCCTATAAATTAAAGTGCAAATGCAGGTCGAGCTAGTTAAGACTAGGCCAAACCAGTTTGTCCTTGAAGCTGCACTTTTATTTCAGTATAATCTTGTTCGGACTGGGTCAAAGCAGTTTGTCCTGGAAGCTCCACCTTTATTTCAATATAACTTGTTTACCATATTTCGGATAAACTAGTTTCCTAGGATAAACTAGTTTGTCCTAGGAAGAACTAGTTTGTCTTAAAATCGGGTTTGGCCTGTAACATATATATATTCTCGTTCTTATCAACATGCATACGCCACTTACGCACTGACCTCAGGGGTGTTGCCAAACCTCATTCATGTGAGAGAAAAAATATCACGTTAAGTTGGAAAGTGCAAAAGAGAACAAACTCAAATTTACATAGGAAAGGAACTAAAAATGAAAGTTAAAATAGAATATACGTCACAACAGGTTTAAAAACGTTTTTCGTTCACTGCAAGGCATGCAGCAAAAATACTTTGGATTTTTTGTGAAAGAATAATTCTTTATATTTAAAAAAGTTCAGACTTTTAGCAAATGGTAAAATGATTCTGGCTTAGCGGCATTATCGTCATTATTACTCACAGGCTTGAAACCCTTCAAACATAAAGTGTAACTCATTCCTAAAAGAAATGTCTAGACAAGTTTTTATACTCATGTCTTTCGGCAAAAAGTCACATTTTCAAATTGCGGGAAACATTTCTTGTCGTAAATCAGACAGAATTATTTCTTGCTAAACGACACTTCGACACGGAAACTTTTTTCAACGTATTTCTTATGAGAAAAGCGTGCGGGGAAGAATTTGACTCAACAGAAATTGGGCCGTGCCCAGAGGGAAAATACTGGTACATTGTGATGGTAGAAAAAGTGTATAGATAAAATGCATTGTATCATAAACTCCACCCATAATTTTTGACCTGTTGTGAATGCATATCCTTACATTTTAGACTTCATTTTCGAATCGTTTCACGTAATTCACTTAAGGAGTGGTGAATAATTCAAATGGGACTCTATTTTCACTGATGCGAATTGAGTTGAAAAAAATGTGATGCAACTTTCAACAAGATGCGTGTCCGTTTTTTAGATGCGTCTTGGGGGCAGTTCAAGAAATTATGTGAAATATAACAAAAGCTGCATACGCCTAAATTATCAGCAAAAAGCAGCTGGTACTTTCTAAATAATGGTGCAGAAATAACTAATGACCAAGTGCAATTATTTTAATAACAAGTATATGTAGCGGGATATAGACTTAAAACTATTGCATCAGAAGTTCCGTTATGTGGATTAAAGCAAAAACTAGCAAACGTGTGCTCCCAAGTGACCCACTTATGTGCGTATCTCTACTGGAATTTTGATTAGCCTGTGGTTTATTTTGATAGCAGATGAGTGCCTCTAGTTGAAATAAGACTTTTTGTTCGGCATTCACAAACAAAACTAGAGAAATACTAACTTTCTTGACTTTAAGAGATCTTTCGTGCACTCATTTCTTGTCACGTTTCTCAGCAAATCACAGACAAATAAAAAAAAAGCCGCGCTAGTAGTACAAAAATTAATGCCTTCCTGCTACCTATTAAAAACGTTATGGATCGCTTGTATTCAGTTGGTGAATTTTGTAATTTTAAATTTTAAGTTCCGATACTAATAAGTCATTGTGATGCAAATTTAAGCTGATTTTAAATTCAAACCCATGGGGAAGGACATTATGACAACTCATGTCTCTACGAGTAGACGCGTCACTCAGCACGTAGCAGTAAAATCAGCGACAGGGGCGAAATATGTATAACAAGTTAGTAAAATCGTGCAATGCATTGATTATGATACGCTTTCCAACATACCAGAAATCATTACTCAAGCTATTACTCAAGTTATGAGGATAATGGCTGTGGAATAAATCCCGCTCTTGTGCTCTGACCTTTGATCCCATTTCGATGATATTATACAGAATTGGTTCAGTATACCTCCGGAACAACATGATAAAGTTTTATCGCAATCGAAGCATTTGTGCATAACTTATGACGCATAAGTGCAATAGAATGAATCCCACTCCTATGTTCTGACCTTTGACCCCATTTCGCCCATTTTCAATAGAGTTCGTCCATAGGTGATCCCCTACCACATACTAAAATTTCATCGAAATCGAACCATTTTTACGTAAGTTATCGTGCCGATGGACAGACAGACAGACAAAGCTGGAGCACATACGCTTCTTCAACATACGGTTGGAAAGAGTACAAAACGGTACGGGCAGGGCGTGTCAAATCAAAAGTACTGAGCCCGTGCAGTGGGGAAGGGAATAACTTGTCGGAGTTCGAACGGGTAATGAATATTGGTGCAAAAAATGTGGCGACCAGTTGGGACCTATATCTTTAATTCAATCTTTCAAGTTTCTATTCTTTTCTAAAGATTTTTATTTCTCCGTTTGATTTTCCTACTCAATAGCCCGCCACTTCATCGAGTTTTCCAGAACTTTTTGGCAAATTCTCACAGTGAGTCGAGAGGTCCACATCGGGAGCAAAGAGTGTGACGCACTACAGAGATGACGTACATGTCAAGACGGCAAGTAGCAGTGCTAAGCCTTTGTAGGTGTAGCTTAATTGGGAAAGTATTCGGCTCCAGAGAAGAAGGATGTGGGTTCAAGTGCCTCCACTGGCAGATTTGGGTTCTCACAAGAGTGGTGGATAGTACCACGAAAAAAGATGCTTTACTGAGTGTATATTTTGAACCCTGGTACCTTTGTGATCTATATATTGAAACTGTCTGCCTACGAATGTGATATTGTAATAACAAAGAATACCTGTGAAGTGTTCAAAGAAAAATTGTGATTAGGAGTGCAATTAGACAACCAGGAAGCAAATAAACGGTTCTAAGTTTTATTTTTTGTTTTGAGACGAATAGTGATGCCTTTTGTGCTCAACATTTAACAGCATTTCAATATAACAAACAAAACCCAAAAGCATCTTAAAAACATGAAAACGTCGAAGAGAGTTTTCCCAGAATGATTTCGATATGTATTTTACATTGATTTCCGTTTTAGTTTTCAATAATGAACTTGAAAAGAGAAGAGCACATTTAAATTTTAAATTATGCAATTGTTATGCAACTTTGTTAGGATAAAGCTATCTCTGCTAAATATATATTTTACTCGATAGGTATAAACAGTACAGTAGAAAAAAATACGGTACGTAAAGAAAGAACTTGTCTTCAACAAAAAAAAATTTGCATTGTGTTTGAATAAGAATGCAATAGGATCAGTTGCTATTATTTTTTTATTATTATTTAAAACACAAATACCTCACTTGAAGCGACAGACTGTGATTTAGGAACTCGCTGACAAAAGTAAAGAAGTAGGTTTAAAGATGCATTTGCAGAAAACAAAACTGATGCACTGAGCATTTTCAAATACTGAGGATACAGAGGTTGATGTAGCAAATTTAGAAGCAATTAATGCCTGCTTCTACCTGATAGAAGACTTATCAAACGAGTGCCACATCAGATAAGAAATTAACAGAACTATAAAACTTGGCAAGAGTGTATTCGGTAGAAACAATACCATTTTCAAGAGCAATTTGCTATTATGTCTTCAAACAGAAGGGTTTAATCTTTGCATCCTTCCAGTTCTAATTTATGGACCAGACACATGGACCTTAACATAAAAAGACATACAGAGGTTGTGGACAACTCAGTGAAGAATGCAGATATGCGTGTCTGGAGTAAAGAAGAAAAATAGGAAAAAGAAATCATGGGACAGAAAATTGACTAGAGTTAAAGAGATATGGATGCTTGCAGTGATCAAGAAAAATTGGAAAAAGAATTCATGGATTAGAAATAATGACTAGAGCTGAAGAGACATGCATCATTGGAGTGAACAAGAAAAATAGGAAAAAGAAATCATGGATCAGAAAACTGACTAGCGTTGAAGAAATATGGATGCTTGCAGCGAACAAGAAAAATAGTAAAAAGAAATCATGGATCAAGAAAATGATTCGAGTTGAAATGATATGCATCCTTGGAGTGAACAGGAAAAACATGTAGAAGAAATCACGGGTCAGGAAAATGACTAAATTTGAAAGGATATGCATGTTTAAAGTGGGCAAGAAAAATGGGAAAAAGAAATCATGGAGGAGAAAAATGACTAGAGTTGGAGAGATATGGATGCTTGCAGTGAACAAGAAAAATAGGAAAAATAAATCATGGATTAGAAATAATGACTACAGATGAAAGGACATGTATGATTCAAGTGAACGAGAAAAATAGGAAAAAGAAATCATGGATCAGAAAAATGACTAGGCTTGAAGATATTGTGATCACAAAGTAAAGACCAGCAAATGTCAACGGGCAGGGCAGATTGCTGCAAGAACTGATCACCACTGGACAACTGAAATACTCGACTGGATACCAAGCGGCAGGAAAAGACTCAGAAGAAGACCACGCCCGAGTTAGATGGATTAATTTCGACAGCATGCCTCAGGTGACCTGGAGAGGAATTGCTTACGAAAGGGAATCATGAAAGTGCCTTAGGGAGACATTCATCCAGCAGTGGATTGTTTATTTCCATTTATATTTGTTAAATCTTCGTGCCTAATATCATAACTTATTCACTCGGCCTGATGATGAAGTGCTGGGCACTTCAGAAGTTCTTGCGCAGTTAGCCATGTTTTTTAGTATTAAAGATTTTTAACAACTGTACGTTTAATACTAGTTTTTTATATAATTCTATTGTATATCGTGCACAGACGGCTATGTATTTAAGTTATGATTTCCATTGTTTTCAATTTTTATGGTTGAATGGTTGAAAACATATACAGTAATACCTGTTTAAGACGAAACCTGTATGAAACTGTAACCTGCCCCAATACATCAATACTGTTAAACTTAATATATATCCATAATGTTAAACTTAACATATATCCATACTGTTAAACTTAACATATATCCATACT
Organism: Macrothele yani; assembly: GCA_039090855.1. Taxonomy (NCBI): domain Eukaryota; kingdom Metazoa; phylum Arthropoda; class Arachnida; order Araneae; family Macrothelidae; genus Macrothele; species Macrothele yani. The sequence goes on from CM077011.1 coordinate 117,300,120, forward strand.
GTTAAACTTAACATATATCCATAATGTTAAACTTAACATATATCCATACTGTTAAACTTAACATATATCCATACTGTTAAACTTAACATATATCCATACTGTTAAACTTAACATATATACATACTGTTAGACTTAACATAAGTCCATACTGTTAAACTTATTAGTATGGATATACACAGTGTGGCAAAGAATTTTTAAGACTGCGTCTGTAAAATGAAATAGAAACAAGAAATTATAATTTGTTTTGGTTTGTTATTCAAAATAAGTCCCTCCGGCTTCAGTACACTTGTTACAGCGATTTAATAATGATTCCAATGCCTGTTCCAGTTCACTTTGCGGAATTGCCTCCAAAGCACGCGTAGAAGCTGTTTGTATGGTCGAAACATCATCAAAATAACACCCTTTCAACGTCATTTTAAATTTTGGGAACAAAGAAAAATCGCAGGGTGCTAAATCAGGCAAATACGGTGGATGATTCAACACACAGACGTTATTTTTCGCCAAAAATCTACGAACAAGAAGTGAGGTGTGACTGGGTGCATTATCGTGCAACAAACACTAACTGTTTTCATCCCGATATTCTGGACGAATGCGACGAATTCTGCCCATCAAACGCCTCAAAACATTTAAATAAAACTCACCAGTAATTGTTTGTCCACTTAGAACAAATTCTTTGTGGATAATACCCTCACTATCGAAGAATGCAATGAGCTTTGTTTTGATTTTCGATGGAACTTTTCTTGTTTTTTTGGCTTGTGGTGAGATTTTTTGACTTCCATTCCGCAGTTTGTCGCGTTGTTTTAGGATCATATTGCAAACACCATGTTTCATCACCTGTAACAATCGATTTTAAGAAGTTTGGATCATTTTCAGCGGCTGAAATGATGTCTCTGCAATGTGCACTTCTCCTTGATTTTTGTTCATTGGTTAACGTGTGTGGAACAAATTTAGCATAGACTTTTGTTTTGCCCAAATCTTCATGCAGGATGGTTCGAATCGTTTCTTTGTTGATGTTTAAAGACTGTTCCATCATTCTTAGTGACGCACATCGATTGTTTGCCACGAAATCACGCACTTTTTCAATAATCTCAGGTGTCCTAGATGAACTTGGTCTTCCGGTATGCTTATCATCTTCTAGCGTATCTCGAGCACTTCCGTCCAAAAAACGTTTGTGCCACAGGAAAACATTTGATCTACTTAAACAAAACTCACCGTAAACTTGTTTCATCATTTGGTACGTTTCCGAGGCATTTTTACCAAGTTTTGCGTTAAATGTAATAACAGCCCTTTGTTCCATCTTAATAATTCAACATGAAAAAAATTTTACTTCTGTAATGAACGGCCGTTTCGTTTGAGTTACTTTAACAACTGCGCAGTGCTTTTGGCAGAAAGCAAGCAGATGGTCACGGTTTATAACGCATTCGCGATTACACTGGTGGCGCCACCGTAGGCTGAAATCTAGCGCCAGTCTTAAAAATTATTTGACGCACTGTGTATGTTTCTATTCATATCGGTCAGTAATATTTTCCATTTGGTGGTTCTGTTTGGTGACTTAGAGAGCACTGGAACGGTATTTTGACCACGGTCAGACTCTTGTCCTCTCCGAAAGGCCACTTAGTGAATAAGTGCTTCCCTGAAGAGAACTGTTCAGATTATATCGCTTCAGTATATTTGTTTTTTGGAATTGAGGTATGCATTATGCTATTATGAAGAGTGCTGGCTTCACTGGTACTGGTTTTACAATATACTTTCCACTTTTTCGGATTTTATGCTCTATTCAGTCCGGAGTAGGGAACTTTCACAACATTTATGTCCTACATATATTTCAGTGCTATATGTTTGTTTATTTAGATTCTGTTTTTTGGTGTTGGTTGAGTTACAAGTGAAACTTATATATATTACAAGAAATGCAGATTTATCGATGGATGGGAGAAAATCTGAACATAACTGATACCTACATTTACCTTGGGCAGCAGGTATCAAGCAAAGGTCGACATATGATATGAAGAAATTAATCGGCTTAAACTAACTTGGTTCGAGGACTTTGGGGAGAAACAGTACAATTTTTTAAAGCAATATGTCATTATTCATAAAGGAAAAGATTTTAATTTATGCACCATTCCAGTGCTTACGTACGGAGCTGAGACGTGTACCTTGATTAAAAAAGACATACAAAGACAGCAGACAACTGAAAGAATCATGGAGAGATGCATTCTTGGTTTAACCGGGAGAGATAAGAAGAACTCGTGGATAAGAAAAATGATGAGAGTAAGACACATTATGACCAGAGTAAACTCCCTGAAATTACAATGGGCTGAACATATTACCAGAAGGACGGACCACCGATGGACAACCGAAATTTCAGACTGGATTTCAGGGTACAGAAAAAGACCCAGAAAAAGACCACGCGGGAGATGGGTGGTTGAAATTCGAAAACATGCGGGAGTAACATAGAAGATAAATACATCGCTCTTTCTACGTTCCAGAAACACACAGCAAAAAAAATTGTTTTGCAGCCGCCGCTGTGGAAATGAACCACAGAACTCTCGATATCTGGCCGAGTGCATTACATTTACACAACGGTGGCCAACAATCCATCAAATGTAACGCATTCGGCTAGATATCTAGAGTTATGTGGTTCATTTCCACAGCGGCGGTTGCAAAACAATTTTTCGGTTGCTGTTTGTTTCTGGAACGAGGAAAGGGCGAGGTATTTATTTATTTACTGTCGCCACGTATTTGGAAGATTTTCAACATAGAGGAGACTGGCTCAAGACAGACCTTTGTGGAAGAAATTTGGGGAGACCCTCATCCAGCAGTTGATTGATAATGGTTGACGATTATGATGGTATATGCATATAAACATTTTTTATTACTAATTTAGTTTCGAATTGGGTGTTTAAATAATTATTGTTCTCCAGTGACTTCATGTTAGTTGCACGCTGCATTTTTATTTCTGCTGAGCAAATTAATACAGTAACACCGCACCAATTTTCAACTTTCTGCTTTTTCGTAAGTAAAGGTTTTCCTCTTTTTGTTTCTGTTTCTTCCAGGTATCAACAAATGAATAAATTTACTCTCTTAATCTTTGCCCCTTTTTCATTCCTTGTCCCCTATTCCGTTATGACAACTATTTGAATAAGAAACCCCGCCTACCGTCATTCCAATTCCTCATTTGCATATGGGAGCTGGGGAAGATATAGGAGGGTCGGAAGTATAAAATGATGAATGATATTTGGGTTGTCTGCGGTGAGTCCTCGAAATTTCCATTTTTGCACGCATTTCAAGATGCCTTTGTTTGGATTGGGCGAAGACCTTAAGATGGCCGCCTACGCATTCAGAGCCCCTTATGAATAGATGCATTAAACACCTCAGGAAGCGCTTCATTTTGTTATTCTTTTCCTTTATTTCTCAGCCATTTTTCACCGCGCATTAAGCTTCTTATTCTGAAACACTAACTCCTTCAGACTTTGAAAAGTTTTCGAACTTAAAATGAGCTTAACTGAAAATATGCGCTGTGAGCTTAAGGAGCATTTATTTTCTCCCCGCTCGTCACCTTTTTAGCTGGAAAAACACTAAAAGTTTTTCTCATTGCAGAAGCTTACCGTCGATTAGCAAACGTAATTGCGCTAATTATTAGGTGAAAATACGCTTAACAGAGGCATTCATTTGCATCCATTCGGCTTCGAAGTCATCTATACAGTTGTACCAAAATCGCCGCAAACCAGTGGTAGAATTTTGAGAAAATAACTACTCTGGTCCTGCGGAGCCGTGTGTACCGGAAATCGGAGGTCCGCACCAATTTTTACTGGTCCATAAATGACACAAACATTAATGAATACTAGACACAAAACCCGTCGGAATCGACTTTTTTTTTTTTTTTTTTTGGAAAGGATGAACTCATATGAGACAACAGATGCATTGATTGACCTATACGTCAACCACTTCAGTAAAGACAATAGTCCAGGTTCATGATATTTTTTTTTTGACTGAAAGTTTAACGACCACCGTGAGAAACTCAATGGGCTATAAGCAGTAGCCAGTCCCTAATTTAGGGTCTTTGGTTCCACGGAAGGGAGAGAGAGCCAGTGCCATAAGTCAAACACAACATTCATGCCTCACCAGGATTCGAACCCGGACCCTTCACGCACGAATCATCATAAGCCAGCGCCATCAAGGCGGCCAGGTGCGTGATAAGCATCACGACTGCACCCTTTTTCAGTCGCAAAATGTGAGGCCGAAGTCCACTCATCTCGATCGTGAGTAAAAATTCAACTGGATAGCGCACTCCTTCACTCTCATCTTCAGTCAGAACTGTGTTTGTAAATGTTGTTGAAATGAGATTCGCGTTGCGAATACTCTTCATTCTCTCTTGTCTGAGACCTATAGGTGCGACCCATTGATCGCTCACGCCTTCCAGTAAGGCTCTTGCGTTTTCTTTTTCCTTTTTGTTCTTTTTTCCTGCGGGGGAGATATTGTGTTAAGGGCAAGTATGCAATAAAGTATTTACTTACTTTAGGACTGATCATAGAACACCATGCACACACCAAGTCCGACACTGAACTGAGCGCCTGATGTAGATAAGGGCCGCACACTTCTCCCATAGACTTTACATGAGAACTTGGCCGTATTGCCCCACCCGAACTGTTCCCCAATCTTAGTTTTCCCTTCAACTGGCACATCTACATCGTAAGACCTTTATTTTGATACCTGAACCATATTTTTACGTTCAGCCGTTCTCTCAAAATAGGTCTCACAGTAAAAAACCTAATAGAATGAAGATATAGATGGCGCAAATCAATATGTACATTCTAAATATTTGCACTAACAATGATCAATGGAATGTTTATTTACATCTTTAGATAAAGTAAGCATTTTATTACCTACGTGAATAAACTGGATCGAATGAATATTAAATTGTATATATGCATCACAGAGTCCAACGGCATAACGCAATCAGGTCTTCGAGAGTGTTCGTTGTTCCGATGAGAAGAACGTTGATACGAATGCCTGCTAGCATTGCTTTGCGCAACGGTTTGCTCAGAAAAGAGAAGACTTCGGACTTTGGACTATCTCAGTCCCTCAATGCTTCCGCGCCGCCCCGGTGGCGCAGTGGTCTAAGGCGCTGGCCTCTGATCATTCGTCCGTAAGGGGTCCGGGTTCGAATCCCGGTCAGGCATGGATGTTGTGTTTGTGTTTGTCTTACGGCACTGGCTCTCTCCCTTCCCTGGAACCAGTGACCCTAAATTAGGGACGGGCGACTGCTTATAGCCCATTGAGTTGCTCACGGTGGTTGTTAAACCTCCAACAAAAAAAAAAAAAAAAAAAAAAAAAACAATGCTTCCGCATTTAACAGCGCGTGAGTCAACCGCAGGCGATCGAATGTCACTTAGACTTTTCGACTTTTCATGGGAAGTGTGCCGCCCCACAACGCAAAAACCGTTGCCCCAAACTCATTTTTCTCTTCCACTGGCACATCTACATGGTAAGACCATTATTTTGATACCTCAACCATAACTTTACGTTCAGCCGTTCTCTCAAAATACGACTCACAATAAAAAAACTTTATAGAATCAATATATAGATAATACACTGAAGAGCAATTGAATTAGAGATAACTATCTAGTAACGTGTAGCACCACCTTTCGCCCTGATGACGGCAGCGATTCGTCTTAGCATGGACTCGACAAGACACCGGAAGCGTTGGGAAGCCATACGGATTCACGACCCCTGAACAAGCTCCCACAGTTCACGAAGATTTAATGGAGGGGGTCAGAGCCTCGAACATCACTTTCGATGGCATCCTAGATGTGCTCGATGGGATTGAGGACAGGTGCCCTAGCTGGCCAAGGAAGCGATTTCACGTCGGTGGAGTGTTCATCCAACCATTCGGATACAATTCGGGAGCGATGGCACAGTGTATTGTCTTGTTGCAGGATGAGGTCCCCAGTGGGATGTTGAAGACGCACAAACGGGAGTAAATGGTCGTCTAGGATATCCCTGTAACGTTGACATGTGAGGGACGATGTCACACGTACCAGGGGGACCCATTTCAGTCCACGCAAACAGTCCCCAGACGAGAATGCCACCCCCGCCAGCTTGAAGAGTACCCTGCTGGCAAGAAAGATCCATCGCTTCATGTGGTTTTCGCCGTACTCGGATCCTGCCATCCGCATGTACCAACGTGAATCTCGACTCATCAGTCCAGGTAACATTTTTCCACATGTCTAGGGTCCAGTGGCGATGTTCCCGCGCCCATGCTAGTCTTTGCACCCTGGGATGTGCGGTCAGCCGCGGTACCCTCGTGGGACAATAGCTTCTGTACGCCATAGCGAGGAGATGGTTCTGGATGGTGTGGCTGCTTACACGTTTTTGTGCACCAGCGTTAAATTGCCGAGTGATTTCTTGCACTGTGGCCCGTCTATCCGCTGTTACAATGCGAGCTAGCCGATGATGACCCCGCTCATCCACACGCTGTTGTCCATGGCAGTTGGCTCTTGCAGGGATGGTTTTACCGGATTCGATATACTCACGGTGCACCCGTGACACAGTGGCTCGTAAAAATCCCAGTGCCTGCACGACTTCCGAGATGGAGTGACCCTTTCGTCGGGCCCTGAAAATTTGCCCACGATCAAATGTCTTAGATCCTTCGTCTTACCCATACTGCGTCCGACTCTTACTGATTCCCGTCGCATCACTCCTTACATTGTCGGATCGCTGCATACGTCATGTCGTTTCCGTTTACAGGGCCGCCCACAGCCCCACAATTGCACAGCGCCAGCTGTCTCTAATTCAATTGCTCTTCAGTGTATGTACCCTATATTAGTTTCATTGCCCGCCTACAAGGTGGGATACAATGAAGCATGAACTTTGATTTAAAATTAACTAAACAATACAGCATGTGACGTATCAGTCAAATGGACAAAGAAGAGACAATAAGCCTGCTGGCGTAGTTCGGCTGGGAGAACAGCCTCTCCGGAGTATAGGAAGATGTGGATTCGAACGCAACTGTCGGCAAAAGAAAGGTTACATTCAGCGAATATCCAGAAATATTTCCTCACTGATTACAATTTGTTTGCCAGCTTATAAACATATAAGCTACATTTAATTTTATTCCATATTTTGACGGGTGTATGGTTTATTTACAAATTGTTTTAGCACGTCTTTTGTAAAAAAAGTTCGAGCTTATGTTATCGGTTTGTTCGTCCGTACGTCTGTGGACACCACAACTCTGCAACTATTATTCCGATTTGAAAAATTCTTTTTGCATTGGGAAGCCTGAAATGTGTGAATGATGATCCTTCATTTCGTTTTTTCTTTACGATGTACAATTTCGCCGCTAGAGGGCGTAAATGAAAATGATATCAAATTCAAAATGCATTTTATTTGTGTTTTCAACTGATTTTGTATTTGTCTTTTCACTGAAGAAAGTTGATCAAATTGTGGTTGGCCTCTGATTATCCGTCCGAGATGGGTCCTGGTTCGAATCCCGGTGAAACATGGATGTTGTGTTTGTGTTACGGCACTGATTCTCTCCCTTTCCTGGAACCAGTAGCCCTAAATCAGGAATGGGAGACTGCTTATAGCCCATTAAGTTGCTCACGGCTGACCCCAACTTGGGAAGCCGGGGTTTATAGCTTCGTTTGGTTTAGCCCTCATATGCATCCTCCCATTGGCATGACAGAGTTGAAACCGTGATACGTTTGACTAGTTGACGTGTTTTCAGTCCTCCAAACTCCAGTTGCGATAGGTATTTGCAAACTGCAGCCTAATCTTTCGGTGCCTTTCAGTCAACAAGGATATACGACGTGGACATCGACTGCTAAAAGGTGTTTCTTCCAGGGTTCGACAAATACGCTTTCTGCGCATGCTTGCGGAGGCTCCCTTGTAAAATTCCGGCATTATCTGCTCTGCGGTAGGAGTACAATTCCTTTTTACGATGCGGGAACATCTGCGCTCTCCTTGACAGACGTTTGCACGTTTACGGTCTTAGTTTCCCCTCTGGTAGGAAGTTTTGCAGCATTTCACACAGTTTTAATATACACGTGTCTCATGTGTGTGACGTGCCTGCCCCACAGGACGAACACGACATAAAAGCAGATAGCACCGAGAACGAACGACTGCGTAGCTCAGGAATAAGTGGACTCGGGTTCGATCCCCGGCGTGGACCAAAAATGACGGAGAAATTTACTTCGTTATAATGGCGCCCGAACTTCCCGGATGACCCGGCGGTTAAAGATCTCGCAATGGTGTGATGTTCTTTCCACACCGCGAGATAGGAAAAATAAGAGAATCCCTTCTCCAGCGCTTCAAAAAATATATGTGTGTGACGTTGCATTCAACACACCAGATTGACTGGGAGTTCTCAAGTGCACGTTCTACAGCGGATGGCCGCCTGCAACGATTCATGGTCACGGCTGACCCGTGGGCCATGCCCACGGCTTTCTTTTGGGGGGGGGGAGAAGATGTAACGTGCCTTCATCACCATACGAACACGACATAAAGGCAGATAGCACCGAGAACGAACGTCTGCGCAACTCAGTTGGTAGAGCGACTTGTTCCGGAAAAAGTGTACTCGAGTTCGATTCCCGGCGTGGACCAAAAATGACGGAGAAATTTACTTCGTTATACGTGAAAATTCGAACAGCTGATAGAACAACCAACCGGCCTCCACCACGGAGGAGCACTGGTGTAAGAGCAGGCTTCTGACCAATCGTTGGACATGGATCTGGGTTTGAATCTCAGGGATGCATGGATGTTGTGCCTGTCTTACGACACTGGCACTCTTCCTTCCCTGGAACTAGTGACCCTACTAAACAAGGGACGGGCGACTGCTTATACCCCATCGAGTTACTCACGATGGGCGTTACATCCCCAATAAATAAATAAAAGAAAACAAAATGCGGGCTTCCTCGCAGCCACTATGTGGCCATAATTAAACTCACTCACATCGCTGCCTTAGACAATTATAATTTTTCCGTGACACATTGTCAGTTTTAGTATCCCACGTGACTAAACGCTATACTAGAAGTCTGCAGGGGCCGGGGTCTGGCTTTATTTCAGTTTAGAGAACAAAGCAACCGGCCGGACTGTGCTTTTCTCAGACACTTATGGCCGGGCTATGTCAAATCATTCTTTTTATCGCAATGGTAAAGAAAGAAAAAAGTCGTGTTTCCCAAATTCCTGTTTAACTGTTTTGCTGGCTTTCCTTACTTCCATGACATAACCGGGGCTTCCATTTTTATCAGAAGCAAGATTCTGTAGCCATTTTTAGAGATAGTGAATTGTATTCATTTTCTTTCATTTCCTGCCATTTGGATGGAAGGCCAGCGAAAGGCAAAGGAAGTATTTCCTTTCCCACGCGTCGCAGCAGAGGGAGCCGCTAAGCAATTAAGAACATAGAGTTTTGAGAGTGAAGGCATGGCGGCTCTTTCTTGGAATAAGTCGGACGAGGGGACAGTTTTTTGAGGGGGTTTCTCTCTCCGGGAAAGAGAGGGGGGACTCGGTGGCGAAAAGTCGAGAGAGGAGCAGAATGTTTTTAGGAAGCTCTGAAAACCTCGGGGGTTTTGTCGGAACGGATGAAGGAAGAGGTTTGAATGGTCGGGGGAAGAGATAAGCGGAATTCGGCGAGTAGGATACTGAGTGAGAACTGAAATAATGAAAGCACGAAAATGACGGACAAAAGCTTGATGACATTCCCCGTAACATCTAAATAAAAGTCTTCCTCACTGCAAAATTTAGCCTCAGTCGACTCACTTTTCTATGCTTTGTATTGTATTTATCTGCTCCAGTTGGGAGAGTTACGGATTATATCACCGATACCGAACTTACTGCAAAAGAAGCATCAACGAACCCTCCACACAGGGCGCTGTAAAAGAACTCAGCACCAAGCCCGGTAACAATAGCCCAGGGCGTAATCACAGAGGCGAGAAGAGACACTCACAGTAGTTTTACCCTATTTAGGTATTAATATGGTAAAACCACTTTGGGGCTTGTTGACAAGAATAAGATTCAACCCAGAGACAGTGTGTGTGTCGTGTGGAGTGGGGGACAAGGAAGGGGTGTCTGGAGGGGGATTTGGGTGTTTGAATGAAAAAGTGGGACAACATCGATTCTTTCTCCTATTACTAATCCGTATAGGGATTGACTTTTGTAATGTTACCGCTTGTTAGTTCAGAGAAAGGGAGATTTTAAACGACTTTACTCTTCTTTTTTCGCAGTCTTTAAAGGTTATATTCTTCGATAATTACCAAATTTCAGTTGAAATCTTTTAGGCTTACATTTAACTAAATATTTTCAATAACATCTCGTTCCATTATTTAATTTTCATAATTTAATAAAATACAATAGAAATACAAAATAATACAAAATGGCATATCACGAGCCGGGCCGGGCCGGACTGGGCTGCGCTCACTAAATAAGACCCCTGCAGACCTCTACGTTATACTTCTACTTTACATATTTTTATCTGGGTGTATATAATAATTAGCTGCAGAGTATGATCCAGGAACTTGCTGACAAGAGTAAAGAAGTGGGACTAAAAATAAACTTTCAGAAGACCAAAGTGATGTTCAATGCTTTTACAAGAAATGAAGACTTATCGATTGATGGAGAAAAGCTGGAGATAACAGACACGTACGTTTATCTTGGACAGCAGATATCAAGTGAGGGTCACATTGATGAAGAAATTAATCGGCGTACAAAACTTGCCTGGAGAGCTTTTGGAAGAAACAGCATAATTTTCAAGAGCAATATGCCATTATGTCTTAAAAGAAAAGTGTTTGATCAATGCATCCTTCCAGTGCTTACGTATGGTGCAGAGACGTGGACCTTAACTAAAAGAGACATACAAAGGCTGCAGACAACTCAAAGAGACATGGAGAGGTGCATGCTTGGCGTAACCAGGAAAGGTAAGAGAGGAACTCGTGGATCCGAAAAATGACAAGAGTGGAAGACATTATGATCAGAGTTAAATCCCTGAAATTGCAATGGGCTGGACATACTGCCAGAACAGACCATTGATGGACAGTCGAAATTTTAGATTGGATTCCAAAGGACAGGAAAAGACCCAGAAGAAGACCACATGGGAGATGGGTGGATGAAATTCGAAAGTATGTGGGAGTGACATGGAGGAGACTGGCACAAGACAGACCGTTGTGGAGGAAACTTGGGGAGACCTTCGTCCAGCAGTGGATTGAAAATGGTTGACAATGATGATGATGATGATATAATAATTGTGTAAGCATCTTTGAGGGGTTTGGCCATAACTCACCACGCTGGCCAAGCGGGTTGGTGAGTGTGGGATTGCATTTCCTCTAATCCCGATGGTATAGTTATACCGCTACTGGCGGTCGTTAGAGCCCCTTTAGTGGAAACAGGATGCACCACGAGAAGGCGGGGTTGACATTTGTCAAGGAGAGGCGATATGTTGCGCATCACCTACAAAGACTGCAGACAACTCAAAGAAGCATGGAGAGATGTATGCTTGCTGAAACCAGGAAATATAAGAAGAGGAACTTGTGGATAAGAAAAATGACAGGAGTGGACGACATCATGACCCGAGTGAAATCTCTGAAATGGCAATGGGCTGGACATGTTGCCAGAAGAACGGATCACCGATGGACAACCGTAATTTTAGACTGGTTTCCGAGGAACAGGAAAAGACCCAGAAGAAGACCCCATGGGAGATGGATGGATGAAATTCGAAAGTATGCTGGAGTGACATGGAGGAGACAAGCCCAAGACAGATAGCTGCGGAAGAAATTCGGGGAGACCTTCATCCAGCAGTGGATTGATAATGGTTGATGATGATGATATAATAATAATAATACGTCCATTCACTGTATATAAAAAGAAATAGAAACGAAGTAATAATAAAAAAAAAACCGATGGTTCCAATTTGATGTGCACAGAACCGGGAAATCTTAATTGGGTGATTCACGATAGACCATATATGATGGAAACGTTTAAAAAAATAACTTCCTGCCTTGTTTTCTGTTGTGAAGGAGAAAAGGACAAAAAAAAATTTATAGAAATTCTGAGAATGTCGAGATGAACTCTGACCTTTATTTTTTAAGCTCACGGGTATTTAAGATTTCTCAAAAAGAAAAGAAAAGGAATAAATCCGACCGGAAAGCAACACGCTCGCACACACGAATCGTGTTCACCTAGGTAAAGACATCAGCGGACTCTTTCAATCTAGTAAAGTTCCGTTTTTTTTTAAGATTCGCAATAAACTTCCTTAACCAACAATGCTCGGGAGATGAAATAGAAAGTTTAATATAGTCTCGCAAAAGTTGTGTTCCATTTTTTTTCACACCTTTGTTTAAAAAAAAAAAAAACCAATAGTATGAAAAGAAAAAGCAAAATGCTAGAAAAACGAAATATCCGAAGTTTCGGAATTCTATTCCCTCCGGCAATGTTGCTAGTGACGAAGATTCCATTTTAGTTCAACAACAGCCGGAAAGAGATTTTTCGTTGTGAGGAAATGGAAAAGAAAAAAAAAAAAATGCGACACGTTTTTTTGACAGTCAAGTGTAGATACTTTTTTTCTTTCTTTTACGCACCGAGGAAAGAAGGAGAAGTAATGTATTGTAGCGACTAGATAGCAGCACTACAAGAATAAAACCGCGTTCCGAGAACCCTAGCAGGTGGTGCGTTATGTCTTCCACGAGCAAACAAGTACTAAAAGAAAGGAATAGGTCTTTTTGTCCGCGTCTCGAACGGAGTTGTTGACCCACGAGACAATACACCGTACGACGACATCTCCGAGGGTCAACACACCAACCACTAGGTGGTCCTTTTATTTTTCCAGACCTGGTCCCTCAAGAATCCTTTCCCCTGTATGTAGTGGCAGAAACCTTTCTTTCCTGCCTCGTAATCAACTGAGGATTTGGTTATAGATGGAGCTGTATTGATCTTTACGAGCTAGTGGTAACCGGTAACAATGCCGTCTTTGAGACTATGGCTCAAACGTGCTGATCTGTCATTTTTCAGAAGCAGTTTCCCATTCTGTATAATACGCAAGTGTATAGGTCGTAAAGATTATCATACGTAATACATATATTATTTATATTCCGGGAAATATATTATGAGTGGTTTAGCACAACGGCCGTTCCATAAAAAATGAGAGTAAAATCACACAAAATCAAGAAATACAGCAAAATATACACTGAAGAGCAATTGAATTAGAGACAGCTGGCGTTATGCAAATGTTGCGCTGTGGGCGGCCCTGTAAACGGAAACGACATGACGTATGCAACGATCCGACAATAAAAGGAGTGATGCGACGAGAATCATTAAGAGTTGGACGCAGTATGGGTAAGACGAAGGATCTAAGCGCGGGAAAATTGCCGGGGCCCCACGAATGGGTCACTTCATCTCGGAAGTCGCGCAGGCACTGGGATTTTCACGAGCCACTGTGTCACGGGTGCACCGTGAGTACATCGAATTCGGTAAAACCATCCCTGCAAGGGCCAACTGCCGTGCACAACAGCGTGTGGATGAGCGGGGTCATCGTCGGCTAGCTCGCATTGAAATCACTCAGCAATTTAACGCTTGTGCACAAAAACGTGTAAGCAGCCACACCATCCAGAATCATCTCCTCGCTATGGGGTACAGAAGCCATCGTCCCACGAGGGTACCGCTGCTGACCGCACATCACAGGGTGCAAAGATTTGCATGGTCGCGGGAACATCGCCACTGGACCCTAGACATGTGGAAAAATGTTGCCGGGACTGATGAGTCGAGATTCACGTTGGTACATGCGGATGGCAGGATACGAGTACGGCGCAAACCACATGAAGCGATGGATCCTTCTTGCCAGCAGGGTACTCTTCAAGCTGGTGGGGGTGGCATTCTCGTCTGGGGACTGTTTGCGTGGACTGAAATGGGTCCCCTGGTACGTGTGACATCGTCCCTCACAGATCAATGTTACTGGGATATCCTGGACGACTATTTGCTCCCGTTTGTGCGTCATCAACATCCTACTGGGGACCTCATCCTGCAACAAGACAATGCAGCTCCCGAATTGTATCCGAATGGTTGGATGAACACTCCACCGACGTGACCTCGCTTCCTTGGTCAGCAAGGTCACCTGACCTCAATCCCATCGAGCACATCTGGGATGCCATCGAGAGAGATGTTCGAGGCACTGACCCCCTCCATCAAATCTTCGTGAACTGAGGGAGCTTGTTCAGGGGTCGTGGTTCCGTGTAGCTTCCCAACGCTTCCGGTGTCTTGTCGAGTCTATGCCGAGACGAATCGCCGCCGTCATCAGGGCGAAATGTGGTGCTACACGTTACTAGACAGGTATCTCCAATTCGATTGCTCTTCAGTGTATGTTGTTCTTTCTCAAAAGTATCTTTCGTCGAATGATATGCAACAGTCCCATCGTTCAGTCTCCTTTTTAAAGCATGTGGCAAAGGCATTTTGTAGAAGCTGCTTTAGCGACTTCTATACAGCTTGAATAACGTCATTTTGAGTGTTGCGGTACGGAACGTCTTCTTCATTGTTGGAAACAACCAGAAATCGCACGTGGCGAGTTCAGGACTGCAGGCAGGCTGTGGCATGATATCGATACTGCATTTCGTAAGAAACTGTTGAACACAAGCAGCCATATGTGTGCAGACGTTATAATGGTGAAGGGTCCACATGCCTACCAGTTCCGGTCGCTTAATCGATATGTGTCGTGGCAGACGCCGCTTCAAAACTGAAATGCAGTAGTCAGCATTGACAGTCATTTATGGAGGGACGGTATGGTGCTTGACTATACCTTTATGATCAAAGAAAATTAACATCATCACCTTCCCAGCTGATTTGGTTTGGAGGACGTTTTTCAAAGGAGGCGAGACTGTGTGTTTACAAACACTCGTTGGGCGCTTCGTGAGTGTGTCGAAATAGTGGACTCATGTTTCATCGGCAGTTATTACTGTATTTAGAAAGCTTGGATCCTTTGTAATCATTTGTTTCCACACATGACACACCTGACCTCTGGCTAACAATGTACTCTTGTCAGATGATGAGGTACTCATCTGGAACACGCCCGATGAAGAATTCATTTGTCGCGTAGAATGCGGAATGCCGACGTTTTTGAAATATTGGTTGACGCCGCTATGTCTTCACACATCATTCGTCGATCTCCTTACAGGATTGCCCAAACAGTGTTAACAATACGCTCCGTAACAACATTTTCAGATCTGCCAGGCTTTGGAGCAAGTTCGGTCGACAAACGCCCTTTTTTGAAATCATGGTACCGTCTAAAAATCATTGATTCACCCAAACATTTATCTTTGTAAGCTTTTTTCATTAAATCAGCTGTTTCTGGAGCCGTTTTACCCAAACGATAGCAAAAATTTATCGCACAACGCATTTCACTTCTTAACTCTGAGTCACTCACCTCCATATTTGTATGGCGAAATGCAGACGTACCTTCAATAACTGCGCAACAACGAAACCAAAATCGTCTGCCACGGCTAATAACTGTTGCAATGGATACTTTTTTAATTCAGTTATTCGTCTGAGTGGTTATTTTTCATCTTCACATTGTTGCCAAATCAAAAAAATCACTCTCAGTTTTTCTGGAACGGCCTTTTATACACTGCTGGTCACCCAAAATGCAACACCAAGAAGGAAGCGTCCGATTGGCCTGAAATTCGCAGCATGCGTCGCCCGCAAAAGGACGTGCAAACGATTAGCATTGCAGGACATATGCAAATCATGTGCGCCCGGCACGCCGCCGAGAAGCACAATAAGAAGGGTGCACAGAAGGTGGGGTGCAAGTAGTGGAAGTATGTTGTGCGGCCGGACGTGTGCGTGGAAAGCTTCCTGATGCCTCGTCGCAGAATACGGCAGTCATTCCAGCATGTTTCGGAGTTCGACGGAGGACGAATAGTGGCTTATCGCGACAGCGGTTTTACGTACCGAGACATCGACGCCCGTGTGGGACGACATCCGGCCACAGTGAGGCGA
This sequence comes from Macrothele yani, assembly GCA_039090855.1. NCBI lineage: Eukaryota > Metazoa > Arthropoda > Arachnida > Araneae > Macrothelidae > Macrothele > Macrothele yani. The sequence goes on from CM077011.1 coordinate 117,316,089, forward strand.
GTATGGATTCGGTGGGTGCAGGAGGGACGGACGGACCGACGTGAGAGATTTTCACAGCCGCGGCGCAACACCAAACGAGAGGACCGGCATATTGTGCGGCGGGCACTGACGGCTCGCACCGCCACATCAGGAACGTTAGCGGAGGAATTAGGGTGTGTTGCGCAACAACCTGTGTCAGCACGTACCGTTCGACGCCGTCTGCAGGAGCTGGGACTTGTCGCACGGCGCCCAATTCTACGATTACCATTGACGTTACACCACCGGCGAGTGCGGCGGCAGTGGGCCGTGGAACGCCGCATCCGGACTACGGAATGGCATGACATTGTCTTCTCCAACGAATCCCGCTTCTGCCTGCAACACCATGATGGTCGGATCCGCGTGTGGCGGCGCCTCGGCGAGATACTGTATGATGCCTGCATTATGCATCGCCATACCAGTCCGTCGCTTGGCGTTTTGGTTTGGGGCGCAATTGGATATGAGACCCACACCTCTCTTGCACGCATCGCCGGTACTCTCAACAGCCACCGCTACATCTCCGACGTTTTGGAGCCTGTAGTCCTCCCTTACCTGAAGGACCTGCCAGCGGCGACGTTTAAACAGGACAATGCGTGCCAGCACGAGGTACGCATCGTGCAACAATTCTTCACGGCCCACCAGGTGTCACTGCTGCCGTGGCCCGCCTGTTCTCCCGATATATCTCCCATCGAACACGTCTGGTCGCTGATCGGCAACTGAGTGGCCCGGCAAGCACTACCCGCGGCTACGACTGATGAACTGTGGCAACGTGTTGAAGCAGCCTGGACCGACATTCCCCAAGCCCACATCCAAAGCCTCTTTCTTTCGATGCCGCGGCGTGTAGCGGCCATTATTGTCAGCCATGGGGGGCCACACGAACTATTGATGTCTGCGTGTTCCGCAAGTCGCATGGGCCTGTAAGCTCAATCGTTTCATCTTCGTATGTGTTGTTATGTGTCCAGTAAATCTGGCTTTGCTATCTCGTGTCCTTCTCGGTGTTGCATTTTGGGTGGCCAGCAGTGTATATAGATATACACATGTGTATATCCACTGAAAAGTTTGGGAAGGAAATGCGAATTTTAAGCAGCCAATGCTACCGAAACGTGCGAAACATATAAGCAAATTCTTTTAATGGACAAATGACAAAGCATGAGACGAAAATTGGAATCTTAATCAGAATTTAAACAGTTACTTTTGCGCTCTCTCTTGACCAGCGGCCTAGGCAGGGCCCCCCCCCCTCTGCCCCGACCTGGTTAAGCTTTTGAGTGCCGCCGGCTAGGACTAGAAATTGACTGAGGCAGGAATGTGTTACATGCCCGCTCAAAAGAGTCGGCTTATTGCCTTTGACCTTCTGGATTCATTATTAGCAATATGTTCGGAAACATTCAGGCGCCAATGCAGAATAATAATTATTTTAAGGAATGTTGGTGGTAACTATTACCCTAACATTGTGCTGCTTTACGTGTAAGGAACTAACTCACGAGTTTGGTAGACTTACGTTCGTTTTATCTTCACTGAAATAATCGTAGAACCCAGATAACTTGAAACATTTTATGCAGCCGAAATTTTTGAATAATCATGAAAGCGTTAATGCACCTTATTCATATGACGTCAATGGTGGAATTCAGTGGACTAACACGGCTTCTGATTCAATGTTGTCGCTTATTAGATTACCTTATACTGTTATCCAATCTTTAAAATTTTAACATCTTGGGGTATGCCAACGAATTAATAGAGGCTAAGGGCGAAGAAGAAGAAATTAATTTCTTAAAAGAACAAATCAAGGTTCCAAAAATATGCCAAGACAATTTCGTATTCGATATTTATTTCAAAGAGATGAAGGACAACATCACCGTTAGATGACGAATTTTTTAATGAAGCATTTCTCATACACGGTATATGAAATTCCAAATCTTTCTTGTTAAAGTGGACAGAATTTATTAGGTACTGCATTCACATTGGGATGGAAATGTTCACAATTTCATATTACTCAGCCATTCCTTTAAGATTTCGGGCCTTTTCAGAGGAAATTTATGAAAAGGTATCTTTTCCTCTATACATTTTAGGTGACAGGACTTGTTAGCACAACCATACTATGAGCAAACGTTAAGCATGTCCTTAATAATTCACTGAAAAACATTGAAATTTGCCCCGACTCAAAACATAGCAATTTTTACGTTTTAGGAGGTGCTAAATCCGAAAATGAATGCAGTTTTTTCGTATCACCTAACGCTTTTCTGTTAGGCTGCGTGTTGTCGTTTGTGAAACAGGAGCATCAGGCGAGCGCGTGTGGTTGAACGCATCACTTACGCACTACCGGTACTACGTAGTTAGAATGTCGCGGCAGCGGCAATGTGTAGACGCCACGAATCTGTTTTGTTACGTGTGCGGTGAATTTATGCTGAAAACCAAAAGAAAAGCAATTACTCCGGTGATTAAAAAGGCATATATTGTTATTTTGCTTGCCCATTTGGTGATTTAGATAAAATTTGGGCGCCTCATGTATGTTGCATCAAATGCTCGCGATATTTAAGAGGTTGGTTAAACGGCACGCACTCTTCAACGCCTTTTGCTATCCCAATGATTTGGAGAGAACCAAAGAACCATGTTTCTGACTGCTACGTCTGTTTAACAAACGTATCTAGCTTTTCCTCGAAAAATAAACGTACCATAGTTTACCCGAATTCGCCTTCAGCCACGAGACCTGTTAAGCACGATGATTCCCTGCCAATTCCCTAACAGCCGGAAAAATGGACCTTGTATGAAGAAACATCAAACTCCTCCTCTAAAACTGAACTATCCTGTTCTACTGATCACGAATACCAGGCTGCATCAGAAGAACCTCATTTAATTTCACAGTAAGAGCTGAACGACCTCGTAAGAGACCTGAACCTCACGAAACACCAAGCTGAACTGTTGGGTTCTCGGCTACAAGGGTGGCATCTTCTTCAGCCTGGCACCAAAGTCACAACCTATCGAAAACGTCATGAGTGCCAGTCGTCTCTTTTCTCCAAGAGTAGTGATCCTGTTTATTGCAGTGATGTTAATGGACTGTTTGCCGAGTTTGGGAGGGTTCACAGTCCTGCAGAATGGCGTTTCTTCATTGATTCTTCCAAAGTAAGTTTAAAGGCGGTGTTATTACATAATGGAAACATTTACCCGTCGGTACCACTGGCCTATGCTGTGCACATGAAAGAAACTCACCAGAATATGGATCATCTTTTCAAATCTATCAATTACGCCGAACATATGTGGCAAATATGTGAGGACCTAAAAGTTATTGGACTAATAACAGGAATGCAATAAAGGTGTAGCAAATTTTGTTGTTTTTTGTGCGAGTGGGACAGTCGGGCTAGGGAACAGCATTATGAGGTCAAAGAGTGGCTTCTGAGAGAAAGTTTGGCGTCTGGGGAAAAGAGTGTGAAATACCAATCGCTCGCTGCTTCGACAAAATTTTATTGCCCCCACTCCACATCAAGTTAGTCTTGATGAAAACTTTTGTCAAGGCTATGGATAAAGGAGGCAGTGGATTTCAGTATTTGAAGGAAAAGTTTCCTAGGTTGAGCGACACAAAATTAAAAGAAGGCATTTATTTTCATTGGACCACAAATCCGGATAGTAATGGAGGACCCGGTGTTCACGGCCAAACTCACAGAAACCGAAAAAGCAGCGTGGTTAGCATTCAAAGCTGTTTCCACGAACTTTCTGGCAAATATTAGGGTGGAAAACTATTGTGAACTAGTGGAAGCTAGGCTAAAGGCATACAAGGATATGGGGTGCAATATGTCCCTGAAAATTCCCTTTGTCCACTCGCAACTGGACTTTTTTTCTGCCTAACCTAAGTGCCGTGAGTGACGAGCATGGAGAAAGATTCCACTAGGACATATCTAAAATGGAAAGTCGAAATACGGGTGGTGGTCACCACACATACTTGCGGACTATTGCTGGTCTCTAATCACAGACGTTTCTGAGTCCAGTTACTACAAGCGTAAGTCTTCCAGGAAAACGTTTTAAAAATGTGAGTATGTATTTTTGGCATGTTTGTAGAAATCTTTTGTATTTATAAAACTTTCCCGACCTCATTTTTGGATCAGTGTATCTTTCTTAGATGGAATAACTAATTTTCAACTCTTAATATGGTGACATTTTGTGGAAAAAAATGCGAGACAATTGTTATCTCTCTATATATAAAACAGACTGTGCGTGTGCCTGTCGGTCGGATTTCACATAGAATTAGGCGACCTAGAGTGACGAAATTTGTTATGAAGGTACCTGTAGACATCTTCTGGTGCACCTTGAAGCGATTTTGTTTAAATTTGAATTTGATTTTTAGTTATTTAATGTTACGCATTTCTACCTGATCTGAGTGTGTCTTTCCGCTTTGTTGACATCAACCTGATCACACCGAACGTTAAGGCGTGCAGAAAAGTAGTTCACCATAAATTTTAGGCGTTTCCTTTTTAGAATTACGTTACGACTATTTTCATTCGTAAATACATTTATTACGCCCTTTTTTGTAAGTGTTGTTTGCCGATTGTATTATGACCTTGAGGGCGGAGAAGAAAAAAAAGAAAATAGAACATTGTTTTTCAATCTGCGTTATTAATTCAAAAGTTTCATACGTCAGAAGGTCATCATACTGTGACGACGTTGTGAGCTAGAAAATAGAACGTTGTTTTAACAAAATTAAAAAAAAATGGCTCAAATTTATCGTGACTACTTATCTTCGCGCCTTCGCGTTGGGTGTGATCAAGTTGCATGTAAAGAAAGCGTCTGTCGGTCGGATTTCACATAGAATTAGGCGCCCTAAAGCGACGAAATGTGTTATGAAGGTACCTGTAGACATCTTCTGGTGCACCTCGAAGCGAATTTTTTAAAATTTGAATTTGAATTTTAGTTATTTAATGTTACGCGTTTCTACCCGATCTGAGTGTGTCTTTTCGCTTTGTTGACATCACCCTGATCACACTGCACGTTAAGGCGTGCAGAAAAGTAGTTCACCATAAATTTTAGGCGTTTCATTTTTAGAATTCTGTTACGACTATTTTCATTTGTAAGTACATTTATTACGCCCTTTTTTGTAAGTGTTGTTTGCCGATCGTATTATGACATTGAGGGCGGAGAAGAAAAAAAGAAAATAGAACGTAGTTTTTCAATCTGCGTTATTAATTCAAAAGTGTCATACGTCAGAAGGTCATCATACTGTGACGACGTTGTGAGCTAGAAAATAGAACGTTGTTTTAACGTAATTCTAAAAAAGAAATCGCTCAAATTTATCGTGAACTACTTATCTTCGCGTTTTCGCGTTGGGTGTGATCAGGTTGCATGTAAAGAAAGCGGTAAAGAAAGCGAAAAGGCACATGTTTTTTGTTAAGCGTTGTTTGCCAATTGTATTATGACCTTGAGGGCGGAGAAGAAAAAAAAAGAAAATAGAACGTTGTTTTTCAATCTCCGTTATTAATTCAAAAGTGTCATACGTCAGAGGGTCATCATACTATGCCTCAACCTCATAGAAAGAAACAATGTGTAAGAAGAACACAAATAATGGATAGAGAAAATCAAAGAAGGAGAAGAGAACAAGAAACAGCAGAAGAACGAGGAAGAAGGCTGGAACAAGATAGGATTTCCAGAGCACAATCAAGGGCACAGGAATCATACCAACAGCGAAAAAGAAGACTGGAACACAATAGGACTTCTACGGCGCATTCGAGGTCACAGGAAACACTCCAGCAACAAGACACACGATTTCAGCATAATCGACTCATTACGGCTAATGCTCGATTGAACATCTGGAGAGAAAAAGAAAATGCAGCATTCGTCAACAACCCGTCCGTGGATTACGCCTCTGATCCATCATGTGCCATTGGATCAATGTCGTTAACGTGTCAATTTCTGCAGCCATGAAATGGAAAGGTGAAGCCCCAGGTATGTGTTGTAATGGTGGGAAGGTTCAGTTGCCATTATTGCAGGATCGTCCGGAGATATTACGTATGTTTTTGACTGACAACTCATCAGATGCAAAACATTTTCAAAACAATTTACGCCGTTATAATTCCTGTTTTCAGATGACATCATTTGGCACTAGCTGTTGCTTCATCTGGAATTGCTGCTACACTACTACCACGAGGAAGGACAGCTCACTCGGCTTTCAAGTTGCCTCTAAATTTGGCAAACACAGAAACGCCAAAGTGTAGCATTTCTAGGGTATAATGAATAAAATTCTCCGGCTGGCCGTGCAGTGCAGGGAAGCTTACGTTAAGTCACGTTAGGGTTATTGAAAGGTTACTTGACGTAGCTAAAGTGTGCTTAATCTTCAAAGTGCTAGAGTTTGTTTAGGTAAGACACGCACGTGCAATAAATTCCAAGAATATGGAACTTCTTTTTACTCAGCGTTCCTCATTATCTTGAATATCAGTAATATAACTTCGGTTTTAGTACATTAGTACCTTGAAGGCTCCTTATTAGAGCGGTAAACACAATATACCCTGAACTTAACGTAGACACTCAATGAAATAGACTTAACGGCCAGACAGAGGTCTGACAATAAAACGAACTAAGAAAACGTACTCACTTTTAACCTTTTATTGGGGAGCTCCTGGTATTACTCAAATACACACTCCAAAATAACACAACTACTGTTAGACCGAACTTTCGTACTATCGTAGAATCGCATAACAATAATTAGGAAGAACCTATCACATATAAAACGAAGCTGCTTGGTATAGTTGAGCGCGCCTATATATACTGCATACCACCACGCCATGACTTACACTCGTTGCCACATATCATTCAGCGGGAGAAACAACATCTCGTTAAGTGAGAAGGAAAATAAAATAACAAGAGATAGTAAAATAAAAAAGAAACTGAATCTAGAGTATACGTTACAAGGGGTTCAGGAAAGGCAAAGGTTCTACAAGATTGTAAGCTAATTGTCTGGGATGAGTGTACTATGTCGCACAAAGCAGTATTTGAAGCCCTTTATGTCACTTTACAAGACCTCAGACATAACAACAAAAGAATGAGAGGGATTACTCTGGTGTTAGCCGGCGACTTTCGACAAACACTGCCAGTCATTCCACGTGGAACGAGAGCTGATGAAATGCAATCATGCTTAAAATCTTCATTTATTTGGAATGAAATACAAAGACGTTTCCTCAAAACTAACATGCGAGTTCATATTACTAGCGATTCTTCTGCACAAGGAGTTTGCCGGCAAACTACTGAAACTAGGAAACGGATATATGATACCTGATAAAGAAGATGGATGTATATCAATGGCAGATGTTGGAAAAATTCTTAAATCACATCAAGATTTGTTAGACGTAGTTTTTCCAAACATTGGAGAGCACTTTAACAATCATGACTGGCTGTGCCAAAGAGTCATCCTTGCACCGAAAAACGACAGTGTTAGAGTCACCATTTTATCAGCGTTTAGCTCACTTGGCCAGCATTCTTCAAATTTACAAGTCAGTTGATACCGTTCGCAATACAGACGATGCAGTCAACTACCCAACTGAGTTTTTTACCTCTTTGGAGCTACCAGGAGTACCTTCACATATTTTGGAGTTCAAGATTGGTGCACCTATTATGCTTCTGAGAAATTTGGATCCGCCTTCACTTTGCAACGGCACGAGATTATCTGTCAAGAAATTAATGAAGAATGTTATTTAAGCTACTATAATGACTGGACATGCAGCAGGCAAAAACGGTTTTATTCCAAGGATCCCTATCATCCCATCTGAAGTCCCGTTTCAATTCAAACGTCTTCAATTCCCGATTCGCTTGAGTTTCGCCATGAGTATCAATAAGGCACAAGGGCAGTCTCTAAAAGTTGTTGGACTGAATACATAAAGTTCATGTTTTTCCCATGGTCAAATGTACGTTGGTTGTTCCAAAGTCGGAAATGGGGAAAATCTTTACATCTTTGCTCCGAATGGAAGGACTGTTCATATTGCTTATCACGAGGCTCTACAAGAATAAGGTACTTTTCATCTCAATCAATTTCACTGCATAGGCCTTCTGCTTTTAAACTTTTTGAATTATTCACATTGGACGTGACAGCTACTAAATAATTCAAATACATTTTTTTATCCTAATATTCTATTCCGGGAAGTTGTACTACAAAGTTGTAAAACCTTGATTTACCAGTCTTAATTTAATTGCCGATATAGCTTTTACTTTATACTTTCACTAGCCCGTCAACGACGTATACAACAGGCTAGTTTTATATAATTTTTAAGTACTTCCTCAAAATTGTAACTTGAATTCGCAAAAGATTGGTAGGTGAAACAGCATTTTGGATTACAGATTCGGAATCACGGCATGCTAATTAGTCAAAATCACTCACTTTTGTTTAGGGGCAAGAAAAAAAAGTTCAAATTTGTTGTTCAGTGAATTACATGAAAAATCGTGATTTTCCTGAACCCCTGAAACGTATTCTTTGTAAAGCAATACAAAAACAGATGTGAGCAAACAGTTGCTGGTCCGCAGGCATCGAACATATTTCCCATAATACAATTCGAGGTGAATAATGTCCATTAAGCACTGCACTAGGGGCCAGGAATATTCATCAGTCTTACAAGGTTTACTCTTTTTATTTGATTTCGTCAAGGCTGAGTCACTTAATAAATACGGCCTAAACAAATGTACTTTGGTGACAGAAAATATCTGATTAACATACTACTCATACAACGCTGCTCTCGCTCTGGTATAACCGTAAAACAAGTCAGACTAATAACACAAGTGCGAATAAAACGCAAGTGTGAATGATAACACAAGACAGACCAAAACAAAAGGGCAAATATAAAAAAGCACACGTCTCCTAAAGACAAATAAGATCCTAAGCAAGGATGGGCGTTGATACATTCCAAAAACAGCTCTCGAATACGTAACTGCACTTTGACTTGTTGTCGGGTTGCCAAACACAAATTCATCGAGATAGGAAAATGTGGCGTTCACACTCCAAAACATGCAACGAGAATAAACCAAATCTACATACAAAGACAGGAACTAAAAAGGAAGGTTAAATTAGAGTATACGTCGCAAGATTAATATTTATTTTGCAGGGTATTTCCATCAAATCTCTTTTCTTCTTTCAAAAGGATTTTAGAATATAAAGTTTTCGCGAGCCTTCTCACATAACAAATCAGTAATAACTTTCTATTTCAGTGGAAACTTTATTTTGGGTGATTTATCAATTCTGGCACACTGAATGTAATGTAAGTAAATGGCACAGTGATTGACCAGGTGAGTGAGTTTGTGTAATTAGGAAACATGTTTGACAGAGAGAACAAATTGGATGGTGAAATTAGTAGGCGAGTGAATTCTTCATTGAAAGTCATAGCTGCTCTGGGAGGTTTTCACAGCAATGATGGGTTCTCTAGAGAGTCCCGCATAGCTGTGTATAAAAGTGTAATTGTTCCTACTCTGATGTATGGCAGTGAAACCTGGGTACTACAGAAGAAAAATAGAAGTCGTTTGTATATACCCCTTGCATAATGTAAATTACACACACTTTGTATATATCTGACTCCTGTTATTATGATTTCAGGCATTGTAAAGGCACATGCCGCCTACCGCCTTCGTTCCCTGTAAATTTCGCTCAGAACAAAACATTTTGAAAGTTTGTGTGCTGGAGAAATTCGTTAGTTACTGGGGGTTTGTGGCAAGACACGTTCTGATTGTGTGAGGAATGAAGATGTGTTGCAGTTGTGTGATGCGGAGCAAAATGTTGTTAGCAAGGTAGAGACTAATATGCTTCGGTGGTTTGGCCATGTTGAAAGAATGAGTGATGAAATGCTTACTAAGAAAATCTTTTTAGCCCAAGTGGCAGGAAGGAAAGGAAGAGGAAGACCAAGGAAGTCATGAGAGGATCAGATTCAGGAGTGTCTGCATGAGAAAAAGATTATGAGTATGAAATATGGAAGATCTTGTGTACGGCGTGTAATGAATGCCAGTGAAGCCTTAATTGTATGTCAAAATCGCTGTAAGTGGAGAAGTTTGAGACGGCAACAACAAGTAAAAATTTTCTAGTAGTTCGTATTTTTTTTTGGGAGCTAACCTCTGAATCTCAGAGAACAGCTTAGTGATATGAAAGTTTAAGTATCAATTCATCAAGATGAAATAAAATGTTGATCAAAAAAAAAAAAAAAAAAAAAAAAGACAATTTTTGCAAAGCATATTTTTCAGAAAATACACTGCTGGCCACCCAAAATGCAACACCAAGAAGGAATGAGATAGCAAAGACAGATTTACTGGACACATAACAACAGATACAAAGATAAAACAATTGAGCTTACAGGCCCGTGCGACTTGCGGAACACGCAGACATCAATAGTTAGTGTGGCCCCCATGGCTGGCAATAATGGCCGCTACACGCCGCGGCATCGAACGAAAGAGGCTTTTGATGTGGGCTTGGGGTATGTCGGTCCAGGTTGCTTCCACACGTTCCCACAGTTCATCAGTCGTAGCCGCGGGTGGTGCTTGCCGGGCCACTCAGTTGCCGATCAGCGACCAGACGTGTTCGATGGGCGACATATCGGGAGAACATGTGGGCCACGGCAGCAGTGACACCTGGTGGGCCGTGAAGAATTGTTGCACGATGCGTACCTCGTGCTGGCGCGCATTGTCCTGTTGAAACGTCGCTGCTGGCAGGTCCTGCAGGTAAGGGAGGACTACAGGCTCCAAAACGTCGGAGATGTAGCGGTGGCTGTTGAGAGTACCGGCGATGCGTAATAGAGTGGTGCGGGTGCCATATCCAATTGTGCCCCAAACAATAACGCCAGGCGACGGACTGGTATGGCGATGCATAATGCTGGCGTCATACAGTCTCTCGCCGCGGTGCCGATACACGCGGATCCGGCCATCGTGGTGTTGCAGGCAGAAGTGGGATTCGTCGGAGAAGACAATGTCGTGCCATTCCGTAGTCCAGGGGTGGCGTTCAACGGCCCACTGCCGCCGCACACGCCGGTGGTGTGGCGTCAATGGTGATCGGGGCAATGGGTGCCGTGCGACAAGTCCCCACTCCTGCAGACGACGTCGAACGGTACGTGCTGACACAGGTTGTTGCGCAACACACCTTTATTCCTCCGCTAACGTTCGTGATGTGGCAGTGCGAGCCGTCAATTCCCGCCGTACAACATGCCGGTCCCCTCGTTCGGTGGTGTGCCGCGGCTACGGCAATCGCTCACGTCGGTCCGTCCGTCCCTCCTGCACCCACCGAATCCATACTCGCCTCACTGTGGCTGGATGTCGTCCCACACTGGCGCCGATGTCTCGGTACGATAAACCGCTGTCGCGAAAAGCCACTATTCCTCCTCTGTCGAACTCCAAAACGTGCTGGAATCAATGCCGTATTCTACGACGAGGCATCAGGAAGCTTGCCGCGCACATGTCTAGCAGCACAACACACTTTCACTACTTACACCCCAACTTCTGTGCATCCTTCTTATAGTGCTTCTCGGTGGCTTGCCGGACGCACATGATTTACATATGCCTTGCAATGCTAATCGTTTGTATGTCCTCTCTCGGGCGACGAATGCTACGAATTTCAGGCCAATCGGATGCTTTCTTCTTGGTATTGCATTTTGGGTGGCCAGCAGTGTACAAAAGGAAAAGATATTGAGATCTGAGTTGAAAGAGTTTCCAAAGAATATTGATATCTTACTTTTCCCCAAAAGAAGAGCATTGTAATCCCGAACAGTTTGACAGAAACTTCATCTTAACATTTACATCTTAATCCTTCAATTATTTTGTTTAGAAAGAAGAAAGGAGAGAAATTCCGCAATAGTTATGGTGTTCCTTGTGCCGCAAGAAAGCTTAATTTAAGCACTCGACGGCTGACGCATGAATAAAACTAATCAACCGGTAAATGAAGGACATCCGTTGCGCATGCAGATAAATTAATGAGAGGAGTCTCTCATTTCCGAACAATGTTTGGATTTCAAACGAAGATCGATTGCAGTGGTACTTATTAAATTAACATGAGGATATGTGGTTACTTGGAGCTACGTGAAGAAGTTGGAGTGAAAGAGCATTACTGAAGTACCTAATCGCAAATATGACTTTTAAGATATTTCACCATCTAGTGTCTTTTTTTTTTTTTTTTTTTTTTTTTTTGATTGGAGGTTTAACGACCACCGTGAGCAACTCAACGGGCTATAAGCAATCGCCCGTCCCTAATTTAGGGTCACTGGTTCCAGGGAAGGGAGAGAGCCAGTGCCGTAAGACAAACACAACATCCATGCCTGACCGGGATTCGAACCCGGACCCCTTACGAACGAATGATCAGAGACCAGCGCCTTAGACCACTGCGCCACCGGGGCGGCCCATCTAGTTTTCTGGAAACAATATTGGGAAATTTGCCATCAGCTGATTTTCACAATATTTAATGCGTATTTCGATATAATAAAAAACGAATAAAATCGTACACAAGGCTAAATTTTAGCAGATGAGTTTGCCATGCGAAAAATTCTGAAAATGCTAACATGAGCATGATGAGAAAGAAGAAAGAGTCAAATCACACATGAGTATGTTAAAGGCCAATCTACTGCGCAGATGGCAAAAAAAAAAAAAAAAAAAAAAAATCCAAATCGTGAAAAATACTGTCGAAAGTTATGACCCCTCGTAAGATTAAAACTGACTAAAATTCACAGACTATTTGCACGATTGGGAAATTTTCCGTCAGTTGAATTTCTCAATATTTAACGCGTATTTCGATAAAATAACAAGAAAGATGACACCTAATTTTCGACTGTGATGACCAAATCTTTTGAATGCTTTGCGATACGAAAAAAATATTTCATAGCTGTATAATAAGTAAAAGTAGTTGCCGTCTTTTTTTTTTTTTTTTTTTTTGATTGAAGTTTTAACGACCACCGTGAGCAACTCAATGCGCTATAAGCAGTCGCCCGTCCCTAATTTAGGGTCACTGGTTCCATGGAAGGGTGAGAGCCAGTGCCGTAAGACAAACACAACATCCATGCCTCACCGGGATTCGAACCCGGACCCCGTTCGGACGAATGATCAGAGGCCATCGCTTAGACCACTGCGCCACCGGGGCGGCGTTGCCGTCTTTTCACAATAATCATTTGAAGAATGATGGACTTTATTTTAATATCCGAAAAACCTTATGTAGTTTTACTACGTTTTTTTATCTAATAGATGTGATTTGAAGAAATTTTTACCCTTTTCTTCAAATGATCATCGTGTAAAGACGGCAATTACTTTTATTTGCTATATGATTAATCTGCACGAAGCTTTTTAACAATAATTTCAAAACTGTTTAAAAAAAAAAAAAAAAAAAAAAAAAAAAAGATAAGCAGAAAAAACACTTACACCACTAGGGAAAAACTGCGCATTATTTAAAATGCGCAGAATGAATGGGGTTATTCATAATGAATAGGATCTTTCCCAAAGTTTTGACATTTTATCCTTCTAACGACAAAACTACATTATTCAAAGAGAATATTGTTTTTTTTTCGTTGTTGTTTAACGATATCACCGAGAGCAACTCTATGGGTTATACGCAGTCGCCCGCATGGGCGCCCATACGTAGGGGCAAGAGGGGGCATTTGCCTGCCCTAGTAATCGGATCATTCCCAATTTCTGTCTTTGGAAAGTACTACAGAGATTTTCGCGATAACACTATTACTGATTGCTAATGTTTTTGGGCAACTTCTGGATGCACGTTTATGCAGAAAAAATAGGGAGTAATAAAGCGGATACATATTAAGGTAATACAACGTGGTTTGTCACAAATATATATATATATAATTAAAGTCGACCATGGTTTCGCTTGCTATTGACCTAGCTTCATCTGGACGAATGGCACGTAAATATTCAAATTGTATATGACATCATAAATGGTGCTTACAGTCACGAGGTTTGGTTAGTTGCTTTCACGCGCTTCATTGAAATGGGGTGGATGCCATGTCATTAACAGTTGCGAAGACTTCTGATGTACCCTGGTGTTCAAAATTAAGAGAATTTGCACATTTTGTCGATTTTCACAAAAAGTACGGAACCAAAGGTACAAATTATACCGCCGAATAAGAGTGCAAATTTGCAGTGTCGAATACGTAAGCGTACACGTGCGTGTGGGCGGAGCTGTGACAGCGGAGGGCATGAAAAGCACACGTGGCTTTTTCCGCCATTAGTTCGCTCGTACCCCTCGGCGGCATTCGTTGTCTTTCTTGCAGGAATTGTTTCAATTTCATAAGCAATCAGGTAAAATGAGTTAACACGAACGTATTGATGAAGGAATGAGGTGGAGAATCGTCGGTAGATTGGAGGCAGGGCAATCGCAAGTTCAGGTTGCTACAGAGCTCAATGTAACGCCTACTGTCGTCTGCAATTTGTGGAAACAGTTAAAGGACACCGGATCCATATCGAGAAGGACTGGGAAAGTTCGTCCAAGAGCCACGACGTCCCATGAAGATAGTTATTTGGCACATTCAGCGAGGCGCCACAGGACTGCTACAGCTGCACAGCTATCTCGTGAGCTGCATGCCGCCACTGGAACCCGAGTTTCAAGGGTTACTGTTTCCCGAAGGCTTCACGAGAGAGGGCTTTTTGCCAGAAGACCCTCGTTTTGCGTCCCGCTCACGTCAGCACACAAGACAGCGCGTTTAGCAGGGTGCAGATAACATCAACCTTGGACCAGACTTCAGGGGGTAACGTTCTTTTCACAGGCGAGTCGCGATTCAGCCTGGACACTGATTCTTGACGTACCTTCATCTGGAGAGAACCTGGCACCCGATACCTTTCCTCCAACATCCAAGAAAGGGACCGCTATGGCAGCGGAGGTGTCATGGTCTGGGCAGACATCATGCTGGACGGCCGCACACCTCTCCATATGTTTGATAGAGGCTGCCTGACTGCTGAGAGGTATAGGGATGAGATTTTACTGCCCTATGTTCGACTTTTCAGGGGCGCAGTTGGCTCTTGGTTCCTTTTTTATGGACGACGACGCTCGTCCACATAGGGCTCACCTGGTCGACGATTATCTTGAAAGTGAGGGTATTCGCCGGATGGATTGGCCAGCCAAATTGCCAGACCGGAACCCTATCGAACATGTCTGGGACACTCTTGGGAGGGCAATTGTAGTTTGCCATCCCCCTCCGAGAACCATCCAGGAGCTGAAAACTGCGTTGCTGCAGGAGTGGGACCGACTGCCACAGGGTCTCATCAACTGCCTCGTTTCCAATATGATGTTGCGCTGTGAGAGCTGTATGACAGTGAGAGGGGACCATACCCCATATTAGAGTCATTTTATGTTCGATCTTGCAACGTGGATTTTGGACATTCCTGCGCTGATGAGCCTGACTGACGATCATGAGTGCGTACCATGACTGTTGTATGGTATAATTTTTACTCTTATATAACTGTGTATATATACCAAATTTCATTAAATGTGTCCATTAGTTTTTCAGAAATTCGACAATGTGCAATTTCTCTTAATTTTGAACATCAGTGTATATGGAAAACTTCCAAAATATCAAGTTTTCTACTAACCGAAAACCGGTCTAGGTTTGAATCTACACTGTTCTGGGAACTTCACCTGTGCCACCGTTTGGTCTCCAAGCGCGCTCATTTCTCTAGGTTGGGGGTGGTCATAATGGAATGGCTCTTCGGTGTACATTGGAACATCGGTAACATAAGAAACAAAAGTAGAACAGGAACTGCAGGGGTTTATCAAAATAATGGCAACACCGGCTGCGCCTGGAGTACACGCAATACGCCGTATGCAAATAACGGGGACGACGTCACCCGCGATGTGAGATATATGAAGGTGTGCAGTACGCTGTCGGCTATCACCCAGCAGTGCCACAGTAGAAGGTGAAACAGCAGTTGTCTAGTAATTGTTGACAGTCTCAGATCTCAGTGAACTCTAAAAAGGCATGATACGCGGCCTCTTGCAGGAACTTCAGCAACTTGAACTGCAGAAATAGTAGATGTAACACGAAGAACTGAATCGAAGATTATGACTAACAATCAAAAAGGACACTGCGTTGTCCCCAAACCCAAAGGTGCAAATTGTGGACGTTACATGAAGATGACAGATAGGATTAGAGCAACGGTGGCACGGATTGTACAACGGAAGCACAACAGCACGGCATCACAAATAGCAGCAGATTTGAAAACCAGTCGAAATGATGCTGTTTTCGTCATAACAGTTCATTGGGGACTCCATCGTGCCAGTTTTCATGGCACTGACACTATTTCTACCTTCCTCATTACCAACATCAACGTAACAAAACGTTTAAGGTGGTGCAAAACAGATAAAAATTGGAATGCTTAAGACTGGCAATGTGTCAGCTGGTCTGATGAATTGCGTCTCGCATTGTTGCCCATCACATGTGCCTGGTTAAAACCCGAGAAGCGTACCACCGCGACTGTTTGTTTCAGACTGTAAAGCCGGGAGGTGGATCTCTGATGATGGGTGCTTTACGCCATTCCTGGGGCCATTGGTTCTTTTAGTTTAGAATTCCTTAAAGCCATAAGAATATTTGACGAATATTCATATAAGAGTATTTTTAGAATTCCTTAGGACCATTCCTTAGGGCCATTGGTTCTTTTAGTTTAAAATTCCTTAGGGCCATAACAATATTTGACGAATATTCATATAAGAATATTTTTTTAGAATTCCTTAGGGCCATTCCTTACGGCCATTGGTTCTTTTACTTTAGAATTCCTTAGGGCCATAAGAATATTTGACAAATATTCATATAAGAATATTTTTCTAGAATTCCTTAGGGCCATTCCATAGGGCCATTGGTTCTTTTAGTTTAGAATTCATTAGGGCCATAAGAATATTTGACGAATATTCATATAAGAATATTTTTTTCGAATTCCTTAGGGCCATTCCTTAGGGTCATTGGTTCTTTTACTTTAGAATTCCTTAGGGCCATAAGAATATTTGACAAATATTCATATAAGAATATTTTTCTAGAATTCCTTATGGCCATTCCTTAGGGCCATTGGTTCTTTTAGTTTAGAATTCATTAGGGCCATAAGAATATTTGACGAATATTCATATAAGAATATTTTTTTAGAATTCCTTAGGGCCATAAGAATATTTGACGAATATTCATATAAGAATATTTTTTTAGAATTCCTTAGGGCCATTGGTTCTTTTTAGTTTAGAATTCCTTAGGGCCATAAGAATATTTGACGAATATTCATATAAGAATATTTTTTTAAAATTCCTTAGGACCATCCCTTAGGGCCATTGGTTCTTTTAGTTTAAAATTCCTTCGGACCATTCCTTAGGGCCATTGGTTCTTTTAGTTTAAAATTCCTTCGGGCCATTCCTTAGGGCCATTGGTTCTTTTAGTTTATAATTCCTTAGGACAATTCCTTAGGGCCATAAGAATATTTGACAAATATTCATATAAGAATATTTTTCTAGAATTCCTTAGGGCCATTCCATAGGGCCATTGGTTCTTTTAGTTTAGAATTCATTAGGGCCATAAGAATATTTGACGAATATTCATATAAGAATATTTTTTTCGAATTCCTTAGGGCCATTCCTTAGGGTCATTGGTTCTTTTACTTTAGAATTCCTTAGGGCCATAAGAATATTTGACAAATATTCATATAAGAATATTTTTCTAGAATTCCTTATGGCCATTCCTTAGGGCCATTGGTTCTTTTAGTTTAGAATTCATTAGGGCCATAAGAATATTTGACGAATATTCATATAAGAATATTTTTTTAGAATTCCTTAGGGCCATAAGAATATTTGACGAATATTCATATAAGAATATTTTTTTAGAATTCCTTAGGGCCATTGGTTCTTTTTAGTTTAGAATTCCTTAGGGCCATAAGAATATTTGACGAATATTCATATAAGAATATTTTTTTAAAATTCCTTAGGACCATCCCTTAGGGCCATTGGTTCTTTTAGTTTAAAATTCCTTCGGACCATTCCTTAGGGCCATTGGTTCTTTTAGTTTAAAATTCCTTCGGGCCATTCCTTAGGGCCATTGGTTCTTTTAGTTTATAATTCCTTAGGACAATTCCTTAGGGCCATCAGAATATTTGACGAATATTCATATAAGAATATTTTTTGGAATTCCTTAGGGCCATCCCTTAGGGCCATTGGTTCTTTTAGTTTTTCATTCCTTAGGGCCATCAATTCTTAGGGACTACATTTTTGACATTCCTTAGGGGTAACGGCTTTTTATGCAAAATCGTGTCACGTCTGCAACGTGCGAATCAATTCTTGGGGACTACCTGAACCTAATGTTGCCGGCATTGTTCCCTAATGACTTTCCCTAGTTTCAAGCAGATAATGCCTGCCCCTTGCATTATACGAAACGTATCAGGTTGTAGTTTGCAGAGCATGAGGATGAGGTACAAGAGGTACCTGTCCACCTCTATCTCCAGACCTCAGTTTAATTGAACATCTATGGAAATATCTGGAGCGGAAGACCAGATCACACTTTCAACTTCCAAGATGACTAGGCATACACTCTTTGCCAAACAAAAAGAGAAAAAAAAAACAATAAGAACGAAACTTCCCGAGAAAGTCGTCCTTTCCGGATGAAACTCCGCTTGGAAGTATTAGGTGTGCAACTTAATTCTCGGTTACAGGCACGACACGTTGACATCAAATTATAGCAAATCGAATACGTACCTAATCAGGGAAATAATCCCCGTCGTGTTGGATACATTTGAGCCATCGGTCAGGGAGCTACCGGATGCCACTGCGGAAAAAACGGACTGTTTCGAGTTGATAAAGTCATCAATACTTGTGTGGACCTCCTCGACAGAAGTGAAGTGCGTATCACTTAGGTGATGTTGCAGGGAGCGAAAGAGGTGATAATCCGACGGGGCGAAATCTGGAGAATACGCCGGGAGGGACAAAATCTCCCATCCCAGGTAGGTGATCGTGTTTAAAGTCGTTTTGGGGGAGTGAAGACGCGCGTTTTCCTGAAGCAACAGGACCGACCTTCTGCCCTTGGCAGTGTATGGCCTTTTCGCCTCCCTTGCGTCACTCACAAGAATGAGTTGCTGACAATAAAGCTCAGCATTGACCGTTTCATCAGGTTTGAGCAACTCATAGTGTACGACACCACGCTGATCCCACCATATGCACAGCAATAACTTCCTGGCATGGATATTCGGTTTGGCCGTACTGGTGGTAGGTTGACCTGGATAAACCCACGATTTGAGCCATTTAGGATTATCGTAGAGGATCCACTTCTTATCACAGGTCAAAATCTTGTGGAGGAAATCCTTCTTGAATCTGGAGCAAATACACAGCAACATCGTAGCGCCTAGACTTCTTCGCAGCTGTGAGTTGGTGGGGCATCTAACGGCCCCCTTTGTGAATCCATCCAAGCTTGTGCATGCGCTTTGCAATGGCTTGCCGTGCTACTCCGAGTTCCTGGGCGAGCTCTGACTGTGTGCGACAAGGATCCGAGTCCAACAGTTGTTCCAGTTCCTCATCGTCGACTTTCTGTGGCTGTCCCGGACGTTCTGCATCACGGATATGAAAATTTCTCTGCTTAAATGCTGGAACCACTTCTTACACGAACTGTAGGACAGAGCAGCCTCACCCAAAGCAGCACAAATCATTTTCTGGGCTTCCGCGGCACTTTGTTTTAGCTGAAACGCGAACAGGAGGCAGTGCCTTAAATGTTGCATCTTGAACGACATTGCTTTCACCGTCAACTTTCGTCCCTTCTGTCACTACAGCTGTAACCGGTTACGGTTGCCTGGAAAGCTGTTGGATGGCGCTGCAATCAGCCATTATGGCACACAGCTATTTGCATTTGCCGACGTTCTATGATCGCTTGCGGTTAGGGGGACGAGAATTAAGTTGCGCACCTAATATCTCAGGGCCAAACATGAAAATGATTAGAAAATGACGACCAAGGACTAAACAAAGGCCCTCCACTGCATATGGGAACCGCGCATCGAGGAGGGTATATCAAAATCAAAGCTTGCACGCCGGCACAATTGTGACAGCGGATTGCGGTTGCATTAACCTCTACGGACTGCGAGGATGCCCCAACGTCGGATCCGTGCACAATACGAGCAGCTAATCGAATTTAATAGAGGACGTAGAATTGGTTTGGGACAGGCCGGTTGGTAAAGTCGCCGGATCGCCAGGCATTTGGGTTGAAGCGACGCGGCAATCGGACGATGTTGGCGCCAGTGGATCGAGGATGGTACAACTCAGCGGTACGCGGGCAGTGGACGGAAGAGGGCAACGATAGAATGCGATTGAGAGATTGGGAAAACCTCACGAACAAAACCGAATTGGTCGCTCTAAATGATCCGTGGCCATGTTGCGTCGTATACAGGTTCGGAAGTGGACATCCGTATCGTTGCCAAACGACATGTAGTACGGGACTACATTCGAGGAGGCGTCTCCTCCGCCTACCACTGACCAGGGAGCGTCACCGACACCGGTTGGAGTGGTGTTGGGCCCGATCAACGTGAGATAGTGTCGAGTGGCGTCGAGTTGTTTTCAGTGATAAGTTATGGTTTGCACTTGGCGCCAATGACTAGCGCACGCGTGTCTGGAGTCGAGCTGGCCAGCGTATGGATCCTGCCTTTACTGTGGAATGGGACATGTCTCGCACACCTAGAGTGACTGTCTGGAGAGCCATTTTCTACGATAGCCGAACATCTATGGTAGTCCTCCGTACCACCCTCACGGCTCAATGGCACGTCAACGACATTATGCGACCTGTTGTGTTACCATTCTTTTCGCAGCATCACCGAGAAATTTTTCAACAGGATAATGTCCGGTAACACACACACGGCACGGCTCTCCCAGGCATAATGTCCACACCCTTTCATGGCCAGCCCGATCGCCCAATCTCTCACCGATCGAACATGTTTAGGGCATGATGGGACGCCATCCACCTACACCAATACAGAATGTGATAAACTGGTTCGCAATTTAGACACCATCTAGTATGCTATACCTCAGTACAGTGTCCGTGAACTGTATGCGTCTATGCTACACCGGGGAACCGATTGTATCCAAACTAGAGGTGGCGCTATAACGTATTGAATTGCTCAACTCGTGTAGGTGTTTTATCCGAAAAAGTGGCCCAACTGCTCTGGAATTGCCATCATTTCCTTTTCTATACATATCCATTTACATCTCGATTGGATGATTCCTTCTGGATTCTTCGTTTTTTCTGTTTTTTTTTTTTGCAAGGTGTGTATTTTGGGTACGAGAAGAATGATCCCAAATTCAATTATCTTACGTGCATGACTTGTACAAGTCTATTGCAGGTCGAATTGCTTCTGCTGTGAAAGCCTACAACTTACTATTAAAAAATTCTCGACAAACAGTAAGTGTTTCCATTATTTTGATTAACTCCTCAATCTCTCATTATGTTAGAGATACATGTGATGGTGACAGTCAGGCATAAACAGCGTTCCACCGAAAAATGTAACATGTGAGATTTTGGGAATGAATGCCTAGTGTTCATTTGCAGGTGCCGATATTTGAAATGCCTGAATTTGAGCTTATACACTTTGATTGGCTATCTGAAACCGAATAGTTAACAGTGCGAATCGCTGCTGTGAATGTCCATAGAAACAATCGGTCAGAATTACTTTTCCCTTGACATCAAATGTTCACCTCGGTGACGTTCATGATCCGGCCAGTAAATGCAACCTTATTCAGAAGTGTAAAAATGCAATAAATTTCGTAAACGTTTTGAAACCCATTTATCTAAAAGCTAAAGGAAAAAAAAATTGTGTAAGACTCCCGAGTAAATTAAGACTGGAATTCGTTCACTAAACCTGAAATCAGCGAAAGACACAAACGGATCCGGATCTGCACCGATTCGCGAGAGTATTTCCTTGCCGAAATCGTTCACTGAAAATGTCAAAAAACGAAATAGTGTAAACTAAATGTTTTAGTAAAAATCAAAAGATTTGGTTTTACCATCTCTACAACAGAATAGACCGTCAGATCAGATGTAGAGGATTTTAGGAAGAGAGTGTCTGACTCCAGGTCATAAACAACCCTCAGAAATTGGAAGCTAGAAGATTTTTGCTAGAGTGCCCGATAGGAAAGTGACACGGAAGCGAGGTCGAAAGACGCCCTTATTTATAACCGGTAGGGGGGTGGGGGTGAACAGACCATCAGAGCTCCACCCCGAGCATTTGAGCTAACGTGTCGTGACCGTCGAGGTGAGCAATGCCTGGGGAACTATCCCGGAGCCTTGCCGATCGTCGAGTCCTGAGCAATGCCTGGGGAACCCTCCCGGGGCCTTGCCGATCGTCGAGTCCTGAGAAATGCCTGGGGAACTCTCCCGGAGCCTTGCCGATCGTCGAATCCTGAGCAATGCCTGGGTAACTCTCCGGGAACTTGCCCATCGTTGAGTCCTGAGCAATGCCTGGGGAACTCTCCCGGACCCTTGCCGATCGTCGAGTCCTGAGCAATGCCTGGGGAACTCTCCCGGACCCTTGCCGATCGTCGAGTCCTGAGCAATGCCTTGGGAACTCTCCCGGAGCCTTGCCGATCGTCGAGTCCTGAGCAATGCCTTGGGGAACTCTCCCGGAGCCTTGCCGATCGTCGAGTCCTGAGCAATACCTGGGGAACTATCCCGAAGCCTTGCCGATCGTCGAGTCCTGAGCAATGCCTTGGGAACTCTCCCGGAGCCTTGCCGATCGTCGAGTCCGGAGCAATGCCTTGGGAACTCTCCCGGAGCCTTGCCGATCGTCGAGTCCTGAGCAATGCCTGGGGAATTATCCCGGAGCCTTGCCGATCGTCGAGTCCGGAGCAATGCCTGGGGAACTCTCCCGGAGCCTTGCCAATCGTCGAGTCCTGAGCAATGCCTTGGGAACTATCCCGGAGCCTTGCCGATCGTCGAGTCCTGAGCAATACCTGGGGAACTATCCCGAAGCCTTGCCGATCGTCGAGTCCTGAGCAATGCCTTGGGAACTCTCCCGGAGCCTTGCCGATCGTCGAGTCCTGAGCAATGCCTGGGGAACTATCCCGGAGCCTTGCCGATCGTCGAGTCCGGAGCAATGCCTTGGGAACTATCCCGGAGCCATGCCGTTCGTCGAGACCTGAGCAATGCCTGGGGAACTATCCCGGAGCCATGCCGTCCGTCGAGACCTGAGCAATGCCTGAGGAACTCTGCCGGAGCCTTGCCGATCGTCGAGTCCTGAGCAATGCCTTGGGAACTATCCCCGGAGCCTTGCCGATCGTCGAGTCCTGAGCAATACCTGGGGAACTATCCCGGAGCCTTGCCGATCGTCGAGTCCTGAGCAATGCCTTGGGAACTATCCCGGAGCCTTGCCAATCGTCGAGTCCTGAGCAACGCCTTGGGAACTCTCCCGGAGCCTTGCCGATCGTCGAGTCTTGAGCAATGCCTGGGGAACTCTCCCGGAGCCTTGCCGATCGTCGAGTCCGGAGCAATGCCTGGGGAACTATCCCGGAGCCTTGCCGATCGTCGAGTCCGGAGCAATGCCTGGGGAACTATCCCGGAGCCTTGCCGATCGTCGAGTCCTGAGCAATGCCTTGGGAACTATCCCGGGGCCTTGCCGATCGTCGAGTCCTGAGCAACGCCTTGGGAACTCTCCCGGAGCCTTGCCGATCGTCGAGTCCTGAGCAATACCTGGGGAACTATCCCGGAGCCTTGCCGATCGTCGAGTCCTGAGCAATGCCTTGGGAACTATCCCGGAGCCTTGCCAATCGTCGAGTCCTGAGCAACGCCTTGGGAACTATCCCAGAGCCTTGCCGATCGTAGAGTCCTGAGCAATGCCTGGGGAACTATCCCGGAGCCTTGCCGATCGTCGAGTCCTGAGCAACGCCTTGGGAACTCTCCCGGAGCCTTGCCGATCGTCGAGTCCGAAGCAATACCTGAGGAACTATCCCGGAGCCTTGCCGATCGTCGAGTCCGGAGCAATGCCTGGGGAACTATCCCGGAGCCATGCCGTTTGTCGAGTCCTGAGCAATGCCTTGGGAACTCTCCCGAAGCTTTGCCGATCGTCGAGTCCTGAGCAATGCCTCGGGAACTATCCCGGAGCCTTGCCGATCGTCGAGTCCTGAGCAATGACTGGGGAACTATCCCGGAGCCTTGCCGATCGTCGAGTCCTGAGCAATGCCTGGGGAACTCTCCCGGAGCCTTGCGGAATTTTCTGTTGGTGACGTCATATCGACGCACGATGTATGCGTCATTCTTATTATGATCATTATTGTTTTTGTACTTACAAATGCACATTTGTGAGTTAATGGATACACCGTTGCAGAGGAATAGGGGTAGTTGCTCTCCCCTACTAGAGCTACTTTACACAGGCTAGAAGACTGGAAGAATTTGATAATAATTTCGGTATTAATGTAGCATCCGGGACTCTAGCAGTATTGATCTTCGACATGAGAGATTAATATTTGAACTGTTTATAGGGGTACGGCAACTCTCAAGAAAAAAAGTTAATAGCAAATATCAGACTCGTTACAAAACATACATCCTGAGAGAACTATTTTAGTTTTGAAAAATTGTAATTTGGTGAACATAATTTTGAGAAAGCGAACTGTCTGTAATAATTGAAGTTATTATTGAAACGCTGTATTTGCTCGGCGTGAACTGATATAACGTCTGCTGCAGCGGAGATATAAAGTGGCAGTAAATATGCAAAATAAAAACATTTAGCTTCAAATCGCAGTTTCATGTTTGAGAAGCGTAGGAATAGTCGGCTTTGTAATTGGGATATCTCGATAATAAAATTAAAATGGATAATTACCCAACTGATTAGATTCAAGAGATAAAGAAGTTTCAAAATGCTGCGCAAATTTGTCTGATGGATCTCGTTCACTATGTTTCTCCAGCATAATCCTAAGAATCATTATTTTGAGCACCCTGCTGTTTGCGTTAAGAATCCATTTTTAAAACTAACGTACACGAGAAATATTTGCAGAGTCTGAAGTCGTCTATTTTTGCCATGAAACATTTTCAGCGCGGGGATTCGGAAAATGTCGTCCTTCGCTAAACTCAATTACGCTATTCGAAAATTAAACTGGAACGAAAATGGAATAACCTCCTTCTGATTAATTTGTTTTCTCTAGAAAATCCCATTTTCTGCTACGTTGAGTGAAACACAAATCTAATCAATTATCCCCGCTGGTTTTAGTTGTTTTTTTTTACTTTTCGATCTGCTAAGTGTTTTTTAACTCATATCGTAATGTTTACGCATTTATAAACAGCTTTTTCGGGGTTTCTTCTTTCGTTATTTAAGGTTATGGGTTTTATATACTCATGTAAAAGTCTTAATTAATATATTGCTCTTAGTATATTGGATGCTCCAGCGCCCATCAATCTATTAATTAGAACTTTACTTGAATATGCGGTAAGCTCAGAACCTGAAATATCAAAACAAGAAAAACCTTAAGTATAAATAGGTAAACGTTGCAATATAAGATAAGGACTGTTTTATTTTATCGATGCATATACACTATATTGACAAAAATCACCGGACACCTAGAAGAAAAACACAACATAGCATTTATTGACGTACATTAGTACGGTGTCGCTCGACCTTTGGCCTTAAAGCATGCACTGACCCTTCGAGACATGCTTTCGACAAGGTTTTGGAACACAGCGATAGGTATGCGCTTATATTCAGTACATAATGCTGCCCCTAACTGTTGCTTAGTAGTAGGCCTTGGTTCCAAACTTCTTATGCGGCGCTCTAATTCATCACATAGGTGTTCTATGGGATTAAGATCAGGGATCTGTGCAGGTCAGTTCACACACGATACGGAACTATCGTCCAACCACACAGTAACAGTCCTTGCTTTATGGCTCGGTGCATTATCCTGTGCAATACTATGGATATGGCTCGGTGCATTATCCACAGTATTGCCACAGAATTAGTAGGGCATAATTGTCCAGAATATCGAGGTAGACGTGCTGGTTAACAGGTTTGTCCACGATAACCAATGGACCGGGACCATATCACGAAAAAAAAAAAAAACAACACACACACACCCTACACGAGTACACTGCCAACTCCAAACTTGACTGTGGGAACAGTACACTGCCAGCTCTAAACTTGACTGTAGGAACAGTACACTGTGGTAAATAGCGTTCCTCCGGCTGCCGCTGTACCCACACACGGCCATCAGATTGATGGATCGTGTATCTGGATTCATCAGTCCACATGACCCGCTTCCATCAATCTATGGTCCACGGTAAATGTTCTTTACACCATGCTAAACGAAGAGTAGCATTGCGAGTGGAAATGAAAGGCTTATGAGCAGCCGCACGATCACAGTAAACCATGGAATGAAGTTCTTTGCGAATGGTACGTGTGCATACTGTGGTTCCAGCATTTTTACTCACCTGTACACTGAGGTCTTGTGTAGTAAGTACTCCGTCCATTAGCTGTAACGACTCTCCTGAGGCTTCGACGTCCTCTATCACTGATTTTCTTTGATATGCCGGTGCGTTTTGCTGCTTCAGGCACGCCATGTGTCTTCCACTTATTCAGTACATCCAAAACCAGTTATCTTGGGTATCTTTAAAAGCCTCTCGGTTTCCGTTATGGACAACCCACTAATATAACACTTAACAATCTTTCCTTTCTCAAAGTCAGTTCTTTCCCGCCGCGACATTTTCACTGAAACTCCCAATGCGATATGCTCGCGGTCAGCTGCAGGCTTGTTTTTCTACCGTTTGCAGCTGTACCGCGCATCTTAACAACGCAGCTGATCCGTTCATTTGCTTTTGAAGGGGTGTCTGGGGACTTTTGTCGATATAGTGTATATGTTAGCCCGTGCGTATCCGGAAATTAAACAAAGTGTATTTGGGAAATACTGTGAGAATTAATACATAGCTTTTCCCTGAAAGACGTGGTCATTCTTATATTATGCACTGCTGTTATAAGAAATTGCAACACGAAGAAAGAAACAAGCAATCACAATGAAATTTATGGGAGTAATTAGTTATGGTACAAGCTGCAAACGATCACAATTTCATACCTGTTCGTGATGAAGAAGGCCCAAAACTTAGTAATAAGTAAATCCACCATGGGCGGTGAAAACCGACCCCACACGCCGTGGGATCAAATGAAACATAGTTTGGATTGTCGTCTGCGGTATTGCATTCCATTCTGCTTCTACACGCATCCACGATTCATTGGTACTGACAGGCGGCGAGAGTATGCGAGCCAGTTGTTGCAGGATGACACCCCAGAACGTTCTCTATAGGCGACAAATCTGGCGAGCGGGAAGGCTAAGAAAGACGAGCGACTTGATGCGCACAGAGAACGTCTTGGACCGTACCAGCAACATGGGGTCGGCCATTGTCTTGTTGGAAGACGGCACTCGGGATCGTCTGAAGGCAGGGTAGAATTTCAGCTTCCAACACTTCCGTGATGTATCGTTGGCTTTTCAATGTGCCTGTGATGCGTAGTAGGCGAGTGCGTGAATGCAACGCAATAGCGCCCCAGACCATCACGCTCGGAGTGGCACCGGTATGGCGTTGCACAGTGTAGGCTTCCAGATGCCGTTAAACACGGTATCTGCGAACAAGTATTCGCACGTCGTGATGCGTTAGATTGAATCTGGACTCGTCCGAAAACACAATATGCTGTCATTCAGCACTGCAGGTTCGACGTTCGCGATACCACTGCAATCGCAGGCGCCTATAGTTCAGAGTCAAGGGATGTCGCAGCAAAGGGTATAGCGAACAATCAGATATCTCTGCTGCAGTCGGCGACAAACAGTGCCTGCAGACATCGGACGGTGTGTGACCATTCGTTGTTGCACAAGTGTCACGAATGGTGTTGTGTGCGACGTCTCTGCCATATGGTTCAAATGTCTGTCTTCCTGCAAGGTTGTGCCATTTCCACATCCAGACCGAGCACGACGATGAGTATAACCTTCTGCTGTCCATTGACGACATGCACGCATAACGGCAGTTGCGTTTCGCCTAACGCGTGCAGTAATATCACGGTATGATGAACCACCTTCTCCGAGTTCAAGGATTCTACCACTTTCAAACTCCGTCAGGTGTTCTTAGGGTCGTCTCGTTCTCCTACGGGGCATGTTTGCATGTTAACAACTGCGTACGGTCGAGTTTAGCGATAGCAAGTTTAAAACCAGCTCTCTGTACGCCTACTTTTATACCCCCAATTGTGAAGTTTCTGATGGAGCTGCGCGCGCGCCTCACATTTACATGTGCGTAGTCATTTGCATCACCCATGGTGCCCTATCCACTCTGCAAATTTCGTGTAAATCCGAACATTTCTTCATGGTGTTGCATTTTTTATTAACAGCCTTGATGGGTGCACGACACAGAGCTATTATAGCTACACAGAAAAGTGGTATTATAGCAGTACATAAAGGATCTCTTACGTTTGAAAGCTTCACATCTGAAGGAGTGACACTGCAATGCACTGCTGCATATAGACAAAGCAACACTAAGAAGTACACGGAAGTGCCAGAAAAACTGGTACACACGAGCTGATGAAAAATACATCGAACGTCACCTATTCGCGTACTCTGTTGCGTCCGCCAGTTCGTATATAATCCGATAGACATCCTTGTCAGCTGTCAGAGCTGTTTTAGGCATCAGAATGACAAGTAATAACGATTTAAGCGATTTTCAACGCGGTGTCATAGTTGGCGCTCGTGAAATGGGCCATAGTATTTCGGAGGTAGAAACGAAGTTCGGATTTTCACGGACGAACATTGCAAGGATGTACCGTGACTACAAGAATTCCGGCAAAACCTCCAACCTACGATACCAGTGTGGCCGTTAAAAAGACATTGGGTGAACGTGACCATCGTCGGCTGTCAAGAATCGTTTCTCGCGATAGGCGTGCAACACTCTCGCAGGTATCACCGGAATTCAATGCTGGAGCCTCAACGAGCATCAGCGTCCGGACCGTGCAACGTACCCTGCATGATATGGGCTTTGGGAGCCGACGTCCAACTGGAGTCCCCTTCATGGGTTGCACGACACAGAGCTATGCGCGTCGCTTGGGCACGGCAACACCGCCACTGGACGCTTGATGACTGGAAACAAGTAGCCTGGTCTGACGAGTCGCGTTTCCAACTGTATCTGGCAGATGGAAGGATTCGTGTGTGGCGCAAACCCTATAAAGCCATGGATCCCACCTGTCAACAGGGAACTGTACCGGCTGGTGTGGGGGTCAGTAATGGTATGGGATGTGTTTAGCTGGACTTAACTGGGATCCCTGGTACGTCTACAAACGTCTGTGACCGGCCAACGCTATGCGCGCATCTTTTCTGACGTGGTACACCTGTTCATGTCCTGCATTAATGCTGATAGGTTGGGCCTGTTCCAACAGGACAATGCACTTCCACACAAGTGTCGGGACGCGAAGCATTCATCTGAGTTTGAACTGTTGCCATTCCCACCCAAGTACCCAGATCTGAACGTGATAGAACACATTTGGGATGCCATGCAACGCGCTATCGAACACAGGAATCCGAGACCTCGGAATACACCCGAATCATGAAACGCTCTGCAGGAAGTATGGTGTGCATTGCTTACAGCATATTTCCAGAAGTTAGTGGAGTCCACGCCCCGTCGTATTTCTGCAGTCCTGCGCTCCCGTGGGGGACCTACCAAGTATTAGACTGGTGTAACAGTTTTTCTGGTACTTCAGTGTATATATCGGACCACCATGCAAATTGGTGGGTAAGTGTCGATATCTGGGTTATGCAAATGATCGAAGTTGCAAGCCAATCAATTGATAGGTACAGGAAATGAAGGAGCAAAACCACTCATCGTATTTAAGTTTGTCCACCCTCACATGGGGCAATGCATTGGAATGATATCAGTGGCGAAATCACATGTAACGAGTGAAAATGCCTGGGTCACGTCAGCGGGAATCCCAGCAACACACGGACGACCACGAGAGGCTTCATCATAGGACGAGGTACGGGAGGTTGGTCTTTGCGTTGCATCACTGCCGAAACTCATCGGAATGCAACAGTTGTCTGCCGAATGTGAAGACAGTTGTTGGAGGAAGGTAACGTGCATCAACGTAGTGGGACTGGTGCACATAAGTGGACGTCTAAACATCTCGATCACGGCAAACCGTAGCAGATCTACAATCCACAGCGGACGACACTTGACGAGGTGTACAGGCATCTATGGATCTTCCCGTATCGACCCGGACTATGAATCGAAGATTGGCTGAGGCAAGCTTGCGCTCTCGCCAACTACTGTAACGACTGCCAATTACCACAGCGCAAGGTTTCAGAGGTTACGTACAACACGGGCGTGGCGAGACGGATGGAACAGTGTAGTATTCAGCGACGAGTTTGGCCTCAACAGCGACGATAGCCAATTGAGAATCTGGAGACGACGTGGTCACCGGTTGTGGATCAAAAGCTACTGAGGGAGATATATATATATATAGAGAGAGAGAGAGAAAGACGGAGAGAGAGAGAGAGAGAGAGAGAGAGAGAGAGAGTTCACAGTAGATATACAAAGAGAGAGAGAGAGAGCGAGTTCACAGTAGATATACAGAGAGAGAGAGAGCGAGTTCACAGTAGATATACAGAGAGAGAGAGAGAGAGAGAGTTCACAGTAGATATACAAAGAGAGAGAGAGAGAGCGAGTTCACAGTAGATATACAGAGAGAGAGAGAGAGAGAGAGCGAGTTCACAGTAGATATACAGAGAGAGAGAGAGAGAGAGAGAGAGAGAGAGCGAGTTCACAGTAGATATACAGAGAGAGAGAGAGAGAGTTCATAGTAGATATACAGAGAGAGAGAGAGAGAGAGAGAGAGTTCACAGTAGATATACAAAGAGAGAGAGAGAGAGCGAGTTCACAGTAGATATACAGAGAGAGAGAGAGAGAGAGAGAGAGAGAGAGAGAGTTCACAGTAGATATACAGAGAGAGAGAGAGTTCATAGTAGGTATACAGAGAGAGAGAGAGAGAGAGAGAGAGAAAGAGAGAGAGAGAAAGAAAGTTTAATAGATACAAAGAGAGAGAGAGAGTTCACAGTAGATATACAGAGAGAGAGAGTTAACAGTATGTATACAGAGAGAGAGAGAGAGAGAGAGAGAGAGAGAGGGAGAGAGAGAGAGACACAGAGAAAGAAAGTTTAATAGATACAAAGAGAGAGAGAGAGAGAGTTCACAGTAGATATACAGAGAGAGAGTTAACAGTATGTATACAGAGAGAGAGAGAGAGAGAGAGAGAGAGAGAGAGAGAGAGAGAGAGAGAGAGAGAGAGAGAGACACAGAGAAAGAAAGTTTAATAGATACAAAGAGAGAGAGTGAGAGAGTTCACAGTAGATATACAGAGAGAGAGTTAACAGTATATATACAGAGAGAGAGAGTGAGTTCACAGAAAATATACAGAGAGAGTGAGAGAGAGAGTTCACAGTAGGTATACAGAGAGAGAGAGAAGGATAGATAGACAGAGACAGAGAAAGTTTAATAGATACAGAGATAGAGAGAGATCACAGAAAATATACAGGGAGAGAGAGAGAGAGAGAGTTCACAGTAGATATACCGAGAGGGATTCAATATATAGATA
This sequence comes from Macrothele yani, assembly GCA_039090855.1. Lineage (NCBI taxonomy): Eukaryota > Metazoa > Arthropoda > Arachnida > Araneae > Macrothelidae > Macrothele > Macrothele yani. The sequence goes on from CM077011.1 coordinate 117,347,613, forward strand.
TGAGGTCTGGTAGATAGATAAAGAAATACTGAGATACATCTGTGGGGAAGCTCTGACAAATCATTTTGAATTATTGCTGCATAAATCTTTGCGCAACAGGTTTTACAGGTATTTTGGGACTAATATTGCACATTAAGTGGTCTGGGCCTTTACTGTAAATTTAGCACACTCGTATAATTTGGGTTCAGAGTGTGAATCTTGCACATTGCTATCACAAAAATTGGTGCAGCATATCTTGTCCCTTCCTATGTTGGGGTTAATATGAACTTCTACACTTGTTTGATTATATTTTATAGTCCACACATTGCACTCACGTTGTTTCACACTGGTGTGACCGATATTTTTATGATTTAAAGATCGCCACTAAAACCGTGCGTTATAAGGAACTGCTCATCCCTAGGATAGCTTCTGGTTTGGAAGAAGATCCATAGCGGAAAATGTTAGCTCAGAAACAGTTGGGCAGGGTGAAACGACTAGGTCGCATGCGGCAAATCCTTAAAATTTATTATATTGAATTATCCAATTACGAGAAAGAGCAATATAAACTTACTACACATAGAGTACAAATTTATTAGTTAGAATAATATAATAAACGTAAAATGGCATACTCCAGACATTAAAAAATAAACTTCAGCTGTTACACAAAGATGTAAAGATCTTTTCAGCATTTCGCTGTCATAGAATTTCTATTCACATTTCCCATTCTAACAAGAGGAAATACCAGACAAATCCAAAAGGGTATTGGAAGTGCTTGTCTGATGTGTCACGCGGGACGTTAATGGTCATTCATTGGAATAATGGGCAGCAAAAACAACCGAATAGGTATAAAAGAAATGGGAGAAATAAGTGTTCATTCGTAATAATAGACAACTACTTTTTTCGTAATATGTATTTGCTTACGCATCAAATTGTGTGAGCCTCTCATTAAGAAAATGGAGGAAGAATATTACTACCGGAGGATAATATTGCATGGTTATTACCTCGAATCACCGATAACGTTTGAAATGGTTTCGACATCTTTCGGGCGAAATGGATAACATCGGAAATAAAACATTTATGGAAGTTGTTTCGGCTGTTTAAGTCCACCAAAAATGATTACTATCAAACGTGAACAACGCTAAATTTACGTCTTGTCAGTAAAATAAAAGGATTAATGCTTCAAAATATGAGCGAAAAAATATTGCTTACGCATTCAAAATTACTTCCAGAATGAAAATAGTTGTCATTTTCAACCAAAATGGAAGGGCATTTGAATTTTAAAGGAATAACATTTTGCCCTTACACTTTCTTAATGCGCTTTTGTTTTCTGGAAATTTGCATTTTTGTTTAACGCTTGCTTTCAAACGGTGATTAGAAACTTTTATTTCACGAAGAGATTGCTTTTTATTCTTTGACACATCACGAAAATAAAAGTCTCTTCAAAGCAAACAGTGATCTGATTTCTCCAGTAGAGTTCTGTCATTGCTGCAAACATGCAAATACTGTATCTTTTCAACAAAAGACACTTTAATTTATTCCCAAAATCGAGAATTCGATAGTTTACGTTACGCACGAAGACTTTCACTCTGTCGCCAACTTTCTCAGAAGAGAATGATTCATTTGATTTACGTTTTATTATTATACTTTGCCTAGAACAGTTAAAAGTCTTCGCAAAATTTTCTGTTTGTATCAATGGACTTACTTAAAGCAAAATGGTTGCCCTACGAGAAATGAGATTGCATGTACACAGTGTGCCTGTTAGGTAAGGAGAATGATTTTGTTTAATGGGCCAGCCTTTTAAATAAACGTAACAAAGGTATTTATAGTTTTGACCACTAGAGTGCGCTGTGGTCGCTGGAGCAACTTTCGAATCAGGTGACGCAGCAATTTTCGTACGGCCACCGTTCGAGTAAGACTGTGTGAATGGAGCGTGTCAGAAGTTGCGTAATGAAGCAAAAATCTCTAAAATTTACTTTAACAAAATTTTACTTTTATAAAATTTTACTTTAACCCTTTAACGACCATGACCCCAAAATCTTGTATCCCTCTAAATACCATAACGCCCGAAACTGTCTGATGTTTCGCTTCTTTGTTTAATAACAACAATAGTGACTGAGCGCGACTCCTGCTGATCCTCATAGGTCGAGAAAATTTGAAGAACAAGTGAGGATAAGAAATCTGACTCACTGTAGACAGGCGTTTCGGGTGGCTATGGCCCTTTGTACGCACGGGGAATTTTGGGCGTTATGGTCGTTAAAGGGTGTTATGGTCTGCAACGGAACTGTACCAAGACCTAAAAAAATTTACGGCGATGACTATTGAGCCGTGCACAGGTGTTCCGCTGGTTTTCAGTTTTTTAAAGATGGGAGGGAGTTTCTCTAGGATGAACCACGCACAGCACGTCCAGTTTCTGCACAGACAAATGAAGATGTGGTGAAGACTAGCGAAGTTGTTGCACATGACAGGCGAATAACCACTAGGCTACTCACTGAACGGCTTGGTGTTGGTAAGGAAACGGCCAGGTAATCTCAATTACACAAGAGGAAGATTTGTTCAAGGTTTGTGCCGCACATGTTGACACACGAACAGAGAGAGAGAGAAGAACCACTAGGCTACTCACTGAAGGGCTTGGTGTTGGTAAGGAAACTGCCAGGTAATCTCAATTGCACAAGAGGAAGATTTGTTCAAGGTTTGTGCCAAACATGTTGACACACGAACACAGAGAGAGAGAATAACCACTAGGCTACTCACTGAAGGGCTTGGTGTCGGCAAAGAAACGGCCAGGTAATCTCAATTGCACAAGAGGAAGATTTGTTTAAGGTTTGTGCCACGCATGTTGATACACGAACAGAGAGAGAAAGAGAGAGAGAGAGAGAGAGAGAGAGAGAGAGAGAGAGAGAGAGAGAGAATAACCACTAGGCTACTCACTGAACGGCTTGGTGTCGGTAAGGAAACGGCCAGGTAATCTCAATTGCAATAGAGGAAGATTTGTTCAAGGTTTGTGCCGCACATGTTGCCACACGAACAGAGACAGAGAGAAGAACCACTAGGCTACTCACTGAAGGGCTTGGTGTCGGTAAGGAAATGGCCAGGTAATCTCAATTGCACAAGAGGAAGATTTGTTTAAGGTTTCTGCCACGCATGTTAACACACGAACAAAGAGAGAGAGAGAGAGACAGAGAGAGAGAGAGAGAGAGAGAGAGAGAGAGAGAGAGAGAGAGAGAGAGAGAGAGAGAGAGAGAGAGAGAGAGAGAGAGAGAGAGAGAGAGAGAATAACCACAAGGCCACTCACTGGACGGCTTGGTGTCGGTAAGGAAACGGCCAGGTAATCTCAATTGCACAAGACGAAGATTTGTTTAAGGTTTGTGCCACACATGTTGACACACGAACAGAGAGAGCGAGAGAGAGAGAGAATAACCACTAGGCTACTCACTGAAGGGCTTGGCGTCTGTAAGGAAACGGCCAGGTAATCTCAATTGCACAAGAGGAAGATTTGTTTAAGGTTTGTGCCACGCATGTTGACACACGACCACACAGAGACAGAGACAGAGAGAGAGAGAGAGAGAGAGAGAGAGAGAGAGAGAGAGAGAGAGAGAGAGAGAGAGGGAGAATAACCACAAGGCTACTCACTGAACGGCTTGGTGTCGGTAAGGAAACGGCCAGGTAATCTCAATTGCACAAGAGGAAGATTTGTTCAAGGTTTGTGCCAAACATGTTGACACACGAACAGAGAGAGAGAGAGAGAGAATAACCACTAGGCTACTCACTGAAGGGCTTGGTGTCGGTAAGGAAACGGCCAGGTAACCTCAATTGCGCAAGAGGAAGATTTGTTCAAGATTTTTGCCAAACATGTTGACACACGAACAGAGAGAGAGAGAGAGAATAACCACTAGGCTACTCACTGAAGGGCTTGGCGTCGGTAAGGAAACGGCCAGGTAATCTCAATTGCGCAAGAGGAAGATTTGTTCAAGATTTTTGCCAAACATGTTGACACACGAACAGAGAGAGAGAGAGAGAATAACCACTAGGCTACTCACTGAAGGGCTTGGTGTCGGTAAGGAAACGGCCAGGTAACCTCAATTGCGCAAGAGGAAGATTTGTTCAAGATTTTTGCCAAACATGTTGACACACGAACAGAGAGAGAGAGAGAGAATAACCACTAGGCTACTCACTGAAGGGCTTGGCGTCGGTAAGGAAACGGCCAGGTAATCTCAATTGCACAAGAGGAAGATTTGTTCAAGGTTTGTGCCAAACATGTTGACACACGAACAGAGAGAGAGAGAGAGAGAATAACCACTAGGCTACTCACTGAAGGGCTTGGTGTCGGTAAGGAAACGGCCAGGTAACCTCAATTGCGCAAGAGGAAGATTTGTTTAAGGTTTGTGCCACACATGTTGACACACGAACAAAGAGAGAGAGAGAGAGAGAGAGAGAGAGAGCGACCGGTTGCAAGATGCCTATAAAGCTATTTTTAGCTTCGAACTCGATATTTGTGATCGAACATCCACCCTACTCGCCAGATTTGGCCTCTTCCCGGTGGTGAAGTGTGCATTGTAAGGGGAGTGCTTTAGTGACACTGAGGACATCCAACGAGGTGTGACCAACGGACTGAAAGAGGTTTCGGATCAGAACTTCCACTGGTCCTTCGAACACCTATACGAAAGACCTCACCATTGTGTGGAGTTGGAAGGAGATTATTTTTAATTTGTTTAAGTGCCGATTCAAAATATAGTTTGTTGTTTTGATTTAATAATTTTTTGCCTCTTTACTTAACGAGCACAGTGTGTACATTGCTCAACGAATATTCAGTCCACTGGATCTTATGGTCGCGTACAGTGGACTCCTTTAGCAGAATGCAAACTATCATCACCAACAACCATTATCAGTCTACTGCTTGATGAAGGTCTCCCCAAGTTTCATCCACAACTTTTGTGCTAGTCTCCTCCAGGTCACTCCGACTTTCGAATTTCATCCAGCCATCTTTCACGCGGTATTCTTCTTGGTATTTTCCTGCCTTCTCAAGTAAAGTCTAGTACTTCAAATGTCCAACGGTGGTCATTTCTTCTAGCAATATATCGAGCCCATTTCCATTTTCAGGGATTTTCACCTTGATCATGACGTCATCAACTCGGGTCATGTTGCTGATCTATGTGTTCCTCTCCCTATATTTCCTTTTATACCAAAAATGCATCTTTCCTTGCTTCTTTCTGTTGTTGGCCCTCCCCAGTATGTTTTTTTAGTTAAGGTCCGCGTCTCAGAACCGCATGGATGCATTGATAAACACTTTCCTTTAAGAAATAGCTTTATCAGTGTATCCTTCCAGTTCTTATCATAACACTTTCTTATTGAACACTTTCATTGTACATCACACTGTAGAAAAATAAGTGGTGTGAATTCACGGAAAACTCTTGAAAATAAAATGCGACGTACTACGGCGGTAAAGCACGTATCAAGACGACAAATCTGCAGCGATACATTCCGTCCGTGTAGCTTAGTTGGGAGAGCAACTTACTCCGGAGTGAGGAGGCGCCGATTCGATTCCTGTCATGGACAAACTTGTATTTTCACAGGGTGCCCGTTTTTAAAAGTTCCCGATTTTATTAAACTTACGTATCTTCACAGACTTTCTGAAGTAAGTAATTCCGTTTATTTCAGAAAAGTCTTTTTAGGGGTTTTCCGTAATTATGCAGACATTTCTCAAAATCGAAGACTCATAATTTTTCAGCCCTTACACCATAGAATCTATACCCCTCTTCCTTGGTGGGATTCAATTGGAGGTCGTTTGGGTTAGCTCAACAGAAACCGTGCGTCTTACTGCTGAGCCAAAAAGACTCAGAAATCACAGTCACGTTCAAGGTGGATCTCTAATTGCGCGATGATGAAATGTTTTTTGCCATTAATGCGAGTGAACTTGTCATTTTATTTTCTGCTCAAGCTTATTATTTTTTGAGTATATTTGTAATAATTTTATCTTTTTTCATAGGAGGACTTATCAGAAATTAAGCATTTTTTCATCGTGATTTTTCGAGGGAACAGAATGCTTTGGAACTTTTAAAACTGACAATGACTTTCAGTTATCTTTAAGAAGAGATGAAATGTGCTTTTTTCATAGCAATATTTCACAAAATTTGTAATTATAAAATTTACTCTTGACAGCTGTAACAGCTTTTGTCTTAAATGTTTTACAGACTGATACACAGATACGTGCAATCACCTGTACAATAATTTAAGTATCTGATTTCTTACAGTAACGCAATATACAGTTGCTGGTGCACAAAATGGGGAAGTAGGGAAGGAATGTCTGGTACCACAATATCCAAAATTTCATGCGATATGCTATTCTCAAAATCCGATCTCATTACAAAACTTCAAAAATCAGATCTTCCGTCAGACGATTGAAATTTAACAGTTAATCAAACCCCCAAGTATTCCCGAGAATTTCTCCTATTACCGGAAATATTTCGTCATATGGATTGGGAAAAAGTGAGAACGGAGTTTTTACGTTAATATGGGAAAATACCTGCGGAAAGGTTTCTGAAAATTCAGACGTTTCCGCAAACACATGGGAGGTGAACGTCGGCTTTGAAGGTGCGTGACGGCAGATCTGCACGCTACGGTGGAGCAACCCACTAGCCGAATGAACCAGAGGGCTACTGGAAGTGTGTTTAAAACGACAGTTCAGCGAACCCTGCAGGCGTTAGGGGCTCCGATGCAGACGGATGGTCACTGCATCTATGCTAACGAAGGTGCATCTGCCGAAAAGACTTACATTTGCACGACAGTATCGGAATTTGACCTCCACTGACTGGCAAAGAATTGCCTTCTCCGGCGAGTCACGTTTTCTGCTTCATCGAACGGATGGACGTTGGCGTATAAGGCGAGAAACATCAGATAACAAACACTTTTCAACCATTACTTGCAGAACACAAGCTGGTGGGGGCAGCAATGTGGTCTGGGGAATGTTTTGGTGGCATTTTCTGGGTCCACTCATACCTGTGGAAAGCATTATGGACCGAATTTGTTATGAATCCATCCTTGCAGACCACGTACACCCATACTATACTGTGCAAATTAATTGGGACAAAGTAAAAAATCACTCTTTGTTCCAAAACTATGTCTTTATATCATTCTATGCCTTGATATACACTGATAAATACCTGTATTAGTATGAAGTATGTCCTCCTTTAGCTGAAATGACCTCTTGAATTTGTTTTGGCACTGACTCCACTAATTGAGTGCACATATTTTTGACCATAATCGTGGAACCACACTTCTATAGCATTCGTTATCATGCGTTCTTTGGTTGTACAGTCCATTTTACCTAAATGTCTCTTCAAAATATTCCACAAGTTTTCTATGGGATTTAAGTCTGGCGAATTTCCAGGCCAATCAAGCAAATAAATTTGATTTTTCAGCATGAAATTCTTGACCAATTTCGAATTGTGACATGGGGAAAGTCATGCTGAAATGTCTAGTCAAAAGTTTGCAAGAATGGAAGAATCCTACGTTGTAATATTTCTACGTACTTGGCTGAATTCATCATAACTTGAACAGGAACTAAGCTTCCAGTGCCATTTGATGTGGCAAAACACCAAAACATCTGTTTCAGAGGGGGTTTTACAGTTTGTTTGACATGCTCAGGTTTTAAGGGTTTACAGTTGCTTCGTCTAACGACATTTGTTTGGTAACCCTGCACAAAAAAATTAGTTTTATCACTGAAAATTACCTTTTTCCAGTTGTCAGCAGTCCATGATTTATATGTTTTGGCCCATGCTAAACGTTTTATCTTCACTTTCGCATTCATATATTGTTTTTTCGTTGGTCTTCTTGCCTTCGGGCCAACTTCCAGAAGCCTACGGCGTACAGTTGAATCACTAACATCACAAACACTAGCCAATAAATCTCTCTGAAGGTCGGTGCTTGTTTTCTTTGGATTCATTTTACTTTTTCTGATTAGATATTTATCGGTTCGTGGAGTTGTTTTTCGTTTTCTTCCACATTTACCTCTCCTTTTTGGAGACGATGATCCAGATGCATTGTATCGCGTAAGCAGTCTTGATACACTTGATTTGCCTACACCAACTGCAGAAGCGATATCTCTCACTGTCATAAAAGTGTGATCCTTCAGAGCAATTATTTTTGCACGCTTCCTTGGGGAAACATCCATTTTTCAATACACGAGAGCAACACGTACTCACAGAGAGCAAAAACTAACATCCACCTGTCACACAAGAAAGCTCACAACTGAAGCTGAAGTGCCTATTTCTTGTTTAAAACCGGTCAAACCACATTCTTACTATCAAGTTCTAACAGTCACACCACCTCACAGCTGATGAAACCGGTTTATGTGGGTTTCCGACATCAACTGGCGATCACATTACAATTCTGAGAATAAATTAGCTTGTCCTAATTCATTTGCACGGTATAGTACATAGGTCTTCCCTGGGGCGGATGGGATCTTCCAGTACGACAATGCGACGTGTCACACAGCTAGAAATGTCCGAGAATGGTTGGAAGAGCACGATGAAGACTTCAAAGTGCTTCCCTGGCCCCCTAATTCTCCAGACTTGAACCCAATTGAGCATGTGTGGGACCACCTCGATCATGTTGTTCGCTCTACGGATCCTCCACCACGCACTCTCTGGTAGCTGTCAGATGCTCTGCAGTCAATATGGCTTCACATACCTGTGAACACCTTCCAGCACCTTATTGAGTCACTCCCTTCCCGTCTAGCTGCTGTCCGCGCTGCACACGAATACTACTCTGGATACTAGCTGGTGGTAACAATAATGTGACTCGGACGTGTACAAATATTTTTAAATCCTGAAAAAAAGAAATAATTACCTATGTAGAAATTGGAGGTAGTTATGCCAGGATTTCTTGTGGGCCGTTAATACCTAAAAAATACTACACTCAATGAATTCAAGTGGTAATATGTAGTGCTCATAGAGAGGCAAAAATTAATTTCAGCTTAACGTTGCAAAAATAAAGCAAACACACATTTTCTTTATATTGATTTTGTTCATTTTCTTATGTACTGGGTATTTATTGCATAAAGGTTTAATTTGCTAATGCTTATGGAAGAAGAAAAATAATATGCTCAAGACAGTGCTCTCGTAACACATGAATTTTGAAAAGGAGAAAGATACTGCACATGCAAGATTTTGATTAGAATTTTCATTTCTTACGTCTGAGCCGTATAGCGTCTTTCGAACTTTGCTCAAAATCCAAAGAATTTGAAATAAAACTAATGTTCGTGTTCAAAAACTGGAAATGATTTTTTTTCCTCCTCAACCCTCAAATTTAATCTCACACAGCTTCGAAAGTTGCAATGAATCTCACCATTCCATGACAATAAAAAAAAAAAGCCTCCTGCGTGGGATCCCAAATCCAGTCCCGAAGATCAGGCATTCCACTTGCAAACACCGAGAAGTTATTGCAAGTGTCAATAGATGACAACATTTCACAACTTAGTGACACGCTCAGCAGAGAATCCATTGGCTTTTAGCAGATTCTTGGTTAGAGGAGAATATGAAGTGAGAACACTCGCAAACACGAGAGTGCAGCATCTCTCCAACATAAGCTGAAGCTTATTTACGATATTGGAAAATCTCCGTCTAAAGAATTGCCAGATGCACACAGACCGAGCGAGAAAGGGAGATAAATAAAAATAGAACACCGTCACCGTGCTCTCTTCCTCAGAAGAGTTGCCATTACGAGATTAATCTCAAAGTTTTCTTTTTCTTTCCGTACAACTGCTGAAAGAGGATCAGAGTTCCATATAGAAGATGAAACACCTTCGCGCATTTTCTGAGGTAGAGATTTGCTCTTTAATGTCAATGGAGCATTATGTCACAAAGAATTGCTCCCAGAAGAATTACGATTGTTAGAAGAATATTTTCTGAGCTCTACGGCTCAAAGGCAGCCCACCTCTACTCTTAGAGAACGATATATGATCGTAAATGTGATTTATTGATGAGAAATTTTTGCATTTTTGTCATACCACCGTCTGAAAATGCATTTGTTTTCATTTCCGTCTCCATGACTTTGCTTTCTCGGCAATGGTTCATCCAGGAATTTCTTTTCTTTTTGTTGGGTGTTTAACGACCACAGTGAGTATCTCAATGGGCTATAAGCAGTCGTTAGTCACTAATTCAGATTAGGGACGGGCGACTGCTTATATTAGGACGGGCGACTGCTTATATTAGGACGGACGACTGCTTATATTAGGACGGGCGACTGCTTATATTAGGACGGACGACTGCTTATATTAGGACGGACGACTGCTTATATTAGGACGGGCGAGTGCTAGTATTAGGACGGACGACTGCTGAATCGGGACGGGTGACTGCTTATATTTTAGATTACTTTCGATCCCTGCTCCAGGACGACGTCCCTAATTTAGGGCCACGGAAATGGCGAGAGCCAGTGCCGTAAGACAAACACAATATCCATGCCTCACCGGGATTGGAACCCGGATCCAACTCGGACGAATGATCAGAAGCCATCGCTTAGAACACTGCGCGATCGGGGTGTCCCAGGAATTTCAAATTGGGAAGTGTGACGTACTGCAGCAGAGGTGACACACGTGTCCAGACGACAAATCAGCTGCGAGAAATTCCGTCCGCGTTGGGAGAGCGACTTACTCCGGAGCGAGGGGGCGTGAAAAAAACTTGTGTTTTCACATCGGCGCTCGAGCGGAGAAACGGATCCACTGGCCGTTGGGTTCTTCGAAAAATGTAATGTTCGTTCCACACATTGTCTGGAATTAATGAAAAATTCCTACTTCGCTTCATGGAAAAAAAGTTACGACGGAGATGATGTGACTTACTGCAGAGGTGAAACACGTGTCAAGACGACAAATGAGCTGCGACACATTCTGTCCGTGCGGCTTAGTTGGGAAAGCGACTTACTCCGGAGTGAGGGGGCGCGGACAAATCTGTGTTTTCACAGAAGTTTGTAAAGTATACTCTAATATAGCTTTCCATTTTAGTTCCTACATCTATGTAAATTTAGTTTGTTCTCCTTAAGCATTTTCCACACTTAATGTTTGCATTTTCTCTCTCGGTTGAATGTCTTTTGGCAACGACAAATGAAATCGAAGGTTGAGTGACGTTTGTAAAAGGATGGCATTTATAGTCGATGTTATAAGTTCAAAGTCTGATGACGCGAGCTTGATGAAAGCGTATTTTGAAAGGTGATTCATCATTGTCAGAGTGACATGGATATTGTGTGTTCATCGTTCTGGAGCGGGAATCAAATCCGCTTCTCCCGGATAGAACAACCAAGTTTCAAGTTTCCGATTAATTTGAATACATAAATCAATATACATTCACGGACAATGAAATTTGCGCACCAAGAAGGGAGCATCGGATTGAACTGAAATTTTATGGACGTAATGATACAGATGAATGATACACATGATGGCAAAAACAGCGCTGCAGGACGATTACAGAGCGATCTGTGGCACGCAGTCCGGTCATCTTCAATAGCGCGTCGCACGGCCTCTTGCGGCGATACATGCTGCAATACGGTCCGGCATGAAGGCGAACAAACGCTTTTTGTTATCCTGCGGCAGACTGGCCCACACGTGTTGGATGGTGTGCTCCAAAACCCGGATAGTGCGGCACGGCGGTAACCGGCGTTTCAACTGGTCCCACACATGCTCGATAGGGAATTCGTCCGGGGAGCGGGCAGGACATGGAAGTATCTGGACATGACGTACGCAGTCCTTAGCATCCCGAGCCGTGTGCAGGTGGGCATTATCCTGCTGGTATAGCGCACATGGAATCCCGGGAACGAATAGGAGCACATGGGGCCGTAGGATCTCATCCACATACCGTTGTCCCGTCAACGATCCACGTACCACTACTAGAGCTGATCGGCTATCGTAGGATATATCTCCCCAGACTATAATGCCTGTAGTGGAGGAGGTGTGGCGCTCGATAGAGAGGTTGGGATTGTGCTGTTGACAAGGGGGGACCTCCACACCTGGACACGATGATCATCTGTCACAAAAACGAAGCGACACTCATGGCTAAAAACCACAGGTTGCCAGTCTGTGGCGCTCCACGTCACTCTGGCCTGACACCACTGCACACGGAGACGCCGATGTTCCGGTGTTAATGTCAGGACACGTAAGGTGCTCTGGGATCGCAGGCGTCGGGAAATGGTTAATGAGCACACAGGAGCCGATAAATCTGCCTGTGTAGTAGACCGGGTTCCCGTGGGATCCATTCATGCCTGGCGCACGATCCGTCGATCCTCTCTACAGGTGGTCCTCTAGGTCCGTTCGGAAACGCTCCGCCGTGTGTCAGTGCCGTCACGTGTTCACTGCTCCCAACACAGTCGAACGGTATGGTCAGAACGATCCGCGTGGTGGTCTATACGGCGCGACGACCACCCTGCTGTTTTCAGCCCGATGATCAGGCCTCTCCCAAAGTCCGTAAGTTGCGTAAATCGGCGTCCCTGGCGTCTACCCGAAATTCTTGCCACCCTGTACTCTTGGTTGTGTCGGCCGGTGCTTTTCGCTTTCATAGGGAATCGACTACACGCCAGTTTATAAAGCTGCCAGTTCGTGCTTGCAGCGCCACCACAAGGTGTGCGGTCATGCGCAATCGCATTAAACGTGGATGATTTGCATACCAGCACGCACTCTAGCTATTTGCAAAGTTTCACGGTTGTTGCATGTTTTTGTCTAGGTGCGCAAATTTCATTGTCGGTGAGTGTATATAAATTTATATATTCAAATTAATCGGAAACTTGAAACTTGGTTGTTCTGGGTGGTGTAGTGGTTAGTACACTCGGGCGCAATCCGGGAGAACCGGATTCGATTCCCGCTCCAGGACAACGAAATTTTTAAGTTTTCGGATATTATCTGACTTAACATCCATGTCATATTTACACCAATAAACGTATTCACGTCTTCCAAATTTGTATTATACAATGGTGTAATCCCGTATTTCATTCATTGAACTCTCTTTCTCTTTTGAAGATTTCTTGAAGTGTTATTACTGTGTTCAGTTAAGGACATTAATTTTGTGTTAAGCTGTCCAGGATTTCAGTTAAGTAGAACCAAGCTTCACATAATCTTGATGTTTCAGGTAAACTGACATTTTCGCATATAGTTACACAAGGTGCTGAAAAAGTTTCGGTGTGTTGAAAATCATTAAGTTTTGAATGATCGCAAAGTTTTCGAAGTTTGAAAAGTTTTATAATGAAATATTTTGGCTTTTTCCATTTTTTTTTTTGTGTACCCCAATTTTAGACCTTGGATCAAAAATTGCGGTACACATAAAAAATGGAGATTTATTAGTTAAGAATGGCTAAAAACAGAAATCTTTTTCCAAATGTAAACACTTTCATTTCGAGTTTGTGCTGCTTTTATTTTTAATCTCTCATGTTTAAATGATCAACGGCATAACGCAGATGGTTAAATCGCTATGACCTGTGTGGGACGTGAACGTTCCTGGCGGGTGTTCGAATACCGGTCCTGCCGACCATCTAGTCTGCGGTTTTTCCGGGTTTTTTCGCAATCTTCCCGTGTTTGGGGACGCGAATGCGTAGATGGTTCCTTCTGAAGTCTGCTTCGGACGCCGTATCCCTTATCCGTATGCAGCAGAGGAATGGCAAGCCGGTTGCATTAATTTGGCAGTAATCCTCAAGGGAGCAAGGTCGTCTTTGCGGAACTTAATCCGCCATGGACGTGCGAGATAGATAGATAGACAGAGATGTTTAAATGTTTCCCTATACAAGGGAAAAGCAACTAAGTATTAACATATGTTGCTGAAATAGTAGATATTGATATTTTACAAAAATTGTCTCTTGCGTTATACAGGGAAACCTCCACTAACGGACACCTCCGAACAATGGTAACCTCCGAGCAGCGGGAAGTTTTGCTTAGTACAAAACAGCTACTATAATTTAACATTAACGATAATGTCCTAACAATGAACCTCTTAACAGACGTCAACGGACACCGCAGTTATTCCAGATAGAGATCTAACGTACACCATGTTCCTTAGGATTTTGCATACTTCCTTCGGTACTTTGGTGAGAGGGATAAGGTAGGGAGACAAAGAATAATGCTGAAAGAACTACTCCTTGGACAAATGGGTTGGATTACGGAAAGTATAACGGTGTACTTAAGTGAAAGGAAAGAAGCTTAATTCTACGTGATGCGATTCCAGCCCCTATGTATATTTCAGTCGCCCCTCGGGAACTGCGGGAAAAGTTGCAGGTGCCTGAAAAGTTTCCCATTGGCGGCAGTGTCGGACTGTTTTGGTTTCTGTGGGCTGTTCTCCTTCTCTCCGGTGGATAACCAGCAAATTATGCAGTTACACCACTGTCTAACATATTTTTTTCTTTTCTTTCCGATATCGTACCCTAATCATAATCTCCTAGCCTCCTATTTCTAAGGGCTGTTTAAGACTACGCTTCAGACACTGCTTTCCTAAAATTATCTACAATCTCGTAGCCTGCTATTTCTAAGGGCTGTTTCAGCTTCAGACACTGCTTTCCTAAAATCCTCTACAATCTCCTAGCCTGCTATTTCGAACGGCTGTTTAAGACTAGGCTTCAGACGCTGCTTTACCTAAAATCCTCTACAATCTCCTAGCTTACTATTTCTAACGGCTGTTTAAGACTACGCTCCAGACACTGCTTTCCTAAAATTCTCTACAATCTCCTAGCCTGCTATTTCGAACGGCTGTTTAAGACTAGGCTTCAGACGCTGCTTTACCTAAAATCCTCTACAATCTCCTAGCTTACTATTTCTAACGGCTGTTTAAGACTAATCTTCAGACATTGCTTTCCTAAAATTCTCTACAATCTCCTAGCCTGCTATTTCGAACGGCTGTTTAAGACTAGGCTTCAGACGCTGCTTTACCTAAAATCCTCTACAATCTCCTAGCCTGCTATTTCTAACGGCTGTTTAAGACTAATCTTGAGACATTGCTTTACCTAAAATTCTCTACAATCTCATAGCCTGCTATTTCTAACGGCTGTTTAAGACTAATCTTCAGACACTGCTTTCCTAAAATTCTCTACAATCTCATAGCCTGCTATTTCTAACGGCTGTTTAAGACTAGGCTTGAGACGCTGCTTTACCTAAAATCCTCTACAATCTCCTAGCTTACTATTTCTAACGGCTGTTTAAGACTAATCTTCAGACATTGCTTTCCTAAAATTCTCTACAATCTCATAGCCTGCTATTTCTAAAGGCTGTTTAAGACTACGCTTCAGACACTGCTTTCCTAAAATTCTCTACAATCTCCTAGCCTGCTATTTCGAACGGCTGTTTAAGACTAGGCTTCAGACGCTGCTTTACCTAAAATCCTCTACAATCTCCTAGCTTACTATTTCTAACGGCTGTTTAAGACTAATCTTCAGCCATTGCTTTCCTAAAATTCTCTACAATCTCCTAGCCTGCTATTTCTAAAGGCTGTTTAAGACTACGCTTCAGACACTGCTTTCCTAAAATCCTCTACAATCTCCTAGCCTGTTATTTCTAAGGACTGTTTAAGACTACACTTCAGACGCTGCTTTAATAAAATTCTCTACAATCTCCTAGCCTGCTAGTTCTAAGGGTTGCTTAAGCTTCAGACACTGCTTTCCTAAAATCTTCTACGCCACCCCGGTGGCGCAGTGGTCTAAGCGATGGCCTCTGATCATTCGTCCGAACGGGGTCCGGGTTCGAATCCCGGTGAGGCATGGATGTTGTGTTTGTCTTACGGCACTGGCTCTCTCCCTTCCCTGGAACCAGTGACTCTAAATTAGGGACGGGCGACTGCTTATAGCCCATTGAGTTGCTCACGGTGGTCGTTAAACCTCCAATCCAAAAAAAAAAAAAAAAAAAAAAAAAGGCGAAACTTGGATGACTTACTGGGAGTCAATGCAAAGCATGACGCAACGATGGGGTCTGGACTGTATGTGACACAAGGCGAGGAGCACCGCATGCTCCTCTGCCGAGAAGACTGTCACTTCCGGCGGAAGTGACAATCTTCTCGGCAGTGCTTGGCCAAAAAGCTGCTAGTACACATGCCCCAGCGTGGAAGACTTTGCCACAGATAAAGAGAAAGATCAGCAATTGCCTTAACTGGCTGCCAAGAGGGATCAATAAAAGCCTGGGTCATACGTATCAACGGACTTCAGTATACAAAGTTGTGTCTACGTTTGCTGGCTAATTTGTTCCGGCTCCGAAAAATTCTGCCTAGAAATGAAGGAGTTAGTCAAGACACATCTCGCGTAGCGACCGGCGATCCCACATTAAAATTGAAACTTTGCGAGGAAGATACCTTACATAAATTCATAAAGCTTTTTGTGAAGTTTGTGGGGTTAGTGTAGTGTCATGGTGGGCTTTTCGTTTCCGCAAAGGTCGGGAAAGCATCGAAAACTACCCAAGAAGCCGCCGGCCATCAGATGCAACCGACGACACGTCTGTGGTTGTCGTCAACAGCATTTTGGAAAATGATTGGCGGGAAACGTGTGAGTGTCTATCGTTTCGGTTTTCAGAAGCCCCGACATGCTCGAAGCTGGTGTCATCAACTCGCAGGAAATTGCATGTTTCCTGTACAATAATAGACATTCTGGAAAAGTATGGACGAGATGAGAATTGCTCTCCCACGCGCCATACAGTCCTGACATGAACCCACCAGACTGTGACTTGCTCCCAAAACTGTAGAAGCCACTCTTTGAGAGACGATTTAGTACGATTCAAGATGTTTCTAATGAGGTGACCCGAGTAATCTAACACCTCGACAATGGAGGTAGGTGTCCCAACTGGAATACAATACTTGCCCAAACGTTGGGCCCTGTCATAAAGAAACACAAAGAGTACTTTGAAGGCCTGTGAAGGTATGTTTTGAACTAAATTCGTTTTTTAGGAGAAAACCCACAGTGTGCCAAAACTTTCGAAATGACTATCGTATATTAAATTTTATTTAACATTTAAGTCTTGGAGGAAGTACTGCAACCGTTTATTTTTGTGAACAAGATTCTCGCCCTTATTAGTCTAGTTTCTGGCCATAAGACCCGTCGGAATGTTGAGTTTCGGTTTTCAGAAGCCCCGACATGCTCGAAGCTGGTGTCATCAACTCGCAGGAAATTGCATGTTTCCTGTACAATAATAGACATTCTGGAAAAGTATGGACGAGATGAGAATTGCTCTCCCACGCGCCATACAGTCCTGACATGAACCCACCAGACTGTGACTTGCTCCCAAAACTGTAGAAGCCACTCTTTGAGAGACGATTTAGTACGATTCAAGATGTTTCTAATGAGGTGACCCGAGTAATCTAACACCTCGACAATGGAGGTAGGTGTCCCAACTGGAATACAATACTTGCCCAAACGTTGGGCCCTGTCATAAAGAAACACAAAGAGTACTTTGAAGGCCTGTGAAGGTATGTTTTGAACTAAATTCGTTTTTTAGGAGAAAACCCACAGTGTGCCAAAACTTTCGAAATGACTATCGTATATTAAATTTTATTTAACATTTAAGTCTTGGAGGAAGTACTGCAACCGTTTATTTTTGTGAACAAGATTCTCGCCCTTATTAGTCTAGTCTCTGGCCATAAGACCCGTCGGAATGTTGAGGTGGGCGAGGTTTCTTTTCAGATCCTCTTAGGACACGCCCAAAGGAAGGACAATATTTTTGGGTAGACATCTGGCAATCCGGGCATAAATTTTATAGGACGCCATTTCTTTTTTTTTTTGATTGGAGTTTTAACGACCACCGTGAGCAACTCAATGGGCTATAAGCAGTCGCCCGTCCCTAATTTAGGGTCACTGTTTCCAGGGAAAGGAGAGAGCCAGTGCCGTAAGACAAACACAAAATCCATGCCTCACCGGGATTCGAACCCAGACCCCTTTCGGACGAATGAACAGAAGCCATCGCTTAGACCACTGCGCCACCGGGGCTGCGTATTGAATTTCGCAATTTTCCGTTCTCTCCAGTATACCTGTACAGAATACGACTTGGTTTTTAGATTCCTCATAAAAGTTACTATAAGATAAGATTATTTAACCAGTAATAAAACAAGTTTATGAAAATTTAACCATTTTTTTATTTTATTTAGTGATTTCTTGAAAGGATACTTATATTTAGCTACACAAACTAATGTGAATTTTGTTTGTTTCAGACTCAATAAATGAAATGGAGGACAACTAGCAACTTGTTGGCCTACATCTGTGCCGAGCGAGTGGAACTTCAATAGATGCGGACATATAAAAATGCATTTTATGTCAAAAACACAACAAAGATAAGACAACTACAACAGAAGGAAGACAAAAAAAACATTTCGTATTTTGTGTAGATGTACTGGAAAGAACAGAAAATTACCAAATTCAATACTAACTACTGCGCGTATATGCCCAAAACAAAATGACGTCCTATAAAATTTATGCCCGGATTGCCAGATGTCTACCCAAAATATCCTTCCTTTGGGCGTGTCCTAAGAGGATCTGAAGAGATACCTCGTCCACCTCAAAATTCCGACGGGTCTTATGGCCAGGCACTGTATTATATTGTGTTTTTGTATGAACGCAACGGACTAACTGGCCTAACCTCCGAACAACTACTACCTCCTCCCAACAACAGTCACTATTTCCTAGTCCGAGTAGTGACCGTTATTTGGAGGTTTCACTGTATTTCTACTGATAAAGTAGGTGACACAACAAACCTAACCCACGCCGTGTGTAAGCCATTCTCCAGGACAAATAAGAGCCTAGGATGTATTAGGTAAGTGGCCTTAATCCAGCGAGTTCTCAGTGTATGTGCATTTGGCAACTATATATTTGTTTCAAAAAGCAAGTTGTAGTTATAACGAAGTAAATTTCTCCGTCATTTTTGGTCTACGCCGGGATTCGAACCCGAGGCCGCTTATTCCGGAACAAGTCGCTCTTCCAACTGAGCTGCTGACTATCTGCATTTATGCCGTGTGCGTCCTGCTGGCAGGTACGTCACATCTCCCTCCCACCCACCCCCGAAACAGGGCCGGGGCATGGCCCACGGGTCAGCCGTGACCATGAATCGTTGCAGGCAGCCATCCACTGTAGAACGTGCACTTGAGAACTCCCAGTCAATCTAGTGTGTGGAATGCAACGTCACACACATTTATTTTTCGAAGCGCTGGAGAAGGGATTCTCAGATTTTTCCTATCTCGCGGTGTGGAAATAACATCACACCATTGCGAGATTTTGAACGGACGGGTCATCTGGATAGTTCGGGCGCCATTATAACAAAGTAAATTTCTCCGTCATTTTTGGTCTACGCCGGGATTCGAACCCGAGGCCGCTTATTCCGGAACAAGTCGCTCTACCAACTGAGCTACGCAGACGTTTATACTGATTACTATCTGCCTTTATGTCGTGTGCGTCCTGCTGGCAGGTACGTCACATAGTGTTTTTTCAGATTCAGAATGTCTCAGCAAGTACTTTCACTACCCATTTTTGCTGTTATATGGTGAAAATCTATGCATATATTCACAGCGATATCTCATTTTATCGGATGTACCACCTCTGAATTCACGCCTCATTTGCACTGAAGAGCAATTGAATTAGAGATACCTGTCTAGTAACGTGCAGCACCACCTTTCGTCCTGATGACGGCGGTAATTCGTCTCGGCATGGACTCGACAAGACACCAGAAGCGTTGGGAAGCCATACGGATCCACGACCCCCTGAACAAGCTCCCACAGTTAACGAAGATTTGATGGAGGGGGTCAGAGCCTCGAACATCTCTCTCTCTCTCGATGGCATCCCAGATGTGCTCGATGGGATTGAGGCCAGGTAACCTAGCTGGCCAAGGAAGCGAGGTCACGTCAGTGGAGTGTTCATACAACTATTCGGATACAATTCGGGAGCGATGGCACGGTGCATTGTCTTATTGCAGGATGAGGTCCCCAATGGGATGTTGAAGACGCACAAACGGGAACAAATGGTCGCCCAGGATATCCCGGTAACGTTGACCTGTGAGGGACAATGTCACACGTACGAAGGGTCCCATTTCAATCCACGTAAACAGTCGTCAGACGAGAATGCCATCCCCACCAGCTTGAAGAGTACCCTACTGGCAAGAAGGATCCATCGCTTCATGTGGTTTGCACCGTACTCGTATCCTGTCATCCGCATGTACCAACGTGAATCTCGACTCATCAGTCAAGGCTACATTTTTCCACATGTCCAGAATCCAGTGGCGATGTTCCCGCCCCCATGCTAATCTTTGCACCCTGTGATGTGCGGTCAGCAGCGGTACCCTCGTGGGACGATGGCTTCTGTACCCCATATAGCGAGGAGATGGTTCTGAATGGCGTGGCTGCTTACACGTTTTTGTGCACCAGCGTTAAATTGCCGAGTGATTTCTTGCACTGTGGCCCATCTATCCGCTGTTCAAGGCGAGCTAGCCGACGATGACCCCACTCATCCACTCGCTGTTGTCCACGAGCCACTTTGTCACGGTGCACCCGTGACGCAGTGGCTCGTGAAAATCCTAGTACATGCACGACTTCCGGGATGGAGTGACCCATTTGTTGGACCCCGACGATTTGCCCATGATCAAATGCGCTTAGATCTTTCGTCTTACCCATACTGCGTCCGACTCTTACTGATTCCCGTCGCATCACTCCTTGTATTGTCGGATCGCTGCATACGTCATGTCGTTTTCGTTTACAAGGCCGCCCACAGCGCCACATTTGCATAACGCCAGCTGCCTCTAATTCAATTGTTCTTCAGTGTAATATTAAGTGCGTTAAGAACACTGAAAGCAATTTTGTCGGTATTATTTACGGTTCACACTCGAACGATTCCAGTCAAACGAATTATTAACATCTAACTGCTGACGCGTAAGATCAGAGTTAATCTACAACGGCCGTCCCATAAAAACTGACAGTAAAATCACACGAAATGAAGAAATATAGGTACAGCAAAATATATGCTATTCTTTCTCAAAGTATCTTTCCTCGGATGATGTGCGACGGTCTCATCGTTCAGTACACTTTTCAAAGCATGTGGCGAAGGCATTTTATGGAAGCTGCTCTAGGGACCCCTGTACAGCTTGAAGACGTCAGCATTTGTGTTGAATGTTGCGCCACGGATCTTTTCCTTCATTGTTGGAAACAGACAGAAATCGAACGGGGCGAGGTCAGGACTGTAGGCAGGCTGTGGCATGATTTCGATACTGTATTTCGTAAGAAACGGTTGAACACAAGCAGCCACTTGCGGGCGGGCGTTATCATGGTGAAGGGTCCACTTACCCACCAGTTCCGATCGCTTAATAGATATATGTGTCGTAGCAGACGCTTCAAGACTGAAATGTAATACTCAGCATTGACAGTAATTTGTGGAGAAACGACATGCTGGTAGACTACACCTTTATGATCAAAGAAAATCATCATTATCACCTTCCCAGCTGATTTGGTTTGGTGGATTTTTTCGGAGGAGGCGAATCCCTGTGTTTCCAGACACTCGTTGCGCGCTTAGTGAGAGGGTCGAAATAGCGGACCCATGTTTCATTGGCAATTATTACTGTGTTTAGAAAGTTTTGTTCCTTTGTGATCATTTTTTTACACTCATGACACACCTGAACTCTGGCTAACAATTGTTCTCTCGCCAGATGATGAGGTACCTATCTGGAACACACACACGATGCAGCGGCAATTTGTCAAGTAGAATGCGAATGCCGACGTTTTTGAAATATTAGTGGACGACGATATGTCTTCACACGTCATTCGCCGATCTTCTTGCAGGATTGCCAAAACAGTGTTAACAATACGCTCCGTAAAAACACGTTCAGGTCGACCAGGCCTAGGATTGAGTTCGCCGACAAACGCCCTTTTTTGAAATCCTAGTACCTTCTAAACTGTTTCTAGAGCCGTTGTACCCAAACGACAGCAAAATTTTATCGCACAACGAGTTTCACTTCTTAACTCTGAATCACTCACCTCAATAACTGTATGGCGGAATGCAGACGTACCTTACACAACTGCGCAATAACAAAACCAGAATCGTCTGCCACGGCTAATAACTGTTGCCATAGATACTTCGTTAATTCAGTTAGTCGTCTGCGTGGTTATGTTCCCCATTTGTACTGTTGCCAACTCCAAAAATATAACTCAGTTTTTATGGAACCACCTTGGCAGTTACTAAGGATATGAGCTTTGTGAGTGTTGTTCGATTCCGACTCTATGCATATGCACGAGTCAACAGTCTGAAATTAGGAATCAGTGACTAAATCCTTTTACTTTGTGAGCAAATTAGTTGTTGGGGTGCAATAGTTTGAAAAAGTCTGTCATTAGGGTTTAGTCCCTGAGATTACCAACCGAAGATCAGAACTAAAATTACTGCTCCTTAGATGTTCAAAAGAATCGATGCATTACGAAAAAGAAAAAAAGAAAATTTTCATCATGGTTCTGGTTCTGTGCCTATCTGGCAGTTCGAAACTCCGAACCGAGAACAGATGATAAGAACTTGCTGGTGTGCTGAAAGGTGTTCCTGAGCTGAAAAATAGTTGTTTATAGGATTTGTTTCTGTCGCCGTCAATGGAAACAACATGGGTTTCTAAACATATAAACTGGCATTAACTCTAGCTGTTAACCACTTCTAGGCAACGTAATCCTTTCAAAATCTAATTAAAGCAAAGGACCTGCTGCTAAATATACCTCCATAAATAAATTACAATATTAGCGTTATTTTCAAATAAAATCTACGCTTCATGGACGCTCTGAAGCCAATTTTCAGATCCACAAGACCCCTGTTTAAAAATCTCTCTGCTCTAGCCTTTCGATTCTCCAGTAATTGCTAAACTACAGAAACCAAAAATTTTCGGGACACTTTTTCATGTTGAGGCAGATGGTACCTTCGGAATATTTTATGATGTTGAGGAAAACTGAGTCTTTCGAATACTTTACATTTTTTTATTTATTTTTGATTGAAGGTTTAACGACCACTGCGAGCAACTCAATGGTTTATGAGCAGTCCTCTGTCCCAAATTTAGGGCCACTGGTTCCAGGAAAGGGAGTCTTATGCCAGTGCCATGAGACAAATACAACATCCATGCTTCACCAGGATTCAAACCCGGACCTTTCTCGGACGAATGGTAATAAGCCTGCGCTTTGACCACTGCGCCACTGGGGCGGCTCGGAATACTTTACGATGTTGAGAAACATTGTGTCTTCGGAATACTTTATGGTACCCAAGATGATTGAGTCTTCGAAAGACTTTATGACGCAATAGTGAGTCTTCGGAGTGCTGTATGACGTTCAGGAAGATTTAGGTTTCGGAAAATCTTATGATGTTGACGAGGATAGCGTCTTCGGAAAACTTTCTGATGTTGAAGAAGACTGAGCCTTTGGAAAGCTTTATGATGTTGAGGAACAGTGAGCCTTCTGAATACTTTTAAGATGTTGAGAAAGATTTAGTCTTCGGAATACTTTTTAGTGTTGAGGAAGATTGAGTCTTCAAAATACTTTATGATGTTGAGGAAAAGTGAGTCTTCGGAATGCTTTATGACGTTGAGGAAGATTTAGTTTTTGAAACGCTTTATGACGTTGATGAAGATTTTGTCTTCGGAATACTTTATGATTGAGTCATAAAGTATTCCGAAGACAAGTTATTGTTGATGAAGATTGAGTCTTGGAATGCTTAACGGAGTCTTTGGAATGCTTTATGATGTTGAAAAGGATTGAGTATTTGGAAAAAAAATCCTCCAAGGAGGTTGAACCTTTGAACTACTTTGCATTAGACTGAAAGATTGTATTTTGGAATACTCGTTTCCCGAGGAACACAATATATGAATGAGACTCGGAGATTGAATCTTTGGAATAATGTTTTCGTAAGAAAAGATCTAGTCTTTATATTTTTTCTTTCTTTTCTTTTCTTTTTTTTTTTTTGATTGGAGGTTTAACGACCACCGAGAGCAACTCAATGGGCTATAAGCAGTCGCCCGTCCCTAATTTAGGGTCACTGGTTCCAGGGAAGTGAGAGAACCACTGCCGTAAGACAATCACAACATCCATGCCTCACCGGGATTGGAACGAATGATCAGAGGCCATCGCTTAGACCACTGCGCCACCGGGGCGGCGATCTAGTCTTTAGACCTCATTTCATTCTACTGAGAGTTTGAACTTTTGTACTACATTTTGTTAGACTGGGACATTGAATCCTTGGGCGACTTATTAAATTGGTAGACTGAATCTTTGGAATACTTTTTACATTCGAAAGATAGTCTTTGGATTATATTTTATTATGCTGACAGATTGAAACTTTGGATTATATCAAATCAGACTTATTAGGTTCTATAAAATTTTCGTTGTCGCCCCGGTGGCGCCGTGGTCTAAGCGATGGCTTCTTATCATTCGTCCGCGATGGGGTCCGGGTTCGAATCCTGGTGAGGCATGGATGTTGTGTTTGTCTCACGGCGCTGGCTTTCTACCTTCCCTGGAACCAGTGGCCCTAAATTAGGGACGGGCCACTGCTTATATCCCACAGAGTTGCTCACGGTGGTCGTTAAACCCCCATAAAAAAACTCGCTAGTGAAAACTACATAATATTTGCTACTGAATACCATGCGCTTTTAACAAGCAGTAATGAAAGTCGTTCTTAAACAGTTTTAATAATGTAACAAGCGTGAATGCAATACCAATGCCACCACTTCAGCTTTTATTTTTTGACTTTTTTTATTTTATGACTTTTCTACCACACTGTATATTTTAGAAGGGTTTAAGGATGATTTTTTTCGAATTCAAAGTCAATTAATTTTATCACAAATGACATACACAGGCGAGCCATTCTATTATGACCACACTCAGCCTAGAGAAATGAGCACGCTTGAGTTCACAGAACAGTATATATACAACCCAAGGACCGGCTTTTGGTTAGTAGAGTGTTCGGAGTCAAAATGGGAAAAGCTGCCGATTCATTGGAGTTTGATAAAGGACAAATTGTGATTGCACGGCGCCTCGGAACTACGAACTAGGAAAAGGCGTGGCTTGTGGGTTGCTCACGTGCTACTGTAGTGAGTACGTACCAAAAGTGATGCGCAGATGGCCAAACGGCAAACCTTCGTCCAGCCCTGTGTCATCCGCAGCTCATTTATGTCAGAGGGGAGCGGAGACTGTTGCACATTCTTCACAGCGACCTCAGCACCACAGTGCGACAAATTACCCGCAGCTACAGCAGTAGTGATCAGAGCAATGTGTCACAGCACACAGTTCATCGCATCCTTCTGCGGATGGGCCTGCGTAGCCGAAGACCCAGACGGGTCCGCATGCTCACTGCACGTCATCACCAACAACGCATGAAATATGCCCTCAAGATCATCGAGGTTGAACCCTGGATGATTGGAAAAAGTGACATGTTCTGACGAATCGAGATTCCTGGTGAACCACTTAGACGTCCGAGCGCGGATAAGCTGATTAGCAAGGGAGGCTATGGCACCATGGATGCACTATTGGGCCGAAACAGGCCGGTGACGGCGATGCTATGTCGTGGGGAATCTTGTCGTGGGACACTTTGAGCCCCATTATCCCAATAACGCAACCTCTAACAGCTGTCAGGTATCTGAACATCGTTGCGGACTAAGTTTACCCATTAATGGCAACTGTGTTCTCTGCTGGTGATGGCCATTACCAACAGGATAATGCACCATGCCACACTGCCAGAATCATCAAGGAGTGGTTCGAGGAACAAGATGGTGACTTTCTGTTAATACCATGGCCTCCAAATTCACCTGATATGAACCCAATCGAGCATTTGTGGTTCGACGTGAAAAAGCGGGTTCGCGCTAAATCATCACCACCCTAAATGTACGTGAACTGGAAGACCTGCTGTTGATATTATGGTACCAGACACCCCAGGATACCTATCGCCACCTCATCGAATCCATGCCCCGGCGAGTAGCCGTTGTTTTGCTGGCTAAAGAGGGTCCTACAGCTTATTAGGTAGGTGGTCATAATGTAATGGCACATCGGTGTATATATTAATATATCTTTTATGCATTAATTTCATCACAAAAGAATTACTATCTATCTATCTATCTATCTATCTATCTATCTGTGTTTACATCAGTTTCTTCATTTTATACTGTGAGCTGTATTTGTGAGTTTGCATAGGGCCAAATATTTTCGTCATGCTATATCAATATCGCTCAGAGAAATCGTTTGGTTAATAATTCATAAAATTTGCCCCAATGTTTGGAAACAGCTTTGAAGGCTCTTAGTATCGCCGTTTTGAACGCTCATTTTTTTTT
This sequence comes from Macrothele yani, assembly GCA_039090855.1. Taxonomy (NCBI): domain Eukaryota; kingdom Metazoa; phylum Arthropoda; class Arachnida; order Araneae; family Macrothelidae; genus Macrothele; species Macrothele yani. Next base: position 117,373,834 of record CM077011.1, read on the forward strand.
TTTTTAAATAATTTGCTGAACAAGTAAATGGTACACTCGAGGCTAACAATGGATGATAATCTCTCAGACAGATGAACTACCGTGAATGTTATCAGTCGACCGTAGCTGATCGATTGAACGGAATGGCATTTGTGATCGGACAACTGTGTATTCTAGAAGCGGCCTCTTTCCTGTTCGTTGATGATGTCTGAATGCTTTTGCAGAGACTACACGCATAAAGTTTACAGAACAATGAACTAAACAAACGACGGAGAAACACGCCACGACAAGGACAATGAAATGATGCCCATGCATAATGCGTTTCTATTCATTTGATGCATGGTAGTAATTCACATTTTAAAGAAGAAGTTGTAACTTTTGTTATTTCTTTCAATGTTTGTTTCGAATATCCTCATGATGAACCTAGAGATATATAATCTTACGAATTTCTTGATGTACTTCTCTGCGGTAGAAAACGACGGTTTCCATCTGTTTTGTGAAACAGTTGAATGTTGTCTTCATGGAATACTGATGTAGAACTGATTGCATGCCTTTGTTTCATTATTAACGGAGCATCCATCAGTATAAACCTTCAATTCATCACATGTTAACAAAACATTAGTTCAAAGATTCCAGATGACAGTTCAAGCAGAGGACAGTTCTGTCACGAAACTTTCTCATCTGCTTCCTCAAAGAGCAACTTTTTAATGTGGTTTTCTTCCATTGTTTTCTATTTTTAGACAGCAGGCAATTGAAATTACTGCTATATAAACAAAATAAGTACAACATTAACGTTTTGGAAGAAGAGGAAATGTTTACAGCAGATGCAGTGCGTAATGGAATTTCAACGAATTTAATTTTGTTTGTTTTGGATGTTTTACGGTCACCAAAGTTGGGAAGTTACGCGCAAAATACGCGTAAAAATGTGTAATTTATGTCATAAATGTAAAAAAATGTAATAAATTCAAAACTTGCTTTAAATACAGTAAAAACAAAACGAAGTGTTACAATGTTACTCGAGTTCCCCGGATAGCAGCGACGACTACGTGGGTTACTTTCGGCAAATCATACGAGCTCTGCATATAACGTTTTTCATTTCTTCTATCCTTTTCAACGACACGCCGACAAAATACATTGGTTTCTCCGTGTTGCGTTGCTACTCACCGACACAGACCCTTGCGTATGATATCCAACGTTATTACTAGTCATCCGCACACAATTTTTATCATGTGGATTTTATCATTTTGTGCTTTCTGCCTTTTTATTTTATGCTGAACTCCTTACTTTCTCACTGCGGCATTTCTTAAAAATTGAGAATAGTGTTTTGAGCGCAATTCCGACTTCGTTTATTTTCCTGTATTCTGATGACCAATGAAGTCGTCCTATTCACAGAGGCAAATTAAAAGAGTAAACGCAAAATTTAATGTTTACTTATGAGAACTATTTGTGGATAGTTTCCCAGAGGTGGCATCTTCATAAATTTTATTACACACTTTTAGACTGTTTGTGATCTGATCATCTAAGAATTATAAAAGGATGAAATGACAAAATTAACAACTTCAGTTCACAGCATTGTTCCGAAGCGTTCATTAAGCTTTTATAATCAGTGACTTTGAAGTTTGTAATACTTTGTATTAAAGAGAAAAGAAAAGAAAACAGTTGAAAACAGTATGTCGTACTCGTACGCTGGAAGACCTTTGCATAGAAAGTACGACGAACTTGGTTTTATTCCCACAAAACTTGGATATGTACAGCGCAAACTTGGACTACGCAAAATGTACGAGTATATTTTGTGGTTCGATAATTAAAAATACAGCAACATAGCTCTTCAAGAACGTGAAAGAGTATGCAATAAACAAAACTCTACTTTGAGTTAAGAATTGACAGCAGCCGTTCATGATGGTGCATCGAACATTTCTGTTGCTGTTGACGATCCTCCAGCTCTACAAAACAGCAGTGTGTATGATATGAGCACGTTACAGAATGGAGCTATCCAGACTACCCCTGCTTCAGTCTCAGTTCATCTTCATTTGCACTAATAATCGAAAACTTTGAAACAGCGATTCCTCAAAAACATGGTCATCTGGTTTCATAGAGTATTGACCATGCCGTTACTAAGCTCTTCGTTGGCTGTAACATTCCATTTAGTGTTGTGGATTTTGTTCATTTTAAGGACCTTTGTAAAGTTATGCGTCCTGGGTATAAAACCCTTAGTCGGAAAGACCACTGGAGACAAACTCTTGGACGAAGTCTTTAGTGATTTAATAAAAGAACCATGCCAGATAGCATCGGAATCAGTCCTTCTTCTTGATGGGTGGAAAAATGACGCCAGTAACACCAAACGCCTCGTGACTTTACTACATAGTGCGAATGACAGCAGGAAGTTTGAAAGCATCTTTCTAGAAGCCTTTGATATATCTGACATCGCGGAAACGGGAGAAAAGTTGTGCGAAATCGTACAAGAAGTAAAGCAGCTAGCAAAAGAGAAGTATGGCATTTATGTACATATTGCATAGTGTCGGATAACGCAAGCAAAACGATCAAAATGAGCAATATTCACGGATTATGGCATTCTGTTTGTAATTCACTTACGGGCAATCTTCTTGCAAAGGACTTAATACCCAATGGCATTCCATCTCGTGTAAACAGTGTGCTAAAAGGGTTCAAGCATCCTGACTGCCAACACGAGTTGTTGGAATGTGGCAGTTTTAAAGTTCAGCGTGCTAAAAGTGTTCAAGCATCCTGACCGCCGACACGAGTTGTCGGAATGTGGCAGTTTTAAAGTTCAGCGTGCTAAAAGTGTTCAAGCATCCTGACCGCCGACACGAGTTGTTGGAATGTGGCAGTTTTAAAGTTCAGCGTGCTAAAAGTGTTCAAGCATATTGACCGCCGACACGAGTTGTTGGAATGTGGCAGTTTTAAAGTTCAGCGTGCTAAAAGTGTTCAAGCATATTGACCGCCGACACGAGTTGTTGGAATGTGGCAGTTTTAAAGTTCAGCGTGCTAAAAGTGTTCAAGAACCCTGACCGCCAACACGAGTTGTTGGAATGTAGCAGTTTTAAAGTTCAGCGTGCTAAAAGGGTTCAAGCATACTGACCACCGACACGAGTTGTTGGAATGTGGCAGTTTTAAAGTTCAGCGTACTAAAAGTGTTCAATCATCCTGACCGCCGACACGAGTTGTTGGAATGTGGCAGTTTTAAAGTTCAGCGTGCTAAAAGTGTTCAAGCATCCTGACCGCCGACACGAGTTGTTGGAATGTGGCAGTGTTAAAGTTCAGCGTGCTAAAAGTGTTCAAGCATCCTGACCGCCGACACGAGTTGTTGGAATGTGGCAGTTTTAAAGTTCAGCGTGCTAAAAGTGTTCAAGCACCCTGACCGCCGACACGAGTTGTTGGAATGTAGCAGTTTTAAAGTTCAGCGTGCTAAAAGGGTTCAAGCATACTGACCACCAACACGAGTTGTTGGAATGTGGCAGTTTTAAAGCTCAGCGTACTAAAAGTGTTCAAGCATCCTGACCGCCAACACGAGTTCTTGGAATGTGGCAGTTTTCAAGTTCAGCCAGATGCAAATACACGTTGGTGCTCTCAAACAGACGCATGCTTATCCTTAAGAAATAATATCAACGCTCTGAGAAAGGTGTCAGCTAAGGATGAAAAAGAGAAGATACCATCCACTTAAAAGCCTTTGCTATGTGACAATGATTTCCTTGGACAGGCTAATGAAACTGTTCAAGGTTAATGATAGTGTTCAACTACTAAATCCTGAAAGCGAACTGATAAACTATTGCCAAAAAGAAGATTGCAACGTTGACGATGCAATGGAGTTGTGGTTGGATATGAAGCTTCCTGAAGGCCATGACAATTTGCTACCTTGCCTCAGTAAAAGAAGAGAACATTCCCTAAATAAATACAGACTCACTGCCAACGTGTTGCATTCTAAATATCAGGCAAAGAAACTTAATGAAGAACGTCTTGAGATGGTAGAAAATTTTATACTGCAGAATTTCGATGCAGCCGGAATCACAGGCTACCAACAATATAAATAGAGATAGTGTGGAAATATTTGGTAAACTGCTTGATAAAGAAGTTCAAACTACAGCAACAAGTCGGCATTTTGCTAAAAGATATCACAAAGAGCTCGCGAAAGTAGCCATTAAACTACTCAACATGTCAGCATCATCAGTGCAGCTTGGAAGGCTGTTCTCCTACTGGGCGTACATTCATAACGCAGCAGGAAACCCACTAAGCTTTGAAAATTCTAAGAAACTGGTGCATATACATATAATACACTCTAAAAATGAAAGATCAAAAATGTAATGATTGTTAAAATGTACTAAGAAAAATAAGAATGAATGAAACTGTTAGGCAAGTGTTATATAAATCGTATGTAGACAATATGTGATAATAGTCCGCCAAATGTTTTTTTAGTTTGAATTCAGTTTTGATAAAATTACTAACAGTGGCATTATTAAATTTCGAAGATGACAATCCCGTATTTCTTTCAGGCATTATAAAGTTAAACACAAATGAAAGCAACAATGACGCATGGATACAGTGAAGAATTTATTAATAAATGCTATGAAACATCAAAAAGTGTATGAACAATTCACAGGTTAATTATCTTCCAATTTTAAAAAATGACTGTGAAAAACGTGAAACATTTTTGTCACAACGTTTTATTCTTTGTTAGTTTTTCTTAGAATAAAAGTAATGTCACTGTATAACATATTTTGTGCTAAAAATGCAATTCTAGTATAACTGTAAAATATATTTAACTATTCAGGTTACTCTGAATAAAATGAATGGCACTGAAGTTGTTAAGAGTGATATTAGTTTAGGTGGGTAATCATGAACATTAACAATAACTGTTAAATCAAAAGAAACGTTAATTTTTTTCGAAAAAAAAATGTTCTATTATTCGCATTGTGGTTTTTAATATTACACCAATGTAAATATTTTCATTTCTGCGGTTATAAATTAAAATATTTAAAATAAATGCTTACTTCTATTTGTTTAACATAACTATTTATTAATTTGTTTTCATGTAAATAAATTATTGTGTTACGTAGAAAATTGTGTAATACATTATTTTTCTACACGACGTAAAATATGTATCATGTACGAGTAATTTACACGGCCAGCCCTAAGGGTCACCAAGAGCAATTCTTAAAGCCATAATCAGTCACACCTATCTAATATATGGCTCCTGGTTCCAAGAAAAGGAGAGAACCAGCATCGTAGGACAAACGCACCACCCATGCTTCATCTAGGACGCGGGCTCGCGTCGAGTGGCTATCCTGGAACCAGAGCCCTTGACCAATCGGCCAACGTTTCATACTGTTCTGAAAACGTTTTTTGCTTGTTTGTTTGGGGGTTTAGCGACAATCGCAAGCAACTCACCGGGTTATAATTCAGTCATCTGTTTCTAATTGGTGGTCGCTCTAGCGAAGGTAGGGAATCAGTGCCATAAAACAAACAGCACATTTATGCCTCAAGTATGATCGAACCCGGACCCATCTAGGAGGAATGATTAGAAGCCAACTTTTCGTAGCACACGACTGCCAGAGCGGCGAGATATCAGTTTCTAAGATGGTTGATCATTTGACTTCACTCGAGAGGTCTTCAACATATAATCCAGCGGGCATCTCTGAAGCCCTATTCTAAAGCCCTGATTGTTTATTAACCGTGACTTTGAACTATAAATGTAATTATTGTTTGCCTATCATCAGTAAAAATAAGGTAACATTTATCCTTAGTTAACCACCTTTCCCTTTTCTTAATAATCGAGGGGTCTTGGACGCCGTCTTGTAAATCCTCATATTTGTAGATGTGAGTTCAACTCGGTAGTCAACGTCTAAAGATTTCACACATTTGAAGCATCTAAACTGCTTACTTTTTCCTATCGCCAATAATCTCGGTGAATCCTCATATTTGTGGATGCGGGTTTGACACCAGTCAACTTCTAAAGACCCTTTGAGGATCTTGGACGCAGTCTTGTGAATCCTCATATCCGTGGATGTGGGTTTGACTACAATCAACTTCTGAAGACCACGCCTTTGAAGCATTTAGGCTGCTTACTTTTTCCTATCACCAATAATCTCGGCGGATCCTCATATTTGTGGATGTGGGTTTGACTTTAATCAACTTCGAAAGACCGAGCCTTTGAAGCATCTAGGCTGCTTACGTTTTCCTATCACCAATAATCTCGGTGGATCCTCATATTTGTGGATGTGGGTTCGACTCCAGTCCACTTCTAAAGACCGTTTGAGGATCTTGGACGCAGTCTTATGGATCTTCATATCTGTGGATGTGGGTTTGACACCAATCAACTTCTAAAGACCACGCCTTTGAAGCATCTAGGTGCAAGATATAGATGTTACGTTTGCCTTTTAGGCGATGATTCATTCCTTTGCCGAGAGACAAATACTATAAATTAAGCAAACCCGTCTCCATTTAGCATTTAGTTTCTCACGGAAGTCCTACCACTCACAAATGTTTTAATTGCCGATGTCAGCAAATAATTGCCTTTCAAATACATGTACAGTGATCTGCGTCTTACGGCTACAACCAAGAAAACTATGATTTCGCATTTTGGATTGGTTTCTCTGACATGATTTTTTCGTTAGGTTGAGTGAATATTTTGATCTGCGATTCAAGAAATCTTACGGGCAAATTTCTTTTTTGATTAGGATAGCTGTAATTATTCCCAAAGTATTTTTCATTTAGACAAGCGTATGTTTGAATTTACCCCGTTACAATACCCTAGAGCGAAAAAAAAAAGATGAGCAAATCTTCAGCTTTTAGGTCTATCTCACATCTTAATAATATACCTTACTGTACCTCTAAACTATTTCGCAAGCGATGGGATCACTGTGCATGAAATTTCAGTGTGATCTTTCTGCTAAATGTTACGCCACCCGTTTTCTCACAGTTCAGTATACCTATACAATTGGAATTTTCTAGACTAAATTCATGTTCTTCCTATTTGCTAAGCTTGTTATTCCTAGTCAGATTGCAGCACATTTTCCAGGCACCTCAACTATTACTGAATATCAATAAATGTTTAACAATCCCCGTTAGACAGCGATTGACTCACGCATCACATTGTTCAGCAACGCATCTGCTGATATATGCTTTTATGTGACACAATTACCGAATTAATTGGCTGTCATACGATCCGTTAACTATGGTACGTGGCTTGGTAAGTAGCACTTTGACATTTCGAACGCTTGAAAACGATGGATTATTAAATGCAGGGCTTTAATATACAATCTGGAATAAAAGTGATAAATATCATTGCATATACATGTACGAAACAAATGAACCCCAATTCTCAAAACTGAAACAAAAACCACAAGGAACTTTATGTATGCTGTGTGGTACAGTGCTTCGTGAACACAAGAAATAGGGATGTATGCAAACGCGCCAAAATTATGATTCAGCAAAAGAAAAAAATGGTGTCACAGTCTTCAACACTGAATATGATCACTACGGACAGTAATGCAAGCTTCACAGCACCGGATCAAGCGCACCCCCATAAGAGTTTAGAGTTTATGAGATTAACACCTTGTGACGTACCTGCCAGCAGGACGCACATGACATAAAGGCAGATAGGAATCAGAATACATGGCTGCGTAGCTCAGTTGGTAGAGCGACTTGTTCCGGAATAAGCGTACTCGGGTTCGAATCCCGGCGTAGACCAAAAATGACGGAGAAATTTACTTCGTTATAATGGCGCCCGAACTACCCGGATGACCCGACCGTTCAAAATCTCGCATTGGTGTGATGTTATTTCCACACCGCGAGATAGGAAAAATCAGAGAATCCCTTCTACAGTGCTTCGAAAAATAAATGTGTGTGACGTTGCATTCCACACACCAGATTGACGGGGAGTTCTCAAGTGCACGTTCTTCAGTGGTTGTCTGCCTGCAACGATTCATGGTCACGGCTGACACGTGGGCCATGCCCCCGGCCCTCTTTCGGGGGGGAGATGTGACGTACCTGCCAGCAGGACGCACATGACATAAAGGCAGATAGGAATCAGAATACATGTCTGCGTAGCTCAGTTGGTAGAGCGACTTGTTCCGGAATAAGCGTACTCTGGTTCGAATGCCGGCGTAGACAAAAAATGACGGAGAAATTTACTTCGTTATAACCTATTCTTCCAGAAAAGCACACCAACCCTGTAGAACTGCAGCGAGTAGAAATTCTTCCACCTAAAGTGTTCCAAACATGCTCAATCGGATTAATATTTGGTGGCCGTATTGGTTATCTCCATACTTATGCAATTTCATGGACCATAATATCCCTACGAGGCAGAGAATTGTTGTTCATTTAAAGAAATCTGCACCTACCTAAAAAGACGAAAATGATTATTCAGGATCTCGTCGCGATGTTGGGTATACCCTCTAGGAATTGACGGTTTTCCCTGGATATAAGATGGGATGGCGAACGACTGTTGGTACAAATTCCGGCCTTAACCATTATTCCAAAACGGTCCCATTCCCGAAAGTTCATAGGTTGATATCATGCGCCACGTTCTCGCTGTGTTAATGCCTTCCGAGAACCTTGCTGCAAACAGAAACTGTCTTCATCGGTAAAGAGTACCCGTGGCCATTCATGGTGGGGTCCAATGCGTATGTTGAAGGTACCATTCAAAGGCAACCCTTCTCTGGGATACGCCCAAGGAAACATACGCACCACAGATCATCTTGTATACAGATCACAGTTATGTAATATTCGATATACCGTATGTCGGAATAGAGTACTCTCAGTTGCAACAGTGGGTGCCTGGCCCAATCGACGCGACGTGTTGCTTGGATTGCAGTTAGTGGTTAGCACCAATAAGTGGTCTTGTCGAAAAGTAGTGACCCTCTGATGTCCTTAGCCAGGTCTTCTCGAGATGTTTTCAGTGTCCTGAAATTATCTCAAGAGGCGGCAGAAAACGGATTGATCCACATTTAAACATCTAGCCACTTTAACTTAAGACGGTCTTGTTTCTAATCTCTCCGTAGCTCTCCACTGCAATACCTCGACGAACTCTCTGAGACATAGTGACGTCTTATTACTACACCTCACAGAGCAAATCCTAAGATAGCCCTCCATATTCTATTCCAATCGCTTATGTACAGAATCCTTTTTGGTGTTGCATAATCAGGATTACTCTGTTCAAATATTTATAGTTTTCTTTTGTTGTTGCTTTAACTTTGAGCACCAGCGTATCTTCCATTCTAAGTGGGAAGCCAGGGCTCTCTGCATTCAAAGTTTAGGATCTGACAGCATAGGCAAATAATACAAACCACACGTGTGAACTCTAATCATCAAGAAATGCTATAATACGGCGGGCGTGACTTATTCGTTACCCTATATCATGCTTGAAAGGCACGTTTCCTGTGAGACTATTCATCTTCTACTCCGGTCGCCGTGTGGTTAGAGTCGCGGCATTTGGCTAATCGTCTGAGTTGGATGTGAATTTAATTACTGGAAGAGGCATGATTGTTGTATTTCTCCTAAGGGGCTGGTTCTTGTCTTTCCCTGGAACCCGTGTCCTTAAAATAAAAACGGGCGAATTTTTATAGCTTCAGATACTCGTAGTGATGGTTAAATCAGAGAAAACAAGTTAGTAAAATCATGCAATGCATTGATTATGATGCGTTTTCCAACATAACAGAAATCGAAATCATTACTCAAGTTATTATTCAAGTTACTGTATGAGAATAATGGCTGTAGAATAAATCTCGCTCCTGTGACCTGATCTTTGACCCTATTTCGATGATGTTCAACAGAACCGGTAAAGTATAGTTCTGGAACAACACGATAAAGTTTTGTCTCAATCCAAGCATTTTTACGCCAGTTATGACGCATAAGAGCAATGGAATGGATTCCACTCTTATGTCCTGACCTTTGACCCCATTTCACCCATTTTCAACAGGGTTTGTACCGAGGTGGTCCCCTACCACATACTAAAATTTCATCGAAATCGAACCATTTTTACGCAAGTTATGACGCATAAGGACAATGGAATGCATCCTGCTTCTATATCCTGACCTTTGACTCCACTTCACCCATTTTCAATAGGGCTTGTTCCCAGGTGGTCTCCTACCACGTACGAAAATTTCGTCGAAATCGAACGATATTTACGCGAGTTATGACGCATAAGGGCAATGGAATGCATCCGCTCCTATGTCTTAACCTTTGACCCCATTTCGCCCATTTTCAATAGGGTTCGTCCCCAGGTGGTACCCTACCACACACTAAAATGTCATCGAAATCGAACCATTTTTACGCGAGTTATTGTGCGGACAGACGGAAAAAGCTGGAGCATATACGCTTCTTCAAACTACGGTTGGAAAGCGTAAAAAATTATTAAATGCTTAAGACCTGAACACTAAGAATATATATATGTTCTCAGATTTGTAATGCAGATTCTTCATTTTGTATCAAGACTTACTTGATATTTCTGTTTTCTCTCATTTGTTTTAGTACGGGATTAACGTCAGAACTTTTAGCTATGGCGCCTGGATACACTGTTGGGCGGAAACAGGTTTGCATCGGCGGTGTTATGCTGTTGGCGATGTTTTTTTTTTTTTGGACACTTTACGGCACATTATCCGAATAGCACAATCCCTGACAGCTGTCAGGTATCTGAACATCGTTGCAGATTATGTTCACCCATTCATGGCAACTGTGCTCCTTGCTGGTGATGGCAATTACCAAGAGGATAATGCGTCATGCCACACTGCCAGAATCGTCAAGGAGTGGTACGAGTAACATGCTGGTGACTTTCTGTTAATGCCCTGGCCTCCAAATTCACCTGAAATCAGCCCAATCGAACATTTGTGATTCGACTTGGAAAAGCGGGATCGCGCTAAATCATCCCCCCGGAAATGCACTGGAACTGGAGGACCTGCTGTTGACATAATGGTACCAGATACCCCAGGATACCTATCGCTACCTCATCGAATCGATGCCCCACCGAGTGGCCGCTGTTTTGCGGGCTAAAGGGGCTCCTACAGCTCATTAGGTAGGTGGTCATAATGTAATAGCTCATCGGTGTATGTAGAGCCGCAAGTGGTTGGCAAGAAAACCGTTGTCTAGATCAGGAATCTACAAAACTAAGTTCCGCCGAACGATGGCGTATTTTCTCGAAAAGTTAGTAAACTAACCTTAAACTAATCGTTCATAAATGGAGATTTCCATTTTTTTGTGCTACTAACTAATATCACTTCGCTAAAAATTTCTTATCAACAATTATAAAAATATATAACTTTGATTGCGACATATATCAGTAATTTAATCTTCGTGTTGAGTTTCTGTGTTATGTAAATACGGTTTCTGCTTGTTAAAAGTTTTCTGACTCAATGACACATTATTTTCTCCAATGAAATTTCTTAGTTGGCATCACTGGCAGTGAATTAGAGATCAATAAAATGTAATAAAGAAATTACTTCATAACTATTTCTGCACGAATTTGAATCTCCTAAACCTGTCTTGTTGGAGCAATTTTTTATAGGTGCTTTATGTTCTGCTATTCGATTTTCTAGTCTGCAACCTGTCGTTCCTATGTAAGATAGTCCACAACTACATTTTGCTTCATAGACTATGCCTTGCATTTTAAAAATATCTTCTCTTTGAACTATTTTTCGGAAAACTTTTCAAACTTTGTTCCCTAAACTTGGAGCTAGTGTTATATTATATTTCTTGTAAGAAGATCAGAGTTGAGAGATGGATTTTAAAGATGAGATAATTTTTTGGAGCTAACTATTTATAATGAGCAGAGACTTTTGAGATCATGATTTCTTAGGAGCAGAGCAAGGTAATGATATGAGCAGATCATCTTGAGAAAACGTCCTGTTAACGATAAGGGTATTTGGGATTTAGCAATGTGATGTGGTTTGATTTGAACACAACTGTCCATATTATGTGCGCAAGTTCTTAGCTTAAGTGACGTTAATATTGAAGCAAATAAATCTGACGGCTCACAGTTAAAGGTGAAGCCTTGAATTTAGCTATCGCAGTGAAGGCTATTATTGGGAACACTTAAACTTAAACCTAATATAAGGAAAATAATAACAGCATTTTTTTAGTTAATGCAGATACAGTGGATCTCGGTTTATGCTTTTAATCTTTATACGGAATTCTGCGCTAATCCCGATATTTTACTGCAGTTTTTATTGCTTTTTCCGTTCGGTTATACAGACGGTGAGTCGAAAGTGTTGCAATATCTCGATCATTTTTTTCTTCATACGTACCTTTACGACGAATGACGACTGACATCCAAAGTATAGGCCATCGTGTTGCACCGTCTTTAGCCATCTGTCTGCAAGTTCATCGATTCCTCGGCTGTACCAGTTCTTGTCCTTCGAGGAGAAGAACTCCTTCACCACTCTAGCTGCTACCTCCTCCTGGTTGTTTAAGTGCCGCCTGCGAAGGAAGTGGTCCATGGACTGGAACAAGTAATTATCCGACGGGGCAAAGGTCCGGACCATATGTTACGTATGGCATCAATTCGATTCCCTCAAGTTCGTGGAGTTTTTCCCGGTACGTTCGAGTGGTATGAGGCCGAGCGTTGTCCTGCTGTAAGAGAGCGCGCTTTGTGTTCAGCAGTGCCGGGGGTACTTCTCACCCAAAACGTCATACATACCCTCCAGCTGTTCAGAGCAGTGGCTGGTGTTGATGGTCCAACCATCTGGAACAAATTCGTAATGGATTATCCCCTCGAAATTCCACCAGACGCAGAGCATCACATTTTGCTCGAAGCGCCCACGTTTGGAAAAAGGTTCAGGAAGCTGGTGCGGGCTCAACCACTGTCACTGTCTGTTAAGATTACGGAAATTGACAAACTTTTCATCGCACATAACAATCCTCTTGATGAAACGTACATCGCGTTGGTTTCCTAGGAGTTTCGTGCGCACTTCCACTCGGCAGTTTGCTTCAGCTGGCGTCAGTTGGTGAGGAACAATGTGGCAGCTCGTAGACCTTGCCGAGGTCCTGAATGTGACGAACCACGGTGGTTTGGGATATGCCCAGCACCCTCCGAATCCACGTTTTGTGACCTACCTGACCTTGGATGATCGTCGAGGTGTCTGTACCCTAAGCGAAATGTTTTGAACCATCTGGTTGCGGTGCTGTTGTCCATGGAACCTTCCCCTTTCGCATGACAAATGTTTCGTGTTGCTTGAGCAGCGTAATGGCCGAGCTCAAACTCGTAAAGCAAAGGCTTCCTACTTAGCCGGTTGTGGCTGTTCATCTTTTAGGCGTCCCAACACAGACAGAACGACGACATACAATGCTGTTCACGGCAACGACTACCACTTCATATCCGTTTCGACAGACTGCAGTGCGTGACATGTACTAGTTTAAACACGTAACATACCCGCCTCAGCACATGCGTTTATGCAAAATTTATACAATTTTTACGGAAATGCTGGCAATGAGTCGGGGAAAATATCGTAAATAAACAACGTTGAATGAAAAAGATGGAGATTAAATATAGTGGATGTGTAAGGCAATACTTACAACAGCGAAAGGGCTTTTTGATTTATGTGACCCCACGAATAAGTTGTAGCCATCTGACAGAGATTTATATATTGATACAAGAGCTTCGTATTACACTGGTGTGCAAAAATTAAGGACGAAGCGGAGAAATTAGCATAACAGCGGAACGAGCAGGCAGAACGGACCGAAAGACCACTCAGGAGATAGACTAAGGTACGGTATGGTAGGGCATGCGCATATAGGCAGCATGACGTGGGGGGGAGTGTCGCAAGGATATAAAGCACACGGGCGGTTACGCTCAGCAATTCGTTGAAAGCTATTGCACGGTGTACATCGGCTTGAACGACGTCGAGTTGCTGTCACCGTGTGATATGGCCAACAGGCAATCCAGTAGACGACATTTGGATGACTTTACCCGAGGTCGCGTCATTGGGAAGTTGGAAGAAGGACGAAGTGTGACTTGTGTGACCGAAGAGTTTGGGATCTCTCACAGCATCGTTTCACGACCATGGAGAGCATTTCAACCGACAGGAACAGCTGTCCGAGAGTTCAGCAGTGGTCGTCCACGAGCAACCACGGCGCCGGGCGACCGGTATATTGTCCTACAGGCGAGAAGAGACAGACGACAGACAGCGGGGGAAATCGCAAGGCACATGCAACAGACAACTGGACGTCCGTTATCGCGTTTTACCGTGGCCAGGAGGCTGCACAAAGGTGGTCTATTTGCACGACGACCAGTACGGTGTGTGCCATTAACGCCTGCTCATCGGAGACGGCGGTTTCTGTGGTGCCAGGAACATAAGAACTGGACACATCAGCAATGGGGTCGAGTTATCTTTACGGATGAGAGACAATTTAGTCTGACGAGCGAATCTGGACGTATACACATCTAGAGAGAGCAGGGAACACGCAATCACACCTCCAACATAATCGAAAGATGTGGTGGAGTTCTCGTTTGGAGTGGTATCATGCTTGGTAGCCGTACTGACCTCCACATCTTCCAAGGAGGTTCAGTCCCTGGTGTCCGTTATTGTACCGAGGTTCTGCTACCTCACGTGCGTCTGTTTGGAGGTGCTGTGGGTCCTGAGTTCCTCTTCATGGACGACAACGCTACACCTCATCGTGCAGTGGCTATCGCAGAGGTGTTGGAGAGTGAAGATATTCAACGCATGGATAGGCTCGCAAGGTCCCCGGACCTAAATCCGATCGAAAACGTGTGGGACCTTCTCGGGAGACGCTTGGATGCACGTCACCAGCCGTCAGTAACGATTCCCAGTTGCGATTGGCGCTACAAGAGGAATGGGCCGCGATGCCTCAACAGCTCCTTGACAACCTCATCTTCAGCATTGACAGACGTTGTAAATTCTGCAACGTAGTCAGGGGTGATCATATCCCCTACTAAAGACCGGATTTTTCTTTTCCAGCCACCTGTCACATGGACGTTTCTGTCTTCTGTCCAGTTGTGCTCGAAGCTACCTTTTCAATAAATTGCCTTTGTATCCTTTGGATTCCTTGTTTGGAGGTTTTTGCTCACTTGTCCCATATTCTTCCATCTTGGGGATCTTATGGTATGATTTGAGTCGATGTGGAGCACTTCTGCACGACGTTTCATTCGAAAAACCGTCTCTTCCTTAATTTTTGCACGCCAGTGTACGTGTCAGCGGTACGACTTGATTATAGAATATTGGTGACATGAACTTCGAAGTGCGTGGAGAATCAACAGTTGATATTACGTAAGATTCCGCTAATTGTTTCAACCTGTTCGCTTTCTATTCATGTAGTTATTTTTTGAGTGTGAAATGTATGAAAGAGATCTTAAAGACAGATCCAAAAGGTAATAATACACCCTAATAATTAAAAACACAATAAAGTCCCATAAATCCGACATTGACATAGTAACAAAGATATTTTAATTCGCCGAGCTTTCTTCTGCCAACGGGAGGCTTTATTAAGGCAACTTATATTAGACGAACATACAATCCATTTGGAGTTTAAAATTAAAAATGAAAACCCCCTGCTGGCAGACGAAAACTCGGCGACTCAAGACATCTTTGTTATTACGTTAGTTATGGATTTATGAGATTTTATTGCCTCTTTTTTATGAAATATATATTCAACGAATTAATTAAGGACACTCATTTTATTCATTCATCAGCAAATTTATTTAAAGACGCAAAATAACTTGAACTAAAAGCATGTTCAAATAATATAGACATTGCGCATTATAAAAGTAAAGACAAATGGAGGATAAGCAGCTTTTTGAAGTGAAGTTAGAAACTGAAGAAACATCCAACTTCTTTTTCCAGTGTGCATGCTTCAACGAGGCTTTCTTTTGACGTAGGAAAATACGTTACTGTTTCCATTGCTTTATATAAAATAGTTTAATATATGACTTAGTAATTCTCAAAGAGGGTTTCCCACTTTTACGCCGATTCCGAACACTTATCTTCGCTTAAAATAATGTCCTACGCATTAAGATTTGCCTAGGGAAGTAAATATCAACACGTTTTCACGATTATCTTATCTGATTGATGATTTCTGATCTGCACGTCTGTTTGTTGATGGATGCTATCTAATTTGGCGAATCCCTTTAGAATATTTGATCGGAAATGAATTTTCCCAGATTGTATGCTTGGACGAAAATCTTACTGTACGAATTCAGCTCGCACTCCACTTAAATGAAATTTTCTAATTTTCTGGGGATTTTCCCATATGAATGACAGCTTTTAAATGGATCACCGAATCCTTAGGGAAATGGGAATCACACAGTGCTTTATAAATTTGCCATGCAGTTTACAGAATGAAATATTTAATAGATTAAATGATGCTTTCTCACGACTGAGTGGACTTGAAATCAAATATGGAAAATAATTCGAAGTTTTTAGATCAATCAGCATATAATATTAGAAGCAAATGAATCTAATTTCTCAATCTGTATTAGCGAATTCTGGACGACCGCCGGATCAAACGACTAGGAGTTGGGAAGTTCTAGTAACGGGAAATCCACCAAGTGGTTCCTTCATTACGTACATCGATGGGCCATTATACTGTATTATGACTATTACCAGTCTAGAGAAATCACCGCGCCTGAAGACCGAACGGTAGCACCGGTTAAGTTCACAAAGCCGTATATATACAAACCGAGGACCGGCTTTCGGTTAGTAGAGTGTTCGGAGTTTGATAAAGGAGAAATTGTGGATGGCAAGGCGCGGCTTGTTCGTTGTTTAAGTGCCGCTGTAGTGAGTACGTATCAAAAGTGGTGCGCACATGGCCAAACGTCGAATCGTCATCGAGCCGAGTGTCGTCCGGAGCTCATTGATGCCAGAGGGGAGACGAGAGTGTCGTGCATTGTTCACAACGACCGCAGGTCCACAGCGAGACAAATCACCCACAGCTGCAACAGTGATGACCAGGGCAATGTGTCACAGCACACAGTTCATCGCAGCCTTCTGCGCATGGACCTGCGTAGCCGAAGACCCAACCGAATCCCCATGCACGCACGTCATCGCCAATAACGCATAAAATGGACCCAAGATCATCGGGATTGGACCGTGGATGATTAGAAGCAAGTGGGGTGATCTGAATAATCAAGATTCCTGGTGCATCACGTAGACGGCCGAGAGCGGATACGCCGATTACCAATGGGGGCTATGGCCCCTGGTTGCACTGTTGGGCGGAAACAGGCCGGCGGCGGTGGTGTTATGCTGTGGGTGATGTTTTCTTGGGACACTTTAGGCCCCATTATCCCAATAGCACAATCCCTGTCAGGTATCTGAACATCGTTGCGGAACAAGTTCACCTATTCGTGGCAACTATGTTCCCTGCTGGTGATGGCTATTACCAACAGGATAATGCGGCATGCCACACTGCCAGAATCGTCAATGAAGGGTTCGAGGAACATGCTGATGACTTTCTGTTAATGCCCTGGCCTCCAAATTCTCCTGAATTGAGCCCAATCGAGCATTTGTGGTTCGACTTGGAAAAGTGAGTTCGTGCTAAATCCCTACCATCCCGAAATGTACGGGAACTGGAGGACCTGCTATTGACATTATGGTACCAGATACCCCAGGATACCTATTGCACCTCATAGAGTCCATATCTCGCCTAGTGGGTGGTGTTTTGTGGGCTAAAGGGGGTCATACAGCTTATTAGGAAGGTGGTCATAATGCAATGGCTCATGGGTGTATATCTTCCTACCCATAGTAAGTGTAGCGTTTTGAAATACATTTTTTCTACGCAGAATGTATTGCGGAGATGTCGGTGGCATATCGGAAAACCACGGCCCTCCACGGAAAAAAATTTCAGAACTCCGATACCTAAAATTTAGTTTTGCACACGTCGATGTTTTTTAATCATTACTGACAACTTTGAATTACACACACACACACACACACACACACACACACAGGTGATGCACATTGGCACATCAGAAATATACACTGCTGTCCAAACACAAGGACGAACATGAAATCTTACGATGGGGCTACAAGAACTTGATAACATATGCACAGGGGTGACGTGTGACGTAGAAGACATTCCATGATGCGCAGCCTGTACGCAGATTTACTGTGATCACGTGACAGCTGCCGATTTTGTCTACCGCTGATCTTGTGTCATATGAATTAGTTTTGTTCTTCATGTACCAGCTCATATTTTTATAACACGAATGGTAAAATGCATATACATAACTATAAAAAACGGTTGAATTATTAAGGGGCAGACTATAAGATAGGTCTGCGATTAGCTCTACCTTCGTTCAAGTTCTGCAAAGTACAACTTTGTATTAGCAGATTGGTTCGCACGCTATCGCTGTCGTCGTCCTCTATTTAAGCGACGTTTTCTTTCAGCTTTATCTTCTTCCATGTTGTACAACTCAAAAAAAAATTCCACGGAACCAATGATTTTTTAAATTTTCATTCACAGTGAATCAAAATTACGCCTGCTGTTACTTTCTTACAACGTTACTTGTTACTTTTTATGAAATTACACTGCAATTTTATTCCTTTTCATGAAATTACTCGGCAATGCGAAGAAAATGGAACAAAACACGACACAACACCTACGTAACAGAACAAACGTCGCAGACAGTTGTTCGAGGACGTGCGTGTTGCCACTGCTGAAGTGGTTTGTCTTACTAACTTAATTTTGTTTTCCGGTACTTCTCCTTAATTTTACGTATCGTGCGATGGCGGTGAGCTTAGATCCTATTTTGACCACCGGATAAAAGCAGATGGCACTGGAAGTACTGATAACGTCAGAGCGTTAGGGACCGACGTAGCCTATTAGATATGTTTTATTTCAGCGACGGAACGAGAGACTGGAGGTTTGAGATGTCTCGAAGATATCATGGAGAATTTTCCTCGAGGCACAGTTAGCGACACACTCGAAGACCAGACAGTCACAGATGTCGCCCAAAACTCTAGAGTAGCACACAACATAGCGTTGCGCCTTTGTTCAGTGCTCAGGAGACCCAGAAGAGCTGCCATATGCTTAACGGGAGTTCAATCACGCTGTGCGAGCCAGCTGGGTGACCTTTACCTAGCAACAATTCCAATCAACCATTGCTGGAAGAACACAAGCTGGTGGGGGCAGCGTTATGGTCTGGGGAATATTTTCGGGGAATTCCCTGGGTCCACTCATACTCTGTGGAAGGCACTATGAACCGAATTCGTTATGAATCCATCCTTGCAGACCACGTACACCCATACATGCTGATTGTCTTCGTTGGGGCGGATGGGATCTTCCAGCACGACAATGCGACGTGTCACACAGCTAGAAATGTCTAAGAGTGGTAGGTAAAGCACGATAAATACTTCAAAAGTACTTCCTAGTCCCCTAATTCCCCAGACTTAAACCCAATTGAGCATGTGTGGAACCACCTCGATCGTGTTGTTCGCTCTATAGATCCTCCACCACGTACCCTCCAGCAGCTGTACTGCAGTCAGCATGGCTCCATATACCTGGGAACACCTTTAAAAAGGCCGCCTGGTCTGATGAGTCATGTTTTCATTTACGTAACACACGCCCATGGACGAGTCAGAATGTAGCGTTAAATGCACCAATCGATGGATATCAGCTGCCTAGCTTTAATTGTACAAGCTGGTGGAGGAGATATAATGGCCTGAGATGTGCTTTCATAGCAAGCATTGGGTTTCGTAATATCAATAGAATCGTATTTAGCTGTCTCGAAGGTGATTTAACATAATTAGGAACCAAGAACCCTCGCACATGTGCGTGGTGTTTCCTGATGAAGAAAACCATGCTGCTTGATAAACACATGCAATATGATATCTACCAGCATGATAATGTGCCACGTCACAATATCCGGATAGTCAGATAGTGATTCCAGGAGAACGACAGTGACTTCAAAGTGTTAAAAAGGCATCACATTTCCCAGATCTTAACCCAATTGAACACCTACAGGATGAAATTGAGGGAGCCATCAGTAACATAGATCCTTCTCCAACAAACTTGTATCCCGATAATAACGAGCCCCAATCACAAAGATTCTATGTACATTGGCAGTACTAAGAGACACCTTATTTCTCGATTAAAGGAACATGTATACGATTGGGAAAAGAAAAAACCCAAAACTTCACTCATTCAATATTGCATCGAACACAATGCTGTACCCGATTGGGAAAATGTCAAAATTCTAACATCACTTCGATCTCATAAACAAATTCTCATTTCTGAGGCTCTAATTATGGAAAAATATAAAGGGAAATGTTGTGACAGTAATTCACCTATCGATATTCCACACGCATGGAGATATCTGTTACATTCTGAAAATCAACGTAATATTAAACGGAAGTCAGATAAACTCTGCTTGCTTGGCTTGGTCGATCAGTAGGACGAATACGACGGCGAAATCCCCATAGATGGCGCTATACAAGAACTGCGCGATTGGGTATAGGTGTTCATAGTTTATGCGACGAAGTTAACATACTGTATTTTCATTCAGGTATGTCATATTACATCTGAGTCGATTGCGGAGGACTATAGGCACTTGTGAACTCTTCCACTGATGAACGCATATTTGCCGAAACAGGTATGAATGATGGAAGCATGGGTAGAATGTAGATAAGTTCCGTGGTTTTGTCATTTTCAACTTTTAACTTTGTTGGTTTTACTTTTTCAATCGATTTTAATGTTCTCATTTCATTTGAATTTCACCATTTCGTACTTGGCTTAGTGCCGTTTCATTCACGTTTTACTCAATTGGTCGTTTTTACCGTTCGTTGTGATATATGTCTTTTCGACTGCTGATATACGTTCACTAGCAGAGGAAGTTTTACCGTTCGTTGTGATACACATACATGTATTATATGACTTTTCGACTGCTGATATACACTATCTACCAACAAGTAATTGGACATCCCTGCAATCGACGATATCTGCGGTCCTGATACACGTCACGGCCACCGCCGTTAAATATCGTGTGGGAAACAACAACGCAACCAGTCGCATGCAAGTTGCCACGCAGTTCAGAGCTCTCTGATTTCGAGAAAGGTGTAATCGTCGGATATCACAGAAATGGCCGATCCATACGTGACTCATCCAGCTAGTTGAAGCACCCAAAATCGACAGTGGCCTACGTGATTGGCAAGTGGAAGATGAGAGGTGACTGTCGGAATGTGCCCCGACCTGGCAGACCCAAAAAACTGGGAGTTAGAGACCGACGGGTGCTGGCCAAAGAAATTCGAAAGAACCGCACCAAGTCGATGGGACACATCCGCTAGGAGTTTCAACAGGCATCCAGGAGGGGTAAGGAAGCCCATCTGCTCGGTTATCATGGACGTGCTGCCGCCCACAAGCCTTTGATCACCAAGTCCAATAGCGCTGCTCGGC
Source organism: Macrothele yani (assembly GCA_039090855.1). Taxonomy (NCBI): domain Eukaryota; kingdom Metazoa; phylum Arthropoda; class Arachnida; order Araneae; family Macrothelidae; genus Macrothele; species Macrothele yani. Next base: position 117,395,161 of record CM077011.1, read on the forward strand.
TAACGTGCTGCAAAGAACGTCGACAGTGGACCGTTGAACAGTGAAAACAGGTTCTCTGGAGCGACGAATAATGATTCGCCCTCTACCGTTGGGATGGCAGGGTCAAGGGTTTGGTGTCTGCCTGAGAACGCCTCCTGCCGGAATGTATTGTGCCAACTGTGAAGTTCTGCGGGGGTGGAATTATGCTATGGGGGTGTTTCTCCTGGTATGGCACGGGACCTTTGGTCGCAATTCCTTGTAGACTCAACGCCGAGACCTACTGCACCATTTTGGATGACCATGCGCTTCCTACGTTGTGGCAGTTTTACGGGGTGGACCCATGTTACTTTCAGGATGACAATGCCACCTGTCATGTTGCGAGGTCCACCATGGCTTGGTATGATGACAATGGGATTAATCGAATGGAATGGCCTGCGCAGAGCCCGGACCTTAACCCCATCGAGCACCACTGGGACGAGTTTGAGCGTCGACTTAAGGGGTGCCCCCACCGTCCGAAATCGGTGAAGGAACTGACCTGTCTTCTCCAAGCCGAGTGGAAGAAAATACCGCTAGCCGTCGTACAACGCCTGGTTGAGAGTATGCCCCGGAGGGTCGCAGCTGTAATCGCCGCTCGCGTAGGCTCCACCAACTATTGAAAGTGAATAAACTTCGTTTTCCTTTGCTATCACAGGTGTCCAATTACATGTTGGTAGGTAGTGTACGTTCACTAGCAGAGGAAGCCGGACGACAATTAATGGATGTAGGCTTACTTTTCAAAGTTGGGGTAAGTCCTTTTGATTGTGCTGCTTGTAGTTTGCTTTTAGTTAATATTACCAGGAACCTGTTGACTTCTGCTTATAATTGCTAGTATAAACACGTGAAGAACAATATTTTGCTACTGTAAATAGTAGTTATAGATTCATTTACTTAGCCACTGTGACGTACCTGCCAGCAGGACGCACACGACATAAAGGCACGTAGCTCAGTTGGTAGAGCGACTTGTTCCGGAATAAGCGGACTCGGGTTCGATTCCCGGCGTAGACCAGAAATGACGGATAAATTTCCTTCGTTATAATGGTGCCCGAACTATCCGGATGACCCGACCGTTAAAAATCTCGCAATGGTGTGATGTTCTTTCCACACCGCGAGATAGGAAAATCAGAGAATCCCTTTTCCAGCGCTTTGAAAAATAAATGTGTGTGACGTTGCATTCCACACACCACATTGACTGGGAGTTCTCAAGTGCACGTTCTACAGCGGATGGCTGCCTGCGACGATTCATGGTGACGGCTGACCCGTGGGCCATGCCCCCGGCCCTCTTTTCGGGGGGGGGGGGGAAGATGTGACGTACCTGCCAGCAGGACGCACACGACATAAAGGCACATAGCAATCAGAATGAACGTCTGCGTAGCTCAGTTGGTAGAGCGACTTGTTTCGGAATAAGCGGATTCGGGTTCGATTCCCGGCGTAGACCAGAAATGTCGGAGAAATTTACTTCGTTATACCACGTATTATTCACTATGTGCATTTATACACTCAGGATTTTCTAGTTAAACATTCGGCAATTGATGGACGCCCTCACATCCGCTCGCTTGTAACGATATCAGCATCTTGATGAACCCATGCCACATTTAATCGCCTTGGTTCTTTTAAAGACCAAGCGCGGCTCAATATGCTGTTATGTCAGTACTCCTAATAGTTTGCATTTTCAGTGTGTTTGCACAGTAATACTATTGTGACGTACCTACCTTGGAGTGGACGCATATGCCAAGACGGCAGTGTTGCAGCGACAAACGTTGTCGGAGTAGCTTAATTGGGAAAGCATTCGGCTCCCGAGAAGAAGTATGCGATTTCGAATCCCTACCGCCGGCAAATGGCTATTACGCTATATTGACTTTCGAACGTAAAATGAATCTCTTGGCCGTTGGGTTCTTCAAAAAATATATGTGATGTTCGTTCTACACAGCATCTGGAATTAGTCAGAATTCCTTCTTCTACAGAGATATCTCTTTCAAATGGTTTGCCCCGAGTGACCCGGAAACCTATAATTCCGTCCCAGCCCTTTTCTGAAGGATGGGGGGGGGATATGTGACATACCAATCAGAGTTGGAAACGGGTCAAAAATTTGTAACCGGACCCGGTCCGGATCTGTAATTGACCCAGACCCGAACTGACAAATCTGTTTTGAACTATAACACACGTATATATAGGCCGTTCAAAAAGTCTTTCCGCAGTGGGTGTCTTAGGTTATACGGAAATCAAACAAATACACTATATTGAAAAAAAAGTCACCGGACACCCCTTCAAAAGCAAATGAACGGATCCGCTCCTTTCATAAGATGCGCGGTACAGCTGTAAATGGTATAAAAACAAGCCTGCAGCTGACCGCGATCATATCGCACTGTGAGATTGAGTGAAAATGTCGCGGTCGGAGAGAACTGACTTTGAAAAAAGGATAGATTGTTGGGTGTTATATTAGTGGGTTGTCCATAAAAGAAACCAAGAGGCGTTTAAACATACCCAAGTCAACTGTTTTGGATGTTCTGAATAAGTGGAAGACACATGATGTGCCTGAAGCAGCAAAACTTACCGGTAGACCAAAGAAAATCAGTGATAGAGGACGTCGAAGCCTCAGGAGAGTTGTTACAGCTAACGATGAAGTACTGCACAAGACCTCAGTGTACAGGCGAGTAAAAATTCCGCAACTTCGGTATGTACACTTACCCTTCGCAGAGAACTTCATTCCATGGGCCTTTCATCTCCACTCGGAATGCTACTCGTCGTTAAGCATGGTGTAAAGAACATTCATCGTGGACCATAGATAAATGGAAACGGGTCCCATGGAGTGATGAATCCAGATACACGATCCATGAGTCTGATGGCCGTGTGTGGGCATGGCGGCAGCCGGGGGTACCCTATTTATTACAGTGCACTGTTCCTACGGTCAAGTTAGGAGCTGGCAGTGTACTCGTGTGGGAATTTTTTTCGTGGTATGGTCCCTGACGATTGGTTATCGTGGACAAATCTGTTGAACAGCATGTGTACCTCGATGTTTTGGACACTTATGCCCTACCAACTCTGTGGCAATGCTACGAAACCGAGCCGTGTTGGTTCCAGCGAGATAATGCACCGAGTCATAAAACAAGGATTGTTACGGTGTGGTTTGATCATAATTCCGTGTCGTGTGTGGACTGACCATCACAGAGCTCTGATCGTAATCCCATAGAGCACCTATGGGATGTATTAGAGCGCCACATAAGAAGTTTGGAACCTAGGCTTACTACCAAGCAACAGTTAGCGGCAGCATTATGTACTGAATGGAAGCGCATACCTATCACTGTGTTCCTAAGCCTTGTTGAAATCCTGTCTCAAAGGGTCAGTGCATGCATTAAGGCCAAAGGTGGACCGACAGCGTTCTAATGTATGTCAACAAATGCCATGTTGTGTTTCTCTTCTAGGTGTCCGGTGACTTTTCTCAATATAGTGTATGTTATAGGTACGTATAATTTACTCACTTACTTACAGTAAATATTGAAACTATTGTCATTCATTTGCAAGAAATAACCCAACTGTTTTACACATATTTTCAAATACCACTGCGAGAGTAAAACGTCCCTCTGCAGTAATGTTAAGTCTGTTCCACCTAATTTTCATGGCGATGTAGTCAAACGTTTTGAATTATGCAACTTATATGTTTAATTTCAGTTTTTGCTGTTTTCTTGATAACATATCCAACTCCAGAGTATGTTTCACAGCAACACCAATTTTCACAAGTTTTTAAAGAGTTGAAAACTTCTAAAATGTGTATGTTGTTTTCATCCTTGCCCTTCAGAAGGAAGGTACACTTTTCTTTTTGAGGACACTCTTCCTTCATATTGCATGACAAATCATTTTTCAGTCCTTGGACACTAGTATCGAGCGCAAAATTTCACAGTGCGTATTTTCATTGAAAAAAAAAATTTGTTTTGCTTTCCAAAATTAAAACGGAAATAAATCCGGGTCTAAATCGGCACAGAGACATCATGACCCGACACGTTCGACCCCCTAGAAATTGTCGAGTTGTTAGCTTGCTGACCCGTTTCTGTCTCTGTACCCACCCTAGCACATATCAAGATGGCAAAGTTGCAGCGAAAAATTTCGTCGGTGCAGCTTAATAGAGAAAGCATTCGGCTCCGAAGGAGAAAGATGCGGGTTCGATTCCAGCCACCCGCAAATGGCTTTTATCTTATACTATGTATTTAACGATGAATAAATATTATTCCGCCTAAAATATTTAGATGCTTGCTTCAATTTCCTTGAATCCAAAATACATTATCTACCAACAAGTAATTGGACACCTGTGATAGCAAAGGAAAACGAAGTTTATTCACCTTCAATAGTTGGTGGAGCCTCCACGAGCGGCGATTACAGCTGCGACACTCCGGGGCATACTCTCAACCAGGCGTTGTACGACGGCTAGCGGTATTTTCTTCCACTCGGCTTGGAGAAAACAGGTCAGTTCCTTCCCCGATTTCGGACGGTGGGGACACCTCTTAAGTCGAAGCTCCAACTCGTCCCAGTGGTGCTCGATAGGGTTAAACCCGGCCTCTGCGCAGGCCATTCCATTCGATTAACCCCATTGTCACCATACCAAGCTATGGTGGACCTCGAAACATGACAGGTGGCATTGTCATCCCGAAAGTAACATGGGTACACCCTATGAAACTGCCACAACGTAGGAAGCGCATGGTCATCCAAAATTGCGCAGTAGGTCTCGGCGTTTAGTCTACCAGGAATTGCGACAAAGGGGCCCGTGCCATACCAGGAGAAACACCTCATAGCATAATTCCACCGCCGCCGAACTTCACAGTTGGCACAATACATTCTGGCAGGAGGCGTTCTCCAGGCAGACGCCAAACCCAGACCCTGCCATCCCAACGGTAGAGGGTGAACCTTGATTCGTCGCTCCAGAGAACCTGTTTCCACTTTTCAACGGTCCACTGTCGACGTTTTTTGCACCACGTTAGCCGAGCAGCGCAATTGGACTTGGTAATCAAAGGCTTGTGGGCGGCAGCACGTCCATGATAACCGAGCAGATGGGCTTTATTACGGATGGTATTCATCGAAAGCATAGTCCCGGATGCCTGTTGAAACTCCTCTCGGATGTGGCCCATCGATTTGGTGCGGTTCTTCCGAATTTCTCTGGCCAGCACCCGTGGGTCTCCAACTCCCAGTTTTGTGGGTCTGCCGGATCGCGGTACATTCCGACAGTCACCTCTGATCTTCCACTTGCCAATCACGTACGCCACTGTTGATTTTGGGTACTTCAACTCGCTGGATATGTCACGTATGGATCGGCCATTTCTGTGATACCCCCGATTACACCTTTCTCGAAATTAAGAGCTCCGAACTGCTTGGCATCTTGCATGCGGCTGGTTGTGTTGTTGTTTCCCACACGATATTTAACGGTGGCGGCCGTGACGTGTATCAGGACCGCAGATATCGTCGATTGCAGGGATGTCCAATTACTTGTTGGTAGATAGTGTAATTTATCATTATCAGTGTATCATACGAGCGACGTAGAAAACTGCTTCTGTGTCAATTTGTTGTCCTACCCTAGTGAAAATGGTACTAATAAAGTGTATGTAGAGTTCGGGGGTGAAACGTAACTACGAGTGTCAAAACGTTGAACTTCAAACTTGATTCTCCAGCAGGCATGTCAATCTAAACAGAAAAAAACAAAACAAAAGCAAAAAACGATACGCATACTTTACGACTTTCCGTTTTTAAATGGCTGTGTCTTCATTTTCAACAAAACTGAATGGGAAATTTGACGTTAGATGTCACTGCATAAAATAAATTGTCTTACAAAAGTGCAAAGCAGAGAAGGGAGTGTACCTCCTCTTTCGTGAGTCGGACCTACAGTTATCAGACACGACCGCTCCTAAGACTGGACTTCTTTCGGAAATTTGTACAAAACGTTGACAAGAAAGATTGACGCACAATATTCAAGTCAAACACAGCTGGTGGAGAACTCGACACCTTCCGCAGTTTTTGATATGACATCGCAAAAGTACTGACAGTTCTGTTGAGCAGTTCGTCTCACGGTAGTTTTAAAAGAAAGATTTCTCTATTTTAAGAGTCTCAGAACTGTCATTTCAGGGCTGTGTTTATGAGAGAGAAAACAAAATCGTGAAAAAAAAATTCTTAATCAAGAAAGCAAGACAGAAAATAGCTTGCTGTGCGAGGGCATCATGAATATAAAAATGATGTTTACCCACGTTACGTGTGTAAAGTAGAAGCAAGGAAGTAAATCTTGTCCACGAACCTTTGGATAAAACGAGAGAAAGGTTATTTAATAAAAATGAAATATAAGTAAACAAGCAGCGTCTTCACTAAAAAACACAACAGTCTGGGAAAATTCCAGTCGAGAAATAAAACTACGTATTGAATATTTTAGATACATAAATAAGAAAATCACAAACTAAAGAAAAGAAACAAGTCATATGCAAATTATTTCTTCTGTCGGATGGATTGGGAAACGATTTTCCTGAAGAAATATTATACATGGTAGATATTTTATTCTTTTATATTTTTACTGTACACCATGTATAGTAAAAATATAAAAGAATTAAATATCTACCATTAGAATTAAATATCCTCCGTTCAGAGTTTTCTGAACAGTTTTCTAAACGGAGGGGTTACATAGTGTGCAGTGAAAATATGAAAGAAAGAAAAGAAGTTTCTTACAGACGAAACTGCAAAGAGACCTCAAATGCCGTACACTGTCTTTTTAAATACAGACATACGGAAATATCTTTATTACTGATAATCACTCGCCGGGAGTATTTAGAGGGAAAAGGTCCCCCGAAAGTGATTCGCTTTTTTGTGTTTTTTGTTAAAGTGCGACTTATATTAAAAAAAAACTGCTTTAATTTCACAAAAATGCATCAACTCACATTATAAAAAAAAATACATTTTTTTATTAACTTTTATTTTGTCCTGGTGGATTTCAAAAACTTCTTTTTTTTATCGGCCCCCTCCGAAAAAATATTCTATATACGCGCCTGGTCGCTGAGGTAAAATGATAAGAGTTTGATGTTGTTACTAATAAATACGAATTAGATGTATAAAATTAAAAAAAGAACTGCTATTTCAACAAATGAATAGTCATTGCGCAAATCAGTTCTTAATTAAAATTTGAGAACATTTTAAATTACACAAACCATCAGTGAGTCATGTACAATAAGTACTGTAATTACGGAAAGCCATCTGCAAATAATCAGTAATAACAAAATTATCGTGTTATGTGTCGTGTTATGTTATGTGCTACACTGCCGGAGAGTGAAAAAAGAACACCAAGAAGGAATTGGCGGACGATCATGAAATGTTAATTTCGGGACCAACCGGTGAGCGCTTACGCCACAGCACGGCATAAAATGCAAATTATCGTTGGTGGTATTTAAGGAGTACGGCGAAGTGAATGTAATCAGTCGTCGGCGTACGGACACGTGCAAAGACCCTGAAGAAGCTGCAATGCCTGGACATGGAAGACGTGTACGATTTCAGCAGTTATAGGACTTTAAGTGAGGTCGTCTAGTCGGACTCCGCGAGGCCGGGTGATCGTATCGTCGTATTGCGGAGCGAATTGGACGGGAAGTATCGGTGGTGGTACGATGGTGGTGTAGATGGTCCGAGGAACATTCCCACACGAGAAGACGTGGAACCGGGAGTCACATACGGACTGCTGAGCGGACCAATCGACGCATAAGAAGAGCGGCGTTGTCAAACAGAACATCCACTGCGACGCAAATCCGAGCTGCCGTTGCACCTTAGGTGACTGTGCGAACAATCCGCAACCGTCTACTGGATGCAGGACTACATGCACGTCTGCCTCTGGCATGTGTACCTCTGACTCCAGCCCACCGTCAGGAACGGCTCAGTGGTGTCGTCAACGTCTGCACTGGAGAACGCAATGGCGATCTGTCGTGTTCAGCGATGAAAGCAGATCCTGCTTGGGAGCCTCCGATGGCCGTATGCGTGTTCGCAGACGCACAGGGGAGCGTCTCCACCCTTCTTGCATCCGCCAGCGACACACAGGGCCTACACCTACTCTCCTGGTGAGGGGATCTATCAGCTATCACTCCCGATACACAACTAGTGTTTCTACCGGGTACGTGAAACAGCACCTCCTACATCAACAACATCATTCAGCTAGTTGTTGTGCCATTTGTAACGTCGGTCCATTGTGGTGTTTTCCAGCAAGATAACGCACGACCAAACACGGAACGTGCAACGCAACATGCACTTCAGGGTGTGAGACAACTTCCATGGCCTGCACGTTTACTGGATTTGTCTCCCATTGAGCACGTGTGGGATTTTATGGGACAACGACTTATCCGGTCTCCACGGCCAGCCACGACCATCTCCGATTTACGCGTCCAGGTTGAGGATGCTTGGAACTCAATACCCCAAACTTACATCCAACATCTGTACGACAGACTCCATGCCAGATTGCACAATGTGAAGCAGTTCATGGCGGTTCAACCTCGTAGTAACCATGTTACATGGAAATGTTATTTTTCAGCTTACCAGCAAATAGAGCTGCATTTTGCTATAATGTTTTGATCACGTTATCCTCTGTATTCCGTTATTATGCTGTATAAATTTCGTTGGTATCAGACGTCTCCTTCTTGGTGTTCTTTTTTCACTTTCCGCCAGTGTATGTATCATTATCGTGTCTCTTGCCTAAAGAAGTAACTGCTGCGAGTAGAGACTTAAAATTTGGCATGAATTGTAGGCAAACATGAGGGTGTGCAATTCGGAAACCTTTTTTGAAATTCGAATTTGCTAATTTTTAATTAATTGTTTTAGTTTTTAAAGCTTTCAACCACTGCTGAAATTTGATCTTGCGATGTGTTGGGCCGTAAGTTCACGCAACAATAGTTAATTTTCTTTTTGAGTAAAATAATTCATTAAGGCTGTCTTTGAATGAGTGTTAGGATTCATCTTGTACTCTATATCTGCGATCCGAATTCTTTTGCACACATTTTCTCATAGACTATTACTTTGTAGTGTTTGAAACTTTTAGCACAAATAAAAACGACCCATAGCTGATACATGACACCGTTGGTATTCCAAAAAGTCTGATATAATTTTTTAAAAATTCAGTTTATCTGACTCTAAAGCATTCCAATTTGGCGCTAGATGGCGCGATGTTTCTGTTTGGAAGCAACGAAATATATTATTTCTGTCTGATGTTGCTAATTATCTCAGCCAAATAGAAATCAATGAATAGGAACAAAAGTGAGATTGAAATCTTATCTTCTTTAGATCATCTTAAATCCTACTGTACGTTCATTTTGTGAAGAGAAAATGTGAACAATTAGCACAACCCCCCTGAACTTGAGCTTTAGAAACTCCACCTACTTACTGAGCTCCACTCCCAAATAACGTCATTGGTTAAAACGTAACAGCTCGTATTTTTTCCCCATTGTAGAGCGAACGAGAAACCGCTTCCATTCTGAATCTGGTGAGGTCTGCAGTGATTCGCTGATGCCAACATCTGGGACAGTCACTCAAGACGTAAATGCCACGCCTAAGGAGTGATGTTTGCGCCATCTATCGCAGAATATTAACATAAGCCTGCTATTTCACGCTATAAAATTAGCGGGCAGTTGAAGTTAATGTACACTCATTTGCAAAAGTTTAGGACCACCTGTTGGTATTAGGAGATTTCTGCCCATTGCGTCAGCTACTGTCTGTATTACACAAATTCCTGTCTGTGTTGCATCATCTTAGCGGCAGCTGTTGATAGAGTTGGGGGAAGCGTGCGAGCGCTAGTTTGCTTCTGGTTTTCATGCTGAGAGGTTTAGCATGTATTTTCTACATATCGAAAAATGGGCAAAATTGTGTCGTTAAGTGTTACTCAGAGGGCACAAATAGTGACTTTAATGTTATAAAGAATACTTCGAACGTGATATAAGCAGAAAGCTGAATGTGAGCAAGACTGCTGTTCATAATACGAATATGCAATATCGAGATACAGGTGAATTTAGCGACCGAAAGAGACGTGGATGTCCTTGGAAAACAATCCCATGTGTTGACAATCATAAGGTAAATAGTTATGCGTTCTCCAAGGAGTTCGTGTAAGAAAATCAAGGCCTTTCTACATTCAAAAGGATCTGAAATTAGTATCAGCACTGTTTTCTAATGTCTTAGCAAAGATTTTGGATTAAAGTCTTATAAACCTGCACATAAACGTAGACTAATCTCTATCATGAAAAAGAAAAGAACTTCAGTTTGCAAAACGTTATCAATCGTGAACTGCTGAAAATTGGAGTCAAGTTTGCTTTTCCGATGAATCAACTGGGCGTCAATTTGAATCACGCGAAGCACATGTCTGACGACCAAAAGGCAAAAGGTTTGGTGAAAAATACACCGTTAGCACCGTGAGACATCCGCCTAGTCAGATGATATGTCAGTATCCGGTACTACTTCATTATTCTTTTTGACCGACAGGCACTACCATGAGTGGTTCTTTTTATGTGAAAATATTACGTGAGAAGCTGTTAACTCATATGCAAGTGCACAGATGCACAATCTTTATGCATGATGGTGCTCCATGCCACAGATCAAAGAAAATAAAGGACTACCTGCAGAGGAAAAACATAACTGTTCTTGACTGGCCCGTTAATAGTCCCGACCTTAACCCTACCGAAAATTTGTGGACCATTTTAAAAGACAAGGTAGCAGAAAACAAGCCATCAAATTCCCAAGCTTTGATTGACGCGATAAAGTACGTGTGGTGCAAAGACATTTCAAGTGACTACTGCAAATGCCTCATTGAGAGTATGCCATATCGTATTCTGTCCGTTATAAGAAACAAAGATGGCTACACAACGTACAGATTTCGGGCTTTTTGTGTTCTAAAAAATGTAAGTATTTATCTGTGGTGTTATTTTTTCAAATATCTCTGACTAGTAATGAGTTGCTTCTTTGAAAATCTTAATTTTCAATAAATTGACAGGTGGTCTTAAACTTTTGCAGATGACTGTAATACTTAAAGCGACTTTTATCAATTTAACATAAAAAACATTACAAATAAAAGAAAAAAAAGCAGAATGCTATTACATCCTGCAAATACATATATAAAAAAATGTGCCATTCGCTCTAGCAGGCAAGAGGTTCACATCGAAGCCTCAAGAGGTTTTATTGTTCTTATTCCACTTTTGTATCTTTGCGTAAATTTACCACCGACAATATAAATATTAACTACTGGTAATATAATATAAATATTTACCACCGGCAATACAAATATTATGGTAAGCCATCTATTTTACGTTATAAAATTAGCGTGCAATTCAAGTTAATGTAATACTTTAAGAGACATTTATCAACTAAGCATCATGAATAAGAGAAAGAATAAAGAAGAATGCTCTTGCACCCTGTAAATACATATATAAAAGAAATGTACCATTCGCTCTGGCAGGCAAGACGTTCACAACATATTATTCATCGGAACCTCAAAAGGGTTTATTGTTCTTATCCCCCTTTTGTATCTTTGTCTCAATTTCACACTTATAAAGTCTCATAAAGTAACCCTTAGTTACATATTAATTTCAACAATGGATTTAATTAATATTTGACAGAAAAATGAAGATGAGGATTGGTGGCGAAAGCTGCATGAATATGAAACAGAAATAAAAGCAATTAAAATAGTTCAACAACCTCTTGGTTAGGGGGAAATTGTGTACAATATAAGGAAAGGGAAGTGTAGCAAATAACAAATCTTCGAGAAGTGATCCAATCTTACGTATCTTTACTGAAAAAAATTAATTGTTTTATTTAAAATAAAAAAACAACAACAAGAAATTCGATGGCAGAATTAAATTTTTCGGAATTGAATGCAATTCGGTAAGTTTGTTAACCAAGGGAGAATAGAAATCAGAAGCAAATTAAGATTATTCAGGAGCTTGGTTCGTTTGGGTATAATCAGGAAGATTTGTGGAATGGATGATAATTAAACTGGTTAAACAAAGAAAAAGGTACATTCTGCTTAACGCGTAGTGTAAAGAAGAATAAAAAATGTATCTCGCAGACTAAAACTGAACAAATTAAGCACGCAAAGAATTCCGCAAACAAAAATTTATATGAAATAAAAATGGTAATAGTGTCTGTGAGTGATTATCTAAAGAATGAGGCAGAGAATAGTAAATTGTTTTTCTGAAGGTTGGGAATCAAAAGAAAAAATATTTATATTGGAAGATAATAGCGGAATATAACTTTATTCACATTTTGTTAGAAAGTGTTGAAACAGTGGTCGTCAACCTGGTCCCTACCGCCCTCTAGTGGGCGATTTAAAATTTCACGGTGAGCGGTGGGGGTTTTGTCCATTGTTGTGTCTCGTTTTGTAGCATTATATGATAGTGTCATACAACTTTTTGAAAATAATAATGAGGCTGGTCTCTGTCAACAATTAAAAACAGTAAAGAATGATGCCTTTTATTTGGCGGCCATTTTCAAGAGATCTAATGAAATTAATTTGCTGCTTCAAGGAGCTAATATAACTCCTATTAGTTGCAAAAATATTGTGTCATTATTTATCGAAAAACTGGATCTTCTCCGTCATAATCTTTTGAAGAGAGAATTTCATCGGTTTCCCGAATTGTCTTCTATAAATGATGCAACTGCAGAGGAGATTGAAAGGTTCAGTAGCCACCTCGACGAACTTAAATTGGATATGGAAAAACGATTTAAGGATATTTTGAACTTGAAGGTGCATGACTGGATGATAAGTCCTTTGACTGCAAACTTTGCTGAGGTTGATATAGCTTGCCTAGATAAACTATTAAAACTTAAAAGTGATGAAGAGAGCAAATATAATTTTGATAGTGGTGGATACCAAGAACTCTGGCAAAATAAAAAAAAGTTTGCGTTATATCTTAATATGTGGAAAATTATATTTAATCTATTGATACCTTTCCCTATCGCATATCTTGTAGAAACAGCCTTTAGTGCTGTTAATCATATTATCACCAAGCATAGAAACCGTCCGAATATCACCGAAAGAAGAGACCTGCGTTCGTTGCTTACAAAAATCGAACCAGATATCAAATATTTAGTCTCGCAGCATCAGCCTCAAGGATCTCATTAATCATTAATTAAAGGTAATTTCAATAAACTTTATTGTTTTCACATTTAACTTTCATTTTCTTCAATTTAAGCAGCTCCCGCACTAGTAGGCGCTGTATCGATGGAAATGCAGAAATTCATTAAATTGAAATTATCTATGTATAAACATACATAAAGTAAAAATAAACAGATAAATTTAAGTGCATATTTTTTACAAACCCTCCCTCTAAACATTACTTCGCACTTGCGCTAAATTGAGTTACTGCGGCACCGGTGGGCGGTAAGGAAATTTCACCATCAACAAAGATACAAAAGTGGGCGGTAAGGAAATTTTACCATCAACAAAGATACAAAAGTGGGCGGTAAGGAAATTTTACCAACAACAAAGATACAAAAGTGGGCGGTAAGGAAATTTTACCATCAACAAAGATACAAAAGTTGGCAGTAAGGAGATTTGTGGGCGGTAAGGAAATTTTACGATCAACAAAGATACAAATGTGGGCGGTAAGGAAATTTTACCATCAACAAAGATACAAAAGTGGGCGGTAAGGAAATGTTATCATCAAGAAAGACATAAAAGTGGGCGGTAAGGAAATTTTACCATCAACAAAAATACAAAAGTGGGTGGTAAGGAAATTTTACCATCAACAAAGATACAAAAGTGGGCGGTAAGGAAATTTTATCAACAAAGATACAAAAGTGGGCGGTAGGTATTAAAAGGTTGTCGACCCCTGTGTTAAAATTGCGAAATAAGTTTGTAAAACAGGGCTTACTAGCAAAAATAGAAAATATGTGAACAGGTTAGGAGAAAAGAAAACGGATTCCAATACATCTTTCAATTAAAGGCAGAAAACGCACCTTTATCTTGGTTTCATCTCTTTTACTGATTGGCATGGCAAATCTATTCATAACTCATTTATGTTCATTGAAAAGCACAATAACTCACGATCACTCACTCACTCTCTCGCTCTCTCTCTTTCTCTCTCTCTGTCTCTCTTTCTGCCTCTGTCTTTCACTGTGTGTGTGTGTGTGCCCCTCTCTCTCTCCCTCTCTGCCTCTCTCTCTCTCTCTTTCTCTCTCTGTTTCGCCTGATTACAGATCGCCATAAACCAAGCTCAAACTCTCGAGCTTTTCTAGTTAGCGAAAACAATCTTACGTAAAGGCATTGCAGTTCACAGGAATTTAGTGCTAGGGACGTATTAATTGCACTGCTCGATGTGGAAAATGCTATTGGATTGAAAGGAAAGTAATATCCGATGACGAGGTACCCAAAGTAGAAGCCCCGGCCACGGCGCACATTGGCCACTATGGTTGCGCAGCACACCAGCATGACATCAGAAGTTAGGTGGTTTAAGTCAGTAGCAGTTAGCCGTCAAAAGGTGCAGAGTGTAAGCGCCAGCCAACACGGAAGTGGGCAAGGAGCACATCCACCATTGCATGATGTATGAGTTTCGTTGCAGTAGTTCTCCACAGCTGTCGTAAGGAACATTACCAGTGTGTAGCCAAATGACATATCGCATCATCAGTTCTGTAGTTGGTTCGAACGGTTTCGAAAGGGAAAAGTTTGACCTGTCAGACCGTCCCAAAGCAGAAAGACCCGTAAGAGTGGATATGAACATGCTGAAGACCTTAGTGGAGATAGACCCACGTGTGACTATGCGGGTGTTGCCTGAACAGCTGGTGATACCCACACGAGCGTTATCACGCATCTGCGTCAAATTGGGAAGGGTGCACTGTTGTGATTTTTAGAGAGGTAGAAATGTTAACTTAAATAGAACACTAACTCCCCAAGTGCTCAGTACGCAGCAGAAAAAAAAATACTTTTTGCTATTCTTCATTCGTGGTAAAGGAATGTATGCTTAACAGTAAAAATAGAACAGATGACTTCCTGCAAGCAATAATAAAAACTCTTATACACACCTGAGTTGTGGCAGTACAAAATGATGATATTTAATAATAATATAAAGGATGACGAGAAGATTATTCATTAGATGAAAATACATCAGCAAGTTGATGCACTATTACTGGAACAGAAGATCATTCGAACATACGCCATGTTTATTGGTCATAAAATCACTTTAGTTGATCACACACAAAACTCTTTGCAAGAAGACAGGATCTATGTAGAAACAGCATGAAGTGTTTTATAATTTACAAGAAAAACATCTTGCAAAACAGTTCGCTTTCTAATAACAAGTTAGTAAAATCATGCAATGCATTGATTAAACAACATACTAGAAATCATTACTCAAGCTTTCCAACATACTAGAAATCATTACTCAAGTTATGAGGAAAATGGCTGTGGAATAAATCTCACTCCTGTGCCCTGACCTTTGATCCCATCTCGATGATATTCAACAGAACTGGTTCAGTATACCTCCGAAATAACATGATAAAGTTTTGTCGCAATCGAAGCAATTTTACGTAAGTTATGATGCATGAGGGCTATGGAATAGATCCCGCTTCTGTGTCCTAACCTTTGATACATTTCGCCCATTTTCAATAGGATTCGTCCCCGGACAGGTCCTTACAACATACTAACATTTCATCCACATCGAAACATTTTTACGTAAGTTATGACTCATAATGGCGATGGAAGTGATTTCGTTCCTATGTTCTGACCTTTGACCCCCACTTCGCCAATTTTCAATAGGGTTTGTCCCCAGGTCGTCCCCTACCACATACTAAAATTTAATCGAAATCGAACTTTTTTTACGTTAGTTATGACGCATACGAGCAGTGGAATGGATCCCGCTCTTATGTCCTGACCTTTGACCCCATTTTGTTCACTTTCAATAGGGTTCCTTCCCAGGTGTTCCCCTACCACATACTAAAATTTCATCAAAATAGAACGATTTTTACGCAATTTATCGTGCGGACGAACATACGCACACAACGCGTGACGTAATGAGGTAGATGGGAATCGCGATCATCTGCTGGCAAAACTGTGACGTCATAAAACTTTAATAGGATCCGCACACAACGCGTGACGTAATGAGACAGATGGCGTGACCGCGCGCTTACATCTAATCGGACGACACCATGACATTACACTAAAAACGTGGTAATTCGGGGTGGTTATTAACCCACTAAACGAATTTTCCTGAAGTCGAGATCAAGCTAAAACGATTTCTATTACCAGAAAACAGTAGGTTAACGACTTTCATCAAAATCCTTAGAGCCGTTTTCAAAATAAAATTTACATACATACAAGAATTGCTCCTTTAAGGTGAACGTCAAGTAATTTTGCTTCCTGTAGTTCCAATGGAAACATTTCTGTACATATTTTCTTCCCAAATAATGCGTTCCCAGACATGAAAATTTGAACATCGATTAAAATATCTTCATTTTGTAACTTGCAATACTTAATATTTTCTAAAACATAACCATAACTATGCAATCCAACATTTGTTTGTCTACTTACGTCATGAAAATACAGGTCGCGCCATCATTTTTCTGGACAATTAATGCGTTCACAAGGATGAAAATTTGAACATCGATTAAAATAGCTTCATTTTATAACTTGGAATACCTAATATTTTCTAAAACATAACCATAGTTATGCAATCCAACATTTGTTTGTCTACTGACGTCATCAAAGTACAGGTCGCGCCATCTTTTTTTCTGGTTTCAACACCACCAAAGGAAAAGTTATTGATTTTTAATATAATTATGGTTATGTTTTAGAAAATATTAAGTATTCCAAGTGATAATAAGAAGTTATTTTAATCGATGTTCAAATTTTCGTCCTTGGGGACACATTAATTGGGAAGGAAATGTGTACGAAAGTTTTTCCATTGGAAGTATGGGAAGCAAAATTATTTGACGTCCACCTTAATAACATGGGATAAGGGCGATGGAATGGATCGCAATTCTATGTCCTGACCTTTGACCCCATTTCGTCCATTTTCAATAGGGTTCGTCCCCAGGTGGTCCCTTACCACATACTGAAATTTCGTCGAAATCGAACCATTTTTACACACGTTATGATGCATAAAGGCAATGGAATGCATCCCGCTCTTATGTCCTGACCTTTCACCCCAATTCACCCATTTTGAATAGATTTCGTCTCCATGCGGTCCCTTACCACATAGTCAAATTTCATTGAAATCGAACCATATTTACGCAAGTTATGACGCATACGTGCAATGGAATGGATCCTGCTCCTATACGTTGTGACCTTTGACCCAATTTGTCCCATTTTCAATAGGGTTCGTCCCCGGGTGGTCCCCTACCACATACTAAAATTTCATCGAAATTGAACCATTTTTACGCCAGTTATCGTGCGGACAGACAGACGGACGGACGGACAAAGCTGGAGCATATACGCTTCTTCAACCTACGGTTGGAAAGCGTAAAAAAAGAGTAGTTCTATTTTATAGAATATATAGACGAAATGTCATAGACACTCTTCCTCACGCAAGCAAAGGGCAACAGCAGACTGTATACAGAAGAAGGCTCAAGTCTCGACTTCACGTACGTCACAGATCACGTGAGAGTAAGATGCACGCGTCGTGACGTTTTAAGGCTGGCTACGTGAAGTAACGTCACAGAGTTGCGTCTGGTACGTGGCAATTCATTTTAAAGCGTTTTTAAGATTCCCATCTGACGATCTGTGTTTTTTGTTTATTTTTTTATCGCTGAGAGGCTGTGATTCCAACATGCACAAGAGGCGAGTTTGGGTACTCAATCAACTCACAGTTGAGTAGAAAGCATTTCCCTGCTTGCACGTGACCAAGTTCAGCCGTTCTTGTGAAAGGTGACCAGGAATATGTCCTGTATGATAATGTCACCACCCGGAAACAGTGGTTGGACCCAAAAAAAGAAGACCCTGGCTAACCGGCCTACACCCACTTACAGTCCTGCTGTCTGTTCGGTAGGATATGCAAGGTGTCATGTTCTTTGAGCTGCTGCCGGACAATATCACTGTCATCGCCGATGTGTACTGCCATCAGCTCGAAAATCTGCACGCCTCGCTCACGTCCAAACTACCAGCACTGCCGAACTGCAAGGGCGTCCTCCTACAGATGGAGCGAGACCTCACATAGCACGGGGGACCTGTCACAAGATCAGGAACCTGGGAACGGGAGCTGCTGCCGGACCCATCCTATTTCCCGGCATTGTCTCAAGCGACTAGAACTTTTCCGGTCCTTACAGCATTTTTTGGACGGACAGCTGTTCACCAACCTTGACGACCTCGAACGCGCACTTACTCACTTGTTAGAGCCAAAACCACCACAATCTATAGGAACGGTATCTAACGGCTGACCAGATAATAGGAACGGTATCTAACGGCTGACCAGACAATAGGAACATGTCGTTGCAAACGATGGCGACAACATTTTGACTGATTTGAATTGTATATATGGTAATTAGCACTTTTCTGTTGCCTTCGATTTGAAGACATTAGTTTCTTTCCAACCTGATATCAGACGAAGGAATACACGAAATGTAACTGAACTTACCACACATGTAGACATGTAGGCGGGAAAGAAGAGATTTAATTTCTAAGTAGTTACATGAATGCGATTAGAGAGGAGACAGTAAAATGTTACCTATGTTAGTTGCTCGTGTGAACGCCATGCTGGGATATACGATTTTTTTGTGGCATACTTAAACTCATTTAACCTTGTCGCCTTCGAAGTACTTTCCTACTCGGCTGATATACCACTCTCAATACCGTTTCCAATCCTTAAGGGATTCCTAATAAGTTTATTTTCGGAATCGCGCATAGATCTGCTTACGAATGTTTCCTTGATATCGTCGATTGTGTCGATTCTTCGTTCTTTCAAAGTGGATATTAGATTTGGAAACAGGAAAAAGTCCGACGGGGAGACGTGAGGGTAGTAGGAAGGCTGGGAAAGCTTAGTTTTCTTCTTTTTGGCATAAAATGTCACGAATCAGCAGCGATGCGTGTGCGGGCACGTTGTCGTGATAGAGGAACCATAAATTTATTCTCCACAGCTTGGGCTTTTTTCTCCTGACATTTTGTCGCAGGCGTTTAATACCACCGATTCACTGTTTGGAAACTCCTGATGGACAAGCCCTCGATGTGAAAAAAGACGGTCAACATGACTTTCACCTTTGACCTGAATTTTCGCACTTTTATTGGTCTTGGTGAACTTTTTCCAAACCACTGTGATGACAGCATTTTCCTTTCGACATCGTAGCCGTAATCCCACGTCTCATTCCCAGTGATGATTCCTTTCACGAAATTTTCGTCCTCGTTTGCGCGATCTAAAAGTTCCTGAGAGATTGCAACGCGAGTGTTTCTGTGAACCTCAGTCAGCAGACGTAGTACGAACTTTCCGGCCATTCGATGCATTTTCAATTTTTTTATTGGAGGTTTAATGACCACTGTGAGCAACTCAGTGAGCTATAAGCAGTCGCCCGTACCTAATTTAGGGCCATTGGTTCCAGGGAAGGGAGAGAGCCAGGGGCGTAAGACAAACCCAACATCCGTGCCTCACCGGGATTCACGCCCGGACCTCTTTCGCACGAATGATCAGAAGCCATCGCTTAGACCACTGCGCCACCGGGGCGGTTTCAATATTTCTTTTTTTTTGGTCATAATGTGATGACACGATCCAACTGAAGTGTTGCAATCGTCCGCGATTTCTCGAACAGTCAGTCGACACGATTTAAACGTACAATTTCTTGAACATGGGCCACATGAGTATCGTCAGTTGACGTCGGGGGCCATCCTGAACTGCGATCTTCGTCAGTTGATGATCGGCCATCTTCAAATTGTTTAAAACATTCAAAACACTGCGTACGGCATAAGTAGTGATTCCATGAATTTATTTCATCATTTAATGGATCTCCGTAAAGGTTTTCCCGAGTTTGACGCAACATCTGATGTTAATGCGCTGCTCGTGAAACTCATGCATCTTGAAAATCGGAGAACACGCACAACAATTCTTAAACAAAGCAATGCAGCACGATGACTAATCAAAATGCAAAGACACGGTAAACGAGAGGTGACTTGCAAAGGTCACTGCTACGCGGCGCCACCTACCGAGTGTTTGTGAGACATCGTATTAGCGCGCTATTGTAAAACTTCTGGAACTTTTTGAACAGATCTCGTACATTCGGCAACATGCCGTGGCATCAAGTGGAATAGTCCCTGGTAGGTGTCCTGAGATATCGCTGACCATTTGTCGTTGACCTGTGTCCACAATTCATTATCATTACGAGGCGATCGTGCAAAGGAATTGAGTGGTCTGCCAATGACGTCTCACACGTTCTCTTTTAGTGAAAAGTCGGGATCGCGCTGGCAAAGGCAGTACTTGGGCACTTTGCATGTGCCGTCAGATGATCTTGGCAGTGTGCGGATGGGCGTTATCTTTTTGAAACTGGGCGTTAGGGATATCACAGAGATGCGGCAACAAACGGGATGAAACACGCCGTGTTGTTACTGTACCCACTATGCATGCGAGCGGTTAATGGCTGTTAAAACTGATAGCGCTCCAAATAACACCCGGTTGGGAAGCTGTATGGCTATCACGGATGGCAGCAAGATCCGCTCGGTTACCTTGTCATCTCCAGGCTCTTAATTAGTAGTCGGAGTCGTCGGAGGCCAAGGCAGAAAGTCTTGGCTTCAACTCCGACTAGTAATTAAGAGACTGGCGCTGGGGAATACTAATTGAGAGCTATAACAATGCCGCTGGAGATGAAAAGGTGTCATTAAAATACGATCGTCCCGCCACTCATGCGTGGTATGGCATCACTGCAACCTTGGTGATGATATACCGCGGTAAGTAGCAGTCGTCGCAATAGCTGGCGAGAGCACAAACCTGTCTCAAAAAATCTGCGACACACTCTCCGTGTCGATACGGGGACTTCCATAGCTACCTGGGCAACTCGTAAAATGCTGCAATCGAGGCGCTGAGACGTCAAACTATCTGCACCAACCCAATTACGGCGACACTCATTACCTTCCTGCAGCCACTATCGCTACATTCGACCAACAGTTGTCGCATTCCGATGCGTTTCCGCCGCGATGTGGCTTAGGAACCAACCAGCTTACATAGTCCTATGACGATGCAGCTGAATAAGGTGTCGGTGTGATGGCACGATTTCCGATGACGTCGCCCTGTCATTTACACTGTTTACACGAGCTGTACCCACCGAGATAGCTCCGATGCAGACTTTAGACTAAGGCTAGTCTACTATTAGGAGTGCACGTTCCCTTACTCAGGGGCGTTGGTTCCAGGAAAGGGAAATGCCCATTGTTGCACATACCAGGAATCACATCAAAACAAAACCAACGCTGTAACATAAACGCAGAAAACCCAGTAGACCAATACAGGATTTCAATTTATGTACCATTTTAAGACACGTTTATTAGTGCTTTGAAAATAGATTTCTCGCGATCAAATTGGTCTTTTCAGGATTCCAGTCACTTTTTCTAACAAATCCTAATGTGCCACCATCTTCTCAAGTATGATGGTTTTAAAACTTTAACTCAATTTTATACAGATGACTTGAATGGGTCTCAAGAAGAACTAATCGCAGAATTGAAACTGTGGCTCCGTAAGATTTCCTGCAAAGAAAAGAGCACTAGGCAAAAGATGCATTAAGTGCTTTAAAACTGTGCTACAGTAAGGTGTTACCCAATATAAAAACATTCTTTCACATACTAGGTACTCTACAAGTGACAACTTCAGAAAGTGAGAGTTCGGTTTCAACACTGCGCCTCTTAAAATCATATCTACGTAATACCGTATCAGAACTGAGACTCAATGGATTAACATTACTTCATATTCATCAATAATACACACCGATAGCTGAAGAAGTTGCAGGTAAACTGGCAAAAAAAAAAAAAAAAAAATACAAAAAAAAAACCCCTACAACAACAACCCCCAAATAAAATACCCCCCCCAAAAAAAAATAAACCCGAAAAAACAAAAAAACCACCAACAACAACCCCCCAAATAAAATACCCCCCCAAAATAAAATACACCCCCCAAAAAAAATAAACCCGAAAAAACAAAAATACCAACAACAACAACCCCCCAAATAAAATACCCCCCCAAATAGCAAAAAATAAGCTCGAAAAAAAAACCACCAGAAGGCTGGAAATACGACTCAAGTATTAGTAAGTAACATAGGAGTTCAACGAAATAAAAACATATTTGCCGAAATGAGTGTCGTCAGCGTCAGGGATAATGCTTATACATGTATACATACAGGGATTGGACAGAATAATTTGAACACCACACTCGGAGACGTGAATTAGTCTTACAGTACAATGAAAAAACCCGCCATTATACAAATGAAGAATGTTTCACTTAAAGATGGATTTGTATTTCTTCCTAGAATTACTTGCATCTTTTAACCATTTAACAGTAAGTAGTGTAGTATTCTTGTTTTATGCACAGTTAAATAGCAAAATATAAGTGGCCAATCATTATGTGGTTTTATGAATATTCACTCACGGACAATGAAATATGCACACCTAAAGGAAAACATGCTACAACCGCGAAACTTTGCAAATAGCTAGTGTGTGTCCCAGTATGTAAATGAATCACGTTTAGTGTGATTCCGCAGGACTGTACACCCTGCGGTGGCACTGCAAGCACTAACCTGCAGCCTTATAAACCGGCGTGTAGTCGATGCCCCATGAAAGCGAAAAGCACCGGCCGACGTAAGGAAGAGTACAGAGTGACAAGAATGCTGGGTAGACGCCAGAGACGTCGATTTACGCAACTTACGGACTTTGAGAGAGGCCTGATGATTGGGATGAAAGCCGCAGGGTGGTCGGCGAGCCGTATAGCCCACCACGTGGACCGTTCTGACCATACCGTCGGACTGTGTTGGGAGCAGTGGACACGTGACGACACTGCCACACAGCGAGGCGGCTCCAGAAGGACCAGGAGGACCACCTGTAGAGAGGATCGAAGGATCGTCCGCTATACAGGCAGATGTAGCGGCTCCTGTGTGCCCACGAACCATTTCCCGACGCTTCGTGGAGGCGAATATGCGATGCCAGCGCCCTTTACGTGTGCTGCCATTAACACCGGAACATTGCCGGCTCCGTGTGCAGTGGTGCCAGGCAAAAGCGACGTGGAACGCCACAGACTGGCGACGTGTATTGTTTAGCGATGAGTGCCGCTTCGTTTTGGAGACAGATGATCATCGTGTCCTGGTGTGGAGGTCCCCAGGTCAACCGCACAATCCCGACCTCGCTATCGAACGCCACACCTTCCCCAGTGCAGGCATTATGGTCTGGGGAGATATATCCTACGATACCCTATCAGCTCTAGTAGTGGTACGTGGATCGTTGACGGGACAGCGGTATGTGGATGAGATCCTACGGCCCCATGTGCTCCTAGGGATTCTATGTGCGCTATACCAGCAGAATAATGCCCGTCCGCACACGGATCGGGTTGCCCTGGATAGCCTACGTCATGTCCAGACACTTCCATGGCATGCCCGCTCCTCGGATATGTCCCCTGTCGATCATGTGTGGAACCAGTCGAAACGTCAGCTGCAGCCCTATCCGGGATTTGGAGCACACCGTTCAACACGTGTGGGCCAGTCTGCCGCAGGACAACACCAGGCGTCTGTTCGCCTCCATGCCGGACCGTATTGCAGCATGTATCGCCGCACGAGGCGATGCGACGAGCTATTGAAGGTGACCGGACTGTGTGCCACAGATGCCTCTGTAATTGTCCTGCACCTTTGTTTTCGCCATCATGTGTATCATTCATCTGTATCATTACGTCCATGAAATTTCAATTCCATCTGATGCTTCTTTCTTGGTGCGCAAATTTCATTGTCCGTGAATGTATGTAATAAGAATATTTTTAATAATTTTCAGCAATTTTTATTTGAATATTTTTGCGCGGAAGTTGCATAGATTTTTAAAATGCAATCATAACACATTTAGTTGTAAAAAAAAAAAAAAAAAAAAGTGAAAACTCTTCTTCCTCGAAAAAATTCTGGGCACGCCACCGTCCATGAGTGCCAGTCCTTCCGTAGTCTGGGACTTATGGACCCCCTCATAACCTGCTACGGATATGGGGAAGGGGGGGAGGTTGCATTCTTTGCATTGCGTCTCCTATTCTCACCCCTAGCAATTCTTCTGACTTGTTTAAAACCCATTAACCGGTTGGAACGAATTAACTCGGCGTTAGCAAAAATGGGCTAAATTCAGCTCGAGCGAATATAGTCGCTGTGTAAGAAGTGCAGCTGATGTGAGTCAGCGTGCTCACCAGAAGATGTTAACTTTATTACTGAAAGTAGTCTTTAAGGGGAATGACTGAAAATGATCTTTTTCTGATATTGCCTGCTAAAAGTCCTGTAACAATGGCGGCGAACGTAAGAAAGGAGAGAGATGTTTGGGTAACTTTTTTCTATCCAGTGGCATGACGTCCGTGTCAGAGGGACTAGCGCTTCCCCATCGTGCCTTGGATCATGGAGCAAGGAATAAAGGATTAGAAGAGCGCATTTATCCCCAGTGACAATTTGATTGCTGAGATAAAAGGGAGAAAAAATGTTTGGACGTAGCTTTCGTAAAACCTGGTCGCTCTATGAATACATCTGCTTGGGAAGGGCAGAACATTTTGAGCACCGTTTTGTTCAGGTGTATAGACCGCTTAAACGGTTAAAGCAGACTACTTTATAT
The DNA here is from genome assembly GCA_039090855.1 of Macrothele yani. Lineage (NCBI taxonomy): Eukaryota > Metazoa > Arthropoda > Arachnida > Araneae > Macrothelidae > Macrothele > Macrothele yani. The sequence continues at coordinate 117,419,885 of CM077011.1, forward strand.
ACATTTTTTTGCGTAAAAATTCACTTCCATTTTAATAAATGTTTAATGACTTTTCTAAAGTGCTTTGTAGCGAAACTTTTCTTCTTGTAAATAACCTCAACATTACTTGCATACCTCTCACGAAAAAAACAACAGAGGGGAAAAGTATATGCACGAGACAGCATCATTAATTCTCTTAGGTTTGCATGATTAAAGTTATCATAATAAGGGATAAGGACACGGTATTACACTAAAAAAAGAAAACACCACTTAGTTGTTTTAAAGAACCCTGGGATACAGTTTGGTGGAACGAAACACCAGTTCAGGAAACTAGCACTGAGGTCTTGAAATCTGAAACTATGAGATAAATTTTCTAGGCAAATAAAAACAATGCACTATGCGAAGATTTTTGTGAAAGGATAGTCAATGAGGCGCAAAGAGAGTTGAGAGGAGGGAAGTCAGAGGGGTAGAACTTTAGGTGCCGTAGATTTTCTTCTGCCGAATGTGGTCGGAAGAGCGAAAGCCATTAACTCTTTGTCTGCATTACCTGCTTGCGCTTAGATGCTCGAATATGGGAAGCGTCAAACCCCATTATGGCACGTGTGAGACAACAGCTCTGAAGAATAATGCTCTTCTTCACACGAGGGTGGGAGGTCTTGCGCACTATACGTCGGAGGTGCACACGTAGGGTAACAACGCTGTAGAAGAGGAAAGGAAAGTGTGATCGATGGTGTGTGTATGAGGGGGGGGGGGGCACTGTTTTTCGCCCTGCATGCGGAAGTAAGTACAATTTCTTCGAAACTCAGATTTGGGATTAATGAAGTTATTACTACCTGTGCTGTCATACTGGTAAGAAAAGAAAAAACAGAAAGGGAAAAAACTGTCAGTTCACTGGAAGATTTCTTCGGTTTTTGTTTCTGGGTATAACGACCACCATGAGCAACTCTGAGGGTTAAAAGCAAATATCCGTCACTAATTTAGGGCCACAGGTTTCAGGAAAGGGGAAAAAACCAGCCGTAAGACGGACACGACATCCACGCCTCATCCAATAGGAAAGTTATGCCTTCGACCACTTGGTCATTTGGCCAGCACACAGAAAGTTAATAACTGTATGTTTAAGAACAAAAGCAATACTTATACATCCAATTTAAGACCTCTCGTTTAATTACATGGTGTACATCTTGCCTCATACACAGATAAGTTTTTAATTATTTTAAGTTCGTGTACTGAAAATATACCAAATGCTTTATACAGTGGAGTACCTGACCCCCCCCGCGCGCAAAAAAATATCTTCTAGGCCCTTTTGCGAAAATTTTTTTGATTTCAATCACAGAAAATTTTAAATTCCATAGGTTGTACGGGCGTTTTCACTTTTCACTAGTTAAAATTTTTTTGAACCTATAGTCATTTTTCGTAAAACCAAAATTTCTACACTTTATTGTGTGTAACACAAATGCACACGTTGTAGTTAAAATGATTGCCCTACTTTTATACCAGTACAAAATATTACAAAACACGTATACCAAAGTTAATCATATCATACAAATTCTACTCTTTTAGAGACTCTTTACAATACTTCACGATCACACACATAAAACATTTATTGTCCTTCCGATTTATATGAAAATATAGAACATAAGTAAGCAAAAAAGTAAGAAAACAACTAAGAATTGTGGGACAAAAAGAGTAAAATTATTTAAATTATTTACTCTTGAATATGAAAAAACCACAGTTAACTTAATGTTACAATGCCTTGCACATAGTAAAAGTCTTTTCTTTTGACTCATAAAAAATGACACTGGTCTCAGTTTTCTTGTTCCCTCGAAGAACACCTTTTAGCTCATTATATTCTGAAGGATACGTAGCTATGTGCAAATAAGAGTAATATATAACACGTTTTATCCTCATTGATATAAAAATTATAGTACATACACTATATTAACAAAAGTCACCTGAGACCCCTTCAAACGCAAATGAACGGATCCGCTGCGTAGTTCAGATGCGCGGTACAGTTGCAAACGATATAAAAACAAGCATACAGCTGACAGCGATCATATCGCACTGTGAGGTTGAGTGAAAATGTCGCGGTCGGAGAGAACTGACTTTGAGAAAGGAAAGATTGTTTGGTGTGATATTAGTGGGTTTTTAATAAGAGAAACCGAGAGGCGTTTAAACAGACCCAAGTCAACTGTGTTGGATGTACTGAATAAGTGGAAGACACATGGTGTGCCTGAAGCAGCAAAACGTACCGGCAGACCAAAGAAAATCAGTGATAGAGGACGTCGAAGCCTCAGGAGAGTTGTTACAACTAAACAACAGAGTACTGCACAAGACCTCAGTGTACAGGTGAGTAAAAATCCTGGAACATCGGTATGTACACGTATCATTCGCAGAGAGCTTCATTCAATGGGTTACTGTGGTCGTTCAGCTGCTCATAAGCCTTTCATCTTCACTCGGAATGCTGCTCCTCGTTTAGCATGGTGTAAAGAACATTTATCGTGGACCCTAGATCAATGGAAACGGGTCCTATGGACTGATAAATCCAGATACACGATCAATCAGTCTGATGGCCGTGTGTGGGTATGGCGGCAGCCGGGGAGAACGCTATTTACCACAGTGTACTGTTCCTACGGTCAAGTTTAGAGTTGGCCGTGTACTCGTGTGGGGGTGTTTTTCGTGGTATGGTCCCGGCCCATTGGCTATCATGGACAAACCTGTTAACCAGCACGTCTACCTCGATATTCTGGACCATTATGCCCAACAAACTATGCGGCAATATTATGGAACCGAGCCTTGTTGGTACCAGCAGGATAATGCACTGAGCCATAAAGCAAGGATTGTTACGGCGTGGTTTGACGATAATTGGTATCGTGTGTGGACTGGCCAGTACAGAGCCGTGATCGTAATCCCATGAGCACCGATGACATGAATTAGAGCGCCGCATAAGTTTGGATCCAAGGCCTACTACTAAACAACAGTGAGCGGCAACATTATGTTCTGAATGGAAAGCGCATACCTATCGCTGTGTTCCAAAACTTTGTCAAAAGCATGTCTCGAAGGATCAGTGCATGTGTTAAGGCCAAAGGTGGGCCGACACTGTACTAATGTATGTCAATAAATGCTATGTTGTGTTCCTCTTCTAGCTGTCTGGTGACTTTTGTCAGTATAGTGTACATAAGGAACTATTACTATGGTTGTGAAAAGGGGCCTCAAGTTCTCTGTAATAGGCGCCTTCCCGTTACCCAGTTTTTATAAACTTACGCGAAAATGATTTCTTGAAGACCTTACTTATTCACTAAAACAAAAAATAAGTTGCTTTTCTTTTTGATAGAGTCTGTACGTTATTCAAAGCTGCCGTGAAATATTTCTGGCTGTTTCTTTAACGAGCTTCATATGAAGTTTCAGCAAAAAATTTGAAAAATACTTCTGCTAAGGCTAGAGGCCCTCTTAACCATGACGCACCCCCGACCTGCGATGGTTGCGGGGGCTAACAATACACCCATGGGGTTATGCAACACTTAGACGGTCACTAATGGTTTCAGGGATCAATATAGTAGCAAAAAATGAAACTTACAACGACTTGTTCGTTCATTTCCTTTTTGTTGACTCTTACACTTTGCTGTCACAATTTCCATTTGAAAAACTAAAAAACCCTTCCTTGACATAATCACAAAATTAATCTTGTACATAAGACTTATGCAGCGCACAGATCGCCTTATTAACATACAGTTAACATTAGGTAAATCATCTTTCTTTGTATTATAACACAAACTTTTACACGTATATTATGATATACACTGACGGAAAAAAATCCCAACACCAAGAAGGGGTTGTGTTAGATAAACGACAGTTGGTAGGCGGTAAGAGTACATCTGTAAGATGACGTCTATGCAAATTTCGCGCTCGGCGCATACGTGTGGCGCTAGTAGCGCCCCTCGGAACATGCAAAGCAGGTTTGCTGTAAATACGCGCTGTAACGTTCGTGAGCGTTAGTTATCGTTGATATTCGACGTAGTGTGTTGATGTTAGTCAAGAATGCCTTTAACAAGACGAAGAAGCTATTATCAACAGCTCACGGAGTTTGAACGAGGTCGTGTAATAGGGCTACGAGAAGGTGGATTTTCTTTCCGCAATATTGTAGAACGACTTGGCAGGAATGTAGCATGATTCTTGGCAGCGGTGGTCAAGAGAAGGTACTACCTCAAGAAGACCGGATTCCGGCCGGCCACGTGGCACTACTGAGAGGGAAGACCGCCGTGTACGGCGTATGGCCGTGGCGCATCGTACCGCGTCTGCGGCAGCAATTCGAGCTGCAGTTGCCACCACAGTGACACAACGAACTGTTACAAATCGGTTACTTGAAGGACAGCTCCGAGCCAGACGCCCTGTAGCGTGCATTCCACTTACTCCAAACCACTGCCGTTTGCGACGTCAGTGGTGTCAAGCTAGAGCTCATTGGAGGACGGAGTGGAGATCTGTTGTGTTTTCTGATGGAAGCCGGTTCTGCCTGGGTGCCAGTGATGGCCGTGTGTTGGTTAGAAGGAGGCAAGGTGAGCGCCTGCAACCAATCTGTCTGCGGCCGAGACACACTGGACCTACACCTGGAGTTATGGTCTGGGGAGCAATTTCCTATGACAGCAGGAGCACTCTCGTGGTTATCCCACGCACCATGACGGCACAGTTGTACGTCGGTCTGGTGATTCAACCTGTTGTGCTGCCATTCATGAACAGCATTCCAGGGGGTGTTTTCCAACAGGATAACGCTCGCCCGCATACCGCTGTTGTAACCCAACATGCTCTACAGAGTGTCGACATGTTGCCGTTGCCTGTTAGATCACCAGATCTTCCACCAATCGAGCACGTATGGGACATCATTGGACGACAACTCCAGCGTCACCCCAAACCAGCATTAACCGTCCCTGTATTGGCCGACCAAGTGCAACAGGCATGGAACTCCATCCCACAAACTGACATCCAGCACCTGTACGACACAATGCATGAACGTTTGCGTGATTCTATTCAACATTCTGGCGGTTACACCGGTTATTAATGTTCCAGCATTTCACATTTAAAATGGCTCTTCTCGCGCTTACATTAAGCTGTGATCTTGAAACCTTAATCGATTAAATATGTTACCTATATAAATGTATTGCCGCCATTTCATTCCTCTACAACTATTTTTCGTGGTGTTGGGATTTGTTTTTCCGTCAGTGTATGACGTTGTAAAGAAAGTATCCGGAAAATGAAAAAACACGTATTTCAAGCTTACAAATCGTACAAAATACTTAACCTAATCATCCAGGTAGTCCCCATTGGAACAGAAGACCTTGTTCCACCGATCTACGAGTTGAAATATTCCATGGTGATAGAAGCTTGGCGAGCAAGAGTTGAAGAATCACCGTCATTAGCAAAGTTTTTCTCGGCGTGAAAATTCGACAAAGACCGAAAGAGATGAAAGTAGGACGGGGCAAGTTCCGGGAAATGTGGGGAGGGGGAGGGAGAGAGAGGGGGTCGACAATATTTCTCATTCCAGCTGGTGCAATTTTTGCTGGGTCCGTAAAGCGGCATGTGTACGAGAGTTATTCTGGTGAAAAACAACAAGTTAGTAAAATCATGCAATGAATTGATTATGATACGCTTTCCAACACACCAGAAATCATTAGTTATTACACAAGTTATGAGTACAATGGCTATGGAATAGATCTCGCTACTGTGTCCTGACATTTCATCCCGTTTCGATGATATTAAACAAAATTGGTTCAGTGCACCTCCGGAACAACATACTAAAGCTTTGTCCCAATAGAAGCATTTTTACGTAAGTTATCACGCACAAGGGCAATGGAATGGATCCCGTTCCATGTCCTGACCTTTAACCCCATTTCTCCCATTTTCAATAGGGTTCGTTCTCTTGTAGTCCCCTACCATTCATCGAAATCGAACCATTTTTACTCGAGTTATAGTGCGGACGGGTGGACAAAGCTGGAGCATATACTCTTCTTCAACCTATGGTTGGAAAGCGTAAAAAACAACACCATGGCGGTTAACCAACGGTGAGCGCTTTTCTCGCAGTACAGCATGTAGACGGTTCAGCTGTCGGACGTAAGCATGCGATGTGATGGTATAGTTCTGCGGTAAGAGTTCACAGTGAATCACTCCGCGACAATCCCTCCAGCAACTCAGCACCACCTTCCGTACATGAAGGGGTAGCTTAGCGACCTTCTGTAGGGGTTGTTCATGCTTGATCCACGCTGTTTGTCGACTAACATTCACGTATGTGACCCATTTGTGGATACCTGTGACCAACCAACGCAAAAAGCTCTCCCGTGTTTCTCTTTCACGCAGAACAACAGCAGTAAAGTAGCGTTGCATCTGATTCAGGTCAGACAAAGCATGGGGTACCCATTTGCACACTTTACACGAATATTCCAACTTTCTCTTTCACGCAGAGCAAGAGCAATGGAGTAGCGTTGCATCCGATTCTGGTTAGACAAAGCGTGGGGGTACATATTTGCACAGTTTACACGAATATCCCATATTTCTCTTTCACGCAGGACAACAGCAATGGAGTAGCGTTGCATCCAATTCAGGTCAGACAAAGCATGGGGTACCCAACTGCACAGTTTAGACGAATATACCATCTTCCGAAATCGGATGTTGATGGTCGTATGGGAGGTCTTCAGTACCTCTGCCAGCTCCCGTGGTGTTTCACCAGGCTTGGTCGATAGAACGTGTTGTAGTGCATCATCTTCAACCTTACGGAGTCTGCCACTTCTGGCCACATCTGGCCCTTACACCAGTGTTGAATTTCCTGTACCAGTAATAGCGAGTACTCTGTCCGATAATATCGTCACCAAACAAGTTTCGCAATTCTCCAAGAGCTTCCGTTACTTTCACGCCATTCAAATACTCATAGAGCAATATTGCACTCACATCTTCCTTCGATATCGCCGTCGTATCGTCGCCGCGTGCAACTTACAGTAGCGAACAAAAGTATTTGGCGAAACACTTTTTCGACCATAATATTTGTTCTGCTAGACCAAATCGGGTCATTTTGGGATATGATATGTGTTGATTAGTGGGTCACAGCGCCGCATAGCTTGTATTTCGCTCAGAGCGAATTTGTCTTTCGAAATGGGCCATATTCAAGAGTCGCCAATTATTGCCCATTTGTTTGCTGCATGTATTAATGTTTTTCTTGTGATTTTTATGGGTTTTGTGATGTGTAGTGTGATAATAAGTCAATCTTAGGTTTTCCGAAATTGGTAAAAAGGCGGATATCCCTGTTGGAGCTCGCCAGGCGGCCGTGAACATGATGGAATCCGGAATGCGCGTCACCTGAAGATCCGACTCCAGTCCATTTCAGCTATCCTGCAACGTTATAAGAAGACTGGGACCGTCGAGAACAGTCCGCGATGTAGTAGGCCTCGTTCCACTACGTTGCGTCAAGATAGACGCATCCTCCGTCGATCTCGTGCTGATCCCACCTTGACTGCTATGGACATCGCCACCGAATTCCGCGACAGCGGTGACCTGAACGTCAGCCGAATGACCATCTCCTGTCGTCTCATTGCTGGTGGATTGAATGGAAGACGCGCCGCCAAGAAACCGCTCATCGGAGCCAAGAATCGACGAGCCAGAGTTCGCGCACCGTCATCGACACTGGACCGTGGCGGACTAGAGTAAGGTGCTGTTCACCGACGAGAGCAAGTTTAACTTGTTCGGAAGTGATGGCAACCGATACGTACGACGGCCGTGTTTCCAGAGATTCAACCCCCAGTTCATTCAGCCGACTGTCAAGTACGGAGGAGGATCGCTCATGGTTTACTGCGCCTTCTCTCGCAATGGAATGGGCCCCATCATCAAGACTGACAGAATAATGACCGACCAGAGCTACCTACACGAACATGCTCATCAACGATGTCTTCCCATGGGCAAACCAGAACATGCCATCCGGATGGATCATGCAGCAAGACAACGACCCGAAGCACACCTCCAAAGTAGCAATGGCAGCCTTCCAGGAGCAACAGGCCACACTTCTAGACTGTCTAAGCCAATTTCCAGACCTCAACCTCATCGAGCACATGTGGGAGGAGCTGGAGAGACGATGTGCGAAGAAAACCTGCCGAAATAGGGCCCAGAAGTTCGACCAGCTGTCTGCGGAATGGGCAAGAATTCCGCAGGTCACCGTCGAGAAGCTAGTGGACTCGATGCCGGCCCGCTGCGCAGCAGTTATTAAGTCTCGTGGTTATCCCACTAAGTATTAGTTATTGTTTTGTCGTTTTCTCGTACTTGTTTTCTGTTATCGTTGCATTAAATGAATGTGATGCACACCTACTTTGTTGGTCAATTTGTATGATCTTTGCGATTAAGCTCGGTACCTCATCTGTGTTAAGATTTCCGATCAATCTGCATATGGGTCATGTTTACAACTAAATAACACATATCATATCCCAAAATGACCCGATTTGGTCCAGCAGAAAAAAATTCTGGTCGAAAAAGTGTTTCGCGAAATACTTTTGTTCGCTACTGTATCTTCACCACAATAGCGTACGTTCTGTACTTGGAATCTATTCTTTCGTGCACAGCACTCTTGGATGTTTACGTCACCGCAGGCCCGCAGTATCTTGCATTACACACACCACATACGGTTTTTTCCGGAAAATTTCTTTACAAACTGATATTTTAAGCGGAGTGCGTAAGCGGTTGCGCAGAATTTTAAATTATTTCGCCCACAGTTTAAAAAAGATTGTAAAACAAACAAAAAAGAAAGCTTAACCATGGAAGATTAGTTTAGAAAAAATAGTTCAGTACTTTTTGAACTTTTTTACTATTCTTCGCGGTGGAATAGCAGAAAAGTTCAAAAGTAATAAAAATATCTGTTTCCGGAGAAAGGAAATTTTAGAACTTCTGAAATAAAAGCCGGTTTTCCGTCCCTTGCCAATCTTTTGGGGAATTACTGAAGAAACGCCTATGAAAAAAAAAGGCTCAAGAAAAATACCTACGAAAGGAATGTTAAAATATTAAAAATACGTAAAACTGTCCACATCATTCTTACCTAAATAATATTGCTTAACTTCGATTCTCATCCTCGCTTACTATAGCTGCGATATAGCTTTAGGTTTAGGGATGCAAATCTCTAACAATTTCTGTTAATTTCTTTTCCATGCCTTCACAATAAATGCATTAATTTATCAAACATAGCAAAGAAAATACACAGAATTACGATGGGTATTTTAAGTAAAGGGTAAGTCTCACGTACATACATGGTAAGAGATAAAAAAGTTGTGCGAGAGAATCCTAAATTCCTATAAGTTTGTAAATATGGATAACTGCTGCACGCTGCAACAACACTTGGAAATATGCGTACCATATTAAGACATCAAAATTATTTAAATTACAGGAGCATCGCTTAGCTATTCTGTAATTCAAATGAGCTGTTACAAATAAAACTGATTTGCAGTGCTGAAATCAGAATTTTTATTTCAGTGAGCGGGTCGGCGGTATAAGAATATTGCTTCACAAACATAATTTGACCTAAAAATGTTTTCTCAGTGCTTTGAACTTTCCCTAAGCATTGAGGATGCTTTCCTTTTAAAAAATGACATTTAATGATTTGGCCTCTTTATCTGTATATTTTACATTTATTCCTAGGCAAACATTTTATTCGCTGGGTACAGTGTTCCACATAAATTTTACAGTACGTTATAGTTTTTTGTTTTTTCCCAGTTTCTTCCCTAAGTTTATAATTTAGCCTCTTATTTCTCAGTCTTGCTGGACCTCGGTCCACGTGCGATCCAGGGTCCTGAGAATCCTCTCTCCCTTTTCCACTCATGGTTGAGGACAGGGGAGAATTCTCAAAGTTTTGGTGTATCGAAGGTTATTTAAAATCAGACACACCTTTACCCATATATGGTTAATATAGAAAAAATAACAGGTGGAAATTAAATATTTTTCTACCACGACAGAGGTAAAAACAGGTAAGACCCTCTTAACATGGTGCGTGACACGGAAAATTCAAGTGCGAAGTGAATTTTTAAACGCGAGAAGAACCCCAAAGAAGAATTTCTTCAATAGACTTCAACTATACGAATAAAATTCACGGATTACCTATTGAACAAGGGACTGGAACACATACCATAGGACCTGATATCATATACGGAAAGTTCATCTGAAGCCAGGGGAACATGGTTTTTATAGTTTAATAGCTTCTAACTAACTTTTATGATTCAGTGAAATAGACTGGTATGATATACTGCAATAATGTTTGCAATTCTTTTCACTTCACTTAGAACATAATGCAATTACTCAATAGTTCACAATTTAAATGACTTATATACACTGAGTGCCATAATCTGTTTTCTTCCCTTACTGAGATGTCCCTTTGCGATCTTTAGGCTTTGGTTGTTTTCAATTGCTTTCCTCACTAGTTCACAGTTGAATTTTCTTACGTCTTCAGTGATACTTTTTCGTACTGTCTTGCATAGCTCTATATATTCCACTTTGGAAGTCACATCTTCTTTAGTTGTCCTCATCTCTCTTCTTTTTTGCATCAACATTTTCGTTTTTCCTGATAATTTATTTACATGCAACTTGTTCTTAGACCCAGCTAATTTTGTTGCTGTTTCCATAAGAGCTTTGGTTACTTTTCTGTTAACTTCAGAGATGTCCACTTCTTCCGATGTTAGGCCTTCTAAAGCAGAGAACCTGTTCTTCAGTTCCAACTTGAAGGTATTATGGTGTTTTTTAAGGTTGGTTATGTCAATAGATTTTGTTTGTCTTATGAGCTTGCCACGTTCAAGTTTAGTGTTGAGGTGCATCTTACATCTCACCAATCTATGGTCACTACCTGTGTTGAACTTGTTTAGCACACTGCAGTCTTCTATGACGAATTTTTTGTTACACATAATAAAATCAATTTCACTTGTTGTCCCATTTGGATGTCTCCATGCCCATTTCCTGTGTGGCTTTTTCTTGAAGAAGGAGTTCAAGATGAAAAACCCTTCTGCCTCTGCAAACTCAACGAGAGTATTTCCACGCTGGTTTCTGTTGCCGAGACCGAATTTACCTAATGAAGTTTCATTCTGTTGCCGTTGCCCTATTTTTGCATTGAAATCTCCCATAATTATTTTCAAGTGCTGCTTACCTTTATTATTTAGATGACAAAGTTCCTCATAAAATTCTTCAATTTCTTCTTCAGGACGACTTGTGGTGGGTGCATAAGTTTGAATAATCTGAGCCTGGTATCTTTTCGAGAGTTGGATAACAAGCCGTGCAGCTCTGTCAGAGGAACTTTCAACTTCTACAACTTTATCCTTCAGTTTCTTGTTTATTATAAATCCAACACCACTAGTTCTGCCAGTATCTGTCCCACGATAGTAGAAGAGATGTCCACTTTTCAGTTCGATGAGATCTTCTCCTTTTCTCCTTACCTCACTTAGCCCCACGATGTCCCACTTGATCCTTTGTAGTTCCTCTTCCAATTCAAGAAGCATTGAATCAGAAGATAGGGAGCGTCCATTGTACGTTGCCAAGGTCAGCATAAGATGGCAGCCTAGTCCGGTCCTCCGGGGATTCTTAGCACCCTCTGCCTTCATGTCGCACTGGCCGCTGCCTTGGCCAGGTGCATTCCAGCTGCCGGAGACTGAGGGCCAAGATTTAAGTTGTGGAGTCATTTTGGAGTGGTTTGGCCATAACTCACCACGCTGGCCAAGCGGGCTGGTGAGTGTGGGATAGAATTTCCTCTAATCCCGATGGTAAGAGTGAAAGATTTCTACTCCAAATTATATGAAAGGGATGATACATGCACTCCAGACATCATGAAAGATACCAATACCAGAGTTCCTCCAGTCCTTCCAGCAGAAGTTGCACATGCAATCAAGAACATGAAGCGGGGAAAAGCTCCAGGAGAAGATGGAATTACTGTAGACATCATACAAGAAGCAAGTGGAGAAATCGAAACAGTACTCGCCCAAATTTTCACTCGATGCCTTAATGAAGGAAAGATTCCTGAGGATTGGAACACCGCTACAATGATCCTGCTACATAAGAAAGGTGACATTGAGGATCTCGGAAACTACAGACCTATCAGCCTCCTATCAGTAGTTTATAAAATCTTCACTAAAGTTCTTTCACACCGCTTGAAGGTAACACTGGACATGGCTCAACCGAGAGAACAAGCTGGATTCAGGAGTGGCTACAGCACAATAGATCATATCCATGTGCTGAGAGAACTAATTGAAAGAGCGAGGGAATATGAACTTCCATTGTGCATGGCTTTTATCGATTATGAAAAAGCCTTTGATTCGGTGAAACCATCAGCAGTTACAATGGCTCTGAAAACCTGCGGTATTGAAGATGCATACATTAATATTATTAATAACATCTATGAAAATGCAAGTGCAAAGATTAGGCTGTTTGAAAATACAACACACATAAAAATTGGAAAGGGAGTGAGACAAGGTGACACCATATCTCCGAAGCTCTTTAATGCCACATTGGAGGGTGTTTTTCAGTCACTGAGCTGGGAAAACAAGGGGATAAAGATTAATGGAGATTATCTAACCCACCTTCGTTTTGCTGATGACGTAGTCATTTTTGCAACTAGCCCATCAGAGCTGCAGAGTATGATCCAGGAACTTGCTGACAAGAGTAAAGAAGTGGGATTAAAAATGAACTTTCAGAAGACAAAAATGATGTTCAATGCTTTTACAAGAAATGAAGATTTATCGATTGATGGAGAAAAGCTGGAGATAACAGACACGTACGTTTATCTTGGACAGCAGATATCAAGTGAGGGTCACATTGATGAAGAAATTAATCGGCGTACAAAACTTGCCTGGAGAGCTTTTGGAAGAAACAGCATAATTTTCAAGAGCAATATGCCATTATGTCTTAAAAGAAAAGTGTTTGATCAATGCATCCTTCCAGTGCTTACGTATGGTGCAGATCGTTCAGCACATTAAGTTTGCCGAATAAGAAAAATTAAAGAGTTTATTCTGATCATTTTTTCAGGTTGCACACTTTTCACGAGTTTCTATTTGAGATGGTAAATTGAAAAAAATAAAAAATTATTCCACAATTAACTCCAAAACGTGTAACTGAATAGCTTTCAAAACTAGTTTTCAAATTAACAGCTTTGAAACTAACTCTAAACATTTGCAAAATCAGTCTATAGGTTTTTTAATATCTTCCAAGAACAACGTTTCTGTCTTTTTTTTTTTTTTTTAGCTATAACGTAATTTTCTTTCCGCTGTAACTCAGTCCTTACGTCAGTAATTACGTTATGTGTGCTAAGTTAATGCAATATTAGAAGGTACCCATACACCTTACAAGAAAGAGGTCAAGTAGTACTTACAAATACTTTTATTGTACTTGCATGGGTTGTACTCCACACTCACATATCGTTTACTGGCTTAATCGATACAGTATCAGTGATTTAACATCCAAACACAGTATAACAGCACGTCTATCATCAATAACATCAATCCCTTTAAACAACCGCTGCATTGCCTTTTTATCTATCGTTCTTATCCGGCAACACGTACGCCACTCTTGTTATGACCTCAGTGTGTTGCCAACATCATTCTCGTTTGAGGGAAAATACATAACCTTAAGGTTTGAAAATGTCTAAGAGAACAAACTCAGATTTACAGAGAAAAAGAAACTCAAAAGGAAAGCTAAAATGTAATATACGTTACATAGCAGGGAGACATGTCACGGTTTTAGGACTTCAACGTGCACGTAATTCGTTTCAGAGGGCAAGAACGCTGATAATCATTTCAGGAGATCTCCAAAACATATGCCGTTGATGAAGAATTGCGAATTCAACTCTTTCAGTTGTTTTCGCACGTGTATGAAATTGAGAATCGTCTTGATTTCAACGGAAATATTCTGTGTTTACTGGAAATTATAGATCTTACTTTGTCTTTAAGGGTTACCTAAAGTGCTGCAGTATTGGCAAACTGCCCACATTCCCAATAATGTTCTCGTATAAGCTTGTTAGAAGCTGACGCTCTGGCCTCTGATTATTCGTTAGAAATTGGACCCGGGATCGTGAGTCAAGGGTGTTGTACTTGTCTGATGTGGCTGGTTCTGACCCTTCCCTGGAACCTGTGCACCTAAATTAGGAACGAGCGATTTCTTGCAGTCCTAAGAGTTGCACATTGTGGTCGTTGACGCCCGTCCCGAAAATCCACGAACGTATCAAAACGACTTGAGACGTACTAGAGGTGAAGCATGTGTCAAGACGAAAAATCTGCAGCGATACATTCCCTCGGTGTAGCTTAGTTGGGAGAGCAACTTTTTCTGGAGCAAGGAGATGCGATTTCGTCACCGGTAAATTTGTGTTCTCACATTGATACACGATTGTGGGAAATGGATCGACTGTACTTTGGGTTCTTCGAAAAATGGGAGATGTTTGTTCCGCGCGTCGTCTGGAATTAATGAAAAATTCCTTCTTCGCTCTAAAAAAAATAAGGAAAAAAATTAAGAGGGAGATAAAGCGAAGCACAGACTACATATCTGCAGCAATACATTTCGTCGGTGTAGTTTAGTCGGTTAGAACAACTGGCTCTGGGTGAGGAGGAGCGGGCAATTCTGTGAAATTCACAAACCTCATGATGCTTTGCTCGGAAAAAAGCTCAGAAGTGGAACTTTTTGTTTTTGGCAAAGCAACATCTGGAATTATTTCTCTCCATATTTAACAGCACTCTTGCTTATAAACAGTGCTTTTTTCCTGGAGAAAAAACTTCCAGAACAATTAAAAATAAGTTGCTGTGAAAGGGAGTGGTTGACCGAATAAAAAGCAAATCAATTCCTTGAACGTTGTTTTTTAGACCTTTTAAGCCATATAATAAATTATTATATTAAAAAACAAGAATTCTGTAACAGTTTTATAATACATAGCACATGCTTAAATTAAAAGCTCTGTCAAACTTACCAGCAAATAAGAGTTAATGATTTAATGTTTTACACTAGGGATTACATTACATTGGGAAACAGAAGGGAGCTTTATTTTGATCGTAAAATACAATCAAAATGTTGTTCGACTCTTCAGATATTTCCTCTTCCCATGAGCTTCGCCAGAAAAAAATCGAAAGAGTAGCCTGGTACTCTTTGTAGATACTTTACGCTTTCATATTTTGCATGCCAAGATCTTTATGGGTGTCAAATAAACGAGTCATTCGATACATTTATTTAAGTACAACACATTGCATTTATTCGCGTCACTCACGACCACAACAAGCCACAGACAAAGTGAAATGACAACAAACCATCAGGTATACTAATTCCTAACATTGAGGGGTATTTAGGTAGATGGATTAATGAATATTATTGTCGTAAAACCAATGAAAGAAGATATGGGAGTCATAAAAGTAAATATTTACCAAACTTTGGGGGAGGAGATAGTAAGTATTTTGATTGTTTAGTTTTTCAAAACCAATATATATATACACTGAAGAGCAATTGAATTAGAGACAGCTGGCGTTATGCAAATGTCGCGCTATGGCCGGCCCTGTGAACGGAAACGACATGACGTATGCAACGATCCGACAATATAAGGAGTGATGCGACGGGAAGCAGTAGGAGTTGGACGCAGTATGGGTAAGACGAAGGATCTAAGCGCATTTGATCGTGGGCAAATTGTCTGGGCCCGACGAATGGGTCACAACATCTCGGAAGTCGTGCAAGCATTGAAATTTTCACGAGCCCCACTGTGTCACGGGTGCACCGTGAGTACATCGAATCCGGTAAAACCATCCCTGCAAGGACCAACTGCCGTGGACAACAGCGTGTGGATGAGAGGAGTCATCGTCGGCTACCTCGCATTGTAACAGCGGATAGACGGGCCACAGTGCAAGAAATCACTCCACAAATTTAACGCTGGTGCACAAAAACGTGTAAGCAGCCACAGCATCCAGAACCATCTCCTCGCTATGGGGTACAGAAGCCATCGTCCCACGTGAGTACCGCTGCTGACCGCACATCACAGGGTGCAAAGATTTGCATGGGCGCGGAAACATCGCCACTGGACCCTAGACATGGGGGGAAATGTTGCCTGGACTGATGAGCCAAGATTCACGTTGGTACATGCGGATGACAGGATACGAGTACGGCGCAAACCACATGAAGCGATGGATCCTTCTTGCCAGTAGGGTACTCTTCAAGCTGGTGGGAGTGACATTCTCGTCTGAGGACTGTTTACGAGGACTGAAATGGGACCTCTGGTACGTGTGACATCGTCGTTCACAGGTCAACGTTACCGGGATATCCTGGACGACCATCCATTTGTTCCCGTTTGTGAGTCTTCAACATCCCAATGGGAACCTTACCCTGCAACAAGACAATGTACCGAGCCATCGCTCCCGAATTGTATCCGAATGGTTGGATGAGCACTCCACCGACGTTACTTCACTTTCTTGGCCAGCTAGGTCACTTGACCTCAATTGCATCGAGCACATCTGGGATGCCATCGAGAGAGATGTTCGAGGCTCTGACCCCCCTCCATAAAATCTTCGTGAACTGTGGGAGCTTGTTCAGGGGTCGTGGATCCGTATGGCTTCCCAACGCTTCCGGTGTCTTGTCGAATCCATGCCGAGACGGATCGCCGCCGTCATCAGGGCGAAAGGTGGTGCTACACGTTACTAGACAGGGATCTCAAATTCAGTTGCTCTTTAGTGTATATATTTTTATAAATCATTCGGATTTAGACGAACTTAAGAAATGACCCTAATAACACCGCTGAAATGTGATTTAGCTACGAAAGTCTATCTGCGAAGCTGAAATCTGACCTCAAGGTAGAAAGAAAAGCTGAATTGCAAGTGTGTTACTGAGAGGGATTGGAAACTTTTGGTCTAGAATACTTACGGGTTGCACCCAATCGCGTTATACATAATTTTAAAGCTCTCATCATTAGCAGGTAACCCCCACTCCATCCTCTTATACATCATTTTAAAGCTCTCATCAATAGCAGGTAACCCTCACTCCATCCTGTTATATATCATTTTAAACCTCTCATCAATAGCAGGTAATCTCTCATTGTGATGTTCGAGAGAAATTACGTTTTTACTAGGACGTAATAATTTTATAGCATCAAAAATTCATTTTTGTAATGGCTTTTATCACAACAGGTTCCCCTAATTTATGCTGATATGCAATGAGATATTGTTGAGTTAATGTAGAACGTAATGAAATAATGTTCGTCGGTAGTTCAGTAAAATATATTGTTGAGTAACAATGAAATTAACTATTGTTGCGTCACTTCATGGGACAAGCATTAAAAATCGGGTCAACAATGGTTTTGACTACTCCCGTTTGTTTTCGTTACATCGATTTTTTTTACTTGGGATTTACTTTTCTATTGTGGGGAAGCAAGCATGGGATCCGCAATTGCCTGGCCAAAATACATTTTGCTCACAGTTTCGCCTCATAACATATTTCATTGTGACAACGTCATCCCCTTCTTTGTGACATAGTTACAAAATCCGGGCTTCTAATATAATGCAGCAAACCAAGCAAAATATCCTTACTTTATACGTGTACTGGGTTTCGAACCCAGGCTGAGCAGTGGGAGGTACAACAAGTCCAAGAAATAAACCACTTGGCCAGCCAGTGAATATCTTCATGGTGACAAAAGTTCACCAGTAAAGTGCGTAAAATTACGTTATTGTTTTTTATACTATTGCATTTAATCATCTGCAACAGTTCTTCAAATATAATTTCTACATATACATGTAGAAAGGAGGCTTATCACAGGGTTTCTCGAAATAACTGAAACAGCTCAAAAGAATCTTCATAAAAATACTGTGATAACAAATCTCCAATACGCAAAAATGGTCAATCTAGCAAAATTCTGTTAAGCAGTTGCGCTGTGAGTAAAAATGAATATAGGAACTCATGAGAGACGGAAAAAGAGAATTAAAAACAAGAGTCTTAATGTCCTTAAGTACTTTCGTACTATTGAATACCAGCCGCAAATATCGCACATTTTGCACAACATCTGCAAGAAACATGGCATTTCATTTGGCGAGTCCTCCAGTAATCTTTTCCAGCTGATGCGCAGAGATTGGGACGTCAAGCCTGAGAATGAAAAATATGGTGTGTATTGCATACCATTAAAGAGTCTGAGCTCAGAGTTCAACGATAGCTGGTATATAGGCTCGACCCTTCGGAGCCTACGTATTCGTACAGACGAACACCGATATTCAACCCGAACAGGTGCCTCTAACACTGCTGTGGCCCGCACAGTTCAGGAGGGAACCCCACCCCCTCATGGAATGATGCATATATTCTTCTATGCACCAATAAAAAAAAAAAAAAAAAGATCTACATTGTTTGCGGAAGCATTGTTCATCCATCACTATCGTGGGCGGTGCTGTAACGATGACATTCCCACTGCTTTGCCATATGTTTCGAAATACAGTTTATATTAAAGAAAAAAATCAAGATTTAAAAACTCCACTACACAATCAGTTAACTTAATCTAATACTACCTTTCAAAGACGGAACTACGTAGCATCAGAAGTTAGACTGGAGGGATCAATCGTCATCAACTAATGAACATCATTGTACATCATGATGTTAAGACACTGACACTTTATAACTTCGCACTAAGTATGTTCAAATGCAGTCTTCACTTGATGATGCAATGGTCGCTCTTGTGAAAGATCTCGTGTTTGTATTTTTTAACTTGTAAATTTTTTAATCATTAAAGATTTTAACTATCGTGATTTAGACAGCAAATTACACTCGATCTTTAGTCTTAATGTCCGTTTGGCGAAAAAACAGTTGAAAATTCTTTTATCATTTTAAATAATTATGTTGTAGTTGAAATAAATCAACATAGGCTCCGAACAGAAAAATTTACTAATAAATGAATATTTAAAATTATTTTTTACAAATAGACACATGCACGTAATTCTTGACTGCTGCTAAAAAAGGAAGTCATTAAATTAAAAAAAAAGGCTCCGATAACGTCTTGTTGAATATAAATAAACACAGAAAAATAAAAAGGAAGTGTGCCAAGAAGTTGCTTTTTGAAAGAAAAATAATTCCTTATCCAATGAAATAAGAATATGGAATAATATTTTGTTATCCATTACGATTGCTTTGGAAAAAAAAATCATAAAATTGAGGAAAAGAGAGAAATGGAGGAGGAATAAAAATATAATCCGAAGTAAAAATATAAAGAAAATTCTAGATATAATTTAATGGCGAAAATAATTGAGAAATCAAAAAAGAAATAGGAAAAATAAGGTACTGTAAATACAAACCAGAAAAAAAAATCGGGGAATAAAGCTACTGTAATAATAAATTAGTTAGAAATTTCTAGACAGACGGAAAATATATCCAATCTGTTTAAGTGGCGAAGGAAAAAGGAAATGAGCTCCTTGAACCAGCACGATTAGAAATGAAAATATAATATAGTTACATACAGAAAATTGCGAAGCAGAAAATAATGCTGGTTTGGAGAACGCAATGAGAAAAAAATTGCAAAGTTTTTTTTTCTATTAGATTCAATACTAAATAATAAAGTCAACATCTAGTTTAGCAGATTAAGCGGACAAAAAATAGATGTAAGCGTAAGGCTTCTGGGGATTAAGTAAAGAAAATCGGAAATAACAGAAGTTTACTAATTCGATTTAAAACCAGAGAACGACGAATGCTGAAATGAAACTTTGATCATTTCATTAAGACCAAGAAAAGGATATAAAAATCCTAACTAAAGAGAAAATGAAGAGTACTGAAACAATAATCCAACTATCCCCTATAGTAACAGAAGAAAACAAAATCTTTCTTGGGAATTACAGGACTTCAGTAAATAATCAGGTAACTAACTACCGGTCTATGTGACCGTCATTAAGGTAAAAATACAATTTCTTCCTCTTTCATTTGTGTACTGATTAACACGAAGAAAAATAGCCGCGAAAATTTTACTACATGTTAATCATTAAAGAAGATAGACGCTTCCATCAGTAGCAAACATTGGTTCATAAGCCTACGCCAGGTACGAATCACAAAAAATAGATTCCAAGCAAGTCCTTCAACTAAGTCAAATGGAATTCTACTGAAGTCATTAATCGACCGTATTGCCACCTACCTTAAGGCAGAAGCTTCACCACGTATGCGCAATATGCAGGGCCCGATTTATACAGAATCGGGCTCTAGGCCCAACACAAGATGAGGCCGCCACCCATCCGCATCCTTGAAAGAGAAAGTACATTTATCGCCACTAAATGTCATCAATTAATTTAAAAGGTTGATTTAACAAGTGAGACGCTGTGTGGGAAAAAATAGGAAATATCTACTTTTATTAAATCTGAATATTAGCAAGGAAATACGCACTTAAGTAAAACACGCACTAAAATCTAAGTATAATTATTTTTGATTTTAGTGCGATTTTAGTGATTTTATTCCAAACTATTAAATAGTGTTTTACTTTTATGGATAAGTAAAACACTATTTAATAATATAGTATTGCTATTTTCGCATTTAATTATTAATTAGAATATCGAATTAATATTAATATTAATTATTAATTCAAATATTAATTAATGCGAAAATAGCAAAACTAAGTTATTATAAAACACTATAATAACTTAGTATTGCTATTTTCGCATTTAATTATTAATTCAAATATCCACAGATGTTAAGTTATTCATCCCTTTTTAATTTTATTTTTGACCAATGAACATTATTTAGACTTGGTGCAGACTAGTTTTTATGGGGATAAGGTGAACTTCCATGTAGCTGATTAATCAACTGTGATGCGTTCAATGTTATAGTAGAATAATTCTATTAACAGAGGAATGATACTTAGATTTGAGCACATATGCATAACTGGATAATTCTCACACTCATAAAAGTACATTTTTCAGCTCATTAATTCACTTAATTCAGACCCAAACAATTTTACAATCTGATACTTTACAATACGAAATACTCAAAGCTTCTACAAAGTGCCTTAGCAATGCAAAACGTCTCTAGAGGTGTATAGTAATAGGAAGGCAGCACATTTATATAATATCTCATTCGCAAGTTTCAGATGAAAGTGACAAGACATGACATCACTGAACTACAATTGAAATGAGGTGGTAGTGAAAGAGCCGTGTAAAAAACACCAGTATTAATCTTTATTTCAGGAAAAGAAAAAAGGCCCCCCCCCCCCAAAATGTTTTTACCATTGATAATAAATTAATAAAAAAGCATATTTTTTTTTTCTTTTCGAATTGTGGTTTTGTGCCCCCTAAAATGCAGGGGCCTAAGCATAAATCAGGCCCTGGCAATATGCACCATATTTTTTTACTCCCCCTTAGTTTAATTGTTATTAAGCGATGATTAGGTTATAATTAGTTCTCATTCCCCACTCATAAGCTCCGCCATTTTTTTTTGATTGAAGGTTTAACGACCACTATGAGCAACTTAATGGGCTATAAGAAGTCGCACGTCCCTAATTTAGGGCCATTGGTTCCAGGGAAGGGAGGGAGCCAGTGCCGTAAGACAAACACAACATACGTGCCTCACCGGGATTCGAACCCGGACCCTTCTCGGACGAACTGTCATTAGCCAGCGCTTAGACCCCTGCACAACCAGGGCGGCCTCCGACATTGTTTACGCAACTATTCTTAAGAGGAATCTGTGAGGTTAACGAGTTTCCTTGGACTTGATTTTCTACGGATAGGAATCCAATTTTCAATGCTTCCAGTTTTTGTTTTGCAAGTTTTAGTGACAGATTGGATGAATATATACACTGACTAACATGAAGAGAAATAGTAACGAAATTTTGAGAACATGTTAATAATTTACGGAAAAGAAGATCGACGCTTCAATCAGTAGCAAACGTGGGTTTTATAAGCCTACGCCTAGTACAGATCACAAAAGACAGATTCCAACCAAGTCCTTCAACTATGCAGTGGCGTTACTACCACCCCCTCCGCCCCCCGCGGGGTCTGCGAATGTGAGGGGAGAGCGCAGATAACGAAGGGGCGTATTGCAACCGCCAGTTATATTTTTATGAAAAAATCCGAACACGCACAAAAACAAACCAACAAACCCAAATATTCATATTTTTCTTTAAGATATATTTGGCTTTGCCTAAATAAATGTCAAGTTCCACTTTTAAAAATTGGATGTCCTACAGATTGAAACTATTCGGCCATTTGTCTCTGGATTGTACGTAATATGATCACTTTGCTGCGGGTTCTAAAACGATCGCACTCCAATCGTTCTCTCTCTGCAATCTCTTTCTGCTTACATCGGTTCGCGCATCGTTTTAATCCTGATTGGATGATTGATAACATTGCCTTATGTACTTCTGTCCCAAATATAAATTGAAAAGTTAAAACTATGAGGCCCTAGGAACCCCGCTTACTTTTTCAGATACTCTCCCTGATTTCCTGACTCACCACACATATTCACACACCGTGAAAAACATACTGTACTTAGGGGTGCTGAAGTAAAACATGCGGGGAGCGCACGTTGTGCTAGTTACGTCACTACAACTAAGCCAAATGGAGTTTTGATGATGTCCTTAATCGACGGCATTGCCACCTAAGTTAAGGCAGAAGCTTCTCCACGCTTGCGCGACATGCACCATATTTGTTTATTTCCTATGGTTTACTTTGGGCAATTGTTCTTAAGCAATGACTAGGTCACTATTAGTTCTCATTGCCACTCATGAGCGCCGACATTCATTACGTAACTTAAGAGGAATTCGTGAGGTTAGTGGGCTTCCTTGAACTTTATTTTCTATTGTAGGTATCCAATTTCCGATCCTTCGAGTTTTTGTTTCTTACGTTTCAGTAGCAGATTGGATGAATATATATGTATATATATTTTTTTGCTTTCTGGGGTTTAACGTATCCCATAACCATTTAAGACTATAGGAGATTTCTATTCCTAATTCAAAGCCACTGTATACTGGAAAGTCGGGAAACCAGGTCTCAAAGGGTAAATACAACGTGCTATGTCTTACTCAGAGATTCGAACCTGTACCTAGAAGTAAGAGCAGTTGAGAACCTACCTTGACCACACAACAACTGAAATACCTGGAGGAATATCGGGGATAACTCTTTTGAAACATCTTTATCGGTTATCTGAGAACAATTTAATAGATTAGACTTGCACTGATCAAATATCTCACTTTATACAAATGTTATTCTGAAGAGGTAGGATTTTTGTAATTCGCAGTTCTTTCAAGACACTTTATTCAGCAAAAATGATGTAGATACCATAAATGCTTTGTGACATAAAACATTTTCCAAGTTAATGGAGTCATTGTCGTTTTCTTGCTACACGAAGTTTTCTTTGCCTAAAGCGACTCACTCAGTGGCGTTAATGGGACACATACCGGCCACTGAATTAGAAACTTTTATTCAGTACTGCATTGGACCTTCTTTAGCTCGAATTACAGCACCTACGCGGTTTGGCATAGATTCCATTTGTTGGAGTGCATCTCTGTCCACAGTATACCAGGCATTCACCAGACATTCTCAATGGGGTTCAGATGAGGAGTTTGTGGTAGATAGGGAAGATGGTGAAAGTCGGTATCATGCTCGCTAAATCACTGCTGAACATATATTGCACGATACACACTACCATTGTCGTCCATTAAACAGCCGTATCGCCTGCTGGACACAAAGTCAGAATTGCAGGATGGACTTGATCGGTAACAATGTCCAGATAATCCTTGGAGGACTTCCGACCTTCCAGAAAAATCAACATTGCAGGATGGACTTGATCGGCAATACTGTTCAGATAATCCTTGGAAGACACCCGACCTTCCAGCAAAATCAACATTGTCGGATGGACTTGATCGGCAACAATGTCCAGATAATCCTTGGAGGACACCCGACCTTCCAGCAAAAGAAACATTGCAGGATGGACTTGATCGGCAACAACGTTAAGATAATCCTTGAAGGACACCCAACCTTCCAGCAAAACCAACATTGCAGGATGGATTTGATCGGCAATACTGTTCAGATAATCCTTGGAGGACACCCGACCTTCTAGCAAAAAGCAAAATCAACATTGCAGGATGGACTTGATCGGCAACAATGTTCAGATAATCCTTGGAGGACACCCAACCTTCCAACAAAATCAAAATTGCAGGATGGGCTTGATTGGCAACACTGTTCAGATAATCCTTGAAGGACACCCGACCTTCTAGCAAAAAGGAAAATCAACATTGCAGGATGGACTTGATCGGCAATACTGTTCAGATAATCCTTGAAAGACACCCGACCTTCCAGCAAAAGAAACATTGCAGGATGGACTTGATCGGCAATACTGTTCAGATAATCCTTGAAGGACACCCGACCTTCCAGCAAAAGAAACATTGCAGGATGGACTTGATCGGCAACAATGTTCAGATAATCCTTGGAGGACACCCAACCTTCCAACAAAATCAAAATTGCAGGATGGGCTTGATTGGCAACACTGTTCAGATAATCCTTGAAGGACACCCAACCTTCCAGCAAAATCAAAATTGCAGGATGAACTTGTTTGGCAACAATGTTCAGATAATCCTTGGAGGACACCCAACCTTCCAGCAAAACCAACATTGCAGGATGAACTTGATCGGCTATACTGTTCATATAATCCTTGGAAGACACCCGACCTTCCTGCAAAATCAACATTGCAGGATGGACTTGATCGGCAACAATGTTCAGATAATCCTTGGAGGACACCCGACCTTCCAGCAAAAGAAACATTGCAGGATGGACTTGATCGGCAACAATGTTCAGATAATCCTTGGAGGACACCCAACCTTCCAGCAAAACCAACATTGCAGGATGGACTTGATCGGCAATACTGTTCAGATAATCCTTGGAGGACACCCGACCTTCTAGCAAAAAGCAAAATCAACATTGCAAGATGGACTTGATCGGCAACAATGTTCAGATAATCCTTGGAGGACACCCGACCTTCCAGCAAAATCAACATAGCAGGATAGACTTGATCGGCAACAATGTCCAGATAATCCTTGGAGGACACTCGACCTTCCAGCAAAATAAACATTGCAGGATGGACTTGATCGGCAACAATGTTCAGATAATCCTTGGAGGACACCCGACCTTCCCGTAATATCAGGGGACCCGTATGGTGGCAGAAGGACCTGCTAGACGCCATGAAACCATCTCCAGAAATTTGAGTTGTGTTTACCAGACAGTTGGGTCCATTGCTTCATGGGGCTCTTGTTAACTGTCTACTTACCTTAAGTACAGAACGAGGTGTATCGCTACTCGTCGGACCACATGATTTTTCTTCAGTCTTTCAGTGTCCAGTCATGGTGTTTCTGACGCCACTATAAACGAAGTTTCCAGTTCTTCGAAGAAATCAATGATTTCTGTATAGGCATGCAACTGCCAGTACCGATCCTCTTCAATTCCCAGCGTATAGTTTGCTGAAGTTATGGGTCGAAAACACCCTTCATTGAATGCTTAGGTTAATCGCTGCACACAGGAAGTCCCATTTCTCTGTACCAGCTTTCTCAGACAAGGGAGATCTCTCTGCCACAGTTACGCCTCTTAAACAAGCAATGACGTTTATATCTTTTCACTATGGCCTAGTGAACAACGTTTGTTACTGCCACGGAGGAACCTCAGGTTCGATTCCAGGCAGGTACGAAAGCTCGAACCACTAAATATCCGACGTGCGTCGGATGGGCACGTTAAGCAGTCGAACCACGGGTACTGGTCCCCCGGTAATAAATAGGGACGTTTTCCTCCCCCTTTCTAACTCGATGGAAATAGCTACTTACTGCCACCAGCGGCTAGAAAGTATATGTTACGAAAATTAACAAACAGGTTCTCATATCTATCAGAAACAAAGAGATTTTCTGTTCGAACAGTTAGAGAAGAAAATACGAAGGAAACATTATATATATACTTGATTATGGTAGTTGGCATTTGGATTCCTGATTTTTGTTTTTCAACAGCCTGATAAATTTTTTTCTGGTTTTTTAAGGAATATGGATTTTTTAATTTCATTCAGTTGATCTTGCTAAAATTTCCGTTTTTGTTGTCTATCTTCCTAGACGCCTTAAAGCTGTCTCTATATCTTTGTTCTGCCTCATTGTCTAGTGGGTTTTGAAGCCAATGCAATCTGTCACATTTCTTTTTATTAACAGCTTGTTCACAGATATCATCAAACCATTTGTTTTTCTCTCTGATTTGAAATACAAAGGTATTTTCAGCTGTTTTGGAAATGCGAATCTTAATGTTGTTCCAGAGTTCTTCAACATCTTGGCAACATCCCAATCCTTGAGTATTTAATTTTTGCTCTAGCTCCCTCATGTATTTATTTTTTATTTTCAAAGGAGCTTAGTTTACTTATGTTGTATCTCTTTTGTTTAACATTTCCCTCAAAGAAGGATTTATTTAACTTGATTTTTAGCGTGGCTGATACCAAGAACTGATCAGTACCACGTTCTGCTCTTCTGTAACTCCTTATGGATTTTATACAATTTCTGAATCTTCGACTGATTACAATATGATCTATTTGGTTAATGTTAAATCATCTGGAGATTTCCGAGTTTGTTTATAAATGTTTTTCCACATAAAAGTTGTATTTACATGAATTTATAGTTGTATTTACATTTTTTGAAGCCGCCAGATGCATCAGTCTAAGTCCATTAACACTCATATAGAGTACATATTAAATGCCTTAATGTTTGTGACATTTGAAGAGCAATAAAAATATAAAATAATAGAACGACAAAATATAAGTGCAGATCACCAACTTCTGGTATACACTGAACCGCAGGATCACTGAAGTTTTCTTCCAAAATTCTACCTCTAGTTATAGAACAAGACTAAACAAGCGGCATCGCTGTAGAGAATTATATCGAAATTTTGACGGTGCACGGCAAAACTTCTCAGTAGAAGAACCTGATCCTTAAAAGGGCAGATTGTCTCATCTTTTTCTGAGCATTATGGTACTTCCTGCAAGATTTTAGAAAGCTCACCTGATATTCGATACAATACGGTATTTTCTGCAAAATGTGTGAGAAACTCTCAGCTTTGGAGTAAAACGGTATTATACGCTAGAAGTTATTATTCAGCGCAAATCAATTTCCTGCATTATGTTAGAAAGGCCGTGTGATGTTTGGAAAAATACGGTATTTCCTGAAAAATTATAAAAAAGTTGACCCATTTTTGGAAAAATACGGTATTTCCTGCAAAATGTTAGAAAGGTCGACTAAAGTTTGGCGCAATACAATATTTTATGCAACATGCCTGAAAGATTGTCTCAACTTCGGAGCAAAACGGTATTATTTAGAAAATATTAGTACTCGAGGCGTAACATATTCTTGCAAAATGTTAGAGAGGTCTTCCTAAATATTATATATTAGGATCAATACGGTATTTCCTGCTAAATGTTAGAAAAGGTCGCCTATGCTTCAGGCTATGGCAGCTCCTTCGATCTATTCCGAAGAATGCCTTCTTGGGTAGCAGCGACATTTATTTAATTTTTTTTTTTTTTTTTGCATAACGAAAAAGGAAATGTGAACAGGAACTTAGAATGAGACTAGGGATTGCAAAAACGGCTTTTAGAGAGAATCAAAGACTACTGACATCCAAAAATATAGATCTAAAACTGAGGAAGAGAATTTTAAAAGCATATGTTTAGTCAGTAGCTCTCTACGGTTCTGAGACATGGACATTGACCTAGAGGGAAGTGAAGAGGCTGGAGGCATTTGAGATGCGGAGCTGTAGAAGAATGGAGAAAATAAGCTGACTCGATAGAAAGACTAATGAGAAAGTCCTGGAGAGAGTGGGAGAACCCAGGAATCTGATCAACATGTTAAAAAGAAGAAGAATGTTATGGATGGGACATACATTGCGCCATGGAGGCCCGATTCTGAAAGTTTTGGAAGGTAAAATTCAAGGCAAGAGAGGAAGAGGACGACCAAGGAAGGGTTTTGTGGCACAATTACTCCAATACACTAATACTAGGACATACTATGACTTGAAGAGAACGTCGGAGAATAGAGAGGAATGGAGAGACAGAGTACAACTACTGAACAACCAGTCCTTGGACTGAGTAACCAAGAAGAAGAAGAACGGAAAAAGGTCGCCTCATATCAGGAGGTATTTCCTGCAAATTCTTAGGCGCTTAACAGAAAAAGTAACAAAGATTAACTGTGTGTGCGCGAGTGTGTGTGATTAGCACTTCTGAATCTATTTTTTGTTGTTATTAAAACAGACCATTGTGAGTATAATCTGAACAAAACAACTTCCGTTTTTGCACCATATTTAATAAGACACTATTTAAAACCACTAACATACTAAAATCTTTAATTTACAGTTAAAATACATTATAATATCGTAGTTCAAAACCATAAGACCTTTCGAGCTCGCTACGAGCTCATCCTCAGATGGGGGACTACAAACTAATGGAACAGATATTTAAATATCAAATTCTTCGCCACATGATTGAAAGATGCGCGACAGATATGCGTGTAAACAACCAATGGAAAACTACAAAAATGTTCTGGTGTGAGCTGTCACTTGAGTTCGAATAGTCACTCAAGAAAGCTGGTATCCACGAGTCTGGGGTATAGAAGAGATTTCTTCATTACAATAGGACAGGCCATATTCACGGATAAATAAACTTTCCGCAAATAGTGTGGTGAATTTCGTATTTGTAATGGTGAGGACACAGGACTCTTCCCAAATTGATACATGAGTTCCTTTCGAAGTCAGTCTGGATAGTGCCGTTGTTTGCGCACCCATTTTGACATTGTATTTATGTTCCTTAATGAGAATAAGTTAGAAAAAGATTCGAGTTACAGAAAAGAAATGGCGCTTCAGCTTGAAATAGCAAGCTGCGGCAGAAAAGCTTCCGCATTATTTCCCTTAATTAATCATTTATTAGAAGACTAAAAGCCCCTCTTATCCAATTCCTGCTTCAATTCGGATAACGGAAAATTAAAAATCGCAATTTGAAATGAAATTAGAGCTACAAAACGAATGGTTTAGCTATGGACTGAAATTTTAAGCTGAGGCAGGGAAGAGTGCGTGCAAAAGATCTTTTTAATTAGCCATGCATGTGGCATTTCCCAGTCATCCACGCTTGTAACAGGTCAAAAGGGGGTCTATCTCTCAGCGAATACCTTCTTTAGTAATTAATCAAAACTCGTTCGCGGTGTAAGCGAATCAGAAGGCTGATTGACTATTGCCGGTGGTTCTAGAAATCTACAGACTATCACGCACGATATCTGCACTGTTTGAACAGAAGATTTGCGATATTCCAGAAATCAGCAGGAGCTTTGCGAAATGCGTTGTTCTTCGAGACAACATCGCGTCCTCGCATCGCTTGCGGGTCTTTCCGATGTACACCAATTAGTAACGGCATCAACTAAGTAGCTTCAGGCTACGGCAGCTCCTTCGATCTATTCCGAAGAATGCATTGTTTAGCAGCGACATTTAATTAAGTCAGTTTTTGATCCGACAAACCCGAACAATTTGTACGCTCCGTAGCTTTGGAAGAGAGTACTTCTCTTATTTTCGATCAGACGGAAATTCATTCGGGCAAAGTCAAACTGAATAATAGCTTAAAAATTTAGGGCAGATAACACCTCAGAAATTTAAGAATTTCTAACCTGTCGCAACTGTGAAAGACGGCATAAGTCTGTGAAACGTAGCTACGAAATACAAGCGCAGTCTACAGGCGACTGTGTTGCACGGGGTAGTTCAAATATGTCAAACAAGTCATCACTCTTTCCACGTTGTCACGGAAAAATTCTCATTGGCAGCCACCGGGAATCAAACCCAGAAAACCCAGGGTCTTCGAGTTACGCGTCGAACATGCTACCACTGCACCATAGCGACCTCAAATTCTCCAGACTCACATACGACTTACTGCCAAACCACATGGTAGGTTGCTTCTTGGAGCCCCGCACAATGCTGGGGATTCACCAAAGATGGAAAGTAGCAACTGAACAAATAACTAGGAGGCGAATGACTAATTAGTACACACAATTCAAGTGGATTAGGAACATCAAACATAAGTCATTGCTCTTTTCACGGTTTATAAGTGTGGTCTTTCCACTGTGATGCAGTGGTAGCATGTCCGGCGCGTAACTGGAAGACCCTGGGTTCGATTCCCGGTGGCGGCCGATGATAATTTTTACGTGACTTACTTATTAACGTGGAAAAAACAATACTTCTGCTCGGTGTTCCTAGTCCACGTCAATTGTGTGGATTTATTATCCAAATATGGCTTCACTTTTACGGCGCGTTGCGTTGTTTACACAAATTTGAAAATACACCAAGTGATCATTAAATTATGACCACACCTATCAAAATAGGTTGCGGCTCGTTCACCACGTGACGGTTAGTCGACCGACGTAACATATAAAAGGTGAGTGGAGCACTAGGTAGTAAATTTCGGAGCGTAATGGATAAACGGAAGGATTTATCGGACTTTGAGAAATGTTGGACTGTGAGTGCTCGGAGAGCGGATGCCTTGATTTCACAAACATCTGAACTGGTGAGTTGTTCGCGAGCCGCAGTAGTTAAAGTGTACTAGGAAGCGCGAAAATGGTTAAACAAAGACCCGGAGGCAAAACTGCACAGGACAGCGAAAGATTGATGTCAGAGGTGATCGCTGGGTCGGATAACTCGTACAGACCAACAGACGCAGTACTGTTCAACAATTGACTACCCAGTACAACAGAGGTCAACCTGGAACAGTATCTGTCATGACCATTCGTCGCACCCTACACGTATGGGCTATAACAGCAGACGACCCCCGACGACATCCTACGGTTCATCGGCGCAAAACACTGGCCGGCTGCAAAGATCGTGCAAGTTGGACTTCGGATGACTGGTAAAAAGTGCACCGATTTGACGAGACGCGTTCTTCACTCCACTCTGTGGATGGTAACGTACTTATTTGGCCCAAACAACATACTCGATCCACCTTATATGGTCTCCACTGTACAAGACGGTGGTAGCGGTTGTATGGTGTGGTGCATGTTTACCTGGCAAGAACGTAGACCCCTGGTGCATGTGGAAGAATGTATGACTGGTACACACTATTGTGAATTGCTTGCACACCCTGTACACCCAACAATGTTGCACTTTTTCCTGAATGGCAACAATGTCTTTCAAGACGACAATGCGCCGAGCCGCATATCCAATGTTGTGCAGGAATGGTTTAAGGAATACAGTTCAAACTTCCACCATCTCGATTTGTCTCAGAACTCACCAGATATCAATCCCATAGAGCCCTCGTGGGACATTATGGAATAGCATATCAGACATCTGGATAGACCAATCACCTGCATTGAAGGCCGCATTATACACAGCTTGGTTGGCCATACCTCCATACAGCTTCTGACATCTTACTGAATCGATGTAACATCGGATAACTGCTGCACTGAGATGCGAGAAGATGACCTACGAAGTATGTCATAATTCAGTGTGATCATTCAGTGTATACAGTGTCAGAATTAGAAATAAATCTTCTACAAGCCCAGAAGGGTCAGTCGGATTTGCGAATCACTGGTCCGTCAAAATGTCCACTGGTCCGTAAAAGAAAAATCTTGCACGTTTACAGTATACGCAGAAAACAACGTATCATTTCATTAGAGCTGTATGTCACAAATTAAAAGCTACAGAATGTGTACCTGTATGCATGCAAACGAATAATACTACACTCATGGACAATGAAATTTCCGCACCTAGAAGAAACCATGGTACAGCCGCAAAACTTCACAAATAACTAGAGTGTGTGCTGGTATGATGCAAATGATCCACGTTTGGTGCGAGTGCGCATGACCGCACACCCTGTGGTGGAGTATAAAACACGAACTGGCAGCCTTATAAACCGGTGTGTAGTCCATGCCCAATGAAAGCGAAAAGCACCAGCCGACGCAAGCAAGAGTGCAGAGTGACAAGAATGCCGGGTAGACGTCAGAGACGTCAATTTAAGCAACTTACAAACTTCGAGAGAGGCCTGATCATCGGGCTGAAAACCGCAGGGTGGTTCCCGCGCAGTATATCCCGCTACGTGGATCTTTCTGACCATACCGTCCTGCTGTGTTGGGAGCAGTGGACACGTGACGGCACTGCCACACGGCGGAGCGACTCCGGACGGACACGGAGGACCACCGCTAGAGATAATCATCTGATCGCGCGCCAGGCACGAAACGGATCCCACGGGGACTTGGTCCACTGTACAGGCAGAAGTAGCGGCTCCTGTGTGAGCACGAACCATTTCTCGACGCCTCGCGGAAGCGAATCTGCGATCCCAGCGCCCTTTACGTGTGTTAACATTAACACCGGAACATCACCGGCTCCGTGTGCAGTGGTGCCAGGGCAAGAGCGACATGGAACGCCACAGACTGGCAACGCGTGTGGTGCTTATCGATGAGTGCTGCTTCGTTTTAGGTGTCAGCTGATCATAGTGTCCGGATGTTGAGATCTCCGTGTCAATGAAACAATCCCAACCTCCCTATCGAACGCCACACTTCCCTCACTGCAGGAATTATGGCCTGGGAAGCCATAGTCTACGATAGCCGATCAGCTCTAATAGTGGTACATGGATCATTGACGCGCCAGCGGTATGTGGATGCGGCCCCATGTGCGCCCATTCCTGGCCGGGATCCCAGGTGCGCTCCACCAGCAGGATAATGCACATCCGCACACGGTTCGAGTTGCCCAGTACTACCTACGTCATGTCCAGACACTTCAATGGCCTGCCCGCTCCCCGGATATGTCCCCTATCGAGCATGTGTGGGACCAGTTGAAACGCCAGCTGCCGCCGTGTCTCACCATCCGGGATTTGGAGCACACCGTCCAACACGTGTGGGTCAATCTGCCGCAGGACAACATCAGGCGTCTGTTGGCCTCCATGCCGGACCGTATTGCAGCATGTGACGCCGCACGAGGTGGTGCCACTCGATATTGAAGATGACTGGACTGCGTGCCACAGATCCCTCTGTAATCGTCCTGCAGCTCTGTTTTTGCCATCATGTGTATCATTCATCTGTATCATTACGTCCATAAAATTTCAATTCAATCCGATGCTTCTTTCTTGGTGCGCAAATTTTATTGTCCGCGAGTGCAATTAATAACACACAAAGGATGGTAAGCAGTCGTAGAAATTTGAAAAAAACAACAACAAAAACAACAAAAACAACAACAACAACAAAGAAAGTCACTGGTCAGCAGGGCCAGTGTATAACAAAATATGGTGGTCCACTTACTTTTACTGGTCCAGAAATAGCACAAATACTAATACATTTGGTATGCACATGGTATTAGTACCAAGGACGGCACACTGAAGCATAACGTATAGTTAATTTCAAATTAAAATTTATTGTACAAATATAATGCAATATTTTGATTGCCACTCACAAGCGCAAAAGTTACCTGGGTCGCTGGTATTTAAACTGACACTTCGCCACGTTGCATCATGGGTCAAACCTGATCGTATATAAGTGGACCACTTGTTGTTCTTTACGGCCTTAAGCCTGAAGATGGGATCTAGGGATCCCGAAAGATCTCGCTTTTAACTTGCTTTTACTTGTGAATAAAGTTTTTTAAATTAGTCTATAGTATCAGCAGGGATAATGTTTTTTATCGTACGTAGACAGCTTTTATGACTTACATGAAACAATATACATTTCTCTTCAAATAGTTCCTTGCACGTTTCAGTCCGATAATGAATGCTAATGTTTAATGCAAAGTGCTGTTTTACAAAAATAACCTACACACATCCATTTGGCATCTCTTGCAAGGGTCTCTCTCTGGGCAGGAAAAAAAGCTGGCTAGCATCTGGTTTCAGGGGGGGGGATACAGAACCCCTTATTTCTCCTTGTGACTTTTCCTTCGCGTTTTTATATCTTGGCAGTTTAGCCTTTTCTCTACAGCAGAAACAATATGCACCAGAATAAAAACTAGTTTTTATTCTGGTGCATATGTCTGCAAAATTTTGATCTCGAATGATTAAATTTAGAATTTATCAATCAAATTGTGATATTTACGCAGATATTTTCATTCTCTAATAGCAAAATACATGGAGTAAAAGGTGCTACAAAATTCAAACGGTTTCTTTTTTTAAGTCATAAAATCGAATGCGTGTGCATGCACAGCACACGAAGTTGCAAGGAAGAAAATAAGTAAGGGGAAAACTACACTATCTACCAACAAGTAATTGGACACCACTGCAATCGACGATATCTGTGGTCCTGATGCACGTCATGGCCGCCGCCGTTAAATATCGTGTGGGAAACAACAACGCAACAAGGCGCATGCAAGATGCCACGCAGTTCGGAGCTCTCTGATTTCGAGAAAGGTGTAATCGCCGGGTATCACAGAAATGGCCGATCCATACGTGACATATCCAGCGAGTTGAAGTACCCAAAATCGACAGTGGCCTACGTGATTGGCAAGTGGAAGATGAGAGGCGACTGTCGGAATGTGCCCCGACCCGGCAGACTCACAAAACTGGGAGTTAGAGACCGACGGGTGCTGGCCAGAGAAATTCGGAAGAACCGCACCAAATCGATGGACCACATCCGCGAGGAGTTTCAACAGGCATCCGGGAGTGTTCTTTCGATGAATACCATCAGTAAGAAAGCCCATCTGCTCGGTTATCATGGACGTGCTGCCGCCCACAAGCCTTTGATCACCAAGTCTAATAGCGCTGCTCGGCTAACGTGGTGCAAAGAACGTCGACAGTGGACCGTTGAACAGTGGAAACAGGTTCTATGGAGCGACGAATCAAGGTTCACCATCTACCGTTGGGATGGCAGGGTCTGGGTTTGGCGTCTGCCTGGAGAACACCTCCTGCCGGAATGTATTGTGCCAACTGTGAAGTTCGGCGGCGGTGGAATTATGCTATGGGGGTGTTTCTCCTGGTATGGCACGGGACCTTTGGTCGTATTTCCTGGTAGACTCAACGCCGATACCTACTGCACCATTTTGGATGACCATGCGCTTCCTACGTTGTGGCAGTTTTACAGGGTGGACTCACGTTACTTTCAGGATGACAATGCTACCTGTCATGTTGCGAGGTCCACCATGGCTTGGTATGGTAACAATGGGGTTAATCGAATGGACTGGCCTGCGCAGAGCCCGGACCTTAACCCTATCGAGCACCTCTAGGACGAGTTGGAGCTTCGACTAAAGGGGTGCCCCCATCGTCCGAAATCGGTGAAGGAACTGACCTGTCTTCTCCAAGCCGAGTGGAAGAAAATACCGCTAGCCGTCGTACAACGCCTGGTTGAGAGTATGCTCCGGCGGGTCGCAGCTGTAATCGCCGCTCGGGGAGGCTCCACCAGCTATTGAAGGTGAATAAACTTCGTTTTCCTTTGCTATCACAGATGTCCAATTACTTGTTGGTAGATAGTGTATATATGTAAGGCAGGGGGTTCCCCCATGTGGACAGAAAGACAGATGGGGAAAGCTTAAGCAAAAACGGTTTTTCAACCTCCAGTTGGAAAGCACTATAAAAGACCCATTCTCTGTGGTCAGTACTTGGGCAAATAAGTGGTACTGCCTTAATCCAAATATTTAGATCCGGAACTCGGCTTTCTACAGTCCAAAATTTTCATAAAACTGAAAGAATGGTTTGAAATTCTGATATTCAGTTTTTAAGTAGTAAATATCTGAATTTCAGAAAAATCCGAAAACAGTCATAGCCAAACATGGATTAGTTCAAATTTGGTTTAGTTCTTTTTAAACTTGCAATTTCCGAAACAAACGATGGGCAAAAAAAAAAAAAAAATTACTGGCCACCCGGGCTAGTAAAATAAATAGTTCACTGGCCAATAGGCCGACGGGCCACCGGGTAATTCGAGCGCTGGTAGTAGACGTTAATTAAGAAGCGATAAGCATAAATGGATGGTATGTGAAAAACAACTGCCCTCAGCTAAAAAATTTTAAAATGGCAAGCACGAGATTTAGGCAAAGCTCTTTTTCGACAGATAGGCTAGGTAAATGCCAGGCATAGTTAGTTATTACCCATAAAGTTCTTCATGAAAAAGCAGAGACACTTTGGGAAGGAATACCAAAATCAAGAATTCAGCTACAGTAGTAGTTGGATACAAAAATTCAAAACACTGTGAGACAGGTGTGACGTATATTCTAAATTAACGTTCCTTTTTAGTTTCTTTCTCTATGTGAAATTTTGAGTTTGTTCTCAGTTATACTTCACACTTAAC
The DNA here is from genome assembly GCA_039090855.1 of Macrothele yani. NCBI lineage: Eukaryota > Metazoa > Arthropoda > Arachnida > Araneae > Macrothelidae > Macrothele > Macrothele yani. The sequence goes on from CM077011.1 coordinate 117,456,042, forward strand.
GTGATATCTTCTCTCTCAAACGAATACTGTTGGCAACACAATTGAGGTTGAATGAACTTGACGTATGCCTGTTATGAGATAAGAACCAGAGATATAAACTACGAGACAACAGTTGCTTGTGTGGAATGTGGAGTGTAGAGCGTGGACTTGTGTGAGACAAGTGGTACGTGATTTCTATGCTATCCTGAAGTGCTATGACGTATTGATGAAATCATCTGGAATAAAGCCAATTTCCGTAAGTTTGACTTCTGTTGTAAATGTTTCGTCAGGCCGTTAAGGTTTTATTTAGGAACTGTTTCATCGTATGGTGATGTTTTAAAATAACGTAAGAAGAGCGACAAAGAATCAGTACGAAACGACATTTACGTTATACAGGCGAAACCACTGAACGTTAAGTGGATGAGGCAAAAAAAGAATATATTTTAGAAACCATATTTGGCTATGAATTTAAACATTTGTATAGCATGGATGAATCTAGTTTATTATATAAGATGATACCCAAAATATCGATTTCAAGCTAAAATGAGAAATGTTGCAAAAAATGAAAGTTTGAACAACAGTTCACATTGTAAAAGTGGAAGGTGCTCATAAAAAAAGTACTGACTACAGAAAAATGTAAAAAAAGAAAAAAAAACACACTTTTTTTTTTTTTAGGAATTTTCGTCACGAACTGTAATCATTGCTTTCAAACCCTTCATTCTCAGACTGAGAGATCCGATACGTAAGAACGTGAGTTTGTTTTATTTCTTCCTAATACTCTCATTCAATTAATTTTACTCGTTTTCTTTTTTATGTATGTGAAGTTCCTTAAACCACCATCCTCGCTTACCCCCACTTCAGCACGACGAAAAAAATATGGCGGTTTAACGAGATTTGACTGGATGTATATTATCAACTATTGGGTGTATGCAAAAGTTCTAGCCGTTTTTGTTAATAAATGCAAATTGCAATCGGAGCGTGAAACAGTGGAGCCTATAGAGGCACTAGGTTTGTCCGAGTAAGTCATTCGTAACGGAAATCATGGACGGTGTAACATGACATGCGATAAGGAGCACAATAAACATTGTTTACTATACGAATTCGATAAAGGCAGTACTGCAGTCGCGGCTTGCCGCAACGTCTTTCAAGTGTATGGGAAGGATGCAGTTGATGATATCACATGTCGCCGTTGGTTTCGGAAATTCCGGGACTGCGAAAGAGCAACCACGTCATGGGCGTCCGTCCGTGATTTCTGACGAGGATGTGGACCAAGACATAACAAATGACCCACATCCAACGGTTCAGGAATTAGCGGAAACCTTCTTGGTACACCGAACAACAGTCGAAAGACGGATACATGAGCTTGGGTTCATCACCAAGTTTGATAACTGGGTTCCGCACCAGCTTTCTGCAAAGCAATGAGAGGAGAGAATCCGTACTCATACTTCTTTGCTTTCTCGTAACAGGAATGAACCTTTTTGGGGACGAATTATAATTGCTGATGAGAAATGGTTACTGCACCGTAATATAAAGCGTCGACGGACTGTGTGCCAATGTGCGGAGCCAGCTCCATCGACCTCAAAAGGAGGACTACATCCCAAAAAGGTTCTGTTGAGTGTTTGGTGAGATGTCCAGGGAATAATCCACTGGGAGGTGTTGGCACCTAACCCAACGATAAATGCTGACCTATACTGCCAACAGTTGGACAAGTTGCTAGAACAATTGACATTGAAGCGGCCAGCACTCGTCAATCGCAAAGGCGTGGTAGTTCATCATGATAACGCCAGACCTCATATGCTGCTTTAATCACTTGGCAAAAATTACTGGACTTTGGTAGGGATTACAGGCTTTGGTTTCGTTTTTTTTAGCAGCAGCAGCAACACTTGCTAGTGGCGTTACTTTCTACTAGCAAATTGCATTATCTACTAGCGATAGTTTATTAACGTCAGACAAAAGAAACTTTAATATGTCCCCCGCAATTAGTAATCACGACAAATTTTGATTTCACCCTTGTAACTGTCACATTGTAACGCTGAAGATATTACACATATTTAGATATAACTCACCTTTTCATGACCTGACAGATTAATTCTAACAATTTAATTCGAAGCAAATATTAAAACAAACATTTTAACTTTATTCACAAAATTCAAGAACACTATTCAAAATCTTAAGTTATTGTCCGTATGGTTTACAATCTGGGTTTCTGGTCTTTTCATCATACTACTTTAAAACAGCTGGCCTAACTTATCTTCGGATGGACCGTCAACCAAAATACTCATGAGAGCATTCAATGCTTTAAAGTTTAAACTGCCCCTCCAATCACCCTGGATTATCTTCAAGAAACTAAAACCAACCTCACATGCAGAACTAGATAAGGGAAATATTCTTGATATTTCTACTAGTGTCAAAATGTTTTTATAATGTTTGTTCTTTTCAAGAAACATTCGTTTTCAGAAAACACTTGTTCCCTTTTGTATGTGTCTAAAATATTCCACACGTGCAATGCAGTGGCGCTTTACAGTTCACACTAAAGCATTCCAAACTGTTCCACTAGCAACTTTTGCTAGAGCCATTTTTTATCACTAGCAAAATGCATTTGCTTGCTAGCAATTTGCTACCAACTACCGGGCGAAATCGAATCCTGGTAGGGAAGTGATACCTCAACGGCGTATTTCGCAGACTTGGCACTTACGGACTACAACCTTTTTCGATCATTACAGAACGCTTTCGCTCTCCAAAACTGCGATGATGTGGACGATGTGAAAATGGCATTACATGACTATTTTGACTCTAAAACACAGGAACTTTTCCGGCGTGTGATTCACCTACTCATAGACAGATGGCAAGAGATGTGAAATCCTAGGCACGTTATCCGTTGTGTTCTCCTCCTTTCTTTGTAGTCTACAAAAACGGGTAGAACCTTTGCACACACCCAAAATTATAAATCCACTGCTGGATGAAGGTCTCCCTAAGTCTTTTCCACAACCTTTAATTTTACGCCAGTCTCTCCAGTGCTACTCAGGCATGCTTTTGAATTCATCCAACCACCTTCTACATAGCGTTCTTCTAGGTCTTGCCACTTAGGAATCTCTACTTTGATTATGTGATTAATTCTTGTCATTTTCTTGATCCGCGAATTCATTTCCCAATCTTTCATGGTTGCACCAAGATTGCTCCTTTAGATTTTTACTGTCATTAAATCCTTCAGTCTGGATTCGGCATATTTTGTTTGCAGAGTTCTGAGTTTAAAATCTGATATATATATACGCATTTTGATTACCCAAATAATAGAAATAGTACTAAACAGGAATACATACAGAGAACAGGAGACTAATTCTTCTACGAGTAAGGCATCAATACTCACCTAAAGAAAAAAGAAAAGAAAGAAACACATATATTAACAGTTTCGAAATAAGTGATTAACACAGACAAACACTTTACTAATCGAAAGAGAAAATCGTTCAATTCAACAAAAATCAGCATACCAGATAGTACAAACAATTATCGTAACTAAAACATTTTGAAATCGCTGTTGAGCTAACTCTTCTTTAGAGTTGTTCTTGGGGACTAAAGACCACCACTATTCACTATATTGACAAAAGTCACCGGACAACTAGAAGAGAAACACAACATAGCATTTATTGTCATACATTAGTACGGTTTCGGTCCACCTCTGGTCTTAATGCATGCACTGACTCTTCGAGAAATGCTTTCGACAAGGTTTTGGAGCACAGCGATAGGTATGCGCTTCGATTCGGTACATAATGCTGCCGCTAACTGTTGCTTAGTAGTAAGCCTAGGTTCCAAACTTCTTGTGCGGTGATCTAATTCATCGCATAGGTGCTCTATGGGATTAAGATCAAGGCTCTGTGCTGGCCAGTCCACACACGATACGGAATTATCGTCAAACCACGCCGTAACAGTCCTTGCTTTATGACTCGGTGCATTATCCTGCTGGTACCAACAAGGCTCGGTTCATAGTTTTGTCACAGAGTTGGTAGGGCATAATTGTCTAGAATATCGAGGTAGACGTGCTGGTTAACAGGTTCGTCCACGATAACCAATGGGCCGAGACCATACAACGAAAAACACCCCCACACGGGCATCAGGCTGATGGTCGTGTATCTGAATTCATCAGTCCATAGGACACGTTTTCATTGATCTACGGTCCACGATAAAAATGTTCTTTACACCATGCTAAACGAGAAGTATCATTCCGAGTGGAAATAAAAGGCTTATGAACAGCCGCACGACCACGATAACCCATGGAATGAAGTTCCCTGCGAAAGGTACGTGTACATACCGATGTTCCAGCATTTTTACTCACCTGTACACTCATGTCTTGTGCAGTACTCCGTCGATAAGCTGCAAAGACTCTCATGAGGCTTCGACGACTTCTATCACTGATTTTCTTTGGTCTGCCGGTACGTTTTGCTGCTTTCGGCACGCCATGTGGCTTCTACTTATTCAGTACATCCAAAACAGTTGACTTGGGTATGTTTAAACGCCTCTCGGTTTCTCTTATGGACAATCCACTGATATAACACCCAACAATCTTTCCTTTCTCGAAGTCAGTTCTCTCCCGCCGCGACATTTTCACTCAACCTCACAGTGCGATATGATCGCGGTCAGGTGCAGGCTTGTTTTTATACCGTTTGCAACTGTACGGCGCATCTCAACAACGCAGCGGATTCGTTCATTTGCTTTTGAAGCGGTGTCGGGTTACGTTTGACAAAATAGTATATATATATATTATATTTATTAAAAACATTTATCGCTCTTTCCTTTCATATACTGTAGCTGCTGATCTTTAAAATGAAATACATATTGATGAAATCAAATTCGTGATCTTTTTCGTCATGGTTGTGGGTAATGTTAAACCGTGGCATTTGCAATGCTTGCGAGCGCAGCTTCACTGTTGGCCTCAAAATCCAAAAATGTGTGTGTGTGTGTGTGTGTGTGTGTGTAATTTCTTTAAGGTAGCCTAAAAGAAAGAAGTCAAAGGTTGTAAAGTTCGATGATTTCGGGACCAGAAACATCTTGAAATGTGAAGTAAAAACTTTTGCAAACTTTCATGAATTGATGTAATGCGGCGAACATGCAGCAGATAGTATAAAAATAAAATGCATCTTCTCGATACAAGCATGAAGGTTTAAGGTAAAGCTGGATTTTTGTGTTAAAAATCAATGGATACTCTCTCTGAAGAGTAATTAGATGAGTCATGGTTCTAAGCAATTTTAAACCGTCGAATCTGCAATGCTTGCAATTGCAGCTTTACAGTTGTCCTCAAGTTCCTACAATGTGTGTGTGTTTGTGTGTGTTAGTCCCTTGGAAGTAACACAAGGGGAAAGAAGTAAAAGATTATCCAGTGCGATCATTTCGGGGACTAAACCCATTTTGAAATGAGAAGAAAATCTCTCGCCGAAAAAATAATGAATTCATAAAATGTGTGGAACAAGCAGCAGATAGTGTAAAAATTGAATATATCTTTTGGATACAAGCATGAAACTTTAAGAAAAAGCTAGATTTTTGCGTTGAATATCAATCGGGAGAAGCTTTGAGGAACAATTAGGTCAGCTGTGATGACGTCATCGGAAATGGTCGCCTGTGCAGTTCTTTATCTTTGAATATCTCATGAACTAATTGATCGACATGATTACGCAAGGTCTCGTTTGAAAGGCACCTGAGTACCTGTAAAAAAGGGATATTAGGAAAAGCTCTGTTAAAATACTTTTCATTTAATTTGCATGTTAACATATATAAAAAGCATTTTTTGTCATTTTTACCCAAAAAAACAAAGAGTTTCGGTCTCTTATAACAACACTACTGAATTTTCATCGGTGCTTAATTTATTCTTTTACTCTGTGAAAACGTTACGGTTCTGCAACTATAGCGAACGGAGCAGCAAGTACGGTTATTTTTAAAAGGCACTCTGATGTATTGTTTAATTTTTTTTTTTTTTTGATTGGAGGTTTAACGACCACCGTGAGCAACTCAATGGGCTATAAGCAGTCGCCCGTCCCTAATTTAGGGTCACTGGTTCCAGGGAAGGGAGATAACCAGTGCCGTAAGACAAACACAACATCCATGCCTCACCGGGATTCGAACCCGGACCCCGTTCGGACGAATGATCAGAGGCCATCGCTCAGACCACTGCGCCACCGGGGCGGCTTAATTTGTTTGCGAAGGTTATTAGGATGGCTACATCCATCTTTGAGCAACAGATGATATATATATATATATCCCTTAAGTGGGCGATGCACCTGAACATAAGGTGGCCCAAATTAATGCCCTCCCCAAACAAAAATGTTCCCACAGCAGCGGGGTTTTACAAAATCTAAAGCAAAATAATTCCTTTCTCCCTCACATTGCAACAGTACCGTCCATAAACCTGCTAACGGCGATAAGCATTCTCTTCTACTAAATTGCGATTAGCATTCCAAAAACAAGTGCCATGGTTGTGAACTACGAAAAAACCAGGAGTACAAGTAAAGTGTTCCACAAGCCATATTTTTTCCTGCGTTAAAAGAAATTTTTCAATCGGATTTGTAGATGCGCAAATATTGCTTCAAATATCGTACAAACGGAAACGTTAACTTATGAGCTCTAGTGCAAAAAGAAAAGTTTGAAGTTATATGCAAAAAAATTCGCTCCAGAAACCTTCTCCGATAAAGAAAATTTTTCAAATCGGATTGTTAGAAGCACAGATATCGACAAAAATACGATGTACACCTACACCCCCTGGCGGAAAACTATGCGCTATTTTCAGCAGACGGTATTCTCAAAATATTTGCGGTGGTGATTTGTATCTGACCACTAAAGCATTTTTAAAATCGAGTTTTCAGAAGCGCAGATGTTGCTGCAAATATAGCAGAAACAGATATATACACTTACGCTTCTAGTGGCCAAACGATTCTTTACCAAAAATTATAAATTGTGTGAAAATCCTCTAAATACAAGGCGTCAGTGAATAAATAAAGACATCGCTCTTTCTACGTTTATCAACACATAACAACCGAAAAATTGTTATCCGGCCACTGCTGGGATCGTACCCCAGATCTCTCGATATTTTCTGTCCGAGTGCGTTCGCCTTACGATACAATGTCCAAGAATCAACGGCGCTATGTCAATGCCCACCAGATGGAGCCGTCTCAGTTGCTGAGCCCATCCTACGGATATGTGATGTCAGAAGCTGACAGATAAACTAGCGCCGTTGATTGTTGGTCATTGAAGCGTAAGGCGAACGCAATCGGCTACATATCCATAGATCTGTGGCACGATCCCAGCAGTGGCCGGATAACAATTTTTCGGTTACTATGTGTTGATAAACGTGGAAAGAGCAGTGTCTTTGTTTATAAATTATGTGCAAAACATTTCCCCCCCCCCAGGAGCTCTATCAGATGCAAAAATAATTTTTCAAGTCGGATTTTTAGAAACAGAGTTATCGGGGAAATTATAATTTAACTTTACATCCCCTGGCTGAAAAACTATTAATTACTTGAAAAACAAACTGTATCTAAAATAGTCTTCGTTGTAAATGGTGTCGAATGAAAGAAAAAATATTTGCCAGCCTGTATTTAGAAAAACGTTTTATTGAATAAAATGTATTTAAATTCAAATGCATCTGCATTTACGTTACCTAGCGGAAAAATTATGCATCATACAGAAAGGGTAAGCAAGGGTCATCCTCCTCGCACCTCAAGCTTCCCAATGCAAAAATAATTTTTCAAATCGGACTAAAAGTTTTTGTAGAGATATAGTGTCCACAGATGGACGGACGGAGAAAGTGATACCATAATCACGCACTTTTGAATGCTATGCATCGTTCCCGACAGAAGTAAAGTGATTTCCAAGTAAAAAAAATTGGATATAACGAAAATGGGTAACGGAAGTAGGCAAGACCATTGTTGAAATCTAGTTTTTGAATGCTGTCCTATGAAGTGACGCAACAGTAGTTAATTTCAGTATTATTCTACATGATATTCTACTAAACTATCGCGGAACATTATTTTACCATACTTTACAAGAACGCAACTGCATCTCATTGCAATATGAGAAAACTACGAGAATATGATGCCAAATGTGGTAAAAGCCATTACAAAACTGCATTTTGAGGACATTGTTTTACCATATTTACATGAACGTAACAGTATCTCATTACAATCTGAGTAAATTACGAGAACCTGATGCAAAATGTGATAAAATTCATTACAAAATTACATTTTGATGTTATGTATCTTTTCCAACAGAAGAAAAGTATGCGTTGTAGCGAAATTTGGCTTCCTCTCGACCCCCACAAGGGGGAGGGGATATTTGCTATTGATGACAGCTTTAAAATGATGTATAACACGATGGAGTGTAACGTGTAGATATCTTCGATCAATAGTTACCAATTCCCTGACTAAAACACTTACGATTCAGCTTTTCTTTCTATCTTGAGGTCAAATTTTAGCTTGCGCTGATAATTTTTTTCGTAGGTACATCACATTTTATCGGTGTCCGGGTCGTTTCTAACGTTCTTCTAAATGTGAATAATATATAACAAGAAAGATGACACCGAATTTTCGGGTGTAATAAGCACGTCTTTTGAATCCGTTCTGACGCAAATTACATTCATCAAAGCTATTCAAAGTCAATGGAACCGGTATGGAAAACAATAGTATCTGACAGAAGAAAGAATGTTTTTCAATCGGGTTTTTAGTCCCTCAGATATTGCTGTAAACGGAATCCTGAGCTTACGCCCTCTGGTTGCTAACTTGTGCGTTAAGAAAAACATGAATTTTTATGAGAAACATTTCACACTGGAAACTCTCTCCAACACAGAAAGTATTTTTCAAATTGGACTCTTAGAAACAGAGATATCGACAAAAATATGATGTAACTTTATGTCCCCTGGTGGGAAAACCATGCATTATTTTAGGAAGAAAGTATTCTCAATAGGTTTATCCATATGAGCGGTATCGGTCCAAGAAAAAAAAATTAGTCGAGTTTTCAGGAGCACAGATTTTGCTACAAATACATCAGATGCAGAAATTAACACTTATGCCCCCTGGTGGCCAAACCATTCTTTCCCAAACATTAGCAATTATGTGAAAAATATTTTCCATCAGGTCTTGTATGCGATAGAGGAATAATTTTTCAAATCGGAGTTTTAGGAGCAAAAATAACGCAGAAAACGAAATTAGCCTTTGTGCCCCCAAACGGAAAGTCTATGATTTACTTGAAAAATTTTGAATTTATAGGAAAAACATTTCTCATCGGAAACACTATCTAACAAAGAAGGAATTTTTCAAATCAAATTCTTAGAAGTAGAGATATTGACAAAAATAAGGTATACATCTCGCCCCTGGCGTAGAAATCGGTCCAAGAACAAAATTTTCAAGAATAAAATGTTCCTAAAAGGTTTGTCGACATGAGTAGTATTGGTCAGCAAACGACTTTTTTTTCAATAGAGATTTTAGAAGCTCATATTTTGCTGCAAATACATCAGAAGCGGAAATTAAGACTTACGCCACCTGGTGGCCAAACCATTTTTTACAAAAATTAGAAATTATGTGCAAAGGATTTCACATCAGGAGCTGTATCCGGTGCAGAAAGAATTTTTCAAATCGGAGATTTAGAAGCAGAGATATAGAGGGAAAACAATTTACCTTTACACCCCCTAGCGGAAAGCCTATGAATAACTTGAAAATTTTGAAATTATATGAAACACATGTCACACTGAAAACAGTATCCAACAAAGAAGAAATTTTTGAAATCGGACTCTTAGAAGACATTGACAAAAATGAGATATACATCTACGCTCCCTGGCGGAGACTCTGTGGAATATTTTAAGAAGAAAATATTCCGAAAAGGTTTATTGATATGAGTGGCATCTGTCCACGAAATAATTTTTTCAATCGATATTTTATAAGCTCAGATTTTATGGCAAATACACCAAAAGCAAAAATTAATACTTACGCCCCCTGGTGGCCAAAATATTCTTTACCAAAAATTTGAAATTATATGCAAAATATTTTCCATCAGGAGGTGTATCTGCTGAAGAAAAAATGTTTCAAATCGGAGTTTTAGAAGAAGAGTTATCGGGGAAAATGCAATTTACTTTTACGTCCCCTAGCGGAAAATCCTATGCGTAATTTGAAAAAGTAACTACAGTGCTGGAAAAACATGTTAAAGTCGTGTAAAGAAATGCGAAAATGCAGACAATAGAGGATTAAGTTAATGGGACGAACCGTTCAAATAGCGCTAAAAGAAGTTTCAAACCCTTCTAAAATAATAAGGCGATAAAAATGTTTGCGGGAAAAAAATAAAAGGAAGAAAACCGAATTAACTACATTTGCAGCTGGAAAAAATGATAAGGTCAGGAACGTTTCCCAAAGAATATGGGAATTAGGTTGTTCCACGCATGTGTAGGAACAGGCGCCTTGATAAGTAGAGCAAGTGGAAACGTCAGTGTTGGCTTTAAGAAGAGTACTGCTATGGCGAAGGTCAAAAACTTGTTGGATTTTGAACACTGTAAAATACAAGGATTGTAAGCGAGTGGGAAAAGTGGTGCGGAAATTGCAAAGGCTATAGGCCGATCCAAGACCGTAGTGAACAATTATTTGCGAAATCCATCTTCTTATGGACTAAAAAAATCTACAGGTAGGCCAAAATCAATTTCGAATTGCATGAAACGTAGAGTTTTTAAACTTGCATGTGCTTACAAAACGTCGTCCAGTGAAACTGTTCGTGAACTTAACTTGTCCGGCAGTGGCCAAACTGTACGAAAGGTTTTAGCCGGCAATTCGATCATCCAATACATTAAGTTAAAGCCGAAAGCCTACCTGAATGCTAAACATACATGTGCTCGAGTAGAGTTTGCAAAAAGGCATATTACTTTCGGTGATAAGTGGGAAGAGGTGGTCTTTTCCGATGAAAAGAAATTTAAATTGGACGGGCCTGATGATTTCGCTAAATATTGGCATGATCTGCCGAAAGAAAACTCCTATTTTTCAAAGCGCAAATTCGGCGGAGGCTCGGTCATTGTTTGGGGGACATTTTCTGCAAATGGAAAAACCTCACGTAATTATAGACACAAAAATTAATTCCGACAAGTACCAAGATATGCTGGCGAATAATTTGCTACATGTTGCTCCCCTTGTGGCATCGGGAGATTGGATTTTTCAGCAGGACAATACCAGCATTCACAACTCTCGGTCAACTAAAGCGTGGTTTGAAGCCAGGGACGTTCGTGTTTTGGATTGGCATTCACAGAGCCCCGACCTCAACCCGATGGAACACCTTTGGGGTATAACGGTGTGCTCCGTTTACAAGGACTTTAGACATTTCCAGACGAAAGCGAACCTTATTGCAGCCATGCAGACAGCATGAGCAAACATCGAAATTCAGACACTATCGAAACTAGCAAACTCAATGACTGATAAATTGATTGCAATCATTGAAAAATAGGCAAACTGTTAGACTAATTAAGTGCTAAATTGTTCAAACATTGTGACGTACCTGCCAGCAGGAAGCACACGACATAAAGGCACATAGCAATCAGAACAAACGTCCGCGTAGCTCAATTGGTAGAGTGACTTATTCCGGAATGAGGGGATCCGGGTTCGAATCCTGGCGTGGACAGAAATGACGGAGAAATTTACTTCGTTATAATGGCGCCCGAACTATCCGGATGACCCGACCGTTCAAAATCCCGCAATGGTGTGATGTTATTTCCACACCGCGAGATAGGAAAAATAAGAGAATCCCTTCTCCAGCACTTCAAAAAAAAAAAAAAAAAAATAAAAATAAATAAATAAGGGGGAGATGATGTAACGTACCAGGAGATGTGACGTACCTGTCAGAAGGACGCACACGACATAAAGGCAGATGGGAATCAGAATAAAACGTCCGCGTAGCTCAATTGGTAGAGCAACTTATTCCGGAATGAGGGGATCCGGGTTCGAATCCTGGCGTGGACAGAAATGACGGAGAAATTTACTTCGTTATAACATGTATGCCGACCTTGTATTTTTTTCCAAAATGAAAATGGTCTAATAATTACAATTTTATATTTCATTGTTTATTATGCGACATTCGCATAAATATCTTGTCTGTACTCCGATTATACATTACTTTGATAATGTGTTAAATTAGAGGACCTCTAGATTTGTAGAACTTATGTAATAAGCTATTTTGTGTGCGACCTTATGTTTTTTTCCAGGGCTGTATATCTAAAATACTATTCGACCTAAATGGAATCGAAAGATAAAATAATTTTTTCAATCGGATGTTTAGAAGGAAATATGTGGAATAAAACGTATTTTTGAATTCGACATCATCTGCATTTACGCCTTCTAGCGGCGAAATTGTACATCGCAAAAAAAAAAAAAAAAACGAAATAAAGGATCATCATTTGCATATTTCAAGCTTTCCAATGCAAAAATAATTTTTCGAATCGGACTAATAGTTGCAGAGATATCTTAGGTACAGGCGGACTGACGGAAAAACCGATAACATAAGCACGATCTTTTTTTAGAAAAGACGTGCTAAAAATAAACTTAACAGTCGATATTCTTACTATTGCCGACGCCATAGATTAGTAAATATTCTTATGACTCACATAACTTCTTTCATTGTGTATACGATAATAACGTTCGTTAATCCACCTACCAAAGTACCGCTCTATGTCAGGAATTAGTAAACCTTATTATTTATTGTAATGACTTAATTCCACTTGGTATGCACCGGACTGTGGGTCGGTGTGGTCGTGAGTGACGAAAATAAATGCAAGGTATCGCCTGCATTACTACTAAAAATTGACAGCAGAATTATTGAATACGTGGACAATATTAAATATCTTGGAATTATACTTCAAAATAATTTAAAATGGAACCTACATATTGACCATCTTGTTGTTAAGGTGGACGGCAAGTAATTTTGCTTCCTATACTTCCAATGGAAAAACTTCTGTACACATTTTCTTCACAACTGATGCGTTCTCAAGGATGAAAATTTGAACATCGATTAAAATAGCTTCATTTCATAATTTGTAATACTTAATATTATCTAAAACATAACCATAATTATGCAATCCAACATTTGTTTCTCTACTGACGTCATTAAAGTACAGGTTGCGCCATCTGTTTTCTGGTTTCAGCACCACCAAAGGAAAAGTTATTGATTTTTAATATAATTATAGTTATGTTTTAGAAAATATTAAGTATTGCAAGTTATAATATGAAGTTATTTTAATCGATGTTCAAATTTGCATCCTTGGGAACACACTAATTGTGAAGGAATTGTGTACAAAAGCTTTTACATTGGAAGTATAGGAAGCAAAATTACTTGACGTCCACCTTAAACTCTCCAGATACCGAGGTGTAATTGGTTCTATAGTCTCAGTTGTACCGCTCAGGGTTCTAAAGTTATTATATTACCCATTACTATAGTCTCATCTTGACTATTGCATTCTGTTATGGTGGCAGACTACTTTAATGAATATTTCCAGACTCCAAATATTACAAAATAAATTTGTTAGACGTTTGGAATTAAAAAAAAAATTCAGAACTACAAATGAAGCACAATTCAGTTTTCGACATATTGCTGGAGTATTATGGTTTCTTAACTATTAGCCAGTTATATAATTTTTAACTTAGGTAAGATAATGTACAAAAGGATTACAAATAATATAAATAATGAATTTTTACTTGTTTCTAAGTCTGTGCGCAGCTACTATACCAGGAATAAGGACTTACTGAAGCAGGTCTTTCCCAGAATTAATTATATAATGCAAAATATAAATTACATTGGACCACAATACTGGAACTCATTGCCTCATGAGATCACTGATTTGAACAATTTGAATATTTTTAAGAGGAAATTAAAATTTCACCTATTACATAAAAATTGGAAATGAGGGGGGTTGAAGAAGATGGGGATGGGTGAAAGGGGAGGGGGGGCAGACCTTTGCATTTACATTTTTTCTTCTTTTTTTTCCTTCCTTAATTACTTTAACATGTTTACTAACTCACATTTAATAATTTGTGATTGCTGTCTCTATGGTGCTTCACTGGCTGCGTGTATATAGGGAGACTGGTGCTATGTCAGGTCTTTGTTTGGCCTTTTCCCTGTCCTCCTAGCTGTTTGTATTAATATATGTAATAATATCTATTATTTTAAATGCATTTGTATTAAAACTGCTGAAAATAAATAAATAAATTAATAAAATAGATAGATAGATTGATTGATCGACAGACAGATTGATAGATAGATAGATAAATAAGTAAATGTACGTTCTCGAATCACTCGTTTTATTTAAGACCCACAAAGATCTTAGCATGTGAAAGATGCATAGCATAAATTATCTACAAAGAGCACCAGGTTCCTCGTTCGATTTCTTTTACAAAAGGACGTGCTAAAAATGTAAGATATGGGTTTCTCGGAGGTTGACGTTTTTTTAGATACGCGATAGGAAATCCAGGCAGCAGAAACTCTGGATTCTCAGGATTTCTGCAACTCTGTGCTTTTCAGGCTAGGCTTTCTTTTATTCATTTGCGAACCTGAAAAGAATCCATCTGCAAATTAAGCAGAGAAAGTTTAAGTCTCCTTCTCGTCTTTTAGAGAAGGGACAATCACAATTTGCAATTTATAAGATTTCCAGAATCTCAGATGGTATCGGAGTCCCACGGGACTCTTAGCCGTGCAGAACGCTAGTTGAAAGAAGGAACTTCCCGGTAGAATAAAGAGAATGCGGTCTGCTACGTCTCACTTTCCTCTTCTCTAATCTTTGGAGAAATCTCAGAGTCAACGGTAATTTCAGAAACAAAGCCCATCATGCATACTGAGCAGCAGCTGCGGCTTTTTTGTCGATTGTTTTCAACTGGGGGAGATTCGCAAAGTTGGGAGAGTCGGAATGGAACACGAAGATTTACTGACGTCTAGCGAAAGCTTCACCGTTAATTCAATGGAAATTGTTCCAGTCAATTATATTCATTTGTATTCTTACTTTAGGGTAATCCCTAAACTCAATGATATAAATTTCGTCTTGTGGAGACAGAAAGAGAGAGAGAGAGAGATAGCGAGAGAGAAAGAGAGAGAGAGAGAGAGAGAGAGAGATAGCGAGAGAGAAAGAGAGAGAGAGAGAGAGAGAGAGAGAGATAAGAAACAATCTTAAAGCTCTTTAGAGCTAAATCAACCTCAATCAACCCTTTATCTTGTTTTCAACCAGATAAAAGTGACAATCAATTTTAACGTCCTAGATTCAATCCTTGACATGAAAATCAAGTTCACTCAGTTCTTTTTTTTTTTTTTTTTTCATTACCTGCGTTAATGCGGCGTGTAAAAAAAAAAAAATCTTGGATTCCGAGAATGACTGAGTAATTACAAAACGTTTTACGGAGAAACAAATACAAAATATTTTGAGCACAACACAGAAAGGATATATTGTCTCATATCACACAAAAAACTTCACTAATTGTGACGTACCTGTCAAGAAAAATTGCAGTGAGAAACTTCGTCGCTGTAGCTTAAATGGGAAAGCATTCGGTTCCGGAGCAGGATGATGTGGATGATATGATGCCACAAGCAAATTTGTGTTTACGCATTGGCGCCGTAATGGAAAAATGGATCATCTACTGGCCTTAAGGTTCTTAAAAAAAAACCCAAAAAAAAACAAGAAAGTGTGATCTCTCTTCCACGCGTCGTCTGGAATTAACGTAAATTCATTCTACGTTTCGAAAAAAATACGTGATGCTTCTTCCACACATCATCTGGAATTAGTCAGAGTTAATTGTTCTACATGGAGTTACTTTAAGCATGGTTTGCGGCGCACTCGAAACCTGCGAGAAAACATTCCTCAGTGTAGCTTAATTGGGAAAGCATTCAGCTCCGGAGCAGAAGGATGTGGGTACGATTACGCGACCGGCAAACGGCTTTTACGCTATGTAATACACTGAAAGCAAGATTTATTATGCACATCCCACTCAATCACAAACCTGTCCTTCCAACCCCTAAAAAGGAACTGGTAAACCTCTTTACCGTGAGGGAACACCATTCAAAAGTTTGCCCCGTTTGCAGTTAAAAAGTTTAATGACGGAAAAAGAGAATACACGCTCAGTTCATTCTATAAAGTACAGGCTTTGGTTTTAAACAATCCTTTGCCAACGTTCCATAACAGCCAGTATCCCCCACAGTACCATTCGGCATTTTTCGAGGACAGAAATCTCTGATGCCAGATTCCAGATCCACCACAAAGGGGTAGGGCCGTCCTCGTAAGAAATGTGCCATGGAGCTAGTCGGATGGGGCAAGATCAGGACTGTATGGAAGATGGGGTAGAAACTCAACTCCTTCTAATTCTTGTAGTTCTCGGCTGACTACTCTGGTGGTGTGACTTAAAGTATTGTCCACTTGCTAGCTCCCTATTAATGAGCTCTGGAGTAGCGTTGGCACAGAGCATCACAGACCAGCTGCGGTTGTTCGGCAAAGAGATTCCCGTCCACAAACTAAAGAGCGCCGTAAGACAAACACAACATCTTTGCCTCACCGGGATTCGAACCCGGACGCATTTCAGACGAATGGCCATATACCATAGCTTAGACCACTACGTCACCGGTGGCGTTGGATGTCCTGTTCTCGGCCTGTCTTTGAAACAGGTGTCCCCCAGTATTGAAACGCCGGAACTATTTTCGCTCAGTGTTTTGCTGTTCACTGTTTCCTCACCTTCAAATGCACAAATTTCGCTCACTGCTGCCCCTGCCGCGTTTAACCATTTCTTTCAATAACAGCATAGGGCCATCAGAACAGCACATTCATTGACCCCATCCTTTTCTTACCTGATTAAAGCAATATAGCTTCGTGCTAGACACACGTCATCTACTTCGAATGTACCACGTCATCGCGGTACCCATTTGACGGTACCTCGTGTTCATCATCATCATGTGTATAATCTACTGCCACCAGATGGCAGTACACGTCTTTTATTTTTACTACCAGCGCATCGACACTCATCAGGTAAACCGTGTCAGGAAAGGGGAGCAAGGAACTAAGTGCGTCCGGGGTGGACTTCATCATCAACAACCATGGGACAAATGCCCTTGGGAGCCGATCACCAGATGGCAGCAGATTACAATCGTCTTGTATTTTTACTACCACCCCATCGACACTCATCTGGTAAACCCTGTCAGGGCCGCACCGGTAGCGCAGTGGTCTAAGCGATGGCCTCTGATCATTCGTCCGAAAGGGGTCTTGGTTCGAATCCCGGTGAGGCATGGATGTTGTGTTTGTGTTACGCCACTGCCTCTCTCCCTTCCCTGGAACCAGTGACCCTAAATTAGGGACGGGCGACTGCTTATAGCCCATTGAATTGTTCACGGTGGTCTTTCCGGGTCCGGCTTCAGGGTGAATCATTCACGCGTACCCGCCCCCACACCTGGGGAGTATGCGGAAAACCTCGGAAAAACCGCAGACGTGATGGCTGGCAGGACCAGGCTCGAACACCTGGCAGGAACCTCGTGTTACCTACAGGAATGGAAGCCCAACATTATGTGTAGCTCAAAACAGGACGATTTTCTGCCTCACTCTGATACAAGAGAGAGTCAAATGAAAACCTTAAATAATTTTTCTCACAATTTATTGAACAAAAATGGTAAACATTTCTATAATTTCTCAATGTAATCTCCATTTTGTGCAATACAAGTCCTCCAGCGCTTACAAAATGCATAGATTCGTGTAGAGAAACAATCTTTTGGTCGCGTGTGCAGCCTCTCAAGCACCACCTGCTGCACCTCTGCATCGGATCTGAAAGTCTTTCCTTCCATCGCATCTTTGAGTGGTCCAAATATGTGGTAATCACATGGGGTAGATCTGGCGAATACGGCGGATGTGAAAGATACTCGAAGTGCAGGTCTTGTGTGGTTGCAACCGTTGCACGGGAAGTATGGGCCCGAACGTTGTCATGCTGCAACAAGTCCAGTACTCAGAAGTCCACGTCGTTTGGATTTGATGGCAGGTCGAAGGTGATTCCTGATAAGACCTGCATGCGTGTCATTGGTTACAGTGTTCCCCCTAGGCATGCAGTGCTCAAACATCACGCCTCGTTCATCCCAAAAGAGAGTCAGCATAACTTTCCTTGCAGGCATAAACACGATGTTGATTCAATTCTGGAGTCAGCTTGCGTGACACCCACTTTGCAGACACTTTGTTGGACTGGAGAACATCATGGATGATGTGGTGCGCTGCACAATGACTGATGTTTAAAAAGTGCGGCTATTTCATTCACTATCACTCGGCGATTTCCCAGCACAATACCTTCAACTTCTGTAATGGATTCTGGTGTCACTTCTCGGTGTGTCTTACCCGGTCGAGGAAAATCTTTATCAGAACTCACGCCGTTTCGGAACTTCCAAGTCCATTCGTTCACTTGCTGGAATGGCAGACACGCATAACTATACTGCAACTTCATTTGATGATGAATTTCAATAGGTTTCACGTCTTCTCTACTCAAAAAACGGATGACAGAACATTGCTTCTCTTTGGTATATATCTGAAGTGGAGAGACCATCTTTACACTGCTACTATGATGGCACTAAGCTTGCCTGCACCGTGCTTTCACATGTGAGGAAATTGTTGAGTCATTGGCAACAATATTGAAAAGTTACAGGACAATGAAACTATATTTTGAATTGTTTATCCCACTTTGGAGGTTTTCATTTGACTCATGGGATACATAGGTCAGACTGTCTAGCAAATGACCTCTGGTTTCATCAAGGTCATAATATAATCTCAACCTGAAGCCCTTAGAGGTCTTTAGGATCGTAGACTCTATGTTGCCTTTGCCTCGTGCAATCAGGAGTCCATAAAATTCTTCCTGGCCTTCTGGATCAAAAAAGAAGCTAACCCCATCTCTATAGAGAAAACCACAGCCGCGACTCCTTCTTAGTCTCCAAGGTTCTGTGGAAAGAAGACTGACGCTAATACTTCTACTTCTCGTTCTTTATCCGTTTATACCAGTGGAGGGTAACATGTCAGGGAAGATAAGATCTTATCTATGAAATACCATAGTGTTATGGCTGACCAAGTAGACTCTGAAATGTTACACTTGTTTTCCTGAATGATTTGGCATCTGCAGGGGTTGCACAAAATAATATGAACACCATGATTATAAGTGTTAATGTTATTCGTGTAGGCTACACTGAAAGAGAAAAAAGTTGTGATTACCTTTTATATACCTTTTTTGTGTATATTATCTAGGTTGTATGCCAGTGTACAAGTTGTGTTCAGTAGCGTTTTGTACGAGGAGTCAGTGAAATGAATGAACGGTCAGACTTCCAAAGAGAACAAATGTGGGAGCCAGTCCAGCAGGAGCGCCTGTAACCATAACAGCAAAATTATTTGGCTTCTCAAGAGCAACAGTCTCAGCGGTTATGACTGCTTACATAAAGCATGGTAAGACTTCATCGGCGAAGAAGAATAGTGGGCGAAAATCGAGATTGAATGAGAGGGACCTTCCGACACTAACAAGGATTGTGTCCAAACAAGACAGAACTACTGCAGCAAAAGTGACAGTAGAACTGAATATCCACCGGGAAGACCCTATGGAATGAAACGGACTGTCGAACCCTAAAAACAAGGACTGTGTCCAAACAACACAGAACTACTGTAGCAAAAGTGACAGCACAACTCAATACCCACCTGGAAGACCCTATGGAATGAAAGGGACCGTCGAACACTATCAAGGATTGTGTCCAAACAAGACAGAACTACTGCAGCAAAAGTGACAGCAGAACTGAATATCCACCGGGAAGACCCTGTTTCCACAGAAACAGTCCGCAGAGAGCTTTACAAAGCCAACATCCATGGAAGAGTTGCAATTCCTAAACCTGTAATCACAGAAACGACCACAACAACGCAAAAAAGATGGTTTTATGAACGTAAAAGCTGGGCAGCCGATGACTAGAAACGTGTGATATGGTCCGATGTGTCCTCATTTACATTATTACCAACAGTAGGTCGGGTTTATATATGGAAAACCCTCAATGAAGCATACAATTTGGAATGTGCGCTTCCAGCTGTCAAACATGAGGCGGATCTCTGATGATTTGGACAATCATATCCCGGTATTTTGTTCGATCCATCACTGCCCTACATGGTCGAGTTACTGCCAGCGAGTACTTCGACATTCTAGAAGATCAGGTGCATCCTATGTTTCAAATGTTGTTTCCTTACAATGATGCCATTTTTAAGATGATAATGTGCCAGTACACACAGCCAGAATAGTTCGGTCTTCGTTTGAGAAGGACCAAGATGAACTTCAACATCTGCGCTGGCCAGCTCAATCACCTAATCTGAATACTGTCGAACTCTTGTGGGATGTTTTAGGAATCAGTGTAACAAGCAGATTCCCTCTTCTAACATCTCTGAATGAATTGGGTGATGTTCTGTTCGACTGATAATAAAACATTCCACTGGAGTCAATTCAAGAGCTTCATGAATGTATTCCAAGAAGGGTGAAGTTGAATTAAAAGTAAATGGTGGTCCAACACTTATTAATAAACACATATCGCCTTATTTTGTCCAACCCCTATGTATAAATAACTCTGCTACACAACAGCACATCATGCCAGAGTCTGGCAAGATAGTTTGATGAGCACGAGGACACTTCTGACATCTCTGCTGGCATACACTGTCCCCTGATCAGAATGCTATTGAAAATGTATGGGATATGATGGAAAGGAATATTCTGCGTCAATGACCTCTTCCGTTAATACTGACACAGTTGCGCGATATTTTTCTGCAGGAATGGACCAACTCAAGTACATCACAGAATCCATGCCGCTGCGCATAATTGCTGCCATTTACAATAAAAGGTAGAGGTCTGCACAGGTCTTAGTTTGGAAAGTACGGCCCGGATCAGAATTTCCAATTTACGACCCGGCCTGACCCGCTTTACTCTTTCAATAAGTATTCTCCGTCACACAGAGAGACGTGCCATTTCTCGTAGAAGTTCCTCACGTGGTTGAGGTTTCTAAGTAATGGGCCGCGGGTGGTCTAGTGGTCAGCGTTCGTGACTGCCATGGAGATAACCTCAGGTTCGATCCCGGCCTGATATAAAAGTAAATGTGGTCCAACACTGCAGCGAAACGAACGCTCGAACCACTTAATACCCGCCATGCGTCGGATGGGCACGTTAAGCCGTCGGACACCGGGTACTGCCCCCGGTAACAAATAAGGGCGTCTTTCTTCCCCCTTTCTACCTCTTTTTCGTGTCACTTACCTATTGGGCACTCTATCCCAAATCTTCTAGCTTCCTATTTCTAAGGGTTGTTTAAGACCTGGGGTCAGACACTCGCTTCCTAAAATCCGCTACATATGATCTGATCTGATTTTTCCTATTGGGCACTCTAGCCCAAATCTCCTAGCTTCCTATTTCTAAGGGTTGTTTAAGACCTGGGGTCAGACACTTCCTTCCTAAAATCCTCTACATATGATCTGATCTGATCTTTTCTATCCGGCACTCTAGCCCAAATCTCCTAGCTTCATATTTCTAAGGGTTGTTTAAGACCAGGGGTCAGACACTCCCTTCCTGAAATCCTCTACATATGACCTGATCTGCTCTTTCCTATCGGGCACTCTAGCCCAAATCTCATAGCTTTCTATTTCTAAGGGTTGTTTAAGACCAGAGGTCAGACACTTCCTTCCTAAAATCCTCTACATATGATATGATCTGATCTTTCCTATCGGGCACTCTAGCCCAAATATCCTAGCTCCCTATTTCTAAGGGTTATAACGAAGTAAATTTCTCCGTCATTTTCGGTCTACGCCGGGATTTGAACCCGAGGCCGCTTATTCCGGAACAAGTCGCTCTACCAACTGAGCTACGCAGACATTTGTTCTGATTCCTATCTGTCTTTATGTCGTGTACGTCCTGCTGGCAGGTACGTCACATCTCCTGTAACGTTACATCATCTCCCCCTTATTTTGTTTTTTCTTTTCGAAGTGCTGGAGAAGAGATTCTCTTATTTTTCCTATCTCGCGGTGTGGGAATAACATCACACCATTGCGGGATTTTGAACGGTCGGGTCATCCGGATAGTTCTGGCGCCATTATAACGAAGTAAATTTCTCCGTCATTTTCGGTCTACGCCGGGATTCGAACCCGAGGCCGCTTATTCCGGAACAAGTCGCTCTACTAACTGAGCTACGCGGACATTTGTTCTGATTCCTATCTGCCTTTATGTCGTGTGCGTCCTGCTGGCAGGTACGTCACATCTCCTGGTACGTTACAGGGTTGTTTAAGACCTGGGGTCAGACACTCCCTTCCTAAAATCCTCTACATATGATCTGATCTGATCTTTCCTATCGGGCACTCTAGCCCAAATCTCCTAGTTTCCTATTTCTAAGGTTTGTTTAAGACCTGGGGTCAGACACTCCCTTCCTAAAATCGTCTACATATGATCTGATCTGGTTTCTAAGTACTTATGTACTTCTGTTACAAATATGTAGATTGCCTTTTCTTTTCTAGACTTAAATGCAAACAAGGTGGTCCTCGATTCCCAAATCCGTAAACAAATACTTCAAACTCCCTCATCTCTACTGTAGCAACGAATAGCGCCAGAAGTTAGTTTTGGTTTTGGTTTCGAGAAGGTGTTCATGTAAACATTTCTCGGAAAAGAAAAAAAAACAATGTGTCTTAGTCGCAAAAGCCAATAACGTGAAAATGAAATTTGATTTCAACGTCAAAAGAAATAAACCATCGCGTTTAAGGCTTTCATTTTACATTCCGAGTTGTCGGTTTAAGCTGTAATTAATCAATGCATCCGGTGGCAGATTCGTTTCACTCAGAGAACTTCGTCATCGGATTAGTTAGCAAATCAGTTTTCGTGTTGTGAGATGAAAATATTTTTTTTAATGCAGGAGCAAATGTTAAGCCTTGTAATAGCCCTGAATTTCTTATTTAACTGATGAAAAAGCTTGCCCGTCCCGGCCCGAGGGCCGGGTCTAGCTCGGGCTTTCCGGGCGGGGCCAGACCGCTACAAAGGCGACCCTATTGGATACAAAAATAAAGATTCGTATTTCTTTTTTGTCAGTATGTGTATTTCTGATATTGATTGTAAACTGATGAAAATATCTAAATCTACATGCTTCTCATGCGTATAATTGTAGTATGGAATTGGAGTTTTCCGAAACACATCCTTCTAATTTACTTTTATGTTTAACAAAATTTTTTGAAGAAAGAGAACTTTTTCCTTCAGAAAATTTGACGATACGTCTGCAGAGTAGTTAATTCAAACTACGAAAGGAATAAGTTATTCACTAAGCAAAGTATGGTAATTTTCCTCTCCGGCTCAAAAAAAATAATAGTTCATAATGCAAATTCGCGAGGTTCTTAAAACGAGTAAGAAAAAAACATAGATAAATCTGCGCTGATGCAACACTTTTATTTCTTTGCCTAATTTGAATATTGCATTTGCAGTGGAACTGGAATGCCTACAACTCTTTGCATTAGAAATAAACATCAAGAAACCAATCAAAAGATATTACTTTTCCCGAAAGCACATACGAAAGAAAAAAAAAGCTTACTTGAAACATTGCAGTTTTCTTTAGAAATGGGAAGAATGCGTAGGGGAAAAAAAGCTATATTTCGATTTCTCAAGAAAATTAAATTAAGACTCTCCGTCTTGCATTTATTATTTCTTTAGTTTCTGCTGTTCGATGTCGAACAACGAAGAAGCAACCTGTGTTGATATTTCAGCACATCTTCGTAGAGAGTTCGCTTACATTTTTATTCACGAAATTTTCACTTTATTGATCACTACATGTTTTACACACACACAAAAAAAAAAAAAAACAGGAAAATAAAACAAGCGGTCTCCTTTTATAAAGTGAACAAAGACTATTCAACGAAATTGCACTAATTTCGTGATACAGTGAACAAATGTTTTGCATATTCTACTAATTCAGAATTCATCATTACATCCCGCTGCTCTTTTGGTGGCTTCGTATACAGGCAGCGAAGAAATTTATTTCAGAAATAATAAATTAAAAACTAAAGTCGGAGGAATCATCATAAATCATTTTCAATCTACTGTTAGATGACGATCTTCCCAAGCTCATTCCCGAATTCTGCCAGGAATAATTATCTTTCATGTAATTCTTACGTGCTTTCCAATTTCATTTCTTCCTCGTGGTCTTTTTCTGGGTCTTTTCCTGTCCCTTTGTATCATCTAGTCAAATATTTCAGTTGTCCAACATTGCTCTAACAGTATGCCCAGCTCATTGCCTCCTCAGCGTCTTTACTTTTATCATCATTATCAATTTTAACATCAAACAGAGGTCATCGCTCTTTCCACGTTTATAAGTGAGTCACGGAAAAATTCTCATGGGTCGCCGCCGGGAATCGAACCCAGGGTCTTCCAGTTACGCGCCGGATATGCTTCGGCTACACCACAGCGGCCTCGAATTCCTCCAGACTCACACACGCTAACTGCCAAGCCAAGTTGGCAGGTTGCTTCTTGGAGCCCCGCGCAATGCTGGAGATTCACCAAAGATGGTAAGCAGCAACTGAAAAAATAATTACAAGGCGAATGAATAATTAATACAGACATTTAACGTGGACCATGAACATCAAACAAAGATCTTCGCTCTTTCCACGTTTATAAGTGAGTCACGGAAAAATTCTCGTTGGCCGCCACCGGAAGACGAACCCAGGGTCTTTCAGTTACGCGTCGGATATGCTTCCACTGCACCATAGCTGCCTCAAATTCCCCCAGACTCACATACACTAACTGCCAAGCCAATTTGGCAGGTTGCTTCTTGGAGCCCCGCACAATGCTGGAGATTCACCAAAGATGGTAAGCAGCAACTGAAAAAATAATTAGAAGGCGAATGAATAATTAATACAGACATTTGACGAGTCCATTGTGGTGTAGTGGAAGCATATCCGGCGCGTAACCTGAAGACCTGGGTTCGTTTCCCGGTGGCGGCCAATGAGCATTTTCCCGTGACTCACTTATAAACGTGGAAAGAGCGATGACCTCTGTTTGATGTTCCTGGTCCACGTCAAATGTCTGTATTAATTATTATCAATTTTATTGCGGAACCCCCCCCCCGCAAAATTCACGGAGCCATAGCGGGGGTAAATCGCGAAATTTCGTAAAAAGTTCCCCGCATAAATAGCATTTTGCGCAACATTTCTGCATCCATTTCGCAAAATTTCGGGATTTACCCGAAATACCGCATTTCCTCAAATATTCGTCTTTCGAGCTGTTCCCCGAAGATTTGGATATGTAAGATGCGATGCCTATCACAAAAGCAGTTATATTCGCAAAAGGTATTTCATAACTACTGACGCACTGAAGTATTGCTTCACTGATTGCTTTGAAATTTATGAATTTTTTTTTTTTTGATTGGAGGTTTAACGACCACCGTGAGCAACTCAATGGGCTATAAGCAGTCGCCCGTCCCTAATTTAGGGTCACTGGTTCCAGGGAAGGGAGAGAGCCAGTGCCGAAAGACAAACACAACATCCATGCCTTACCGGGATTCGAACCCGGACCCCTTCGGACGAATGATCAGAGGCCATCGCTTAGACCACTGCGCCACCGGGGCGGCTATGAATTCAGAAATGATGCCCTCGAGAAAGACTGCATTCATACAGGTTTCAGCATTACAGCTTTCAACATACGTTTCAACTGATGGAATAGCAACGATATTCAAAATGTGCCTATCTTCCGAATCGGTTGTTCCGTTTGCTACGATGTTTACACCGGATACTGATTTCAAAAAATATTTCACTTGTTGCTTGTGAATATCATATATTTTCGGCAAATACAAATTTCGCATCCAATTTGCATTTAGAATAACACCAATATCTTTCAACAGATTTTCCAAGTAATTTTTTAATGTTGGGTTATCCAGTTTGGGAAGTGGGATGTTAGCTGTACAAAACGTATTAGGTTGTCCATAATGAAATGTCCGATTTTTGATCCCTCGTGTTTTGACAATGTGTTGTGTTCAATACAGTGAATATAGCATTGGAAAGCTTGAAATCTGTAGATTGTATCCTTTTGGTTCACTTTATTAACACACTAGCCTATTGTACCCGTCGTTGACGGGTTAGTGATAGTATAAAGTAAAAGCTAAATCGGCAATTAAATTAAGACTAGTAAATCAAGGTTTTACAACTTTGTAGTACAACTTCCCGGAATAGAATATTAGGAAAAAAATGTATTTGAATTATTTAGAGAGTTGTCACGTCCAATGTAAATAATTCATAAAGCTTGAAAGCAAAAGCCTTATGTAATGAAATTGATTGAGATGAAAAATACCTAATTCTTGTAGAGCCTCGGGATAAATAATATTAACAGTCCTTCCATTCGAAGCAAAGCTGTAAAGATTTTCTTCATTTCCGACTCTAATACAACCAACGTACAGTTGACCATGGGAAAAACATTGACTTTGTAGATACAGTACAACAACTCTTAGTGACTGCCCTTGTGCCTTATTGATGCTCATGGCGAAACTCAAACGAATCGGGAATTGAAGACGTTTAAATTGAAACGGGACATCAGATGGGATGATTGGGATATTTGGAATAAAAACGCTTTTGCCTGCTGCATGTCCAGTCATTATAATAGCTACAATAACATTCTTCATTAGTTTCTTGACAGATAGTCTCGTGCCGTTGCCAAGTGAAGGTGGATCCAAATTTCTCAGAAGTAAAATAGGTGCACCGATCTTCAACTCTAAAATATGTGAAGATACTCCAGGTGGCTCCAAAGAGTTAAGAAACTCAGTTGGGTAGTTGACTGCATCGTCTGTATTCTGTATATTTACCGCTTTCTTTACATGCAACCTGATCACACCCAACGCGAAGGCGCGAAGATAAGTAGTTCACGATAAATTTGAGCATTTCGTTTTTAGAATTTCGTTAACACAACGTTCTATTTTCTAGCTCACAACGTCGTCACTGTATGATGACCTTCTGACGTATGACACTTTTGAATTAGTAACGCAGATTGGAAAACAACGTTCTATTTTCTTTTTTTCTCCTCCGCCCTCAAGGTCATAATACAATCGGCAAACAACGCTTACAAAAATCGGCGTAATAAATGTATTTATAAATGAAAGTAATCGTAACGGAATTCTAAAAAAAGAAACGCCTAAAATTTATGGTGAACTACTTTTCTGCACTCCTTAACGTTCTGTGTGATCAGGCTGATGTCAACAAAGCGGAAAAACACACTCAGATCGGGTAGACACACATTCAAATCGTAACATTAAATAACTAAAAATCAAATTCAAATTTTAAAAACATCGCTTCGAGGTGCACCAGAAAATGTCTACAGGTACCTTCATAACAAATTTTGTCGCTCTAGGTAGCTTAATTCTATGTGAAATCCGACCGACAGACAAGCACACAGTCGGTTTTATATATATAGAAAAGATAATATTTCCAACTCTATATTTCCGTTTCAGTGAAAGATGAATAATTGGGATTTTCGGGCAACTTTCCTCAACGAGTTCAAACTGGGCCACAACGCAACGCAAGCGATGCGAAACATTGTTGGTGCCTTTGGGGAGGATGCGGCTAACGAGCGTACGGTGCGAAGATGGTTCGCAAAATTCAAGGCTGGTGACTCGAACCTCAACAATGAAGAGCGTGGACGACCGAGTACCGTCATCGATGACGACGCATTGAAGGAGCTTGTTGAGGCAGATCCACACGCAACTGTTCTGAGCTTGCGGGAGAACTGGGAGTAAGCAAATCAGCTGCTTCTGTGAACCTCAACGAAAATTGGAAAGTCCAAGAAGCTCGAAAAATAGGTGCCACATGAAGTGAACGAAAACCAATAAAATCGTCGTTTGGAAGTCTCGTCGGGGCTTGCTTCTGTTTCGCAACGAAACCGATCTTTTTCTCGATCGCATAGTGACATGCGACGAAAAGTGGATCTTGTACGACAATCGTCGTTTGGACCACGACGAAGGTCCTCAACACTTCCCCAAATCAAAACTCCATCAACAGTAGGTTATGGTGGCTGTTTGGTGGCCTTCAACCGGTTTAATCCACCACAGCTACCTGAATGCGGGCGAAACGATTACCGCGGAAAAGTATTGTCTGGAAATCGACAAAATGCACCGCAAACTGCAACGCATTCGCCCATCATTAGTCAACAGAAAGGGCCCAATACTTCTGCACGACAAAGCGAGACCGCACGTCACGCGTATCATTCTGCAAAAGCTGAACGAATTGAGCTATGAGACTCTACCTCATCCACCATATTCACCAGACCTTTAGCCAACCGACTACCATTTTTTAAAGCATCTGGACTACTTTTTGCAGGGGAAACTTTGTCACAATCAAGCAGATGCTCAAAACACCTTTCAAGCTTTCGTCGCTTCCAGAACTCCCGATTTTTATGCTACCGGAATACATACTCTTGTTTCTCGTTGGCAAAAATGTGTTGAATCGAATGGTTCTTATTTCGATTAATCATATTTATTTTGAGCTGTGATATGTGTGATTGGCGAACAGTGTACAAATTGGACATTTCATTATGGACAACTGGATACCAGTTAATTTTTTCAAAGTTCAGGTGAGCGATGCTGCTCTAGTTTAGTTGTTTTCTCAATTAATTCAACACAATTCTGCATTATTTTCGGTTGATTGTTCGGAAACACCGTTTTTATGCAGCTATGCTTTTCGCAACTGTTCCTTCTCGAAAAATCCACTGGTATGTTGCAACAGGAACAGAACAATAGATTTTTGTTCACATGAAACGCCCTCTTCCTGTACTGCTTGCATCTTTGAGATGTACTCTTTTTACTCACGTGGTTCATTCTAAAAATTAATAAACAATATCTAGAAACTTTATAAACTAAATGCTCACACGAAAGCACAAAATTTTTCTAAAGCATATGCGAAACTCAAACACTCTGTTTTGTGAGCTGCTTTTCCCAGTTAAAACTACCAGTACAATTGACGACAACCGGTTTACGGTAAAATAACAAGTAAAATAGGAAGATGAAATTAGTACGGCATTCACAAGTCGTCAAGTAGCGGGGTGTAGAAATCACGAAAGGCCACACGTGCGTTCTTCAGCAGAGTGCATGTGACCTGGAATTACCCGTCAAGCTTGTTCGATAAGTATCTTCGTAACGAACAATCTTGAGGGGTAATTGAAGATTTAAAGCTCTGGTTTGGACTTTGGAGGAGAGTTACTTGAATTTAGTATATTTTTTTGCGCACATTCTATTGAAAGCAGTATGAAAATTATTTAAATACGAAAAATAAAATTATGGTAAAAATTAGGCAAAAAATACGAAAAACCTGAAATTTGCAGATATATTTGATATTCGCGAAATTACAGAAAAAGCCCTAAAATTTGCGAAAAAAAAATCGCGGAAATTAGCCCCGCGAAACAATTCTTAGCCTAAATGATGTCACCCAATCCTGTCTGTTTCCTGATGTATAATTTCATCTTCCCATTTTACTTGTCAACACAAAGCATCCATACCTCTATGCTTCTTCGAATTGTACGCGTGCTCTGTATGTCTTTTTTACGCTTTCCAACCCTAAGTTGAAGAAGCGTATATGCTCCAGCTTTGTTCGTCTGTCGGCACGAAAACTCGCGTAAAAATGATTCGATTTCGATGAAATTTTAGTATGTGGTAGGGGGACCAACTGGGGACGAACCCTATTGAAAATGGACGAAATGGGGTCAAAGGTCAGGACATAGGAGCGGGATCCATTCCACTGCTCTTATGCGTCATAACTAACGTAAAAAAGGTTAGATTTCAATTAAATTTTAGTATGTGGTACGGGACCAACTGGAAACTAACCCTATTGAAAATGGGCGAAATGGGGTCAAAGATCAGGACATAGGAGCGGAATCACTTCCTTCGCCATTATGCGTCATAACTTACGTAAAAATGCTTCGATTTGGATTAAATGTTAGTATGTTGTAGGGGCCTGCCTGGGGACGAATCCTATTGAAAATGGGCGAAACGGGGTCAAAGGTTAGGATACAGGAGCGGGATCTATTCCATAGCCCTAATGCATCATAACTTACGTAAAAATACTTCGACTGCGACAAAACTTTATCATGTTATTTCGGAGGTATACTGAACCGGTTCTGTTGAATATCATCGAAATGGGATCAAAGGTCAGGGCACAGGACACGAGATTTATTCCACATCCATTATTCTCATAACTTGAGTAATGATTTCTGGTATGTTGGAAAGCGTATTATAATCAATGCATTACGTGATTTTACAACTTGTTTATTTAAGGTCCATGCTTCTGACCCATAAGTAAGAGCTGCATTAATTAAACGCTTTTCTGTTAAGACAAAATGGTAAATTTTAGTTGAAAACTATACAGTTTCTTCCAAATGCACAAGTTCGTTGCTAGCGCGTTTGTAGTGGAAAATTATCCTAATTTAAAAAAAGAAACGCTGTTCTAGATGGTGCAGGTGCTGTTCAATTTTCTCACTAATATTCTTCTATTTAATAAATCTATTAACCAATGCTAAAAAACTTGTATTTTTGTATTTTTACCCATTAGACTGACTAAATATCTATCCAGACTGGATTTATTAAAAAAAAAAAAAAGACTTACAGATTTGAAACTTAACTGCTTTCGAAGTTGTCCCTTCTAAGGCCAAACACTTAGAGCAGCGCTATTTCCACTGCTCGAAGTCTTTGTGGTCATCTTCTGAAACAGCGAACAAACAAAGTCATCGCTCTTTCAACGATTTCTTTAATTAAAACACACACTAACTGAAAAATTGTTATCCGGACACCGCTGGGATCGTACCTCAGATCTCTCAATAACTAGACGAGTGCGTTCGTCTTAAGCTACAGTGGCCAACAATCCACGGCGCTATGTGTGTTTGTCAGCATCTGACTTTACAAATCCGTAGAGATGGGCTTCGCAACTGAGACGTCTCCATCTGGTGGGGCTTAACGGAACAAACTATTTAATTATAGCTAATAATTCTGTGTGTTAATTAAAGAAAACGTGGAAAGAGCAATGTCTATGTCTATTCACGTTGTCTCCACATATTTCGAAGATTTTCACCATTTCTCTCGCCCTTAGGATTTATTAGCTATAATTAAATAGCTTGTGTCGTTAAGCCCCACCAGATGGAGACGTCTCAGTTGCTGAACCCATCTCTACGGATTTATGAAGTCAAATGCTGACAGATAAGCACACATAGCGCGATGGATTGTTGGCCACCGTAGCGCAAACCGAACGCATTCGGCGAGTTATCGAGAGGTCTGGGTTTCGATCCCAGTGGTGTCCGGATAACAATTTTCGGTTGCTGTGTGTTAATTAAAGAAAACGTGGAAAGAGAGATGACTTTGTCTGTTTCACACTGTGTCCACGTGTTTGGAAGATTTTCAACATTTTTAACAGCGAACAGCTACTTCGTCGCATCCTGTCGTATCGCCTCAATATGTTGAAATCATTTTCCTTTAAAGCGTTATTTGATATTAGGAAACAGATAAAACAGTCGCAGCGAGCGAGATCTGGCAAATAGGGTGGCTGTCGGACATCTACAATGCAATTGTCATGGCGAAAATTTTAACCTCTGGTGAATTTCAGAGAGACCTGATCAATCTTTCTGTTGGTTTATCGGAGATTAATTAATGCAAAAATTTTCTTCCATGACATACGTTAGAAGAAAATTCCTGGTTGAAAGGCAGGGGAATTCATGCGCAAAATTCGCTTGTCTTAATCACTACCAGGAAAACAAAATTTCATGTTGGAAAAAAAAAAAAAAAAAAAAGAATAATATTTGATTTAACTGACTTTGGGGTTTTGAAAATAATTATTTTATCGGTTCTTATATCGCGATAGGAAAAGGCGAGTAGGTGTGCAGCTCAGAGAATCAAAATTAATTTTACTTTCACATCACGGAACGAGAGAAAGAGAAAATTAAAACTAGTGATTTTCTGCAAAGCAAGAATTCGCCATTTTTTTTTTGCGTTCCTGTTTCCAAGCGAGAAGTCGCCCAAAAGTGTAACATCTTTTCGTCTTTTGGGTAAGGAATTCAGCAACGAAATCTATTTTTAGAACCTCAGGGTCAAGATGGGCCTGCTCTGCACGTGTGAAGGTCAGAGGTCACTCGAGGCGTGGGAGTGAAGATTCCGTTGGGAGAGTCGTGAGTTGCTAGGCTGAAGTTTCGACCAATGAGAGGGGTCAGCGGTTTTCAAGCACCCCCTGAGTTTTATCCGTAGAGAGTCACTTTTTTGCTCTTGTCTTGTTGCTGGACGTCAGAGAAAGAGGGACGGCGGAGTTTTTTTCTCCTCGCCTTTTGGCGGGAGAGAACCACAGAGAAAAAAAAGAGTTTTTTCCATGGCAGCATTTTGCTGACCACCAGTCCACCACAAGGGGACACTCTGGATCTGGGCTGGCTGTTGAAAAGTTTTTGACGATGTAGAATGCAGTTAAAGCGGCATTCCGCCAGCCGGGAACCTCGTCCTGAAGAACAAATGGCGGCAGGCTGGGACATTGTCGTCAATGGAAAATTCTTGGCTGAAGGAGGACATGCCTTCTCCCTTATGGAAACCCCTGGAAGAGTGGGCCCAGCCTCTACCGCTCCCAACTCGGCTGCTACTCCGAAAAGGAGGCCTGCTTCAAAGGCCGAGGGAGGGAAGAGAAAAAAAGAGAAAAAAAAAAAGTATGAATAAATAAAAAAGGTTCCATCTCATCCCGAAGTTTCGGAAATGGTTACCTCGGCCATTAACCGTTTAAGGAAGGGAACTTTGAGGAAGAAAAGATAATACTAACAAGACTGTGGTTGTGCCTGGACTGTAAACTATGGTGAAAAGAAAAAGAAGAAAAAAAAAGGGAACGCCAGCTCGAAGGTAATGTTTTAGTTCACATCTTTTTGTATTGATATATAACATCCCACGCAGGGTACCTAAACTTCGAGCTGAGCATAAGAAACGAAAAGAAAAAGAGCAAGTTTTTTTCCCTCTGATTTTGGCTGTGTCGTCGTTCAGCTTTCAAAATTAAAATGTATTAGTTACTCAGGTACGAATTCAGAAAAAAAGAAAGAAAAAAAGAGAGGGGAGTTGAAAATGCTTTCATTTATGTTTTTTTTTGTGCTGTCATGTCTGGTATTTTAGCAACTTCCCAGGCCAGTAAATTTTAATGTATCGGAAAAATTTGGTTTATTGAAAAATTTGGTTTATTGTTTGAGCACAGTAAATTTTGGTGCATCGATAATAGTTTAGTTGGGCATGTGATATTTAAAAAGCAGTGTTATTGTGATGTCGTGGGTGATAAAATAATTGTAAACATTTCTCTCTAGTCTTTTACAGCTTTGAGTTATATTTTTTTTATGAGTGAAGATAAATTATGGGATGATTTATATTGGAATTTTGGGAACATATTATAGTGTGATGAAATTGGAAACCTAAAGTGTTGTTTACATTCTTGGAGTGTTGAGTGTCGAAATTAAGATGGTAGGTGTGTTATTTGAGGACCAGTATTTTACATGCTCCAGATGAGTGTTAATCTCCCATTGGAAAGGGGTGATCTTAGGGCAAGCAGGGATCTTGTCCTAGGGCAGAGGGCTCTGAGTAGGGAATTTTCACCAGGATGCGATATGTGAAGAATAGAAGTTAAAGTATTTTTTTGTTCTCAAGTTTAGTATTTCACAAAAAGAATGAACATCATGGGTTGAGAAGACACACTTTTGCTCACCAGTTCCAGTATTAATTGTTCTTTTCTTTGGCCTAAATTTTCTTGTTTTTACTATAAGGTTAAAAGTCTAAATGTAATTTTAATTTTCAATAAGGTGAAAATATTTAGTGGGTTATGTAAATGGTCAGTGTTATTGTCTGAAGTGGACCTGCGCATTGCCATGGTGCAGAGGAATTTCCTTGCTAGTGAATTTTCCTGGGACATATGTGGATATAGAGATAAGTGAATTTTCCTGGGACATATGTGGATATAGAGATAAGTGAATTTTCCTGGGACATATGTGGATATAGAGATAAGTGAATTTTCCTGGGACATATGTGGATATAGAGATAAGTGATTTTTCCTGGGATACATGTGGATATTGTGATTTAGGATTTCTTGGGATATATAGAGAGAGGTGAATTTTCCTGGGATATATGTGGATATTGTGACTTAGGATTTCTTGGGATATAGAGAGATAAGTGAATTTTTCCTGGGATATAGGTGTGTTAGTTCTGGGCCAGATGTGCCTGGAGTATTTAGGGTTGAAGTACGACAGGCTCTTGCAGGCGTGGTTGATCAAGGTGAGATCATGCATTGGTTCGAAAAGGGGGAGATCCTTGAAGACGTGGTTTTTGGGGGAAAACTTGTCTTCAAACCCCCCAGTAGTTTCGCTGCTCACGGAAATATGTACTGCCAGCGAGGGTCGGTCGAGCGTTGCTTCAAGAAATGTGGTGAGATCATGTTAGAGGAAATTCTGTGCCTGATGATGATGTGTCACACTTGAGGATTTTTTCCTTTCCCTTTGCATAGGCTGAAAGTGGATTCACGACCCAATTTCACGCCTTCAGCCTGACTTGGTATTTTCTTCCTGTGTTGGTTCTCAAAACCCAGGGTAGTGTCTGAACTGAGAGTATTTGCCTCACCGCTACCTCAGTAATTCACTGCAGGTGTTAAATTTAAGTTTGTTTGGTGATTTAAAGTATCTAAATTTATTTGTTTATGATTTGCTGTAGTGCTAGGGATGTAAATTCTAAATTCTGGTTGTTGGTGTTAGTGAACTTGATATTTAGTTTGGAAATTTAGTTAATTGGTATTTTGAGCTTTTGTTTACAGTGTAGAGTTATTAAGTATCTTGAGCTATTATGTGAAGTGCAGAGTGAGGTGATTTTTATGAGCAAGCTAGTGCAAGAAGATTGTTTGAATTTCTGAATTATGTTGATGTTATGAATAGTGATAATTTTTTTAGATTAGTTAGTGAGGTTTCTTTATAAGTGAAGTAGGTTCATTCAGGATAGTTCTATAGGTTATGTAATGTTAATTAATGCTTGTGCTCAGTGTAAATTCTGTTTTGAGGATAATTTACTTGGTTTGTTTACTTGCTGATAGTAGATTTGTTAAAGTATAATTTGTGGCTCTTAAAATAACTGTAAATTTAATTGAAGTCTTTGAATCTGGTCTGGGAGATTGCGGAGTTTGCTAAGATTGTTTAGGTGCTGTAAATTTAAATCAATATGTGTAAAATTGTAAATTGGTCATTGAGCTAACTGGGTGAGAGAGAAGAGAGTACGTTTCAAAAGAACAGAACTTGTCCACCTTGTGGAATTAAAAATAATCCAGTATCTTTTTCTTGTGTAAACCATGCGAATCATAGTATGATTTTGAAGGCATAAATTAAAAGCCTAGTGTTCAAACTAACTGTGTTGACATATGTAAAGTTGTGCTGTTCATAAGGCCAGTGGCCAAAGAGAAATAGAAAGTAAATTGAGATTCTGTTTTATACTGCTGTGTTTAAGCAAACAAGAAAAAAGGAAATACCATCTGTTTGTCCTCTAAATTAACTCATTAAGTTTTTAAAGAAAAATAATAAATACAGGCAGTAGCCTTTCAAAAAAAGTTCAAAATGAGTGCAGTGTGAAAAGTTTTTGTGTGCTGTTGTCTTCCATGACTTGGTCCCATGTACTCCCCCTTAGCTTGACTAAGGCTATCGATCCGAATCCTGGTTTTCTAAGGTATTTCATAACTGCAATTTTTGTCCTAACCTTTTTAAATTGACCTTCACCGCCTCCACAAGTTGTTGTTGAACGAGTACATTTTATCATATGTCTTATAGTGACACATTTTTATACACATGCAACAATATTCACTTATTTTTGCACTTTCAGGTGACTCAACTCTGCTTGAGCACAAACAACGCAAACTTTACAATAACTTCTTGTGGAATGTAAATTTTCAGATGCATTTTTGTTTAGGATGTTCATGGCCTTTTCTAGTACTTAGAAAATATTTTTGTTTCGAAATGCATCCACCCATCTCCCAAATTTAAATTTTCTATAATTTCCATATTTTAAATTTTAATACCAGCATAAATATAACGTTTTAATAAATAACAATCAATTCAATATAATAAATATAATCTCAAATCAAATTAAAATTCAAATTTTTTTTTCCACCAAAACATTTGGTGCCGTGACCATAGGATACATGCCTTGTCATGGAATTCAACCTGTACTGCACAGTAGTTACGAAAAATCTTGAGTATGGTTTCATATGTGAATTATTTTCTCGTAGTGATAAGTTCTGGTAGTCTCTCTCTCTCAGTGACCAAAGTAGCGAAAGTGCATATTTTTTTGATTTTAGCTGAATTTCTGTGTATAAGTATTATAATATTTCAGTAGCAGTGTTTGTAATAATTGAATAATTTTGGGCTTAACATAAAAGCCAGTTAGGGCTTGACACACATAAAAAGATTTTTTTTTTTTGTGTTGGTGTAATATTTTCAGTGATATATGAGTAATTTCAGTAATTTTGTGCTTGACACACATACAATTTTTTGGGTGTTTACCTACATGAGTTTTCACACAAATAATTTCTCAAGCGTACCTGCATAATGTATAATTTGGTATTTCGAATATAACTAGTGCTAATTAATAGTTTGCAGTGTGTCACATATATATATGCAATTTCACACTTTTCCAAATATTGAACTTCTAGGTGTATTTTTCATGTGTTGCAAAATTTTTTTACCTCTACAGTCCGAGTGTTGAATTAAGTGTAATTTTAATGTGTTGCATTCAGGCAATTTATCATATTCTGTTGAACTAAGCGGAGAAAGTGTATTGTAAAGTAATGTTGTCATTCGAAAATGCCTGTTGTTGGTGATGTCAAATTGGTGAAAGCATAATGCAAAAATTGTAAGAGGCGTAACTTCTCTTCTCTCCTCACGCTGGTTAATTTAGTGCCCAGGTGCACTGGTTAGTTATTTTAAGTTAGGTTGTTTACTATTGGAGTGAAGTGTAGGTTCAGTGTTGGGTAGGATTAGTATTACTGTAGTAATAGCCAGTGAGTTAGGAATTTAATAATCAGTTAAATTTCTTTTAATTTAATTTTCTCAGTGTAGTTAAAAGGTTAGTATTTGAGCCGATGCAGAATTTTTTCTTCGTTCCGTGAAAATTTTTGGCTTAAAAAAAAAAAAAAAAAAAAAAAAAAAATTCTTTTACCTCTGTAATTAAGGTCAGGTGATAAGTAGCTTCGCTTCGGAACATTTGTTTTCCTAGTTCAGTGGTAGCCATGTTGGAACGGAAGTCAGCTCACCGGAGGTAGGTGGCGCTGCAGGTTTGTTTACATTCATCGGTTTGTTGATGGTCGGAGCACGTGTGTGTTGAGTAGTAGGTAGAAGCGAACTTTCTGAGATTTTATTTTATGTTTCGACTCGCTTTGCTCGTCTTTTTCGCAGGGGGAATGTATTTGTCATGGCGAAAATTTTAACCTCTGGTGAATTTCAGAGAGACCTGATCAATCTTTCTGTTGGTTTATCGGAGATTAATTAATGCAAAAATTTTCTTCCATGACATACGTTAGAAGAAAATTCCTGGTTGAAAGGCAGGGGAATTCATGCGCAAAATTCGCTTGTCTTAATCACTACCAGGAAAACAAAATTTCATGTTGGAAAAAAAAAAAAAAAAAAGAATAATATTTGATTTAACTGACTTTGGGGTTTTGAAAATAATTATTTTATCGGTTCTTATATCGCGATAGGAAAAGGCGAGTAGGTGTGCAGCTCAGAGAATCAAAATTAATTTTACTTTCACATCACGGAACGAGAGAAAGAGAAAATTAAAACTAGTGATTTTCTGCAAAGCAAGAATTCGCCATTTTTTTTTGCGTTCCTGTTTCCAAGCGAGAAGTCGCCCAAAAGTGTAACATCTTTTCGTCTTTTGGGTAAGGAATTCAGCAACGAAATCTATTTTTAGAACCTCAGGGTCAAGATGGGCCTGCTCTGCACGTGTGAAGGTCAGAGGTCACTCGAGGCGTGGGAGTGAAGATTCCGTTGGGAGAGTCGTGAGTTGCTAGGCTGAAGTTTCGACCAATGAGAGGGGTCAGCGGTTTTCAAGCACCCCCTGAGTTTTATCCGTAGAGAGTCACTTTTTTGCTCTTGTCTTGTTGCTGGACGTCAGAGAAAGAGGGACGGCGGAGTTTTTTTCTCCTCGCCTTTTGGCGGGAGAGAACCACAGAGAAAAAAAGAGTTTTTTCCATGGCAGCATTTTGCTGACCACCAGTCCACCACAAGGGGACACTCTGGATCTGGGCTGGCTGTTGAAAAGTTTTTTTGACGATGTAGAATGCAGTTAAAGCGGCATTCCGCCAGCCGGGAACCTCGTCCTGAAGAACAAATGGCGGCAGGCTGGGACATTGTCGTCAATGGAAAATTCTTGGCTGAAGGAGGACATGCCTTCTCCCTTATGGAAACCCCTGGAAGAGTGGGCCCAGCCTCTACCGCTCCCAACTCGGCTGCTACTCCGAAAAGGAGGCCTGCTTCAAAGGCCGAGGGAGGGAAGAGAAAAAAAAGAGAAAAAAAAAAAGTATGAATAAATAAAAAAGGTTCCATCTCATCCCGAAGTTTCGGAAATGGTTACCTCGGCCATTAACCGTTTAAGGAAGGGAACTTTGAGGAAGAAAAGATAATACTAACAAGACTGTGGTTGTGCCTGGACTGTAAACTATGGTGAAAAGAAAAAGAAGAAAAAAAAAGGGAACGCCAGCTCGAAGGTAATGTTTTAGTTCACATCTTTTTGTATTGATATATAACATCCCACGCAGGGTACCTAAACTTCGAGCTGAGCATAAGAAACGAAAAGAAAAAGAGCAAGTTTTTTTTCCCTCTGATTTTGGCTGTGTCGTCGTTCAGCTTTCAAAATTAAAATGTATTAGTTACTCAGGTACGAATTCAGAAAAAAAGAAAGAAAAAAAAGAGAGGGGAGTTGAAAATGCTTTCATTTATGTTTTTTTTTGTGCTGTCATGTCTGGTATTTTAGCAACTTCCCAGGCCAGTAAATTTTAATGTATCGGAAAAATTTGGTTTATTGAAAAATTTGGTTTATTGTTTGAGCACAGTAAATTTTGGTGCATCGATAATAGTTTAGTTGGGCATGTGATATTTAAAAAGCAGTGTTATTGTGATGTCGTGGGTGATAAAATAATTGTAAACATTTCTCTCTAGTCTTTTACAGCGTTGAGTTATATTTTTTTTATGAGTGAAGATAAATTATGGGATGATTTATATTGGAATTTTGGGAACATATTATAGTGTGATGAAATTGGAAACCTAAAGTGTTGTTTACATTCTTGGAGTGTTGAGTGTCGAAATTAAGATGGTAGGTGTGTTATTTGAG
Organism: Macrothele yani; assembly: GCA_039090855.1. NCBI lineage: Eukaryota > Metazoa > Arthropoda > Arachnida > Araneae > Macrothelidae > Macrothele > Macrothele yani. Next base: position 117,495,372 of record CM077011.1, read on the forward strand.
GACCAGTATTTTACATGCTCCAGATGAGTGTTAATCTCCCATTGGAAAGGGGTGATCTTAGGGCAAGCAGGGATCTTGTCCTAGGGCAGAGGGCTCTGAGTAGGGAATTTTCACCAGGATGCGATATGTGAAGAATAGAAGTTAAAGTATTTTTTTGTTCTCAAGTTTAGTATTTCACAAAAAGAATGAACATCATGGGTTGAGAAGACACACTTTTGCTCACCAGTTCCAGTATTAATTGTTCTTTTCTTTGGCCTAAATTTTCTTGTTTTTACTATAAGGTTAAAAGTCTAAATGTAATTTTAATTTTCAATAAGGTGAAAATATTTAGTGGGTTATGTAAATGGTCAGTGTTATTGTCTGAAGTGGACCTGCGCATTGCCATGGTGCAGAGGAATTTCCTTGCTAGTGAATTTTCCTGGGACATATGTGGATATAGAGATAAGTGAATTTTCCTGGGACATATGTGGATATAGAGATAAGTGAATTTTCCTGGGACATATGTGGATATAGAGATAAGTGAATTTTCCTGGGACATATGTGGATATAGAGATAAGTGAATTTTCCTGGGACATATGTGGATATAGAGATAAGTGATTTTTCCTGGGATACATGTGGATATTGTGATTTAGGATTTCTTGGGATATATAGAGAGAGGTGAATTTTCCTGGGATATATGTGGATATTGTGACTTAGGATTTCTTGGGATATAGAGAGATAAGTGAATTTTTCCTGGGATATAGGTGTGTTAGTTCTGGGCCAGATGTGCCTGGAGTATTTAGGGTTGAAGTACGACAGGCTCTTGCAGGCGTGGTTGATCAAGGTGAGATCATGCATTGGTTCGAAAAGGGGAGATCCTTGAAGACGTGGTTTTTGGGGGAAAACTTGTCTTCAAACCCCCCAGTAGTTTCGCTGCTCACGGAAATATGTACTGCCAGCGAGGGTCGGTCGAGCGTTGCTTCAAGAAATGTGGTGAGATCATGTTAGAGGAAATTCTGTGCCTGATGATGATGTGTCACACTTGAGGATTTTTTCCTTTCCCTTTGCATAGGCTGAAAGTGGATTCACGACCCAATTTCACGCCTTCAGCCTGACTTGGTATTTTCTTCCTGTGTTGGTTCTCAAAACCCAGGGTAGTGTCTGAACTGAGAGTATTTGCCTCACCGCTACCTCAGTAATTCACTGCAGGTGTTAAATTTAAGTTTGTTTGGTGATTTAAAGTATCTAAATTTATTTGTTTATGATTTGCTGTAGTGCTAGGGATGTAAATTCTAAATTCTGGTTGTTGGTGTTAGTGAACTTGATATTTAGTTTGGAAATTTAGTTAATTGGTATTTTGAGCTTTTGTTTACAGTGTAGAGTTATTAAGTATCTTGAGCTATTATGTGAAGTGCAGAGTGAGGTGATTTTTATGAGCAAGCTAGTGCAAGAAGATTGTTTGAATTTCTGAATTATGTTGATGTTATGAATAGTGATAATTTTTTTAGATTAGTTAGTGAGGTTTCTTTATAAGTGAAGTAGGTTCATTCAGGATAGTTCTATAGGTTATGTAATGTTAATTAATGCTTGTGCTCAGTGTAAATTCTGTTTTGAGGATAATTTACTTGGTTTGTTTACTTGCTGATAGTAGATTTGTTAAAGTATAATTTGTGGCTCTTAAAATAACTGTAAATTTAATTGAAGTCTTTGAATCTGGTCTGGGAGATTGCGGAGTTTGCTAAGATTGTTTAGGTGCTGTAAATTTAAATCAATATGTGTAAAATTGTAAATTGGTCATTGAGCTAACTGGGTGAGAGAGAAGAGAGTACGTTTCAAAAGAACAGAACTTGTCCACCTTGTGGAATTAAAAATAATCCAGTATCTTTTTCTTGTGTAAACCATGCGAATCATAGTATGATTTTGAAGGCATAAATTAAAAGCCTAGTGTTCAAACTAACTGTGTTGACATATGTAAAGTTGTGCTGTTCATAAGGCCAGTGGCCAAAGAGAAATAGAAAGTAAATTGAGATTCTGTTTTATACTGCTGTGTTTAAGCAAACAAGAAAAAAGGAAATACCATCTGTTTGTCCTCTAAATTAACTCATTAAGTTTTTAAAGAAAAATAATAAATACAGGCAGTAGCCTTTCAAAAAAGTTCAAAATGAGTGCAGTGTGAAAAGTTTTTGTGTGCTGTTGTCTTCCATGACTTGGTCCCATGTACTCCCCCTTAGCTTGACTAAGGCTATCGATCCGAATCCTGGTTTTCTAAGGTATTTCATAACTGCAATTTTTGTCCTAACCTTTTTAAATTGACCTTCACCGCCTCCACAAGTTGTTGTTGAACGAGTACATTTTATCATATGTCTTATAGTGACACATTTTTATACACATGCAACAATATTCACCTATTTTTGCACTTTCAGGTGACTCAACTCTGCTTGAACACAAACAACGCAAACTTTACAATAACTTCTTGTGGAATGTAAATTTTCAGATGCATTTTTGTTTAGGATGTTCATGGCCTTTTCTAGTACTTAGAAAATATTTTTGTTTCGAAATGCATCCACCCATCTCCCAAATTTAAATTTTCTATAATTTCCATATTTTAAATTTTAATACCAGCATAAATATAACGTTTTAATAAATAACAATCAATTCAATATAATAAATATAATCTCAAATCAAATTAAAATTCAAATTTTTTTTTCCACCAAAACACAATGCTCAGCAAGAAACTACTGCACAAGGTGCGACCAGGGTTGGGAAGTTACGGGGAAAAGGGCGTAATTTATGTCAAAAATGTAAACAATTCAAAGCTTGCTTTAAATACAATAAAAAAGACGAAGTATTAAATTGTTACTCGAGTTCCCAGGCTAACAATGACACGTGCGTGAGTTACTTACGGCAAATTAAACGAGCTCTCCATATTACGTTTTTCATTTCTTCTCCCCTTTCAAACGACACGTCGACACCCCACATTGTCCAACGTGTTGCATCTTAATGATATTTAGGATGCAACACGTTGGCAGTGTTGCATCCTAAACAGCAGGGAAAGAAACTTAAAAAGCGTCTTGAGGTGGTCAAAAATGCTATACTGCAGAATTTGAATACAGAATACAAACAATCTGGAAGTCGTGTGGGAATATTTGGTAAACTACTTGAAAAAGGAGTTCAAACTCCAGCAACATTTTGGCATTTTGCTAAAAGACATCAAAAAGAACTCGTGTAATTAGCTATTAGACTACTCAACATACCAGCATCATCAGTACAGCTTCAAAGGCTGTTCTCCAACTGGTCGTACATTCATAACGCAACAAGAAACCGACTAAGCTTTGAAAATCCTAGGAAACTGGTGCATATACACTATACTGAAAATAGTCACCGAACACCTAGAAGAAAAACACAACATAGCATTTACTGACATAATTTAGTACGGTGTCGGTCCACCTTTGGCCTTAATACATGCACTGACCCTTCGAGACATGCTTTCGACAAGGTTTTGGACCACAGCGATAGGTATGCGCTTCCATTCAGTACATAATGCTGCCGCTAACTGTTGCTTAGTAGTAGGCGTTGGTTCCAAACTTCTTATGCGGCGCTCTAATTCATCCCACAGGTGCTCTATTGGATTAAGATCAGGGCTCTGCGCTGTCCAGTTCACACACGATATGGAATTATCATCAGACCTCGCGGTAACAGTCCTTGCTTTATGGCTAGGTGCATTATCCTGCTGGTACCAACAAGGCTCGGTTCCATAATATTGCCACAGAGCTCGTAGGGCATAATTGTCCAGAATATCGAGGCAGACTTGCTGGCTAACAGGTTTGTCCTCGATAATCAATGAGCCGGGACCACGCCACGAAAAATACCCCCAAACGAATACACTGCCAGCTCCAAACTTGACCGTAGGAACAGTACACTGTGGTAAATAGCGTTCTACCTGCTGCCGCCATACCCACACACGGCCATCAGATTGATGGATCGTGCATCTGGATTCATGAGTCCGTAGGACCCGTTTCCATTGAACTACGGATCACGATAAAAGTTATTTACACCATGCTAAACGACGAGTAGCATTCCGAGTAGATTTAAAAGGCTTATGAGCAGCCACAAGACCAAGGAAACTCATGGAATGAAGTTCTCTGCGAATGGAACGTGTACATACCGAGGTTCCAGCATTGGTACTCACCTGTACACTGAGGTCTTGTGCAATACTCCGTCGGTTACCTGTAACGACTCTCCTGAGGCTTCGACGTCCTCTATCACTTCTTTTCTTAGGTCTGCAAGTACGTTTTATTGCTTCAGGTGCGTCATGTGTCTTCCACGTATTCAGTACATCCAAAACAGTTGACTTGGGTATGTTTAAACGCGTCTCGGTTACTCTTATGGACATCCCACTGATATAACACCCAACAATCTTTCCTTTCTCAAAGTCAGTTTTCTCCCGCCGCGATATTTTCACTCAATCTCATATTGCGATATCCTCGCGGTCAGCTGCAGGCTTGTTTTTATAACGTTTGCAGCTGTACCGCACATCTTAACAGCGCAGCGGATCCGTTCATTAGCTTTTGAAGGGGTGTTTGGTGACTTTTGTCAATAGAGTGTATATTACACTCTAAAATGAAAGATCAAAATGCGGTGATTATTAAGAACGGGAAAGAAAAATAAGAATGAATGAAACTGTTAGGCAAGTGTTATACAAATTTTTATGCGGACAATATGTGATGTAGTTTACAATATTGTCTGCATACAATATGTGATGTAGGGTACAATATTGTCTACATACAATATGTGACGTAGTTTGAATTTAGTTTTGACAAAATTATTAGCAATATGGCATTAATGAAGTAAGACACAAATTAAAGCAGCAATGATAATCTTATGCAAGTCTCGTACAATACTTTCCATAGACTTCCTGTAGCTTTCAGTTTGTATCTTTGCAAGTTTCGCTCAGTTTTTGGACAAAATATGATGCAAATTCGTTAAACTATGTTTTCCAGTACGACAAATGCGACGAACAGTTTCACACACGTAAGAAAAAAGCACGACTGGAAAGGAAGAAAATAAAAACAAAAACAAAGTAGATGACACGGAATTTTCCGCTGAAATGAGCATGTTATTTGAATCCGTTCAGACGGGATTTAAATTTATCGAGGATATTCAAACTCAATGAAACCGGTATGGAAAACAGTATTATCAGACCGAAGAAAGAAGTTTTTCAATCCCACACATATTGCTGTAAACGGATCGTGAACTTACGCATTCTGGTTGCAGACTTGTGCGTTAAGAAAAATTTGAAATTATATGAGAAACATTTCGCAGCGGAAACGCTCTCCAACAAAGAAATAATTTTTCAAATCGGACTCTTAGGAGCAGAGATATCGAGAATAATAAGATATGCATTATTCTAAGAAGAAAGTGTTCTCAAAAGGATTTTCGATGTGAATGGTATCCGTCCAGGGAAGATCGGACTCTTAGAAGTAGAGATATCGAGAAATATAACATATGCATCTACGCCCCATGGCGGGAAATACATTATTTTAAGAAGAAAGTATTCTCCAAAGGTTCTTCAATGTGAGTGGTATCAGTCAAGGAAATATTTTTTTCAGTCGAGTTTTCAGCAGCTCAGACTCTGCTGCAAATACATTAGAAACTTAACACTTATGCCCCTGGTGGCCAAACGATTCTATACCAAATATTAGAAATTACATGAAACACATTTCCCATCAGGAGTTGTATGCGAAAAGACTTTTTCAAATCGGAGATCTAGAAACAGAAATATAGGGGAAATGCAATTTACATTAACACCCTCCAGCGGAAATTCTATGAGTTACTTGAAAATTTTGAAATTTTATGCAAAACATTTCGCACCGATAACGCTATCCAACAAAGAAGGAATTTTTCAAATCGGATTCTTAGAAGTAGAGATATTGACACCAAGGAGATATACATCAACGCCCCCTGGAGGAGAAACGATACGTTATTTTAAACAGAACATATTCCGAAATACACTGCTGGCCACCCAAAATGCATTACCAAGAAGGAAGCATCCGATTGGCCTGAAATTCCCAGCATGCGTCGCCCGCGAGAGGACATGCAAACGATTAGCATTGCAAGGCATATGTAAATCACGTGCGCCCGGCACGCCCCCGAGAAGCTCTATAAGAAGGGTGCACAGAAGGCGAAGTGTAAGTAGTGGAAGTGTGTTGTACTGCCGGACCTGTGCGTGGGAAGCTTCCTGATGCCTCGTCTCAGAATACGGCAGTCCTTCCAGCACGTTTCGGAGTTCGACAGAGAAAGAATAGTGGCTTATCGCGACAGCGGTTTATCGTACCGAGATATCGGCACCTGTGTGGGACGACATCCAGCCACAGTGAGGCGAGTATGGATTCGGCGGGTGCAAGAGGGACGGAAGGACCGAAGTGAGTGATTGCCGAAGCCGCGGCACACCACCGATCGAGAGGACCGGCATGTTCTTCTGCGGGCATTGACGGGCCGCACCGCCACATCACAAACGTTAGCGCAGGAATTCGTGTGTGTTGCGCAACAACCTGTGTCAGCACGTACCGTACGACGTCGTCTGCAGGAGCCGGGACTTTTCGCACGGCGCCCATTGCTCCGATTATCATTGACGTTACACCACTGGCGAGTGAGGCGGCAGTGGGCCGTTGAACGTCGTACCTGGACTACGGAATGCCACAACATTGTTTTCTCTGGCGAATCCCGCTTCTTCCTGCAACACCACGATGGTCGGATCCGCGTGTGGCGGCACTGCGGCGAGAGACTGTATGACGCCTGCATTATGCATCATCATACCGGTCCGACGCCTGGCGTTATGGTTTGGGGCGCAATTGGATATGACACCCACACCCCTTTGGTACGCATCGCCGGTACACTCAACAGCCACCGCTACATCTCCGACGTTTTGGACCCTGTAGTCCTCATTTACCTGCAGCACCTGCCAGCTTTCACGTTTCAACAAGACAATGCGCGCTCGCATGTGGCACGCATCGTGCAATAATTCTTCACGGCTCACCAGGTGTTACTGCTGCCGTGGCCCGCTTGTTCTCCCGATATGTCGCCCACCGAACACGTCTGGGCGCTGATCTGCAACCGAGTGGCCCTGCAAGCACCACCCGCGGCTACGCCCGATGAACTGTGGCAACGTGTGGAAGCAGCCTGGACCGACATACCTCAAGCCCACATCCAAAGCCTCTTTCGTTCGATGCCGCGGCGTGTAGCGGCGCACACGAACTATTGATTTCTGCGTGTTCCGCAAGTCGCACGGGCCTGTAAGCTCAATCGTTTCATCTTTGTATCTGTTGTTATGTGTCCAGTAAATCTTGTTTTGCTATCTCGTGCCTTTTTTGGTGTTGCATTTTAGGTGGCCAGCAGTGTAAGTTTACCGACGTGAGTAGTATCGGTCCGCAAAGGAATTTTTTTCAATCGAGAATTTAGAAGCTCAGAAATTGCCGCAAAACATCAGAAACAGAAATTAAGACTTATGCTTTCTTGTGGCCCAACAGTTTTTTACCAAAAATTAGAAATTATATGCAAAATATGTTCCACCAGGAGCTGTATCTTCTGAAGAAAATAAGTTTGAAATCGGAGCTTCAGAAGTAGAGATACCGGGGAAAACGCAATTTATTTTTACGCCCCTAGCGGAAAATTTATGCGTAACTTGAAAAAGTGACAATACCTGCACAAAGTTAACACAAGAACTCTTCGACATAAATTAAATCGAAAGGTAAAATATTTTTTTTCAATCTGATTTTTAGAAGTGAATATATGGAATAAAATGTATTTTGAATTCGATATCATCTGCATTTACGCCCTCTGGTAGCGAAATTGTAAATCGTAAAAAAAAAACAAAAACAGAAATTAAATATCATCATTGGCATATTTCAAGCTTCCAAATGAAAAACGAATTTTTCAAATCGGACTAATATTTGCAGTGATATGGTGTCTACAAACGGACGGCCAAACCGATAACATACGATTTTTTTTACTAAAGACGTGCCATAAACCGGAAAAGCAGGAGAGACGTGATTCACGGCACATGCGCAGTACGTTCCAAGGTCAATCTGTAACAAACCGCTTTCTTCTGTGTCGCGCGATTTCGAACTTATACAACCAGTCTGGAATCTATTTGATTAAACCTCGTGAAAGACAGTAGTAAAGAAAGAGTTACTACTGTTATTTCAAATGAAGTAGGGGAAGAAGCACTGGCTAAATTAAAAATTCTCGGCTTTTAAGCAATATTATAAAAAAATTCTTTACATGAAAAATACAAATTTTTTCCTAATTTTATTTACGTACTTTGACGTGTTATGGTCAGGAACTTAACATAAAATTAGTACAATAATGTTATTATCGTAATATTCTACCTCGACCTCTCAGAGTTCCAGAATAATTTGCTGACGAGAGTAAAATTGTGGCGATTAAAGATGAAATTGCACAAAGCTAAACAAGAACTAAAGATTTAGCGGTTGGCGATCAAATTTAGAAGTAATTGGTACCTACGCGTGGACGTCGACTACATAAGTACTCAGGGGCACAAGCACCCACTGAAGTTTCCCCATGAGTGCCATGTAATCTCTGGTGGTGCAGTAGTCTAAGCAATGGTTTCTGATCATTCGGCTGAAAGGAGTACGGGTTCGAATCCCTGTGCGGCACGGATGTTGTGTTTGCTTACGGCACTGGCTCTCTTCCTTCCCTGGAACAAGTGGCCCTAAATTAGGGACGGGCGATTGCTTAATAGCCCATTGAGTTGCTCAAATAGAAGCTTTAAAAATTTTTTTAATTCATCAAATTTGGATATTTTTGAAGATAACCTCGAAATTTTCCGATATCATATTTAGGGGAAGCACCGCATCAGAGGTACAACTAGGACGGGGAAGGTTGCCCGATGCGCAACTGAAGATAGGGCGCAAAAATCACTGTGTCTGATTAAAATGGGAATTGAAATTTCTGCGCCAGTTCTTGACACAGAATTGCAGAATTTACCTACAATTTCCTTTGCCGATTGCGGTAGCTTGCCGGCTTAGAATTCGCATTTCTTCCTTAAAATGTGCAGGGGGTGTAAGCTGCTCATAATGAATCGAAGATGTGTTTGAGCCACTTGATTCTACCCAGTGGCAGTATGTCCGTATCAGGGGGACTAGATCTCAGTCGTCATGCTTTGGGCCATGGAGCTAAGTATAAAGGAATAAATGGGGGCAAAGAAAATGTTGGTCACAATTTAGTTTAGGTATGTTTACCACTTAAAGGGTGTGACGTATCTACCTCAGACGTGATGCACATATCAAGACGGCAAGTAGCAGTGATAAGCACTTAAAGTAGTAGTGATAAGCACTTAAAGTAGCAGTGATAAGCACTTGAAAGCGTAGCTTAATTGGGAAAGCCTTCGGCTCCGGAGCAGAGAGTGAAAGGGGTTACGGGTCAACAATTTCTTGCGGGTCCAACGGGTCGAGTAAAGATGTTCCTGACCCAATTTTGACCAGGTTTTATTCTTGAAAAGAGAAAAATATATTCCAAAGAAAAATGGGCGTTGTGGAATTCTGTAGTCGATACTGCTGCCCATGGAGTGAATAATGATTTGCCTTGCAAAAGTATTGTCTCTTTCTTAAAGGAACGACGATTTCCACCGACCAACGTCCAACACACCGACACCATATCGTAAAAAGATACTTCCTTTGCGTTATTTTACGGTGCGATTGTCCAGTACAAGGTACAGGCAAACGCCATTCGCCTGCTTCTCAGCTGATTTACTCTCTCCGTGTGAAGTTCACTGTATGACTAAGAGTTACTTTTCACATCGCATCTTTTACATTGAGCATTCAGAGGTTTTCGATTGATGTGCTAACATACCGTTCCCATGACATGTCATGTCGAAATTAACTCCTTATTTGTTAATATGGATGAATTTAATATTAAAGAAGTTGAGAAAGGCGTCAAAGCCAACAAACACGTGCTTTTCGAAAACCACAAGGGGAAGAGTGAATGCTGGAAACTGTTTCGTCTCATCAAGGAACCGGTGAATAATTCTGTGTTGTTTGGTCTTGCTTGTTGTTCAAATGTGGAAAGTGTATAATTACAAAGAAAGATGTCGACGGTGTAATAAAACTTTATGAAAGCAAAAATCTAACGGACCATATGAAAGTATGGGCATTTCCATCAAAGCGCGGAAAGAGTGAACAATCTAAATACATTTGTCTAATCGTAAATAATACTGTTGTATTTCGTTATTGTTAGTTGTGGGGGTGAATCCCCCTGCTTGTCCGACACGGCTTACTACATGTGGTGGTGTTGATTCCATTCACATGCTATTATTCTCTGTGGTAGCGTTGGCCAACATATTTGGCACTTGTTATGATCAGCCGTTCCTCATCATCGCAGGTAGGTGCAAATTAACATAAGCATTGTTTCAATTAAAAAATGCAGGAAGTTAAAATAAATGGTTTGTAATAAAACCAGACGAACACACAAAAACGATACAATACATAAACAGAAAACATTTAACATCACATCATAATGCTTCCTTCGTTCACAAAAGAAACGAGCAACTGCCTGGACACGCAAGTGACATCCCTCTGGCTCGTGTCCTTCCGAGAAAACCCCCTTTTCTTCTGGCTTCTCAGTTCACCCCTCAGTTGCACGTGTCCGCAGAAAACATCATAGACCGCCTTCCGTGCCGGGGGGCTTACACACAGGACACATAGCTCTCTCCATCGCTTTTTTTTTCTCTTTTTCGATGGCTGTTCGCATCACCACAAATATATTTAAAAAAATTCATTAGTCTAATCGTAAAAATTTGGGTTTACATATTGGCGCGCTAACGTAAAAATGGATCTACTGGTACTCAGGTTCTTCGAAAAATGTGCGATATTTGTTCCACACACAACGTCTGGAATTAGCGGAAAATTACTCCTTCTGCATGGAGTTACCTCAAGCATGGTTTGCAGCGATCCCGAAAACTGCGATTTCGTGCCTTCCACTTTCTCGAGAAGGGGAGGGGTATGTGATTCACTACAGAAGTGACGCACATGTCAAGATGGCAAGTAGCAATAATAAACCTTTGTCGGCGTAGCTTAATTGGGAAAGCATTTGGCTCCGGAGCAGAAGGATTCGAGTTCCACCATCAGCAAATGGGTTTGAATTTCACAAGGGTTAATACAGTTAACTACCATATTATAACTTTAGTAATGATTTCAATGATGTAAATTTTGAGCTGTCGTGAATAAAATAATTTTTGAGCGTCGTTGCTTGAAATAAGTTTTGGATTTCGTTGTACAAAACAATTTGTGAACCAATCAATGAAAATATGATAAGTGAATATAGGTATTCTACGAAAGACCTAATTTGATTTTCCATTGCTTAATTGATGCTTTTCATATTTAATTTCAGCAATAAATTCTTCAGGAGTAGATAAGATATTGAAGTACATGAAAATTTATTGGTGGGAAATGAAAAGTGGAGACACGCTGTAACAAAAACCATCTGATCATTTTGTCATCAAAAATACTTCGTGATTTAGTAACTTTTCCAGTTTAAGCGCAGTAATATCTAGTGTCAAACGTTTTAAATGTAATTACACTAAGTTCTTGTTGAACAAAAGGTGCAAAGGAAGAAAAAGCGAAAGTTCTTATACAGATTTGAAGACGATAACAGAAGAAATCGCTCTCTCCTTCGTTCACAAGTCTTGTTGCACGGTTGACAGGATCTCTCGGGAAATTGGCTCTATTCTTAGACTGATAAAGAAAATGGAAATGTGATCGCTACTCCTTTTCACAGGGAAATCCATTTCCAGAGAAGGATTTTGCCGTGTTCTGTGTGGGATCGCTAACAATCGCTCAGTTAGATCATGACTCTCAAACTCCCAGCAAAATAAGAATCGCAGTTTCGCCTTTCATTGATCCCGGTCCCGTGTAAACACTTTTTAATGCGGGTCGCGTAACAGCGCGATAAATCTCTGTGTCATTTCAACGCGTCTATTCTCCGCGATTTCTGAGCTAAACATGCTTTTGTGAAAATGAAGTTCCACAGACATGCGAGCTTTGCAGGATTTTCAAGAAAATTGCAAAACTCAGTTTTTTGCCGGCAGCATACCGAGAGAATGAAATAAAAAAAAAGATCGGAACATGCTCTGCCTTTCAAGAAATATTTTTCTCAAACTACAAATCTGACGGATCTCTTAAGATCACCTGGATATCAGTTTCCGTAAGCCTATATTAAAACTTGAATTGAGAGAATCATGTTTTTTCTGAAAAGTTTTGCAATAATAAAAAAAAACTGTTCATTGCTCTGATTGGATAAACGCTTCTGTCTTTGTTACCTCTGCTATATAAAACAGGAAAAGTGACACGGAATCCTAGGGTGTCATGAGCACGCCTTTTGAATCCTTTCCGACCCGAAAAAAATATTTCACAGCAGCAGGTTTTTAGAAGAGAAATTCAGTGAAAAAGATAACGCTTTCTAGAGAAAATATGCGCACAAATGCATGAATTAAAATGCACAATGTAAGCAGTGTTCTTCATAGAATATTGAACAGGTTACACAAAATAAAATAATAAAAAATCAACCAGATTTCCACATATTCGTAAAACACAAATAGAAAAAGCTACTTTCGGAAATGCACAAAGTGTGCGCAAAGCCTTTTGCATAATGGAAGGCTGGCACGTATCTGGAATTTCTCTTTGGGGAGAGTCCAGAAAAGTTGCATATATATACACACATGTGTATATCAAAACTGATGTACAATGCTTTTAAAAGAAATGAAGATTTATCGAATGATAGGGAAAAGCTGGAGATATGACCGATACCTACATTTACCTTGGACAGCAGATATCAAGCAAAATATTGATGAAGAAACTAATCGACGTATAAAACTTGGTTGGAGAGCTTTTGGAAGAAACAGAACAATTTCAAAGAACAATATGCTATTATGTCTTTAAAGAAAAGTGTTTAATCAGGGCATCATTCAAGTGCTTACATATGTTGCAGAGACGAAGACCTTAACTAGAAGAGACATACAAAGACTGCAGACAACTCAAAGAGGCATGGAGAGATGCATGCTTGGTGTGACCAGGAGAGATAACAGGAACTGGTGGATAAGGAAAATGACAAAAGTGGACAAGATCATGATCACAGTAAAATCCCTGAAATGGCAATGTGTTGGACATGCTGCCAGAAGAACGGACCACCGATGGACAACCGAAATTCTGGACTGGATTCAAAGGGACAGAAAAATACCAAGATGAAGATGGTTGGTTGGTTGGTTGATGTGTATGACGCCAGGGCCATGTTTGGCCAAACCGCACCAGATACAAGGCATCCAAGAAGAAGACCACATGGAAGAGATGGGTGGATATATTCGTAAGCATGGGAGAGTGATATGGAGGAGACTGGGACAAGACAGACCGTTGTGGATGAAACATGGGGAGACCTTCATCCAGCAAGATAATGTTTGATATATATATTACATATTGAAGGTTTTGTTAGGAACCAATCATATATATACACTGCTGGCCACCCAAAATGCAACACCAAGAAGGAAGCATACGATTGGCCTGAAATTCGCAGCATGCGTCGCCCGCGAGAGGACATGCAAACGATTAGCATTGCAGGGCATATGCCAATCATGTGCAGCCGGCACGCCACCGAGAAGCACTATAAGAAGGACGCACAGAAGGCGGGGTGTAAGTAGCGGAAGTGTGTTGTGCTGCCGGACCTGTGCGTAGGAAGCTTTCTGATGCCTCGTCGCAGAATACGGCAGTCATTCCAGCACGTTTCGGAAATCGACACAGGACGAATAGTGGCTTATCGCGACAGAGGTTTATCGTACTGAGACATCAGCGCCCGTGTGGGACGACATCCAGCCACAATAAGGCGAGTATGGATTCGGTGTGTGCCGGAGGGACGGACGGACCGACGTGATCGATTGCCGCAGCCGCGGCACACCACAGAACAAGAGGACCGGCATGTTGTGTGGCGGGCATTGACGGCTCGCCCCACCACATCACGAACGTTAGCGCAGGAATTAGGGTGTGTTGCGTAACAACCTGTGTCAGCACGTACCGTTCAACGTCGTCTGCAGGAGCGGGGACTTGTCGCACGGCGCCCATTGCTTCGATTACCATTGGCGTTACACCACCGGCGAGTGCGGCGGCAGTGGGCCGTTGAACGTCGCACATGGACTACGGAATGGCACGACATTACCTTCTCCGACGAATCCCGATTCTGCCTGCAACACCACGATGGTTGGATCCGCGTGTGGCGACACCGCGGCGAGAGACTGTATGACGCCTGCATTATGCATCGCCATATAGGTCCGTCACCTGGCGTTATGGTTTGGGGCGCAATTGGATATGACACACGCACCCCTCTGGTACGTATCGCCGGTACACTCAACAGCCACCACTACATCTCCGACGTTTTGGAGCCTGTAGTCCTCCCTTACCTGCAGGACCTGCCAGCGGCCACTTTTCAACAGGACAATGCGCGCCCGCACGTGGTACGCATCGTGCAACAAATCTTCACGGCCCACCAGGTGTCACTGCTACCGTGGCCCGCCTGTTCGTCCGATATGTCGCCCATCGAACACGTCTGGTCCCTGATCGGCAACCGAGTGGCTCAGTAAGCACCACCCGCGGCTACGCCTGATGAAATGTGGCAACGTGTGGAAGCAGCCTGGACCGACATACCCCAAGACCACATCCAAAACCTCTTTCGTTCGATGCCGCGGCGTGTAGCGGCCGTTATTGCCATCCATGAGGGCCACGCGAACTATTGATGTCTGCGTGTTATGCAAGTCGCACGGGCCTGTAAACTCAATCGTTTCATCTTTGTATCTGTTGTTATGTGTCCAGTAAATCTGTCTTTGCCATCTCGTGTCCTTCTTGGTGTTGCATTTTGGTTAGCCAGCAGTGTATATAGATTTAAGTTGTGTAGTCATTTTTGAGGGGTTTGGCCATAACTCACCACGCTGGCCAAGCGGATTGGTGAGTGTGGGATAGCATTTCTTCTAATCCCATGGTATAGACATAACGCTATTGGCGGTTGTCAGAGCTCCTTTAGTGTGAACAGGATGCACCACGAGAAGGCGGGTTGACATTTATCAAGGAGAGGCTGTAGTATGTTGCGCATCACCTGACCTTTTCACCTGACCTTATTGATGCTGACCTTGGCTACGTATAATGTACGCTCCCTATCTTCTGATTCAAGGCTTCTTGAATTGGAAGAGGAACTACAAAGGATCAAATGAGACATCGTTGGGCTAAGTGAGGTAAGGAGAAAAGGAGAAGATCTCATTGAACTGAAAAGTGGACATCTCTTCTATTATCGTGGGACAGATACTGACAGAACTAGTGTTGTTGAATTTATGATAAACAAGAAACTGAAGGATAAAGTTGTGGAAGTTGAAAGTTCCTCTGACAGAGCTGCAAGATTTCTTATCCAATTCTCGAGAAGATACCAAGCTCAGTTTATTCAAGCTTATGCACCCACCACAAGTCATCCTGAAGAAGAGATTGAAGAATGTTATGAGGAAATTCGTCATCTAAATAATAAAGGCAAGCAGCACTTGAAGATCATTATGGGAGATTTCAATGCGAAAATAGGGAAACAGCAACAGAATGAAACTTCAGTAGGTAAATTCGGTCACGGCAACAGAAACCAGAGTGGAAATACTCTCGTAGAATTTGCAGAGGCAGAAGGGTTTTTCATCATGAACTCCTTTTTCTTGAAAAAGCAGCAAAGGAAATGGACATGGAGGCATCCCAATGGATGGACAAGTGAAATTGCTTTTATTATGTGTAACAAGAAATTTGTCATGGAAAACTGCAGTGTGCTAAACACGTTCAACACAGGTAGTGACCATAGAATGGTAAGATGTAAGATGCACCTCAATGCTAAACTTGAGCGTGGCAAGCTCATAAAACAAACAAAGTTTATTGACATGACCGACCTTAAAAAACATCATAATACGTTCAAATTGGAACTGAGGAACAGATTCTCTGATGCAGAAGGTCTAACGACGGAAGAAGTGGACATCTCCGAAGTTAACAGAAAACATACCAAGGCTCATATGGAAACAGCAATACAAATAGCTGGTACCAAGAACAAGTTGCATACGAACAAGTTATCAGGAAAAACCAAACTTCTGATGCAAAAAGAAGGGAGATGAGGACAACTAAAGGAGATGTGACGTCCAAAGTGGAATATATAGAGCTTATAACGAAGTGAATTTCTCCGTCATTTTTATCCGCGCCGGGGTTCGAACCCGGGTTCACTCATTTCGGAATAAGTTGCTCTACCAATTAAGCTACGCGGATATTGATTCTAATTGCTATCTGCCTTTATGTCGTGTGCGTCCTTCTGGCAGGTACGTCACATCTCCTGGTACGTTACAAACTATGCAAGACGGTGCGAAAATATATTACTGAAGATGTAAGGAACTTCAACTGTGAATTAGTGAGGAAAGCAATTGAAAACAACGAAAGCCTGAAGAGAGCAAAGGGACATCTGAGTAAAGGAAGAAAACGGATTATGGCTCTGAGAAAAGAAGATGGTTCTGTAACAAGAAATAGAGGTGAAAATTTTGACAAGAGTGAGAGTTCTACTCAAAACTATATGAAAGGGATGATACATGTACTCCAGACATTACGAAAGGTACCAGCGTTCTTCCAGTCCTCCCAGCAGAAGTTGCACATGCAATCAAGAACATGAAACGGGGAAAAGCTCCAGAAGAAGATGGAATCACCGTAGACATCATATAAGAAGCAAGTGGAGAAATTCAAACAGTACTCGCACAAATTTTCACTCGATGCCTTAATGAAGGAAAGATTCCTGAGAATTGGAACAATGCTACAATGCTTCTGCTGCATAAAAAAGGTGACATTGAGGATCTCAGGAACTACAGACCTATCAGCCTCCTATTAGTGGTTTATAAAATCTTCACTAAAGGTCTTTCACACCGCTTGAAGGTGACACTGGACATGGTTTAACCGAGAGAACAAGCTGGATTTAGGAGTGGCTACAGCATTATAGATCATATCCACGTACTGAGAGAACTTATTGAAAAAACAAGGGAATATGACCTTGCATTATGCATGGTTTTTACCGATTATGAAAAGGCCTTTGATTCGGTGAAACCATCAGCAGTTTTAATGGCTTTGAAATCCTGCGGTATTGAAAATGCATATATTATTATTATTAATCACATCTTTGAAAATGCAAGTGCAAAGATTCGGCTCTTTGAGAAAACAGCACCCATAAAAATTGGAAAGGGAGTGAGACAAGGTGACACTATATTTCCAAAACTCTTTAATGCCACATTGGAAAATGTCTTTCAATCACTGAATTGGGAAAACAAAGGGATAACGATTATTGGATAATTATCTAACTCACCTTCGTTTTGCTGATGATGTAATCATTTTTCAACTTAAGGCATTTTTTCAAATTTTCGAAATTTTCCACATGAGGGGCACAAAATCCGATTGTGCGGCCCCACCTGGAAATAGGGCATCCGAAAATCATATTAAAAGAATCGTGGCAAATTTTAGGTAAATGTTACAGAAATTGGATGCGAAAATATTATTAAAATTAGGATAGCTGGAAGCGCAGACATTGTGTGAAATGTCAACGCTTCCAGTAAAAAAGCAATACATCCGAAAAAACAGGAAGCTTGTATGAATTATTTTGTTGATAGATTTTGGAATTTGCCGATGTGAATGAAATTTTTCCACTTTGAGAGTTAAAAAAGTTGTCATCGAACTAAAAGTCTATATTTGTACCTTTTACCGCATTTTGTCATACTAAAAGCATCAAGAAAAGCACTGAAATTTTTATTTGTAATTTCGGTCACAGGACGCAAGAACATTTGATTCATTTAATTTCCGAGGCCGAGAAATATTGAACCAAAGAGAGAAAAAAACACTTTACCTCGTAGAAACACGCGTTTCTTCCATCTTGCGGTAAAATCTCCCAAAGCAGGAAATGAATAC
Organism: Macrothele yani; assembly: GCA_039090855.1. Taxonomy (NCBI): domain Eukaryota; kingdom Metazoa; phylum Arthropoda; class Arachnida; order Araneae; family Macrothelidae; genus Macrothele; species Macrothele yani. The sequence continues at coordinate 117,513,353 of CM077011.1, forward strand.
AATCTATTGCATATAACTATCGAATGAGAAAAAGAACTTCTTTATTTTAGTCTTTTAGACGTGTAGATAGAGGCAAGCATACAGCATTTTTATTCCACCAAGTGGAGAAACTATGCATCACAAAATTCGAGAAGGAAATGAATGTTGCTAATTTTTATCGCTATCTGGCGCATGTATTTAAGATGACCAATACAGATGAAGTGATATTTCATTTACTAATAGGCGAACAAAGCGATTTTACATGAAATACTTCTTTTTAAAGAAAACGCTTAGTTTTAGCTGAGAATCATAGTTAAAAACTTTACTGAAAGCAACCAGATACTGTAAAAGTATCTGGTTGCTGGTAAGAAAGTGTTTGCTGCCTTTATAGATTTAGAGAAAGCTTACGACCGAGTAAATAGGATACTTCTGTGGAAGGTCTTGAATAAATATGGTGTTACTGAGAATCTACTTAATAGTGTAAAAGCCATGTATGCTGGCAATACAGCTTGCGTACGAGTGAATGGTGTTGTATTGAAATGGTTTTCTCTTAGTACAGCAGTCAGACAAGTTTGTGTAATGTCACCATGGCTATTTAACATATTTATGGATGCGTGCATGCGTAATGACAAGATGGACAATGCTGGTTTATGTCTCAGTAACATCCGTTTGTGCAAACTGCTGTATGCTGATGGCACAATCCTGTGGTAGAGAGCAAAAGTTGTAACGAAGTAAATTTCTCAGTCATTTTTATCCGCGCCGGGGTTCGAACCCGGATCCCTTCATTCCGGAATAAGTTGCTCTACCAATTGAGCTACGCGGACGTTTTATTCTGATTCCTATCTGCCTTTATGTCGTGTGCGTCCTTCTGGCAGGTACGTCACATCTCCTGGTACGTTACATCATCTCCCCCTTATTTTTTTTTTTTTCGAAGTGCTGGAGAAGGGATTATCTTATTTTTCCTATCTCGCTGTGTGGAAATAACATCACACCAATACGAGATTTTGAACGGTCGGGTCATCCGGATAGTTCGGGCGCCATTATAACGAAGTAAATTTCTCCGTCATTTTTGTCCACGCCAGGATTCGAACCCGGATCCCTTCATTCCGGAATAAGTTGCTCTACCAATTGAGCTACGCGGACGTTTTATTCTGATTCTTATCTGCCTTTATGTCGTGTGCGTCCTTCTGGCAGGTACGTCACATCTCCTGGTACGTTACAAAGTGAGTTGCAGAGTATGTTGTCCCGGATGTACGAAGTTTGTATGAAATTCAAACGGAGTATAATTAAGTGGAAAACCAAACTTATAGTTTCTGAGCGAGGCACTGTTAGTACTGAATGTAAGATAAGTCTAAATGGCACAGTGATTGACCAGGTGAATGAGTTCGTGTATTTAAGAAGGATGTTTGACGGAGAGAATAAATTAGACGGTGAAATTAGTAAGCCAGTGAATTCTTCATTGGAAAGTCATAGCTGCTTTAGGAGGTTTTCCCAGGAATGATGGGTTCTCAAGAGAATCCCGAATGGCTGTGTATGAAAGTGTAATTGTTCCTACTTGATGTATGGCAGTGAAACCTGGGTATTGCAGAAGAGATATAGGAGTCGTCTGTGTGTTGGAGAGACGCGTTACTTACGGGGAGTGTAAGGCAAGACACGCTCTGATCGCGTGATGAATGATGTTCTGCAGTTGCGTAATGTGAGGCAAAATGTTGTAAGGTGGAGACTAATATTCTTATGTGGTTTGGCCATGTTGAAAGAATGAGTGATGAAATGCTTACTTAGAACATTTTTTCAGCCCAAGTAACAGGAAAGAAAGGCAGAGGAAGGACAAGGAAGTCATGGGAGGATCAAATTCAGGAGTGCCTCCATGAGAAAAAGATTATGAGTATGAAGTATAGAACGTCTTGTGTACGTCGTGTGACGGATGTTAGTGAATCCGGAGTTGTATGTCAAGATCGCTGTAAATGGAGAAGTTTGATACGGCAAAAGTAAGTAAATAATCTGTTGAACATTTATCTGGTGGTTTGCATTTCTTTGCATAGCGAACCTCTGAATCTCAGAGAACAGCTTAGTGATATATATGTATACGTAAAACTTTCTTAACGGACACTTCCGAATAGCGGATACTCGCACAATGTTGGAGTCAGTCTTCCGAATAATTGAGATCTCTCCCAATAGCGGACAAATGTTGAAGTCCGAGGGTGTCAATTATTGAGGGGTTTCACAGTCGAGTCACATTATTGTGACCACCTCCTACTTCTGACGTCAACAGCGCGTAACCAATGAAATAAGGCACGTGTCGTGAGCTGGCTTGGAGGGTACACACTGAGTGACCGCTTTATTATAACCACCCCCTCAGTGGAAAGAGCGATGACATCGTCCATTTACATTATCTCCACGTATTTGATATATATTAACCCCCTCAGTACTTCGTTGGGCCACCTTTTGCCTTTAATACTGCGTCGATTCTTTATGGCATGGACTCCACGAGATGCTGATAGCTAGGTGGTTTGTGGAATCTGAGACCATGCTTGATGAATAGCACTTTTCAGGAGTGTGAGATTGCAGGGTTGTGGATCCAGCTGTCTGATGGCTCGTTCAACTTCATCCCACAAATTCTCAATGGGGTTGAGATCTGGAGATCGTGGGGGCTACCTAAGCAAAGTGAACTCACCGGCATTATCCTGAAACCAATCCTGTACAATACGAGCACTATGACAGGACGCATTATCTTGTTGAAAGTAGCCATCGCCATTGGGATAAACCATCCACATGACAGGATGCACTTGGTTCGCAACGATGTTTAGGTATGATGTGCCTGTCAGACGTTGATCAACACGAATTAAAGGGCCCAAAGCATGCCAGGAAAACATTCCCCAAACCATAACGTTGCCTTCACCAGCTTGAAGGGTTGTAGCAATGCATTTGGGGTCCATGCTTTCGTGCTGTTTCCGCCAAATTCTCACTCGGCCATCGGCATGGTGCAACTGAAAACGTGATTCATCGGACCACATAATTTTCCGCTGAATTACCACTCGGCCATCGGCATGGTGCAACTGAAAACGTGATTCATTGGACCACATAATTTGTTTCCAATTATCGACTGTCCAATTCTTGTGCTCCTGTTCGAAGTGGAGACGTTTTCTCTTGTTAACTGCAGACAGCAAAGGTGTTCGAACAGGCCTTTGGCTGCCATATCCCATCCGATGCAGTGTACGGCGAACAGTGAATGCAGAGATCATTTGAGGGGATCCTTGATTAAGATGGTCTGTAATTTGCTGCTCTGTTGCACTTCTGTTGTCTGTTACCAGTCTGGACACTCTCCGTTCCGCTCGAGCAGTCACTAGTCGGTGACGACCACATATTGCAAGTAGAGACTCAGTTTTTTGGCTGACAGTCCAGTCTTTAAACACTTTAACCACAGCTGCTCTGGAACATTTCACGAATCCGGCGGTTTTCGTGATACTCGCTCCATGGCTCCGAGCTCCTACAATCATCCCACGTTGAAAGTCCGTGAAATCGCGTTTTTTACCCATCTCGTCGCCCAAAAAATCACTTCCACTACTGTCGCAAGCACTAACCTTTCCCTTTTCATACTAGCCTCGCCCTCTGGCGGCAACAGCGTGCAGCCCTAGCTCATTTGCTTAAAACTGTCAGGTGGTCATAATAAAGTGGCGACTCAGTGTATAACGTGTGCTGCAGACAATCTGAAAACATATCCCTCGTTGCTGTCATAGATAAAAGGAGCGATTTATCAGATTTGCAAAAATGATTATTGGCTTTCGGGACAAGGGTGGAAGCATTTCTGAAACGGCGCTGTTTGTGAACTCTTCGCGTGCCTACTGTAGTTAAAGTACATCGTGATTGGAGAAACGGCCCCATTGCGAATAAGTGACGTGGAAACTGCGGAGCACCTCATGCCATTGATGCGAGAGGTGAACGTTGGTTCGAAGGTGCACGAGGGCTGATCGACACGCTACAGTGGAGTAACTCAATGGCCGAATAAACCAGGGGGCTACCAGAAGTCTTTCTAAAATGACGGTTTAGCGAACCCTGCTGCGTATGGGGTTTCGATACAAATGGATGGTCACTGCACCTGTGCTAACAAAGGTGCATCGGCTAAAAAGGCCTACATTTGCTCGGTAGTACAAGAATTGGACCTCCACTGATTGGCAAAGGATTGCCTTCTCCGATGAATCACGTTTTCTGCTTCATCGAACGAATGGACGTTGGCGTATAAGGCGAGAAACATCGGAGAACAAACACTCTTCAACCGCTGCTGGAATAACACAAGCTGGTGGGGGAAACGTTATGGTCTGGGGATTGTTTTCGTGGCATTCTCTATGTCCACTCATACCTGTGGAAGGCACTATGGACATAGCTCGTTCTGAATCTACCCTTGCATACCACATACATCCATACAGGCTGATTGTCTTCCCTGGGGGATGGGATCTTCCAGAACGATAACGCGACTTGTCATACTGCTAGAAATGTCCAAGACTGGTTGGAAGAGCACGATGAAGACTTCAAAGTACTTCTCTGGCTCTCCTAATTCTCCAGACTTAAACCCAATTGAGCATCTGTCGGACCACCTCGATCGTGTTATTCGCTCCATGGATCCTCCACCACGCACCCTCCAGCAGCTGTCAGATGCACTGCAGTCAGCATGGCTCCACATGCCTGTGAACATCTTCCAGCACCTTACTGAGTCACTCCTAGCTCGTCCAGCTGCTGTCCGCGCTGCACACGACGGTTACTCTGGATATTAGCTGGTTGTCACATAATGTCACTCGACGGTGTATAATATCTATATGGAAATACGCAAATCATTGCACCAATTAACCAATCTCAAAGAACAGCTTGGTGATATCTTGTATGTATGTATACGTATGAATATCTTTTCAACACTAATGCTCATTTCCTGGGACAAGGATATTCAATGTTATAACGAAGTAAATTTCTCCGTCATTTTTGTCCACGCCGGGGCTCGAACCCGTTTCCCCTCATTCCGGAATAAGTCGCTCTACCAATTGAGCTACGCGGACGTTCGTTATCGCTGCTATCTGCCTTTATGTCGTGTGCGTCCTGCTGGGCAGGCGCGTCACAATGTCGTACGGTTTCTATGGAAAGCTGTTAAAAATTATTAAATAAATGAGCTTACATCTTTCCTGATTCCTATGAAATTTAAAATGCTTAGCTTCTGCAAGTTTTAAAAATCCTCTTGGTTGCGAAATAGCGGTTCATTGAACCCAATGGAAAATATATGCAACAGAAATGCAGTTCATCCTCAAGAATAAAATCTTTTCTTATCTTCTTTTGGCGCTGTTTTGGATGCACAAAGTCACTGCTTTTTGTGAGCGCTTTGAAAAACCGTGGATATGTCCGCTTGAATTTCGACTTCAATAAGATGAGAAATCCCTGGGTAGTATATTGTGATGTATTACCTAGACTGCCTCCGAAAACCTCCTCACTCTTTGAATTCTGCTTTTTTTTTCTTTCTTGGCTGTGCACTATCTGTTTGGTTTGCCTCTCCTCGTGAGCAGGAGCATCGCCGCAAGTTGCCGGCGTTGCGACTTGACAACTAAGTAATCATGATAAATTACCAACGTGGGATACCTCCCGTCATACTGGGATAATGGAACCTTTCGCAGATCCGTGAAAAACGCATATCTTGTTCTACTGACAGACATAATTCCTTCTGCGTTATTTTTCTTCTTGGTCTTTACTAATGAAGTGTGTAGACGGTGGATTTTATAAAACTTTGGTTGCAAATCTTTTGATCCGCAGTTAATTGGGTGCTGTTTCTTTTTTCCCCCTCATCTTGATGTAAAGCTGGCGAGAATATATATATATTTTCCATATAAGTTTGGGTTTCTTCGAATGCAAGCTGAAGAGAAGAAAAAAAAGCAGAGTGAACGAATCAGCCTCATCTCCAAACATAATGAGTTTTAAATGCGTTATGTCGTTCTTAATAGCCTATGCTCCGAGGACGAATATTTGCCTAAAAAAGAAATTATTCTGAGAGAGATTTTTATTGTAAGAAAACAAAAATTTCTTTTCATCCATGCATTGTTGTTCTTTTCAGGGCTTATAAGCAAATATTTAGCTTTCAAAGCGTCAGTTACTTGTATATAAAATTAAATTCAACGTCGCATTATTGGAGAATATATTCCAATAAGCACCAGGTCGGCAATATCGCGTTATTGACGAGAGGATGAGATGTGCATCGTTTCTTTAATAATGCCATTCCCTATAACGGAGGGGAGATCGCATAAGGACAAAGGTAAGGCGTTCCCTTATTAAATTTCACATTCTATATTTTATGAATAAAATATTGTTTTTTAAGATATCAGTGATGAGATGAATAATGCATCTTCCAGCGATGTGATAACAGAAATAAATGTGACATGTTTTAGAAAAGTGACAGAATATTTTATGCAGTTTGTAGTAGCAATACTGAAAAATATACATTAAATTTGCAGCAAATGCAATTTTTTTAATATGGAATCGACCATAAAAAGTTCAAAGGGAATAACATCATAACCAGTATTTTAGAAAATGTTGCGAAATTTAATTTTAAGAAAATTCGTGTCTGCAAATATTTTTCAGAAGAAACTTTAGTGGTTAGCTACCTATTCCCGAAATGTTATTGAAATCCAGTGGAACATTAATTATCCAAAATAACCAGTGTCAAATTATTTTACAAAATCGAAATTTTGAGATAATCGTTTTGTTAGATTACGTTTTTGGTAGAAGAAAATTAAACTGATTTAATGCAATGACATAGATATGCATCGTTTTTTTTAGTTAATAATTTCAAATTACGGAATTCTTATAAACAGCAGCGTAAGAAACCTACGTATTTTAAATGTTGAAAGCAGCCACCGTAGTTGATTTGCCTGAGACAGTCCCGGATGAGAGAAAGGGTGCGGAGTTGCCCTTGCTCAATGGCTCTTCATCTGTACCTTCCTGAAAACCATAGGCGCAGTTTTCCAAGCGCTGGCTTGTGACCATTCATTCGAGATGGGTCAGGGTTTGAATCTTGGTGAGGCATGGATACCGTGTTTGTCTTACAGCGCTGGCTCTCTCCCTTCCCTGGAACCAGTGGCCTTAAATTAGGAACGTGCGACTACTTATATCCCATCGAGTTGCTCAAGGTGGTCGTTAAACCCTCAGACAAAAAAAGTAAAAGCAAAAGAACCAGTGGCCCTAAGTTAGGGATGGACGACTGCTTATAGGCCTAAGAGTTTCACATGGTTGTTGTAAAACCCCGAAACAAAAAAAATATTAGGAATAGAAAGTTAATTTGTTTTTCTAGACAGCTCAGTCTATTTTCAGACAAACTGTTTTAGACTAATAGATTTTTGATTTATTAATGCTACACAGTTCATTCATTCAAAGTTCATCCATTCCTTCAGCATTATTTGTACCGCAGCTAAGTCAATTCGCTGCTGTAGATTTTCCTGGGGATGGTTGAAGAAATGGCTTAATGCGATGAAATTTATTTTTAACCTGTCTGTCCCGCACAACCTGCCACAAATGCTGCCCTGGTGACACGAGGCTCTGGCTTATAATATAATAGTTCGTCCAAATTAGTCCCGGTTCACATCGCTGGTGACCGAATGGTCTTGAGAGCCTTTTTACCCCCCCCCCCAATATATAAGTTGTTAAAACATATGTCTGGTACAACCGTCGAAGAGTTTGGGGAACTTGGAAAAACGTACCAGAATATTTCAAATTCACAGATATTTGGTTATATAAAATGATCGTTTGTTAAATTTTGGTGATTGTACTTGTGGGAAAAGGAGGGAGTCCTCTGAGTAAATATATAAAAGAGTCATAGAAACACACCATTTTTATAGTTATAGTTTAAACGATGAGAGAGAGAGAGATAGTGAGATTGCTTGTCAGGTTACAAACTAAAATTCGTAAACAGCCTTATGACAGCAAAAGAGAGAAGAAAAGGGAAGAAAGAGAAAAAAAAACGTAAGTAAGCTAAAATTGCGAAGAAATAGTAATTTGTTATAGAGATTCTTATCCATGATTCCCCACACTGCATACGTTGAATAAATACTACGTACAGTATATGTACCTGAAAACGTTTTTTGACTAGGGGTAATATTATCAGCGTCGGGTACACTCCGAAGGAACGGAATGTTTTGCAAAAATTTCTGCCTAGCGTTTCAAAATTTATGCCCCCATCATGCTTATCCCCCTAATAGCCCACCCAGTTCTGAAAGGGCCGGCGTCACCACTACTGGTAAGGCATGGATAGTGGCTTATAATCGTTCGTCCGAATCGGGTTCATATCTCAGATGAGGCATGGATGCTGGCTTATAATCGTTCGTCCAAATCGGGTTCATATCCCAGATGAGACATGGATGCTGGCTTATAATCGTTCGACCGAATCGGGTTCATATCCCAGATGAGGCATGAATGCTGGCTTATAATCGTTCGTCCGAAGCGGGTTCACATCCCAGGTGAGGCATGGATGCTGGCCTATAATATTTCGTCCGAACAAGGTTCATATCCCAGGTGAGGTATGGATGCTGGCTTATAATCATTCGTCTGAATCGGGTCCACATCCCAGGTGAGGCTTATAATATGATATTTCGTCGGAATTAGGTTCACATCCGAGGTGAGGCATGAATGCTGGCTTATAATATTTCGTCCGAACAGGGTTCATATCTCAGGTGATGGCATGGATGCTGGCTTATAATCATTCGTCTGAATCAGGTTCACATCCCAGGTGAGGCATGGATGCTGGCTTATAATATAATATTTCGTCCGAATTAGGTTCACATCCCAGGTGAGGCATAATATGCTGGCTTATAATCGTTCGATCCCGAGTGAGGCACGAATGGTGCGTTTTTGTCTTGCGGCAGTCTCTCTCTCTCTCTCTCTCTCTCTCTCTCTCTCTCTCTTTGTTTCTCTCTCTCTCTCTCTCTTTGTTTCTCTCTCTCTCTCTCTCTCTCTCGTAGAGATCTGCACGGATCGAACCTACACTGGAAGGTTTAGCAGTTTGCACGGATCGAACCTACACTGGAAGGTTTAGCAGTTTGCACTTAGATTAAAGAACACGTATCGACTCACAAAACGAAGATTCACTTTTTAAATCAAGAGATGGCGAATATCACTGAGTGAAACGAAAGACATGGAAGTAAATTTCGCCACCTGGCGCGTCGATTGATTACAGCTGAAATCGAAAAGACGGGCTGCGAGATGAAAGTTTGAAATAGGCCGGTTTATTTCTTTTAAAGTTGAAATCAATTTCCGTTTTCACTATGTTGGCTTTGATTTCCTTTAACACTAGGACTACGACAGAGGTAGGGATTTGAGTAACTACCCTATGCCCAATTTTAACAAGAGGCAGTTTTTTCCCGACTTTGTGGGATTATGGTTTGAAATTCTTATCTGGAAAGGAAACTTAGTTATCACTACTTATTGAGTGAAAATGCGGCAACAGTCAGCTTCACTACTATAAAGATTTCATGCATAATGCAATAATTATGGGGACTTGACATTAGTTAGTTTTTGGAAGTCGTACAACATCAGACTGTTGCCTCCGAGCAATATTTATGCACGCCGAATTAGCGAGTAAAACACGGCTTTTTTAATTTTGCGAGAAATTTTTACATAACCAGATTTTTCAGCTTTACAAAACCGGCTTCAGGCGTAATTCGTTGCTACGACGGATATTCGAAGTATTAAAATGTTTGGGATCGAAGCTACCTTCTTTATATTTAAGCATATAGCGAAGTAAATTTCTCCGTCATTTTTGGTCTACGCCGGGATTCGAACCCGAGTCCGCTTATTCCGGAACCAGTCGCTCTACCAACTGAGCTACGCAGACGTACATTCTGATTGCTATCTGCCTTTATGTCGTGTGCGTCCTGCTGGCAGGTACGTGTCACATCTCCCCCCCGAAAGAGGGCCGGGGGCATGGCCCACGGGTCAGCCGTGACCATGAATCGTTGCAGGCAGCCATCCACTGTAGAACGTGCACTTGAGAACTCCCAGTCAATCTGGTGTGTGGAATGCAACGTCACACACATTTATTTTTAGAAGCGCTGGAGAAGGGACTCTCTGATTTTTCCTATCTCGCGGTGTGGAAATAACATCACACCATTGCGAGATTTTGAACGGTCGGGTCATCCGGATAGTTCGGGCGAACATTATAACGAAGTAAATTTCTCCGTCATTTTTGGTCTATGCCGGGATTCGAACCCGAGTCCGCTTATTCCGGAACAAGTCGCTCTACCAACTGAGCTACGCAGACGTCCATTCTGATTGCTATCTGCCTTTATGTCGTGTGCGTCCTGCTGGCAGGTACGTCACAAGTATTTACATTTGTAACAGAAATATAGGTAGTCAGGTCTGAACCTCATATGGCGGCCCCGGTGGCGCAGTGGTCTAAGCGATGGCCTCTGATCATTCGTCCGAACGGGGTCCGGGTTCGAATCCCGGTGAGGCATGGATATTATGTGTGTCTTACGGCACTGGTTCTCTCCCTTCCCTGGAACCAGTGACTCCAAATTAGGGACGGGCGACTGCTTATAGCCCATTGAGTTGCTCACGGAGGTCGTTAAACCTCCAATCAAAAAGAAAAAAAAAAAAAAAGAACCTCATATGTGGCAGGATTTCCTACGAAAAATAGCACATATCTCTGCGTTGCATTCCGGTTATTACTGAGGTGATTCACTCAGTAGAACGGCTTTGTTTTACCAGAAGAAACCTTGCATTATTTAAAATAAGTGGTGGAGAACGCGAGGTATGAAAGTTTGAAAATGACCGAGTCCTCTAAAGTTCGAGTCCGAGCTGGGCCGAGCTTTGGAAATTGAAGCTTGTGCGGACATCTGTTCTTAGTTCCCTGGAAACAATGGTCCCAACTTGGGGATAAGCGATTGAGCTGTTCACGGATATCGTTAAGTCCCCATAAAAAAACAAATAAACGAACAAAAATAAAACAAAACATAGATCCCAATAACACAGTGGCAAGGCAGTGACTGCCGCCCCGGTGGCGCAGTGGTCTAAGCGATGGCCTCTGATCATTCGTCCGAACGGGGTCCGGGTTCGAATCCCGGTGAGGCATGGATGTTGTGTTTGTCTTACGGCACTGGTGCTCTCCCTTCCCTGGTGCCAGTGACCCTAAATTAGGGACGGGCGACTGCTTATAGCCCATTGAGTTGCTCACGGTGGTCGTTAAACCTCCAAAAAAAAAAAAAAAAAAAAAAGGCAGTGACTACCAATGAGGAGGACTACATACACTGTAAAAAAGAAGTGGTGTGAATTAACGGAAAATTCTGAAAACACCGTGCAGCAAAGTTGCCGGCAAATGTCCATCTTTTAACGAAAGTTTCGTTTTAAAAGTTCCTGTTTTTTTTTTACGCTTTCCAACCGTAGGTTGAAGAAGCGTATACGCTCCAGCTTTGTCCGTCTGTCCGCACGATAACTCGCTCAAGAATGGTTCGATTTCGATGAAATTTTAGTATGTGGTAGGGAGCAACCTGGGACAAAACCCTATATTGAAAATGGATGAAATGGGTTCAAAGGTCAGGACATAGGAGCGGGATCTATTCTATCGCCCTTATGCGTCATAACTTGCGTAAAAATGCTTCGATTGCGCCAAAACCTTATCATATTTCGGAGGTATAGAACCGGTTCTGTTGAATATCACCGAAATGGGGTCAAACGTCAAGGCACAGGAGCGAGATTTATTCCACAGCCATTATCCTCATAACTTGACTGAAAATGTTTCTATTGCGACAAAACTTTAGTATGTTGTTCCGGACGTACACTGAACTAATTCTGTTGAATATAATCGAAATGGGGTCAAAGGTCAGGGCACAGGAGCGAGATATATTCCGCAGCCATTATACTCATAATTTGAGTAAAAATGCCTCGATTGCTACAAAACGTTAGTATCTTGTTCCGGAGGTATGCTGAACCAATTGTGTTTAATATCATTGAAATTGGGTCAAAGGTCAGGACACAGGAGCAACATTTATTCCACAGCCATCATCCTGATAACTTGAGTAATCATTTCTGGTACGTTGGAAAGCGTATCATAATCAATGCATTGCATGATTTTACTAACTTGGTTTTTTTAACCGATTATTTTTGAGGTGATTCAGCACCTCAGTAATAGTCCGTTTTAAAACGTTTCACAAATTTTCTGTAGTCAGTAATTCTGTTTATTGCAGAAAAGTTAGTTTCAAGTTTTCCCGTATTTATGCAGAAATTTTGCAAATTCGAAGACACTGAATTATTCAGCACTTACGCCAGAGAATCGTTTGGCGCCGGTGCTGGGATCGAACTTAGGTCGATACGGTTTTGTCTACACAAGCCGCGCTCCTTAACCACTGAGCCAGAAACTCTTAAGAACTGCACTCACATTTTGAATAAAACTAATCTCGCGGTAATGATTTTTATTTCATTAATGCGAGTGATTTATTCCTTTTATTTTCTTATTTAAATGATTATTTTGTTGAATACCTTTTTAACAATTTTATTTTTTCTGTAGGAAGGGAACACAGATTAAGTATTTTTTCAACGTGATATTTCGAAGCAACAGAATGCTTTGGAACTTGCGATCTTTTTCTTTAAATAACAATAATTTTAGATTATCTTTAAAAAAAAGTGAAATGTACTGGTTCATATTATTATTTCACAAAACTTCTGAATATAAAATTTACTCTTGATAGCTATAATAGCTTTTGTTTTAAGAACTACACAGTCTGATACATAGACATCGTACAATCACCTGTACAATAATTTAAATACCCGTTTTCTTGTGGTAGCACATTATACAATAACTGGTGCACAAAATGGGGGCAAAGGAGAAGAATTATCCTGTGCCACAATAACCAAAGTTCATGCAATATGCTATCCACAATATCCGATCTCGCTGCAGAACTTAATAAATAAGTTCCTTTGACAGACGATTTAAATTTAATAGTTAATCAAACCTCAATTATTCCAGCTAATTTCCCCTATTACCAGAATGTTTTTGTCATATGGATACGGTAAAAGTGAGAATGAAGTTTTTCCGTTAATATACGAAATTAATTGTGGAAAGGTTTCCGAAAATTCAGAAGTTTCCGTTAACCCATCCTAAAAACGGAAATTTACCGTGAATGTAAGAAAGGAATTGTGGAAAGGTTCCTGAACATTCAGAATTTTCTGTTAACGTATCCTAAAACAGAAATTTACCGTCAATATAGGAAAGGAATATGCGAAAAGGTCTCTGAAAATTCAGAATTTTCCGTTAACTCATCCTAAAAACGGAAATTTACCGTCAATATAAGAAAAGAATTGCGGAAAGGTTCCTGAAAATTCAGAATTTTCTGTCAACATATCCTAAAACAGAAATTTACCGTCAATATAAGAAAGGAATTGCGAAAAGGTCTCTGAAAATTCAGAATTTTCCGTTAACACATCCTAAAAACGGAAATTTACCGTCGATGTAAGAAAGGAATTGTGTGAAAGGTTCCTGAACATTCAGAATTTTCTGTTAACGTATCTTAAAAACAGAAATTTACCGTCAATATAAGAAGGAATTGCGAAAAGGTCTCTGAAAATTCAGAATTGTCCGTTAACACATCCTAAAAACGGAAATTTACCGTCAATGTAAGAAAGGAATTGTGGAAAGGTTCCTGAACATTCAAAATTTTCTGTTAACGTGTCCTAAAAACAGAAATTGACCGTCAGTATAGGAAAGGAATTGCGAAAAGGTCTCTGAAAATTCAGAATTTTCCGTTAACACATCCAAAAAACGGAAATTTACCGTCGATATAAGAAAGGAATTGCGGAAAGGTTTTTGAGAATTCAGAATTAATTTCCCGTGGTGCGGAAAATCCTTGAAATTCAAGTTTCTTTCCGTCATTTCACGGAAAATGTTGTTAAATATGATTCGTTAATTGACAAAAGGAATCATGGAAATTGGCCTCTGAATTTCAGATATTTCGTGCACCAAATAAAGTGCCCACTCAGTGGAAATCCATTAAATCAATGTTAAATTTGCAGTGATTGATTTTGGAGCATTTGCAGTGTGTAATGCATTTTGCTTCATCTATTTGTCTGTTCTAACAGGTCTTCAATCTTTCATTAAAAAAACAAAAAAAACATCGCCTTTCAGCAACTCTTCGTTTCGAAAAGTTGCCGGTTCCTCACATCATGCTATTTACCTTCCGCGATCATTGCCGGTAAGGAAATACATTACATGCACTCTCTGATGGATGTCCCGGTGAGATTTTTCACTCTACCTTGAAAATTCGGTCGAAGTTTCTAGCGACCTCTCAAAGATGCGTAGAAGCCTGATCTTGAATGCTTCCGTAGTGCTCTTATGGGCAATATAGATGTGGGGAGAGGACTTTTTTTTTGACTATTTATTATGACTATTATTCACGTAAGCTGAGAGACGTCCAACTTGTTTGGCATGTTTCCCGAAACAACAGGGAGTGTTTGTTGCATGTTTGGCGTAATTCTCTACCCGTGAAGAATGATTGTCTTCACACGGAGCATTGGAATGAAATGCGGCGGACAGGTGTGCCTTTTCCCGCCAACAAGCAGCCTGAGCTCGAAACGTTTCCGAGTTGTTTGATGGTGTAGTAACTCAATAGACTGAGTCTGTGGTAGTGGAAGCTCTCTCGTGTAAGTTATTGATCGTAACCAAAGCACACATACATCACAGGAAAGAGCAAAACGGCTGCTCTACTGTCTGTTTAGACTCTTCATTGATCTGCTGTTCATTGTTTCCGCAGGGGGAGTTCTCAACATCGAGGCAGCAAGTAGGGTCTTTTCACCCAAGGAAAAATTGTCTTCCTCTTTTAATATTCATCTCCCAAGTTTTAAGGCAATTTATGCATTTCTGAATAATAAAGGAAGAAATGAGGAAGTAGCGAGAACTTTTACATGCTCCTGAGGATTCAGATCCATTTCAGTGGTATTCATCTGAGACGTACACGGGTTGGACAGAATAATGTGAACACCTAGGAAAATAAGGTTTTACGTACCTAGTGGGGCTTGAGATCACCTTTGGCATTCAAACCGCCTGAATCCTCCTTGGAATGGGCGCATGCAAATCCTGGATAGTAGTTGGTGGGAAGTTACACCATTCTTCATGCAGAAACTGCTCCAGGTCTTTGAGAGACGCAGGAGGAGGATAACGGGATCTTACTCTGTTTTCCAACACACCATGGTGGCTCGATAATGTTTAAGTCTGGTGATTGGGGAGTCCAAGGAAGGTGTAAAAGTTCGTCCTCATGCTCCTCAAACCATAATTGGACATTCCGAGCTCTGTAAATTTGGCCGTTATCATCTTGATAGATGGCATCCTCTACAGGAAACAACGCTTGAGCCATTAAATGGACTTGGTCGAGTAAAATGGTTTCATGTGCCCTGCCAGTCATTCGATCTTTGAAGTTGATCAGAGGACCAGCTGAAAACCACGATATGACCGCCCAGAGAATAACTGAACCACCATCGTGCTGCACTGTTGGGAGCAGAAAGTCTGAGTTGTACGCTTCTGACGGTGTTCTTCACACGTAAACACGTCCTGCGGTAGGGAATAGTGTGAATTTGAACTCATCAGACCTCATTTCACGCTTCCATGCTACGGTGGTCTAAGTTGTATGCTCCTGGCACCACTACAGTCGCCGTTGTGCATCCACCCGATTTACCAGAGGATCTGCAATAGCAGCTCTGCACGAATATCTTGTTTATGCAGTTTCTTGCGCACTGTTTTTATTGATACTGGGGTCTGGAGACGCAAATTGAGCTCCGAACTGAATTTCGGCGTCGTGGTCTTCTTATTACAATTACAGGTAACAATCCTCTTTAATGCTCTCCTGTCTCTATCAGTCAGGGTAGTGCTGTCATGACGCTAGACACAGTAGATTTCGATACTCGCACTAACCTGGTGACTGTTGTCGCGGGGGCATCAACTAGACGGCCACCAACAATTAGCCTTCTTTCGAAGTCCGGTAGGTCACTCATTTTGCCGTGAGCGACCTAACGGACTTGTTGAATCCGTTCTAACGCAAATTAAATTTATCAAAGCTATTCAAAGTCAATGGAACCGGTATGGAAAACAATAGTATCTGACGGAAGAGAGAAGTTTTTCAATCGGGTTTTTAATCCCGCAGATATTGCTGTAAACCGAATAGTGAGCTTACGCCATCTGGTTGTAGACTTGTGCATTAAGAAAAACATGAATTTGTATGAGAAACATTTCGGAACGAAAACGCTCTACAACAAAGAAATAATTTTTCAAATAGGACTCTTAGAAGCAGAGATATGGACGAATATACTTAAGATATGCATCTACGCCCCCTGGCGGGAAAAACATGCATTATTTTAGGAAGAAAGTATTCTCAAAAGGTTTTTCGATGTGAGCGGTATCGGTCCAACAAAGAAGTTTTCCAGTCGAGTTTTCAGGAGCTCAGATTTTGCTGTAAATACATCAGAAGCAGAAATTAATTCTTATGCCCCTTGGTGGCCAAATCGGAGTTTTGGAAGCAGAGATATCGGGGGGGGGGGGGAGGATTTACCTTTACGCCCCCTAGCGAAAAGTCTGTGAATCACTTGAAAATTTTGAAATTATATGAAAAACATGTCACACCGGAAACTATCCAATAAAGAAAGCATTTTTCAAATTGGACCATTAGAAACAGAGATATTGACAAAAATAAGATGTACACCTACCAGATGGCGTGTCGGAGAAACCATGCATTATTTTAAGAAGAAAATATTCCGAAAAGGTTTGTCGACACGAGTGGAATCGGTCCACGGAAAAGTTTTTCTCAATCGAGATTTTAGAAGCTCAGATTTTATGGTAAATACATCAGAAGCAAAAATTAACACTTACGCTCCCTGGTGGCTAAAGTATTCTTTACCAAAAATTAGAAATTATATGAAAAATATTTTCCATAATGAGTTGTTTCCGTTGAAGAAACAATTTTTTAAGTCGGAGTTTTAGAAGAAGAGACATCGGGGAAAACGTAATTTACTTTTAGGTCCCCTAGCGGGAAATCTATGCCTAATTTGAAAAAGTAACTATACCTAAAATACTCTTCGACATACACAGAATAAGAAGATAAAAGAATTTTTTGAATCGGATGTTTAGAAGCAAATATATGAAATAAAATGTATTTTGAATTCGACATCATTTGCATTTACGCCATCTAGTGGCGAAATTGTACATCGTAAAAAAAATGGAATAAAGGATCATAATTCGCATATTTCGAACTTCTCAATGCAAAAAGAATTTTCCAAATCGGTCTAATAGTTGAAGAGATATGGCGTCCACAGACAAACGGACGGACTGACGGACAAACCGATAACATAAGCACGATCTTTTTTTACAAAAGACGTGCTAAAAATAGGAAAAAAAATCTAATGGTATATTGTTGCCTTAGCACAGTCAACGAATAATAATATATTTCGAAAATGGCTTTTATCATTGTAAGGACTCTTGTTATAATATTATGATTTTTTTTAATTGTATATATTAATGCCAGCTGTAAGCGGCAAATTCGTGAAGTTGTAACTGACGTCAGCGCAGGAGCAGCGCTGAGTCGAACGGTCCGTACTCCTGGGAGCATACAGACGCTCACGAGGTGAGAAGAACCAGATTGGTCTTGAGGTGGATTAGACACCGACTTGGATAACACGGTTTGGAGCAGAGGGTTCTGGATGAGTGATGACTGCATGTAATATAAGCAAGTATTATAGATATTACTGGAAATAGAAATATGCATTATTATGCCTCTCGTAGTGGTGAAATATAACCAAAACATTTCACCCTATGGAAACCATGCAAAGCAAAAAGAATTGTACAACCGAACTTTTAGAAGCAGAGACAGAGGGCATAAAAATTACTTGGAAGAGCTGTGTGTTAGTTGGACTTGGAAATGAAAAGGTATCTGACGAAAAGTAATGTTTCATATGGTTTTTAGGAGCTATGGAGAGAAATAAAACATACATTAAGGTCAAAATGATCTATAGTAATGCCCCTAGCAGCAAGCGTGTGCATCGAAAAAAGCACAAAATATATATGTCCTCATTGCTACCATTGCAGCTTCCCAACGCAGAAAGTACTTTTAAAATAAAAATAATAAAAGATATGGTGCCCACAGAACAAGCCCACACGTTTTTTACTAGACGTACTAAAAATGCACTGCTTCAAATACATGCACTGTACGTATATTCCCATTAGTGCCAGTTGTCGTCAAGATCTCATAGAGCATATAGGTTTTTGCTTCCCCCTGCCAGTTTATGTAATGTGCATGTACAGCAGAATTTCATGCAAATTTAAATATTTCATACAACATAAAATATTTCCAGCAGTCTAATACAACAAGTTAGTAAAATCATGCTATGCATTGATTACGATACGCTTTATAACATACCAGAAATCATTATTCAAGTTATTACTCAAGTTATGAGGATAATGGCTGTAGAATAAATCTCGTTCCTATGCCCTGACCTTTGACTTCATTTCGCCCATTTTCATCAGGGTTCGTCCCCAGGTGATCTTCTACCACATACTAAAATTTCATTGAAATAGAATCATTTTTGCGCAAGTTATAACGCATAAGGGAAATGGAATGGATCCCGCTCCTATGTCATGACCTTTGACCTCATTTCGCCCATTTTCAACAGGGCTCGTTCCCAGATGGTCCCCCTCCACATACTAAAATTTCATCGAAATCGAACCGTTTTTATGCAAGTTATGACGCATAAGGGCAATGGAATGGATCTGGCTCCTATGTCCTGACCTTTGACCCCATTTCGTCCATATTCAATAGGGTTCGTCCGTACCACATAGTAAAATTTCATCGAAATCGAACCATTTTTACGCGAGTTATCGTGTGGACAGACGGACAGACAGACAGACGGACAAAGCTGGAGAATATACGCTTTCTCAACCTACGGTTGGAAAGCGTAAAAAATCGATGATATTATAGTGTAATATATTTTATGAAACCTTTGTAATTTTGCTCCTTAACTTTGATGTAACCACACTACTTCATCACAATTTCAGATCTTCGCGAAGCGTATGTATAATGGAGCATTGCAACAGGCAGTTTCGGTGCACAGTCTGCGCACTTTCGTTTTCTTTTAGTTTGCACATTGGCTTAAACCTTTGAAAAGAACTAAAGCGTTAAAACAATGATTACCGACGTTTCCACATGGGCATGCGCGTAACGAGCAGTGCCCGCAGTTTCACTGTTGCTATGGATAAATAAACAAACAACTGGAGCAAATAACGGGTGTCACAGCATTAATGTGAGAACATCAGCTCGCTTCTTTAAATAAAGACGACGGATTAGCCCATGAAAAGATTATTGCTCGCTCCGTGTTTCATAACTCGCGTGTGGTACTAAAAATCCCAGCGGACGACAATGACGTCACAAACTCTCTGCTGCATTACCAGATCTTATGATGATTTTACCTTTCTGCGCAAAATACGCCGAATGTTTCTGTTGTGAGCAGAAAGGAAGAGTTAATTTGATTCAATTCTTCAGCTTCTGTGCTCCAGGAACACCTACCATCTTTTTCTTAAACTCATTAGATCTAAAAGCTGTTCGTTTTCCCTTTCAACTATGGCGTATGCTTTATTTGTCCTTTTATTTCATGCTTTGTTCAATAGCTCCGTTCCCTGCTACTGACAAATAAACGCGATATTGTCTCGTTGTCAAAGCATCTAGAAGTTAATTTGTCAGGAAACATAATTACGCCTTTCCCCAAGTTAAGGAAAAAACTACTTGGAAAAAAAAATACAAAGACAGATATATATATATATATATATACTTTATAAAAGCAACCTCCACGCATTTGACAGCAGCAACTATATCGCAAGACTTTTGATTCACCTTCGGTTATTTTTATGCACAAAACAAATAAGTAGATGGCACGGAGATTGAGACTGAGAAATATGTGATAGCTTGTAGTTTCATTATTTTCAGATAAGTTAGACTTCCAATTATAAATCTTTTATGACAGCAACTTTAAGGTTTCCATCAGCATTCACAATCTTCTGTTTGCGTCTTAATTAATTGTAAAATTGAAATGACAATAACACACAGTTGTGTAGGCAGATGAAGTGCGTGGTCTTGCAGTACGTGTCTACACGCAATGCAAGAAATTTCATTCACAGTTTCTTAACCTCTAATGCATTTCAGATTTTAACTTTTCCGTTGTTTGTTTGGTGGCTGAACGACCACCATGAGCAACTCGACAGGCGCCCGTCCTCAATTTAGGGTCACTGGTTTCATACAGGGCGGGTTTATAGTTAAGTCAACGAAACCCAGGCACAGAGCCCCGCGATGCGAGAGGGCCTCAAAAATAATGATTTATATATATATATCATCATCATCATCATTGTCAACCATTATCAATCCACTGCTGGACGAAGATCTCCTCAAGTTTCCTCCACAACGGTCTGTCTTGTGCCAGTCTCCTCCATGTCACTCCCGCATACTTTCGAATTTCATCCACCCATCTCCCATGCGGTCTTCTTCTGGGTATTTTCCTGTCCCTTGGAATCCAATCTAAAATTTCGGCTGTCCATCGATGGTCTGACCTTCTGGCAGTATGTCCAGCCCATTGCCATTTCAGGGATTTAACTCTGATCATGATGTCTTCCACTCTTGTCATTTTTCGGATCCACGAGTTCCTCTTCTTATCTCTCCTGGTTACACCAAGCATGCACCTCTCCATGCTGCTTTGAGTTGTCTGCAGCCTTTGTATGTCTCTTTTAGTTAAGGTCCACGTCTCTGCACCATACGTAAGCACTGGAAGGATGCATTGATCAGTAACTTTTCTTTTAAGACATAATGACATATTGCTCTTGAAAATTATGCTGTTTCTTCCAAAATCTTTCCAGGCAAGTTTTGTACGCCGATTAATTTCTTCATCAATGTGACCCTCACTTGATATCTGCTGTCCAAGATAAACGTACGTGTCTGTTATCTCCAGCTTTTCTCCATCAATCGATAAATTTTCATTTCTTGTAAAAGCATTGAACATCACTTTTGTCTTCTGAAAGTTCATTTTTAATCCCACTTCTTTACTCTTATCAGCAAGTTCCTGGATCATACTCTGCAGCTCTGATAGGGTAGTTGCAAAAATGACTACGTCATCAGCAAAACAAAGGTGGGTTAGATAATCTCCATTAATCTTTGTCCCTTTGTTTTCCCAGTTAAGTGATTGAAAGACATTTACCAATGTGACATTAAAGAGCTTCGGAGATATGGTGTCACCTTGTCTCACTCCCTTTCCAATTTATATATATTATATTAATTTTGCTTCTAAAAAATAGAAAAGTTATACAGAGAGGGATAAATTCGATGTTCTGGGTTTGGGAAGATTTGGCGGCGCGACCGAAATCGAAGTAAGACACCTACAAGTAAAAATTTACTAGCTTAAGTGCAGGCTCACTAAATATCGTTTTGAGCGTAATATTACTTAACTAGAGTCCTAGGACGGTTGTTTTAAGCTTTAAATAAACATTAATATATAGGGGATGTTGCCCGCCCTGTGACGGAGTGAAATTATTAATTGAAGCAGATCGAAAAAAAAAATCAAATAGACGCCGGATTTCTGTAAGGAAACATAGTAAAAACTTATATAGTAAGAACTCATTCCTGTTAGAACTAAAAATTATATGCTATTTATTTCCGTTTTTCAAAAGACCTCGCGATAAATATCATTCTGTGAAAAATATTTGCTGTTTAACAATTGTAGATTAGAACGCTTATATACCTTGTTTTTTTTTTGTTTTTTTTTTGCGAAATGTGTAATATAATCAGCACTAAACTCGGAAAGTTGTTTTCGTGTTAACTTACCTTAATCACTTTTACTTCGATTTTTCGCGTTAAATTACTTTTTCTCCGGCACACCTGTTATTCCTTTCACGGCTTGTTTTAGACTGTCCTGTTCGACGGTTAGTTTGAAACTTCATAAAAAAGCTTTTTCTACAAAATAATGCGATATCTGGTATTACAAATCGGAACTATCTAAATTCTCGACAATGCGACATTTACTTTTAGATGCAATCTTGCTCACTTTGACATCTTAATATTTCAGTTTTTATTGTAGGTTTCGGCGTTTAGATAGATCGATATTTTGCAAAATGTATAATATCATCAGGACTACACTGAGAAAGTTAGTTAAATTAAAAAAGTAAAAAAAAATAATTAAAGTGTACAAAATTAATATTCGAACTGTGCTAAATTAAATTAATATACAAACGCAACTTGCCGTGATATTAAGATTTTAATTCGAATTTTGCGGAATGGATAAATAGAACTCGAGTCATAGATAATCCAACGTTTTTAAATTAGCACGCTATCACCTTGACATCTCAATGTGATTGCGTGCAAACTTAACTTGCTGTGTTATTAAAAATTCAATTCGAATTTTGTAGATCGGAAAAATAGAACTCAGGCCATTAATAATCCATCTAAAAGTGATCGCGTGTTATTATATAGCAGTCATTCATTTTGACATCGCGAGAGCACACACGAATTGTTCGATAAGTGATGGCGCAACAATGCAGACGTTGCTGTGACGTCAAGCGCTCCAGAGAGACAGACGGATCTGATTCCTTTTCCGCCCTTTAAATTTAGTTTAAGGAGTAATCACAAAACTGTTATTGTACGAGTAAAACAGAATTGGAAAACGTTCAGAAATACATTTCATCCATGTTCGGACTGTCTATAAGATAACTAACTATCAGTGGGGTCTGATCTGACGATATGCTACAGCAGGTCCCACACCACATGTAAAATGAATGTTAATTAAAGATGTATCACAAACTAACCTTACGTAACATGTTAAAATACTGTGGTTCAGTGGTTACCTTTATAAAAGTTCCGACTTTTCTTCCTTAACAAAAGGCTTCCCACTTTTAACTTAAGCCATTTCGTCCTCCCCATCAGGATATCACAAAAGCCCTCAGTATTAAGTTTTGTCTTGATAGCAGGGACGTAACTACGCGTTTCTGCGCCCGGGGCAAACCGCAAAATATTGCGCAACAATTTATCTATCTATCTTTCTCTTTCACTCTCTATCTCTCTCTTTCGCTCATTATGTGTCTCTTTTTCTTTCGCTCTCTCAATCTCTTTCTTTCGCTCTCTCTCTACCTCTCTCTCTCTCTCTCTCTCTCTCACACACACACACCAAAAGAACAAAACACAGAACTGAAAATCTAAGCGAGCAAAAGTTACTGAGAAGAATTCTCAAGAATTACATTAAAGACAGCAAAAAGCTGATGCAATTAAAAAAATATATAAAAGTACTACAAAGACTTTCCTAACGAAACTAGGCGTAAAAATTTATATTTCTGAGTTCTAACGAAATTAGACATAAAAAAGGCACAATCAAAATGTGACTGTTTTTACAACTTTTCGCAACTGCTTCGGAGTTCGGACCTACAGCACTGCACCAAGCGGATCGAATGTAGCTGATAGCCGTAGCTTGCAGCCACAATAAAGATTCAATAGCCTCCAGAAAATCTTCAAAAATGTGAACATCCTTATCTTGCAATGCACATATAGACCTAAAAAAGTACTGGGGGCCCCATTGCTGTAGAAGGGGGCTTCAGTTGGATGGACTATACAATACAACCACTCCTTCATTACTCTAATGTGAGCAACTAAGAACTCCTGAACATTTTGAGAAGGAAATTCTAATTTTAATTGTGCCAAAAACTTGGGTAAAAGTTTCAGTTCCAATTGGAAGTGCATTCCAAACAGTGATTTCTGCGCCCTCTCTTGAGCTGCGCCCGGGGCAGCCGCTCTCTCTGACTCGCCCTAGTTACGGCTCTGTTGATAGCTATAGTAATGTTTGAGTTATAGCGCCAACAAACCACACACATACACGTATATACAGACACCACCATGAAAATAGTCAAATCATGTATGGGAGAGGCCAAAATGGGTATTTCTGTTCAAATCTGGAAGTCAATT
This sequence comes from Macrothele yani, assembly GCA_039090855.1. NCBI lineage: Eukaryota > Metazoa > Arthropoda > Arachnida > Araneae > Macrothelidae > Macrothele > Macrothele yani. Next base: position 117,537,307 of record CM077011.1, read on the forward strand.
TGTATTTTTTTTTTTTTTTGATTGGAGGTTTAACGACCACCGTGAGCAACTCAATGCGCTATAAGCAGTCGCCCGTCCCGAATTTAGGGTCACTGGTTCCAGGGAAGGGAGAGAGCCAGTGCTAATACACAAACAGAACATCCATGCCTCATCGGGATTCGAACCCGGACCTCTTACGGAAGAATTATCAGAGGCCATCGCTTAGACCACTGCACCACCGAGGGGGGGGGGGGCGGCTTTGTATTTGCGATTACAGCACTGTTTTATACATTAGTGGGAGAGAGGAAAATGCGCTGATTATATTTTTAGGATGCTTGGCAAAGTGTGGGGGCCGCAAAACTGACACTATGCGCAGGTCCCCGGTAACTTTAATTCCGCCATTGGTTTCGGGGAAGGGAGAGAGCCAGTTCCGTAAGACAAACGCAACATTCATGCCTCACAGGGATTCGAACCCGGACCCATCTCGCGCAAATGGTCACAAGTCAGCGCTTAGACAACTGAGCCAGCAGGGCGACATATTTTAACTTGAATACACCGGTTACATTTTTTCAGATCGTATTTCCTTAATTAGGTATACTGTACGTATATTCGATACTGATAAACGTTTCTTGACTTTTAGCACGTCTCTCAAGACATTTTTTAAGGCCTGCCGCGCAAGGCTACGTTTTGCCTAACTGAATCGGACTTTTCAAAAACTCATTTATTCAATCGTCGGCTATCGTCGAAATCCCCCCCCCCCCCCAGGTTTGTTCAGAACAACATACTAAAATTTAGACGCAATCGATGCATTTTCCCGTAAGCAGTCTCGCAGAAGATCGGGAAATAAATCCCACACCTATGTCCTAACCGTTGACCCCATTTCGACCATTTTTAATAGTATTCGTGCCGAGGTTGTTCCAAACAGCATGCTAAAACGTCGTCGAAATCGTACGATATTTACGTGAGTTATCGTGCAGACGGGCAGGCAAATGGACGGACAGGCCGGTCGAAACTGGAGCGTATACGCTTCTCCAACCTACGTTTGAAAAACGTACAAAACTTCATTGGGCCATCCATGTACAATAGTTGATTAAAAAAATTATACACCTTAAAATTGGAAAACTGCAAAAAAATGTTGTCGTTTATATTTCGACGGAAATTTAATAATGGTAAATTATATTTTGCCTAGTAGCCGGAAATTGCAGCTGTCGCTCTCCTGGATGAATGAAATACGATAAAAAAAATAGCATATCACTTTTATGTAGGTATCTTGCGTGACTTTTGAGAGAGCATTTTGCTAAATTTAAGTAAGATAATTTGGGACAGGGGCGTATTAAAGGAACATCTTTAATCAAAGTCGCTTCCTGTATTTGTAAGAATAGAGAGTATTGCAACGTTTTCAAAATTTCAAATTGCGGTTGACCCACTGCTCCAACTAACTCACTTTCACCCGTAATTTGGTAGTGTTTGTAAGTGCTAGACAATTCGAGACGTACTTTTTTTTAGGACTGCATCATCATTGCCAACCATTATCAATCCACTGTTGGATGAATGTCTCCCCAAGTTTTTTTACATACATTCAAAATTTCGAAGGTTTGCCCCCTCCCCTAGGGTCGTTGCTAGCGTACTTGGTGGCCTAGGCAAAACTTGCGTTCCCCCAAAATTTATGCTACTCATTTTTGTGGCTAAAAAAAATTTCATTAATTCAATAATTTGAAGACGAAAAAATTCAATAAAAATTAAGTAAAAACAAATGAAAACTACATCTATTTACGTTCTGGTCCAATATGAATTAAAATTTCATTTTGAATGCTTTATTGTTCGCAAAATTACCAAGAAGTGTCTTCAAATCATAGTTGGGCAGGAATGCATTACAAAGTAATGAAAGCACAGATTACAATTAACGTGTAATACATTACAAGATAATCCCAAGTACACTGCCGGACAATTGCTAAGGACGGATGACAATAGCAACGATAGCAACCATAAAATGGAAGGCAGGAAAATGTGGAAATTAGCATAAGTGCGGGATACAGTAAGACGTGTTGTGCGTATGCAAATTTTGGATTGCCGAACTTGTTCGTGACGTCATAGCGCTGATAAGAGATATAAAGGATTCGATTCGTATTGACCGTTGTTGTTCAAACGCAAAGTTGAAAAGGAAAGAATCAATTGTCGAACTTGCAATTTTCAGTATGTCTTCCCGACATCACTTAGATGATTTTACGCGTGGCCGTATTATTCGCAAGATTGAAGAAGGGCGAAAAATAACAGATGTTGCCAGGGAGTTCGACGTCCGCCACAGTGTTGTTTCAAGGCTTTGGAAATCATTTCAAGCAAATGGAGAGTGTAGCAAACGTCACGGGGGAGGTCGTGTTCGCAGTACGACACCTGCAGAAGATCGGTACATAGTGCTATCAACAAAATGACACCGGCGCAGCACAGCTAGTGAGGTAGCAAATCAGTTTATGGCTGCTACTGGCAAGCGGATCTCCCGAAAAACTGTCGCCAGACGTTTGCATGAAGGAGGACTATACGCCCACCGTCCTGTTGTGTGCATCCCATTGTCCAGACGTCACCGTACCGCCCGTTTTGCAATGGTGCTATCAACATCGCAATTGGACTGATAACGACTGGTCTGCTGTCCTCTTCTCAGATGAGAGTAGATGCAGTCTATCGTCTGATTGTCGACGACAACTGATCTGGCGTGATAGTGGTACCGCATATTGTCCAGCAAACATACAGGAAAGGGACCGATATCCGACATGTAGTGTCATGGTATGGGCTGGCATCATGATCAATGGCCGTACGTCCCTCTATGTGCTTCCAACTGGGACTATGACTGGCCAACGATACATCAATGATGTTCTGCTACCTCATGTTCGCATGTTCCGTGGTGCTGTCGGTGATAGATTCATTTTCATGGACGACAACGCAACATGTCATCGAACGGTCGCTGTCCAGGAGTGTTTTGAGAGCGAGGATATTCAACGCCTCGTATGGACAGCACGTTCTCCAGATCTGAATCCCATTGAAAATGTGTGGGATGCTTTGGGGAGGAATCTTGCTGGTCGCCAATGCCCTCCAATAAACAAGGACACCCTCATCCGTGCACTGACAGAGGAATGGGATAAATTACCCCAACAGCTGCTTGATAATGTTGTGCAAAGCATGACACGACGTGTGGAATCTTGCATCGCCCTCCATGGTGGCCATATCCCGTATAGACATCTTACGCCGGAACGCCTGCGGACGGTAATTGCATTTTTTTCACGTTTACGTATTCTGCACAAAATGGCCTGTTTGTCCCTTGAACACGTTCCAAAGCCTTCTGGATTTCAGAGCACAATAAATTGTCTTTCTTGTAATGTTCTGGCATTCTGACATTATTTTATTTCACTTGGCATCCAACCACACTTACTTTTTATGCGCTATATAGCCGTTTATAATCCGTCCTTAGCAATTGTCCAGCAGTGTATAATGAAGCGCATATAGCGTATTAAATCTGTTTATTTTTGTGGCGTAGTTAGTACAAAGATTCGCCAAGCTTTCGCACTCCCCTGGGAGGCTTTTTCAAGGCAATGGTAGACATAAAAATGCAGGAAATTGGAACACGTAAAGAACGAAGGTGATTTTTGAAAATAACGTGGGTGACATCACCAGCATATTACATGAATTTTTATCACGCAATTATACGGTGCGCCGTGATATGTTTCCATCTTTTAATAACGCATGCCAAAACTATTTGGTAGTTCAATAGAGACTATATTGCCAGTTTGCTGGATAGATATCTAAATACCTAAATGATAAAGAAATTGATAATATTTATAGCAAAGATCCAAAGGCTGGATATAAGAAGGATGACATAGACAGGATACATAGTACCGTAAGAAATCGTATAATGTCGACAATAACAAAATTGCCTAGTAGGACAATGAGATACGCAGGATCCATCACATATATGCCAGGATTTACATATTGGTTAAGTAATTTATTACGCAAATACAATATATTAATAGCAATGAAGTTCCCGAAACTCGTTATCACATATAACATGAAGTTGCAAGGAGAGACAGTGTAAGAAAGAAAAGGCAGAACCGGTTTTCATCAGAAAACACAACAGATCTCCACTCCGTCCTCCAATGAGCTCTAGCTTGACACCACTGACGTTGCAAACGGCAGTGGTTTTGAGTAAGTGGAATGCACGCTACGAGGCGTCTGGCTCAGAGCTGTCCTTCAAGTAACCGATTTTTAACAGTTCGTTGTGTCACTGTGGTGGCAACTGCAGCTCGAATTGCTGCCGCAGACGCGGTACGATGCGCCACGGCCATACGCCGTACACGGCGGTCTTCCCTCTCAGTAGTGCCACGTGGCCGGCCGGAACCCGGTCTTCTTGAGGCAGTACCTTTCCTTGACCACCGCTACCAACAATCATGCACAGTGGCTACATTCCTGCCAAGTCGTTCTGCAATATTGCGGAAAGAAAATCCACCTTCTCGTAGCCCTATTACACGACCTCGTTTAAACTCCGTGAGCTGTTGATAATGGCTTCTTCGTCTTCTTAAAGGCATTCTTGACTAACATCAACACACTACGTCGAATCTCGACGATAACTAACGCTCACGAACGTTACAGCGCGTATTTACAGCAAACCTGCTTTGCATGTTCCGAGGCGCGCTACTAGCGCCACACGTATGCGCCAAACGCGAAATTTACATAGACGTCATCTTACAGATGTACTCTCACCGCCTACCAACTGTCGTTTATCTAACACAACCCCTTCTTGGTGTTGGGATTTTTTTCCGTCAGTGTATATCGGAATGACAAAGCGATCCTTGGACACTAGATGTAAAGAACACGTACGAAGTGTGAATACATCCCGAGTCAAAGAGAATACATCCCGAGTCAAAGAAGTCATGCATTGGTCGGCCGCTCCTGTATGGAATAACACAGTATCTACCAACAAGTAATTGGACACCCCTGCAATCGACGATATCTGCGGTCCTGATACACGTCGCTGCCGCCGCCGTTAAATATCGTGTGGGAAACAAAAACGTAACCAGTCGCATGCAGGATGCCACGCAGTTCGGAGCTCTCTGATTTCGAGAAAGGTGTAATCGTCGGGTATCACAGAAATGGCCGATCCATACGTGACATATCCAGCTAGTTGAAATACCCAAAAATCGGCAGTGGCCTACGTGATTGGCAAGTGGAAGATGAGAGGTGACTGTCGGAATGTGCCCTGACCCGGCAGACCCACAAAACTGGGAGTTAGAGACTGACGGGTGCTGGCCAGAGAAATTCGGAAGAACCGCACCAAATCGATGGGCCACATCGGCGAGGAGTTTCAACTGGCATCCGGGAATGTTCTTTTGATGAATACCATCCGTAAGGAAGCCCATCTGCTTGGTTATCATAGACGTGCTACCGCCCAAAAGCCTTTGATCACCAAGTCCAATAGCGCTGCTTGGCTAACGTGGTGCAAAGAACGTCGAAAGTGGACCGTTGAACAGTGGAAACAGGTTATCTGAAGCGACGAATCAAGGTTTACCCTCTACCGTTCGGATGGCAGGGTCTGGGTTTGGCGTCTGTCTGGCCAACTCCTCCTGGCGGAATGTATTGTGCCAACTGTAAAGTTTGGCGGCGGTGGAATTATGTTATGGGGGTGTTTCTCCTGGTATGGCACGGAACCCTTAGTCGCAATTCCTGGTAGACTCAACGCTGAGACCTACTGCACCATTTTGGTTGACCATGCGCTTCCTGCGTTGTGGCAGTTTAACGGGGTGGACCCATGTTACTTTCAGGATGACAACACCACCTGTCATGTTACAAGGTCCACCATGGCTTGGTATGGTGACAATGGGGTTAATCGAATGTACTGGGCTGCGCAGATCACGGACCTTAACCCTGTCGAGCACCTCTGGGTCGAGTTGGAGCGTCGACTTAAGGGGTGCCCCCCACCGTCCGAAATCGGTGAAGGAACTGACCTGTCTTCTCCAAGCCGAGTGGAAGAAAATACCGCTAGCCGTCGTACAACGCCTAGTTGAGAGTATGCCCCGGAGGGGCGCAGCTGTAATCGCCGCTCGTAGAGGCTCCACCAACTATTGAAGGTGAATAAACTTCCTTTCACTTTGCTATCACAGGTGTCCAATTACTTGTTGGTAGATAGTGTATTAGAAGAATTGCCCCTGACACGAAGTTTAAAGACTCTGCCATCAGGGAAACAGTGGAAATCCTATCCAGCAAAGTGGCATGCAATGATATAATCTCTATTGAACTTCCAATGGTTTGACATGCGTTATTAAAAGATGGAAACATATCACGGCGCACCGTATGATTGCGTGATAAAAATTCATGTAATATGGTGGTGATGTCACCCACGTTATTTTCAAAAATCATCTTCGTTCTTTACGTGTTCCAATTCCCTGCATTTTTATGTCTACCATTGCCTTGAAAAAGCCTCCCAGTGGAGTGCTAAAGCTTGGCGAATCTTTGCGGTGACTACACCACAAAAATAAACGGATTTCATATGCGTTTCATTATTATTCTCTCTCTACATACTTTTTTGTTTTGAAGCTTAACATCAACCGTGACAAACTCTAAGCATTGTAAGCAATCAGTTGCCCGTCGCTGACCTGTCACTTGTGATAAAGCTCCCTTCTGCTCCTTTATTCTCAGCTCCGTGATCCAAAGCACGGGGAGGACTAGAACACTAGACACTGGCATCATGTCCCTGGGTAAAAACAACACTCAAACATCTTCTTTCTGCTTGCTTATGTTTGTAACCATTGTTATAGCCGCTTTAGCAAGTAATTAGCCGGAAAATATTAGTGTCACTCAGATGTAACCACTTTGAATAACAAACCGAACGGAAGAGCGATGCTTTCTTTTGTGCTGGTTCACTCGTTTTATCCGCTTTCAGCTGGCATCTTAGATAGCGAACGTATTCGTTCGACCTGATTTCATCCGATTTTGCTAACACCGAGTTAATTCGTTTAAACAATGGGACTTTTAAAATCGAAAATGCAGGTTAAACAATAAATGCGCGCCTACACCCACTAGCAGTTGAATTATGCATTACGAAATATCAAAAATATTCCAGCCAATCCCGGTGGCGCAGTGGTCTAAGCGATGGCTCCTGATCCGAGATCGGTCCGCACCGGTGAGGCATGGATGTTGTGTTTGTCTTACGGCACTGGCTCTCTCCCTTCCCTGGAACCAGTAGCCCTAAATTAGGGACGGGCGACTGCTTATAGCCCACTGAGTTGCTCACGGTGGTCGTTAAAACCCATTAAAAAAAAAAAAAAAAAAGAAAAAAAAGAAAGATGTTCTACATAGTGGAAGACATACGCTGTAAAGGATTTTTCAAAGTGAACCGTCAAAAGCACAGATGCTGAGGAAAACTTAATGCAGCTTTAATCAACTAGCGGGAAAGTTCTGCCTCATTTGAAGAAGATGTGCGTAAAAAGTTCCAAGAAAGGATTTTTTTAAATTATTTTTTTTAATACCCGCACTGTTGCAAACACTAATATATACTCATGCCATCTAAGAAGAACCGTATTTTACGAAAGAGGATAACGTATGCTCAGAAAATTATTTTTAGTGGAAGCTATGCGAGGGAGAAAATAATTTTTCAGTATTTCTTTCGGAAGCAGAGATAGCAAAGAAACCTTTTGTGTTTTAGTGTTCTGCAGTTGTTCCAATCTTTACCAAATCCATTGTTAAACAAATTTTATGATCACATAAACACAATGCTGGCCACCCAAAATGCAACATCAAGAAGGAAGCATCCGATTGGCCTGAAATTCACAGCCTGCGTCGCCAGCGAGAGGACATGCAAACGACTGGCATTGCAGGGCATATGCAAATCATGTGCGCCCGGCACGCCACCGAGAAGCACAATAAGAAGGGTGCACAGAAGGCGGGATGTAAGTAGTGGCAGTGTGTTGTGCTGCCGGACTTGTGCGTCGGAAGCTGCTTGATGCCTAGTCTCAGAATACGGCAGTCCTTCCAGCACGTTTCGGAGTTCGACAGAGGACGAACAGTGGCTTATCGCGACAGCGGTTTATCATGCTGAGACATCGGCGCCCGTGTGGGACTACATCCAGCCACAGTGAGGCGAATATGGATTCGGTGGGTGCAAGAGGGATGGACGGACCGACGTGATCGATTGCCGCAGCACACCACCGAACAAGAGGACCGGCATGTTGTGCTGCGGGCATTGACGGCTCGCACCGCCACATCACGAACGTTAGCGCAGGAATTAGGGTGCGTTGCGCAATAACCTGTGTCAGTGCGTACCGTTCGACGTCGTCTGCAGGAGCGGGGACTTGTCGCAGGGCGCCCATTGCTCCGATTGCCATTGACGTTACACCATCGGCGAGTGCGGCGGCAGTGAGCCGTTGAACGCCGCACCTGGACTACGGAATGGCACGACATTATCTTCTCCGACGAATCCCACTTCTGCCTGCAACACACGATGGTCGGATCCGCGTGTGGCGGTACCGCGGCTAGAGACTGTATCACGCCTGCATTATGCATCGCCATAACGGTCCGTCGCCTGGCGTTATGGTTTGGGGCGCAATTGGATATGACACCCACACCTCTCTGGTACGCATCGCCGGTACACTCAACAGCCACCACTACATCTCCGACGTTTTGGAGCCTGTAGTCCTCCCTTACCTGCAGGACCTGCCAGCGGCCACGTTTCAACAGGACAATGCGCGCCCGCACGTGGCACGCATCGTGCAACAATTCTTCACGGCCCACCAGGTGTCACTGCTGCCGTGGCGCGCCTGTTCTCCCGATATGTCGCCCATCGAACACGTCTGGTCGCTGATCGACAACCGAGTGGCCCGGCAAGCACCACCCGCGGCTACGCCTGATGAACTGTGGCAACGTGTGGAAGCAGCCTGGGCCGCCATACCCCAAGTCCACATCCAAAGCCTCTTTCGTTTGATTGCGCTTCGTGTAGCGGCCGTTATTGCCAGCCATGGGGGCCACACGAACTATTGATGCCTGTGTGTTCCGCAAGTCGCACGGGCCTGTAAGCTCAATCGTTTCATCTTTGTATCTGTTGTTATGTGTCCAGTAAATCTGGCTTTGCTATCTCGTGTCCTTCTTGGTGTTGCATTTTGGGTGGCCAGCAGTGTAGAATGCTGTATGAAATTCAATATAACAATTTAAGGTACAATCATAGTGTAGAGGATTTTAGGAAAGTGTCGTCTGACCCGTTGTCTCAACCTAGAAATATCAAGCTAGGAGGTTCAGGTTAGGGCACGTTACGGGAAAGAAAAAAAAATGAACATGCTACACAGTGAACTGAAACTGCAGAACCAAGAGATGGAAACGGGTCACGGATTAATGGGTCATCGGGTCACCGGGTCGACAATTTTTAGCTGGTCAAACGGGTCAGGTCAAGGTGTTCCTTACCCGATTTCGACCAGGTTTTCAATTTTCATTTTATTTTTGAAAAGCGTCCAACTGCTGGAATTGGTTTCGAATTTTTCTTCGAAGCATACTTCACATGCAACGGATGCAACCAACATAACAGCACGAGTCGGAATGGTAATCACGCGCAACAGGACGACCTTATATAGCCGGTCAGGCACAGCACTACGACCCCTCCTTGCTTGCGTCACATGCACGGCCGAGCGTGATACTTGAAATGTCTCACGATATCAATCCTACATACCAAGTTTCATTTCTGTCGGTTTCTTCTTTCTGGGTGCAACTATTTTTTGACCATGAGTATATATATATATATAATATATACAGATATATTAAAATTCGAAAGCATGCCGGAGGGACATGGAGGAAACAGGCTTGAAAGACAGACAATTGCGGAAAAAACTTGGGGAGACCTTCATCCAGCAGTGGTTTGATAATGGTTGGCAATGATGATGATGATGATGATGCATATATTGAATATACAGTAGTGGACAATATTGTGGAAACCTATTGGAAAAAGAGTACTTTTGACGTTTGGTGGCTCATAACACTGCTTCTTTTGGAGTAATACCATAACAGTATAAATCAATGGAAAGATAATTTTATCAAGAATGTAATGCAACAAAGTTTGTTCAATTATATGTATTCTATGAAAAGTTATATCCAAATAACCAGAGAAAGGAAGCACAACTTGCTTAGGTTGACATGAAGTAGCTTTCCTTCATTTGAATGTAGCCAATAAGCATGAGTTTTTAGAGAGCCAATCAGGTGTCATCTTGTTTTGGTAATGAGCCAATCAGGTCAGAGTAGGATTCAGCTATTGATGTCATGTTTTGGAGCTGAGAGGAGGACATTTGTCAGTGTGTTATGTGATTGCTACCAAGTTGGAAGGTTTTTTTGGTTTTTTTTTTTGCGATTTTATTACGTTGTAAAACGTAATAAAATTAAAGCAATGGCTCAAAGAGTTGACTGGCCACCCAGAAAGCGATGTAAAATAGTACTATTAAGTGAACAAGACATCAGTTATGAAGAAATTAGAAGAAAAATTGGTGGAAACTTAACCAAAGGTGGCATTTATAAATTTTTGTAGAGGTATATGGAGACTCAGTCACTAGAAAACCAGACTGGCAAAGGTTAGAAAAGGTGCACAACAGTAAGAAATGATAGAAGAATTAAGAGACTGTGCCTAGGTGACAAGAAAATCATTTGGGTGTATAGAAGATGAAATGGCGCAATGCAATGTGAAGTTGAGTGCAAGGACTGTTCGGCGCAGACTGCAGGAATTTGGTCAAAAAACTAGAATTCCATGAAAAAAGACATTTTGATCTCTCAAACAAAGATTGAAAAGATTAAACTAGGCTAAAATCCATTTTAACTGGACAGCGAAACAATGGGACATTGTTAATTGGAGTGATGAGACCAAAATCTTATTGTTTGGTAGTGATGGCATAAAATACGTAAGGAGAAGAATCGGAGAAGATTTGCATCCTGATTGCATTACATGTCCCGTGAAAGACCCAGTTACTGTTACGATCTGGGGTTGTATGACATCAAAAGGTGCAGGAAGAATTTGTGTGATTAATGGGAATATAAATGGCCAAAAATACATTAATGAATACTTGAGCCCAAATGGAAGCCTTCCGCACGTGATCTTTTCCAAGATAATGAAGCATTTATATTTCAACAGGATTCAGCTCCATGTCATGTTGTTGCTGTGTGCAAAAAGTGATTTCAAGATAATCATATTCCACTGTTGGAATGGCCTGGGAATAAGCCCAGACATTAACCCCATCGAAAATCTATGGTGCCGACTAAAGAAAGTTGTTAGTCAGAAGCATCCCAGCAATAATACCCAATTAATAGAAGCAATAATTAAATCTTGGGCTCACATTATAACAGCTGCAGAACTAATAATCTTGGTTCACTCTATGGGAAGGCGTTGTAAGGCCGTAATTAAGGCTAAATGTTACCCAACTAAGTATTAACTGACATGGTGAAAACTTTTTGTATATCTCATTTTTTCTATGTGTTTCACTTTTCTTCTTTATAACTGCTGTTCTAATACAAAATCCTTCACAAAAATTATTGCATTACATTTTTGATGAAATTATCTTTCCATTGACATATAATTTTATGGTATTACTCTAAAACACAAGTGAAAAGTGGTGTTGTGAGCCATCAAACCTGAAAAATACACTATTTCCAAAAGGTTTTCCTAATTTTGACCACTACTGCACACTGAACAGCAATTGAATTAGAGACAGCTGGCGTTATGCAAATATGGGGCTGTGGGCGGCCCTGTAAATGGAAACGACATGACGTATGTAGCGATCCGAAAATATAAGGAGTGATGCGACGGGAATCAGTAAGAGTCGGACGCAGTCTGGGTAAGACGAAGGATCTAAGCGCATTTGATCGTGGGCAAATTGTCGGGGCCCGAAGAATGGGTCGCTACATCTCGGAAGTCGTGCAGGCCCTGGAATTTTCACGAGCCACTGTGTCACGGGTGCACCGTGAGTACATCGAATCCGGTAAAACCATCCTTGCAAGGGGCATGTGCCGTGGACAACAGCGTGTGGATGAGCGGGGTCATCGTCAGCTAGCTCGCATTGTAACAGCGGATAGACGGGCCACAGTGCAAGAAATCACTCGGCAATTTAACGCTGGTGCACAAAAACGTGTAACCAGCCACACCATCGAGAACCATCTCCTCGCTATGGGGTACAGAAGCCATCGTCCCACGAGGGTACCGCTGCTGACCGCACATCACAGGGTGCAAAGACTAGCATGGGCGCGGGAACATCGCCACTGGACTCTAGACATGTGAAAAAATGTTGCTTGGACTGATGAGTCGAGATTCACGTTAGTATATGCGGATGTCAGGATACGAGTACGGCGCAAACCACATGAACGATGGATCCTTCTTGCCAGCAGGGTACTCTTCAAGCTGGTGGGGGTGGTATTCTCGCCTGGGGACTGTTTACGTGGACTGAAATGGGACCCCTGGTACGTGTGATATCGTCCCTCACAGGTCAACGTTGCCGGGATATCCTGGACGACCATTTGCTTCCGTTTGTGCGTCTTCAACATCCCACTGGGGACCTCATCCTGTAACAAGACAATGCACCGTGCCATCGCTCCCGAATTGTATCCGAATGATTGGATGAACACTCCACCGAGGTGACCTCGCTTTCTTGGCCAGCTAGGTCACCTGACCTCAAGCCATCGAGCATATCTGGGATGCCATCGAGAGAGATGTTCGAGACTCTGACCCCCTCAATCAAATCTTCGTGAACTGTGTGAGCTTGTTCAGGGGTCGTGGATCCGTATGGCTTCCTAACGCTTCCGGTGTCTTGTCGAGTCCATGCCCCGACGAATCGCCATCGTCATCAGGCCGAAAGGTGGTGCTACACGTTACTAGACGGGTATCAATAATTCAATTGCTCTTCAGTGTATACGTATACGTATATATATTGACAAAAGTCGCTGGAGACCTAGAGGGAAAACACAACATAGCATTTATTGACATACATAAGTACGGTGTCGGTCCACTTTTGGCCTTAATGCCTTCCCTGACCCTTCGAGACAAGCTTTCGATAAGGTTTCGGAAAGCAGCGATAAGTATGCGCTTCCATTCAGTACATAATGCTGCCGCTAACTGTTGCTTAGTAGTAGGTCTTGGTTCCAAATTTCATATGTTTTGCTCTAATTCATTCCATAGGTGCTCTATGGGATTAAGATCAAAGCTCTGTGCTGGCCAGTCCACACACGATACGGAATTATCGTCAAACCACGAGGTAACAGTCTTTGCTTTATGCCTCGGTGCAATATCCTGCTGGTACAAACAATGCTCGGTTCCATAGTATTGCCACAGAGTTGGTAGGGAATAATTGTCCAGAATATCGAGGTAGACTTGCTGGCTAACAGATTTCTCCACGATAACCAATGGGCCGCGACCATACAACGAAAAACACCCTCACACGAGTACACTGCCAGCTTCATATTTGACCGTAGGAACACTACCCTGCGGTAAATAGCGTTCTCCTGGCTGCCGCCATACCCAAACGCGGCCATCAGACTAATCGATCATGTATCTCGATTCATCAGTCCATAGGATCCGTTTCTGTTGATCTACGGTTCGCGATAAATGTTCTTTACACCATGGTAAACGACAAATAGCATTCCAAGTAGACATGAAAGTGTTATGAGCAGCCACACGACCACGGTAAACTATGGAATGAAGTTCTCTGTGAATGGTACGTGTACATACTAAAGTCCCAGCATTTTTACTCACTTGTACACTGAGGTCTTGTGCAGTATTCCGTCGATTAGCTGTAACGACTCTCCTGAGGCTTCGACGTCCTCTATCACTAATTTTCTTTTGTGTTCTAGTACGTTTTGCTGCTTCAGGCACGTCATGTGTCTTCCATTTATTCAGTACTTCCAAAACAGTTGACTTGATTATGTTCAAACGGCTCTCGGTTTCTCTTATGGGAAATCCACTAATATAACACCCAACAATCTTTCCTTTCTCAAATCAGTTCTCTCCCGCTGCGACATTTTCACACAGACTCGCAGTGCAATATGATCGCTGTCAGCTGCAGGCTTGTTGCTTGTTTTTATACGGTTTGCAGCTATACCGCGCATCTTAACAAAGCATGGCCGCGTTCATTTGCTTTTGAAATGGTGTACAGTGACTTTTGTCAATATAGTGTGTGTATATATTTAAAACACTTTTCTTTTAAGTGTTTTAAAGTGTTTGATCAATGCATCCTTCCAGTGCTTACGTATGGTGCAGAGACGTGGACCTTAACTAAAAGAGACATACAAAGGCTGCAGACAACTCAAAGAAGCATGGAGAGGTGCATGCTTGGTGTAACCAGGAGAGATAAGAAGAGGAACTCGTGGATCCGAAAAATGACAAGAGTGGAAGACATCATGATCAGAGTTAAATCCCTGAAATGGCAATGGGCTGGACATACTGCCAGAAGGACAGATCATCGATGGACAGCTGAAATTTTAGATTGGATTCCAAGGGACAGGAAAAGACCCAGAAGAAGACCACATGGGAGATGGGTGGATGAAATTCGAAAGTATGCAGGGGTGACATGGAGGAGACTGGCACAAGACAGACCGTTGTGGAGGAAACTTGGGGAGACCTTCGTCCAGCAGTGGATTGATAATGGTTGACAATGATGATGATGATGATGATATATTTAAAAGAAAATACGCACTGTAGAATGTTTTGCTCGATATTGGGGATCACGGACTGAAAACAGATTTATCATAGAATATGAAGGAAGAGGGTCCTCAGAAGGAAAAGTGTCCCTAACTTCTAAGGGGCAATGACGAAAGCAACATCCAAATTCTGAAAACTTTCAATTCATTATAAACTTTTGAAAATTTGTGTTGCTGTGAAACATATTCCGAAGGTTGATGCGTTATCAAGAAAACAGCAAAAATTGAAATTAAACATATGATAAAATCCTTAATTGAAATATTTTTACTGTAGCACCATCTAAATCAGATGGGACAGCCTAAAAATTACTGCGGAGGGACTTTTTGACTCTCGCAGATGTGTTTGGAAACATGTGAAGAAAATTTGGGTTATGTCATGTAAATGAAGGATGCGGGTTTCAATACTTCCTGTATAAAAAGTCAAGATAGTGGCCTTTGATGTATGGTCATTTTAAAAAACCTGCATACCTCAAGAATTCAAACCCACTGGCGAAATTTAAAAAAAAACATTGTATACAGGTTAAAAAGCTGAAAGTAAATTCAACCATAAGAACTTTCGGGTTTGCATAAAACCCATCATCAGATAAATAAACCAGATAATGAGGATAAGGCATAAAACCCATCATCAGATAACTAAACCAAAGAATGAGGATCAGCCATAAAACCCATCATCAAATAACTAAACCAGAGAATGAGGATAAGACTAATATATTGACAGTCTTTATATTAGTCTAACCCTCATTCTCTGGTTTAGTCATCTAATGATGGGTTTTATGGTAAAGCAAAAATTCTTATGGTTCTACTTTTATTCTGCACGAATTTGGATATCTTCAATACATCCTGTGAGTAAATTATACGTTCCTATTATAAATTTGTTTGATTAATATATACACTGGCGGAAAGTGAAGAAAGAACACCAAGAAGGAAACATCTGATACCGACCAAATTTATACAGTATAATAACGGAATACAGAGGATAACGTGATCAAAACATTATGGCAAAATAGAGCTGTATTTGCTGGTAAACTGAAAAATAACATTTCCATGTAACATTGTTAGTACGAGGTTGAACCGCCATGAACTGCATCACACTGTGCAATTCTGGCATGGAGCCTGTCGTACAGATGTTGGATGTAAGTTTGGAGTATTGAGTTCCAAGCATCCTCAAACTGGACGCGTAAATCGGGAATGGTCGTGGTTGGCCGTGGAGACCGGATAAGTTGTTGTCCCATAAAATCATACACGTGCTCAATGGGGGACAAATCCGGTGAACATGCAGGCCATGGAAGTTGTCTCACACCCTGAAGTGCATGTTGCGTTGCACGTGCCGTGTGTGGGCGTGCGTTATCTTGCTGGAAAACACCACGATGGACCGACCTTACAAATGGCACAACAACGGGGTGAATGATGTTGTTGATGTAGGAGGTGCTGTTAAACGTACCCGGTACAAACACTAGTTGTGTACGGGAGTGATAGCTGATCGCTCCCCACACCAGGAGACCAGGTGTAGGCCCTGTGTGTTGCTGGCGGATGCAAGAAGGGTGGGGATGCTCCCCTGTGCGTCTGCGAACACGCATACGGCCATCGGAGACTCCCAAGCAGAATCTGCTTTCATTGCTGAACACGACATATCGCCATTGCGCTCTCCAGTGAAGACGTTGGTGACACCACTGCAGCCGTTCCAGACGGTGGGCTGGAGTAAGAGGTACACTAGCCAGAGGCACACGTGCACGTAGTTTTGCATCCAGTAGACGGCTGCGGATTGTTCACACAGTCACCTCAGGTGCAACGGCAGTTCGGATTTGCGTCGCAGTGGATGTTCTGTTTGACAACGCCGCTCTTCTTATGCGTCGATCGGTCCGCTCATTCGTCCGTCTGTGACTCCCGGTTCCACGTCTTCTCGTGTGGGAATGTTCCTCGTACCATCTACGCCACCATCGTACAACCACCGATACTTTCCGTCCCATTCGCTCCGCAATACGACGATACGACCACCCGGCCTTGCGGAGTCCGACTAGACGACCTCGCTCAAAGTCCGATAATTGTTGAAATCGTACACGTCTTCCATGCCCAGGCATTGCAGCTTGTTCAGGGTCTTCGCACGTGTCCGTACGCCGACGATTGATTACATTCACTTCGCCGTACTCCTTAAATACCACCGACGATAATTTGTATATTATGCCATGCTGTGGCGTAAGCTCTCACCGGTTGGTCCCGAAATTAACATCACACGTACGTAAACTCGACCCCATTAACATATGTAAATTTCATGATCGTCCGCCAATTCCTTTTTGGTGTCCTTTTTTTATTTTCCACCAGTATATATATATATATATAGGATGTAAGGTCAGGGGATGTAAGGTCAGGTGATGCGTAACATCACAGTCTCTCCTTGACAAATGTCAACCCCGCCTTCTCGTGGTGCATCCTGTTCCCACTAAAGGGGCTCTGACGACCGCCAATAGCGGTATAACTATACCATCGGGATTAGAGGAAATTCTATCCCACACTCACCAACCCGCTTGGCCAGCGTGGTGAGTTATGGCCAAACACCTCCAAAATGATTCCACAACTTAAATCTTGGCCCTCAGTCTCCGGCAGCTGGAATGTACCTGGCCAAGGTAGCGGCCAGTACGACATGAAGGCAGAGGGTGCTAAGAATCCCCGGAGGACCGGACTAGGCTGCCATCTGATGCTGACCTTGGCTACGTATAATGGACGCTCCCTATCTTCTGATTCAAGGCTTCTTGAATTGGAAGAGGAACTACAAAGGATCAAGTGGGACATCGTGGGGCTAAGTGAGGTAAGGAGAAAAGGAGAAGATCTCATCGAACTGAAAAGTGGACATCTCTTCTACTATCGTGGGACAGATACTGGCAGAACTAGTGCTGTTGGATTTATAATAAACAAGAAACTGAAGGATAAAGTTGTAGAAGTTGAAAGTTCCTCTGACAGAGCTGCACGACTTGTTATCCAACTCTCGAAAAGATACCAGGCTCAGATTATTCAAACTTATGCACCCACCACAAGTCATCCTGAAGAAGAAATTGAAGAATTTTATGAGGAAATTTGTCATCTAAATAATAAAGGTAAGCAGCACTTGAAAATAATTATGGGAGATTTCAATGCATAAATAGTGCAACGGCAACAGAATGAAACTTCAGTAGGTAAATTCGGTCACGGCAACAGAATTGAGTTTGCAGAGGCAGAAGGGTTTTTCATCTTGAACTCCTTCTTCAAGAAAAAGCCACACAGGAAATGGACATGGAGACATCCAAATGGGACGACAAGTGAAATTGATTTTATTATGTGTAACAAAAAATTCGTCATAGAAGACTGCAGTGTACTAAACAAGTTCAACACAGGTAGTGACCATAGATTGGTGAGATGTAAGATGCACCTCAACACTAAACTTGAACGTGGGAAGCTCATAAGACAAACAAAATCTATTGACATAACCAACCCTAAAAAACACCATAATACCTTCAAGTTGGAACTGAAGAACAGTTTCTCTGCTTTAGAAGGCCTAACATCGGAAGAAGAGGACATCTCTGAAGTTAACAGAAAAGTAACCAAAGCTCTTGTGGAAACAGCAACAAAATTAGCTGGGTCTAAGAACAAGTTGCATGTAAACAAATTATCAGGAAAAACGAAAATGTTGATGCAAAAAAGAAGAGAGATGAGGACAACTAAAGAAGATGTGACTTCCAAAGTGGAATATATAGAGCTATGCAAGACAGTAAGAAAAAGTATCACTGAAGACGTAAGAAAATTCAACTGTGAACTAGTGAGGAAAGCAATTGAAAACACCCAAAGCCTAAAGATAGCAAAGGGACATCTCAGTAAGGGAAGAAAACAGATTATGGCTCTGAGAAAAGAAGATGGTTCTGTAACAAGAAATAGATGCGAAATTTCGACAAGAGTGAAAGATTTCTACTCCAAATTATATGAAAGGGATGATACATGCACTCCAGACATCATGAAAGATACCAGTACCAGAGTTCCTCCAGTCCTTCCAGCAGAAGTTGCACATGCAATCAAGAACATGAAGCGAGGGAAAAGCTCCAGGAGAAGATGGAATTACTGTAGACATCATACAAGAAGCAAGTGGAGAAATCGAAACAGTATTCGCCCAAATTTTCACTCGATGCCTAAATGAAGGAAAGATTCCTGAGGATTGGAACACCGCTACAATGATCCTGCTACATAAGAAAGGTGACATTGAGGATCTCGGAAACTACAGACCTATCAGCCTCCTATCAGTAGTTTATAAAATCTTCACTAAAGTTCTTTCACACCGCTTGAAGGTAACACTGGACATGGCTCAACCGAGAGAACAAGCTGGATTCAGGAGTGGCTACAGTACAATAGATCATATCCACGTACTGAGAGAACTAATTGAAAGAGCGAGGGAATATGAACTTCCATTGTGCATGGCTTTTATCGATTATGAAAAAGCCTTTGATTCGGTGAAACCATCAGCAGTTACAATGGCTCTGAAAACCTGCGGTATTGAAGATGCATACATTAATATTATTAATAACATCTATGAAAATGCAAGTGCAAAGATTCGGCTGTTTGAAAATACAACACACGTAAAAATTGGAAAGGGAGTGAGACAAGGTGACACCATATCTCCGAAGCTCTTTAATGCCACATTGGAGGGTGTTTTTCAGTCGCTGAGCTGGGAAAACAAGGGAATAAAGATTAATGGAGATTATCTAACCCACCTTCGTTTTGCTGATGACGTAGTCATTTTTGCAACTACCCCATCAGAGCTGCAGAGTATGATTCAGGAACTTGCTGACAAGGGTAAAGAAGTGGGATTAAAAATGAACTTTCAGAAGACAAAAGTGATGTTCAATGCTTTTACAAGAAATGAAGATTTATCGATTGATGGAGAAAAGCTGGAGATAACAGACACGTACGTTTATCTTGGACAGCAGATATCAAGTGAGGGTCACATTGATGAAGAAATTAATCGGCGTACAAAACTTGCCTGGAGAGCTTTTGGAAGAAACAGCATAATTTTCAAGAGCAATATGCCATTATGTCTTAAAAGAAAAGTGTTTGATCAATGCATCCTTCCAGTGCTTACGTATGGTGCAGAGACGTGGACCTTAACTAAAAGAGACATACAAAGGCTGCAGACAACTCAAAGCAGCATGGAGAGGTGCATGCTTGGTGTAACCAGGAGAGATAAGAAGAGGAACTCGTGGATCCGAAAAATGACAAGAGTGGAAGACATCATGATCAGAGTTAAATCCCTGAAAAGGCAATGGGCTGGACATACTGCCAGAAGGACAGATCATCGATGGACAGGCGAAATTTTAGATTGGATTCCAAGGGACAGGAAAAGACCCAGAAGAAGACCACATGGGAGATGGGTGGATGAAATTCGAAAGTATGCAGGGGTGACATGGAGGAGACTGGCACAAGACAGACCGTTGTGGAGGAAACTTGGGGAGACCTTCGTCCAGCAGAGGATTGATAATGTTTGACAATGATGATGATGATGATGATGATGATATATATATTATAGTTCAAAGCAGATTTGTCCAGGTCGGGTCCGGGTCAGTTCCAGATCCGGGTCGGACCCAGTTATGTGACTTTCGAGTCCGGGTCAGTTACAGATCCGAGTCGGGTCCAATTATATGACTTCCGGGTCCTGGTCCAAAATTTTGGACCCGTTTCCAACTCTGGAATTAGCTCTCCGTGTGCTGTAAAATAGTAACAGAACCCACACGGAACCAATCAAAGATTTACGGCCGCCAAAGAAAAACAGTTCACCAACAAGCAACCCCCCACCTTACCCCAGGTTGCTACTGAAACATACACAAGAGCTGGAATTCCCCTCACGAACTAAACACTAACACCTTTCTTTATACATAAGCACGCCATTTCGCTCAACGTATTCCAACCCATCGAGCTCGAGGCGCAGTAGCATTCTTAATTCTTATCCCTTACGGCGAAGCATCGAAGGAACTGAGTAAAATCCTAAAGACAAGATGTCCGTTAAATCCCTTTCGGGACTAACTGCGCTGTCCGTCGGCCGCTGTCAAGAGGTTTCCCTGTTTGGAGGTTATCGATAATGTTAATCCAATGGCAGCTGTTCTGTACCAATGAAAACGTGCCGTTGCTCCGAGGTTACCGTTGTTCGGAATTGTCCGTGAATGGAGGTTTCATTGTACTAATAAAGCAGAAATCAATATAATAAAAAAAAACTTTTAAACGTTGCCTGATATATACTGAAGAGCAATTGAATTAGAGATACCTGTCTAGTAACGTGTAGTCCCACCTTTCGCCCTGATGACGGCGGCGATTCGTCTCGGCATGGACTCGACAAGACACCGGAAGCGTTGGGAAGCCATACGGACCCACGACCCCTGAACGAGCTCCCACAGTTCACGAAGATTTGATGGAGGGGGATCAGAGCCTCGAACATCTCTCTCGATGGCATCCCGGATGTGCTCGATGGGATTGAGGTCAGGCGACGTAGCTGGCCAAGGAAGCGAGGTCACGTCGGTGGAGTGTTCATCCAACCATTCGGATACAATTCGGGAGCTGCATTGTCTTGTTGCAGGATGAGGTCCCCAGTGGGATGTTGAAGACACACAAACGGGAGCAAGTGGTCGTCTAGGATATCCCGGTAACGTTGACCGGTGAGGGACGATGTCACACGTACCAAGGGTCCCATTTCAGTCCACATAAACAGTCCCCAGACAAGAATGCCACCCCCACCAGCTTGAAGAGTACCCTGTTGGCAAGAAGTTCCCATCGCTTCATGTGGTTTGCGTCGTACTCGTATCCTGCCATCCGCATGTAGCAACTTGAATCTCGACTCATCAGTCCAGGCAACATTTTTCCGACATGTCTAGGGTCCAGTGGCGATGTTCCAGCGCCCATGCTAATCTTTGCACCCTGTAATGTGCGGTCAGCAGCAGTACCCTCGTGAGACGATGGCTTCTGTACCCCATAGCGAGGAGATGGTTCTGGATGGTGTGGCTGCTTACACCTTTTTGTGCACCAGCGTTAAATTGCCGAGTGATTTCTTGCACTGTGGCCCGTCTCTCCGCTGTTACAATGCGAGCTAGCCGACGATGATCCCACTCATCCACACGCTGTTGTCCACGGGAGTTGGCCTTGCAGGGATGGTTTTACCAGATTCGATATACTCACAGTGGCTCGCGAAAATACCAGTGCCTGCACGACTTCCGAGATGGAGTGACCCATTCGTCGGTCCCTGACAATTTTCCCACGATCAAATGCGCTTAGATCCTTCGTCTTACCCATACTGCGTCCGACTCTTACTGATTCCCGTCGCATCTCTCCTTATACGTCATGTCGTTTCCATTTACAGGGCCGCCCACAGCGCCACATTTGCATAACGCCAGATGTCTCTAATTGAATTACTCTTCAGTGTGTATTATCTTCCTTACTAATAATCAGTTAAGGTAACGACGGCTTTCAAAGAAATACAAGCATCACAGGAAATTTCAAAACTGCTGCAGTAATGGTTAATAAAAATGCAGTATTTTGAATGTCTGTTTTTGTGTTCGCAAATTTTAGAGTAAGAGTGCCAAACGACAGGATGCTTCAGCGGAAAACAGTTTTAACTTTTTCTTACAATTTTTTAAAACGAGTGACACAAAGCGATTCTTATGACTTAAAAATTCCACCTTATTTCGGTTCCTCGAGGCTAACGGAATTTTGGCATAAACATTTTCTTTTTCAGTTTTCTCGCAAAAGTAGTTGAATACGTGAGTCACATCTTCAACGTTGTAAAGAAAAAAATGCTTTACGCGGCACAAACTCTGAACTGTTGACGTTTACAAAATTGTGTATTTTTCCAAAAAGGCTGAAAACTTGCTCGACTGAAGTGTTTGTGTTTTTCTGGACGTACGACGAAGGGTACGCGTCATGAAACTCCAGTGCGCCAGATTCAGCCTCCTATTCAGCCTCGAAAGCCTTCCTGGAATTGAAGCTTGTTTTCGTGCACTCCTTCAACAATATAGTTCTAAGTAAAAACGAAGTCCTGGATTTTTATATGGAAAGACATGATCTCAGAATAAAAATTTTCAAAAAGATGAGAGAATGATTGCTTGAGAGGTTCCTTCTTTTCTACTTTTTAACTGGCTTCAATATTCTTTCGTGGGGCAAGAACAAGGAAATGAAAGATTGAAAGATTGGATTCCTCATGCTGAAAAATACACTCAAATTTCACGGCACTACGCAGTATAGCCAATATTTCTGAATTTTACATTAAGAGTTGAAGACTTTCGAAAACCTTTTGGATCTGTGCTGCGGCAAATGCCATATCTGCTTAGAGAAAACTTACTGAAAAGTGAAGAAAAGAAAAAGCACTGTTGCATATGATATTTTTATTTCTCGGTAAGGCTTACGATAGAGTGCCGAAGTTGGATGCTCGGAATTTTCAAAGAAAGAAAATGATGCGGATCTGTATGCAGAAGAGGATTGCGAGGACCAAATCAAGCCAGGAATTTTAATCTTGTGGTCCACTACAGAAACACACGTACCTACACAGGAACAACTCATCAGTTCTTAAACGAAAAAAAAATTCTGTTGGATCCCGAATTAAAGAGGAATGTTACGCACTATAAAGCGAGTTCAGTCGTGAGCAAATTTAAATAAAAATTTAACGGTGAAATAATTTTAAATATCCGTTCGTGATTGAATGTAGTAAAAAAACACTACAAAATCGGGGTGTGGTACCAGATAATTATTTTTCTTTAAAAATTTGTTTTGACAAAAATTATAAATAAATAAAATCTTTTCGTTTCACAAAACGTAGACTGACTTACTTCATAATAAGATGACAAAGTTTTTTTCTGTTTTTAGGGTTTAACGACCACAAGGAGCAACTCAATGGGCTATAAACAGTCGCCCGTCCCTAAGGTAGGGCCACTGGTTCCAGGGAAGGGAGCCGTAAGACAAACACAACATCCATGCCTCACCGGGATTCAAATCTGGACCCATCTCGGAAGAACAATCAGAAGCCATCGCTCAGACCTCTGTGCCAACGGGCGGCGGCATGACACAGTTCACTGAGTAAAATGAAAGATCCCATACACCAATGGATGCTCTGATTAATTACATCTCGTCTTTGGCTACTAAAACGAATGGCTGTTTTTTTTTCCGAGAAGTGTTTACATAAACAGAATTTTCAGCTTCACGAAACCAAAATCAAACGAACGTTTTAGCGCGATTCGATGCTACAACGGAGATGAGGAAGTTCGAAGAATTTGTTTACGTACTTGATGATCGAACGCTACCTGGTATACCGGGTGTCTCAAAAAAGAGCGCAACAAGCTTTTATCTCTTCAACGGTTGACTGCAAATACATACTTTCAACTAGAAAAATGATCAAAATGACGTAAAGTCTTATGATCTGGCAGTCGAACCTCTTTAAAAAGCATAAAGCCACAAATCACACAGCGCAATATGATTTAGATACCTGATATTACTGGCTACATTTGGATATACACTGAAGAGCAATTGAATTAGAGATACCTGTCTAGTAACGTGTAGCACCACCTTTCGTCCTGATGACGGCGGCGATTCATCTCGGCATGGACTCGACAAGACACCGGAAGCGTTGGGAAGCCATACGGATCCACGACCCCTGAACAAGCTCCCACAGTTCACGAAGATTTGATGGAGGGGTGTCAGAGCCTCAAACATCTCTCTCGATGACATCTCAGATGTGCTCGATGGGATTGAGGTCAGGTAACCTAGCTATCCAAGGAAGCGAGGTCACGTCGGTGGAGTGTTCATCCAACCATTCGGATACAAATCGGGAGCGATGGCACGGTGCATTGTCTTGTTGCAGGATGAGGTCCTCAGTGGGATGTTGAAGACGCACAAACGGGAGCAAATGGTCGTCCAGTATATCCCTGTAACGTTGACCTGTGAGGGACGATGTCACACGTACCAGGGGTCCCATTTCAGTCCACGTAAACAGTCCGCAGACGAGAATGCCACCCACACCAGCTTGAAGAGTACCCTGCTGGCGAGAAGGATCCATCGCTTCATGTGGTTTGCGCCGTACCCGTTTCCTGCCATTCACATGTACCAACGTGAATCTCGACTCATCAGTCCCGGCAACATTTATCCACATGTCTAGGGTCCAGTGGCGATGTTCCCGCGCCCATGCTAATCTTTGCACCCTGTGATGAGCGGTCAACAGCGGTACCCTCGTAGGACGATGGCTTGTGTACCCCATAGCGAGGAGATGGTTCTGGACGGTGTGGCTGCTTACACCTTCTTGTGCACCAGCGTTAAATTGCCGAATGATTTCTTGCACTGCGGCCTGTCTATCAGCTGTTACAATGCAAGCTAACCGACGATGACCCCGCTCATCCGCACGCTATTTTCCACGGCAGTTGGCCCTTGCAGGGATGGTTTTACCGGATTTGATGTACGCATGGTGCACTCGTGACACAGTGGCTCGTAAAAATCCCAGTGCCTGCACGACTTCCGAGAGGGAGTGATCCATTCGTCGGGCCCCGACAATTTGCCCACGATCAAATGCGCTTCGATACTTCGTCTTACTCATACTGCGTCCGACTCTTACTGTTTCGCGTCGCATCACTTCTTATATTGTCGGATCGCTGCATACGTCATGTCGTTTCCGTTTACACGGCCGCCCACAGCGCCACATTTGCATAACGCCAGCTGCCTCTAATTCAATTGCTCTTCAGTGTACAAGTGGACATCTGTACCATCACTGCTAACCTGGGGAACAGTCGTGAAATAAAACGGCATGCACGTATGAATCAACCCAATATTTCGTATAATGTTGTTGTCGTTTTGGTTACTAATCCCCATAGTCACCGGAAACAAGGGAAAATATAGCATCCACAACGGCCCCGAACAAACAGGAAAAGAGGGTGGGGAAGCCGTGCGGATTTGAGTAACATCAGCGTCTCACTCGAGATTCCGTCTCACGCTTTCCACATTAGGCGTTCGTTTAGTAAGTGGTTAGACATCAGGCAAATGACTTATAGCTTCACACTTATTCCATTAGCGTTGATTTTATTATTTTTTAGCTCCCACGTTTTGGAGTTGGGGATTCAATGACCACCGAGCAACTCCATGGATTATAGACAGCAGTCCGTCCCTAAATTGGGGTCGCTGGTTCCGGAGAAGTGGCAGATCCAGTGCCGTACGAGGAACACAACATCCATGCCTAACTCGAGATTCGCGCCGTGACCCATCTCCGACGAATAATTAATAGGTAGCGCTTCGTACTACTCGGTTACCGAGATGGCAATTTTCTTCCATTATACAATAAATCACACGTTGGGACAAACTTCGACACCATATATACCGGGTGTCTTAAAAAACAGTTGAAGCAAACTTTTATGTATTCAACGGTTAATCAGAGATACATGCACTATATTGACAAAAGTCACCGGACACCCCTTCAAAAGCAAATGAACGAATCCGCTGCGTTGTTAAGATGCGCGGTACAACTGAAAAAGATATAAAGACAAGCCTGCAGCTTACCGCAATCATATCGAACTGTGAGGTTGAGTGAAAATGTCGCGGCGGGAAAGAACTGACTTTGAAAAAGGAAAGATTATTGGGTGTTGTATTAGTGGATTGTCTATAAGAGAAACTGAGAGGCGTTTAAAAATACCCAAGTCAACTGTTTTGGATGTACTGAATAAGTGGAAGGCATATGGCGTGCCTGAAGCAGCAAAACGTACCGGCAGATAAAAGAAAATCAGTGAAAGAGGACGTCGAAGCCTCAGGAGAGTTGTTACAGCTAGTCCTCGGAGTACTGCACAAAACCTCAGTGTACAGGTTAGTAAAAATGCTGGAACCTCGGTATGTACACGTTCCATTCGCAGAGAACTTCATTACATGGGTTTCCAAGGTCGTGCGGCTGCTCATAAGCCTTTTATCTCCACTCAGAATGCTACTCGTCGTTTAGCATGGTATAAAGAACATTTATCGTGGACTATAGATCAATGGAAACGGGTCCTATGGACTGATAAATTCAGATACACGATCCATGAGTCTAATGGCCGTGTGTGGGTATGGCGGCAGCTGGGGGAACGCTATTTACCACAGTTTACTGTTCCTACGGTCAAATTTGGAGCTGGCAGTGTACTCGTGTGAGAGTATTTTTCGGGGTATGGTCACGGCCCATTGGTTATTGAACAAATCTGTTAACCAGCACGTCTACCTCGATATTCTGGACAATTATTCCCTACCAACTCTGTGGCAATACTATGGAACCGAGCCTTGTTGGTGCCACCAGGATAATGCACCGAGCTCTAAATCAAGGTCTGTTACGGCGTGGTTTGACGATAATTCCGTATCGTGTGTGGACTGGCCAGCACAGAGCCGTGATCTTAATCCCATAGAACACCCATGGAATGAATCAGAGCGCCGCATAAGAAGTTTGGAACCAAGACATACTACTAAGCAACAGTTAGGGGCAGCATTATGCACTGAATGGAAGCGCATACCTATCGCTGCTTTCCGAAACCTTGTCGAAAGCATATCTCGAAGGGTCAGTGCATGCATTAAGGCCAAAGGTGGACCGACACCGTACTAATATATGTCAATAAATGCTATGTTGTGTTTCTCTTCTAGATGTCCGGTTACTTTTGTCAATATATTGTACTTCCAATTAGGAAAATACTCAAAATAAAGACTTTTGGTGGCATTTGCATAAAAATAAAATATTTTTTTTTATACAGCCTTCGCAGAAAAAAAAAAGTTCAGCTGAAAATAATTGCGCAATGCCCTAATCAGTCTAAAAAAACTCTGTTGGTCTAGTTGTAAAACTCGCGGAGGTTTTCGCGATGAAAATTGCAAAAGATGTATCGGCTGAAGCCCGTTTACCGTTGAACGGTAGCTTGTTTTGATTTATAGCACTCAAAGTGAGTAAGGGAAGGGCTCTCGCGCTAGCAAGAAATTATCCCTCCAGACGAAACATTTTTTACAATTTTTATCTCCAATATTGCCTCGAGTTTTTCAACCAGCCTGACGGGGTTTGTTTTTTCCGACTAATTAGGACATTGAGCAAATTTTCTTGATTGAACTTTTTTTCTTTCTGAGAAGGCTGTGTAAAAAGTTGATTATATATTTTTAAGAAAATTCCATGTCGTAAGTCTTTATGTCATTTTGAGTATTTTTTTAATTGAAAGTATGTATCTGTGATCAACCGTTGAAGAGATAAAAGCTTGTTTCAAACTTTTTCGAGACAACAGGTATTTTTACGTGAAAAAAGTCTTTACATTTGTAACAAAATTACGTCGTCAGACCTAAACCTCATTTGTGGAGGAATTCCTATGAGAAATGAGACGTTTTCCTGTTACATTCTGTTCATTACTAGTTCAATTTGGTAGAGCACCTTTGTTTCTCTAGCACAGGGAGTTTTGGAACTTTGATAAAGTGGAAAAAGTTCGAAGAAACCCTATGCTAGAGGAACAAACATGGAAAAAATTCGAAGACCCCCTGTGCTAGAGTTTCAACATGACAAAGTGGAATAGGATTCGCTGACCACACGAAAAGGAAGAGTACCAATGCATGAGTTTATTAAGACTACCGATTACTTCAAAGATATTTTGAATCATAAAACTTCACTTTCGGAAAAGAAAAGATGCAGTTAACATGATATCTAATATATATTACGAAGAATTCCGAAGTAGTACCTGATGTACCTACATTTTTAAAGAGTTTTCAAAAATTTCCCTTGTATTTTTATCACAGCATAGCTCATAGCCGATTTAAGAATTAAAATTCCATGTATCCCAGGTATCTGGATATTTGTTTTTCTATATAATTCGAAAACGTATATTTTTCCTCATTTTAGAATTTCCTTTGTAAAACGAGCCATTAGAAAGAGTTTCGAGGGCCACGCGTTGAAGAACCTTGTGCTGTAGAGGAAACCTTGCGTTATTTGCGATAAATGTGGGAAATGCTTAACGAAAGCCTAAAACGGGCCGGGCCGTAAGCTGGAAGTTATGAGTGAAGCCGAGCGGTAAGCTGGATGTTCTCGTTCAGAGAGGGCCGTAAGCTGGAAGTTATGAGTCAGACCGGACAGTAAGCAGGAAGTTTTGAGCCAGGCCGGACAGTGAGTACTGAATCAGGCCGGGCCTTAAGCTGGAAGTTCTGGGAGGGGGAGGGTCGTAAGCTGGAAGTTCTGGGCGGGGGAGGGTCGTAAGCTGGAAGTTCTGGGCGGGGGAGGGTCGTAAGCTGGAAGTTTTGAGTCAGACCGGGGTGCAGGAAGTTCTGAGCAAGGCCAGGCAATAAGAAGGAAGTTCTGAGTCATTCCGGGCCGTAAGCTGGAAGTTCTGTGGATGGGAAGGCCGTAAGCTGAAAGTTGTGAGTCAGACCGGGCCGTAAGAAGGAAATTCTGAGTCAGGCCGGGCCATAAGCTGGAAGTTCTGAGCCAGGCCGGGCGTCTAAACCTCTAACCCCGGGTAGTGCCGGGCTTTCCAAAGTAAGGCCCATGCAGAACTCGATGCCAATACCAATGACTATCTCCAAGGATTAGTGGGATGCCTATCATCTGAAATAAGTTCATAGTCAGAATTGATCAGATGAGGGAATGGGAAGGAATTGTTTCATGGCAACCTTCGCAAAACTCGAACACTGGGTGAATATTTCTGTTTGGGGATACGGAGAGTTCAGGGCAACATTTGATGCAGATTCATCGGCGGCTTAAAGAGTTAAATACTTGTGAAAAGAAAGAATTTATGTTTACTTAAAAGTCATGCGTATCTGAATCGTTACCAGGGACATTCTCAGGTGGAAGAAGTCTGCACCGTGTTAGACCATAATAAAGTAGGATAATGTCTGTATTAAAATACGGTCACTGATTGCATTTCTGGTAGTTTGTAGGATGATAAAAGCCTGTTCAATATGTGCATCACTTCCAGTTTTTCGCGTTTACTGACAGAAAAAGAGGATAATAACAGCAAGAAGAAGGCATCTTAAATAGTATGCGAAGGAAAATGTCATCATAAAAGATTACACGATAGATAACAGATATTTGAGAAACTGTGAAATGAGTGAAAGCATGAGCACTTTGGAGATGAAGAACGTTGAAACAGAGTTGACATAGAATCTGAATATTACAGACGCCACGGTCACGCTCTCTAATAATGCATCATGAGATTCACAGAAGCATTTCAGCAGGTCACGCTCTCTAATAATGCATCATGAGATTCACAGAAGCATTTCAGCAGGTCACGCAGGATTTTCTACTGCATGTTCAGATTTCCGGCAGATCTGTTACTTTGTGATGTTCACCGAAAATTCAGAATCTCACCCTTCTAGAATACGTGCTGATCTGTGAGAATGCTTAAGCACTGAGTAAAGGCAAATTCTCAACTTTTAGCAATATTTTAAAATTCTTCATCTTACCTGATTTAAGATATGTTTATGGCATCTTCATTACTGTCAAGATAAATCAAGATAGTTGAAAACATTATGAAAGGTGATGAACAAAAAACAAATGCTCCTGATCTTATTAATATAAAATAAAATAAGATCGGGACAGGAAATTAAGCATACAAAACGTTCAGTGAGTAGGAAATCCGAGAAATCATACCATCAGGACTGTTGAGACTGCTTTTTAGTATTGCTCATCACTTGGATAAATAAAAATGACGAGACAACCATTGGAGCTCAGCAAGTGCATCTGTTACGCCAGTATGCAATCGTGGGTGAGATTTATCGGCAAAAGCAAGTTATAGAGGCCAAATACGCGAGCATGTCATCATCCAATGCCATCTTGGAGTTCTTCATTTACTCAAAAACAGTGAAAAAAGTTTTGAAGACGAGAATGAAGTAAAAGTACATAGGTTCAGTACATAAACACTGAAAGAAGCAAAAAAAATTGGCAAAGAAGTAAAATATTAATAATCCACACCATAAAAAATTTGTGGCGTGAATAAACAGGAAATTCCTAAAAATAACGCGGAGCAAAGTTGTCACTAAATCTCCAACTTTGAACGAAATTACCGTTTTGAAAAGTTTCCGTTTCTAACTTCAGTACTTAGACAGATTTTTCGTTGTCACTGATTCGATTTTTTATTCAGAAAAGCTAGTTTCGTGTTTTTCCATTTTTATTGTGAAATTTCTCAAAAGCTTTGAGTTTGACTACTTCAGTCCTAGCAAAGACCATTTTCTGACGTATGAAGCGAAATAATCCTTTCCGCGTTCGATCTCTGGGCGATTTGTGCTCCAGTGAAATGCTCTAACAGACCCAGAAAGACACTTAGCCTTTGATTACGTTTAAGATAAAAATGAACGGTAAACATGATGATGAACTGTATTTTGCTATTATTACGGGTTAATTAATGATTTTATTTTATGTGGGAGCATATATTATTGAATAGGTTTATAATAATAATTTTTTTTTTTCAATACCAGGATTTATCACAAATTGAATGCTTTTCATCATGATTTTTCAAAGCAACTGAATGTTTTGCAACTCCAGAATTTTTATACTACAAATGACTTTTAATTATGTTTAAGAAAAGACTAAATGTACTGCTTCATAGCATTATTTTACAAAAACCCTGGACAAATCATATGCTATTGACAGCTATAATAGCTTTTGTGTTACGAGGTCCACAGAGTGACACATAGAAATTACGCAGTTCCCCGTACGATAAATGAACCATCCCGCTATCCAGCAGTAAAACAATACACAGTAGCTGTTGATCTAACTGGGGGTGGAGGGTGGGTGGGAGGAAGGAATATCCGTTCCCCTAAATATCATGTGAAATGCTATCCACAATATCAAATCTCGCTACAGAACCTCAAAATCAGGTCCTCTGACAGACGATTGAAATTTAATAATTATTCAAGCCTCAAGTATTCCCGCGAACTACTCTTAATACCAGAAAATTTACCGGGTATGGATTCGAAAAAAATTAGAACAGAAATTTCCCGTTAATATCAATAGCCAATACATTTTTACAACTGTCTTGCCCCTAGATTAAATTTATCATTTCTTATAGATTTTGAGGTGCTGAACAGGAATATGACAGTAAAAGTACAAAATTGGCTACGTTTTGTGACAGATCAGTAATAGTTTCTTATACGCACTTGGTACGAGTACCGGTAAATGTCCGCCTCAAAGTTCATATGTAGAGGACTTTAGGAAGGGAGCGTCTGACCCCAGGTGTTAAAAAACCCTTAGAAATAGGAAGCTAGGAGATTTGGGCTAGAGTGTCCGATAGGAAAGTGACACGGAAGCGAGGTAGAAAGGGGGAAGAAGACGCCCTTATTTATTACCGGGGGAGCAGAACCCGGGGGCCCGACGGCTTAACGTGCCCATCCGACGCACGGCGCACATTTCGTGGTTCGAGCGTTCGTACCTGCCTGGGATCGAACCTGACGTCTTCTTCGTGGCAGTCACGAATGTTGACCACTAGGCAACCCGCGGTCCTCAAAGTCCTACGTCACTTTGCCTGTCGCTTATATAGCTGTTCAGGATAACTCTAGAGAGGATCCAATAGTATTCAACCAAAACAGAAGTGGACCACTTTGCTAGGTATCTTTTTTCCATCGTTGCAATTTCCTAATGGAAACGTTCACCGTGCTCATCCCTAACCATGCCATGGTTGTCTGGGGAAGAAATCCAAGTGGGAATAGTCCATGTGTTTCTTTAAGAATATATTTCAGCCATGTTTGTGATACAGAGACATGTCCTCAACCAGTTCCTTTTAGTTTTATACTCTAACATTTCCGAGGAAGTTAGTTGACACCAGATGAAACGCTGCCCAAGCTTTTTTTCTCATTACCCTGCAGCAGGTTTGCGAACCTCTCGTCAATGAGGAGCTCTCGAACCTGAGGACCCACAGCAACTTCCTTTTGAATTTTCGCTTCGCTGAGTGGAGGTTTTTTGTCTTGTCAGCCAGGTACTTGAAAGCTGATCCAGTTCGGTCGATGGGCTTTATGAAGTATTTTACCAGATCGTGTTTGATGTGTAGGGGCGGTAGCAAAATATTGTACGTTTATGAAAGTACGGGGTATTGCGCATTCGTTCTCTGACCTTCTGTGACGTACCTGCCAGAAGGACGCACACGACATAAAGGCAGATAGTAGTCAGAACAAACGTCCGCGTAGCTCAATTGGTAGAGTGACTTATTCCGGAATGAGGGGATCCGGGTTCGAATCCTGGCGTGGACAGAAATGACGGAGCAATTTACTTCGTTATAATGGTGCCCGAACTATCCGGATGACCCGACCGTTCAAAATCTCGCATTGGTGTGATGTTCTTTCCACACCGCGAGATAGGAAAAATCAGAGAATCCCATCTCCAGCGCTTCGAAAAATAAATGTGTGTGACGTTGCATTCCACACACCAGCTTGACTGGGAGTTCTCAAGTGCACGTTCTACAGTGGATGGCTGCCTCCAACGATTCATGGTCACGGCTGACCCGTGGGCCATGCCCCCGGCCCTCTTTCGGGGGGGGGGAGATGTGACGTACCTGCCAGAAGGACGCACACGACATAAAGGCAGATAGTAGTCAGAACAAACGTCCGCGTAGCTTAATTGGTAGAGTGACTTATTCCGGAATGAGGGGATCCGGGTTCGAATCCTGGCGTGGACAGAAATGACGGAGAAATTTACTTCGTTATACTTCAGAGATTTCCTCACAGGTCAGTCCCTCTTCAAATAGTGCGAACTCTTTGCTTGACTGTCCCATTCTCACAAAAAGCAGCAGTACTTCATATTTCCCAGCTGATGACCCATCAACACAAACATTGCCTTCAAGTCAAAACAGAGATGTCAGCCGTACTTGCCGTCCAACAGCTGTTTTAGGTTTTCGTAGGTTTCTTTCATGTAAACAGCGTGTCCGACAGGAACAGATGAAAGCTGGTTTCCATTATGCAGCAACACCGCCTCGAGACTAAATTTCGACGAGTCTATGAATAAACACCATTTTTACAGGTCATATTTGATTCGAAGGGCATTCATCAGGCCATCAACTTCGTAGCAAGACACAAGATCATCTTCCTTTCGGAAGTAAGGCGCAAACTGCTCACGACTAGTGGGAACCGAAGTCACTTGGACATTTTCCTTGAGAAGATTCCATTTTAGAAGTCTGGATCCCAGTAAATCCCCTTTGGCCTTGAACAGCTCCAGATCGCAAACAAGATCGTTCAGTTCTTCTTGTGTGAGAATGTGTGGCGTAGATGAAGCACCGTTGCCGATATATGGATCATCATTAGATGCCAAAGATCAGGAAAACCCGACATCAATTCACCTTCGTCCTCATCGTTCTCTGAATCGATGGAAAATTCTTTCGGAGGTTCGGGAAGTCCTTCGCCGTGCGAAACTGGTCGGATAACAGATAGTATATTCAGATACAACACTGTCCACTTTTCCCCCTTGTGATGCCTCGCGAAACAGGTGTACCATGCAGAAGTGGTAGTTATTTGCATGATTTCTTGGTTCACTCCAAAACCATAGGAACGGCATCGACACCTTACCGCCTTTCAGAAGAATTTTAGCAGATGAACCGCAGCATACGTGTGGGGCCCATGCGTTGTCATAGTCCCCGATCTTGCATCTGAAGTAAAGCTGATACGTCTTTTTCACTATCGGAGTGATATGACGTTTTTCTGACTTGCAAACCTCACTTCGCCGCAAATATAGCAAAAGTTATTTGGACTATTAACACAGTTACGAGGCATAACTACTGCAGAATTTGTACTGCAGGGATCACTTGTATATATGACGCAGGAGAAAATGGGAGTGTAGTCCAGGAAGTCGCACAAACACTTGCTCACCCTACGAAAGTTAATAATAAGGATTGCATCATCTTACATCAGCGATGTCATGAATCAACTGCATTGCATCAGACAACCAAACAATATCTCCTGGGGTTGGTGTGTATGGTGAGCTGATACAATATGACGCAATATGTTGCAGACTGAGTCTCTTCTAAACAAGAGCCAATCGACAGATTTTATTATCATTTTCAGCACATTGAAATTAGTAAAGATTCGCTATTTCCATTTCAGTTGCAAGTTGTCCCGTGTATTCGAAAGGAGTTATGGAAATGTTTCTATAAATTCAGAATTTTTTGTTCTTAACCATAGCAAGAACATGAGTATTTCTGTTAATTCACGTATGAAGAATCCAGGAAATTCAGGATTTGCCCGTCCCGAAAGGTTAAATCAGGAACATACTTCGTTAATTCATGAAAAGAATCGCGCGAAATGGCTCGAGAAGTTTAGAAATTAAATAAAAAAAATTACTGCGCAGAAAGTTAAAATGCTGGCATGTCACATTGAAAATATAACCAAGATTATACATATGTCTTACGGTTTCCGAAAGCACAGCGTAGAAGAGAAACTGTAAGTTCTTAGGTTCAGCAATACAGAACCAGAAAACAATTGACAAATGTTTCAGGTAATTTATGCTTTTGTAAAACCACTGATTTCATACCCCAAAATGTGTTTAGGAAACTTCAGACTTCTCCCTTTTTAAAGAATTTGCACACTACCCATTGGAATTCGACGGCTTTCTTCTTTTTCTTTAGTGATTTCCTTATTGCGCCACAAGGCTTAATGTGACTACTAAACAGAGAGAGACAGAGAGAGAGAGAGAAACAGAGAGGGAGCGAAACAGAGAGAATGAGAGAGAGAGAGAGAGAGAGAAAGAGAGTGAGTGAGTGAGAGAGAGAGAGAGAGAGAGAGAGAGAGAGAGAGATACACAGAAAGATAGGGAGACAGAGATACAAGGAGAAAGAGAGAAAGAATGACAGACAGAGATACAAGGAGAGAGAGAGAGAGAGAGAGAGATGCACAGAAAGATAGGGAGACAGAGATACAAGGAGAAAGAGAGAGAGAGAATGACAGACAGAGATACAAGGAGAGAGAGAGAGAGAGAGAGAATGACAGACAGCGATACAAAGAAAGATAGGGAGACAGAGATACAAGGAGAGATATACAGAGTGAGAGAGAAACAGAGATAGAGAGAGGGAGAATGACAGACAGAGATACAAAAAAGATAGGGAGACAGAGATACAAGGAGAGAGAGAGACAGGGATACAGAGAGAGAGAGAGATAATGACAGACAGAGATACGAAGAAAGATAGAGGAGACAGGATACAAGGTGAGAGAGACAGAGATAGATAGATAGATAGATAGATAGATAGATAGATAGATAGATAGATAGATAGATAGATAGAGAGAGAGTGAGTGAGAGAGAGACAGATATAGAGAGAGTGAGTGAGACAAAGAGAGAGAAACAGAGATAGAGAAAGAGAGGGAGACAGAGAGAGATACACACATAGAGTGAGAAAGAGAGATACAGAGACAGACAGAGATACACACAGAGAATCAGAGAGAGACATAGATACAGAGAGAGAGTGAGTGAGAGAGAGACAGATATAGAGAGAGTGAGTGAGACAAAGAGAGAGAAACAGAGATAGAGAGAGAGGGAGACAGAGAGAGATACACACATAGAGTGAGAAAGAGAGATACAGAGACAGACAGAGATACACACAGAGAATCAGAGAGAGACATAGATACAGAGAGAGAATGACAGACAGAGATACGAAGAAAGCTAAAGAGACAGAGATACAAGGGGAGATAGAGAGAGAGACAGAGGTACAGAGAAAGAGAGAGAGAATGGCAGACAGAGATACAAAGAAAGATAGGGAGACGAGATACA
Source organism: Macrothele yani (assembly GCA_039090855.1). Classification (NCBI taxonomy): domain Eukaryota; kingdom Metazoa; phylum Arthropoda; class Arachnida; order Araneae; family Macrothelidae; genus Macrothele; species Macrothele yani. The sequence goes on from CM077011.1 coordinate 117,573,659, forward strand.
AAGAGAGAGAGACAGAGAGAGAGAGAAGACAGAGAGAGAGAGAGAGAGAGAGAGAGAGAGAGAGAGAGAGAGAGAGACATAGATAGAGATAGGGAGACAGAGAGAGACAAAAAGATAGATACACACAGAAACTGAGAGAGAGAGACATAGATTCAGAGAGCGAGAGAGAGAGAGAGAGAGACATAGATAGAGATAGGGAGACAGAGAGAGACAAAAAGATAGATACACACAGAAAGTGAGAGAGAGAGAGACATAGATACAGAGAGCGAGAGAGAGGGAGACAAAGAGACAGAGAGGGGGGGATTCACGAATGGCGGAAAAGCATATGATTCTGACCGGAGGCAAAAAACCTCGCGATAGTAGAACGGTATGAAAGTCTTAAAACAATAAAATACAGAAAGAACTATTGAAAAGAAAACTGGATGAAAAACAACCACTAAATAATATCCTCGATAGACGGTGAAACATTGACAAATATCTTATGAGTACGATATTTTATTAAGGTTGCCGCAACAAAATCACATTTAAAAGAACTTCATTGCCTTCGAAACATCTTTTTAAGGAGAAACTTCTTTAACTAATGAAAATGAAAAGAGAGCTTGTGATAATGGAATTTGTGAAGCACCTTTTTTTTTTCTTTTTTAAAGAGAGTGAAAAACTACAAGTAAAGTTCAAATTTGTGACGCCTCTGGTTTTCGAATTTGTCTCTGAGGAAGACAGAAAGCCACCAAATTAAACTAATTCCGGTTTCTTTCCCACTCAATTCCATTACGACTTTCACAGCTGAGTTTTATGTGATGAGCGTTGTCAGTTTTCTGATTGTTTAGTGCGACCCAGTTCTTCGTACTCCACTCTTGATGGCGATAACGAATATGTCACTTATGCATTTGATATCGTTTCTTTGTGAACCACTATTTCTGTGGATGTCGTTTTTTGTCGCTATCTCTTGATTTCTGAATGTCATCTGTAAATAGTTCAGCGGTGCTGTATCTTTCCTCACATTAATGATTACTTTAAACATTAGTTATCATTTTATAGCTTCGTTTTTTTTTATACGGGAAAAATCCTTTTCAGATTTCGTAGGATTCTTAACTCCAGATTCTCTAAACATGAATGCCGATTGCTTCGACTAGCGAATCCTGTGATGGTTATATTCAAATTTATCGGAAACTTGAAACATGGTCGTTATGGGTTTTGTAGTGGTTAGCATACCCGGGCGCTATCTGGGAAACGCGGGTTTGATATCCGCTCCAGGACGAGGAAATTTTTAAGTTTTCTGATATTATCAAACTTACCATCCTTGTCATATTTACACCAAAAAACGGATTGACATCTTCAAAACTTTGTATTGTATGGTGTAATGCCGTATTCTATTCATGATCCTTTGTTTTATGCATTGTTATCAACGCTATGCATGAGCAGCAGTCTTAACTAATTGCCCAGATCACGTGGTGACGCACGTGACCACGTATTTTGCACATACGCTGCTGTGTACGAGACGTTTACGTACATCAGTAAATGTTTCTAATTCAGTGGCCGGTGTGTGTGCATCACCTGGTGGTAAACGTTTCGAAGGTTTTCACTCTTGCAAATTTGTCAAAAGATGTGAGAGCTGTAATCAGTGAAGTCACATTCGTTTTAATCACAGATGACTTTTTCTACAGAATTCTGCCGCATCGGAATTTAACGAGAACCTAACTTATCTTTGTTAACGAAATGACGTTGAAATAAAAAAAAAAAGAAATAATAGTTTTGGAAACCACGAAGACGCTGATTCCTCGTGACCGCATGTTGCGCTAATGACTTCACAAAGGGATACGCAGTACAGTGCCAGGAACATAATTTAATACCGGAGGAAGCGTATAATTCTTCAAAGGTCTTAAGAATTTATTTCGTTCCGAGGATACCTGAATGTTTGACCTTTTCCTTATTATTCTTGTGTAGGCTACACCGCGATGATTTTGCGCAACGCCGTACACCTGAAATATTAAATGCAGGAGTATCTAAATTACCGCCGACGCATGCAGAACAAGGTCTCCATTCTCATTTCTCTAAATCTCCTCAACTCGAGGAAACTATAATCCGGTGTCGAATCGAAAGGCGCCCGGAGCTTTATGAGTTTGTACGTTTACTCGGTCTAATGTATGTGAAAGCTTCCAGCTATACGACCCGGTGAGATATATTATGCAAGATTAGTATTAAAAGTCCTTTTAATAGCATTCCCTCCAAACTTCACTCTGAGTTATTGTCCAAAATATTAGATGTCTTCCTTGAATAATGTACATATCCTTAAGGAGACAAACTATAAAAAGAAAGTATCTACATTGCTTATTCAAAATCTAAAGCAACTCCGCTATATTCTTGCAATGTTGTTTAAAGAGTCTTTCACGCTTGTTATTTTTCAACTGCGTAGTGAATACCAGTGCCATAGAAATGGTGAATATATTTCAAATACGTGGAGATAATGTAAATAGACGATGTCATCGCTCTGTCCACGTTATTTTATAAACAACGCATAGCAAGTGAAAAATTGTTCATCCGACATCACTGGGATCGAATTCCAGATCTCTCGATAACTAGCCGAGTGCGTTCGCTTTACGCTACGGTGCCAACAATTCACAGCGTTATATATGTGGCTTATCAGTCAGCATCTAACTACACAAAACCGATGACATCGTCTATTTACCAATGTTATAATTTAAATACAGTGATCGGCAATTAAATAACAAGACTGAATTTAAAAAAAATCTGTAAAAGTAGGAAATTTTACGTGAATATATTTTATTAGAAGTACATCCTCCTGCGTTAATACAAGAAGTGGTGCACAATCAAAGGAAGGATTTGCAGAGACTACCTGTCGGAATGGAGTAAAGAGTTGATGTCACAATTATTTGTATGTCTTCAATGTCTTGAAAAACTTCCTTTTATAGGCAGCTTTAATTTAGCGAATAAAAGTAAACATACGGTGACAAATCTGGAGAATAGGGGAATTGCTGAGTAAACACGCTTCTTTTCGTGCAAAAAATGGCTGTACAGTGACTGCTTTTCACTAATGAACTCAGCTCTATATATACGCGTTGACCCAAATAAATATAACATATTAAAATTAAAACAATTGTATAATTATAACCTAGGGGAAGTCATGTACAGGAGTAAAAAAAATGATATAGGTCAGACATTAATTGAAATTTCATTACCTACTCATGTCTATGATACTAGAGCTGGATCTCAAGTGAGACCAATTTTTCCAAGGACTCACTATGTTAAACAGTTATACTGGGCCTCAATTTTGGAATTCTCTACCTCATGATCTTACAGTAATAAATAATTTCAACCAATTTAAAAAAAAAAAAACTAGATATTATGGGACTACCAAGAATATCAAACAAGTTAGTAAAATCATGCAATGCATTTATTATAATACGCTTTCCAACATACCAGTTATCACTCAAGTTATGAAGATAATGTCTCTGGAATTAATCTCGCTCCTGTGTCCTGACTTTGATCCCATTTCGATAGTATTCAACAGAACCGGTTCAGTATACCTCAGAAATAACATGATAAAGTTTTGTCGCAATCGAAGCATTTTTACGTAAGTTATGATGCATAAGGTCTACGGAATAGATCCGGCTCTTGTGTCCTAACCTTTGACCCCATTTCGCCCATTTTCAATAGGATTCATCCCCAGGCAGGTCCCTACAACATAATAACATTTCATCCAAATCGAGGCATTTTTACCTAAGATATGCCGCATAATGGCGATGGAAGTGATTCCACTCCTATGTCCTGACCTTTGACCCCATTTCGCCCATTTTCAACAGCGTGTGTTACCAGGTGGTCCCCTATCACATGCTACAATTCCATTGAAATCGAACCTTTTTTACGTTAGTTATGACGCATAAGAACAGTGGAATGGATCCAGCTCCTATGTCCTGACCTTTGACCCCATTCCGTTCACTTTCAGTAGGGTTCCTTCCCAGGTGTTCCCCTAACACACTAAAATTTCATCGAAATCGAACGATTTTTACGCGAGTTATTGTGCAGACAGACGGACAGACAAAGCTGGAGCATATACGCTTCTTGAACCTACGGTTGGAAAGCGTAAAAAAAAAAAAAGAAAAAAAGGAAGAAAGAGAAATGAAATGGAAAATGTAAAAAAAATAAAAAAAATAAAAAAGAAAGTGAGGGGAAAAGAAGGGACAAAAAGATAAAAGGGATAAAATGGAAAATTGGGTATATTCAGGGCAAAGTAGTGGGAAAAGTTGGGACGATTGTGGAGAAAAAGAGGGAGACGGAACAACTTTACTAACACTAATTTCTACTATAATCTTTAAATGTTGTGCGCCATGCTTTTAGGTGTGTCTCTGACTTGCCTATATGTATACGGAGAGATCAGGGCCTTGCCAGGACTTTTGTGGCATTTTTCCATGTCTCCCTTGCTGTTAGAATTACCTACACTTATTGTTATAATATTTTGTATTTTTTGTTTTAATGTAACAACAAAATAAATTGAATTGAAATGCTCAGTGTGCGGGTGCGTTTTCGTGAAGAAGGAATCATTGCTCGATTTGTCCTCACGCCTGACACGAACAACTTTCACAATCGTTTCAAAACGGATGTCTAATAACTGCCAGTGACAGTTGTACCTTCACAATGAACTCGTGGTGCAGAATTCTCTTACTGTCGTAAAAGCAATCAAGCATTGTCTTTATTTCGGACTCCTGTAACCTCATCTTCTTTCCTTTGGCAGACTGTGGCGAATTTCACTAAGCACTCTGATGCTTCGTTTCAGGATCATATGTAACGGAAACACTATGTCTCGTCACCTGCCACAATGCTTTAGAGACAATTTTGTATTGTTTCTGACGTCTTCAGGATGTCTTTGACGTACTCCGTTCGTGCATATTTCTGGTTGTCTGACAAAACCATGCGGAACAAAACGAGCACAAACTTTCCCCCTCCGAAATCTTACACTAAAATGTGACGAATCGTCTCCTTATTTACACCGAGCTCACATTCCAGCCTCATCAAGGTCACAATACGATTGCTTTTTATCCTTTTGCGAACTTTCTCAATGAGTTCAGACGTGTGTACTGAAATCGGGCTTGCTTTTCGTCCTTTTTCAAGTCTTCCCACCCATCCTTGAAACGTGAAATATTTGTACACGAGATAGAAAATTAGGCCCGTACATATTGCACAATAATTCAGCTGTCTCAGATGCAGTTTAACCGATTTTCAAACACAACCGGATACCACAAATTGGGGACCACAAGTTTTGGGATGTTTATATATAAATTAAGAAAATACAACGCTACTCACACATATTTTATTTTCCGTGTCAACTAATGTGAAAACCACTGACTGCAAACATCATTGATGATTCTTGATCTCAAAGACTACAGTCGTGTGACGATTATATACACTGCTGGCCACCCAAAATGCAACACCAAGAAGGACACGAGATAGCAAAACCAGATTTACTGGACACATAACAACAGATACAAAGATGAAACGATTGAGCTTACAGGCCCGTGCGACTTGCGGAACACGCAGACATCAATAGTTCGTGTGGCCCCCATGGCTGGCAATAACGCCGGCTACACACCGCGGCATCGAACGAAAGAGGCTTTGGATGTGGGCTTGGGGTATGTCGGTCCAAGCTGCTTCCACACGTTGCCACCGTTCATCAGGCGTAGCCGCGGGTGGTGCTTGCCGGGCCACTCGGTTGCCTATCAGCGACCAGACGTGTTCGATGGGCGACATATCGGGAGAACAAGCTGGCCACAGCAGCAGTGACACCTGGTGGGCGGTGAAGAATTGTTGCACGATGTGTGCCACGTGCGAGCGCGCATTGTCCTGTTGAAACATGGCCGCTGGAAGGTCCTGCAGGTAAGGGAGGACTACAGGCTCCAAAAGGTCGGAGATGTAGCGGTGGCTGTTGAGTGAACCGGTGATGCGTACCAGAGGGGTGCGGGTGTCATATCCGATTGCGCCCCAAACCATATGGCCAGGCGACGGACCGGTATGGCGATGCATAATTCAGGTGTCATACAGTCTCTCGCCGCGGTGCCGCCACACGCGGATACGACGATCGTGGTGTTGCAGGCAGAAGCGGGATTCGTCGGAGAAAAAAATGTCGTGCCATTCCGTAGTCCAGGTGCGGTGTTCAACTTCCCACTGCCGTCGCACTCGCCGGTGGTGTAACGTCAATGGTAATCGGAGCAATGGACGCCGTGCGACAAGTCTCCGCTCCTGCAGACGATGTCGAACGGTACGTGCTGACACAGGTTGTTACGCAACACGCCCTAATTCCTGCGCTAACTTACGTGATGTGGCTGTGTGTGCCGTCAATGCCCGCCGCACGACATTCCGGTCCTCTCGTTCGTTGGTGTACCGCGGCCGCGGCAATCGCTCACGTCGGTCCGTCCGTCCCTCCTGCACCCACTGAATCCATACTCGCCTCATTGTGGCTGGATGTTGTCTCACACGGGCGCCGATGTCTCGGTACGATAAATCGCTGTCGCGATAAGCCACTACTCGTCCTCTGTAGAACTCCGAAACGTGCTGGAATGACTGCCGTATTCTGCGACGAGGCATCAGGAAACTTCCCACGCACAGGTCCGTCAGCACAACACACTTCCACTGCTCACACCCCGCCATCTGTGCACCTTTCTTATAGTGCTTCTCGGTGGCGTACCGGGCGCAGATGATTTGCATATGCCCTGCAATGCTAACCGTTTGCATGTCCTCTCGTGGGCGACGCATGCTGCGAATTTCAGGCCAATCGGATGCTTCCTTCTTGGTGTTGCATTTTCGGTGGCCAGCAATGCATATTAAAATAAGACAGCGTAGTTTGTCACAAATATTTATTTTTTCAAGTCGACCATGGTTTCACTGGGTGTTTTCCTAGCTTCATGAGGACGAATGGCACGTAAATATTCAAATTATACAGTATATGATATCAAAAATGGTGTTTACAGTCACGGGTTTTGGTCAGATGCTTCCACGCGCTTGATAGAAATGGGGTGGATGCCATGTCATTAACAAGTTGCAAAGACTTCTGATATATATGGAAAGCTTCCAAAATATCAAGTTTGGTGGTTGAACCCGGCTTGTCAATTAGTTTTGCTTCTTTAAAGAGGAATTTATGGTTCTTTCCGTAACAGTGTTTAGCCATCGATGATTTCTTTAGGTCACATTTCTGTTTGAAGGAACACAAGACCTAAGGAACTGCGACCTAAAGAAATTATCGATGGCTAAACACTGTTACGAAAAGCGGCATAAATTTCTCTTTTAAGAAGCTATAATAATTGACATGCCAGGTTCAACCACTAAACTTGATATCTTGGAAGCTTTCCATATATATCAGAAGTCTCTGCAACTTGTTAATGACATGGCACCAGGTTGACGAACTTCTCCAAAATTTCCACGTACATATCGCTGTTCATATTTCTGTCAAAGAAAATCGGACCCACTATGCGAGTACGAGATAACGCGCCTAATACTCCAATTTTCTGTGGGTGAAGGCGTTGATTGTGGATGGCATGAGGATGCTGTTCAGCCGAGATGCGCGTATTCTGGGTAGAGGTCTCACGAGCCTAATTTAGTGAGCCCGGCCCTGCCCAAGCACGTGCACTTAAGGACCAGCTCGGCCCAGTCTGTTTAAAATATCAGACTTTCGGCCCGGCACAGTCCGGTCCCGTCAATTGCAGCTCTTGTTTAGGCCTGGCCCGACTTGTGATGTGCCATTTTGTATTATTTTGTCTTTCTATTGTATTTTATTAAAATGTGAAAATTGAATAATGAAATGATATGTTATTGAAAATATTCAGCTGAATATAAGTCTAAAAAAATTAACTAAACTTTGACAATTATCGAAAAACATAACCTTTAAAAAGAGCGGAGAAAAAATTGATGTCGTCCCACTCTCTCATACAAACACACACAGACTCCCACTCCACTGCAGACATCATCCGTCCCCCACTCAACACAACACACAAGCACACTCACTCCGGGTAGAATCATTTTGTTGTCCCAAAATGATTTTACCATTGTAATACGTACAGATTGGTAAAAACACTGTGAGTGCCTCTCCTTACTTTTCTGATTACGCCCTGGGCTATGTCATGGAAGTAAGTAAAGCCAGGAAAACAGTTAAACACACCAGGAAATCAGGGAACATGTCTTTTTTCTTTCTTTACCATTGCGTTTAAAAAAAATTGGTCGACTTAGCCCAGACCGGCCCGGTCGTAACTGCCTAGAAAAAAGGCCGGTCCAGCCCGTTGCTTTGTTTTCTAAATAAAAAAAACAAAATAAGACCCCGCCCGGGCTCTGGCTTGTTAGGCCAGCCCCCCTGTTCAGACTTCTAATTCTGGGAGTTCACATAGCTCGAAAGGTGAAACCTGGCCTCGTTGGAAAAAGATGTTAAATCCAAAATGCCCTCATTACCAAATTGATAACAAGGAATAGTACATCAATTAAGTAGTAAATAGTAACACTGTACTAGTGATCTGATTCATTGGCGTAGAAAGTAGACACATTAGCGTTTCCAAGCTTTCGCACATCAACCAGATGGCTTTTTCAAGGATGTTAGACAGAAATTGCAACTGAAAAATAAAACGCATCAACAATTTGAACGCGGGAACTTGACTTGAAAACAATAGATACGACATTATATTGATTTAAAGATATGACGCATCATGTTGGTTGCACGCGCGGTATCCTGGTAGGCAGAAGGCTTTACTTGAGGAATTGGTTCCAAATTCATGGCAACTCGAATGAGGCGAAATCATTGCAAGTATTGCTGTTGGTAATGATCTCCAAGGTTTCCCGAATGGATGTATCTTTAGGGGTAGAATAGGTAGCTAATTTCTTTATATCGTCCTACATAGGAGTAGCGGACTTGAATTTCACTTCTCTGGATAGTGCCGTGGCTACTTTACCGCATTTTGTGTCTCTTTTATGTTCGTTGACTCTGATTCCAAATGAACGCTTAGTCATTCCAGTGTAGTAACGTTTTGAGCCGTCCGGATACTCGTTACCTTCAATGAAGCCTTTAAACCATTGGCAGTAACGACACCTTTTTTCCAAATCAGGCAGATGCAATTCCTGCAGCACGGTCACGTGACAGGGACGCATTTTTGCTTGATTTGCCCCTCGGTGACATGATGGCGTTGAGATTCTCATCTCCTGTGATAAAGGCCTTAGAGATTTCGTCAGTGACTGTTCCCACTGGGCCTGCACTTCCCTTACCGTATCCGCTGACATTTTCGTCCGACCTCCTGTACGTACCCGCTTTCTCCAACTTTTTCACCATTTTGTGGATCGCTTGTTTTGAAGGTGCAATTTCGTCACACAATTTCGCCATACACGATTAAAAGTTCCTGTTACCCCAGTAGGAAGGCTAGAGAAAAGCACGTTGCTCTATCATCAGCATTGTCTCAATTGACGAGTGGCAGGTACAGCAGCGCTAATGTGTGCGTGGACTAGGCTCAGCGCCAGACGTTAAGTCATCCCTCTGGAGAATGCCACAACACGGCACCTGGTAGCATACGCTTTCCTATTAATTCGGGTTTATTGTTCTACTGCAGTTTAACCTAAAACAACAAATAGCATTCCTGTAATAATTAATCTATAGAGTCTACCGAGTAGTGAAACACCCTGTATATACAGGGTATGAACAAAAATATGGAAACACCTGGTAAAAGTATGGGTAAAACGACCAACGTTTCCCACGTGAAAATATGCATGGCGTCGGAGGTCTTGATAATGAATGTATGCTACGAAAGGTGAAAAACCAGCAGGCAGTCACAGTTGCTGCCTAGACATTGATCTGTGCATTGCAAGTGAATTATGTCGGAGCTCACAGAGTTTCAAAGAGGGCAAACTGTTGGGGTTGCTTCCGTGACCAAAGTAGCAAGTTTATTTGGTGTATCACGAGGTACTGTATCGAAAGTAATGACCGTGCTTCTGGAAAAACATCATCCAATAAACACCAGCGTGGACGAAAGCGTGCGTTGAATAACACAGAGAGAAGTACATTGCGGAAGATTGTGACCACAAATAAGAAGACAACAGCTGCAAAAGTTTCTACTGAGCTGAATAACGTGATTTCAAACCCTGTCTGTACAAAAACAGTGTGGAGAGAAATCCATAAGCAGGGAATTTATGGTCGAGCTGCAATTGCTAAACCACTGGTTAATAACGTGAATGCAGCTCGCAGGAGAGAGTGGTGGAACACTCATAAAACGTGGACTGCTGAGCAATGGAAGACTGTCATCTGGTCTGATGAATCGAACTTTGCAATGTTCGCAACCTGTGGGCGAGTTTACGTGTGGCGAACACCCGCCCAAACTTACAATCCGACTTGCCTTTAGCCAACAGTGAAACATGACGGCGGGCCTGTCATGGTTTGGTAGCCATATCATGGTATTCTGGCAGCCCCATAGTTACCTTGCGAGGTCGTATCACTGCCATGGACTATTGCAGCATTTTAAGCGACCAAGTCCATCCCATGGTACAAACAGTGTTTGCACCATGGGATGATCGATAAAGCCCCAATTCATACAGCTCATATCGTTCAATCATGGTTTTCTGAGCATGATGATGAGGTTTCCTATCTTCCGTGGCCCTCTCAATCGGCAGACCTCAATATAATAGAGCCCCAATGGGCCGTTTTGGAGAACAAGGTTTGAGAGCACTATCCACCTCCAGCACCTTTACAGGAACTTGAAGGTGCGTTGTAGGAAGAATGGTATGACATCCAATTATCCACCATCCAAGACTTATATTTGTCCATTCCCAGGAGAATCCAGGCCGTCTTGAATGCCAAAAGGCGGTCCTACACCATATTAGATATGGAATTCCTTCTTTCACCAGGTGTTTCCATATTTTTGTCCATCCCCTGTATATATAACACTCAGTACTCGTCCAACGACAACTACTGCGTGTCATATATTTGTTTCATAAGTTAAGCTGCTCAAAATAAAAAGGGGAAAAAATAGGGATATTACAATTTAGAGCCCCGTACGCGTGTTTATACAAATGTGTTCAGGCCGGAATGGCAGTTGGGAAAATACGAAACTTAACGATATGCACATTTTCGGGGTAACGCGCAGGCACTGGAAAGGTACAATAAGGAGGCACTGGAAAGGTACAATAAGGAGAACTGTACATTGAAGCAGTCAATGTGATAAGGCGTGTTTTCACGGTGCGTGTCTGTACACGCTACTGCCAGACTGAAAATAAATGCAGATGAGACATTTAACGCCACAGAACGCAATTGCGCCACTGAAATGCTGGAATCCCGAGCTCAGACAAACAACTGACCTTCACGTATCCCATAGTATTGCAACAGACCTTAATGTATCTCACAGCGTCATAAATTGACTTCGTGCGAGTTGCTAGGAGTAAGAAGGATGATGGCGTGTCCCTGGTTATCTCCAGATAAATCTTAGCTTGGAGGCACTCCGAGAAGCAAATCTGGACTCATCGTTAAAGACAACAGAGGTGCAGTACATTTATCTTTAGTCCGGCTGACATAACTGCGACACTAATTGATATGCTCTTTCATGACGAGATGTGGGTGAGGGTGATGCGCACCATTTATCTCCTAGCATAAGGACCACATTCGTGAAACCTCTTGCGCACCATTTATCTCCTAGCATAAGGACCACATTCGTGAAACCTCTTGCGCACCGTGAAATAAGACCCCAAATTTCCTGTTGCTGCGATGAGATCCAAACGCAGCTGGTTAGATGCAGTAGCTTTTCTTATTCGAAAACTTTGCTGCAGAAAACGGTTATCTATTGAAGTTACTGCCCGAAGTCTTCCATTACGAAACCATCCGGTTGCCGTGTTTGTCATGTGGAATGTTTGCTAAATCCTATGGACTACGGAACGACATATATTAAGCCATCTGGCTACCTCGGCTTGAAACCAGCTGCCACTTCCAACGCCTCACCATCTTAATTCTTGCTGTCCCGGTGGTGCAGTCGTCTAAGCGCTGGAATTTGACCATTCCTTGGAGATGTGTCCGGGTTCGACTCCCGGTGAGGCATGGATGTTGTGCTTGTCTTACCTCACTGGCTGTCTCTTTTCCTTGGAGTCAGTGGCCCTAAATTAGGGACGGAAGACTGATTATAACCCATTCAGTTGCCCACGGTGATCGTTAAACCCCCAACAACAACAAAAAAGATCTTAATTCTTCCCCTAGATGATGTCTAGACAACGTCCCCATAACAGTAAACCGCAGACTTTCAAAGCAACACGTTCTGCTTGCAACCTAGAAGCGAAATGACAAGGCGCTCTCAAGTGCCTACCTTTGATCTAAAGCTAAAGCTGATTTTCCTATTTAGATGAACTTTATGTTTATTTGCTTATCATGTTTGACAGCGCAGAGTAAAAATAATTCCATTATGTGACGCTCATTCGCTTTCAGTGTGGAAGCTTCACAAAAACTCGAAAGTTCGTGTTCTTTAATTTATGGAAACCAAACAGAAGTCATCGCTCTTTCCACGTTTATGAGTGAGTCACGGGAAAATCCTCATCGGTCGCCATCGGGAATCTAACCCAGGGTCTTCCAGTTATGCGCCGGACATGGTACCACTGCACCACAGTGGCCTCGAATTCTCCAGACTCGCATACGACTAACTGCCAAACCACATGGCAGGTTGCCTCTTGGAGCCCCGCCCAATGCTGGGGATTCACCAAAGATAGAAAGCAGCCACTGAACAAATAACGAGGAGACGAATGAATAATTAATACACACTAATGACGTGGATTAGGAACATCAAACAGAAATCATCGCTCTTTCCACGTTTATAAGTGAGTCACGGAAAAATTCTCATCGGCCGCCACCGGGAATCGAACCCAGGGTCTACCTGGTACGCGCTGGACGTGCTACCACTGCACCACAGCCACCTCGAATTCTCCGAATCACATACGACTAACTGCCAAATCGCATGCCAGGTTGCTTCTTGGAGCCCCATGGGGCTCCAACAAGCAATTATTCCCTGATGCACTTATAAACGTGGAAAGAGCGATGACTTCTGTTTGATGTTCGTAATTCACGTCAGTAGTGTGTATTAATTATGGAAACCAATGCATTTCTAGGGAAATTTATGAGTGCGTACGTGTGGGTGTGTGGGTGAGTGTATGGGGGGGGGGGGTTACTGATTTGGAAACAGATATCTGGAGCACATGGTTCTGGCAAACTGGACTGCACTTACTACATAACACAAATGGATACAACATCTAATATTGAAGTTGCGCTTTTACCAAATTTTAGAAGTTTATTTAAATATTTCGAATTGTACCAGATGTAAAAGGCTTGAAAATTAAGCAGCATGATGCCTTTAAATATATGAAAGATTTCGAGATACATTTAGGCTATATCACCTGGCTTGAGATAACTTCTAAAACTTGTGGAAACATTTCAATTTTGTACATTGAAAACCAGCAGCCACAAAGTTTAGTGATTAAATTTGCGTTTATATAGTCAATTGCTTTGAGTTTCGAATTATTTCTGTATGCTTGTTTACCTGAAATACCGTTGGGCGAACCAACTGGAAGACTTCTTCATTAAAATATTAAAAATGTGCATTTCAGTATCATCCCAACGCAATGTTTTGAAGTACCAGCTTGTTCAACTGCGGGCAGAAAAGTTTAAAGTTTCCAGTGCGACGCAGAATTCTGTTTTGAAAGAATGATTACGCTCCTCGCTTTCTTGCGTCATCAAGGTAGGAAAATCACAGAGGAGTGAAGTTTGTATTTCTGCGGCGCGTCTTGAGGTTACGAGCTTGTTATACTTTGCGAATGCGTGGCATTGAGCAATAGATCTGTCTCTGGGGAACACATTTTAAAGGAGGTTTCTGGAATTTCTGCAACAGTGAACTCAAGTGATCATTAGCATGGATCGTAGACGACGTTCTAGTCACGTACGTAACCTACAATCACAAAAGTCAAAGTAAAAGAGAAACGTATTGAAGTTTCTCATGTCGAGAGAAGTAGCGAAGGTGTATTAGTGCGTGTGAGGATCTCCCCGAAAAAGTTTGTAGCTTCCACTATTTTTTGTAAGTTTGTATCCGAGAAATCACAACGGAAATTAATTTCTGGCAACAAGCCAGATTCCTGAGACTAAAATAATTATTCCTTTATATATTGAAGAGCGCATTGCACAGTTTTCATAAATTTACGTCGCTCCACTAAATGTTTACTACAATGCCCCGAAAGTCTTTGTTTCACGCATCCAGTCATTGATACTTCATAAGAAGTAAAAAAGTAATTGAAACGCATTTCACTTTTTTTGCAAATAAAATACAAGAAAGATGACACCGAATTTTCGGGTGCAATAAGCACGTCTTTTGAATCCGTTCTGACGCAAATTAAATTTATCAAAGCTATTCAAAGTCAATGGAACCGGTATGAAAAACAGTAGTATCTTACCGAAGAAACAAGTTTTTAAATCGGTTTTTTAATCCCGCACATACTGCTGTAGACGGAAAACTGTACTTACGCCCTCTGGTTGCAGACCTGTGCGTTAAGAAAAATTTGAAATTATATGAGAACCACTTCGCAGCGGAAACGTTCTCCAACAAAGAAATAATTCTTCAAATCGGACACTCAGAAGCAGAGATATCGACAGATATACCCGGTGGCGCAGTGGTCTAAGGCGCTGGCCTCTGATCATTCGTCCGTGAGGGGTCCGGGGTTCGAATCCCGGTCAGGCATGGATGTTGTGTTTGTCTTACGGCACTGGCTCCCTCCCTTCCCTGGAACCAGTGACCCTAAATTAGGGACGGGCGACTGCTTATAGCCCATTGAGTTGCTCACGGTGGTCGTTAAACCTCCAATAAAAAAAAAAAAAAAAAAATCGACAGATATAAGATATGCAATTCCGCACCCTGGCGGGAAAACATGCATTATTTAAAAAACAAGTATTCTCAAAAAGTTTTTTGTACGAGGCGGTATCGATCCCGGAAAGAATTTCTTCAGTTAAGCTTTCAGGAGCTCAGATTTTTTGCAGATACATCAGAAGCAGACGTTAACGCTCATGTCCCCTGGTGGCTAAACCAATTTACCAAATATTAGAAATGATACGAAAAAATTTCTCATCATGAGCTGCATGAAATACATGAAGAATTTTTTCAAACGGAGTTTTAGAAACAGAAATTCGGGGAAAACGCAATTAATCTTAACGCCCCAAGCGAAAAGTCAATGAGTTACTTGAAAATTTTGAAACTACATAAAACACATTTAGCACCGGAAACGCTATCCAACAAAGAAGGAATTTTTCAAATCGGACTCTTAGAAATAGAGATATTTACAAAAAATAAGATGTACATCTACTCTCCCCTGGCGAAGAAACCATGCATTATTTTAAGAAGAAAAGATCCTGAGAAAGTTTATCGACGTGAGCAGTATCGGTCCACAAACGCGTTCTTTTCAATCGAGATTTTAGAAGCTCAGATTCTTCTGCAAATACATCAGAAGCGGAAATTAAAACTTACGTCCCCTGGTGGCCAAACCAATTTTTACAAAAAATTAGAAATTATATGCAAAAAGTTTCCCATCAGGAGCTGTATTCGGTGCAGAAACATTTTTTTAAAATCAGTTTTTCAGAAGCAGAGATATCTGGGGAAACGCAATTTACAATTACGCCCCATAGCGGAAAGTCTATGAATTACTTGAAAATTTTGAAATTATATGAAAAACATGTCGCACCGGAAACCCTATCCAAAGAAGGAATTTTTCACATCAGACTCTTAGAAGCAGAGATATTGACAAAAATAAATACACATCTACGCCCCCTGGAGGAGAAACCTTACAATATTTTAAGAAGAAAATGTTCCGGAAAGGTTTATCGACGTGACCGGCATTTGTCCACGAATAAATTTTTTCAATCGAGATTTTAGAAGCTCATTTCGTGGCAAATATGTCAGAAGCAGAAATTAAGACTTACGCCACCTGGTGGCCAAATCATTCTTTGCCAAATATTCGAAATTATATGCAAAACATTTCCTATCGGAAGCTGTATTCGCTGAAGTAAAAAAAAAATGAAATCAGAGTTTTAGAAGTAGAGATATCGGGGGAAACGCGATATAATTTTACACCCCCTAGCTGAAAATTTGTGCATAACTTGAAAAAGTGACTATACCTGAAATATTTTTCAACATAAATGGAATCGAAAGATGGAAGTTTTTTTTCCAATCGGATGTTTAGAAGCAAATATATGGAATAAAATGTATTTTGAATTCGATACCATCTGCATTTACGCCTTCTAACCGCGGAATTGCACATCGTAAAAAAAAAAAAAAAAAAAAAAGAAAGAAAAACGAGATGAAGGATCATTATTAGCATATTTCAAGCTTCCCAATGCAAAAATAATTTTTCAAATCGAAATCGGAGCAATAGTTGCAGAGATATGATACCCAGAGACTGATGGACAAACCGATAACATAAGCACGATCCTTTTTTACAAAAGACGTGCTACAAAGATGCAGCGTTCTTCATATTTGTCCAGCGTTTTGTCAGTCACATTTTCATCTCAATGGCATTCAAGTATCTCTTCTTCCCACACCATGACACTACCACTGCAATAAGAGTTCTTGTTTAAGGTGTTAAAAAGATGATGGCGTGTCCCTGGTTATCTCCAGAGAAATCTTCGCCTGGAGACACTCCGGAGAGGGAATCTGGACTCATCTGTAAAGAGAACAGAGGTCCATTGATCGTCAGTCCAGCTGATATAATTGAACACTAATTGAGATGTTCTCTTTTATGATGCGAGGTGGGTGAGGATGATGCCCACTATTGGCCTCCAAACAAAAAGATCACGTTCGTGAAACCTCTTGTGCACCGTGGTACAAGATACCATATTTCCTGTTACTGCGAGATGAAATGAAAGACACATCTTTAACTCGATGGCACGCAGGTATCTTATTTTGTCCCCATAGCTCGCAGTATTCTTTCTGTGATTCTTTGTACTATTCAACTGTTAAATTTAAACGACGTACTGTCAAAAAAAGTAAAACAAGAAAGATGACACCGAATTTTCGGGTGTAATAAGACGTCTTTTGATTCCGTTCTGACGCAAATTAAATTTATCAAAGCTATTCCAAGTTAATGGAACCGGTATGGAAAACAATAGTATCTGACGGAAGAAAAAGTTTTTCAATCGGGTCTTTAATCCCTCAGATATTGATGTAAACGGAATCGTGAGCTTAAGAACTCTTGGAAACAGAGTTATCGCCCAAAATAAGATGTCACTTTACGTCCCCTGGTGGGAAAACCATGCAATATTGTGGGAAGAAAATATTCTCAAAAGGTTTATCCAAATGTTCGGTATCGGCCCAAGAAAAAAAAAATTTAGTCGAGTTTTCAGGAGCCCAGTTTTTGCTACAATTACATCAGAAGCAGAAATTAACACTTATGAGCCCTGGTGGCCAAACCATTCTTTACAAAACATTAGAAATTATGTGAAAAATATTTTCCATCAGGTCTTGTATGCGATACAGGAAGAATTTTTCAAATCGGAGTTTTAGGAGCTGAAAACGCAATTTACCTTTATGCGCCCTAGCGGAAAGTCTATGATTTACGTGAAAGTTTTGAATTTATAGGAAAAACATTTCGCATCGGAAACACTATCCAACAAAGAAGGAATTTTTCAAATCGGGCTTTTAGAAGTCGAGATATTGACAAAAATAAGATATACATCTACGCCCCCTGGCACAGAAACCATGCACTATTTTAAGAAGAAAATGCTTCTAAAAGGTTTGTCGACATGAGTAGTATCGGTCCACAAACGACGTTTTTTTTTCAATCGAGAATTTAGAAGCTCATATTTTGCTGCAGAGACATCAGAAGCGGAAATTAAAGCTTACGCCCCTGGTGGCCAAACAATTTTTTTACAAATATTAGAAATTATGTGGAAACAATTTCCCATCAGGAGCTGTATCTGGTTCAGAAAGAAGTTTTCAAATCGGAGATTTAGAAGCAGAGATATAGGGAGAAACGCAGTTTACCATTTCGCCCCCTAGCGGAAAGTCTATGAAATACTTGAAAATTTTGAAATTATATGAAAAACATGCCTCACGGAAAACACTATCCAACACAGAAGGAAGTTTTCAAATCGGACTCCAAGAAGTAGATTTATTGACAAAAATAAGATATACATCTACCCCCCCCTGGCGGAGAAACTGTGGAATATTTTTGGATGAAAATATCCCGAGAAGGTTCATCGATGTGAGTGGCATCAGTCCACGAAAGAATTATTTCAATCGATATTTTAGAAGCTCAGATTTTATGGCAAATACCGCAGAAGCAAAAATTAACAATTACGCCCCTGGTGGCCAAAGTATTCTTTACCAAAAATTCGAAACTATATGGGAAATATTTTGCATCGGGAGATGTATCCCCTGATCTTTTTTTTTTTCAAATCGGAATTTTACGAGAGGAGTTATCTGGAAAAATGTAATTTACTTTTACGCCCCCTTGCGGAAAATTTATGTGTAATTTGAAAAAGAAACTATATCTAAAATACTCTTCGACATAAATGGAATCGAAAGATAAAATATTTTTTTCAATCAGATGTTTAGAAGTAAATATGTGGAATAAAACGTAATTTCGAATTCAACATCATCTGCATTTACGCCCTCTAGCGGCGAAATTGTACATCGTAAAAAAAAAACGAAATAAAGGATCATCATTTGCATATTTCAAGCTTCCGAATGCAAAAAGAATTTTTCAAATCGGACTAATAGTTGCAGAGATACCGTGGGTACATGCGGACGGACGGACGAACGGACAAATCGATAACATAAGCACGATCTTTTTTTACAAAAGACGTGCTAAAAAGGGGCTGATTTATGGCACTAGAGGTACAAAATCTTTGTCACAAAGGAATGATCACTGGAACTGTTATAAAGGAAAGCAGTTTATATAAGGGGTTTCCGAATGTTGAGTAAGACATTCTTCCCCCAATGGTGACCGAATAGCAATTTTTCGGTTGATGTGTATTGGTAAAACGTCGAAAGAGTGATGTATTTGTTTATTCACTGACGCCACGTATGTGGAGGATTTTCACTTTGGATCTCGCCCTTTGGATTTAGCCAGTGCCGTTAATGTCCACCAGATGGCGACGTCTCAGTAGCTGAGTCCATCTTACGGATTTATGATATCAGAAACTGACTGAAAAACGCACACAGCGCCGTGGATTGTAGGCCACCGTGGTGTAAGGCTAACGCGCTCGGCTAGATTTCAAGAGATTCGGGATTGATTTCCCCAACGGTGACCGAATAAAAAATTTTTCGGTTGCTGTGTGTTGATAAAACGTGGAAAGAACGATGTATTTGTTTATTCACTGACGCCACGTATTTAGAGGATTATACATTTTTCATTCTACCCTTTTTACGATGTTTAATCGGAGGAAATAGAAATGAAACGGAGCCACCTTGGTGGCGTAGTGGTGTTAGCTTCAGGCATTTTGTTCCTCAGCAAAACTGGAGTCTTTGACCTTAGAGCTACCTTTTTGATAAGCCACAACACTACGCCACCGGCTATGCATTTACGATTTGCATAATACTATGATCTTCTACAAATATTTGGGACATCTGCTTTTTAAGTATTTTGCGATACACATTGTGGTTTCAATGACTGCTGTGTTTGTCTTATCGCAATGTCTTTCTCCCTTCTCTGGAACCAATGGCCCTAAATTAGGGATGGGCGACTGGCTTTATCTCTTAGAATTGCTCACGGTGGTCTTTAAATAGATAACAACAAATACATACAAAAGACAATTACAATAGAAAGAGAAATTACATACGAAGACATAAGCAAGGTAAAATTTACAAATACTTCCCCGCATAATCTCCAAATTCATTGAAACATTTGTCCTGCCACCCCAGTGGCGCAGTGGTCTACGGCGATGGCCTCTGATCGTTCGTCCAAAAGGGGTCCGGGTTCGAATCCCGGTGAGGCATGGATGTTGTGCTTGTCTTACGGCACTGGCTCTCTCCCTTCTCTGGAACCAGTGACCCTAAATTAGGGACGGGCGACTGCTTATAGCCCATTGAGTTGATCACGATGGTCGTTAAACCTCCAATATAAAAAAAAAAACAACAAAAAAACATTTGTCCTACCGTATCATCAGTTAAAAAGAAGCAAATGACGTCCGTTCCCAAACCCAATGATGAAACACGTAATTCCTGCCACTTGACAAACTTCCTGATCTGATGAGAAGCGCCTTCCAGACAGACACTCTTCGGCAAGTTAGCCTCTTGTGCAATTTCACGGATCTTCACTCGCTTGTTTTCAAGACCTATGCCTACAATGCGCGAAAGTTGTCTTTTGTCTTGCTTGTTAATATCTCGCTCGTCTGATGTCCATGTTTGTCGTAAAAACGGCCCTTTTTGAACTCATTGCACCAAAAGTAATTCTGCTGCTTTGCCATTACCCTTTCTTCATACCCAGAAATTAGTTTACGATATGTATCACTTGGTGAAGTCCCTTTTGCTAGTAAAATCGAATAGCTTCCAGAACTACTGTTTTGGACCACTCTCTCACAGCAATTTCCATATTGTAAATAGAGTGAGCTGTTTAGCGACAGTAGCGCTATCCTGCATTGCCGTTCTTCGACTTATTATTATTACTTTTTCTGTACACGCCCTTAGTGGGGGTTTCCGCCCGTAATCTCATTTTATTACCGTTCTCCATGCTCGAGAAAGTAAATATATTACCTTACTTTTTTTTTTTTTTTTATTGGAGGTTTAACGGCCACCGTGAGCAACTCAACGGGCTATAAGCAGTCGCCCGTCCCTAATTTAGGGTCACTGGTTCCAGGGAAGGGAGAGAGCCAGTGCCGTAAGACAAACACAACATCCATGCCTCACCGGGGTTCGAACCCGGACCCCGTTCGGACGAATGATCAGAGGCCATCGCTTAGACCACTGCGCCACCGGGGCGGCCCTTTACTTTTTGGACGTAAGCATTTCCAGAAGATCAGGGGTGAAGTGTTTGTTTTGTTTGTTTGATTGGAGGTTTAACGACTACCGTGAGCAACTCAATGGGCTATAAGAATTCGCCCTTCCTTAATTTAGAGTCACTGGTTCCAGGGAAGGGAGAGAGCCAGTGCCGTAAGACAAACACAACATCCATGCCTCACTGGGATTCGAACCCGGACCCCTCTCGGTCGAATGATCAAAGGCCATCGCGTAGACCACTGCGCCGCTGGTGGGGGTGGGGGGGGGGATAGCGTGCTGGTGTACAATGTTACCACTGGAAACAGTTTTTTTTTCTTTTTTAATTGGAGGTTTAACGACCACCGTGAGCAATTCAGTGGTCTATTAGCAGTCGCCCGTCCCTAATTTAGGACCATTGGTTCCACGGAAGGTAGTAAGCCAGCACCGTAAGACAAACACAAGATCCATGCCCCACGGGTTTCGAACCCGGACCCCTCTCGGACAAATTATCATAGGCCATCGCGTAGACCATTGTGCCAACGGGGGCAGCCAACAATTTTAAATAAATCAATAAAAATATTCAAATATGAAAGAGTACTTCGATGTAAATTACATATAAAATGGTTCGTTCCTCTTTGGCTGTCGGAAGATATCGAGCTCCTCCCAGTTGGCGGAGTGGTCCAAATGCTACCTTCTGACCGTTCGCTCCAGTAATACCGGGTTCGAGTCCCAGGTAAGGCATGAGTGGTGCATCAGGTACCTTATACTTCAACCTATGTTAAGCTTTTTACGATTTTGTACGACGTACCTGGACCAAACGGTGCCCAAAATTTTCTGGACTTTAGAAACAGAGATGTTCACATAGCGGCCGGGTTTTACGAAAGCTACGGAAAAAAATTCCTTTACACCTCTCAAATCAGCAGTAGCGACCATAAACCTGTCACAGATCATAAGCACTCGCGTCTAGTTTTTTATATATTCTCCATAACCCAAGGAATGAGGGGAAAGAACTGGTCACCCTGACACGCACATCCTGCCAATGGGACTCAAACAACTCAAACAATCCATTCTTAGGTTCATCGCTATTGTTTTAGTCTTTTTAGCAGGAATCAGTCAGAAACGATTCGATTCGATTTTCCTTCTAAATGACCACTTTGAATATCAAAGCTAAAACAGAAAGCTTTCTGATGCGCAGGTTCACTCGTTCAAGAACTGTACGGGATACTTCTAAGACAGTGAGTATACTCGCTCTTGCTGATTCCAACCCAGATGTTTAAAGGGATAAGGAAGGCCTAGTGGTCAGCATTCGTGACTGCCACGGAGAGGTTTTCGGGTTCGATCCCAGTCAGGTACGAACGCTCGAACCACTAAATATCCGCCGTGCGTCGGTTGGGCACGTTAAGCCGTCAGACCCGTGGTACTGCCCCTCCCCTCCGCCGACGGGCAATAGATAAGGGCGTCTTCCTCCCCCTTTCTACCTCGCTTGCGTGTCATTTTCCTATGGGACACTCTAGCCCAAATCTCCTATTTCCAAGGGTTGTTTAAGACCTGGAATCAGACACTCCCTTCCTAAAATCCTCTACATATGACGTAATACGCGTGCAAAATTTTAGGGAAAATTCTTTATTTATACAGATACATAGGGTGATCGCAGAAAAAGTTACAAGAATAAATGTACCCAAAGTTCCATGTTAATTAATACAGTTCTATATTTTTATGCATCGCCATTTGTCAAACATTATGGGAGCAGGAGGAAGTTCCCCGCTATTACTGTTCTCAGAAGTCGAAGTCTCAAATGTTTTGATCTTGCGCAAACTGCGGTATTAAACCCTGGTGGGTTCTGAATATGCGTTGCATGGTTGTGGTTATTCTTTACGAAGCAGTAAAAACAAATGGATTATGCTCCACTGGAATTCGCATTGAAATAATAATGCTTAATGAGGCATGTTCAGTAACAGCAAATTTTTCATTTCGTGCTCAATATGGTATGGTTACAGAACCTTACCAGTTAATTATCTCAATTGTGAATACGCATCTTTGAAACTTGAAACAATTATAAGAGGCTTAATTTCGTTTTGTGCATATCGGAGATGAGCTTCTAATTTAAGCCTCTTGTAAGGCTAGCTTAGCGAAACCTTATTCCTTGAAGGAGAACTCAGAATAAATATCCCCCCCCCATTCCTTTATGAACACACATACACACACGCCCCTTACACACACGCTCTTTCAATAATTCTAAGAGTCTCGTTCTAAGTTATCGAATAATACAAAATTACACTTCTTTGGAAAACAATCTTTGTTGAATGACGTACGACATTTGCCCCTCATGATATCGGGCGAAAGAAAAACTGTTTGAATCGCTTTGACTGTATGTACCATGAATTCTGAGTGAAGCACAAATCGAAAGGAAGCAAGTATAATTAGTCCCTACTTGTTTTATCAAAGGATCAATTAAGCACTGCGTTTTCAAGGTTTGCTTTAGGGTCTGCCATTTTATTTTAGTGTTCTCTGCCATGAGGGACAGGACAAATAAATGAAATTTTCTGGAGAATATCTAAGGATGGTGGGGGAATACGTAAGCGCCGTGAAGTATCCGTACTCATTATCCTACCAAGTTAAGCATTCTTCGTTTTTGATAGCAAACGTCTCTGTTTGCAATTAATTGCGCTAATTGACTTCGTAATTAAACAAGAGCAATTAAACATACGCATTCCGGAGAAGGTTTCAAGAGGGACGAGAGAGGAAATGAAAAAGACCCTTTTGAACAGGAGGAAGAGATAAAACATGTTTATTTGCAGTTAATACGGTCTTCGTGCAGCGAGCTCAGGGGAATGTGTGTGCTCCTTCATTAAGATCTCGGGAACGAAGATATCTGGCAAACAAACGATAAGCAGAAGATCTATGACAGGCAGAAAACCCTGAATCAGACCTTCTGAGCGCCTTTTTATTTGTGATATTGCAAATTATAATTACATGTTTCACATAGAAAAACAAACTCTCATTAAATTATTTCCATGTTACAATTTTTTTCGAATATCTTTCATTAAAAAAAAACCATATTTTTCATTTTTGAAATTTTGCTTTATTTTATAAATATTTTTCGAATCTCTGAAAGGAGGAAACAAAGGATTCATTTTCTGTATGGATAAATTACAACTACAAAAAAACCTTTTCGCTACAACCATAGGAAACTTGCTATGTATCAACAGCATCATCATCATCAGCAGCAGCAACTATCAGTCCACTTCTGAATAAAGATCTCCTCAAATCTGTCTCACAACTTTCTGTCTTGACCCAGTCTTCTCCATGTCACTCCAACATGTTTCTCATATCATCCACTCATCTTCCACGCCGTCTTTACTATCATCAGCAACAATCAATATCAATTCACTGCTGGATGAAGATCTCCTCAAATCTGTTTCACAACTTTCTGTCTTGAGCTAGTCTTTTTCATGCAACTCCAACTTGTTTCTTATATCATTCACGCATCTTTCACGCAGTCTTCTGGATCTTTCTCTGACCTTTGGTATTCAGTCCAATATTCCAGTTATAGTCAGTTTTTCTAGAAATATGTCCGGCCCATTGCCATTTCACGGTTTTAACTTTGATCATGAATGCTATTGGGAAACGGAAATTTTGAAGTTTTACTTTCCAGGAGTTCCTTTTCGTATCATTTAAAGTATGCACCGAGTGATCACTGAATTATGACCACCCCTATCAAAAGTGGATGCGGCCCGTTGATTACGGGATTTCGCAGAGGGCGCGATTAATCGACCTCCGTAGGCGTGAGTGGAGCAGTAGGTAGTAAAATTCGGAGCGTGAGAGATAAACTCACTCTATCTCGTCCGCCCATGGCGAGTTGAGTTCCACAAAGACAACTATGGGCCCTTGAGGATTAGTGGAAAATTAATGCAGCCGGCTTGCGATTTCTCTGCTGCACACGGGTAAGGGACAAATTGCGTCCGGGGCCGACTTCATAGGGAACCATCTACGCATTCGCGTCCCCAAGCACAGGGAGTCTACGGAAAATCCCGGAACAAACCGCAGACTAGATAGCCGGCAGGACCGGGATTCGAACATCCGTCAGAAACGTCCTCCTCCCACACAGCGCATAGCGACTTGACCAAATGCGCTACGCCGGTGGTAAGTATTTATCGGACTTTGAGAAAAGACAGGTTGTGGGAGCTCGGAGAGTGGGTGCTTTGATTTCCCAAACAGTTGAGCCGGTGGATTGTTCGCGACTCGATTTCCCAAACAGTTGAACCGGTGGATTGTTCGCGACTCGATTTTCCAAACAGTTGAGCTGGTGGATTGTTCGCGAGCCGCCGTAGTTAACGTGTATCAGGACTGGCGAGAAAATGGTCAGACAACGACGCGGAGGCAAAACTGCGCAGGATAGCGAAATGTTGATGGGAGAGGTGAGTGCCGAGTCCGACGACTAGTGCAGGTTAACAGACGCGGCACTGTTCAACAGTTGACTACCCAGTCAATACAACAGAGGTCAACCCGGAACAGTATCTGTCCTGACCAAACGTCGCACGCTCGCACGTATGGTGGTAAAGCAGCAAACGACCCCGACGAAATCCTCTCCTAATCACGGTTCCTCGGCGCAAAATACTCGTTTGTTCCAAAGATCATGCAAGATAGACGTCGGATGACTGGAAAAAAGTGTGCTTGTCTGGACGATTCGCATTTTACACCACTCCGTGGATATTCATCTACGTATTTGGAGCCAACAACATTCGGCACTCGATCCATCCTGCATGGTCTCCACAGTGCAAGGCGGTGGAGGAGGTTGTATGATGTGTGGAGTTGGTTACCTGGAAGGAACGTGGACTCCTGGTGCATGCGGATCAATGTATGACTAGCACCAACAATCGTGAATCGCTTGCTGACTCTGTACACCCAGCAGTGTTGCACTTTTTCCCGAATGGCGACGGTATCTTCCAAGATGACAAAGCGCCGAGCCACAGGTCCAATGTTGTACAGGAATGGTTTCAGGAACACATTTCAGACGACTTCCGGCGTATTAATTGTCTTCCGAACTTCCCCGATATTAATCCCATAGAGCTACAGAACACTACGGAACGGCATATCAGGTGTCTGGATATACCAATTATCTCCATACCTGCATTGAAGGCCGCATTACACACAGCTTGGTTGGCCATACCTCCCAACTGCTTCCGGCATCTTATTGAATCGATGCCAGGTCGGATAGTTGATGCACTAAGGGCAAAAGGAGTATCTACGAAGTAGTAGGTATACACTAATCACCTCAATACCTGCATTGAAGGCCGCATTACACACAGCTTGGTTGGCCATACCTCCCAACTGCTTCTGGCAGGCATCTTATTGAATCGATACCAGGTCGGATAGCTGATGTACTGAGGGCAAAAGGAGTATCTACGAAGTAGTAGGTATACACTAATCACCTCAATACCTGCATTGAAGGCCGCATTACACACAGCTTGGTTGGCCATACCTCCCAACTGCTTCCGGCATCTTATTGAATCGATACCAGGTCGGATAGCTGATGTACTGAGGGCAAAAGGAGTATCTACGAAGTAGTAGGTATACTACTAATCACCTCAATACCTGCATTGAAGGCCGCATTACACACAGCTTGGTTGGTCATACCTCCCAACTGCTTCCGGCATCTTATTGAATCGATGCCAGGTCGGATAGTTGATGCACTGAGGGCAAAAGGAGTATCTACGAAGTAGTAGGTATACACTAATCACCTCAATACCTGCATTGAAGGCCGCATTACACACAGCTTGGTTGGCCATACCTCCCAACTGCATCTTATTGAATCGATGCCAGGTCGGATAGTTGATGCACTGAGGGCAAAAGGAGTATCTACGAAGTAGTAGGTATACACTAATCGCCTCCATACCTGCATTGAAGGCCGCATTACACACAGCTTGGTTGGCCATACCTCCCAACTGCTTCCGGCATCTTATTGAATCGATGCCAGGTCGGATAGTTGATGCACTGAGGGCAAAAGGAGTATCTACGAAGTAGTAGGTATACACTAATCACCTCCATACCTGCATTGAAGGCCGCATTACACACAGCTTGGTTGGCCATACCTCCCAACTGCATCTTATTGAATCGATGCCAGGTCGGATAGTTGATGCACTGAGGGCAAAAGGAGTATCTACGAAGTAGTAGGTATACACTAATCACCTCCATACCTGCATTGAAGGCCGCATTACACACAGCTTGGTTGGCCATACCTCCCAACTGCATCTTATTGAATCGATGCCAGGTCGGATAGTTGATGCACTGAGGGCAAAAGGAGTATCTACGAAGTAGTAGGTATACACTAATCGCCTCCATACCTGCATTGAAGGCCGCATTACACACAGCTTGGTTGGCCATACCTCCCAACTGCATCTTATTGAATCGATGCCAGGTCGGATAGCTGATGTACTGAGGGCAAAAGGAGTATCTACGAAGTAGTAGGTATACACTAATCGCCTCCATACCTGCATTGAAGCCTGCATTACACACAGCTTGGTTGGCCATACCTCCCAACTGTTTCTGGCATCTTATTGAATGGATGCCAGGTCGGGTAGCTGATGTACTGAGGGCAAAAGCAGTACCTACGAAGTAGTAGGTATACACTAATCACCTCCATACCTGCATTGAAGGCCGCATTACACACAGCTTGGTTGGCCATACCTCCCAACTGCTTCCGGCATCTTATTGAATCGATGCTAGGTCGGATAGTTGATGCACTGAGGGCAAAAGGAGTATCTACGAAGTAGTAGGTATACACTAATCACCTCAATACCTGCATTGAAGGCCGCATTACACACAGCTTGGTTGGCCATACCTCCCAACTGCTTCCGGCATCTTATTGAATCGATGCCAGGTCGGATAGTTGATGCACTGAGGGCAAAAGGAGTATCTACGAAGTAGTAGGTATACACTAATCACCTCAATACCTGCATTGAAGGCTGCATTACACACAGCTTGGTTGGCCATACCTCCCAACTGTTTCTGGCATCTTATTGAATGGATGCCAGGTCGGGTAGCTGATGTACTGAGGGCAAAGGAGTATCTACGAAGTAGTAGGTATACACTAATCGCCTCCATACCTGCATTGAAGGCTGCATTACACACAGCTTGGTTGGCCATACCTCCCAACTGTTTCTGGCATCTTATTGAATGGATGCCAGGTCGGGTAGCTGATGTACTGAGGGCAAAAGCAGTACCTACGAAGTAGTACGCATACACTAATCACCTCCATACCTGCTTTGAAGGCTGCATTACACACAGCTTGGTTGGGCATGCCTCCCAACTGTTTCTGGCATCTTATTGAATCGATACCAGGTCGGATAGTTGATGCACTGAGGGCAAAAGGAGTATCTACGAAGTAGTAGGTATACACTAATCACCTCCATACCTGCATTGAAGGCTGCATTACACACAGCTTGGTTGGCCATACCTCCCAACTGCATCTTATTGAATCGATGCCAGGTCGGATAGTTGATGCACTGAGGGCAAAAGTAGTATCTACGAAGTAGTAGGTATACACTAATCGCCTCCATACCTGCATTGAAGGCTGCATTACACACAGCTTGGTTGGCCATACCTCCCAACTGCTTCCGGCATCTTATTGAATCGATGCTAGGTCGGATAGTTGATGCACTGAGGGCAAAAGGAGTATCTACGAAGTAGTAGGTATACACTAATCACCTCAATACCTGCATTGAAGGCCGCATTACACACAGCTTGGTTGGCCATACCTCTCAACTGCTTCCGGCATCTTATTGAATCGATGCCAGGTCGGATAGTTGATGCACTGAGGGCAAAAGGAGTATCTACGAAGTAGTAGGTATACACTAATCACCTCAATACCTGCATTGAAGGCTGCATTACACACAGCTTGGTTGGCCATACCTCCCAACTGTTTCTGGCATCTTATTGAATGGATGCCAGGTCGGGTAGCTGATGTACTGAGGGCAAAAGGAGTATCTACGAAGTAGTAGGTATACACTAATCGCCTCCATACCTGCATTGAAGGCTGCATTACACACAGCTTGGTTGGCCATACCTCCCAACTGTTTCTGGCATCTTATTGAATGGATGCCAGGTCGGGTAGCTGATGTACTGAGGGCAAAAGCAGTACCTACGAAGTAGTACGCATACACTAATCACCTCCATACCTGCTTTGAAGGCTGCATTACACACAGCTTGGTTGGGCATGCCTCCCAACTGTTTCTGGCATCTTATTGAATCGATACCAGGTCGGATAGTTGATGCACTGAGGGCAAAAGGAGTATCTACGAAGTAGTAGGTATACACTAATCACCTCCATACCTGCATTGAAGGCTGCATTACACACAGCTTGGTTGGCCATACCTCCCAACTGCATCTTATTGAATCGATGCCAGGTCGGATAGTTGATGCACTGAGGGCAAAAGTAGTATCTACGAAGTAGTAGGTATACACTAATCGCCTCCATACCTGCATTGAAGGCTGCATTACACACAGCTTGGTTGGCCATACCTCCCAACTGCTTCCGGCATCTTATTGAATCGATACCTTGCGTCGGATACTTGTTGTACCGATTGCGAAAGGAGGACCTAGGAAGTACGTAATAGGTAGGTGGTCATAATTAAGTGATCGCTCAGTGTATATGAGTTCCATTTTTTAGTTACATCAAGCATGCATGCTTCCTTTAGTTGTCTGCATCATCTGCATGTCTTATTTAGTTAAGGTCCAGGTCTCTGATCAATACGTAAGATATTGATAAAACATTTTTGGTTTTTAAGACATAATGATAAATTTCTCTTGAAAATTGCATTGCTTCTTTCAGATGCCTTCTAAATAAGTTTTATAGCCCGGCAATCTCTCCTTGGCTGTGACGCTCGCTCGGATACCTCTTGCCTAAAGCAGATGTAAGTATTGGTTGCTTTCAGATTTCCAGCAACAACATTAAATTTTTTCAACCCTTTAACGACCATAACGCCCAGAACGCCCCTACTTACAAACGGCCATAGCACCCGAAACGCCTGTCTAGAGTAAGTCAGATTTTCTACCTTTGCTTGTTCATAAAAATTTTTCGACCTATGATCGACCGGCAGGAGTCACCCTCGGTCAGTATTGCTGTTATTAAACAAACTAGTTAACCATCGGGCGTTATCGTATCTAGAGTGATACAAGATATTTGGGTCATGGTCGTTAAAGGGTTAATCTTGATGCCGAGAAAATAGTCTTTAGTTCTTGTAAGCGAATTATACATTAATCTTATTTTCTGTAACTTGTAACGTATACTCTAGATTCAGTTTCCTTTTGATTTTACTATCTCTTGTTATTTTATTTTCCTATGTAAATTATCTTCTTACTTAAAGAGATGTTATTTCTCCCGCTGAATGATATGTGGCAACGAGTGTAGTCATGACGTGGTGGTAGGCAGTATAAATAGGCGCGTTCAACAAGACCTAGGAGAGCTTTTGTTTATATGAGGAGAGCTTTTGTGTTACGTGAGAGAGCTTTTTGTTATATGTGGAGAGGTTTTGTTCGATGTGAAAAGAGCTACGTTATTTTGTGCCGACAGCTTCGTTCTATGTGATTAGGTTCTTCTTCATTATTGTGATACGATTAGTGTGACTAGTAGTGTGTGTGTGTGTGTTGGATGATACCAGGAGTTTCCCAATAAAAGGTTTTTAAGTAAGTACGATTTTCTCAGTTCATAGTACCCTCATACCTCTGTCTGGCTGTTAGGTCTCTTTCATTAAGTGTTACTATTAACAACCAGAATAAGACATTATTCATGATATAATAACTACCACAACAAACCAGTTAAAAGCTAATTCATTATAAACTTTATCTGTAACTCAACTCCTTTACTTGTGTCAGTAAGTTCTTGGATCATAATCTACAGCTCTAAGGAATTGCTTATAAATATTGATATGTCACCAGCAAAATGAAGATGGGTTAGATAATTTCTATTAATTTTTATTTCCTTTACTTTCCATTTCAGTGATTGATTAAAGTACTTTCTGCAATGCGGTATTGAAGATCTTCGGAGTAGAGGTGTCACGTTGTCTCACTCCCTTTCCGACGATTACTACACGTGTCGTTTCCCCGAACAGTTGTACCTTTGCACCTTCATTTTCGTAAATGCTATATGTAAGCCATCTTTAATACTGCAGGATTTCAAACACATTATTACTGCTAATGGTTTCGTGGAACAGAGGCGTAACTGCGCATATCTGCGCCCGGGACATATAACGAAGTAAATTTCTCCGTCATTTTTGGTCTACGCCGGGATTCGAACCCGGATCCAATTGACGTTTGTTCTGACTGCTATCTGCCTTTATGTCGTGTGCGTCCTGCTGGCAGGTACGTCACATCTCCCCCCCGAAAGAGGGCCGGGGGCATGGCCCACGGGGCTGCCGTGGCCATGAATCGTTGCAGGCAGCCATCCACTGTAGAACGTGCACTTGAGAACTCCCTGTCAATCTGGTGTGTGGAATGCAGCGTCACACACATTTATTTTTCGAAGCGCTGGAGAAGGGATTCTCTGATTTTTCCTATCTCGCGGTGTGGAAATAACATCACACCATTGCGAGATTTTGAACTGTCGGGTCATCCGGATAGTTCGGGCGCCATTACAACGAAGTAAATTTCTCCGTCATTTTTGGTCTACGCCGGGATTCGAACCCGGATCCCCTCATTCCGGAATAAGTCACTCTACCAATTGAGCTACGCGGACGTTTGTTCTGACTACTATCTGCCTTTTTATGTCGTGTGCGTCCTGCTGGCAATTACGTCACAGGCAAACCACAAAATATTGCGCCCCTCCACCCACACACCAAAGTAGTTAAGACAAAAGCGCTTTATCACCTGAAATATTATAATCCTGCTTGTTACATGAGTTTTAGGATAGTAAAATTGGCCTTGTCTGTTGATTACGGACAAATCTGCAATATTTTGTACCCACCCGTATATGCATTTACAGTTTTTCAAAAGAACTAAACATTGCCACCAGGAGTTGCTTCTAACATTTCGTTTTAAACTGAATTTTATACTTTTTTTTATCATATTATGTTGTAGTTAATTGATAACTAATAATAACTAACGGTTATACAGTAGATTTTAAAAAACAAGCAGGTTTTTGGCGGACCAGAGGAAGACCTTTGCGAACTTATTGCCATTTTAATTATAGTTGAAAAACCTAACTTCTAAATATTTTTATCGGGATATGATACTGCAAATAGGGTATTAGGGCACCAGGTGTCATTTGTTATCTCAAACGGAAACGGCATTTTACCCTCATTAATTGCGTCGGAAAAAAAAAATTGAAAATGGGGACAGCACTGAGCAGAAGGGTTTCGTGCATTTCTCTTACCCTTACTTACATCAAGGATTTTCTGAGTGGTGAAGCTGAACTGGACTCGGAACGCCATTCAGGGCAGTCAAATACAAAATGTGAAGAGAGCGGTGATATTATCAACTACTCTGGAGTTCCGACCTCACATTAAACGAACTGAATGCAACTTGAAGTAGTCGGAGCCGCCCTGGTGGCGCAGTGGTCTAAGGCGTTGACCTCTGATCATTCGTCCGTATGGGGTCCGGGTTCGAATCCCGGTCAGGCATGGATGTTGTGTTTGTCTTACGGCACTGGCTCTCTCCCTTCCCTGGAACCAGTGACCCTAAATTCGGGACGGGCGACTGCTTATAGCCCATTGAGTTGCTCACGGTGGTCGTTAAACCTTCAATCAAAAAAAAAAAAGAAAAGTAGTCGCAATAATGATCGAATTATATACAGAGAATCTTCAAAAAATATGGACGAAATCCTTATCTTTTCGGACAGCCACGCCGTCATTTCTGATTGGGAACAACTTACATCTCCTGCACATTTTGGGGAAGAAATGCTAATTTTTAGCCGCCAAGCTAACGCAACTGGCGAAAGAATTTATAGGTATATACATTCTGCATTAGATACTAGTGCAAAAGTTTCAATTCCGATTTTAATCAGATTGCACCCAGTGATTTTTGCGCCCCCTCTTGAACTGCTCCCGGGGCCGCCGCCCCGGGAGTAGCTCAAGAATGGAATACCCCGCTTGCCCCTCCCAAGTTACGACTCTACGTGGAATCAAGAGCCTTTTCATAATTTGAGAGTGGGCAGAACATAACTCACCCCGCTGGCAAATTGGTGAGTGTGGGACAACATTTACTCCAATCCTGGTGTGCCGCCCCGGTGGCGCAGTGGTCTAAGGCGTTGGCCACTGATCATTCGTCCGTAAGGGGTCCGGGTTCGAATCCCGGTCAGGCATGGATGTTGTGTTTGTCTTACGGCACTGGCTCTCTCCCTTCCCTGGAACCAGTGACCCTAAATTAGGGACGGGCGACTGCTTATAGCCCATTGAGTTGCTCACGGTGGTCGTTAAACCTCAAAAAAAAAAAAAAAAAAAATCCTGGTGTTATAGCAACAATGCTATTGGTTGGTTACACGTGTATATATTGATAAAAAAGAAACAATAAAGATGCCACCAAATTTTCGGTTGTAATGAGCACGTCTTTTGAATCAACTCCTTCTGATGCGAATTAATTTATCAAAGTTATTCAAAATGAATGCAACCGGTTAAAAAAATAATCAACCGGATTTCTACAATCGATGAAACATCCAGAAATAGAAATACTTACTTACTTCTACCAGCTGCTAAAAATTATGTTACGAAAATTAACAAATTGCGCACAAAATGCTTCTCATAGAAGAAGGTAGGTATCAGAGACAAAATGATTTTCAAATCGAAAAGCTAAAAGAAAATATATAGAGAGGGAAATATGATATAATTCTACTCTTTCTAGCTGAACAATTTTGCATAATGGAAAAGGTTTTGACTTTTACGCCCCCTAGCAGCGAAATTTCTGCATTATTTAAAGAGGATAATGCTCCATATCTCTATTGTAGCGAACCAATCAGTAAAAAAAGAAGTTTCTCGATAGGGTTTTTAGAAATTGAGATGCAGGTGAAAACAGAAGACGTACAGAACCACCTAGCGATAGAACTGTGAACTACAAAACTCCTCAAACGCTAATATCTAAAGTGTTCTACAAATGACTAAATAAATTTTTAAAGGATTTAATTCGGCAAATGTTCATCAAGCCAGAAGAATATCTGCTCGAAGTGACCAGTGGCCAATGTCTGCCGCGAGGAAGAACTACAAACGGTCAAGGGGAGCTCGAGTAATCAACGAGGTCGAAGGTGTACACCTCCAGGACGTGACGACCCGTCTACGAGCACGGGTAAAGCGAAAAACGATGTAGAAAATGAAAACCGAAGACTTGGAGAAATCGAGAGCAAATGTGATGCGCAAAATGTAAGGTTGTGTTAATGAACTGATGAATGTAGGAGCGGATGAGCTTAGGAGGCTGATGGGTTTTTTTTTTTATTATTTTTTTTTTCGAGGTTGTTGGTTTGAAGTCGGCCGTTGACTTAGTTTTATCCATGTAAGATGTCAGGCAGGATGGGCAGACGAAGATCACGAACTCTGAATGCCACCACGGGAGTTAAAATTAAAGGACAGAGGAAATTGGAAGCATTAGACTAAGGGTAAGACATCTTCCAAACATTTCAATCTTTTTGTTTTGTTTAAATAATACGAATAATATAGAAATTGAGAACAAATTAACATTGTTCACCCCATATGAATAGGATTGGTAGCGAAGGGTTCTATGAATTGTATACTGAGCGCGAGGTTAGCATGTTTCACTTAGAAGTACTTGAAGCAAGTGCATCAATGTAACTTACAGTAGTGGCCAAAATTGTGGAAATCTTTTGGAAATAGTGTATTTTTGAGGTTTGATGGCTAATAACACCACTTTTTTGGGGGGGATAATGCCATATTATTATATATCAATGGAAAAGTAATTTCATCAAGAATGTAATGCAATAACTTTTATGAAGGATGACAGCAGTTATAAAGAAGAAAAATGAAACACATAGAAAAATGAGATATACAGAAATTCTCACCATGTCAATTAAAACTTAGTTGGGTAACCTTTACGGCCAGTGGCGTAAAAGTCTCTTCGACTGCTACGCTGTTTTAACACGTCAATACACTAGGAAATAGTTCCATAAATGCAAGAAACCTTAACGGCCAGACGAAACATGTAAACAGAAGTCAATTTACGGAAAATGTCCTTTATTCACGATGGAAGGCACTACACTCTCCACATATTTATCACACCACTCTTTCCAATATTTATCAATTCATAATACAACGTTCTCCTACAACTCTCTCAACGGTACAACGCTCGTAATAATCGCTCGCAATACTCGCTCTCAATAATCGCTCTCTTACAACAGATCAGTCATCCTTTTTATGCCTTGTTCTTATCTCATAACAGGCATACGTGGTCACGTGCATTCAACCTCAATTGTGTTGCCAAACTTATTCGTTTGAGAGAAAAGATATTTCCTTAAGCGTGAAGAATACTGAGAATAAACTCAAGATTTACATAGGGAAAGAAACTAAAAAAGGAAAGTTAATCTAGAATATACTTCACAGGCCTAACACCGCCTTCCCATGGAGTGAACAAAGTTTTCTGGTTCTGCAGCTGTTATAATGTGAAACCAAGACTGAATATTGCTTCTATTAATTGGGTTTTATTGCTGGGTTGCTTCTGACTATTAAAAGTTTCTTTAGTCGCTCCATAAAGTTTCGAGGGGATTAAGGTCTGGTCTATTCCCAGGCCATTCCAGCAGTGGAATATGATTATTTTGAAACCACTATTTGCACACAGCAGCAAATAACATGGAGCTGAATGCTGTTGAAAGATAAATGTTTCATTTTTCATTATTGTATTTTTGGCCATTTATATTCCCATTAATCACGCAAATTCTGCCCACACCTTTTGATGTCATACAGCGGCAGATCATAAAAGTAACTGGGTGTTTCACGGCACATGTAATTCAATCAGGATGCAAATCTTCTCCAATTCTTCTCCTTACGTATTTTATGCCATCACTACCAAACAGAGAGATTTTGGTCTCATCACTCCAAATAACACTGTCTCATTGTTCCGCTGTCCAGTTAACATGGGTTTTAGCCCAGTTTAATCTTTTCAATTGAGAGATAAAATGACTTTTTTCGTGGAATTCTAGCTTTTACACCAAATTTTTGCAGTCTGCACCGAACAGTCCTTGCACTCAACTTCACATTGAATTGCACCATTTGATCTTGTATACACCCATATGATTTTCTTCTGTCTCCTAGGCGTAGTCTCTTAATTCTTTTATCATCACTTGCTGTTGTGCGCCTTTTCCTGCCTTTACCAGTCTGGTTTTGTAGTGACAGTCTCCTTATACCTCTTCAAAAATTTAGTAATGACACCTTTGGTTAAGTTTCCACCAATTTTTCTTCTAATTTCTTTATAACTGAAGCTTTGTTCACTTAATAGTACTATTTTACATTGCTTTCTGGGTGACCAGTCAACTCTTTGCGCCATTTCTTTAATTTTATTACGTTTTACAAGATCACTAAATGAAAGAGCACACACAAAAAAACACTTGAAAACTTGATAGCAATCACATAACACACTGACAAATGTCCTCCTCTCAGCTTCAATACATGACATCAATAGCTGAATTCTACTGTGACCTAATTGGCTCATTGCCAAAACAAGATGACTCCTGATTGGCTCTCTAAACATTCGTGCTCATTGGCTACATTCAAATGAAGGAAAGCTACTCATATCAATTTAAGCAAGTTGTGCTTCCTTTTTCTGGTTATTTGGCTATACCATTTCGTAGAATACAGATAATTGAACAGACTTTGTTGCATTACATTCTTAATGAAATTATCTTTCCATTGATATAGAATTTTATGGTAGTGCTCCAAAATACAGTTGTGTTATGTGCCACCAAACCTCAAAAATACCCTTTTTCTAAAAGGTTTCCACAATTTTGGCCACTACTGTTTCTGGTTCCATCATGAAATTGTAAATAAGGTAAGAAATGCGTCAAAAATAGATTTTTCTGTTGATCTTTAAGAAAAGCGTCTTTCTTTGTTTGCAGTTCTGAGCATTTGTGTTGAGTGTCTGATGCATGTTGCATTTTAGGTGAACGATTTATTTTTTCGGAATGTACTAAGATAAAGCAAGTAGGATACAGAAATATTTACTTAAATTTAACTTCACTGCGGCATATGAGTTCTTGCGACCACCTCGTACGAGTTTGTATAAAAACACAACTCGTATATGACCCAACGATGAGACTGGGTCGCCGAAGCAATGAAACCAAATGTCATTGTTGCCACTTTAGCCGATCTAAATTGATTAGCAAAATGCCCTCAAGTTCCAAAACGGGACTTGACGCGATAACATCTGAACCTGAACTAATAATGAAAGGCTTTTACCCTGTTATTTAAGCCTTTATCTCCCAGTGCAAGGG
Organism: Macrothele yani; assembly: GCA_039090855.1. NCBI lineage: Eukaryota > Metazoa > Arthropoda > Arachnida > Araneae > Macrothelidae > Macrothele > Macrothele yani. The sequence goes on from CM077011.1 coordinate 117,611,030, forward strand.
TAGCATGTTTAAGCTTGCCAGTGCGAGAGGATTTTAAGAATGGTAGGCCAGTAGAGGCATCATTTTTCAGTCACATGTTGCTATATCACATTGTAGCAGCATCAATCAATCCTCATGTGCTTTAAATATAGCACCACTTGTTAACCCTCACACAGCGGTTGAATGCAGGCCCAACTACCGATGACCTTTCACCAGCATATCAGCTCGTCGTAAAATTTCCAACTTCCTCTCAAATGTTAGAGAGAGGCTCTCCCATTTACTTACTGCTCCATCAGTAGTATACGTAAATGTTGCTCAATAAGTTGTGAGACTTTCTGTCTGAAAGAATCAAAATATGACATACTTAAAAATAATCGCCGCCAGCATTTAGACAGTGGTTCTATCGTTGCACAAGTCCTTGTATTCCTGCGGCATAGAAGGGTGCAGTCTCCTGCTGCAAACAGTTATTTACAGATCCACGCACCTGATCATCCAAACGAAACGTTCGCCTTTGAGAAATTTTTTCATAGGTCCGAAGATGCAAAAATTACAAGGCGATAGATCAGGACAATGCGCCGGATGTTGAAGGACTTCCCAGCGAAAGCGCCGCAATCCCCTTTCCGTAGTAACTGTATATGTGTCCAGGCGTTATAATACAGAAGCACAATACCCTAAGTGAGGTTGCTAGGTCTCTTGTTTTTGATGGCTAGTCGAAGCTTCATAAAGGTTTGGAAATATCTTCCGGCATTGATAGTAGATCCTTTTGGTAGGCACTCAAGGAGCAATGGTCCCCGATGGACAAAGAACAGGGTTAACATCAATCACCATGCCTGCGGAAATGGTGGACCGTGATTTCCTCGGCGGTAGCGATGATGCACGTTTCTATTGGATGCTCTGGAGTTTCGACTCTGTCTCGAAATGATGACACCAGCTTTTGTCATCAGCAATAATGCGTAGCAGGAAATCTTCACCCTCTTCATCGTCACGGAACAGATGCCGTAACGATAATCCTATTTGTTAACTCATCTGTTCATCGGATAGATGTTTCTGTGCCCACGTGGCGCAGACCTTACGGTATTCAAGGTGCGAATGCAAAATCGTATTGACAGTTCAGATGCTCACGCCCACATTGTTCCCCAGTTCTCGGATCGTGATTCCTTGGTTGGCCTTTACTGCAGCACCCATACATGCAATCATCGTCACTGAAACAGCACCACGTAATTCTCCTGGTCCTGGCTGGTCTGCAGTGCTTGTTCTTCCACCAATAAAGAGCTTGTACCACCGCAATACAGTACTGCGTGAGAGACAAGCAGGCCCGTACACCGTCTACATTCGTCTGTGAATTTTGCTTGATGGCGTTTTCTCCGCTTTCAAAAACTGAATTACAGCACGTTGTGCAACTCTGGGCAAAATATGCAAAAATTAGTCCAACACGTTACACGTCTTCCGTAACAAACAAGCTGCGATGCAGTTTCATACCCTTTAAATCGCCTGTACACTAGCTCCACCCATTGATAAAATTAGGAAGCGCAAACCAATCCAGCCAAAGTCTCACGACTTATTGAACAACACTTACAGAAGCACTTGCCGAACATTTAGAACCTATAATGTACAATCAGATGAAAGAAGTGTGCTATAAACAGTATAAGTGATATAGCCCTAACGCACAACAACACAGATCCGCATAGCACAATATACACTGAGTGGCCACTTTATTATGACCACCCCCTCAGTACTTCGTTGGGCCACCTTTTGCCTTTAATGCTGCGTCGATTTTTCGCGGCATGGATTCCACGAGATGTTGATAGCTAGGTGGTTTGTGGAATCTGAGACCATGCTCGATGAATAGCACTTTCAAGGAGTGTGAGATTGCAGGGTTGTGGATCCAGCTGTCTGATGGCTCGTTCAACTTCATCACACAAATTCTCAATGGGGTTGAGAACTGGAGATTGTGGGGGCCACCTAAGCAAAGTAAACTCACCGGCATGTTCCTGAAACCAATTCTGTACAATACGAGCACTATAGCAGGACGCATTATCTTGTTGAAGGTAGCCATCGCCATTGGGATAAACCATCCACATGACAGGATGCACTTGGTTCGCAACGATGTTTAGGTATGATGTGCCAGTCAGACGTTGATCAACACGAATTAAAGGGCTCAAAGCATGCCAGGAAAACATTCCCCAAACCATAACGTTGCCTCCATCAGCTTGAAGGGTTGTAGCAATGCATTTCGGGTTCATGCTTTCGTGCTGTTTCCGCCAAATTCTCACTCAGCCATCGGTATGGTGCAACTGGAAACGTGATTCATCGGACCACATAATTTGTTTCCAATTATCGACTGTCCAATTCTTGGGCTCCTGTGCGAACTGCAGACGTTTTATCTTATTAACTGCAGACAGCAAAGGTGTTCGAACAGGCCTTCGGCTGTCATATCCCATCCGATGCAGTGTATACGGCGAACAGTGTGTGCAGAGATCATTTGAGGGGATCCTTGATTAAGATGGTCTGTAATTCGCTGCATTGTTGCCCTTCTGTAGTCTGTTACCAGTCAGGACACTCTCCGTTCTGCCCGAGCAGTCACTAGTCGATGACGACCACACGTTGCACTTAGAGACCCAGTTTTTTTGGCTGACAGTCTACTCTTTAAACATTTTAATAACAGCTTCGCTGGAACATTTCACGAATGCGGCGGTTTTGGTGATATTCGCTCCATGGCTCTGAGCTCCTACAATCATCCTACGTTGAAAGTCTGTCATATCTCATTTTTTACCCATCTCGTCATAATCACTCTACTACTGTCGCAAGCTCTAAGCTTTCGCTATTTATGCTAGCATCGCCCTCTGGTGGCAACAGCGTGCAGCCATAGCTCATTTGCTAAAAACTGTCAAGTGGTCATAATAAAGTGACCACACAGTGTATACTGAAATACTAAATGATCAATCTTCTTGTATGCCACGACACCTCCAACGTTCCTGATCCAGGGCACACCCCTTTTGGCGGGAAAGCAGCAGTTGCGAAAACTTCCATTTTGTGCTCCAACACACAAAACAGCATAACACTGAAATAACTCGCAGCTGGCAAAATTTCTCAATCGCATATGCCAAACTGGCATAAATTTAGAACTTGTGTACCTTAATTCGGTTTTTGGTTACCCTATAAGCAGTCGTTCGTCTATAATTTAAGGCCACTGGTTCTATTGAAAACGGAGAGAGCATGGACCGAAAGACAAGCACACCTCACATGCAAGAAGCCTCATTGGGTTCTGGAGACCGGACACAGCTCGGACAACTAGTAAGAAGCCCATGCCTCTGACCACGCAGTCACTGGGGCGACACGTTTGTCATTAAACATTCCCACTTGGAAAAATAGTTTCTTTGGAATACTGTAGTGTTTTTTATTTGAGGCTGTCAGTGGTGTGCCATTTCTGCAAATCATCCGAGTTGTGCTCGGGTTCGAATTACGAATGAGACGGTGGATTCGTCCAACACCGCTGGTAGTGTCCGTCTTCTGGAACTAGTGGGCAAAAATTTGGGACCGGCTTCTTCTCATAGACTACGATGCTCATGTGAGTTATTAAAGCCCGAAACATGAAAAATAAAAAAAAAATATGAATAGCAAACGTAATTATTATTTTGAAAGTATTTCGCAGAATCACTCGCTGAGAATGTTTGGGTATTACAGGGAGAACAAATGCAGAAAAGGAGATTAAGAAAACACTTTGATTTCCAAGCACAATATTTAAATCACTTTAAAACATATAAAATGCGTTTCGTGTAGATAAATGCTAAAACTGAATAACATATATTATTAGGAAAACAAAAATGGTGCCGTGATTTTCTTTCATATGTGGATTTCGAAACGCATGAACTCCGTAATTCCGTTTCAGGCGTTCGTTGAATGAATAAAAAGTATATAATTAGCATAACAATAGATATTTCGACCTAAATTTACAGCTCTTAGAAACGAAACTTTCAAATAAGGAAAACTTGGACCATTCGATTCAAATGGATTAATTCTTTCTTTTTCAGATGCTTAATTCAAAGCTTCTCATTCCTGAAGCTTTTACTGTGTACTGTTGCGGTTATGCAATTTGTGTTCAGTGAGTTGTGAATAATTGGATGAAAAATTTCATTTACTTATAATTCAACGTTTTCCACTAACGTGTTTTTATTTTTTCTCTTTTATTTCTACAGGAGAGTTTGCGTCCTAGGTTCTAATTGTATGAATACTGCTTTCGTATCGCCAACGTGTACTTAGAAATCAATTGCTCTTAAGTTTCTCGAAAATGGATTAAAAGTCTTGACCTATTTGAATTACCCTTTGCGAAAAAGCTACAATTACGCTTTCAGTTAAAACCACTCCATAGATCATTTTGGTATGCTTCAATAATTCTGCTTATTCACGCACTTCAATGAAACAACTGGGTTTTAATTTCAAAAAAAGGCATTTAAACGAAGTGACATCACAAAGAGAATTAAACTGGAAACACCTTTCGAGTACAGAGAGAGAGAGAGAGAGAGAGAGAGAGAGAGAGAGAAATGAAAGAACTACAAAAAAAATTAATAGTTTTTTAAAAAACCCTCCGTCTATCGTAAAATAAGAAGGAAGTGCTTTTTAAAACAAAGTTTCCTTCAAGTAGAATAAAATCCCAGAGGAAATAGCTGCGCAGAATGAATGTTTAGAAAATTTGCGGCAAAAAAACTATTTTAGGTTAATTAAAATAAAATGCGTTATGTAAAACAGGCTAGCCACAAGTAAAGTAATACGACCATTTTCTAATTTGCAAAAGAGCCTGTTTCTTTCTTTTTTTTTTTTTTTTTTTTTCGGAAGACGGGTTGTGCACCGATGTAATAAAATCGGCTTTTGTAGAATAAAAAATAAAAATAAAAGCAATAAAGTAAAGTAAAATAAAATAAAATAAAATAAAATAAAATAAAATAAATAAATACGGAAAGCTCACGTTCAGAACAAGAGCTGCATTTTCAATTACACTCCCGAAAACAGAGTTATCCTGTTTCCAGATAAGTGATTTGAATTAACTAACATTTGAAAAATTTACTGTAAAAGTATTATGTTTAAACCAAAAAGGAGACATGATCGGTTAAACCTTTACTGCCAAAAGTTAATAAGTTTGAGCAAAGAAAGTTATGAAAATGTAGCCTTAGTTCTCACGAAGCTCAACTATTGATCCAACGATCAGAAATAGATGATAGGTACTTATCGTAAAGTACTGCTCATACTCTTTGGACAGCAAGGAGGATACACAAAATACCCACTTTTTGTGCGAATGGGACAGTCGAGAAAAGGGGACAACACTGGAACAAAAGCCAATGGACATGCAGAGTTGCTTTAAAACTAGGAAACAAAAAACGTTACCAGGGAAAGTTTGGTTGATCAGAAGAAAAAACAAGAAAGATGACACCGAATTTTCGGGTGTAATAAGCACGTCTTTTGAATCCGTTCTGACGCAAATTAAAGTTATCAAAGCTATTCAAAGTCAATGGAACCGGTATGGAAAACAATAGATCTGACGAGAGAAAGAAGATTTTCAATCGGGCTTTTAATCCCTCAGATACTGATGTAAACGGAATCGTCAGCTTACGAACTCTTACAAACAGAGATATCGACAAAAATTTGATTTCACGTCCCCTGGTGGGAAAATCATGCATTATTTCAGGAAGAAAGTATTCTCAAAAGATTTATTCATATAAGCGGTATCGGTCCAAGAAAAAAAAAATTAGTCCAGTTTTCAGGAGCCCAGATTTTGCAACAAATACTTCAGAAGCAGAAATTAACACTTATGACCCCTGGTGGCTAAACCATTCTTTACCAAACATTAGAAATTATGTGAAAAATATTTTCCATCAGGTCTTGTATGCGATACAGGAAGAATTTTTCAAATAAGAGGTTTAGGAGCAGAAATAACGCAGAAAACGCAATTTATCTTTGTGCCCCTAGCGGAAAGTTTATGATTTACTTGAAAATTTTGAATTTATAGGAAAATCATTTCGCATCGGAAACACTATGCAACAAAGAAGGAATTTTTCAAATCGTACTCTTAGAAGTAGAAATATTGACAAAAATAAGGTATTCATCTACGCCACCTGGCGTAGAAACCATGCAGTTTTTCAAGAAGAAAATTTTCCTAAAATGTTTGTTGACATGAGTAGTATCGGTCAACAAATGACTTTTTTTTCAATCGACATTTTAGAAGCTCATATTTTGCTGCAAATACAACAGAATCCAAAATTAAGACTTGCGCCACCTGGTGGGCAAACCATTTCTTACAAAAATTAGAAATTATGTGCAAACGATTTCCCAGCAGGAGCTGTATGCGGTGCAGGAAGAAATTTTCAAATCGGAGGTTTAGAAGCAGAGTTATAGGGGAAGCGCAATTTACATTTACGCCCCCTAGAGGAAAGTCTATGAATTACTTGAAAATTTTGAAATTATATGAACCACATGCCACACTAGATACACTAACCAACAAAGAAGGAATTTTTCAAATCGGACACCTACAAGTAGAGATATTGACAAAAATAAGATATACATCTACGCCCTCTGACGTAGAAACCATGCACTATTTTAAGAAGAAAATGTTTCTAAAAGGTTTGTCGACATGACTAGTATCGGTCAACAAAAGACGTTTTTTTCAATCGAGATTTTAGAAGCTCATATTTTGTTGCAAATACAACAGAAGCTGAAATTAAGATTTACGCCTCCTGGTGGACAATCAATTTTTTACAAAAATTAGAAATTATGTGCAAACGATTTCCCATTAGGACCTGTATCCGGTGCAAAAAGAAGTTTTCAAATCGGAGATGTAGAAGCAGAGATATAGGGGAAAACGCAATTTACCGCTACGTCCCCTAGCGGAAAGTCTATGATTTACTTAAAAATTTTGAAATTAGATGAAAAACATGCCAAATCAGACTCCTAGAAGTAGAGATATTGACCAATTTTTCAAATCGGACTCCTAGAAATAGAGATATTGACCAATTTTCCACGGACTCCTACAAGTAGAGATATTGACCAAAATAAGATGTACATCTACGCCCTCTGTCGGAGAAACTGTGCAATATTTTAAGAAGAAAATATTCCGAAAACGTTTATCGATGTGATTAGCATCAGTCCACGAAAGAATTTTTTCAATCGATATTTTAGAAGCTCCGATATTATGGCAAATACATCAGAAGCAAAAATTAAGTCTTACGCCCCCTGGTGGCCAAAGTATTCTTTACCAAAAATTTTGAAATTATATGCAAAAGATTTTCCATCAGAAGATGTATCCGCCGAAGAAAAAAATTTTCAAATCGGAGTTTTAGAAAAAGAGTTATCGGGAAAAATGCAATTTACTTTTAGGACCCCTATCGGAAAATCTATGCATAATTTGAAAAAGTGACTATATTTAAAATACTCTTCGACATAAATGGAATCGAAAGATAAGAACTTTTTGAAAAAGTAACTATATAAAACGCAATTTACTGCTACGCCCCCTAGCGGAAAGTCTATGAATTACTTGAAAATTTTGAAATTATATGAAAAACATGTCAAATCGGACTCCTAGAAGTAGAGATGTTGACCAATTTTTCAAATCGGACTCTTAGAAGTAGAGATATTGACCAAAATAAGATGTACATCTACGCCCTCTGTCGGAGAAACTGTGCAATATTTTAAGAAGAAAATATTCCGAAAACGTTTATCGATGTGATTAGCATCAGTCCACGAAAGAATTTTTTCAATCGATATTTTAGAAGCTCCGATATTATGGCAAATACATCAGAAGCAAAAATTAAGCCTTACGCCCCCTGGTGTCCAAAGTATTCTTTACCAAAAATTTGAAATTATATGCAAAAGATTTTCCATCAGAAGATGTATCCGCCGAAAAAAAAATTTTCAAATCGGAGTTTTAGAAAAACAGTTATCGGGAAAAATGTAATTTACTTTTACGATCCCTATCGGAAAATCTATGCATAATTTCAAAAAGTAACTATATTTAAAATACTCTTCGACATAAATGGAATCGAAAGATAAGAATTTTTTTTTCAATCGGATGTTTAGAAGCAAATATGTGGGATAAAACGTATTTTTGAATTCGACATCATCTGCATTTACGCCCTCTAGCGGCGAAATTGTACATCGTAAAAAAAAAAACGAAATGAGCGATCATCATTTGCATATTTCAAGCTTCCGAATGCAAAAAGAATTTTTCAAATCAGACTAATCGTTGCAGAGATATCGTGGGTACAGACGGACGGACAAACCGGTAACAGTAGCACGATCTTTGTTACAAAAGACTTGCTAAATAAGTAGTCCTACCTCCTCTTCATATCAAACTTGGGCTTATAAAGCAATTTGTAAAACTGGCAAGATCCCGGAGTAGCACCGAACCGCACCCTGAAGCCGTTTTTTACCCTTTCCAACCGTAGGTTGAAGAAACGTATATGCTCCAGCTTTGCCTGTCTGTCTGTCTGTCTGTCCGTCCGTCGTTCTGCCCATCCGCACGATAACTCGCGTAATAATGGTTCGATTTCGATGAAATATTAGTATGTGGTAGGGGACAACCTGGGGACGAACCCTATTTAACATAGGCGAAATGAGGTCAAAAGTCAGGACATAGGAACGGGATTCATTCCATTTACCTTATGCGTCATAACTTGACTAAATATGGTTCGGTTTTGATGAAAGTTTAGTAAGAGGTAGGGAACCACCTGGGGACGAACTCTATTGAAAATGGGCGAAATGGGATCAAAAAGTCAGGACATAGCAGCGGGATCCACTCTATTGCACTTATGCGTCATAACTTATGTAAAAATGCTTCGATTGCGACAAAACCTTATCATGTTGTTCCGGAGATATACTGAACCGGTTCTGTTGAATATCATCGAAATGGGGTCAAAGGTCAGGGCACAGGAGCGAGATTTATTCCACAGCCATTGTCTTCATAACTTGAGTAATAACTTGAGTAATGATTTCTGTTATGTTGGAAAGCGTATCATAATCAGTGCATTGCATGATTTTACTAACTTGTTGAACTTTATCATCTCTCTAGGGTAATTAATTTAGACAGGCAGTTCAGCAATATTTCTTTTTCTAACATCGCATTGCAAGAATTCATTTTGTTTTCATTTTGCTTTTGCTTCAACGGACACCACGACCAACTTTAATCGCTAAGTGTAGTTGTCCGTAGAGGTCTGCATGGGCCTTAATTTGAGATACCAGGGCCCTTAAGTTTAGAAGGCGTTGCCCGAGGTTTAGGAAGTGCAACCCGGCCAATTTCAGACTTCCACCAAGAGTTCTCGGCTACTTATTGCAAACTACGTGGGGCTTTCTTTCGAGCACGGGTCTTCAACACTTTTTTAATGGCTGAGCACTTTTTTAGTGGCCCATGAGACATCCGCAAAGGAAATTCTAAAATAATACATTTTCGAAATGGAAATATGGATACCCAGATACCTGGGCACTGCACTTTAAATTCCCCAACCCTCTGTTAGCCATGCTGCGATTAGTTACATGACGGAAATTTTTAAAGAGTACTAAGAAATGGAGACATATTAGGTACCTACTTCGGACTCCTTTTTTTATTCTTGGGGGTTTAACGTAACGACCGCTATAAGCAACTCATTGGGCTATAAGCAGTCGGCCGTCCCTAATTTAGTACCACTGGTTCCAGGGATGTGAGAGAACCAGTGCCGTAAGACAAACTCAACATCCTTGCCACACCGGGATTCGAACCCCGACCCATTTCGGATGAATGATCAGAAGCCATCGCTTAGGCCACTACGCCATAGGTGCGGCGGATTTCTGTGTTACATACTCGAAGATATCATGCTAACTTCATCGTTTCCTTTTTTTCCGAGAGTTAAGTTTCAGGATTCAAAACCTCTCTGAAATAATCGATATTCGTAATAAACAAATGCATTTTTGGTCTTCTTTTTCATGTGGTCCGCAAGTCCTATTCCATTTTACCATGTTGTCCGCGATTCAGAAAAGGCTGAAGCCCCCTACTGTAGGGAAACATTGTTGCTCTATTGAACTAACTTACCTTAGTAGGAAAAATAATATAACGCAGAGAGACGGGCCATTTCTTGTAGGAATTCCTCTCATACCTGAGGTTTAGACGTGACTACATACTCGTGTTAGATATGTAAACACTTTTCCTCTTCTACACTTAAGAATAATCAAGGTTCCCCAAATGTGTAAACGCCGCCCCGGTCGCGCAGCGGTCTAAGAGCTGGCTTATGGACATTCGTCTGTGATGGAGTCCACGTTCGAATCCCGGTAAGGCATGGATGCTGTGTTTGTCTTACAGCGCCAGCTCTCTCGGAACCAGTTACCTTAAATTAGGGACCGGCGACTGCTTATAGCCCATTGAGTTGCTCACGGTGGTCGTTAAACCCCCAACAAAAAAAGAAAAGAAATGTGCAAACAAATACTTCCAACTTCCTCATCTCTGTTGTTACAACCAAGAGCGCCGGAATTTGGTTTGGTGAAACTGAAAAACTCTGTTTATGTAAACATTTCCCGGAAAACAAAAAAGCCAAGTGCTTTTGTCACTAAAGCCATCGAAGTGAAAACGGAGTTTGATTTTGATCTTTAAAGAAACTCTCGTCTTGGAGCACGGCTTCTCTCTTTCAGCTGTGATTAACACATGCATCCGGCAGAAAAACTCAGCGAACTTCGTCATTTGATTACTTAAAAAGTCGCCAATCATTTTGAGCGACGAATTTTCTTTTTTCATCCGGGAGCAAAATGGTAAAGCTTCCAGCTGAGAGCTGCGTCTCGGGCTTTCCGGGCCTTGGCTAGGCCCAGGCAGACCTCTAGTTGCCCGTCCCTAATTTGGGGCCACTTGTTCCTCAGAAGGGACAGAGGCAGCGCCATCCAGAAGAACACCAACTATGCCTCATTCAGGATCGGAAACCGGGATCATCTCTGACAGCTGAACCGAAACTAGCGCCTCAGACCCATCGACAACAGTCGCAGCAAAATTCATTTGTCATCGCAGAGACTTAGCCATGATCCATTCAATATGCACTCTGTGACATTGAAATTTTAACACCCAGAATAAGCGAGCGGAAGTGCATGAAAGTGCATGAGAAAGTTCGAGATATGCAAATGATTAAAATACGGAAACAATCAAGCTGAAGCTTCAGCTAATATTAGAAACACATAAGGGGAGTGAAGCTCAAAGCATGTTAACAGGGCTCTGTTTTGCAGCTACCGACTTCAGAGTGCCAGGAGGTTATCGAAAATTCTAAGAAGTCAGGAAGCTCCAGTGTTGGCTCCGTATGTACGACGTTTAGACATAAACATGCCTAAAAATGGTACATAAATTGAAATCTTGTAATAGTCTTATAGGTTTGCTGTGTTTATTTTACAGAGTTGTTTTTTGTTCTGATGTGTTTCCTGGTACTTTAATCAAAACTTCTTGCTTCTCAGCGTGCTTTAGAGTATTCTGAAGTAAATCATGGAACTCAAATTCGGCATTGCCTCGTCGCCACAGAAACTTTCGGATTGTCATCTTCAAAATTTGTACACATCCAAGTATTGGCTTTTTATTGTAATGGGGCATCCTGGTCCTTGGCTCCTTGCCGCTTTCTCGTCTTCATGAAGAAAACACGTTCAGTTTTTGCCACGGGACATAAAGATCCTTTGAAGTATAATAACAAGACTTTGTCTTTTAAAATCTCATTTTTTTTACGCTTTCCAACCGTAGGTTGAAGAAGCGTATATGCTCCAGCTTTGTCCATCTGCCTGTCTGCACGATAACTCGCGTAAAAATTGTTCGATTTCGATGACATTTTAGTATATGGTAGGGAACAGCCTGGAAACGAACCTTTTTGAAAATGGAAGAAATGGAGCCAAAGGTCAGGACATAAGAGCGGGATCCATGCCATCGCCCTGATGCGTCATAACTTACGTAAAATGTTTCGATTGCGACAAAACTTTATCATATTGTTCCGGAGGTATACTGATCCAATTCTGTTTAATATATTCGAAATGGGGTCAAAGGTCAGGGCACAGGAATGAAATTTATTCCACAGCCATTATCCTCATAACTTGAGTAATGATTTTGATTTTTCATAATTAATGCATTGCATGGCTTTACTAACTTGTTTTTGAAATACCGAAAGGTCCCAAATTTTGGGGATTTTTAGCACCCTTACATTTGGGCAGGCTACTGCTCGAAGATGCCACAACCGGACATGTTTTGTATAGTATAACACTCGATCAGCGGGGACCCAACAATTTTAATGAATAACAATGAGGTTGTTTCTGTGATTGGAGGAGGAGACCGAACTGGTGCTGATTATAAATTTCATGTGATAAAATCTCCTTCGCATTTCCTAGAAGATACAGTAGTGTCTTGAACACTACCCTTCTTCTATGAAAGTTGATTAGGTTTTTCTTTCCTCGAAATTGTAAGTATTCTCTAAAACAACGAAACAAGTCTCTCTCATTGAGTTGAAATCTGTTAGATACCTTCGTTATTTCTTGCTCATGATATATTACGGGTATGCAAAAGATTCCGCCGCCGTTTTAAGGAGAAAAGATACAGGAACAATCAGGAAACCAGTACACATTTATTCAACGAAATATTGGGCGTTAGCATCAATGACCCTTTGCCATTTCTCAGGCAACAAATGAATGCCCTGTGATAGAAGGACTCTGGTTTTGAGCTGAAGAAGGCAGTGACAAAATTTTCCACCTCTGGAACTGTGGTCAACCGCTATTAGGCTAGGGCATGTTGCATAGAGCGAAACAGATGAAAGTCTGAAGGTGCAATGTCCGGGGAGTAAGACGGGTGCGTTAAAACCTCCCAGTGTAACTGTTCAAGGGTTGATTTCGTGGTGGCACCGACATGTGGTCTGGCATTATCATGTAACACGATGACTGGGCGGCATCCTTTACCTGTCCATGGGCATTTTAGCTCGATTGCGGCATTCAGTTTCATCAACTGATTGCTATATCGTTGTGCAGTGATTGTTTCGCTAGGTTTCAACAGTTCGAAGTACAGCACTCCGTGCATATCCCGCCACTTACACAACAGCACCTTTTCCCCTGTGGATATCTTGTTTTGCAGTGGACATTGATGGCCCGCCTGGGCGGACCCAGGATCGCTTGCTTACGGGGTTGTCGCAATAGACCCATTTTTCATCCCCGGTGACAACCTTCCACAAGAACTTCTTCCCTTGAAACCTCTTCAGCAACGACATGCAGATGCCCAATCGTTGATCAATCATACCTTCCGATAAAGTATGCGGAACCCACTTACCAATCTTCTGGATCTTTCCAAGGCCTGTAGACGCCGTATCACCATCGATTGAGCCACTTTCAAACGTTTCGCCAATTGCGTGGTCGATTGTGTGGCACCCTCTTTCAACAGCGAATCCAGCTTTTCGTCTGCGAGTTCCTGCGGTCTACTTGCACGTGGCTTGTCTTCCAAGCTTATATCACCTTTCTTAAACCTGGCAAACTATTTACGACACGTCCGCTCACCCGTAACCGTTTCGCCATACGCCTGACATATTGAACCGTATGCTTCACTCGTACTTTTCCCTAAATAAAACATGAATAACAAACAGTGCCGTAAATGAACTTTATCGACCGCCATGCTTGACTTCATATACGAACTGACAGCACGGGTCGCCTGCCGGTTAGACCCCTACAGTGCCCGCTAGCGGGGGCGGTGGAAACTTTTGCATATCCCTAATATTATAATTCTCTTTATGCATAATGTACCGCTGTGCAGAGGACACACATTATGTACAGGAAAGAAACTTTTCGGTGTACAGTTTGGGAAAAAAATCAGACTCAAAAGACGAGCCTGACTTCTTTCTCCCTCACATGTTACGGTAATTAACCTTTTTATTTTATTTGTTTGGGTGTTTAACGACCACCGTGAGCAACTTGATGGGCTGTTAGCAGTCGCCCGTTCCTAATTTGGGGCAATTGGTTCCAAGGACTGGAGAGAGACAGTGTCGCAAGAGAAACACAAAATCCATGCCACATAGGGATTCGACCCCGGAACCATCTCGAACGAATGGTCAGAAGCCAGAGCTTAGACCATTGCGCCACCGCGGTGGATATTAAATGTTACTACGCGCTACAGTTATTACGGTACTTTAATTAAATGACTGTTATAAAACTCAAAACCAAAACATTGTGTGTCAAATGAAATGCTGGAACGTCGTCTGAGCCAACTCGTTGGCGCAGTGAAAATGCCAATGTACGTGCTTTAACGGAAATGGCCGACTGACGAGTTGAGGAGTTGCGAGATACGGCCGTATGTGGCGCTCCTATAGCTTTGTATTCTGTGGTCTCTGCTCTGACGCTACGCAGTTATAATTCGGCGGCGTTTCCAGTGCCACGTGTAGCGCTGTTCGGCGACATTTTGTTCTCGTTTGATTAGATTTTTTTCTCCTTTGGAAGCTGAATATCCTGACTTGCCCTACCGTACAGCAGTTCGATGGCTCAGCAGTAGTAAAGTTTGATTGAGATTTTTTGAACTCAGAGGAGCCATTGATATTTTTCTCAACGAGAAAAACCGTCCTCAACCACTATTATCGAACATCGAATGGCTTTGGAAATTAACTTTCGCTATAGATATCATAGGATTTTTTAATGAATTCAACTGAAAACTACAAAGCAGAACAGTGCTCATATATGAAAATTATTATGCGGTAAAGGCATTTCGACGACAACTGGCGTTGATTGAGTCACAAATCATGTCAAGCTGCTTTGTGCATTTCCCATGCTGTCGAAAATTAAAAGAAGAAGCGAAATCGCCATTCCCACACTAATCTGCGGCGAATATATTTTCTGAACTCAAACTACAGTTCCAGCAGCGTCTTTCTGATCTTGATGCAAGAGCAGAAGACATTTTCATATTTCAAAATCCATTCCGATGTACAGTTGAGGAGATTCCACTTAACCTTCAATTGGAAGTGATTAATTTGCAACGCGATGACATGCTAAGAGGCATATTTCAAGAGAATAATCTAACAGAATTCTATAAATGTCTTCCAAGCCATGATATTAGGCAAGATAACATGCTCCGGGATTTATATCTGCATTTGGCAGCACCCGCCTGTGTGAAAAGACATTTTCAAAGATAAAATACGTAAAATCTCAATACAGGTCAGCATTAACAGATGAAAATTTGCAATTAAGTTTGATGATAGGGAGTATTTACTAACTTTAAACCTCAATTTGGTGAAATACACTGGGCGAAAGTGAAAAAAGAACACCAAGAAGGAATTGGCGGACGATAATGAAATTTACACATGTTAATGGGGTCGAGTTTCCGTAGGTATGATGTTAATTTCGGGACCAACCGGTGAGCGCTTACGCCACAGCACGGAATAATATGCAAACTATTGTCGGTGGTATTTAAGGAGTACGGCGAAGAGAATGTAATCAGTCGTCGGCGTACGGACACGTGCGAAGACCCTGAAGAAGCTGCAATATCTTGCACATGGAAGACGTGTACAATTTCAGCAGTTAT
The DNA here is from genome assembly GCA_039090855.1 of Macrothele yani. Lineage (NCBI taxonomy): Eukaryota > Metazoa > Arthropoda > Arachnida > Araneae > Macrothelidae > Macrothele > Macrothele yani. Next base: position 117,626,520 of record CM077011.1, read on the forward strand.
CGGACTTTGAGCGAGGCCATCTAGACGGACTCCGCGATGCCGGGTGGTCGTATCGTCGTATTGTGGAGCGAATTGGATGGGAAGTATCGGTGGTGGTACGATGGTGGCGTAGATGGTCCGAGGAACATTCCCACACGAGAAGACGTGGAACCGGGAGTCACAGACGGACTGATCAGCGGACCGATCGACACATAAGAAGAGCGGCGTTGTCAAGCAGAACATCCACTGCGACGCAAATCCGAGCTGCCGTTGCACCTGAGATGTCTGTGCGAAAAATCCGCAGCCGTCTACTGGATGCATGACTACGTGCACGTGTGCCTCTGGTATGTGTACCTCTGACTCCAGCCCACCGTCAGAAACGGCTGCAGTGGTGTCGCCAACGTCTGCACTGGAGAACGCAATGACAATCTGTCGTGTTCAGCGATGAAAGCAGATTCTTGGCAGCCTGCGATGGCCGTATGTGTGTTCACAGACACACAGGGGAGCGTCTCCACCTTTCTTGCATCCGCCAGCGACACACAGGGCCTACACCTGGTCTCCTGGTGTGGGGAGCGATCAGCTATCACTCCCGTACACAACTAGTGTTTGTACCGGGTACGTTAAACAGTACCTCCTACATCAACAACATCATTCAACCCGTTGTTGTGCCATTTGTAAGGTCGGTGCATCGTGGCGTTTTCCAGCAAGATAACGCACGCCCACACACGGCACGTGCAACGCAACATGCACTTCAGGGTGTGAGACAACTTCCATGGCCTGCACGTTTACCGGATTTGTCCCCCATTGAGCACGTGTGGGATTTTATGGGACAACGATTTATCCGGTCTCCACGACTAGCCTCGACTATCCCCGATTTACGCGTCCAGGTTAAGGATGCTTGGAACTCAATACCCCAAACTTACATTCAACATCTGTACGACAGACTCCAGGCCAGAATTGCACAGTGTGACGCAGTTCATGGCGGTTCAACCTGGTACTAACCGTGTTACATGGAAATGTTATTTTTCAGTTTACCAGCAAATACAGCTGTATTTTGCCATAATGTTTTGATCACGTTATCCTCTGTATTCCGTTATTATGGTGTATAAATTTCATTGGTATCAGACGTCTCCTTCTTGGTGTTGTTTTTTCACTTTCCGCCAGTGTATTATCCCCCCAAAAAAACAATTCCATTCTTCTCATTAGTACAGCTGGATTTAAAACAATTGTACGTTTTTTAGTCTATTTATTATTATTATTATTATTCCGTTATTTTTTTAGTCTACTTATTATTCCTTTTTCAGTCTGCTTATTATTATTATTATTATTATTACGTTGTTTTTTTAGTCCATTATTACGTCTTTTTTTGGCCTACTTATTATTATTATTATATGTCATTTAGATAGGCCTACCTACGTAAATACCTACATAAATATCCTCGAGTTTGTTTTTCGGCCCGCAGAGCCTAAAATAATTACTATTTTGGCTCCTTACAAAAAATGTTTGTCGAGACCTGGTTTAAGCGACAGCTTATGCCTACTCGTACGAGATGGATTCGGGTTCGAATCCCTGTGAGGTATGGTTGCTGAGTTTGTCTTACGGCACTAGCTCTGTCTCTTCCGTGGAACCAGTGGCCCTAAATTTGGGACGGGCGAATGCTTACAGCCCATTGAGTTGCTAACTCTGGTCGTTTAACACTCAAACAAAAAGAGAATCTAAGAAAACGTCGTTCCGGTGCGGTCTGCGAGAAAAAATAGCCTTACTTACACCAAAGATACGCCACATACAACTGAACATTGAACTTATAAATTATTTTTGTCTTACACACACTGTTGTATTATTTACGATGAATTCCCTATCAAAAATTCGGGTATAAAGACTGACCTTATTAATCAAGTTCATCGGAACCAACTATAAAGTTCTTTGTCTTTTTCAAACTTAACAGATGATACCTAGTATCTCGAAAATATTTATTTTTCGATCTTTAATCCTCTATTTATGAAAAAAAATATCAGTGGTGGATGGAATCGTGGCACAAGGGTCTTGAAAATTTAAATCCCACGAAAGATTTGATCCGTCTTTTTCTTTGCAAGGAAAAGAACACGTAACCCCAAAGGGCGCCCTCAGGATGCGCGGAAGGAAAAGAGAAAATATTTGAACTTTTCGGCCAGAAGATAAAAAACATGAAACTCTAGGTTCTTTAGAATTTCTGAATAAAGGAAGAAATAAAGCCGAAAACAAAAGAACAAATGTTTCACCGTATAAAGTTCGTAAAAAAATGAACAATACTAAGGAACATTTCTAATAAATTTGTATCGAAGTGACTCTTGGGAGATAAAAAGTTCTTTCGCAATTTTTGATCTGTTAGCTTCCTGTCGTGCTTTGCTATTTCCGTAGTAAAGGTAAAGTTTCTCACATATTTTATTCTGATGATTGCAGATTTGTTTAAAAAATCAAAAATTCTAAAGAGATAAAAACTTGAAATTCGACTGAGTGCGCTTTGTATAATTCATTTTTAAATTTCATTGTGTTGGTGTTAAAAAAAAATGAGGTGTTTATTTAAAATATTATAACATGATTTTAATGACTGAAAACAGCAGCATGAAATTCATAACCGCACTTTTTTTTATCGGTGCATAAGATATTCACTCTTAAGCAGAAAACGTGCCTTCAGAAAAAGCCATTACTTTCGTTACATGCGTGAGACTTGCACTTTCATGAAGAAAAAATGGGAGCTACCTTTCATAGCACGAAAATACAGCTGGAGTGCCAGAAGATTAAATCTTTTACATACACTCAGATGGCAGTTTACTAAGTACACCTCTTCTTCTCGCATAAATAAACCGCCTCAACGAGTAACAGAGAACCTGAGTGCTGTGAGCTATATCAATGAGGCAGTTTAGGTCGCTGAGCATCAGATAGCGTTCAAATGACGGTCAGAATGGCCAAAACCAGTGATCTGAGTGACTTCGAAGGTGGTATGATAGTTGGAAACAGCCGTACCAGTTCGAAGATATCCGAAATGGCCGTTCTATTACCATTTTTCACTCACAACCGTAGCATGGGTTTTTTTATACCCAAGAAAAACTTTTAGCAATCGGCGATCCTGCGCACGAAAACAGCAGGTGAGTCAAGAAGGTGAAAAGAGACTTAAGAGAATCGTGCAAACAGACAGAGGGACATGACCAAGCAAATCACTGAAAAGCTCAACATTGATTCCCCGAGGATAATCACCGAGCACACCAGGTGTGGGCCATGTCGAAAATAGGGTACAACAGCGTACGACCATGAGGTGAGTTTCCTTTAATCCCTACTAGCGTCCCTTCCCGGCTTCGCACGGTGACAATTTAGAATTTACGGTGAATCTAAAGAGAGACGATTATTACGTTCAACAGGCGACTGTCTTTCTCTTTGTAAAGCCATTCTTTGTCTGTCATTTGCAAATCGAGAGTCTGTTGCTTGGAAAGTTTCATTCTGACAGGATAAGCAAATTCTTTTAGCATCCGATGTAACTATGCATTTAGTCCGTGAGAGCGCCGATAAACCAATTCTTTCATCGTCCGCTGTAAGTACGCATTTAGTATGTGGCGTTACATGCTGTCAAACCGGCCGCCGCGCATGCGCCTCTCGTCTTTTTCCCAATCCGCAAAAAAGTTTCGTAAACCGGTTGCAGCGCATCGTTGTTTAGGCAGTGCAAGCCACGAAAGAACACGAACGGCGTTTTTCTTTGACTTGTCACTACAATCGTTACTGCTCGGCTCCCTTTTGTCATAGATTAATGTTTCATACGCCTAAACCTTCCTCGACAAATGCTCTATGAATGGTGAAAACTACATCAAAATCCGTCCAGCGATTATCGATATTAGCCAGAACAAACAGACAGACGCCTACCGGTGACTTTATTTTATACTATGTATAGAAGATAAGTGATCCGCCAACTCTTTGCGCCTACGGGATTGCTGATTGATCAAACATTAGTAGATGGGACTGCTTAATTTTCATGAATAACATTTAAAACAGAAATATTCTCGTTATTCACGGCTGGAAAATTTTGTGCAATCCTATTTATTATGTACACCTATTCTGGTATGTTCCATGAACAGCGTGTTGCGCCTTCCTTGGACGCCAGAACAGCGCGAATCCGTCGGAGTATGGAACATACAGAAATCTAGAAGCATCATGCAGGAACATTTTACCTCGCGGAAATGACTGTGTCGCGTAGTTGATGCAAACACCGCGTTCCACCTCCTCCCAGAGATGTTCGATTGGGTTTAAATTTCAGTGCTTTGCAGGTCGCTGCAGCAAGCAAAACACGTTGGCATATCGCAGAGCTATTCGGTGACTGTACTAGCTGTGTGAAAGGGTGCGCTATGGTGGTGTACGGTTCATATGCTTTTGGATTAACCATTTTGAAGTCCTACAGAAGTGAAGTACATGTCAAGACGGCAAATCTGCAGCTATAAATTCCGTCGGTGTAGTTCAGTCGGTAAAACAACTGGCGAAGGCGTGGGTTCGAATACCACCACCGACAAATTTGTGTTTTGACACTGGCGCTCAGTTGTGGGAAATGAATCTAGTAGTCGTTGGGTTATTCGAAAAATATATGATTATCCTTCCACACTTCAGCTGAAATTAATGAAAATTCCTTCTTCGCTTTAAAAAAAAAATGAAAAAAAAAATGATGTGACGTACGTACTACAGAGGTGAAGCACATGTCAAGAAGGCAAAACTGATCTGTAAATTCCGTGGGTGTAATTTAGTTGGTAGAATAACTGGCTCCGGAGCGTGTGTGCTAAACCCGCTATTGGCAAATTTGTGTTTTCACACCATAACCGTGAAGGGAGGAATTTCGCAGGGGAACGTCAACGATTTTCAAATACTCCGTGGCGTTTATACGTTTTTCAATGTTATTTGCTCAAAATAGTGTAACTATACTAAAAATCCAAACTTTCTTGGCGTAGAATACAAATAAACTTTCCAAGCTTTCGCACATCAACCAGATGATTGTTTTTTCAAGGAAGGTAGACAGCTAACTGCAAACTGGACAATAGAACGTTTCAACAATTTGAACTAGGTGACTTGACTAGACAACAAATGAATAGGCGCAAACGTGATAATTCGAAGAAACGAGGTCACCTTTGGTTGGGCAATCGGTACCACGGTAGAAAACGCAGCATTATTTGAAGAATTAATTCCAAATACGTGGCAACTCCAGAGAGATGCTACCATTGCAAGCCGCACAGCTGGTCAAGATTTCCAAGGTTTCGCGAATGGCAGTAAATTTGGGTGTGGCGTATGAAGCTAATTTCTTCATATCACTCCATATAGGATCGGCGGACTTGAACTTGACTTCCCTTGATAATGATGCGGTTATTTTTCCGTCTCTTCTATCCTTCTATGTTCGCTGATTCTAATTCCAAACGAACGTTTGATCATTCCGATTTAGTATCGCCTAGAGCCGTCCGGATATTGTAGTGCGATGGCATAAACACCTGCCTCATTGAGAAGAGGGGACTTGTCAATATTTCTCTTAAGCATCGTATACAAAGATGACGGAGACCTTATGCCAACACCGAAGTTTATCCTCCTGAGCTCGCTTTTTGAGTTTATACGAAACATTTGGTATGTAGGGAATAGCGCCCAGGTAGCGAAGTTGCGGCATAGAAATATTAGCACGGCTGGTTCTGGCTTTCTCGTTAAAGTTATGCATCTGGTTTAACGTATATCCTGCCTGAGTTGCCAATTCGACGATGTCTTTTAGTTCGGATTGTCTAAAACAGACATCGGAGGAGACAGCTAAGGCTCTTCTAATTCGAGAACGGAAGAAAGGCCGTTTTGTAATCACCAGGGAAGAATGAACTGCAGAGCATCAGGTTGGGAATGGAGGTTGGTTTAAAATAGACTTCCGTATGAAGGCGGTCGTCATGCGATTTGCTCACTGAGAGGTCTAGATAAGGTAAAATACCATTGTGTTCAAGCTCCATGGTGAAATTGATCGCAGGGTGCATACAATTTATTTTATCGAGGAAAAACTGGAGAGCTTCCTTTCCGTGTGGCCATATGAAAAATATGTCGTCGGCATATCGTAATCAGGTGGTAGGCCTGGATACAATATGTTTATTTGTATTCTACGCCAAGAAATTTCGGATTTTTAGTATAGTTATACTATTTTGAGTATAATTTGGTGTACAGTTACTACTTATTGAAGTTATTAGCGCAGGTAGCACAGCCTTGTAATTAAACGTTGACCCAACACTGAGCCACCGTCTTTTAGGAATGGAAGACGGTGGCTCCATGTTGAGCTGTGCCATCTGGGAGTGGGCCTAATGCTTGTCAGAAAAATATTCCCCAGACTAGCAGATCGCTGCCAATGGTATGTACTGTTGACATGTGACAAGATTCGTAGCCCCATGTCGTAAAATTATGATTCTGCAAACCGTATGATTCAAAAACGACTTGATTCGTCTCTCAGGGCGACCTTTCCCCCATATTTAGGGGTACAGGTTCGCTGCGTGCACTCCCTTTGGAGGCGAGCTTTTATGTTCTGAGCGGAGAAAATCGGCACTCGACGTGGTCGTTGGCTGTTGAGACTCATTCGCGACCTGCTCCAACGCGTAGTGCGTTCGGAGATGGCCCTCATTACACCAATCTTCAATTTGGAAGGGAGTTATGGGGTTATGGCAGATCTGTCGGCTGGCACGATTCTCGGTAGTCTCATTTTACTCCTCTGAAATACAAGCTGTTTTCGTTCACAGGATCGCTGATTGCTTCACAATCACTTTTACACGTGTCGGACCACTAAAGGTAAACCCTTGCTACTAATGTGCCTTAAAGGCTCAGAAGAACGGCCGCTTAGGAGATAGATGCCCGAGCCAAGACCGTCTAGAAAACACAAGGCCATAACATTCAAGAGATGAGTTCCCTCTTTTAGTGACGTCACGCGTAAACCAAGTCTTCCCATTGGTTTCCAATGCTGTCATTTGTGACGTCAAACACAATACCCGGCGTATCAGCACTTGTATCATGACAGTGACGTCACAAACGGAGGGAACTCATCTCTCTAATACCAAGGCCTTGTGTTTTATAACGGCTTTGCTCGAACTGTCACGACTGGCGAAAACAATCATGCCTTGTTCAAAGTCGGTCAGGTCAATGGTTTTATTCCTCTGAACCTGAATTAAAGACTAACTGAATCTCGACTAGCTTGTCTGCCTGATTTATTACGCACACCGCGGCCACGTGATACCTCGCGTGTTAAGAAGAGTCGTTTATGTGACGAAGGAAGGTGTACCCGATAAAGTGACATCTTAGTAGATTCACCGATGAGCTATTGCATTATGAACACCTACCAAATGAGCTGTAGGACTCCCTTTTGGCCCCAATACACCGGTTACTCGGCGAGGTGGCGATACGTATCCTAGGGTATCTGGTTGCATAATGTCCACAGCAGGGCCTCCAGTTCCTGTACACTTTTAGGGTGGTGGTGATTTAGTGCAAACCCGCTTTTTTCAAGTCAAACCCCAAATATTCGATCGGGTTCATGTCAGGTGAATTTGGAGGCCAGGACATTAAGAGAATATCACCAGCATGTTCCTCAAACCACTCCTTGACGACTCTGGCAGTATGGCACAGCGCACTATCCTGTTAGTAATGATCATCACCAACCAGGAACTCAGTTGCCATGAATGGGTGAACTTGGTCCGCAACGTTATTCAGATAGATGACAGATGTCAGGGATTGTGCTATTAGGAGCCTAAATCGTCCTAAGAAAACATCGCTCACAGCATCACAACACCGCCGCCGGCCTGTTTCCGCCCAAGAGTGCATCAACGTACCATAGACTCCGTTGGTAATCTGCGTATATACGCTGAGCCGTCTACGTGATGCACCAGGAATCTTGATTAGTCAAACCAGGCTACTTTCTTCCAATCATCCACGGTCCAATCTCGATGATCTTGGGCCCATTTCATGCGTTGTAGGCGATGACGTGCTGTGATCATGGGGACCCGGCTGGGTCTTCGGCTACGCAGGCCCATGCGCAGAAGGCTACGATGAACTGTGTGCTGTGACACGTTGCTCTGATCACCACTGTTGTAACTGCGAGTGATTTGTCTCACTGTGGCCCTGCGGTCGCTGTGAACAATGCGAAGTCTCCGCTTGCCTCTGGAATCAATAAGCTGCGGACGACACACAGCTGCACGACGGTTTGTCGTTTGGCCATCTGTACACCACTTTTGATACGTACTCACTACAGCGGCACGTGAACACCTAACAAGCCGCGCCGGGCCATCACAATTTATCCTTTATCAAACTCCGATAAATCGGCAGCTTTTCCCATTCTGACTCAGAACACCATACTAACCGGAAGCCAGTCCTCGGATTGTATATATAGTAGTGTTCTGTGAACTTCACCTGCGCCACCGTTTGGTTTTCAGGCGCGCTTATTTATTTAAGCTGAGGTGATCGTAATGGAATGGCTTATCGGTGTATAGCGTCATGGTACTTTTCTTTTGGAAAAATGGGCAGCGGATGGCCTAGTGGTCAACGTTCGTGACTGTCACGAAGGAACCTCAGGTTACATCCCGGTCATTTACGAACGCTCGGACCACTGAATATCCGCCGTGCAACCCAAGGTACTGGCCGCCCGGTCATAAATATGAGCGTCTTCTTCCTCTTTTCTACCTCGCGTCCGTGTCACTTTCCTGTCCTGTCGGGCATTCTAGCCCAAATCTCCTCGTTTTTTTATTTCTAAGAGGTGTTCAAAACCTGGGGTCAGCGGATGGTCAGTGGATGCACTCGCTTCCTAAAATTCTCTACATCTGATCTGATCTTTTGGAAAGCATTTCATTTCAAATTGCTCCTTTCAATTGCAAATGAAGAGTTCTACGTATTTTCTGTCGTTCATGTGAAACTTCTTATTCGGGGGACTGTTCTGTTTCACAAATAGCATTTTCTTCTAGGATTTTCACCAAGTAAATTGTTCCGTTAACGCTTTGTGTATTGTGACGTGCCTGCCCCGCAGGACGCACGCGAGATAAAGGCAGATAGCAGCGAGAAGATACGTGTGCGTAGCTCAGTTGGTAGAGCAACTTATTCCGGAATAAGAGGACTCTGGTTCGATCCCCAGCGTGGACCAAAATGACGGAGAAATTTACTTCGTTATGGTATACCTTACCAAAATAGCAGCAGTTATTTTCGAAAATAACAGTTTCACATAAAAACATCCATAAAAGGTATTTAAATACATGTTACTGGCAGATGGGTGCCATACAAATGATAGACAACATGCAGATATAACTCAGAAAACTTGAAAATTATGTCGTCCTGGAAAGGGAAAATTACGTCGTGTCCGTTCTAGAAAGACGTAATTTTCAAGTTTTTGATGTATGTCTACACCCACAAAACTTTTTATTCAGCGTATACAATATGGAAAGTTATACTGCTATCAAGGGTATCAGAATGGACACATGCGTGAATTTATTTGTTACTGACAGCACAAATGTTTCATGACGAAATCTGCTCAATATGATGGACATCACTTATAATGCATAAAAGAAGCGTCACTGCTGAAATGCAAGAAATTGCAGGTCGTTCAGATGGAAAGTTTCGTGTGCAAATGTTCACATGCAAATTTGGCATGCTGCATCTGACAGGATAAGCGTAGTAATAATCAGACACCCAGAAGTCATTATGGATCTTACAAAGAAAAAACGCTCGCTACCGGTAAAATTTTATTAACGAAATCAGAGTATTGCAAATAGTGCACTACGTCAATATCGGCGAATCTAATAATTACGGAGAGGACCCCTTAGTCTCGTGGTGGCATGCAAGACGGCGCCCCTTCACACGTCGATGCGCAGGTGAAGAAATTACTCAGTCGAACATTTATCAAAGAGCCCATGATGTTTCGTAGTCCTAGCCAACCGGCTAACTGAACCTTACCCTTTGTGTTTTCTGGGTTTTGGGATACCTGAAACACAGAGTTCATCTGGACGGTACACGCTCTCTCTTAGATTTGAACACGAGTATCAGACGTAAAGTGGTCAACAGAGAACGCGACATGCTGCAAGCAGCCATGTCACACGCGGTTCTTTGTTTGCAGCATGTCATCTCTTCTGATGGCCAGAATACTGCGCAGAATTTGTCCTGAAACATTTGTCTATCAACAGTAAATCATTCACGCACGTGTCTGTCATGTTCTTGCGTCTGCAGCGCGATTGTTCTCTAGTGGCGTAATTTTGAACTTATATTTTCCCCGCTAAATCGCATTCCCCTGCCCTCAACAAGGTAACTTCCAAATTTCTTCGCCATTTCTTCGTTTCTCGCTTTTTTAGAAAGCCGAGAATAGCGATACCCATTTTTTAAATACCCGGTATATCGAACTTATTCAAGTAGTCGTAATATCGTTCTTCAAATAATATATATAGAAAATTTCTTTCTTTACATTATATAAAATGGCATGAGAAATAAAATTGTTTTCAAACCCTCGTCATTGAAAGAAAGCAAAATATCAAATTACAGTATTTTTTCTGGATCAACATGATGACTTCTTTAAATATCGAATGTTTTACGACCTAACCGAAACTTTAGAAAAATAATAAAGAAAAAAAAAGATGCGCATTTGGTGTGCATCAATATTCACAGCCATCATTCGTTTCAAGCGCAAAAAGTGAAAGGGAACTCATCTGCTGTGTGCTTAGTCAAGGAAATTCGGAGCTTTCGTTTTTACTTCGGATCTGTTGGCAACGGGGCCAGGCTTCCTTCGCCCAGGGCAAGAATCGATGAATCGTTCTAGATAGCAGGGAAGACGGATTATCCAATCACATCACGAACTGCAAATCCTTCAGCCCCGAGAATTGGACATCGCAGAAACTACATCATTTTTTTTTCTCGGCCACCTAATTAGATTTTTGTCTCGCGAGGGTAAAAAAAAGACGATAACGAATAATAAAAAAAAGAGCTTTCTGCCATCGCAAGCAGTGAAAGTCGGGATTGACATCGGTGAGAACTGACAAAAACCGCAAACAGAGTTGTTTGAGAATTCACCTGCTTCTTTTTTGCAAGCGCATGCTGGTGGAATTTTAAAAGAGCTACTTGTTTAAACAGAGACATCAACCGAAGGCAAAGAAAACAGCCGTCTTACAGGATTTCTCCACAACCTCTAATCTCTTTTATATTCCGTAAAAGATGGGTCTTTTTTCTCTCTCTTTATAATGGAACTGGAATCTAATCTCTTATGCTTCGGAACAGAATTTGGACGGAGGACACAATGCGTTAAAACGGCATCTCTTTTCCTGATGGAACTTCTTAAGAACCTAATCAAAGGCAGCAGCACTCTTCCTGATAGGAAATCCTATTCGTTCTGCACGACATCTAGAGACATTCTCGAAGATTTTACTTTTATCTGCTAAGCGAAGCGCACGAGGATAGACTTGTTCATTGACCTTTTCAATTTATTTAAAGTGATATCTTCTTAAACGACCTCTAACGTGGTCCTGAATTCGTTATTGGAAAAGTTCATTCACTAAAGTTACAAGCAGTGCCGATATGCAGTCAGATGAAGCCCATTTTGTATGGTTTTATATTAAATTAGTGAATGCCGCTTTAACTATTATATTAACTTGAACTATATACTAGTTTAACGACTCCAAAGTCTTCCCGGTGGCGCAGTGGTCTAAGCAAAGGCTTCTGATCATTCGTCCGAGATGGCCGACCCGGTGGCGCAGTGGTCTAAGCGAAAGCTTGTGATCGTTCGTCCGAGATGGCCGCCCCGGTGGCGCAGTGGTGGTGAAGCTGTTTTTTCTCGCTCCCGTCTTTGGATCGAGCTTGTGTGTTATTTGCCGTTTCTACGTTCGTTATTTTTGTTATTTTGTGTATCTGAATGGTTAGTGCACCAGTTTCTCCTGGCGAGTTGCCTTGTAAGTACTTCTTTTACGTTTTGTGACTGTTTTATTTTTTGTCTCGACGACACGCTGTCGTTGACCAACGCCTGTGTTGGACTTTAGCGTTTCCGCTCATCAAGTGTTTCTTTTTGCAACCTTGCCGAGTTGGTAATCGTTGAGTGTGTTGTGTCCTGCTTTCGTTTTGCGATAAGCGTCTTTGCTTTCGCTTAAGTTCATCCCTCCGCGTTGGGTTTGTTTACCTTTCGTGCGAGGCCTAAAGCTTGCAGATGTTCGCCGATGATGATGATGATGATGATGATGCCGCTAGTCTAGCGGGTTCTTGCTCGCCGTCCGCTCCTCCTGCCAAGTTCCACCGATTGTCTTCCCCGTCTCGCTCTGCTGTTGGTGACGTCATTGACGGTACTACGCCTGCACCTTTGACTTCAATGGAGAGCTCTCAGAGCGCCGCTGATTTTCCTTCTCTGTCTCCGACTCTTCATGCTACTGTTTCAAGATCTTCCTTGGCTTCTCAGCGCGGCGCTAAACTGGATTACGCTGCTGTGGCTTCGGGCTTCTCTTCGACTTCGACTGCATCACGTGTTCCCCTTGCTATTAGTTCTGGTGTCTCGTGTGTCAGAGTGCAAGATGTTCTTCGCATCACAGTTCCAGACTCTTCCGCAGAAGGTAAGGATTTACTTTCTCGCCAGCAACTTGGCCTCGTTTTCGAGGCCCTGCCTGACACTCCTTTAAAGCTGTATTCGACAGCCCTGCGTCGCATTCTACCTACCGGTGCTGTGACACATATGGCTCGTAAGCCACGTTCTGTGGTGGTTTACACGTTCTGTGGTGGTTTACTTTTCGACCATGACTCACGTTGATCTAGTGCAAACGACCGGGATTGTCGTTCGCCGCCGAACTTTGCTTGGTGTCCCGGTTTCTCAGCCTTCGGTGCTCCTGACGCTTTTCCCGGTTGCACCAGAGCTTTCTGACGTCTTGCTACGCCATGCGCTATCTCAGTGCGGGAGGGTGATCGGTCCGATCCGATCACTTTCCGCGGCTCCGAACGATCCAGAGGATAAATCTATCCTCGGTCTCCGTCGCCAAGTGCGGATGGTTTTTGCTAATGATCATGATGCTGCTTCCTGTCCTTCGGTGCTTGAATATGTAATTGGTAGTGAACGTTTTCGTGTGGAAGTGTTCCAAGATCTCCGTTGCTTCCAATGTAAGGGTACTGGGCACGTCCGTTCCCAGTGCCCTCATCTCGTCCCTCTACGTAAACCTGCTTCTGCGTCGGCTGATGTTCCTGGATCGTCTTCTGTGACCCAACGTGCTCCACCATCTTCGGAACCCTCCCTTATTACCGCTTTGCCTGTTTCGTCGGAACCTCCTGCCTCTTCCCTTCCTTCCTTGGAAGTGTCTTCTGATTCATCTCCTACTGCAGTTCGCCCGGTATCAAGTGTTGCTGACCCCCTTTCTTCTAGCACCGGATCTTACTCGACGATTATCTCGGCTTCCCCGCCTCCCTCGTCTCTTCTTACAGCGCCAGTTACTACTGCTTCTGTTGTTTTTCTAGGTTCCGGTTCAGTCTTACCACCATCTCCACTGCATGATCCTACTCCCCCAGCTGGGCGGACCAGGTTGAACAAGTTGGTTCGGTTCCTTCTGATGCGCCCGCTACTGTGTCTGATGATGGTTCTTCTACGGACCCCATGGAAGCTGTTTCCTCCCCAGAGTCTCCTGCTTCTGACCCCGTCCCCCGTTTTGTCCCTCTGTTCCCCTTACCTCCGAGATGGTTCCTCATCTTGCCAACTCAGACTACAATTGGACGCCGTTCATTTCTCGACAGGTTTTACCATCTACTGAAGCGTTGGGCACCTAAGCACTGGTGGATCTGACGATCGCCCCTTCCGGCTTCCCAGCGCTCCCTGATACCAACGAGATTCCTCCCTTAGCGGTTGATATTGCCACTCCGGATTTTATTCTTCTTCTCTGTGCGGTTTTTCGACTCAGCTGGAAGGATCTTCGTCTTTGGTTTCCCTTCTGGGCGAATCCTGCTGATCGTGTGAACATCTGGCGCCACTTTGCTACGTTTTTTCAATGGCGAGTGTCCCCGCGTCCTCGTCAGCCATGCCCGGAATTGCCTGATTTCACTTTCCGCTACACTACAAAGGTGTTCCTCGATTATTGTAACAATGTGTTCCTGCTCGATAGACAAGAATGTTGGGGTTTTCCTGACCCAGGGCTTGATCGTAGCACTGCATGTAAGGACCTTTGGACTTTCCTGTACGACTTTCGTCGCCTACGCTCCTAAACTGTTTATTGTTACTTGCCTGGACTGCACCCCTGTGGTGACTTTTTGTGATGTTTCTATGCCGTTGTTTGTCTGTTTCCTGGCCTACTGCCCAGTGTTGCGTTTGTATCTTTTCTCTGTATCTTTGTCAGCTTTGCTTGTTTTACCCTGTTTTCACCTGAATTAATGCGTTTTTGTACGTTTCGTATGTTTGTTGTTTATGCTCCCGACTTGTGTTTCGTGCTGTGTGATATTTTTTTTGTGTTTTTTTCCCATTGTTTTGGTGTTTGTATTCATGTACTGTGGCGTGGTCAATTTTATTTTTTGGTGTTTTTTTGTCCCTTCGGGGTTTTTTAGTTTTGTGTGCAGCTAAGTCTGTCGCTGTATTCTTTTTGTGTTTTACGTCGACCGCAAGCCGTTGGTCAACGCATTTCTCTTCTTTTCTTTTTTGCCTTTTACTATGTCTATGTGTTGGTTTTTCTTCTATGTTACTTGATCTTTGTTAGTTACGTCTTGGAATGCTGCGATGTGTTTGCTTTTTGTTTGCGCTGCGGTGTTATGTTGCCGGTGTGCCTTGGCGCACCTTCTGTTCCCCGTGATTTGTTGTATGTTGTGTTTAGCTTTTCATAATGAAGATTTATTTGAAAGCAGTGGTCTAAGCGATGGCCTCTTATCATTCGTCCGAAAAGGGTCCGGGTTCGAATCCCGGTGAGGCGTGGATGTAATGTTTTTCTTACGGCACTGGCTCTCACCTTTCCCTGGAACCAGTGACCCTAAATTAGACACGGGCGAATGCTTATAGCCCACTGAGTTGCTCACGGTGGGTTAGTCGTGTTTATCTGTGCTCCTCAAGTTTTCGTTGGTGTGTAATTTTTCTTCGTTGTCAGTGTTCTATGTCGTGTGCGTGTTGTGTGTGAAGGTTCCGTGTTTCTTTTTATATGCCTGCAGAGCTGGTAAGTGCTTATTTTGATTAGTTTACCTTATTTTTCGGCCTTGGCCAAGCTGGCTAACGGCTGAGCTTTTCCTCGCCATTGCAAATGGCGGCTTCCGGGGAGAATGACGTCCTAACCCTTGCTACCGGAAATGATGATCTCCCGATAACAGCTTCTCTAAATACTACTACCAATGAAGAGTCTATCTCGATAAACCACTCCTCCTTGCAGCCTTCTGTTGCTGCCTTACCATCGGATATCGCCTCTTCTTCCAAGTCTCCCAGCGGCGATACGATGTCTTCTCTGAAAGCTAATGATGACGCCATGGATGTTTCGCACTCCATGCCGGAATCATCTCCAAAGCAACGTACAACTACCCTCTCATATGCTGACGTAACCGCATCTAAGTCGGGACCTTCCCGGTCTTCTTTTTCTCCTGGACAATATGAGAAGACGCATAATGCCGAAGTCATTGAGGTTGTCCTTAAAGAAGATACCCCTTCTGGGCTGAAATTCCTTCAAACTATGGAGAATGGTGTTGTATTTCCGAGCCTGAGAAATACAAAACTCACTGCATATACTGCTGTTCGTTCTTCGAGAGATTGTTCCTGCATCAGCCATAACTCATGTGGGCAGGAAGCCTTACAAAGTAGTTGTTTACTTCTCTACTCCTGCCCATTCCCTACATGTACTGACCAAGGGCATCTCAATTGGTGATCGTCACATCCATGCCGAACCTGTTTCACAGAGTTCCGTTGTTGTAAGCTTCTCACCATTTCCACCTGAGGTTTCAGATGATCTCTTGATTGCCGCTCTTATTCCTTATGGCCGGATCATTGGAGGTGTAACTACCTACTCTTCGTTTCCAGAGGTGCCAGAAGATAGATACCTACTCGGGTTTCGCCGCAATGTTCGTGTGGTCTTCCCTTCAGAGGAGCACATGCTACGTATACCACCCACTTTACGTGTACGCTGTTGCACGCACATTAGAGAGATATTCATCACAGTAGGCTCCGTCTGTCCGAATTGTAAAGGCACGGGACATCCCCGCGCTCTATGCCCGCATAATGCGAACACTCTTTCCAAGTCAACAGCACGACCTTCTTCCTCTTTGTCACGTCAATCGGCATCCTCTTCTGGTGCTAAAGACCAGCAACAGCAGACTTCCTCAAAAAGTAGTGATGCAGCAGTTGGTCAACAGACGTCTACAAAAAGTAGTGAGACAGCCGTTGGTCAACCGACGTATACCAGAAGTAGTGAGACAGCCGTTGGTCTACCGACGTCTCCCATAAGTTGTGAGACAGCCGTTGGTCAACCGACGTCTACCAGAAGAAGTGAGACAGCCGTTGGTCAACCGACGTCTCCGGGTAAACCCTCGACCTCGGGTGATGCATTGGCGCCCCTATCATCTCTTCAGTCGAAAGAGGCATCAATTGTTAACCCAAAGTCTCCTATAGAGATGGTTGATGACGATTCCCGTCATACTGCTACACCGACCGTTGAGGTTGCTTCTTCAGTTCCTTTTAAATTGCCAGAAGTTCCAATTCCGGTTACAGCAGAAAGTCGTGGACGGACGAAGCGACGTAGAACTTCACGCGCCCAGAATAAGAAGGTTAGAATTACAACCACCCTTAGGGCAGGACGTGATCGTTCTAGTAGTCAGATGCTCACGTCTGAAGGCTCTATGGAATCTGATACAGATGATGGAACAATGATTGCGATCTCCTGTGAAAACTTTTTAAATATTCTAGAGGCATCCTCTCTTCCACAGACACCTGTGTCTGGGGAGAAGGTGTATGCGTTCCTAATAAGTCCCCGTAGAGACAAGCTGTCTCGCAATTTTTTGGAAGGTTACTCCCACTGTCTGTCTGACACCATGAATCAAATGTTGGCGATGCATTCTCATTTACGTACCGTTCCGGGCAGAGATCTGGGTGGTCCCTACTGGGCAAAGAAGTTCCGTAGCCGTCTCGCCAAGTTACAGAACGCAGCCGACAACATCCTTCAACCATCATCAGACTATTCTGTTCAAGACAGTCTCACTGAATAGTAGGGGTATGTGTACCCCTTTGGCGAATGCTTTAGCGTATGAAGACGTCCACCACCTCAAAGCAGATCTCCTACTTTTGAAAGAGACAAATTGTCTATCCACTTCACCCTTCCATCGCTGGAGGAGATGGGACTATCAGTTTTATCACGCGTATAGGCTCTCTCTTTGTGGAGGTTTAGCGATTGGTGTACATAATAGATTTCGTCAAGCACTCTCCTCTGTTAAAGTTCATAACCTGTGCCGAGATTTATTGCAGCGACTCACTTTCGTCCTAGATGAACAACGATATTTAGTTTTCAACATATATATTCCATGTTCATCTACACATCTAACGTTGTTATTTTCGTCGCTCTGCACTGCACTTCAGTCAGCATTACCATCAGATCATGTGCTCATTGGAGGAGACTTTAACTGTACACTTCAACCAGAGCTTCACGTCTTGTGGAGCAATTGCGATCATTAGTGTCTGATTTTGATTTACATGATGTGTTCCGACGATTGCATCCGACATCCATTTCACATACCTGGAGAGCTGCATCTGCATCCTCCTCTCTTTCTGCCAGGTTGGATCGATTTTACGCTTCTGCTCCGTTATTGCCCATTACAACGGATTGTATGCACTCTCCTACAGCTTCATCGGATCATTGTGCCATCACTTTCTCCTGTAGCTCTTCATCTCGTCTGCATGTTAGGCCTCGGTCATGGACACTGGACACTTCTCTCCTAGCTGATGAGAATATATGCACCGAGATCAGAGATCTTCTTGATCATATGCGAGAGGGCCTGTCCACTGCACCTTGTGCCATCAATTACTGGCTCGAGGTAAAATCTTACTTAATTTATCTTCTCAGACGTCATTCTTTCTCCGAAGGCACGAAGCGCTCCATGGAAGTGCAAAATCTCCGAAACATCCTGTTACAGCTTGGTGCGAGTCATCCCATGTATACAGCTTACCAAGCGGATCTTAGAGCACTTTTGGAGCCTCGTGCACGTCAGGTAATTCTTCGTCTCCGTCTACAACATCTACCACCAGAGGACTGCTCCTTTGAGTTTCTATCCGCGTTAGAAGAAAAACGCCACTCGTCGCATCAGCTTCGACTACTTCGGCGGCCTGATGGTGAAATCATCTCTGATCCGGATGCAGTTTGCTCTCAGGTTCATCGATATTTTACTATCAAATACAGTGAAACTCCTCAGCCTTCTGTTTCTGCTTCTGCTACTTTACTCTTTGCTCTTCCCCAAGTTCCTTCCAATCTCTCTGATTCATTTTTACAACCTATTTCGCAGACTGAACTTCGGACCATTCTTGCCTCTCTAAATTCCCGTGCTGTCCCAGGTCCAGATGGCCTTCCGCTCCTTTTCTACCGTACTTTTCTCTCTTCGTTGCTTCCATTTCTTCTCTCTGCTTTCAATGCTGCGCTTTCTTCCTCGTTTCTTCCGAGGGGTTTCACAGAGGTTTATATGGTGTTACTCCCCAAGAAAGGCGATCTGCTTGACTTGGGAAACTGGCGTCCTATCTCGCTACTAAACACTGACTATAAACTCTTCACTAAACTCCTTTCCAGTCGACTCAACCAAGTTCTTCCATTTCTTCTTTCTCCCGACCAGACCTACACGGTTCCTGGTCGGTCCATCACTTCTAATCTCAATCTCCTTCGAGATCTCCTACATCTGGCTCGTACTAACTCTGAACCACTTGCACTCTTTAATCTTGACCAAAGAGCTGCTTTCGAAAATATCTCACATTCGTATCTTTCTACTGTTTTTATTGCTTTCGGCTTTCCTTTTGCTTTTGTTACATCTATTCATGCCCTTTATCAGGACGCTCCTTTCCATGTCAAGACTGCCGCCTTCTTGACTGCACCTATTCCTTTTCGGCGAGGCATTCGGCAGGGTTGCCCACTTTCTGGGCAGCTCTTTGCCATTGCTTTTGAGCCGTTTCTTCGGTCTGTCCATCGAGCCTTTATAGATGCACTGCCACCGCCTACTGCAAGTACTAGGCACTTTTCTGTGACATACTCTGCATATGCCGATGACGCGACCTTTTGTGTACGGACAGACGCTCAATTCGACATCATGCTCCAGATTTACGATCAATATTCTTCATGTTCAGCGGCATCACTTAATACATCCAAGAGTGCAGGTCTATGGAGCGGAGCGTGGGCCTCTAGGACTGACACCTCGAGGGGCGCCTCATGGACTGCTTCATCCCAAACATTCCTTGGGGTCCATCTCGGAGTCCGTCTTTCTGCTCAAAATGAAACATGGAATGCTCTCAGAACACGCCTTACTCGAACTTCCCAGTTTTGTACTTCTTACTTCTCAAGAGCTAGAATAGCTCAGACTTATATTCTTTCACCATGTCTATATGCATGGTCAGCTGAACGTATGCCCATTTATCACCTCAATGAAATCACTCGAATCATCTCAACGTTAATATGGAACAGGTACCATTGGATCCAGGTCTCCACTCTCTGTCGTCGAGTCACTGATGGAGGTGTTTCACTGCTGGACGTTCGCACCTACTATAAAGCACATAAAGTGGTTTCTTTCCTGCGGCTACTAAGTGCACCAGAGCCGCCAGTTACGCTCGTTAGAGATGTTATGATATCGCCTAGGAATTCCCGAATCACTTTCATCATGTATCTTCTAATGGATCAATCTCCTTTTTCCATTCTAAACTTTCCCTTTCTACAAAGAGGTCATTTCCTTTCTCCGTTCTCTACCCCTCTTCCGTGCTCCACCGGCTTCCACCACTGAACTATTAGCTGAGCCCCTGTTCTTTTCTTCCAACCTTCATCCCCCTAATGCTTCCTACTTTACTGACCTTTTCTGGCTCCCCGCCGGAATAGTATCTGTTCAGGATCTAATTTCTCCAGATCTTTCTTGGAAACTCTTCTCTGATCTTTCCCCCTCTCCTCCCCCCACCTCTTCCTTTCTTTCGCTGTATGATTCCTTCCGTTCTTCAATCATTACCCTCTTCCCTAACCTTGCCTCTCAAGCTGGGTTAACTCTTGTTCCCTCTGCCTCTCTTCCTCTTCCTCTTCCCTTTTTCCTTTCCGTTCGGGGCTCATCACTTCCTCTCTCCAGTTTTTCTATCTCGTCTCTTTACCGTTGTCTCATTGATCCACTGTATGCTACACCATTGATGATTCCAGATGTTCTGAATGTCGCCCTTTCACAAGTGTGGTCCATGTCTAATTCACCACTATGTGTTCCAGCAGAAAGAAACATCCAATGGTTGTTTCTTCATCGGCGGTTACCAGTTCCTACCAAATTATTCAGGATGACGCTTGTTGATTCGCCTAACTGCATGTTTTGCTCTACGATTGCGGATGTAGATCATGTACATCAACATTGCACAGTGCTTCTTCCCTTGTTACATCTGACCTTCACTACTGCACAGTGCCTTAGTACTACTGATCTCTCTTTCTCAGCCTATAGCACGCTACTCAGTTCCAGTACTCTGCCTATTCCTATATCAGAGTCATGTGCTTATGTTTTCATATTAGCAAAACATGTGATTTTTTGCTACTATCAACAAATTCGTTCTACCCCTATACAGCCTACCATCTTTCAGGCGGGAGCTGCGATGTGCAGTCAGTTCCGGAACAGACTGATTTCCCGCTTGAGGCTTGCTTTCACTGTTGCTAAGGCTACGAATCGATTCCCACACTTTATGTCAGTGTGGTCACCTTTTCGTCAATGGTTTTCTGGTCCATCAGAAGACCTTAGACTATTGTTCTGACTTCTGTGAATTTGTTTGGACTAACTAAAGTATAGTTTTGTGATTAACGTGTTCTTAGGTGCCCTCTTCATCATTGCTGCCTAATGTTACTGCGCGTCTGCATGTTTCTCACCAACAAGGTCCTGTAGGTGAGTTTTTTTTTGTTACACAACAGGCACTTAGAATAAGTTTAAAGTTTTTAAAGTTTTATGTTCAACGCTTTCCTTATGTCTGCCGGGCTTTATAATTTCTGTTTCATGCTCACGGTGCTGAGCAAACGTTTGTTAGTGTTTAAATTTAATTATTAATTTTGCACAGTGGGGTTTTTGATCATGTTACATGTACATAAAGGTATATGATCAGTCGAATACACAATGTTCAGCGAGGTTTAGCACTTTTGTTGTACAAAGAGTAATTGTTCCTCGTTCAGATATTTGTACTATACCTGAAGTATAGTTGCTATGCCAACAGCTCAGTTTTGTATATACTAATGTACTTTCCTAATTGCACTGTAAAATTTATGTTCGGCACATCTCGCATGTTGATTAAAGATTAGATGTCTTAAGTTTTATGCTCATGGTGCTGTTACACGGCACTAGCAGTGTTCCTGCCGAGTCTGCCGGTAACGGTGCTTGGGACCTGAAGTACAATTTAGTTGGCCACGGCACCAGGTGAGAATCTCAGGTGCACTGCTGCACTCAAAGATTCACACCAGAACATAAAAAATGAAAAGTTGAAGAATGACCCGAAGCATAAGGCTTGGATGAATCCACCTTGTGAACAAAATAACAACAACAAATAAACAATAAAATAATCTAAAAAAAATGATACTTTGGGATCAGAGTTGTGATGAGGTTCACCCGCAATCACCAATTCGTGACTGAGTGTAGTGGTCCGGATCTTACTCCGGTACATTCAATCCCCAACCAGCCAGTACAACACTCACTTTCGCAAATAGCACATGATTCTCAAATACACAACACAACATTTAATAACGTTCTGCGAGATTTAAACAGATCCGGCGCTCTCTAGGCGCATAGACAATTGCCCCTCATATGTGGGCAGCATACGGTGTCACACTTTACTGTCGGATAACGCAGCCGACTGAGTCTCCACCGGACTATCTGAACAAGAGATACTACTCGTTTACACACTAAATAGAGCTGCAGGTGATATTCATATACAATTGCTTAGAGAATAAAAAAAAATTATATGCAAACGATCACATTAAAAATACTCGCGACACAAAATACACAAGCACGTTAATTTGCGGTATAAGATTATAGGTGCGAAATACTGCCAAAGTTAATTAACTAAATCTAATAAGCATGCACATGCAGAACCCTGCCCCGCTGACGTTGGTCCTGAACCAAAGTTAAAAGAAACTGTCCCGCCCAGCGGAATTTGTGGCCACACCTTCTCCCTTATTCATGTAAAAAAAATAATCAGGAAATGGGCCCTGTAAGAAATAAATCTGTATGTGCAGGTATTTCCTCTGAAGTTCAGTCACTCAGCATTACTGCATCTATGTCCCTGCAGCTTTGGGTGTCGGGATGGCACAAGTTCGCAGATGTGCGAAGAAAGAAAAAAGGAAATATTCATCTACTTACAGTTACGTGACTTTGCTGTGCAAATCCGTTGTGCATCACATAATATCACACGACAAAAAAAAAACACACACACACAGACACTTGCACCATGTGGCAGCACCGATGATTCAACACTTCACTTTGACGCTTGATGTAAATGAAGCACACAATTAAAAATGGTAATATCACGCCGCACTTTGTTGCAATGATTAGAGTGCACACTGATCTATTCTCGTGACGATTTGAAGGTGGCCGTTAAGCAAAATAGGCCCTCTCACATCTGATGTTGCGGTTTCCAAGATTAATTTTCTCGGCCGAGCGAAATCAGACGTGCTTTTACCTTAAGCGTATATCGGCAACTCAACATTTCACCTGTATATTTGTTAGGTATCGAAGCCACCGCTCTTACGCTCATATTTTTCTTTCGACATGTTTTTATCCCGTCGCACTTACACGTAGTGGCTTCGCTGCTTACGCGACCACACACACGCACACATGGGGCCTCGCTTCGCCCCGTAAGACAAGCGCATCTCTTCACTTCCTCCACAGTAGGGGATGAATGGGGGTGACGATTCCACACTGCAGTGGTTGGCATCCGAACCCGACTTTTGCTTGGCTTCGCTTCTCATTGGAATGACCACTGTCCACTCGCAGACTTCTTAATTCCCCTGTAACTTGGCTTTCATTAGGCCAAACAGTCGCTGAGTTCCATTACGCTCCAGCCTAGAAATTTCTGCTTTATCCTGCGGATTTAGGCATTCTGCTGTCTTTATGGCAAACTGGCATCTCCAGCTGCCTCGAGTTGTCTCCATTTCTTACCAAATGCGGGGAGGTTTGCTGCTTCATTTTTCCCAATTCATTTTTTGCAGATCCAAGGCATCCAGCCTTTCACATCGGAGAGCGCACAGACAACTCAACTTTCTTCCTTATTTTCATGCCAAGTGCGAACTCTTATTTTTCTGCACGGACCACACAGAGAGCAATTGTTCTCGAAAATGCCCCAAACAATCGACGAATTTACGATTATTCGCTAAACCTTTCGTCCCCTATCTTCATTCATTCCTACTCAAGTGGCTCATTCGATACGTATTCCTCTTTCCCTTTCCGTGTTGCATAGGCTGCCCGTCAGCTGCGCCCTGATATTTATGACCTAACAGAGCTATTCTGAGACCACCCAGTTAGAGAGAGAATTCTTCGCCTCTTTTCTTTCCAAACCCCCAGATAAAACTTTATCTGCTGTTTACACTTTTAAACTCCAATCAAGCCTCGAACAATTAATACTTAATTAATTTCACACATCAACCACGCCCATTAATTACTAAATTAATGGCGGGGGTGGGTCGTAACATCGGCCCCTCCTCAAGAAATCTAGAAGTCCTCTTCTGGGCCTATCGCTTTGCTCTTATCAATTTCCAGAGCAACCATTGAGTGCTACCTTTTCCCACAGGTAGAAATAATTCAAAATGGCAAAAATATTGCGTTTCTTGCCTTCAAGAGCATTGGAGCGACTTCCCAATTATCCCGCAATTTTGTTAATTAATTTAGAGAACATCCGAAAGAAAAAACAACGTAAATGAGAAATAAATAAAAAAAACTGAACTGTAAAAGAACATGTGAGCCTGCCGAACTGTGATTCCTAGCTACCTCATACCATACGCGACATGGCGGACAAATTTTAGAGTTTTTCTTCAGGTTTTAGGATGGGGGGGGGGGGGGGTGTCCACTGTAACAGTGCGGAGCAAACGTTTTGATAGAACTATTTGGTCAAATCCACACATATGTACACAAAGTGCCGTTGCACTTTGTGTACATATGTTGTTGTTCACCAATAGCGGTATAACTATACCATCGGGATCAGAGGAAATGCTATCCCACACTCAACAACCCGCTTGGCCAGCGTGGTGAGTTATGGCCAAACACCTCCAAAATGACTCTACAACTTAAATCTTGGCCCTCAGTCTCCGGCAGCTGGAATGTACCTGGCCAAGGCAGCGGCCAGTGCGACATGAAGGCAGAGGGTGCTAAGAATCCCCGGAGGACCGGACTAGGCTGCCATTTGATGCTGACCTTGGCTACCTATAACGGACGCTCCCTATCTTCTGATTCAAGGCTTCTTGAATTGGAAGAGGAACTACAAAGGATCAAGTGGGACATCGTGGGGCTAAGTGAGGTAAGGAGAAAAGGAGAAGATCTCATTGAACTGAAAAGTGGACATCTCTTCTATTATCGTGGGACAGATACTGGCAGGACTAGTGGTGTTGGATTTATAATAAACAAGAAACTGAAGGATAAAGTTGTAGAAGTTGAAAGTTCCTCTGACAGAGCTGCACGACTCGTTATCCAACTATCGAGAAGATACCAGGCTCAGATTATTCAAACTTATGCACCCACCACAAGTCATCCTGAAGAAGAAATTGAAGAATTTTATGAGGAAATTCGTCATCTAAATAATAAAGGTAAGCAGCACTTGAAGATAATTATGGGAGATTTCAATGCAAAAATAGGGCACCGACAACAGAATGAAACTTCAGTAGGTAAATTCAGTCACGGCAACAGAAACCAGCGTGTAAATACTCTCGTTGAGTTTGCAGAGGCAGAAGGATTTTTCATCTTGAACTCCTTTTTCAAGAAAAAGCCACACAGGAAATGGACATGGAGACATCCAATTGGGACGACAAGTGAAATTGATTTTATTATGTGTAACAAAAAATTCGTCGTCGAAGACTGCAGTGTGCTGAACAAGTTCAACACAGGTAGTGACCATAGATTGGTGAGATGTAAGATGCACCTCAACACTAAACTGGAACGTGGCAAGCTCATAAGACAAACAAAATGTATTGACATAACCAACCTTAAAAAACACCATAATACTTTCAAGTTGGAACTGAAGAACAGATTCTCTGCTTTAGAAGGCCTAACATCGGAAGAAGTGGATATTTCGGAAGTTAACAGAAAAGTAACCAAACCTCTTATGGAAACAGCAACAAAATTAGCTGGGTCTAAGAACAAGTTGCATGTGAACAAATTATCAGGAAAAACCAAAATGTTGATGCAAAAAGAAGAGAGATGAGGACAACTAAAGAAGATGTGACTTCCAAAGTGGAATATATAGAGCTATGCAAGACAGCACGAAAAAGTATCACTGAAGACGTAAGGAAATTCAACTGTGAGCTAGTGAGGAAAGCAATTGAAAACAACCAAAGCCTTAAGATAGCAAAGGGACATCTCAGTAAGGGAAGAAAACAGATTATGGCTCTGAGAAAAGAAGATGGTTCTATAACAAGAAATAGAGGCGAAATTTTGACAAGAGTGAAAGATTTCTACTCCAAATTATATGAAAGGGATGATACATGTACTCCAGACATCATGAAAGGTACCAGAGTTCTTCCAGTACTCCCAGCAGAAGTTGCTCATGCAATCAAGAACATGAAGCGGGGGAAAGCTCCAGGAGAAGATGGAATTACTATAGACATCATACAAGAAGCAAGTGGAGAAATTGAAACAGTACTCGCCCAAATTTTCACTCGATGCCTTAATGAAGGCAAGATTCCTGAGGATTGGAACAATGCTACAATGACCCTGCTACATAAAAAAGGTGACATTGAGGATCTCAGAAACTACAGACCTATCAGCCTCCTATCAGTGGTTTATAAAATCTTCACTAAAGTTCTTTCACACCGCTTGAAGGTAACACTGGACATGGCTCAACCGAGAGAACAAGCTGGATTCAGGAGTGGCTACAGCACAATAGATCATATCCACGTACTGAGAGAACTAATTGAAAGAGCGAGGGAATATGAACTTCCATTGTGCATAGCTTTTATCGATTATGAAAAAGCCTTTGATTCGGTGAAACCATCAGCAGTTACCACGGCTCTGAAATCCTGCGGTATTGAAGATGCATACATTAATATTATTAATAACATCTATGAAAATGCAAGTGCAAAGATTCGGCTGTTTGAAAATACAACACACATAAAAATTGGAAAGGGAGTGAGACAAGGTGACACCATATCTCCGAAGCTCTTTAATGCCACATTGGAAAATGTCTTTCAATCACTGAACTGGGAAAACAAAGGGATAAAGATTAATGGAGATTATCTAACCCACCTTCGTTTTGCTGATGACGTAGTCATTTTTGCAACTACCCCATCAGAGCTGCAGAGTATGATCCAGGAACTTGCTGACAAGAGTAAGGAAGTGGGATTAAAAATGAACTTTCAGAAGACAAAAGTGATGTTCAATGCTTTTACAAGAAATGAAGATTTATCGATTGATGGAGAAAAGCTGGAGATAACAGATACATATGTTTATCTTGGACAGCAGATATCAAGTGAGGGTCACATTGATGAAGAAATTAATCGGCGTACAAAACTTGCCTGGAGAGCTTTTGGAAGAAACAGCATAATTTTCAAGAGCAATATGCCATTATGTCTTAAAAGAAAAGTGTTTGATCAATGCATCCTTCCAGTGCTTACGTATGGTGCAGAGACGTGGACCTTAACTAAAAGAGACATACAAAGGCTGCAAACAACTCAAAGAAGCATGGAGAGGTGCATGCTTGGTATAACCAGGAGAGATAAGAAGAGAAACTCGTGGATCCGAAAAATGACAAGAGTGGAAGACATCATGACCAGAGTTAAATCCCTGAAATGGCAATGGGCTGGACATACTGCCAGAAGGACAGACCATAGATGGACAGCCGAAATTTTAGATTGGATTCCAAGGGACAGGAAAAGACCCAGAGAAAAGACCACATGGGAGATGGGTGGATGAAATTCGTAAATATGCGGGAGTGACATGGAGGAGACTGGCACAAGACAGACCGTTGTGGAGGAAACTTGGGGAGACCTTTGTCCAGCAGTGGATTGATAATGGTTGAAATGATGATGATGATGATGATTGTGATTGAGGCACTTGTTTAAGCCTAAGTAATAGTTCTTTTTATAATTTGACAGTGTTTCACAATAGAGATATTGCATTCAATTTGTATAGAGTTCACACCATCATTGTAATTAGATTATTTATTCGCTTATTTTTCAGATACTGAAAAGTATAAGCCTTCTGCTCTTTTCTTCTTTTTTTCAAGATTGCTCAAAATATACATGTTTGTTTTTGCACTGTAAAATTTATAGTTATACCTTGTACTGGTGTTCACCTATTAGAGATGGCACTCTGCTGATGCACATTGCGAACATATGTTGTACATAGAGTAAGTCAACCCTTAAGTCAAGTATTGTCAGTGTTATGAATTTGCTTACATTGTATATAGTGCATCAACATAGTTTAAATATCTCATCGTCATTGTAAATAGGTCATCTACTTGTTTATCTTTTGGTAACGGTTAAGCATAGGCCATCTGTATCTTCCTGTCCATGTTTGCTCCAAATAAAAATTGTTGAAGCTCACGGTGGTCGTTAAACCTCCAACCAAAAAAAAAAAAAAATTCGTCCGAGATGGGTCCGGATTCGAATCCCGGCGAGGCATGGATGTTGTGTTCGTCTTACTGCGCTGGCTCACTCCCATCTCCGGAACCAGTAGCTGTGAATTAGGAACGGGCGACTGCTTATAGCCCACTGAGTTGCTCACGGTGGTCGTTAAACCTCTAACTAATAATAAAAAAAAAAAGATTCCAAAAATTGGAGAAAACATGCTTTGCGATTATTATATACTGTATATTATTAAGGAAACACAACGCTACTTCATAAATATTTTATTTTTAAAGTTGACCATGGTTTCGCTGGGATGTGACTCAGCTTCATCAAGACGAATGGCACATAAATATTTAAATTGCATATGATATCATCAACGGTGTTTACAGTCACAGGATTCAGTTAATTGCTTCCACGCACTTGATGCCATGCCGTTGACAAGTTGCGAAGAATTCTGGTAAATATCTGGAAATCTTCCTTAATTTATATCAAGTTTGGTGGTTGAATGCAGCTTGTCGAGGAGCCGTCGATGGCTTAGTGGTTAGCGAGTCAGACTATCAAATACAAGGTCCTCAGGTTCGAACCTGGGCTGATCTTTCAGAGATGGTTTGGTTTACTAACAATCGCTGAATATTCGCTGTGCATCGGACGAGCACGTTAAGTGACGGCCCCCAGGCTGGACCCACTGGTTAAATGGGTATCCTTTCCTATACCTCCCCCTGAAATTTTCTCACCCCTCTATGTGCAACATCGTATTTGTACGGTGGCGCCATCTACTGTACTCTAATCTCACTACAAACTGTTCTGTTAAGGTCGCTAGACTTGCTCTCATTCCTTCCGTTTCTGTGTCCTGCCCAAAAGGCGATCTCGCTGTAGTTGGCTGGGACCTAAACTCTACTCACTGTAGACGGAAGTCCTACAAGAAAATGACAAATACTGCAGCTTGTCAATCAGTTTCGCTCCTTGATATTTTGGAAGCTTTCCATATAGAGGGTAATTCAAAATGATTCATCTGATTTCAAAAGAGCATACTTCCATACCTATCAACGGTGTATGACCCGGGCATATGTTAAATGAAAGAGGAAATCTCCGAGTTTTTGTAAGTCACCATGAGAAGGCGCCACTGTCGCTGTGGGCAGCCTGATTGGAATTGTGCTGTTCACCGTTTCCTCAACAAAGTGTTTGCTTCCTTGCCATTGGATTAGTCGCAGTGGATCCCATGACTTGATGTTCTATGCTCTGAAGCTGGTTCCCTAGGTCAGTGGAACTTACTTTGGTTAGAGGTTTAACGACCACTGGGAGCAACTCAATGTGCTATAAGCATTCGCCCGTCCCTAATTTAGGTTCACTGGTTCCAGGGAAGAGTGAGAGAGAGAGAGAGAGAGCCAGTGCGGTAAGAAAAACACAACATCCATGCCTCACCGGGATTCGAGTCCGGACCCCTTTCGGACGAATGATCAGAGGCCATTGCTTAGACCACTGTGCCACCGGAGTGGCAGAGGTGTGTTAAGGATACAGTGTATATGCCACTGTTGCCTACAACCCTGGATGAGCTCAAGAAGCGCATTGTTACTGCGGTGGAGTCAGTGACAACAGATATGCTGGAGCGAGTATGATGGGCGGTAACAGACTATCGTCTCGACGTTGCTAGTGTAACAAAGGGAAGTCACACAGAGCACTTACTAGATGAAAAACAAAACTCGGACAGCTTTTCTTTCTTTTTGATATATCATTACTCACTCTGCATTTGTAAACTTCGAAAATTTAGTCATTTGAAATCCGATGAATCGTTTTGAACTACTCTGTATGACAGAAATCTTCGGAACTTGTCTATGACGTGACATGACATCTACACCATTCCTATCAAGCGTGTGAAAGCAAGTAATTAAAACCCGTGACCGTAAACACCGTCGATGATATCACCTGTTATTTGAATATCTGTTTTTTTCTTTTTTTTTTTTTTTGGTTGAAGGTTTAACGACCACCGTGAGCAACTCAATGGGCTATAAGCAGTCGCCCGTCCCTAATTTAGGGTCACTGGTTCCAGGGAAGGGAGAGAGCCAGTGCCGTAAGACAAACACAACATCCATGCCTGACCGGGATTCGAACCCGGACCCCTTTCGGACGAATGATCAGAGGCCATCGCTTAGACCACTGCGCCACCGGGGCGGCAATATCTATGTTCCATTCGTCCTGATGAAGCTGACCACGCCGCCCCGGTGGCGCAGTGGTCTAAGGCGTTGGCCTCTGATCATTCGTCCGTAAGGGGTCCGGGTTCGAATCCCGGTCAGGCATGGATGTTGTGTTTGTCTTACGGCACTGGCTCTCTCCCTTCCCTGGAACCAGTGACCCTAAATTAGGGACGGGCGACTGCTTATAGCCCATTGAGTTGCTCACGGTGGTCGTTAAACCTCCAATCAAAAAAAAAAAAAAAAAAAAAAAAAAAAGAAGCTGACCCCATCCCAACGAAACCTTGGTCGACTCGAGAAATAAAATATTTGTGAAGTAACTTCGTGTTTCGTTAATTTAAAGTTTAACGGTTACTAACATTACATGTTAGCTTCACTTTAAAAGTCACTTTAAAGCTAAAAGGTTGTTTAAACAGAAGTCATCGCTCTTTCCGCGTTTATAAGTGAGCCACGAAAAATTCTCATCGGCCACCATCGGGAATCGAACCCAGGGTCTTCCAGTTACGCGCCGGATATGCTACCACTGCACCACAGCGGCCTCGAATTTTCCAGTCTCGCATACGACTAACTGCCAGACCACAAATGTGTATATTAATTATTCGTTCGCCTATACGTTATTAGTTCGGTTGCTGCTTTCCATTTTTGTTGAATCCCCAGCATTGTGCGGGGCTTCAAGAAGCAACCTGCCATGTGGTTTGGCAGTTAGTCGTATGTGAGTCTGGAGAATTTGAGGCCGCTGTGGTGCAGTGGTAGCATGTCCAGCGCGTTACTGGAAAACCCTGGGTTCGATTCCCGGTGGCAGCCGATGATTATTTTTCCGTGACTCGCTTATAAACGTGGAAAAAGCGATGACTTCTGTTTGATGTTCCTAATCCACGTCAATTGTGTGTATGAAAAGGTTGTTTTCCCGGACCAGTTCAGTTGTAGTAGCTGAAAAATAAACCGATGTAGTGGCGCAGACGTCCAGGCGAGGACAACATAACTCTGCTGTGCTGACCGTTTTGCAGTTTCGTATCTCTCACCCGTCACGTGACTGTGATTGTGCATTTACATAACCAGTTGTCAACACGTACTCATCAACTTGAATGGTCCTTAGACAAACACTTCTTGCTGTGGCATTTTTCCATGACGAGCAGGGCGTATGCCGAGTGAACGTAAAATATTTATAATAATTAAAATATTTAAATCATAAAATACAGAAGTTTTCTTCGATTTTGAATAACAGTGTTGTTTCGAACCCAGATTTCATTCACTTTGAAAAAATATTGTTTTATACTCAAATTTTCTCTGACTTTGAATAATAACTTTGTTCCAAAACCAAAAATCTTGGACTTTGAGTAATAATATTGCTCCAAATCCAAATTTTCTTTGACTTCGAACAATAAAACTCTTCCAAACCTGATTTTATAGAAATTAAAATGGCATAATTTATTATTTAAAGGAATAACAGTACCCAAATTTCTTTATAGCTCAATCTCTACCAGAAAAGACTTATGACGGTGATTTTTTGCACTTCGATTGAGAAAAAATACACGCACCGTTATTTTTCTGCTTCTTAAATGCTAGGCCCAGGTTTGGACTGGGTGAAGCATAGAAGTTGGGTTTGTCTTACAGCACTGGCTTTCTCCCTTCCCTGGAACCAGTGGCCCTAAATCAGGGACGATGACTCCTTTCCTACAGCTCTAACCGAAAGAATTCTTTTTTTTTCAGTCAGACGCCAATCACCAAGGAAAATATTTATGCGTATTTTTTCTCTCACAATGATCAGTTTCACCGTCAGGTGGCGTTATAGAAAATCTCTGTAATGATGATATTTGTGCTCCTAAAAGTTCGATTGAAAAAAAAAACGTTTTTGTTTTTGACAACGTTACTGGCGAGGAGTGTTTTTCATATACAGCAAAAACCGCTAATAACCAGGAGCTCGGGACCGAAAGAAATTTTCGTTAAATTTGTTTTTTGGTGAAAATTCCTACCATGTAAAAATATGTATACGTGATAATATCCATATACGTTTATATTTGACTAGGTGAAAGCCCGTCGATAATGAGTAATTTTTTAATAACCAGGTATTTTTTATGTTCGCGAACTTGGAATTGCGCAATCGCAAATGTTAAAATGTTACGGTAGTTCATGCGCAGAAGAAGCGTAAAAGAGTGTTTTTTCTTTCCTTTTCTTTATTTTTCTTTCTTTTTCATTTCTTCTACAAATAAGAATAAAATAATATCTGGTCATATTCAGCGAAAAAAAAAATATATATATGTTAAAGTAACTAATGGACCTTCGGAATTGTTCTAAGCGGGACAGGTGGAATTATATGTTACTAATAACATTGTTTACATGGAGGGGGTAAAATAGCACGTCTCCTTATCCTTCTGCTTCGTATACAGAGATAATTTGACGTTGCTACCCGTGGTTGCTGAAGCCTCCGCTCTTCGCTTCTCAGCCAAAATCTCTTCTAGTTACAGCCAGGGGCAGTCCTTTTTCACTCCTTCTTAAACAAACCCACCGAATTATGATCTCTCTGTTTAGATGGAGGTGCGCATTTGGTGCACTTATCTCCAAAGATGCGTTAAGCTGAAGCAAATACCCTTTCTTATCTCTTATTGAAATTTTCTAAGCTATCCCGGATATTTGAAACGCGAAATATCACTTAGTAATAGCTGCTTTGTTTACAGTATTCTTAATCATTACATATTTAGATATTCTGGGTGTGGTTTAAATAATCAAGGAATGGCACTACATTTCTGATGCCAACAAATATTTTTCATATACCAGAAGCCAAACCTGCGGCCTAGGTTACAACTAACCTAGACTGCAGGTTTTGGTTCCTGAGGATCTGGGTTCGAATGCCCAGTAAAACGATGATATTGCGTTTACTCTTACGGTACTGACTTTCTCTCTTTCCTGAACGCCATAAATTAGGAGCAAGAAACTACTTGCGGCCGCAGATAATCATCGAGCTCGTTAAACCTCGAAATAAAACAAAATGGTGGGTGCTATTACACTAATTTGATTATCGTTCGTTAGAATTCTCCAACGCACCGGAACCGAAAAACACAGAAGTGTCAAGTACCACGTGACCTGCTAAACGAGCGCAATCGAGTTGTGGCCGTGTTTCGGTTTTGTTGCGTGTCATTGCGGCGAGAAAAGGGTAAACGCGGTTGTTGACCAAAACGGTTTTCTTGACGAGATACTGAACTCAAGGACTACCTCGGGCGATGCGGGGGAGATTAATCAAGAGCTGAAAGGTGGCTGGGAGTCTCCAGGATTTCAGAGGTAATAAATTCCCAAAGCTTCAGTGGAGAGACTGTCTTCATTAACGAATAATTTGTGCTGTGTGTGTGCTGACGATGCGGCATCGGATTTCACTTCTCTGATGCCGCAGTTGGCTAAGTGCTGATCTCACTGGCATTTTTTGGAGTAATTTGGACAGACGGAGGAGAAATATTGTACATATGTGATGATTACAGCTCAATAGAGGAAAAACTGTTGGTCTAAAGGAAATTCTTTTAAGGGAAGAAAAAGTAACTGGAATTGTCTGCAGTGAGGTATAACAAAACACTATAAAGCAATATACATTGTAAAAAAAATTCTAAAATTCACCAGCTATTTCTTGTAATTAATTTTGTGAATTAACGGAGCACGTTCTGCAGCGGCCTTTACTATTTGAAACGTATATACACCGATGAGACATTACATTATGACCACCTGCCTAATAAGCTGTAGGACCCCTTTTGCCTAATAAGCTGTAGAACCCCTTTGCGGCCACTCGGCGAAGCATCGATCCCATGAGATGGCGATAGGTATCCTGAGGTATCCGGTAACATAATGTCAACAGCAGGCCCCCAGTTCCCGTACATTTCGGGATGGTGGTGATTTAGCGCGAACCCGCTTTTCGAAGTCGAACCACAAATGTCCGATTGGGTTCATGTCAGGTAAATTTGGAGGCCAGGGCATTAACAGAAAGTCACCAGCATGTTCCTCGAACAACTCCTTGACGTTTCTGGAAGTGTGGCATGGCGCATTATCCTGTTGGTACTGGCCATTACCAGCAGATAGCACAGTTGCCATGAATGGGTGAACTTGGTCCGCAACGATGTTCAGATACCTGACAGCTGTCAGAGATTGTGCTATTAGAATAACGCGGCCTAAAGTGTCCCCAAAAGTAAAAGGATCGCCTTCAGCATAACACCGCCGCCACCAGTCTGTTCCGCCCAACAGTGCATCCAGGTTCCATAGCCTGCGTTGGTAATCGGCGTATCTGCGCTCGGCCGTCTACGTGATGCACCAGGAATCTTGATTCGTCAGACAAGGCTTCTTTCTTCCAATTATTTACGGTCCAATCTCGATGATCTTGGGCCCATTTCATGCGGCAACGAAGTGCAGTGAGCATGAGGACCCAGCTGGGTTTTCGGCTACGCAGTCCCATGCGCAGAAGGTTGCGATGAACTGTGTGCTATGACACACTGCCCTGATCACCACTGTTGTAGCTGAGGGTAATTTGTGGCGCTGTGGCCTACGGACGACAGACGGCTGGACGACGGTTCGTCGTTTGGCCATCTGTGTACTACTTTTGATACGTACTCAATACAGAGGCACGCTAACAGCTCACAAGCCGCGCCAGTTTCGTAGATCGTGGTTCCGAGGCGTCGTGACATCACAATTTGTCCTTTATCAAACTGCGATAAATCGGCAGCTTTTCCCATTCTGACTCCGAACACTCTACTAACCGAAAGCCAGTCCTTGGGTTGTATATAAACTGCTCTGTGAACTTCATCTGCGCCACCGTTCGATCTTCAGGTGTGCTCATTTCTCTTGGCTGGGGTTGGTCATAATGTAATTTCTCATCGGTGTATGTGGCTTTGGAAACACTAAGTACAGTTCGTTCCCCTTATTGGCTCACTTTGAGTCTCTCTCTCAAAAAAAATACCGTTAAAAATGCTTGCTTACGGTTTTTCTTTTATTCCGTTTATATCTCATAAGTACTTCACTTGGACATTCCAATACTCATGAAGAACTATTCGCAACAGCGCTAAGAATTTACTATGATTAACGTAATTTAGCACAGTACTAGTTTGACGAGATTAACACAAAATATACACGGTCGTATCAGAATAATACGACCACCCCCGGAATCACAGTGTGACCTCCCAGGCGCGTCACAGAGTACACGTCACAAGATCGAAAACATGGAGATATAAGCGGCCGGCCAGGATATGTGAGCCATATAGCGTAACGTGAGCACAATGGGCAGAGCTAGTTTTTTGACGGACGCGGACGTTAAAAAAGGAATGATCATCGGCTACCACGCTTAGGATAGACGCATCTGAGAAATAGCAGACTTCCTAGGCTGTAAGGAATGATCATCGGCTACCACGCTTAGGATAGACGCATCTGAGAAATAGCAGACTTCCTAGGCTGTAAGGAATGATCATCGGCTACCACGCTTAGGATAGACGCATCTGAGAAATAGCAGACTTCCTAGGCTGTTCGCGAGATGCTGTTGTAAGACCGTAACAAGAATGGACCGCTGCCACACTAAATTCCTCCCGATGCCATAACTGTGGAGTCCGAAAGACCATCGACCCCAGAGGAGAACGTTGCCTTCGTTGACTGGTAAAGGGAAATCGACGCGCAAAAGCGCAGCAATTAACAGCGCTAAGAAACGCTGGGCACCCGAAAACGTGTTCTCGATAACAATTGAGCGAACCCTGTTACGCGTGGGTCTCCGGAGTCGACACTGCGTCAAGGCGTCCATGTTTACCGTGGACCATCGGCAACGCCATCTGCAATCCGCACGGGACTACCGTCATTGGACAGTGGAAGAGTGGGAAACGATTGCCCTTTCCGTCGAATCGAGGTTTCTACTCCACAGAAGTGACGGGCGGTGGCGGATACGGCGTCAGACACACGAGAACCAACACCCGCACACGCTTATCGGTCAAGTAGAGGACGGCGGTGTGCATGTCTGGGGTGTGTTTTCCTGGTATGACCTGGTACGACTGGTACCACTAGATGGGTTCCTGGACGCCAATGGATACCTGTCCATCCTCGCTGACCACATGCATCCCTTCATGTTGGACGTTTACCATGGTAGAGATAGTGTCTACCAACAGAACAATGCGCCGTGCCACATCGCTAAGGTATGCACGAGTGGTTACAGGAACACGACAGCGATGTCTCTGTTCTCCCTTGGCCTATAGAGCACTTGCAGGATTATTTGGATTGAGAGGTTCAACATGCCGACCCACAACCACGTCATCTCCGGGACATCCGTGCTCTGCTGCAGTCCAAATGGGCACGTGTGCCTTGGGCAACCTTCCAGTGCCTCATTGTATCCATGCCACCCCGTCTCGCCGCTGTCATCCGTGCCAAGAGTGGTTATTTCCATTAGTAGGTAGATGGCCATATTTTTCTGATACGACTGTGTGTATATACCACAGATTGACAAACGCTATCTGCATGAAAAATACCACTTTCACCTTCCACGAATACCATACCGCATTTTGTGTGCAAGCTCCAGAAATTACAACACATTCTTAGTGTGTCAAACACGTCATTCACTTTTGATCTCAAGACTGCTGCTGTTGGCTTGATTTATTTTAAGTATTGTGGTAAACGCCAACTTATCAGAAGAATCGTTTGCAGGTTCCTGTCGTTGGAACAGGGAAGCAAATAAACAAGTAGTTAAAATTGAACATTATTACAGATGTTTCCTTTTGCACATATCTTTATTCATCAGATGGGGGGAAGAGGAAATATTGGAATAATAGTTGGTCAGATCGGATAGTAAATACTTACAGCGGGAGTTGGATGTTATGGATGGCCTTCTCTACGCTTTTCCCGCCAAATCTTTTTCTATCTTACGTGGCTACAAGCCCGCGTGAACATCTCTTTCTACCTCGTCGTTTGTCCTCTTGCTTCCGAGCAAAACCGTTCCTACATTTTCCTCGAGATCGCCATGAAACCTCCTCTCTGTCTCATTCCCTTACACGTTCTGTGTTTTTGACGTAAGAAGAAATTCTTAATTGCTTCGTCCTTTGTACCCATGGGCTAGAGATTCTGGCGACGGCTGGGGAAAGAATGGGGCTATCCTTTTGTCCGTGGGAGGGATCCGGCGAGAGAATGACCTTTCTCCGAAATGGATATGCGCTTGGCGCCTTTCTGATTGGGGAGGAAATTTCTCACTGTCGTTGGCCCACAAAATGATAAAAATAGTTTGAATATTTCCATATAACACTGCCAACATACACTCAGTGAGTGAGAAAATATAACGCTAAGGTTGCGACGCTAAAAGAAGAGGAACTCAAAATTTACATAGAGAAAGACATCTAAAAACGAAAACTTAATTCGAGTATACGTCATAAACCATTTCCGTGAAATGAGGGAAGAAAACCTAAATTTCACGAATTTTTCGTACTCCCGAGGTGTTAAAGGAAAATTCTATATTTTCAGAAACATTTCCGCGATTCCTCCTGTATATTAACAGAAAAACTCGGTTCTCACTTCTCCTGTATCCATATGACGAAAACATTCAGGTATTAGGAGAGATTCGCAAGAATACTTGAGGTTTGATTAACTGTTAAATTTCAATCGTCTGTCAAAGAAACTGATTTTGAAGTTCCTATCCATATGACGAAACCATTCTGGTAATAGGAGAGATTGGCGGGACTACTTGAGGTTGGATTAACTGTTAAATTTCAATCGTCCATCAAAGGAACGGATTTTGAAGTTCCTATCCATATGACGAAACCATTCTGGTAATAGGAGAGATTGGCGGGACTACTTGAGGTTGGATTAACTGTTAAATTTCAATCGTCCGTCAAAGGAACTGATTTTGAAGTTCCTATCCATATGACGAAACCATTCTGGTAATAGGAGAGATTGGCGGGACTACTTGAGGTTGGATTAACTGTTAAATTTCAATCGTCCGTCAAAGGAACTGATTTTGAAGTTCCTATCCATATGACGAAAACATTCTGGTAATAGGAGAGATTGGCTGGACAACTTGAGGTTGGATTAACTGTTAAATTTCAATCGTCTGTTAAAGGAACTGATTTTGAAATTCTGTAGAGAGATCGGATATTGTGGATAGCATGTCGCATGAAATTCGGTTCTTGTGGCACAGGATATTTCTTGTCCTCTCCCGCATTTTGTACACCAGATATTATATATTGTGTTACCTTTAGAAATCGGGTATTTAAATTATTGTAAGGTGGTTACACGATGTCTGTGTATCAGTCTGTTGAGTGCTTAAGACAAAAGCTTATATAGCTATCAAGAGTAATTTTTGTATTGAAGTTTCGTGAAATAATGCTATAAAACAGTACATTTCACCATTTCTAAAAGTTACATGAAAGTTATTGTCAATTAAAAATAGTTCTTTCAATATAAATCCTTCAACTCGTTTTTCTTGTTTGGCATTTTCAAATATCAAATCCCATTTGATACATACATCATTCTATATAATATGATGCTGCTCCCAAACTCTAGATTTTGATCAATTTTTTTGTCGACCTGTCTCTCAAAAAAAAAAAAGCATTTTCCGGAGCTTTAGCCTAAAATTTTAAAGAATTTGAATATCAAAGGTTATTACACACATCATCTATTATTCGTGTGTACGTAACTAGCTAATACTGAGTGCTCTGATATGCGTCTAAAAGATGATAATCTTACGACTTCATCTGCAGAGAGTGTTACAAAAAAGGATAATAATAATAAAAAATAAATAAAAAAACGTTAAAACAGAAGCTTATAAACCAAGTTGGAAAATTGAACTGGTATTTCAGTTTTGCAGCTTAGCATCAGGTCTTTTTCTAAAGAAAGGAAAAAAATAAATAAAAAGAAACAGAATTATTTTAACATAACCAGGATGGTAAGGAGAGGAAATGATCTATTTTAGGGAGAAAAAATATACAGAGAAAAAAGAAAGAAGCACAAAGATAAACATTGTGCTCAGAAAGAAGTAAAAGTAAAAAAGTTTTTCTGATATGTGAAATTTGTTTCCCGTGTAAGCTGAGCGGAAAGGAAGAGATGATAATGCGTGCTGGTTTCATGAATAATTTACGCTTGATTAAGGAAGCAGCAGGCTCCGAGACCAGTTAAGCCTCCCGGGTGCATGACACTGGTTGGTTCTTGGATGCTGCGCTTGCCAGTAAACACGAAAAAAACATTACTGCCTTTTTTCATACTTGATCTTTTTTTCAAACGGAACAGTTTATCTTCCTTTGTTTCTTATAAAAACTGCGCAGTATCTGGGAAACGGCTTCTTGTGTTTTTACTGCCGTCTTACTTCACCGAAACGCTTCTATTAGCTTGCTAAGTAAGCAAAGAAAAGAAAGCACTGAAATAAATGCGAATATATATATAGACGTATACAATAAATTAGAAAAATAAAAATGTAATAAAACAAGTTAGTAAAATCATGCAATGCATTGATTATGATACGCTTTCCAACATACTAGAAATCATTACTCAAGTTATGAGGAAAATGGCTGTGGAATAAATCTCACTCCTGTGCCCTGACCTTTGATCCCATTTCAATGATATTCAATAGAACTGGTTCAGCATACCTCCGAAATAACATGATAAATTTTTGCCGCAATCGAAGCAATTTTACGTAAGTTATGATGCATAAGGGCTATGGAATAGATCCCGTTTCTGCGTCCTAACCTTCGACACATTTCGCCCATTTTCAATAGTGTTCGTCCCCAAGCAAGTCGCTACAACATACTAACATTTCATCCAAATCAAAACATTTTTATGTAAGTTATGACGCATAATGGCGATGGAAGTGATTTCGCTCCTATGTCCTGACCTTTGACCCCCATTTGGCCAATTTTCAATAGGGTTTGTCCCCAGGTGGTTTCCTACCACATAATAAAATTTAATCGAAATCGAACCTTTTTTACGTTAGTTATGACGCATAACAGCAGTGGAATGGATCCCGCTCCTATGTACTGACCTTTGACCCCATTTCGTTAACTTTCAATAGGATTTCTTCCCAGGTGTTCCCCTACCACATGCTAAAATTTCATCGAAATCGAACGATTTTTACGCGAGTTATCGTGCGGACGAACATGCGCACACAACGCGTGGCGTAATGAGGCAGATAGGAATCGCGACCATCTGCTCGCAAGAGTGTGACGTCATAAAACTTTAATAGCATCAACACACAAAACGTGACGTAATGAGACAGATGGCGTGACCGCGCGCCAACATCTAATGGGACGACGCCATGACACTACACTAAAAACGGGGTAATTCGGGGTGGTTATTTAACCCACTAAACGATTTTTCCTAAAGTCGAGATCAAGCTAAATCGATTTCTAGTACCAGAAAACGGTAGGTTAACGACTTTCATCAAAATCCTTAGAGCGGTTTTCAAAATAAAATTTACATACATACAAGAATTGCTCTTTTAAGGTGAACGTCAAGTGATTTTGCTTCCTGTACTCTGAATGGAAAAATTTCTGTACACATTTTCTTCCAAATTAATGCGTTCCCAAGGATGAAAATTTGAACATCGATTAAAATATCTTCATTTTATAACTTGCATTACTTAATATTTCTAAAACATAACCATAATAATGCAATCCAACATTTGTTTGTCTACTGACGTCATAAAAATACAGGTCGCGCCATCTATTTTCTGGACAAATAATGCGTTCACAAGGATGAAAGTTTGAACATCGATTAAAATAGCTTCATTTTATAACTTGGAATACCTAATATTTTCTAAAACATAACCATAATTATGCAATCCAACATTTGTTTGTCTACTGACGTCATCAAAGTACAGGTCGCGCCATCCTTTTTCTGGTTTCAACACCACCAAATAAAAAGTTATTGATTTTTAATATAATTATGGTTATGTTTTAGAAAATATTAAGTATTCCAAGTTATAATATGAAGTTATTTTAATCGAAGTTCAAATTTTCATCCTTGGGAACACATTAATTGTGAAGGAAATGTGTACAAAAGTTTCTCCATTGGAAGTATAGGAAGCAAAATTACTTGACGTTCACCTTAATAATATAGGATTAGGGCGATGGTATGGATCGCAATACTATGTCCTGACCTGTGACCCCATTTCGTCCATTTTGAATAGGGTTCGTCCCCAGACGGTCCCCTACCACATAGTAAAATTTCATTGAAATCTAACCATATTTACGCAAGTTATGACACATAAGTGCAATGGAATGGATCCCGCTCCTACGTCGTGACCTTTGACCCCATTAGTCCCATTTTCAATAGGGTTCGTCCCCAGGTGGTCCCCTACCACATACTAAAATGTCATCGAAATCGATTCATTTTTACGCCAGTTATCGTGCGGACAGACAGACGGACGGACGGACAAAGCTGGAGCATATACGCTTCTTCAACCTACGGTTGGAAAGCGTAAATAAAATGAGTGTGATGCCGACTAACTCTGGTGCACTCATTGTGTCTTAGCAAAAAATAGTTTAGGAAGTTCCATATCCCCAGAATCTTCGAGAAATTTTGTAGATGAGGGAGATATCATACTTATATTTTGTTTATGAGTCCATATTATACTGGTTTCCAAAACTTAATTGACTTTAACCATAATAAGCATATCTTGGTTTCCTATGCAAATATTTGGTTAAAAATTGGCACGTTGCCAAACTGTAACAAGTAAGCATGACTGATGACTCTACTTGCACCATCCAAATGTGGACTTCGCAGGGATATGCGGAACTCTCTCAGAAAACAGTAGTGAAGGCATCCTACCGGGATCCAGCAGTCCTTCACCCATGACAGGATCGGTCCAGTGACCGGTAGGGATCTGCAGCCCCGACGGGACCTACACTTCCTTCCCCTTTATAGCCCGTATGTGTGGCGCGCTAATGGGCCGGGGCTCTAATTTTGCGTGTGGCCGGGAGACTTATTCGCCAGCGCGATGGTGTATGGGACCATTTGTTTCTTGGTTAAAATCGTTACAAAACACATATATGCACTGGAGGTCCCGTGCAATGGAAGAACTCCCTTGTTTTCACGAGCCCCCTCACAGAGATAAGAAAATATTTACATTGAATTTACAGTGCAGCACTAGGGCCCGTGCTGCTAGGACAACCCTAAGGCAAGTCGTCATTCATCTTTTCAGTCTTCGACCTTCTGTCGTTACCTTTCTGTTAAAAATTCTTCCTGTCTCGCCAACGAAGTCTTTGACCAGCTCGACGAGTCCTTGGCGCGCTCTGGGATACGCGATCAAGGTCGAGAGGTCCTTCGTTTTTCCTAGGTCGGGGGAGAGGACTTGTTTCCTACCTGCAAGAGAAACACAGTCCAAAAAATCATGTGTGCGACATCCGCGGACTGGGCACCGCAGCTGCACACTCGTTCCCGTACAGCAAGACAGCGGAAGTACTCCGGCGACAAACCATGGCCGGTGAGTACCTGGTTTAGGTAACGTTCACATTCCAGACGTCTGGTAGAGACTCGGGGAAAGATACGGTGTGTCCTCTTTCCCGTATCCCCTTCAATGTAACAAGTAATATGACATTGAATTCTCGGGTGTAACGAACGTGTCTTTTGAATATTTTTCGACACGAAACAAACATACTACTGTTTGTGAAATCTACAATACCAGAAAAGATTCGTGCTACTCAAATGAAATTGATATCACAAATTCCTCATGTCACAGTAGATAACGTGATACATTTGCAGAGCTGTACAAGATTTTTTACACTTCAAAACTCAGTATCGTGTGAAACCACCTCGAGCACAAATGACAGCCTCTATACAGCGTGACATTGAATGGAAGAGATTTTCGATATCGTCCTGGAGTATAGCCTGCCAGGCTGCTTTTATCGGAGACCCGAGTTTATTTGCGGTGACTAACAGAAGCGCTTGAACGGACAGTCGTTTAGCTGCCATGTCCTGGAAATGTTTGATCGGGGACATATCCAGTCGCTTAGATACCATGTCCTAGACGTGTTCGATCGGGGACATAATCGAGGACATATACAGTCGC
This sequence comes from Macrothele yani, assembly GCA_039090855.1. Taxonomy (NCBI): domain Eukaryota; kingdom Metazoa; phylum Arthropoda; class Arachnida; order Araneae; family Macrothelidae; genus Macrothele; species Macrothele yani. The sequence goes on from CM077011.1 coordinate 117,669,581, forward strand.
TTAGATACGATGTTCTAGACATGTTCGATCGGGGACATGATCGGGGGACATATCCAGTCGCTTAGCTACAATGTCCTATACATTTTCGATCAGCGACATATCCAGTTGCTTAGCTACCATGTCCTAGACATGTTCGATCGGGGACATAATCGGGGACATATACAGTCGTTTAGATACGATGTCCTAGACATGTTCGATCGGGGACATGATCGGAGGACATATCCAGTCGCTTAGCTACAATGTCCTAGACATTTTCGATCAGCGACATATCCAGTTGCTTAGCTACCATGTCCTAGACATGTTCGATCGGGGACATAATCGGGGACATATACAGTCGTTTAGATAAGATGTCCTAGACATGTTCGATCGGGGACATATACAGTCGCTTAGATACGATATCCTAGACATGTTCGATCGGGGACATGATCGGGGGACATATCCAGTCGCTTAGCTACAATGTCCTAGACATTTTCGATCAGCGACATATCCAGTTGCTTAGCTACCATGTCCTAGACATGTTCGATCGGGGACATAATCGGGGACATATACAGTCGTTTAGATACGATATCCTAGACATGTTCGATCGGGGACATGATCGGGGGACATATCCAGTCACTTAGCTACAATGTCCTAGACATTTTCGATCAGCGACATATCCAGTTGCTTAGCTACCATGTCCTAGACATGTTCGATCGGGGACATAATCGGGGACATATACAGTCGTTTAGATAAGATGTCCTAGACATGTTCGATCGGGGACATATACAGTCGCTTAGATACGATATCCTAGACATGTTCGATCGGGGACATGATCGGGGACATATCCAGTCACTTAGCTACAATGTCCTAGACATTTTCGATCAGCGACATATCCAGTTGCTTAGCTACCATGTCCTAGACATGTTCGATCGGGGACATAATCGGGGACATATACAGTCGTTTAGATAAGATGTCCTAGACATGTTCGATCGGGGACATATACAGTCGCTTAGATACGATATCCTAGACATGTTCGATCGGGGACATGATCGGGGGACATATCCAGTCGCTTAGCTACAATGTCCTAGACATTTTCGATGAGCGACATATCCAGTTGCTTAGCTACCATGTCCTAGACACGTTCGATCGGGGACATAATCGGGGACATATACAGTCGTTTAGATACGATATCCTAGACATGTTCGATCGGGGACATATACAGTCGCTTAGATACGATATCCTAGACATGTTCGACCGGGGACATGATCGGGGACATATCCACTCGCTTAGCAACAATGTCCTAGACATTTTCGATCAGCGACATATCCAGTCGCTTAGCTACCATGTCCTAGACATGTTCGATCGGGGACATATACAGTTGCTTAGATACGATGTCCTAGACATGTTCGATTGGGCACATGATCGGGATATATCCACTCGCTTAGCTACAATGTCCTAGATATTTTCGATCAGCGACATATCCAGTCACTTAGCAACCATGTCCTAGACATGTTCAGGCAGCCACATATCCAGTCGCTTAACTACCATGTTCTAGACATGCTCGATCGGCGACATATCCAGTCGCTTAGCTACCATGTCATAGACATGTTCGATCGGTGATATATCCAGTCACTTCGCTACCATGTCTTAGACATGTTCGATCAGGGATATATCAATTCGCTTACCTACCATGTCCTAGACGTTCGATCGGGGACATATCCATTCGCTTAGCTACCATGTTCTAGACATTTTCCATAATGGGCATATCCATTCGCTTAGCTACCATGTCCTAGACATGTTCCATAGGGGACATATCCAGTCGCTTAGCTACCATGTCCTAGACATGTTCGATCGGGAACATATCCAGCCGCTTAGCTACCATGTCATAGACATGTTCGATCGGGGACACCTCCAGTCACTTAGCTACCATGTCCTAGACATGTTCGATCAGGGAACATATCCAGTCGCTTAGGTACCATGTCCTAGACATGTTCGATATGGGACATATCCAGTCGCTTAGCTACCATGTCATAGACATGTTCGATCGGGAACATATCCAGCCGCTTAGTTACCATGTCATAGACATGTTCGACCGGGGACATATTCAGTCACTTAGCTACCATGTCATAGACATGTTCGATCGGGGACATATCCAGTCACTTAGCTACCACTTCCTAGACATGTTCAATCTGAGTAATATCCAGTCGCTTAGCTAACATGTCCTGGACAGAAATGTAGTTGAAGAAATAACGTTCGAAAAAATTGTTTCTTCCTTTCGATGTCGTTTAGAACGAAAACTATTTTGGATACAGTTTCTGTTTCAAGTAATGCATAATTTTCCCGCCAGGGACATAAAGTTAAATTGCGGTTTCGCCGATATCTTTGCTTCTAAATGTCCGATTTGAAAATTTCTCTTTGCTATAGAGCTCCTCGTGGCAAATGATCTGCATATATATTTCTAATTTCTCGGAAAGTACGGTTTTGCCACTGGGTGTTGCAAATCTATACTTCTGGCGGTTCACAGTAGCCACGCTACAACACAGAGGTGGACTGTTTGCCCGACGATCAGTATACTGTGTTCTATTAACAACTGCTCAACACCGTTCGCAGTGGTACAAATAACATGAGGACTTAATAGCAGGACACTGGGGAACGGTATTCTTTACTGATGAGAGTAGATTTAGCCTCTCTAACGATTCTAAACGCCAGCTAACCGGGCGTTAGATAGGCATTCAGTATCGCCCTAAAAATATCAGTGAAAGAATCCACATGGCAGCCGCGGTGTTCTCGCTTGGGGAGGCTTTCTGACCGATGGACGAACGGAGCTCCATATACTGAAAGGATGTACTGTAACCGGTGCGTTCTACTGTTGCAAAGTGCGGACATTCAGCAGATGGATTGACCAGCACGATCCCATAGATTACGATGGATTGGCCTGTTGCAAAGTAAGGACATTCAGCAGATGGATTGATCAGCCCGATCCCATAGATTACGATGGATTGGCTGTTGATGAGCTGTTGCAAAGTAAGGACATTCAGCAGATGGATTGATCAGCACGATCCTATAGATTACGATAGATTGGCTGTTGATGAGCTGTTGCAAAGTAAGGACATTCAGCAGATGGATTGATCAGCCCGATCCCATAGATTACGATGGATTGGCTGTTGATGAGCTGTTGCAAAGTAAGGACATTCAGCAGATGGATTGATCAGCACGATCCTATAGATTACGATAGATTGGTTGTTGATGAGCTGTTGCAAAGTAAGGACATTCAGTAGATGGATTGATCAGCCCGATCCCATATATCACGGTGGATTGGCTGTTGATGAGCTGTTGCAAAGTAAGGACATTCAGCAGATGGATTGATCAGAACGATCCTATAGATTACGATAGATTGGCTGTTGATGAGCTGTTGCAAAGTAAGGACATTCAGCAGATGGATTGATCAGCCCGATCCCATACATCACGGTGGATTGGCTGTTGATGAGCTGTTGCAAAGTAAGGACATTCAGCAGATGGATTGATCAGCACGATCCTATAGATTACGATAGATTGGCTGTTGATGAGCTGTTGCAAAGTAAGGACATTCAGCAGATGGATTGATCAGCCCGATCCCATATATTACGGTGGATTGGCTGTTGATGAGCTGTTGCAAAGTAAGGACATTCAGCAGATGGATTGATCAGCACGATACTATAGATTACGATAGATTGGCTGTTGATGAGCTGTTGCAAAGTAAGGACATTCAGCAGATGGATTGATCAGCCCGATCCCATATATTACGGTGGATTGGCTGTTGATGAGCTGTTGCAAAGTAAGGACATTCAGCAGATGGATTGATCAGCACGATCCCATAGATTACGATCGTTTGGCTGTTGATGAGCTGTTGCAAAGTAAGGACATTCAGCAGATGGATTGATCAGCACAATCCTATAGATTACGATAGATTGGCTGTTGATGAGCTGTTGCAAAGTAAGGACATTCAGCAGATGGATTGATCAGCCCGATCCCATATATTACGGTGGATTGGCTGTTGATGATCTGTTGCAAAGTAAGGACATTCAGCAGATGGATTGATCAGCACGATCCCATACATTACGATGAATTGGCTGTCGATGAACTGTTGCAAAGTAAGGACATTCAGCAGATGGATTGGCCAGCTTGTTCACCTAATTCCCATAGAACACTTGTGCGACGCTCTGGAGAGACGCGTAGCGGTACGTCAACACACATCGGAAACTGTTCAACAACTGATGATGGCGCTGACAGAAGTATGGGCAATGTTGACTCAAGAACTCATCGACAACCTTTAGCGCAATATGGACAGACAGTGCAAATTTTGTATCCAGGTTACGGGTGATCATATTCACTACTGAGGACCTTCTCTCCCTTTTGTACCGTTTTTGGCTGTGGACAGACTGTGCAAATCCTACATCGACGTTAGGGATGATCATAATCCCTACTGAGGACTTCCTCTCCATTTCGTACAGTCTTTTGTAGTGGACAGACAGTACAATTCATGCATCGACGTTAGGATCGATCACATCCCCGACTGAGGACCTCCTCTCCCTTTCGCACAGTCTTTCGCAGTGGACAGACAGAACAAATCATGCACCGCCGCTAGGGGTGATCATACACCCTATTGAGGACTTCCTCTCCCTTTCGTACAGTCTGCGGAAGTGGACAGACGGTGCAAATCATGCATCGACGTTAGGGGTGATCATATTCCCTACTGAGGACCTCTTCTCCTTTACGTACCGTCTTTGTCAGTGGACAGACGGTACACATCATGAATCAATGCTAGGGGTGATCATATTCCCTACTGAGGACCTCATATCCCTTTCGTACAGTCTTTGGCAGGGGACAGACGGTACAAATCGTGCATCAATGTTAGGGGTGATCATATTCCCTACTGAGGACCTCATATCCCTTTCGTACAGTCTTTGGCAGGGGACAGACGGTACAAGTCGTGCATCAATGTTATGGGTGATCATATTCCCTACTGAGGAACTTCTCTCCCTTTCGTACAATTTTTGGCAGTGGACAGACGGTAAAATTAATGCATCGATGTTAGGGTTATGTGACGTGCCTGCCCCGCAGGACGCACACGACATAAAGGCAGATAGCAGCGAGAACGAACGTCTGCGTAGCTCAGTTGGTAGAGCGACTTGTTCCGGAATAAGAGGACTCGGAGTCGATCCCCGGCGTGGACCAAATTGACGGAGAAATTTACTTCGTTATAATGGCGCCCTAACTTCCCGGATGGCCCGACCGTTAAAGATCTTGTAATGGGGTGATGTTCTTTCCACACCGTGAGACAGGAAAAATAAGAGAATCCCTTCTCCAGCGCTTCGAAAAATAAATGTGTGTGATGTTGCATTCAACACACCAGATTGACTGGGAGTTCTCAAGTGCACGTTCTTCAGTGAATGGCTGCCTACAAGGATACATGGTAACGGCTGACCAGTGGGCCATGCACCCGACCCTCTTTCTGAGGGCGAGGGAGATGTGACTGCCCCGCAGGACGCACACGACATAAAGGCAGATAGCAGTAAGAGCGAACGTCGCGTAGCTCAGTTGGTAGAGCTACTTGTTCCGGAATAAGAGGACTCTGGTTAGATCCTCGGCGTGGACCAAAATGACGGAGAAATTTACATCGTTATAGTTGATCATATCCCCGACTGAGGACCTCCTCTCCTTTTCGCACAGTCTTTTGCAGTGGACAGACAGAACAAATCATGCACTGCCGCTAGGGGTGATCATACACCCTATTGAGAACTTCCTCTCCCTTTCGTACAGTCTTTGGCAGTGGACAGACGGTGCAAATCATGCATCGACGTTAGGGGTGATCGTATTCCCTACTGAGGACATCCTCTCCCTTTCGTACTGTCTTTGTCAGTGGACAGACGGTACAAATCACGCATGACGTTAGGGTTCATCAAATCCCCTACTGAAGATCTCCTCTCTTATTCGTACAGCCTTTCGCAGTTGACAGGCAGAACAATCATGCAGCGACGCTTCATACACATTATTGAGGACCCCCTTTCCCTTTCGCACAGTCTTTGGCAGTGGAAAGACGGTGCAATCATGCATCTACTGAAGACCTTCTCTCCCTTTCGTAGAGTTTTTGGCAGTAGACAGACGGTGAAAATCATGCATCGACTATAGGGATGATCATATCCCCTACTGAGGAACTCCTCTTCCTTTCGTAACGTCTTTGATAGTGGTACATCTGCATCACGGCACCCAGTGTTAGAGGTCTGCGCTGGCCAAGCCCATGTGTTCAAGGCCCAGCCCAGGCCCGTCAATTGCAGCTATTATTTAGTCCCGTTCCGTGATGTGCCATTTTGTATTGTTTTGTCTTTTCATTGTATTTTATTAAATTGTGAATATTAAATTATGAAATGAGATATTATTGAAAATATTCGGTTGAATATAAGCCTAAAAATATTAACTAAACTTTAGCAATTATTGAAGAATATAATCTTTAAAGACATAGAAAAGGAAGACTAAGCGCGTTGAAATCTCCCTTTCTTTGAACTAACAAGCGGTAACATTACAAAAGTCAATCCCCATGCAGATTACGGATAGGTGAAACAATCGATGTCGTCCCACTCTCTCATATAAACACACACACCCCATCCCACTTCACACCCACGTCCCCGACTCCACTCCACACAACACACACACTTGCTCGGTGTCGAATTTTTTTGTTGACAACAAGCCCCAAAGTGGTTTTACCATCTTAATACCTACAGATAGTAAACACAGTGTGAGTGCCTCTCTTCGCCTCTGTGATTACGTACTGGGCTATGTCGCGGAAGTAAGTAAAGCCTGCAAAACAGTTAAACAGACCAGGAAATCGGGAAACACGACTATTTTTCTTTCTTTACTATTGCGATAAAAAGAATGGGTTGACTTGGCCTAAGTGTTTGGGAAAAACCTGGCCCGGCACGTTGCTTTGTTCTCTGAACTAGAAAAAGCTTGACCCGATCAGAGCAGACCTTTACTCAGTGCTATGTAGCCAATTCCGAATAAAGTTCCACTATATTCTGTGATATCGGCAGTTTTTTCGGTGTTGTTTACGTCATCATTTCGGTAAGTAATAGATTTCCTATGGTTGGAATTTCATATATCCAGACAGCTCCTGTACAACGTCACAAGTCAAAACCTTGCTGGCCCTTGAGTTTGGCACACCAATGTATAATCACCCTTTTCATACTGTGTCACCTAATGCTAAACGCGTATTAAGTAAAATGCAACATTTATTGTTTTGCGTGAGACATTTTTTTGAAGGTAGAAAATTACCTGGAAGCTAAAAAAAAATTCTAATCTCCAAATTTATCAGTTTCGAGGTTGGTTTTTAATTACGTAATATTCTTGACAAAAAAAAAAGGTTAGGTCTACGGCTTTGTAAAATTCAAGAGTTGCAGCTTTTTTTTTATCAAACGCATTATTCTTCGATTTAAAAAGGTTAAGACATATGCTTGCTTAATGCACATATTGTGCGCGTAGGCCGGAATTTTAACTTCGAAATATGCGTGTGTTTTAAAAAAGACTGAGATCAGTGTTGCCTCTAGAAATGCTTCTTGTTAAAATAAAAAAGAATTTACTTCATTATTTCGAAAAAAAAAAAGAAAAATAATATTCTGCAGTTTCCCAGCTCAGTAACAATGTAATTTATTAAAGATCTGTGCTTTATGATCATCTTTTCATCAACAACGACAAACATTGTGAGCAGTTCCTTTTCTTTTCATCGTATAGCTTCAGATAATGTGATATATATATATATATATTTGTACAGTGAAAATATGTTGTGTACTTCGGATATTATTTGCTGCTTATTGTCTTAACACTTCCCAAGTTCCTCATTTGCTTCTATAATAGATAAAAGGCATTATCTTTCAAAGCAAACAGGCTGAGTAAACAAAAACATGCATAAAAGTTGTGCTGCTTTTTTTAAAAAAATGAGTCAAACTTTCATATTTTAAAGAATGATGCATCAAACTTTAAAAAGAAAGCTCCAGGGGATTTGTTAGCTAAATCTTTCCTCTTGAGATATTTTCTGTTTGTCTACGATGGAGCGTGTGCGACGGGGTTCTTTTTAAATGATGCCATCTTTTCAGACCTAGGCATAAAAGGTAATATATATTTGACTAGGAAATGTGCAAACAAAATCAGAAGAATTTTCGATATTTTGAACGAATAGAAAGGCCTGTATTTTAACATGCGCCATCTGAAATATTTAAATGAGAATTAAATGACCCATTAGTGAGAATGCATAATTAATTAAAGGAAATGCATGACGTAAAAGAAATATCAATTTCGAGTTTTTGCTAAAAACAACCGGAACCTGAGAAATGGATGTGTGAAGACAGGTCTAATAGACCGGCCTGACTTTATTGAAGCCCTTCTTTTTTAATTCATTTTTCATCTAAAATAGATCTCAAATAAAATAAAGCTGATCATAATTCACTGCTTTATATATCAGACTGTGTTAAAAGTCCGTTCCGTTTGCAGCTAAAAGTTTCAATGACGCAAAAAAGCTATACAAGCTCACCTCGTTCTGCAAAGTACAGGCAGTTGTTTTCTAAAGTCCTTTGCCAAAATTCCACTGGAACCATATAAAATCACCTCATCATGCAAAGTACAGACCGTTGTTTCCTAAAGTCCCACTAGAGAAACACTCTTACCACATTCTGCAAAGTACAAGCCGTTGTTTTCTGAAGTCCTTTGCTAAAGTCCCATTAAAGCCACACACTCACCTGATTCTGCAAAGTACAGGCCGTTGTTTTCTAAAGTCCTTTGCTAAAGTCCCACTAGAGCCACACACGCTCACCTCATTCTGCAAAGTTCAGGCTGTTGTTTTCTAATGTCCTTCGCTGAAGTCCCACTCTCGCCACACACTCTCGCCTCATTCTGCAAAGTACAGGCCGTTGTTTTCTAAAGTCCTTTGCTAAAGTCCCACTAGAGCCACACACGCTCACCTCATTCTGCAAAGTTCAGGCTGTTGTTTTCTAACGTCCTTCGCAGAAGTCCCACTAGAGCCACACACTCTCGCCTCATTCTGCAAAGTACAGGCCGTTGTTCTGTATTGTCCTTTGTCAACGTTTCAATAGAACCACGATTCCACGTCGGTAATATTTGGCAGGTTTCGATGACAGAAATTTTCTGATGCTAGATTCCACATCCACAACTGAAGCAAAATGCCGTCCTTATAGGAAATGAGCCACAGGTGGCAGTCGGATGAGGCAAGATCCGAACTGCATGGTAGATGGGGTACGATCTCAACATCTTTCAATTCCTGTAGTTTTCGTCTGACACACTATAGGTGTGATTTAAGGCATTATCTACTTGCAGTAACCCGCTTTTTATTGATGAGCGCTAGGTAGAGTAGGCGCAGAGCATCATGGTCCTGCTGCAGTTGTTCAGCAGCGCAGTTCCCGTTCAAAGAATGAACGTTGGCGAGAGATGGGCAAACTGATTCTTTAGATTTGACTCACTAAAAGATTCATTAGGGCCGATTCTTTTGTTTCGCGGTCGTTTGATTCTTCCGGTTAAAAAGAACAAATTGTGTCTAGGGAATAGATTCTGAGTCGGCTCCTTTCGTTCGTTTTGGTCGGTGATTCTTCCAGTTTAGAGAACAATTTGTGTCTACGGAAACGATTCTGAGTCCGATCCTTTCGTTCATTGATCGTTTCCTATTTAATGACCACGGCCGATATTTAAGATTAAATTTGTTTTTAATTCTTACGAAAAAAATGTTTCTCGGCTTTTTTATAACTTCGTTTTAAAACATTCACATAATTTATTGCATTTGTACACTTCTGAATAACGTAAGATTTTCTGACTAGAACATGAACTTCACAGAGGTACCGTGGTAAAATTTTGATGTCTAGTAAGAAGTCATTCTGACTGATTCATTCAGGGAATAGACTGTTTTGCGGAATTGATTCTTTTCAGGAAAGATTCGTTCGTCAATGACTCAGTTTGCTGATTCGTTCTTTTCGAACGAATCGTTTGCGAAAGCCACATCATTGCGTCTGGCACGAGTTTCCAGTGAGCAGAACTCTCACAATTCAACCAAATGAACAGCATGAGTTTCCTCTAGAACATCTCTATTTGCACTGCTAGCTATGTTCCCCGACGAGGTCTCAGCCACTGGTTCTCAGAGGTAGTATAAGATAGGAATATCCACTTTTCATCACCGGTGACGATACGGCTCCAAAACCAGGCGTCCTGTATATTTGACAGCATTCTGCGACTTGGTGAGCCTGTGTGGGGTGGTAATGCATGGGGAGCCATTAGATGGTGCCTAGAGAAGAAAACCAGGCTGATGCAGTTGAAAAACGATGTTGGATTGGGAAGAGCTGCCAATTGTCATATGCTGGTACCGGAATTCACTGTCATAGCTTCCACTACGATGTCAATAATGCTGGTCGCTGAATGTTCTGTCCTCGGCTTGTCTTCAAGACTGCTGTTCCAAGCATTCGAAGGCCGGAAACATTTCCGTTAAGTGCTGCTGTCCCCAGCATTCGAAGGCCGGAAACATTTCCGTTAAATGCTGCTGTCTACAGCGTTGGAAGGCCGGAAAACATTTCCGTTAAGTGCTGCTGTTCCCAACATTGGAAGGCAATAAGCATTTCCGTTAAGTGCTGCTGTCCCCAGCATTCGAAGGACTGAAACATTTCCGTTAAGTGCTGCTGTCTCCAGCATTGGAAGGCCGGAAAACATTTCCGTTAAGTGCTGCTGTCCCCAACATTGGAAGGCAGGAAGCATTTCCGTTAAGTGCTGCTGTTCCCAGCATTCGAAGGCCGGAAACATTTCCGTTAAGTGCTGCTGTCTCCAGCATTCGAAGGCCGGAAAACATTTCCGTTAAGTGCTGCTGTCCCCAACATTGGAAGGCCGGAAGCGTTTCCGTTAAGTGCTGCTGTCCCCAGCATTGGAAGGCCGGGAACATTTCCGTTAAGTGCTGCTGTCTCCAGCATTGGAAGGCCGGAAAACATTTCCGTTAAGTGCTGCTGTCCCCAACATTGGAAGGCAGGAAGCGTTTCCGTTAAGTGCTGCTGTGCACTGTTTTCTTGCCTTCAATTGTACAAATTTCTCTCTCTGTTGCATCCGCGTTTAACATTTTTTAATAATGACGGATTAGCACCCGAACAGCGCGTTTTATCTACCTCCAATATCTGATTACCTGATAACATGCGGCACGTTATCAACTTCGTGTGTTTCACGTCATCCTGGCGCACATTTTGCACAGAAGTGTAGCTGAAAACAGGACGGATCTTTAATATTATTCTCCCAAACGTCTGGCTGGCACCAAGCCGGCGTGACACGTCTTCTATAAACATTTCTCACTTGCCTCGTCGGTGCTCAACAGGAGCGGGAGTAGAGCACCAGGTTCGTCTGCCTCCTGGTCCAGAGAGAGGTGATCGGGGGTGCAACGGTGGTTGTTGGAAACTTTTACTCTTTGCTTGTCGACTAATGTCACTTCGAGTTTCTGCCAGGGAGATTTCGTTCGCGCTTCTACTTAGACGAACCCGGCGAACGGGCATTCTATCTCTGTATGCCTTTTTGGGATCAGTTTGATTCCGTAGACACATTGAGCTGAAACGAATCCCTTGCCGCAACCCTTACTGAAATTCTTTAAGCTAACTCCGACTTTCAGAACTCGAAAATATCTTTAGTAATTCATTTGTCAGTAATGATAATCATTATATTTTTACTTATTTGTTGTAGGTGTGATTTGGTTAAAATATTTCAGAAGCAGCACTGCACGCCGCGTGTCAACAATTATGTTTTCCCCAAGTACCGCCTACGGAACGCTAGCTATAAGGTTCGCCAATTCTTCCCTAGGTATTTCGTATGAATTGACTCATTTACATGTCCTATGTCGCATATGAATCGAATATCAAATGGGTTACAAGTCCTTGTCTTTCTTAAAGAACAAAAATCGCATAACCTATGCAAATCTCAACGTAAGATACGATTCTTAAGTATCGTGTGAGTCACACAACGTTTATGGTCCTCGTGAGTCAAATAACATCTCTTATTCTTAATCCTAAGCCTGTGTAAGTTAAATCAAGAGATACAACTTTCATGAGTCACAAATCAAACGACATAACTTCTATAAAAATCACAATTTCAACAATTTTTTCTCTGCAGCACGTAGAATACACACGAAATCCTGTTGCTGAATCATTAGTGAAATACTACATGCAACTAAAACGTTTTTTCTTTTCTATACAGGGTTTAACTTGTTACCATGAAAGGACTATTGAGCTATCAGTAGCTGCTTGTCCCACTGGTTCCGGGTTGGGGGAGGACCAGTGCCGTGGAACAAATCTATCCCCTGCCAATACTTTATCCGCGACTAGATCCGGGCCCATCTCAGACAATTAGCTATCAACAAGCGCCTCTGACCACTCATCAACCGGGGCAGCACTATTGCTAATAGAGACTCATTATTAATATGTTAATATAAGCTTATGATGAAGTAGGTTTCTAAGCTTATATTAACATATTAATAATGTTATATGTTAATAATGTTATATGTTATATATTAATAATGTTATATGTTAATATAACATTATTAATATGTTAATATAAGCTTAGAAACCTACTTCATCCGTGGCTAGATCTCGGGTCCATCTCAGACTACCCTATTAGCCATCAACCAGCGCCTCTGACCACACATCCACCGGGACGGCACAATTGTTAATAGAAGCTGTTGCTTAATTAATCTTCGCTAAAAAGAATTAATGTAGTTAAGAGGCATTGCCAGAGCATGGATTACTGGATGCAGGTAACTCAATTTCAGAGGAGAAAAATAACGTAGATGAGAGGGAACATCATTTATTTTACGGCAGGATGAGTTGCAGTTTTTTACCGCAGCTCTTGCACTTCCTTTTCTTCCTCGAGGAATCAGTTCACAGAACGTTCGTACTACCCAAATTCTAATATCTGTTCTTTGCAATCGTATCGGAGAGTATGATTCAATGCAACACGCTTTAAAAGCAACAATAGAAAGCAGATCTTTCTGGAGAAAAAAGAAGGAAGTTCTATTTACACTTGCAGAAGATCACTAAAGAGAAAAAGGCGCTTACCTGCGACGAAAACTAGGAAAAACATATCAATCGTGAAAATTTTCCATTTATCAAATGCGCGTCAGGCGTTTCAAGTGTTTCGTGCGAAGAAAAAAAAAGGCATTCAGATAGCAAGCAAACTTGTAAGATAAAAAGAAAAGAATAAAAATAAATGGGACATGATGTTTCATGTATTATTAATGTGTTTACATGTGAATTCAGACGCGCTTTTTTTAAAACAGAAACGCACTCTCTCGTTTTACACAGACAGCAGCTTGTCGTGACCTGTGTCAAGTGCGTATTTATCATCTTCGTAAAAGCAAATGAAATAATGGTACAGCTTTGGTGAATGACTAACATTAACATAAATTAAAGTTTGAGATAATTCTAGTCAAATGTTGACCATGTCAATCGAGCTGAGGACCAAGGTTTTTAAAAGAATTAAGTGGCGGGCCACATTTAAAAAAAATATACATACTGGTGTGCAAAATTAAAGGAGAATAGAAAAAATTGCACTAAACACGTGGTGCATGGACGCAAATGGATTGACAGTGGATGAATATGCAAATGTAGTGAGAACAAAGAAGAATAAATCGCACGAAATGCGCTGGTGTATGGATGGAAATGGAATGAAAATGGATGAATATAAAAATATAGTGGGGACAAAGGAGAAAAAATTGCAGTAAACACGGGTGCATGGACGGAAATGGAATGAAAGTGGATAAATATGCAAATGTAGTGAGAACAAAGAGGAAAAATCGCACTTAACACTCAGTGCATGGGCGGAAATGGAATGAAAATGGGTGAATATGAAAAAATAGTGAGAACAAAGAAGAAAAAATCACACGAAATGCGCGGTGTAGGGACGGAAATGGAATGAAAGTGGATACATATGCAAATATAGTGAGAACAAAGCAGAAAAGTCGCACTTAACACGCGGTGCATGGACGGAAATGGATATGAAAGTTGATGAATATGCAAATATAGTGAGAACGAAGAAGTAACCATGTGCGCCTCTGTTAGCGCAGAATATGCAAATCAGTACCACGGTAGATCGGCTCATTTTTGATGCTATGCATCTTCTCTGACAGTAGTTAAGTAAATCCTAAGTAAAAAAGTTCGATGTAACGAAGATGGGTAGCGGTGCGTCATTGTCAAAACCAATGTTGAAATATGATCGTACAGGATGCTGTCCCATGAAATGACGTCAAAACAATTAATTTCGCCTCTTATTCAACAATACAGTTTGCTAAACTACCGCCAAATACTATTTCATCACGTTTTACATAAATGCAACCACATCTCATTGCAATCTGCGTAAATTACGAGAACCTGATACTAAATGTGATAAAAGCCATTACAAAAATGCATTTTTGATGCTATGAAACAAGTGCGTCTTAGCGAAATTTGGCTTTCTCTCGACCCCACCGAGAGAGGGTATTGCTATTGAGCTTTAACATGATGTATAACACGATGGGGTGTAACCTGTACGCAGATATCCTTGACCATCCCTCTCACTAACACACTTGCGATTCAGATTTTCTTTCTATCTTGAGGACAGATTTTGCTTTAAGCACGCGCAAATGGACTGCCGTACTTACACGCATTTAATCGGTATCAGGCTCGTTTCTTACGTTCTTCTAAATCTGAATAATAATAATAATAAATACTGTTTTTGAAACATTGAACAGTCGGAATACTTACTATTGCCGCCGCCATATTTTAGTAAATATTTGCTTCTATGATTGGCATAAACTGAAAAGCAATTGATTTTGAGATACCTGTCTAGTAACGTGTAGCACCACCTTTCGCCCTGATGACGGCGGCGATTCATCTCGGCATGGACTCGACAAGACACCGGAAGCGTTGTAAAGCCATACGGATCCACGACCCCTGAACAAGCTCCCACAGTTCACGAAGATTTGATGGAGGGAGGTCAGAGCCTCGAACATCTCTCTCGATGGTATCCCAGATGTGCTAGATGGGATTGAGATCAGGTGACCTAGCTGGCCAAGGAAGCGAGTTCACGTCGGTGGAGTGTTCATCCAACCATTCGGATACAATTCGGGAGCGATGGCACGGTGTATTGTCTTGTTGCAGGTTGAGGTCCCCAGTGGGATGTTGAAGACGCACAAACGGGAGGAGCAAATGGTCTTCCAGGATATCTCGGTAACGTTGACCTGTGAGGTGCGATGTCACACGTACCAGGGGTCCCATTTCAGTTCACGTAAACAGTCCCCAGTCGAGAATGCCACCCCCCCCAAGCTTGAAGAGTACCCTGCTGGCAAGAAGGATCAATCGCTTTATGTGGTTTGCGCCGTACTCGTATCCTGTCATCCGCATGCACCAACGAGAATCTTGACTCATCAGTCCAGGCAACATTTTCCCACATGTCTAGGGTCCAGTGGCGATGTTCCCGCGTCCATGCTAATCTTTGCACCCTGTGATGTGCGGTCAGCAGCGGTACCCTCGTGGGACAATGGCTTCTGCACCCCATAGCGAGGAGATGGTTCTGGATGGTGTGCCTGCTTACACGTTTTTGTGCACCAGTGTTAAATTGCCGAATGATTTCTTGCACTGTGGCCCATATATCCGCTGTTACAATGTGAGCTAGCCGACGATGACCCCGCTCATCCACACACTGTTATTCACGGCCGTTGGCCTTTGCAGAGGTGGTTTTACCGGATTCGATGTACTCACGGTGCACCCGTGACACAGTGGCTCGTGAAAATCCCAGTGCCTGCACGACTTCCGAGATGGAGTGACCCCTTCGTCGGGCCCCGACAATTTGCCCACGATCAAATGCGCTTAGATCCTTCGTCTTACCCATACTGCGTCCGACCTTTACTGATTCCCGTCGCATTACTCCTTATATTGTCGGATCGCTGCATACGTCATGTCGTTTCCGTTTACAGGGCCGCTCACAGCGCAACATTTGCATAACACCAGCTGTCTCTAATTCAATTGCTCTTCAGTGTAAGCGACAGTGAGTCATCAGTCGCACGTCTCACTCGTTGGGGCAGTGTCGCCACACAGCAAGATGCGGTGGGTGAACCGTTAATGCCCAATGCTGAGACGCGCAAGGACAATCTTAACGACGGTTTGTTCGCAAACTAGATGGTCATAGTAAGATCTGTGGTTTCATCGAGAGAAGTCTGTTTCTGCACTTTTGAGAACATAGGGACTGCCACTCAGTCATGATGAAGTGACTGATGCCAGGACGAAAATCTCAAAAAACCAGTGGCAGTCGAGGGATCGGCATGGAGGCAACGAATCTGGCAGAGGCATCCGCCACCTCGTTACCTCGAATCCCAAAATGGCTAGGAACCCAACAGAATCGAACTAGGAGTCCAGTACCAGTCAAAGTCCACAGAAGGTGACGAACATCTCTTGTGACTGGATGAGTCATTTCCCTCAGGAGAAGATTAACCTTGGATGACAGACTGGGACTCAATGCAAAGCATGGCGCGACGATGGGGTCCAGATTGGGTGTAACGCAAGGCGAGGTGCACGGCATGCATCTCTATGCGTGGTGTCCTGTGATTTGTACACTTCTAACGTTGCCTGTGTAGTCTAGACAACTGGGCACGTGTGAGTCACGGTACAGTTGAAATACTGATTCCTAATCTTCGGAGAACCAGCGCTCGCGACAGCACATCACGTATTTCTGAAAGGTCCAGTTTTGATAGCGGTGGCTTTCTTGCCTGGGGACGGCATCATTACAACTAAAATTATTTAATAAGGAATAATGCATCTTCTCTGCATCCCCAAAACTTCCGTGTTGCTCAGTTTGCAGACAATGTGAAAACATGAGTCTTCTGGGATAAACAAAGCACCATCACTGGTGCATACAGTGTATAGTGGCAGTGGTACCTAAGAAAGGTACCACTGTTGCTCTTACATCCTATGCTAGCCTCATAATTGCTGCTATCAAGGCAAAAACGAATGGAAAACTGCGTAGAGTTGTCTCTCTCTTTCAAGAAAAATGCGACGAAAAATTAATTTAAACTGTAGAGTTGTCTCATCCTTCAAGAATTCTGACGGAAGGTGGATTTTATTTTATTTTACTTATATTGAATTACAATTTCTTTAAATTAGTCGTTTTACCCTGATTTATGCATGTATTTATGAGCGCACCTAAATCAATATACGATCTACCTTCTGCTTCGTATAAATGGATAAATTTAATTAATATGAAAGGGAAATATTTTTCTTTCTGTTCGGGTTGATTCTTTAAACATTCAGATTACATGTAGGAACCCTTGTTTTGATTGTAGATTGAAACAACAGAATAATAATCTGAATTCGTGAGCGTTAGAAAGATATTTTCGCAGACAATAAAATTAAGCAGAAATGGCAGCTCACAAAGAGAGCAGTGATTGCTTCTAGGAAAAGGCATATAAAAATCGCAGCCGCTTGTGTGCCTCTGTGTGTGTGTGTGTGTGTGTGTGTGTAGTTAAATGAACTAATCGTTCCTTAGTTCGTTGCTTACCAACGGTCGCTTACATTTGCCCATGGGAATGTACAAACGTGGTGTTTACTGAATGTTAACAGGTAACTTTCTTCCACAGTATAACAGACATTGCCAACGAATTTCTCCCTTCCATGGAACCAGTGGCTCCAAATTAGGGATGAAAGACTTTTCCAGCCCTTATTTTGTTCCTTAGCCCTTCCATATGGTGGTCTTCCGAAAAAAAAAAAATCCATTAATACTGACGATTTCAGCTATAATGAGAGGTAAAAAATATTTTACTTTTTGGGATGGCTTTTACATCTGCTTAAATTGTGTTCTCTTTGTTACAGTTCACCTTTATTTGCTTTTGGGGTTGCACAGTTTTCAGAGCCGTGACGTCACATCGTCATCATCAGTGGCCACCCCTTCTTCTAATAATGCTGTCCTGTTCGTTAGTGATGGTGGTATGTGCGTAGTTTGCTCGTCATGATGTTCTAAATACCAACATGATTTAATTTCCGCTTGTTCTAGATCCCGTGTTTACTGCTGGTTTTTATAAATAATGCATAAAACCCTTTTTCTTATGGTATTAGTTCCAAGTAGTAATACAATGAGGGTTACACAATGAGTATAAACTGTGATTGTTTCAAGTTCTAAGTCTGCAGAAATTTACAATGCCATTTAAAATTTTCTTTTATCATATTTTCTTCAAAGAGTAAACTTAGTTTTTTTTTTCAATGTGCATTGACTTATATCTGCGAGACGTGAATTAGTTCTCTGTTTAACCAACAGTTACTGCGCAATTTTTATCTACAACAATCCTTGACTTCTTTGAAAAATATTTTTCTTTCAGAAGTTATACTGTTTAAAATACATCTTCTCATATAAAACATATAAAGAAATCTTTAATTTTCTGAATAAGTTTGAAAGGAACACTGCTGAAAATAACCATCAAATTTATTTACTTACAAGGCTTAATTGTAGCGGATATATCGTGACAAATTGCACAAAAGAGAAAAATAATCAGGAAAAGACAATATACAATGCTTTTTTAGGTTCTGAATATGCCACGTTTTAGATCGATATATCACGAAATCGGAAAGACAAAACAAAAGAACAATTGGCTTACCAGAAAACTGAATCTTCATTGTCTTAAAGAATAATACCTAACTCTCGGTGATTCAAGTTTAAAATACCGTGAAAAATGTAAATCGAAGTTTGCTGTCCTTTTGTTTGGGAAATTTTTATTTTCGTTTCTTTTATTCTTGCCTTCACATTGTACGAGGAACAATAAAGAGGTATTTTCGTTCTATAAAAACCAATTTGGTTTAATTAAGATTAAAGCTCTTCATTAGATCTAAAATCCTTTAGGTGATCTGAATGTTCCATTTCAGTGTATTGTAAATTCAGGGTTTATATCTTCATTTTCTTTAAGCATTTCATTTCGTTCCTTAGCCCTTCCTCAAATCCACTTATACTAAGTGTAAAAACGGAAGTGTTTATTAAGAAGATTACAGTACATTAAGGGGAGCAGCGGAGAAACTGTTTTTAAAAACGCGAACGTAAAATTAGGTTTCATGGATCAGAGAGCATCAAAGGGATTACCTGCTAATTCATCTACATAAAAGATGAAGCCAAATATTACTGTTTTAAGCCTTTCATAATGCTGGCGACTAGGTCTGTTAAGCATTTTTTCTATAAAGATACATAGGCATAATAGAAAAACGCTTGTGAGTCAGGAAAAAAAAGGTAAGAGAATTTTGAGTTCATTTTTAAGGGATTAAAACGCAAATTTACAGCTCATATATTACGAGGTTCATACTAACTAAAAAAGAATGAGTTTAACTAAGGATTGTAAAAAACAAAATGCTCAATTTAATGACTGTAAAAACAGAGGAATTCAAATTTTATATATAATCAACTATTATCACCCTACCGCCGGATGAAAGTTTTCCCAAGTTTCTCACACTGCGGTCAATCAATGGCAAACCTCTTCCATATCATCCCATGTTCCCGAATTTCATGTACCTGTCTTCCACATAGTCCTATTCACGTTCTTTTTATGTCCCTTAGAATCCAGTATAGTACTTCAGTGGCCAACAGTAGTCAGTTCTCTTCTAGGAATATGTACAGCCCATTGGCATTTCAGCGATTATGCAAAGTTGTACTTTGATCAAGTAGTTTCCCACTCTTGTCATTTTCCTTATCCACGAGTTCCTCTTTTTATCTTTCCTCGTTACTCCAAGCATGCATCTCTCCATGCTACTTTCAGTTGTCTACAGCCTCTGTATATCTTTTTTTAGCTAAGGTTCATGTCTCCACTCCATTCGTAAGAATTGGAAGGGTGCATTGTTTAAACACTTTTCTTTTAAGACATAATGACATATTGTTCTTGAAAATTGTATCGCTTCTTTCAAATGCTCCAGCGGAGTTTTATACCCCCGATTAATTTCTTCATCCGTATGCCCTAGCTTGACATGCACTGTATTGACAAAACTCACCTGGCACTCTTCAAAAAAAAATTAACGGATCCGCTGCGTTGTTAAAATGCGCGGTACACCTACAAACGATATAAAAACAAGCCTGCAACTGACCGAGATCATATCGCACTGTGAGGTTGAGTGAAAATGTCGCGACGGGAGAGAACTGACTTTGAGAAAGGAAAGATTGTTGGGTGTTATATTACTGGGTTGTCCATAAGAGAAACCGAGAGGCGTTTAAACATACACAAGTCAACTGTTTTTGATGTACTGAATAAGTGGAAGACACATGGCGTGCCTGAAGCAGCAAAATGTACCGGCAGACGAAAGAAAATCAGTGATAGAGGACGTCGAAGCCTCAAGAGAGTCATTACAGCTAATCGACGGAGTACTGCACAAGACCGCAGTGAACAGGTGAGTAAAAATGCTGGAACCTCGGTATGTACACATACCATTCGCACAGAACTTTATTCCATCGGTTACCGTGGTCATGTGGCTGAACATAAGTATTTCGTCTTCACTCGGAATGCTACTCGTCGTTTAGCATGGAGTAAAGAACATTTATCGTGGACCGTAGATCAATGGAAACAGATCCTATGGATTGATGAATCCAGATACACGATCCATCAGTCTGATGGCCGTGTGTGGGAATGGCGGCAGCCGGGGGAACGCTATTTACCACAGTCTACTGTTCCTACGGTCACGTTTGGAGCTAGCAGTGTTTTTTCGTGGCCCATTGGTTATCGTGGACAAGCTTATTATCCAGCACGTCAACCTCAATATTCTGGACAATTATGTCCTACCAACTCTGTGTACAGAGCCTTGTTGGTACCAGCAGAATTATGCACGGAGCCATGAAGCGAGGACTGTTACGGAGTGGTTTGATCATGATACCGCATCGTGTGTGGATTGGCCAGCACAAAGCCTTGATTTTAATCCCATAGAGCACATATGGGATGAATTAGAGCGCCGCATAAGAAGTTTGGAACCAAGGCCTACTACTAAGCAACAGTTATTGGCAGCATTATGTACTGAATAGAAGCGCATAATTCATAATCGCTGTGTTCCAAAACCTTTGCCAAAAGCATGTCTCGAAGGGTCAGTGCATGCATTAAGGCCAAAGGCGGACCGACAGCGTACTAATGTAGGTCAATAAATGCTGTGTTGTGTTTGTTCTAAGTTAAAAAAACAATTCCGTTTTATGCACGGTTAAAAATGTAATATTAAAAAATATATATACAAGTTAAAATATATACGTATTAGACCTTTCGGGTTTACAATAAACTCATCTTCAGATGTAATAGAATGCACAAACACAATCGACAAGGTGTTAGTTATATATACCATGATAGCCGCGTCACAAGTGACGTATGCCAAAAGAGGTTATAACGCATGTGCGGAAATAATTGGTTAATCTCAATTTCTGGAGACTCGGGGTGCTTTTCTCGGTCCACTAACTATTTCCAAGGGAGGGGATAGTACAAGGAGAGTCATCATTGCAGCAGAGATTACTGTATTTATAAATCATTAAACTTTCGGTGAAACGAATAGTAAAAAGAAATCTAGGGGTATACAGTATAATTGCTACCTCCCAAATAGGAGTATGCGTACCCGCTAAATAGGACCTGGAGAGAGCTGTAGAAGTTGAAGAGGATTTAATGTTATACACTGGCGTGCAAAAATTAAGGACGAGACGGTTTTTCGAATGTAACGTCGTGCAGAAATGCTCCACATCGACTCAAATCATACCATAAGATCCCCAAGATGTAAGAATATGGCACAAATGAGCAAAACCGTGCAAACAAGGAATCCAAAGGGTACAAAGGCACTTTATTGAAAAGGTAGCTTCGAGCACAACTGGACAGAGGCCGCAAGTGGCCTAGTGGTCAGCATTCGTGACTGCCTCAGGTTCGATCCCAGGCAGGTACGAACGCTCAAATCACTAAATATCCGCCGTGCGTCGGATGTGCACGTTAAGCTGTCGGGCCCTGGTTACTGGCCCCCGGTAATAAATAAGGGCCTTTCCTCCCCATTTCTACCTCGCTTCCGTGTCACTTTCCTATCGGGCACTCTAAATCGAATCTCCTAGCGTCCTATTTCTAAGGGTTGTTTAAGACCTGGGGGTCAAACACTGCCTTCCTAAAATCCTCTACATATGATCTGCTCTGATCTGTATATGCTCTCGTACCAGTTCGATCGCGTGCACATGTTACAAGACGGAGACCATGAACACCGGTTAGACTTCGCAAATGAATTTATATTACGGTACGATGCGATGACAGCTAGCCACTGCGAATTCTTTAGATAGATAGGGAAGACCAGGAGATAGAAATTAATGGAAATTGTTTAGTGTATCTTCGTTTTGCAGACGACACAGTCATTTCTGCAAGTACCCACTCCAAGCTTCGGAGTACAGTTCAGCATAACCTGATGATACAGTAGCGAACAAAAGTATTTGGCAAAACACTTTTTCGACCATAATTGTTTTTCTGCTGGACCAAATCGGGTCATTTTGATATATGATATGTATTGATTAGTGGTTTACAATGCCGCGTAGTTTGTATTTCGCTCAGAGCGAATTTGTCTTTCGAAATGGGCCATATTCAAGAGTCGCCAATTATTACCCATTTGTTTGCTGCATGTATTAATGTTTTTCTTGTGATTTTTGTGGGTTTTGTGATGTGTAGTGTGATAATAAGTCAATCTTAGGTTTTCAGAAATGAGTAAAAAGGCGGAGATCCCTATTGGAGCTCGCCAGGCGGCCGTGCACATGATGGAATCCCGAATGCGCGTCACCGACATTGCGAGGGCCTTGAAAATCCGACACCAGTCCATTTCAGCTATCCTGCAACTTTATAAGAAAACTGGAACCGCCGAGAACAGTCCGCGATGTGGTAGGCCTTGTTCCACTACCTTGCGTCAGGATAGACTCATCCTCCGTCGATCTCGTGCTGATCCCAACTTGACTGCTGTGGACATCGCCACCGAATTCCGCGACAGTGACGACCTGAACATCAGCCGAATGACCAACTCTCGTTTTCTCATTGCTGGTGGATTGAATGGGAGACGTCCCGCCAAGAAACCACTCATCGCAGTCAAGAATCGACGCGCCAAAGTCGCGTTCGCGTGCCGTCATCGACACTGGACCGCGGCGGCCTGGAGCAAGGTGCTTTTCACCGACGAGAGCAAGTTCAACTTGTTCGGAAGTGATGGCATCCGATACGTATGACGTCCGTGTGGCCAGAGATTTAACCCCCAGTTCATTCAGCCGACTGTCAAGCACGGAGAATGATCGCTCATGGTTTACGGCGCCTTCTCTTGCAATGGAATCGGCCCAATCATCAAGATTGACGGAATAATGACCGGCCAGAGCTACACGAACATGCTCATCAACGATGTCTTCCCATGGGCAAACCAGAACATCCCACCCGGATGGATCATGCAGCAAGACAACGACCCGAAGCACACCTCCAGAGTAGCGAAGGCGGCCTTCCAGCAGCAACAGGTCACACTTCTAGACTGGCCAAGCCAATCTCTAGATCTCAACCCCATCGAGCACATGTGGGAGGAGCTGGGGAGACGATGTGCCAAGAAAACCTGCCGGAATAAAGCTCAGAATTTCGACCAGCTGTCTGCAGAATGGGCGCGAATTCCGCAGGTCACCGTCGAGAAGCTAGTGGATTCGATGCCGGCCCGTTGTGCAGCTGTTAGTAAGTCTCGTGGTTATCCCACTAAGTATTAGTTATTGTTTTGTCGTTTTCTCGTACTTATTTTCTGTTATCTTTACATTAAATGAATGTGATACACACCTACTTTGTTGGTCAATTTGAATGATCTTTGCGATTAATCTCGGTACCTCATCTGAGTTAAGGTTTCCGATCCATCTGCATGTGGGTCATGTTTACAACTGAATAACACATATCATATCTCTAAATTACCCGATTTGGTCCAGCAGAAAACATATTATGATCGAAAAAGTGTTTCGCCAAATACTTTTGTTCGCTACTGTAAGAGTAAAGAAGTGGGCTTAAAAATGAACTTCACAAAAACAAAATTAATGTACACTACTTTTACAAGAGCTGGAGATTAGCAATTAAGAGATCAAATCTAGAACCAAAGCGTACATTTACCTTGGACAACAAATATCAAGCGAGGTCCACATCAAAGAAAAAATTAACTGTCGCATAAAACTTAGTTAGCGAGCTTATTGAAGAAACTGTATAATTTTCAAGAGCAATGTACCATTACGTCTTAAAAGAAAAGTATTTAATTAATGCATCCTTCCAGTTCTTACTTCTGTATCAGAGATATGGACCTTAACTGAAAAAGATATTTAGAGGCTTGCAAACTGCTGAAAGAAGTATGGAGAGTAACATTCTTGATGTAATCAGGAAAAATACAAAGCGGAACTCGTGGATCAGGAAAATGATAAGAGTGGAAGACATCACGATCAATGAAAGATACCTAAAAATAGGAATGGGCTGGACAGATTGCTAAATGAACTGATCACCGTTGGTCAACTGAAATACTAGAATGGGGCCTAAGGGAGCCTGCCCTGTGGCGCAGTGGTCTAAGCGATGGCTTACGATCGTTCGTTCGAGATGGGTCAGAGTTCGAATTCCGTGAGGCATGGATGATGTGTTTGGCTTACAGCAGTGGTTCTCTCCCTTCCCTGGAACCAGTGATCCTAAATTAAGGACAGGCGATTGCTTATAGCCCACTCAGTTACTCATGACGGTCGTTAAACAGCCAATCAAAAAAAAAAAAAGATCACAAGCACTTGAATGACGAAATGTTTCCGGAGATTTAATCCTAAAATTTGATCGCGCAGAAGGAACGACTGTATTGTAAAGCTAGTGGTTGTGGTATTGAGTGTGCGGGAAACAATGCGGGCTTTGAAGGATAATGTTTCGTAGCATACCTCGGAAAAGACCCAGAAAATGGTCATTTCGAAGAAGGGTGGGAGGAACTCGAAAGCATTTCGGAGCGACATGGAGGCGGCTGGCTCAAGCCAAAACTTTGTGGAAGAGTGTTGGGGAGACTTTTGTCTAGCAGTGGATTGATAACGGTCGATGTTATATACAGTATATACATATACAATCGCATCAGAATAATATGACCACCCCTGGAATCCCAGTGTACTAGCCCAGGGGCGTCACAGAATGCACGTGACAAGGTACACCACACGGAGATATAAGCGGCCGGCCAGTGCAGAAGACCCATAGTGCTTAACGTCAGAACAATGGGCAGATGTAGTGATTTGACGGACGTGCAATAAGAAATGATCATCGGCTACCGCGCCAAGGAAGCGTGCAAGCATCTCAGGGACAGCAGACTTCGTGGGCTGTTCGCGAGGTGCTGTAGTGAGTGTATAAAAAAAAAAACAAAAAAAAAACGACCGTTGGCACACAGAGTACCTCCCGACGTAATAACTGTGGAGCCTCAGAAGCCATCGACCCCAGAGGAGAACGCCGCCTCAATCGACTGGCAAAGGGCAATCAACGCACAACAGTGCACGAATTGACCACGCAAATGAATGATGGGGCACCCAGGCACGTGTCCCCGATATCAGTAGAGCTAACCCCGTTACGCATAGGTCTCCGGAGTCGACGCTGCGTCAAGGCGCGCCCATGTTAACCCAGGTCCATCTCCAACGACGCCAGCAGTTCGCATGGGACTACCGTCATTGGACAGTGGAAGAGTGGTAAACGGTTGCCTTCTCCGACAAATCGAGGTATTTACTCCGCAGAAGTGACGGTCGGTGGCGAATACGGCGTCGGACATACGAGAGCCACCACCCGGGCACGCTTGGCGGTCAAGAACAGGCCGGTGGTGTCAGTGTGCATGTCGGTGGGATGTTTCACTGATATGATCTAGGACCGCTGGTACCGCTGGATGGGTCCCAGAACGCCAATGCCTACCTGTCCATCCTCACTGACCACATGCATTCCTTCATGTTGGACGTTTACCCTGGTGGTGATGGTGTCTCCAACAGCACCATGCGCCCTGCCAAGTTGCCAAGAGGGTGCGTGAGTGGTTCCAGGAACACGACAGCGGTGTCTCCATTCTCCCTGAAACGTCGAAATCGCCCGAACTCAATCCGATAGAACACTTGTGGGACTATTTGGATCAACAGGTTTGACGTGCCGACCCACAATCATGTCATCTCCGGGATCTCCATGATCTGCTGTAGTCTGAATGGGCACGTGTGCCTCGGGCAACCTTCCAGGGCCTCATTGTGTCCATGCCACGCCGTCTCGCCGCCGCTGTTATCCGGAATAAGAGTAGTTATTCCCATTACTAGGTAGGTGGTCATATTATTCTAATGCGACCGTGTATATGTGTGTGTATCTGATTATGTTATTTTGCTTTAAATGTAAGATAACATAGCAACAGAAGTGATACATCTCTCTCTCTCTCTCTCTCTCACACGCACACAGACACACACAAGTTGATAGTTGAAATACCTCACACGCACACATATACAAGTTAATGTACATTATGCAAATTTTTTTTAGGTTAGAGGCTTAACTACCATTATGAGAGTAACTCGATTGGCAATAAGCTGTGTCCTTTCCCTAATTTAGGGCCACTGGTTCCTAGGAAGGTAGAGAGCTAGTGCCGTAGAACAAACACTCCATCCATTTCTCAAGTTGGAGTAGAGCCCGGATCCATATCGGTCCAATAGTCCTGAACCAGTGTCTCGTTCCATTAGGACACCGGGATGTATAAAGGCGACTTTTATATTATAACTATGGAAAGAACACATGTTTAATATTACGCCCATGAAAAAAAAAAGCCGTTTTTCTGAATTATCATGAATCTCCCTCACTAGAATTTTCTAAAGTTATTTTAATTCTTCTTTATTAATGCAGAGGAAGCTCTTTTTGTAGAACGAGTAATTCGAGTTGATATTTCATGTTGTCGTCTTTACGTCAGAATTGAAGGCAATATTATTTATTTAATAAAAAAACGATGATAAAAGGAAATGTTTAGAGCATTTCGGAAAAGTAATTTTGGATCATATCGGGTATTTTATTCTCGAAAGAAATTTTTTGGTCCTGATTTGAGTACTTGAATGACGA
Organism: Macrothele yani; assembly: GCA_039090855.1. Taxonomy (NCBI): domain Eukaryota; kingdom Metazoa; phylum Arthropoda; class Arachnida; order Araneae; family Macrothelidae; genus Macrothele; species Macrothele yani. The sequence goes on from CM077011.1 coordinate 117,696,663, forward strand.
AATGTTTCCGGAGATTTAATCCTAAAATTCGATCGTGCAGAAGGAACGACTGTGTTGTAAAGCTAGTGGTTGTGGTATTGAGTGTGCGGGAAACAATGCGGGCTTTGAAGGATGATGTTTGGTAGCGTAATGTAAAGTTGGAGGGTCCTGCGTGCATATTCTTAGATATCTTGTAGAAATATTTTTATTTTCAATTAGTTCTTCATATTACGTACGGTTTTACGCATGTTTAGCACGTCTCTTGGAAAAATAGGACGTGCTTACGGTATCACTTTTTCCGTCCCTCCGTCTGCGGACATAATATCTCTACATCTGTTTGTGTGTGTGTCCGATTTAAAGAGTTCGTTTTGCATTGGGAAGCCTGAAATGTTAGAAAGATGATCCCTACCTGTTCGTTCTTTTCAGGGCATGACTTTTCCGATAAAGGGAGTAAATGCGTTTGTTATTGAATCCATAATGCATTTTATTTCATATTATTGGTATTAAATATCAGACTTTAAAATTTCTTTTCTTCCTTCGATTTAATTTACGATGAAGAACACTTGGATGCAGGTTCTTTTACAAATAATGCATAGTTTTCCCGCTGAGAGATGCTAATATAAATTGTATTTCCCCCAACATCTGTGCTTCTGAAAGTTCGATTTGAAAACTTCTTTTTCAGTCGGATAGAATTCAAGGTGAAGAATGCTTTGGAAATAATTTCTAATTTTTCGTATATAACCCTTACGTCATGAGGGAAAAGGGGTGGTAGTGAGTAATGCTGTTTCCGATGTATATGTAGCATTATCTACACTCTAAAAAAATTATTGAAAACATTCTTTTCCTGTCATGTCTGATACGACTCACCAAGGAAAACCTTTTGTGGATATTTTTGCTCACAATAATGCACAGCTTTCCCGGGAAATGATGTAGACGTATACCATATTTTTCTCTATATTTCTGCTTATAACATTCAGTTATGAAAAATTGTTACTTTGATGGGCAGCGTATCTACTGAGAAATATTTTATATATGATTTCTAATATTTCGTAATGCACATGTTTTCCACTAGAGGGTGTATAACGAAGTAAATTTCTCCGTCATTTTTGGTCTACGCCGGGATTCGAACCCGAGGCCGCTTATTCCGGAACAAGTCGCTCTACCAACTGAGCTACACAGACGATTATTCTGATTCCTATCTGCCTTTATGTCGTGTGCGTCCTGCTGGCAGATACGTCACAGGTGTAAGTCCATGTTTCTGTTTGCGACATTTCTGCAGCAGTATCTGGGCATCAAAAAGTCAGATTTCGATTTTAGTCAGATCCAGTAAACAACGAACATAAATCTTTATGGATTTCCAGCCCTAAGTAACACAAAATATACCTGATAGCAAGCGAACAAGTGTAATCTATTTTAATTAACATCTCTACTTCTAAACGTACGATGTGAAATATTGTTTTTGCGTCAGATACCAATTACTTTGGAGAACATTTTGCTCGCATTTTTGAGTTTTGTTATAGAGCTCAGTTCTGCTGCTGTAGGATGTTATCTGTGTGTATTTAGGCTTTCTACCGTATTTTTTGTGAGGGTGGGGAGGGGGAAAACGACAACCGTGAGCAACTTGGTGGGTCATAAGCCCACCGATTGAAAAAGTTCGGTTGATTTTTTGCTCGTTAGCGGTTCTATTCACGGTGAAGAACAATGCTCACAAAGTTTATTTTAAATCTTGCATATATTTTTGTTTTCTAAGGAGCATAAGAATGCATTCTCCCTTTCACTGATTTTGTTCGTTTAGAAAAAATCTGTTTTTAATATATTTTTCTTTTCGGGAAAGGTTCGAAAGTCGTGTTCATCATATCGGAGAATTTTGTTTCATCTTTCTTGTTTAGGAGGAAAATGGCATTGGCTTCTGACCATTCGTTAAAGATAATCTCGGATACGGCATGAGTGGTGTGCTTGTGTGATGGCGCTGGATCTGGCCTTTTCTTGCAGCCAGTGGCCGCAAATTAGTGATTAGTGATTGAATATTTCAAACAACACAAACCTCTGTAAATAATTCAGTTACTATGAAAAAATAACGCTCTTTTTACTGGTGATGGCATTCGAATGGAAGTCTCCTCGCTCCGGAGCCAGTTATTCTCCCCACTGAAGTATATCGACTTTGGCTTATCGCTGCAACTTGCCGATTTGACTTGCCCTTGCGTCACCTCAGTGGTATGTCACATATATCCTTGCCCTCCCTCCCTTGAGGAAGGCTGGTCATGAATTCGCAGATTTTGGAACCACTGCAAGCCATGTTTGAAGGAGAGCTCAATGAAGAATACTTTTTTTATTAATTCCAGACGACGTGTGGAAGAAGCATCACACATTGTTCTCGAACTTCATAGCCAGGAGATTCAATTTCTCGTTTGGGCGCCAATGTGAAAATATAGCCCTCGTTGCCGGTGGTGGGATTCGAATCCACGTTTGCTCGCTACGCAGCCAGTTATTCTCCCGACTGAACTACACCGATTTTGTCTTATTGCTGCAACTTGCCGTTTTCTCTTGCACCACATTAGCGATGCCACATAACTAATGATGTTTCACGTTTGCAGTAATCAATGTCACACGGTGAAAAAAATAAGTGATGAAAATTCACCGAAAATTCATAAAAAAAAAAAAAAATGTGCAGGAAAGTTGCTTGTAGGTCTCCGACTTTTAACGAAATTTTCCTTTTAAAAAGTTTCTGCTCCTAATAACGGAAACTTTAGAATTTTTATAGGTTTTCCGTTGTCACGATTTCCAGTTTTCTTTCACAGATGTGAGTTTCGGTGTTTTCCGTATTTATACATGGAAGTACCTTACACCCCTCCCCACCCCTAAATTTTTAAAGCCTAAATGCATCTCGCGTTGCAGGACTTTTCCTGGCACATGAAGTGAAGGAATTCTTCCTGTTGCCCGAGATGTGGATCGAGGCTGCGATGGTTTGCATTCCAGTAAGTAGCGCTACCGATAGATCTAGAACGACATTTATCACCAGATCGCCTTTACGGTAGAAGCGAAGATGACAGAGATCGCTTGAAGATTAAATGTTTTTCGCTGTGAAAGCGAGATAATTAGTTATTTCATTTTTTGCATGAGCTTATAATTTTTTGAATGGGTTTATAATAATTTTATTTTTTCTATAGGAGGGCATATCACAAATTATTATTTTTCCATCATAATTTTTAAGAGCGACAGTATGTTTTGGAACTGGAGATTGTTTTTTAAACTGACAATGACTGACACTTCTCTTTAACAAAAGGTGAAATTTATTACTTCATAGCATTATATCACAAAACCCTAAGTTGAAAAGGTCGTTTGGGGCCAAATTTCACATTTTGTGAAAATGCGTTCATTTCAAACCCCCATTTTTCAGGATTCCAAAACTGTCTTCGTTTCTTGTCTGCGATGAATAGATACAGAGTTATTGCAATCGGAATATCTAAACTCAGGTGTCAAACGAACTGGAAGTGACACTTGAAACACCTTTTTTGCAGGATGAGATTTTCGTCTCGAACTCACGGAAAACCTGATAACTGCAACAGGTACGTAAATAAATTGATGTAACTTGGAATACATCTTTCTTACAATGTTGTGCATGCAATGAACTAAAGGTTTTGCTGTTTGTCAGTTCAAAGTTAGGTTATAGCTTTTTAAATTCAACATAATGAAGGAATTTGTCGAAAATTCACACTAATGCATGTAGGAATGAGTGTATCTCAGCAGTGTTTAGGAACATCACTTACCTTTTAGTTCCCTGCATAGATAATAGACATACGCATATCATCATCATCATCATTGTCAACCATTATCGATCCACTGCTGGACGAAGGTCTCCCCAAGTTTCCTCCACAACGGTCTGTCTTGTGCCAGTCTCCTCCATGTCACTCCCGCATATTTACGAATTTCATCCACCCATCTCCCATGTGGTCTTTTTCTGGGTCTTTTCCTGTCCCTTGGAATCCAATCTAAAATTTCGGCTGTCCATCTATGGTCTGTCCTTCTGGCAGTATGTCCAGCCCATTGCCATTTCAGAGATTTAACTCTGATCATGATGTCTTCCACTCTCGTCATTTTTCGGATCCACGAGTTCCTCTTCTTATCTCTCCTGGTTATACCAAGCATGCACCTCTCCATGCTTCTTTGAGTTGTCTGCAGCCTTTGTATGTCTCTTTTAGTTAAGGTCCACGTCTCTGCACCATACGTAAGCACTGGAAGGATGCATTGATCAAACACTTTTCTTTTAAGACATAATGGCATATTGCTCTTGAAAATTATGCTGTTTCTTCCAAAAGCTCTCCAGGCAAGTTTTGTACGCCGATTAATTTCTTCATCAATGTGACCCTCACTTGATATCTGCTGTCCAAGATAAACATACGTATCTGTTATCTCCAGTTTTTCTCCATCAATCGATAAATCTTCATTTCTTGTAAAAGCATTGAACATCACTTTTGTCTTCTGAAAGTTCATTTTTAATCCCACTTCTTTACTCTTGTCAGCAAGTTCCTGGATCATACTCTGCAGCTCTGATGGGGTAGTTGCAAAAATGACTACGTCATCAGCAAAACGAAGGTGGGTTAGATAATCTCCATTAATCTTTATCCCTTTGTTTTCCCAGTTCAGTGATTGAAAGACATTTTCCAATGTGGCATTAAAGAGCTTCGGAGATATGGTGTCACCTTGTCTCACTCCCTTTCCAATTTTTATGTGTGTTGTATTTTCAAACAGCCGAATCTTTGCATTTGCATTTTCATAGATGTTATTAATAATATTAATGTATGCATCTTCAATACCGCAGGATTTCAGAGCCGTGGTAACTGCTGATGGTTTCACCGAATCAAAGGCTTTTTCATAATCGATAAAAGCCATGCACAATGGAAGTTCATATTCCCTCGCTCTTTCAATTAGTTCTCTCAGTACGTGGATATGATCTATTGTGCTGTAGCCACTCCTGAATCCAGCTTGTTCTCTCGGTTGAGCCATGTCCAGTGTTACCTTCAAGCGGTGTGAAAGAACTTTAGTGAAGATTTTATAAACCACTGATAGGAGGCTGATAGGTCTGTAGTTCCTGAGATCCTCAATGTCACCTTTTTTATGTAGCAGGATCATTGTAGCATTGTTCCAATCCTCAGGAATCTTCCCTTCATTAAGGCATCGAGTGAAAATTTGGGCGAGTACTGTTTCAATTTCTCCACTTGCTTCTTGTATGATGTCTATAGTAATTCCATCTTCTCCTGGAGCTTTCCCCCGCTTCATGTTCTTGATTGCATGAGCAACTTCTGCTGGGAGGACTGGAAGAACTCTGGTACCTTTCATGATGTCTGGAGTACATGTATCATCCCTTTCGTATAATTTGGAGTAGAAATCTTTCACTCTTGTCAAAATTTCGCCTCTATTTCTTGTTATAGAACCATCTTCTTTTCTCAGAGCCATAATCTGTTTTCTTCCCTTACTGAGATGTCCCTTTGCTATCTTAAGGCTTTGGTTGTTTTCAATTGCTTTCCTCACTAGCTCACAGTTGAATTTCCTTACGTCTTCAGTGATACTTTTTCGTGTTGTCTTGCATAGCTCTATATATTCCACTTTGGAAGTCACATCTTCTTTAGTTGTCCTCATCTCTCTTCTTTTTTGCATCAACATTTTGGTTTTTCCTGATAATTTGTTCACATGCAACTTGTTCTTAGACCCAGCTAATTTTGTTGCTGTTTCCATTAGAGCTTTGGTTACTTTTCTGTTAACTTCCGAAATATCCACTTCTTCCGATGTTAGGCCTTCTAAAGCAGAGAATCTGTTCTTCAGTTCCAACTTGAAAGTATTATGGTGTTTTTTAAGGTTGGTTATGTCAATACATTTTGTTTGTCTTATGAGCTTGCCACGTTCCAGTTTAGTGTTGAGGTGCATCTTACATCTCACCAATCTATGGTCACTACCTGTGTTGAACTTGTTCAGCACACTGCAGTCTTCTATGACGAATTTTTTGTTACACATAATAAAATCGATTTCACTTGTCGTCCCAATTGGATGTCTCCATGTCCATTTCCTGTGTGGCTTTTTTCTTGAAAAAGGAGTTCAAGATGAAAAATCCTTCTGCCTCTGCAAACTCAACGAGAGTATTTCCACGCTGGTTTCTGTTGCCGTGACCGAATTTACCTACTGAAGTTTCATTCTGTTGCCGTTGCCCTATTTTTGCATTGAAATCTCCCATAATTATCTTCAAGTGCTGCTTACCTTTATTATTTAGATGACGAATTTCCTCATAAAATTCTTCAATTTCTTCTTCAGGATGACTTGTGGTGGGTGCATAAGTTTGAATAATCTGAGCCTGGTATCTTCTCGATAGTTGGATAACGAGTCGTGCAGCTCTGTCAGAGGAACTTTCAACTTCTACCACTTTATCCTTCAGTTTCTTGTTTATTATAAATCCAACACCACTAGTTCTGCCAGTATCTGTCCCACGATAATAGAAGAGATGTCCACTTTTCAGTTCAATGAGATCTTCTCCTTTTCTCCTTACCTCACTTAGCCCGACAATGTCCCACTTGATCCTTTGTAGTTCCTCTTCCAATTCAAGAAGCCTTGAATCAGAAGATAGGGAGCGTCCGTTATAGGTAGCCAAGGTCAGCATCAAATGGCAGCCTAGTCCGGTCCTCCGGGGATTCTTAGCACCCTCTGCCTTCATGTCGCACTGGCCGCTGCCTTGGCCAGGTACATTCCAGCTGCCGGAGACTGAGGGCCAAGATTTAAGTTGTAGAGTCATTTTGGAGGTGTTTGGCCATAACTCACCACGCTGGCCAAGCGGGTTGGTGAGTGTGGGATAGCATTTCCTCTGATCCCGATGGTATAGTTATACCGCTATTGGCGGTCGTCAGAGCCCCTTTAGTGGGAACAGGATGCACCACGAGAAGGCGGGGTTGACATTTGTCAAGGAGAGGCTGTGATGTTACGCATCACCTGACCTTACATCCCATACGCATATACTGATACAAAAATGCCATCGTACATCTGTAATTTTTTTTATTTAGAGCGTTTCCCGTAAACGACATATTTCCTTAAATTATTTCACAAGTTTCCCAATTTCTTGAAATTTATGTTGATATAATTTTTTTCAACGTTTATGTGTTTTTGTGTGCCAGCCTTCCTAAAAAACAAAAAACAATTACCATTCTTGCATTTTTTTTTAAAAAGTGCCTCCAACGTAGTGGGATACCTTAAATATAAAATCAGGGATTTATACACCCCCTCCCTCCCAACATCCCTCCTACTGTATATAACTTATGACTACAAACTTTTGTTGTTGAGATAAAATAAAAATATCGACATTCACCTCAATCAAAGATTTATTATACTTCGATTATAGTTTCGTAGAGCTTCTGGCTCGGCTTCATCAGGACGAATGGAGCGTAAACATTCAAATCATTGTGACATCATCAGAGTTCTGACGGTCACGGTTTTTGGTGAGTTGTTTCCACGCGCTTGAAAGAAATGGAGTCGACGCCATGTCGTTGACAAGCCGTGAAGAGTTCCCGTATATGTGAAAATCTTCTGATACTTTAAGCTTGATAGTTGAATCAGGTTTATCAATGAGCCTAGCGTTTCCAAACAGAAATTTATGGCTGTTTCCGTGAAAATGCTGGGCTATAGACGACTTCTTCCGTTCACAGTTCCGTACGTAGGTCTTGTGTTCCTTCACACGGAAATTTAAAGCCCTGCGGGTCTGCCCTATATATGAAAGTCAACATTCACAAGGTATCTGATAAATTCCCCAGGAATTTATGTCTTCGACGTAATCTTTTGTTCCGAAAAAAATTATCTTGTTTATGGGTTTAAAATTAACTTTGAAATTAAAATTCTTGAGAATTTTTCAAATTCCGAAGCAAATCTGTGGAGCAAATGGGAAAACTGCCAAATTCTGTCGTCTTGGGTGGTCTACCGGCGTGAGTGAGCAGAAAGGCTTCAGTTTCCTAAATTTGTGGACAGCTTAATCTATAACGGAATGTGTATATCCTCTGTGTAGTGCAATTCGTTAAAGAAAATCAAGCTCTTTTCAGCAAGGAATCCTGAACTTTTGATTGTGGTAAACGTTGATATTTTTATTTTATCCCTGCTACTCCCCCTAAACTTTTTCAGACACTCCCAGAAAAGAAAAATCTCAACACCCATCTATCTGAAGGAGGGTAAGACACACACACACACACACACACACACACACACACACACACACATTTTTACGCTTTCCAACCGTAGGTTGAAGAATCGTATATGCTCCGGCTTTGTCCGTTTGTCCGCACGATAACTCACTTAAAAATTATTCGATTTCGGGGAAATTTTAGTATGTGGTAAGGAACCACCTGGGAACTATTGAAAATTGGCGACATGGGGTCAAAGGTCAGGAAATAGGAATTTGATCGATTCCATTGCCGTTATGCGTCATAACTTTCGTAAAAATGGTTCGATTTTGATGAAATTGTAGTATGTGGTAGGGGACCACCTGGGGACGAAACCTATTTAAAGTGGGCCAAATGGGGTCTAGGGGCAGGGCATAGGAGCGATATCAACTCCATTGCCCTTATGCGTCATAACTTGCTTAAAAATGGTTCGATTTCTATGAAATTTTAGTATGTGGTAGGGACCACCTGGGGACGAAACCTATTGAAAATGGGCGACATGCAATGAAAGATCAGGGCATAGGAGCGGGATCCATTCCGTTGCACTTATGCGTCATAACTTATGTAAAAATGCTTTGATTGCGACAAAACTTTATCATGTAGTTTCGGAGGTATACTGCACCGGTCCTGTTGAATATCATCAAAATGGGGTCAAAGGTCAGGACGCAGGAGCGAGATTTATTCCACAGCCATTATCCTCATAACTTGACTAAAAATGCTTCTATTGCGACAAAACTTTAGTATGTTGTTCCAGAGGTATGCTGAATCGGTTCTGTTGAATATAATCGAAATGGGGTACAAGAGCGAGATTTATTCTACAGCCATTATCTTCATAACTTGAGTAATAAGTTGAGCAATGATTTCTGGTATGTTGGAAAGTGTATCATAATCAATGCATTGAATGATTTTACTAACTTGTTAATTTATAAGTATTAGTCTTTTCAATATGCAGTTGCATGAATTCTTCAGCTTTACCTTGAAGTATCTTTTATCATAATGAACTAATTTTATTTTGTTTGAAGTTCATGTATACAGCAGTCCAATGCTTGTGTTTCAGTTTTCATTGTTTAAAATATGTGTTCAAAGTCAGTCACGTGAAAAACAAAAGGCAGGTACGTATCGCCCATTTTAGCCTTTTACAGATTTTGCAGATATCAAAATCTACTGCTTCAACAACCCATTTTAATGCTTCTTTGCTTTATAGTCATATTTAAGAAAGCATTTACGCATGAAAAATGAAAAAAGTACGAAAACAAAATAATTTTTATAATTTATGACTACAGATTTATGGTGATGAGATAGAATGAAAATACCAAAGTTCACCACAATAAAAGGTTTTGGAAAAAAAAAAAATCCCAGTTTTAACCATTCGTAATTATAAAATATATTGAACAGTTCTCTAGTTTTTGAAGATTTTCACCTGTATAATCCTTCATTTAAAGCGTAAATATTTCAATATTTCAATATAAAAAAATGTTACCTTTCAAAAATCTGCTTTCATCCAACATTTCACCAAATGTTTTCAACAAACCCAAACTTTTCAGCGGCTCCCCAAATTGAAATTCCTTGATAAATCCCTATATAAAATTTACGTTTGATAGTTAAAATACAGCTTGTGTGTTAACCCTTTAACCTGCTGGAACGGATTAACTCTGGGTTAGCGAAATAAGCTACAATTGGCTCCAACGAATGCATTCAGTGTCTAAAAACTGGACCAAACGCCCCTGGAACGAGTGAACCTGCTCATCAGAAAGGGTTGCTTAGCTCTGTTATCGAAAGTTGCTATTTAGGAGGATGACTGACATTAATAGTTTCTGACTAATTACTTGCTGAAACGGCAAGACATTAGAGACATGTGTTCCCTCTTTTAGTAACGTCAGTTGAAAGCCAAGCTTTCAACTGATTTCAAACGCTGTTGTGTGTCACGTCAAACACGACTCCGAAGCACCGGTCCATGTAATCTCTGAGTGACGTCGCAAGAACATATGAAACGGGAGAGAACATATTTGAATTACTTGTTTCTTCCCAGTGGCATGATGTTCATGTCAAGGAGACTAGCTCTTCCTTATCACGTCTTAGCAAATAAAGAACTGGAAGGGACCGCTTCTTGCCAGTGACAGGTTTGTGGTAGTTACTGCTGAGATGAGAGGAAGAAATAATTTGTTCTTCCTCAACTTCTTTAAAACGCGACTGCTGTGTGAACAATTCTCTTTTGGTGATCATTTGGTGGAAGTAAATCGGCCGCTTAAAGGGTTAAGGGGTTCACAAACTGGTACATAGACGTCATGCAATTATCTGTACGGCAATTCCAGTACGTGGTTTCTTAAGGATTTCTGTCAATGCACACATTATACGCAAGCGCACCAACTAGGAGGGGCGGGGAGAATATCCGTTGCCACAGTAACCTTTATATCATGCGATATACCAAATACGTGTTCTCGCTACAAAACCTTACAATCAGGTCCGTCAACAGACCACTGAAATTTAGTAGTTAATCAGATCTCATATATTTCTGCGAACCTCTCTTATTACCTGCAATTTTCCGTTATGAATTGGGTTGATGCATAAGTCATGCCGTTTTATTTCACGAGTGTTTCCCAGGTCAGTAGTGAAGGTGCAAATGACCAGTTGTATATCAAAATGTAACCAGTAATATCATGTATCTAAATCATATTGTATTGTGTAATTGTGGCTAATGGTTTTCAGGTCCGGAAGTATGGATTGTCAAGTAGAGAAGAATGAACATTTCCGACATCTGCTCCTCTACGAGTTTAACAAGGGATCCTCAGCCGCCGAGGCTACTCGAATAATTTGTGCTATGTATGGGAAGGATGCTATCGCTCCGAGGACAGCCCGCAAATGGTTTGAGCGGTTCCGAGGTGGCAATTTTGACCTCAAGGACTCTCCACGCTCAGGTTGTCCATCTCACTTTGACGAGGATTATTTGAACCATCTCATCCACTTGGATCCGCGTCACAACACACGCAAATTAGCCACTGAGATAGATTGTGATCAGGCAACCGTAGTGCGACACCGGGAACGTGTGGGAAAGGTCCACAAATTGGGGTCTTGGGTGCCTCACACTCTCACCGGGGACAACAAGAATCAGCGTGTTGACATATGTGGTTCCTTGCTCGCCCGTTATCGCGAATGTTCTCAGCAACAGAAACCCTTTCTGTCACGTATTGTTACTGAACATGAAAGATGGTGCCTGTACGTGAATTTCAGGCATCGGAGGGAATGGTTAAGCCCAAACAAGACGCCCACACCACGTCCAAAACATGACCTTCATCCTGCGAAGATCATGTTGCGTGTCTGGTGGGACATGGAAGGCATTATTCACTGGGAAATGCTGCCGAGGAATCGGACCATCAACTCTGCACTCTATTTTGAGCAACTGTGCCGGGTGGAGGATGCAGTTCAGAAGAAATGGCCACATCGGCGCCATGGTGTCCTTCTCCAACATGATAACCCACGCCCTCACAGTGAAAAAAATACCAAAATGGTCATTCAGAACATGAAATGGGAAATCCTTCCACATCCGGCCTATTCTTCAGATGTCGCCCCTTCAGACTATCACCTTTTCCGATCTATGGCGAATGCACTCCGTGGCAGAACGTTCAACAATGATGTTGATCTCCAGAATTTCCTTGATGATTTCTTCGCAGTAAAACTTGCACGTTTTCCCAAGAATGGCATTGCAGACCTATCCAGACGTTGAGACACCATCGTACATAATGGAGGGTAATAAATACATTCTTGTAATGTGGTGAAAAAAAAACGGCATTAATTTATGCAACAACCCAAAGGATGTGGCAAAAGGGAAAATAGAAATTTTCCGGAAGAGTTCCCTAAAAATTCGGAACTTTTCCTAACATCTCTTAAATAAATTTTCCTTTCGCTATTAACCGCAGAGATGAACAGAGATGATTTCACGTATGCAAAATTCGTGAAATTCAGGTTTTTCCTTTCATTTCTTGGAAAAGGTTGAAGCATAAATATCTTTCATTAATTCACGAAAGGGATCACGGGAAATGGCTTGCGAATTTCAAGAAATAATTTACAGTGCAGATGGCGTAACAAGTAACCCACCGGAACTCCAGCAACTGATATCTGATCGTTGCCTCGTCATAATTGTACTGTCAAAGAGTGACACAATATTACCAAGGTCTCTCCAAAATGCATTCATTACTGCGCAGTTCGCGGGTTTAGAAGTTTTCCTCTCCATGCCCTGCTCGGTATGATTTAATAAATTTCTTTTCAATAAAAATAAAGCCAAAGACATAAAAAAACACTTGCGCTTTTCTTTTTTTCATATCACGTATGTTTCTCACGAAAGTACTAAAGAATACTAAAACGAAAACTTTTCGAAACAAGAAACAGGGTTTGGTGTCACAAAGTGCACTAATCTCGTGAGATTACACACTGAAACGGGCATCTCGAAGTGATGATCGAACCGTATATCATTCTTGGCCTCAGGGAATCCAATTGGAGCGTCATTTTGGTGGAGAAAATCTTACGCAAGGTTGTTCTCAGCGGCAGATACAAGTACCAGCGCAATGGAGGATATATATATATATATATATATATATATATATATATATAACCCTTCTTAAAGAACGATTTCTGCTCTTTCTTCCTGTCTCATTTCTTCCTTCCACATGGACAACAATAAAAGTGCATCTGCTAACTCGCAGCAGTCCCTCTCTTCGCTGCGATGACGTCGGAAATGTTTTGCGCCAATAAACTGTCACCAAGACTCTTTATCGGTTCCATTTTCATAACGACATTTTCATCAAAGAGGTTCTGCCGCTTACGCTGGAAAACAAGGTACACATCAACAAGAAAAACAAATCCACTCACTCCTCGCCCACCGAGATCATTATTTATCACGTCACTGAGATTTCGTGAAGACTTCAAGTATTTCGGTTTTACAAGAATGTTATTTAGGAACGTAAGAAAAATATGATTAAAGATTATTTGCGGCTGTCATCAGCTTCATTTGTGGGGTCGCGCAAAAATGATTTATTTGAGATCTTCTAGTGTGGTATTTCCATTACACTTTTTGTAGCAGCAAAACATATTCCTGAAGTCAAGAAACATATGGGGTAAGAGTAAAAGCTCTCGCCACGTTAAAAACAAAGATATTTTGCTTACTTTAACAATATTTTATTTCAGTTTATTACATAGAATTAATTATTAGCGATGGCCCGTTCTTATCGTTTGGTTAGCTGTTTAACTTCCGTGTCTGAGAAAGCAGCGTCCTTGACGTCAATGCTTGAACAGCTCGTTTCAACCTGTTGTATATACCTTTTGTGATTTTCTTTGTTGGTGGGGTTTGAGTTGCGATCACCCACTCTTACATATTATATTTTGGGTTCATGGTGGGAGATAAATAATTTAACACTTCTTTTTACGTCAGATACTTCGTCAGAATATTTTAACCTTAATTTTGATCTAAAGAATATTCGAAAAATGAAAAATTGCTGCCAGAATGAAGGTAAGGCCTGGACAAACTTATTTATTCAGATTCTCCTCTTCAGATGCATGGTGAAGGATTCACGTTGTCGTTGAACAGCGCAGACACAATTAATTAACAAAGTTTATTACCTGTTACCAAAGCCTAAAGATAGCAAAGGGACATCTCAGTAAGGGAAGAAAACAGATTATGGCACTGAGAAAAGAAGATGGTTCTGTAACAAGAAATAGAGGCGAAATTTTGACAAGAGTGAAAGATTTCTACTCCAAATTATATGAAAGGGATGATACATGTACTCCAGACATCATGAAAGGTATCAGTACCAGAGTTCTTCCAGTCCTTCCAGCAGAAGTTGCACATGCAAATCAAGAACATGAAGCGGGGAAAAGCTCCAGGAGAAGATGGAATTACTGTAGACATCATACAAGAAGCAAGTGGAGAAATCGAAACAGTACTCGCCCAAATTTTCACTCAATGCCTTAATGAAGGGAAGATTCCTGAGGATTGGAACAACGCTACAATGATCCTTCTGCATAAAAAAGGTGACATTGAGGATCTCAGGAACTACAGACCTATCAGCTTCCTATCAGTGGTTTATAAAATCTTCACTAAAGTTCTTTCACACCGCTTGAAGGTAACACTGGACATGGCTCAACCGAGAGAACGAACTGGATTCAGGAATGGCTACAGCACAATAGATCATATCCACGTACTGAGAGAACTAATTGAAAGAGCGAGGGAATATGAACTTCCATTATGCATGGCTTTTATCGATTATCAAAAAGCCTTTGATTCGGTGAAACCATCAGCAGTTGCAATGGCTCTGAAATCCTGCGGTATTGAAAATGCATACATTAATATTATTAGTAACATCTATGAAAATGCAAGTGCAAAGATTCGGCTGTTTGAAAATACAACACACATAAAAATTGGAAAAGGAGTGAGACAAGGTGACACCATATCTCCGAAGCTCTTTAATGCCACATTGGAAAATGTCTTTCAATCACTGAACTGGGAAAACAAAGGGATAAAGATTAATGGAGATTATCTAACCCACCTTCGTTTTGCTGATGACATAGTCATTTTTGCAACTACCCCATCAGAGCTACAGAGTATGATTCAGGAACTTGCTGACAAGAGTAAAAAAGTGGGATTAAAAATGAACTTTCAGGAGACAAAAGTGATGTTCAATGCTTTTACAAGAAATGAAGATTTATCGATTGATGGAGAAAAGCTGGATATAACAGACACGTACGTTTATCTTGGACAGCAGATATCAAGTGAGGGTCACATTGGTGAAGAAATTAATCGGCGTACAAAACTTGCCTGGAGAGCTTTTGGAAGAAACAGCATAATTTTCAAGAGCAATATGCCATTATGTCTTAAAAGAAAAGTGTTTGATCAATGCATCCTTCCAGTGCTTACGTATGGTGCAGAGACGTGGACCTTAGGTAAAAGAGACATACAAAGGGTGCAGACAACTCAAAGAAGCATGGAGAGGTGCATGCTTGGTGTAACCAGGAGAGATAAGAAGAGGAACACGTGGATCCGAAAAATGACAAGAGTGAAAGACATCATGATCAGAGTTAAATCCCTGAAATGGCAATGGGCTGGACATACTGCCAGAAGAACAGACCATCGATGGACAGCCGAAATTTTAGATTAGATTCCAAGGGACAGGAAAAGACCCAGAAGAAGACCACATGGAAGATGGGTGGATGAAATTCGAAAGTATGCAGGAGTGACATGGAGGAGACTGGCACAAGACAGACCGTTGTGGAGGAAACTTGGGGAGACCTTTGTCCAGCAGTGGATTGATAATGGTTGACAATGATGACGATGATGATGATGATTACCTGTTACAGGATCTGATTGATGCTGGATTCTGAATTATTCTGATGTCGTGTCGCTGGTGCACACACTGCTATCGGGCTCCAATGCCTTATGGTGTGTGCACTGGCGATAACTATTAGCATTAAGGGTATTCACTCGAATTTCAAAAACTATGTTTTCCCAGTATTAGAGAAAACACAGGCTCGCTATTCGAGGATGGGCGTTGTGTTTCACCCAGCCGACGTTCCGTGTATCGGGGTCCGCTGAGTGCCGCAATGTGGAAAAGTAACCGTCTAGTTAATTTTTCTTGCGAATATTTCGTTATCTTACAAATTTTGAATTTTTACTAGCACTGATCTGAAAGTTCCTCAGTATTGAACTTGAGGACTTTTCTGAACATTCATTCCAAATCATTTACTCACACATCCAACTTTCAACCGTGATTAACAGTTTTACTTTACAAAATTGTACACTCAAATGAAATTTAGCCGACTCATAATAACGTGAAAATAAAATATGTTTATTTTGCCTGATGAAGGCTTGAAATTTAGAAAAATACACTCAGTCATATGAATATGCTTGAAGACCCTTTTATCAAAATTATTTATTTAAAGGTTAACTTTAATTTCTTATTTTAATTTAATATAAATCTGAAATATTTCGAAACATAATTTACTTAAAATAATTCCTATCCTACACAATTTCCTGCTCTGATCAATGTATTTACTTTACTCAACCATTTCATTTCTTCTATTTCTGCCCCACTTTTCTCAGCATTAATTTAGAGCTGGTTTATTTTCAACCCTGACTTAGGTTCTGCTATGCTCTTCTTTAATTTTCGGTTCAACATACGAAATATATAAAAAGAAAGGAAACCGTTAAGGACAGAAATGTCCTACCTTCTATCCCACGATAAGGGCTGGCATTCCATTTTCCTCCCGAAGTTTCCATGTAGATTCCTTTCCTGGATGCAACACATTTGTTTAGTGAACTGCACTCGTCTCTTCAATAATCTCAAAGTCCCACTTCTAACTTTTCACTACGGCAGAAATCTTTCTAATTAGGGCACATGCTCTCGGTCCTCAGGGATACTAGGCTAAATCATCAGCGAGAGCGAGGCGGTGATACAGCCTTCTCGTATCATTTCGATTTCCTCAATGCTCCGATCCTCGTATCGGTAGTTCTTCCTCAACTTTTTTCACCATCCTATCTTTTATTTTTTGTCGCTCCTCTTCCAGTCCTACGAAAAATTGTTCTTCCCGGATCCTCCCACCAATTTACAGATTTGTCAAACAATTATCTTTTCCCGATCTGATTTGCTATGGGTTTCCCGCCAATACTCTGACTTGCCATCCTTCGCCCCGTCCAAAATCTGCGTCCTCCCCTGAATTCTAGGAAATTCCGTGCCCGTGGATCTTGTGGGTCATAAATTCTCCGACCATAAAACTGCTATGGTTTTCCTATGCCTGGCGCCATGCTATTCTTTCTACCAGACTTGGTGCAGCAATTCTCGATACGACCAGTGCCGAGCTCCTTTAAAATGTCTACCCGCCATACTCTTGTAGAATTACTTCACCTTACCCAACATTGCTGGCTCGTAGCAGATAGGGAAGGAATGCCCTGCGGTCCCACGCCACAGCAAGCGGCCGACTGGAAGCCCTTCGACTCGGAGAGGGGGAGGGGGAAGAGCGGTACTTTCCCGACCTTCCTAGGCGCGAATCCACGGAAGAAAATCTAAGCGGAAATTAAATCGCGAAATGCAGAGCACCTGAGGAGCGAGAAGTTTATAAAATCCTAATTTTATTAATTCTTACACCAGCTCCCCAAAATCTCTCCCATTCATTTGATTAATTTTTCAAATCCCATTTCTTTTTCGCTTCTCCGATTAATTCTCAACTTCCAAAACAGGGAAAAGGTGCACGCTCGCTCACGAGTGCTGCAACAACACGACAATTGTCCCCTTACATTTAGAATTCTGGTATGACTTTTTTTTCAGTATAATAAGGTACACCAATATTTTTTTTCGGGGGGGGGGGGGCTGAAAATGAAAGTTTTTGAAATCCATCAGGACAAAATGAAAGTTAATGAAAAACAGAAGAAAAAATTAAAGCATCATTTTCTATTGTAAGTTGATGAATTTCTATTAAATTAATGCATTTTGTCTAATGTAAGACGCATTTAACATTTGGGAGGGCAAGCCCCCCTTGGCCCCCTTATAAATACGGCCCTGGTACACACCAAGTTCGTTTACAGCGTCAACAGCACAGTCACTCCATTTGTTAGACGATACAACTACAGGTAGTGAAACTGGATTTGTGATGGTACTCGTCAGCTTTCTACTTTCAGATGTACTAGACCGCAGCCTGAACCAATAATAATTAGCGAAGTTAAATACTAACTGCAGTTTGTATGTATCTACCTAAGCTAATCAGCAGCAGTAGAGAGCAAGATAAAGGTCCCCGATTCTATCTTCTGGTGACCCGACCTCTGCTCTGACTATACGATAGACGAGAATTATCCACCAAAAATCTCGTCTTCCCGCGCCCTCGTAACTTTCTTCGTGCCTGGACTTTGCACAGCCAATCAGAAGCTTGCATTCTACACACCTCATTCTGGGTCCCACTCTTTCTCTCTCTCTCTCTCTCTCTCGCTCTCACTGCTTCCTATTGTCCTCCCACATCATTACGCCACTTACCATGCCCTTACTGTTGTTAGAGACTCTGTGGATTCCACATTCCATTGTGACCTTGTCACAAAATAGCAGTCTCTGTTTCTCTCAGTGATGATGATGTCCTACTATATACTCAACAATGATATCCTACTATCCATTTTCCAGTTTCCGATTTTACCAGCAATGATCGGAACAAGTGAAAATACGTCGGTGCTAAGTCCGGTGAATACGGTGGCAAATATAATTTGGTATGCAGCCAAATTATTGCAATTTGTGCTGTGCTGCGATAGCAAATTGTTGTGTAGCCAGTAGCGTAACTAGGAATGTTGGGGACATGCTGCAGAATCATGCAGTGTATCTCTCTGTTTCGTAGAAATTCCGTATAGTTATGTTTGGTACGCCTACGGCGAATTTCCGCGAATTTCGTTTCACATACGGCATTTTCTTACATACTACACCGGTAGCTCATTATGCAATCGGAAACATAATGCACGATATAAGGTTGTCTACTTACACCAATATTCGGATCAACACGAGGATCTCCTTGTTTTCTGTAGCGCAAAGACGTCGATCATCTGGAAGACGTCGCATTTCCACTCACGTTCGTTCTCAAATGATAATAAATACGTCGATTGTCTGCGAGACGTCGCATTTCCGCTCACGTTCATTCTCAAGTGATAATAAAGATATGCCACTGAGACGTTCCCCATTGTTTTTCGTAAGTACGTTTTAATGAGTTTCAGTTTTGAGAAAGAGCGTTCAGCTAGCGTCACAGACACAAGAATCATCAAAACCAAAAGGTACGCGAAGCACACTTCGGATGACTGCTGTTGTTCCGGCTTTTTTAAAGTTTTCGCCAAGCCATTCGCCAAATTCATTTTTTTCGCCAAATGTACTCTGAAGTCGCCACCCCCCCTCCCGCTCTCCATTGGACTTATAAAAACCATAAAATCAAAGTGTTATAATAGTACAAAAACAATAGGTCATAGATTCTTTACAATTAAGCAGCAAAATATTGTGTTACGGATCCCAAATCCTAATACCGGGTGCGCCATATGAAAGAGGCCCCGCGGCCAGACGTTTTTAGGCGAGTTAAAGTTGTTTGGCGGGTTTCCAGTTAAAGCCGCTTTGTTCCACGTCTAACTGGTTTCTGCGTGTTCAACTGCAAAGGAATTCTCCGGAGTGGTTAGTCCCAGCCAGAGCAGTGTAGGTACGCGGTCATAAGTGTAAGTAAAGAGAGAACAAAAGGCAACGGAAATGGTTTTAAGTACGGAACAGAGGATTTTTTATTGTGGAACAGTATTTCAGAAATAACTCCTACAAGGTTTTAAATGAGTTCTTTACAGAAAAATGTCCACATTGTGCAGCACCAGCGAAATCAGTGGTACAGAAGTTAGTACGGAAATTTCGTGAAAGCAGCACGGTGTGCAACAGGAAAAGAAACAAACCCAAGACAGTTCGTACTGAAGACAATATCAAGGATGTGTACACAATGATGTTACAAAGCACTCGGAACTCGATTCGCCGATTATCGTCTGCAACGGCAATATCTGCCACGTCATGCCGAAGCAGGCGGATTTGCAATTTTGGACGTACAAAGTTATGGCGCTCCAAGAACTTAAAACTCCTGATTATGCAAAACGGATGCAATATTGTAAGTGGTTTGAGGAGACCATTGTCAGCGGTGAAATTGACCCAACACTTTATTACATGACAGATGAAGCATGGTTTCATCTGTCCGGGTATGTCAATGCGCAAAACAGCAGGATTTGGACCTACACGAATCCCAGACGGACAATGGAGACTCTTCTGTACGACCAAAAGATAGGCGTTTGCTATGCTGTGTCTGCAAAGAGGATAGTCAGCCCATTCCTTTTCACTAACACCATCAACTCGGAGCGCTATGTTCAGCAACTGTTCAACCCATTTGTTGCCGCACTTAGAGAAGAAGAGCGAACATATGCTTTCTTTCAGCAGAATGGTGCAATGGTGCACACTGCACGGAACAGTTTACGTGCTGTGCATGAAGGGTTTGGGCAGGACAGAACTGTATCGAAGGGACTATGGCCACTCAGATCCCCCGATCTCTCCGCCTGTGACTTTTATCTGTGGGGATCATTGAAAGGGAAAGTGTACGCAACTAATCCGCACACCCTTAATAAATTAAAAGTGAGCATTACGGATGCAATACCCCAGATCACTGCCGACGAGTTGTGGCGAGTTACGAACAACGTGTTCCGTCGTGTGCAGCTGTGTCGTGATGTCGGAGGACATCACTATCAGCAATTGTTGTAAACGCAGGTAAATTACTCCTGTTTTCTGTCATTTCAACTATTCTTTACCACGGATAGTAATATCGGCTGACTGTTGTCGTTCATTATACTCGGGCCTCTTTTATATGGCACACCCTGTAGAAAGAAGTATAGACATTTATTTTCAATTTTAAATTTATTACTACCTATCTCACATCTAAACAAAGAAGTATTAACAGGAACAATTTCAAATTACTTGAAAAATTGGGTATTACATTTATTCTGTGGCTCGATTCTAAAAGGGCCAGTGTGTAACAAAAATACAGTTGTTCAAAAATTTCACCTCATTACTTACAGAACTTTCATCCAATAACTATTTTCTTATACACTGAAGAGCAATTGAAATAGAGACAGCTGAATTATTCCTGTAAACGTAAACGACATGACGTATGCAGCGACCCGACAATATAAGGAGTGATGCGACAGGAGTCAGTAAGAGTCGGACGTAGTGAGGGTAAGACGAAGGATCTAAGCGCATTTGATCGTGGGCAAATTGTCCGGGCCCGACGAATGGGTCACTCCATCTCGGAAGTCGTGCAGGCACTGGGATTTTCACGAGCCACTGTGACACGGATGCACCGTGTGTACGTCGAATCCGGTAAAACCATCCCTGCAAGGGCCAACTGCCGTGGACAACAGCGTGTGGATGAGCGGGGTCATCGTCGGCTAGCTCACATTGTAACAGAGAATAGACGGGCCTCCCAGTGCAAGATATCACTCGGCAATTTAACGCTGGTGCACAATACCGTGTAAGCAGCCACACCATCCAGAACCATCTCCTCGCTATGGGGTACAGAAGCTATCGTCCCGCGAGGGTACCGCTGCTGACCGCACATCACAGGGTGCAAAGATTAGCATGGGCGCGAGAACATCACCACTGGACCCTAGACATGTGGGAAAATGTTACCTGGAGTGATGTGTCGAAATTCTTGTTGGTACATGCGGATGGCAAGATACGAGTACGGCGCAAACCTCGTGAAGCGATGGATTCTTCTTGCCAGCAGGGTACTCTTCAAGCTGGTGGGTGTGGCATTCTCGTCTGGGGACTGTTTACGTGGACTGAAATGGGACCCCTTGTACGTGTGATATCGTCCCTCACAGGTCAACGTTACCGGGATATCTTGAACGACCATTTGCTCCCGTTTGTGCGTCTTCAACATCCCACTGTGGACCTCATCCTGCAACGAGACAATGCAGCTCCCGAATTGTCTCCGAATGGTTGGATGAACACTCCACCGACGTGACCTCGCTTCCTTGGCCAGCTAGGTCACCTGACCTCAATCCCATCGAGCACATCTGTGATGCCATCGAGAGAGATGACCTTCCTCCATCAAATCTTCGTGAACTGTTGGAGCTTGTTAAGGGGTCGTGGATCCGTATGGCTTCCCAACGCTTCCGGTGTCTTGTCGAGTCCATGCCGAGACGAATCGCCGCCGTCATCAGGGCGAAAGGTGGTGCTACGCGTTACTAGACAGGTATCTCTAATTCAATTGCTCTTCAGTGTAAGTCATGCAATATTGGTCGATCGTTCATATCAAAATATAAGAAATCTACAAAAAAGATCGCATTTAAAATATTCTATATTAATTTTTAAAATATCCTTGGCATTACAGAAGCGAAATTTGACATAAATCATTAAAAAAGGTAATCGTCAATATTTTCGCAAAAACGTTTTACCCATCGCCAAAAAGGATTTTTTTTTCACAAATTGCGATGAATGCCATCGGCAGTGCGACCCCTGATTAAATAAACTGCACAACGGTATATGGTTTTGAGTATTGTTAAGAGCAACTACACTGTAAAAAAATTCCGTGAATAGCCAGTGTTTCACCCGGATTAAGACGGTTTACAGATGGTAAGCAAGCCACCTGGCGGTCAAATTTTGGGTAGATAAACTATAAGTTCACGGTGTTTAAACTGTTTGAACAGTTACTGTATTTTAACCTTGACAAGCTGGCAACGTTCTTCTTAAAGTGGTTATATAGCTGTTTTTTCATGTGCAGTCAGTCGACTGGCAACACCTCTGTGGGCAACACGTTTTTATTTCTCGGCCAGTAGACATATTATTTATTCCCGGTCATTAGACATGTTAATGAACATTACGGCATTAGACGTTTCTATTTTTCATTAGACATGTTAATGAACATACCATGTATTATAATTTATTTGTCATCAGACATGCTAATGGACATTATTGTCATTAGACTTTTATATTTCCCGGTCATTAGACATATTGACCGAATGTCGAGTATAATTTGCTGTCTGAAGCACGATAGTTAAAATCTTTAATGATTAAAATATTTACAAGTTAAAAAATACAAACACGAGATCTTTCACAAGGGCGACACTTGCATCATCAGGTGAAGACTACATTTAAACATACTCAGTTCGAAGTTATAAAGTGTCAGTGTCTTGACGTCATGATGTACAACGATCTTCATTAGTTGATGACGATTGGTCACTTCTATCTAGCTTCTGATGCTTCGTAGTTCCGTCTTTGAAAGGTTGTATTAGATTAAGTTACCTGATTGTGTAGTGCGGGTTTTTAAATCCCGAATTTTTTCTTTAAGATAAACTGTATTAAACAGTTGTTTCCGAACATATGGCAAAGTAGTGGTAATGTCATCGTGACAGCACCGACCACGACAGTGATGGATGAACAATGCTTCCGCAAACAATGTAGATCGTTTTTCTTTATAGCATAGAAGAATATATGCATCATTCCATGAAGGTGTATGGGCTCCTTCCTGGACTGTGCGGGCCAAAGCAGTGTTAGAGACACCTGTTCGGGTTGAATAACGGTGTTCGGCTGTACGAATTCCTATAGGCTCCGTAGGGTCGAGCCTATATACCAGCTATCGTTGAACTCCGAACTCAGACTCTTTAATGGTATGCAAAACACACCATACGCTTTGTTCACAGGCTTGACGTCCCGATCTCTGCGCATCAACTGGAAAATATTACCGGAGGACTCGACCAAAGGAAATGCCGTGTTTCTCGTGCTTCAGACAGCAAATTATACTCGACCTTCAGTTATTCTCAGCACGAAGACATTTATCTCTTACATTAGACATGTTAATGAACAATACGGTATGGTACTGTAAAATTACGGTTTATTGACTGGCCACTGAGCTGCCGGTGTATCTACCATAATTTGACATTGCAATTTTTTACAGTGTAGACACTGAAAGACATACGGTTACATGCATATTTATTATCAACAGGGCAGACTGTAGCCCCCTATATATTTAGTCGCCTACAACTGATGGTGGTACACTATGACCATTTTTGTGGTAGGTTGTACTAAAAGACTGTAATACATCAGCTGCACTACTTTCGGAGAAAAGATGCATCAGTGTGTCGCCCAAACAAAGCTCAAAATCATGGTGCAACTTTGCACCACGTTTTGGTGCTATATTACACCATGTTATGGTACAAACTTACACCATGCTGTTTGTTGGGTTACGTTTGCCCCACACACTGATATATCTTTTCTCAGAAAGTGGTACAGCCGGTATACTAACAATTTTTAGTCTCACTTGCCAGAAAATGTTTAACTGTACATGAGAATGATCATAGGTCAGTGGCGTATCTTGGGTCCGAGACTTGGTTATCTCACCCACCCGCCCATGCGCCCACAGTACTGTTTTTTTTTTAAATTGCAAATTCCATTTTTTAATTGTTAAGTAATAGAAGTAACATTTTTTTTCTAAATTTTATGTACATGCTATTGCTAACATGATACCAAAAAATCATGAGGATTAGGATTTTAACACTTATTTTTACATGAACTCCATTCTTCTTTCCTTTTTGTGCGAACTTGAGTGTTACGTTTTCACAAAAATATTTCTTCCGAGTACTTTTTCATATTTAAAAATAATGTTTTTCTCTATTGACAAACCAGCCAAGTGGCTCGAACGTGCATGTCCTTGTGTGGCTGTAAGATATATCTTGATTCTTTTTAATACGGAAAAACTTCTTTCGGCAGTTGCAGTTGTTGATGGATAGTTTAATATTAGATCTGCTAATTTGTACACCTCATTAAACTCTATGTCCGATTATTCAACTTTATGACACAAGTAATGTCTCTTACTGATTTGTTTTATATTAATCAAGGGAATAAAACACCTTCAATTCATTGTTTAATCGAGTTGTATCAAAATTTGAAGCACAGCGTTCTTTAAGTTCTGATAATAGATGTTCAGGGAAGCTTTCAGAAAATTTATCAAAACAGTTTGAATCCAACAAAGCCACGAATTTAAGATATAATATCGCTGATTTTAATTCATTGACACTTCACACAAACTGAAGCAACTCTCGCGAAACACGCAGTGTTAAAGGCGGAAGCATGGAGGGACTGAGGTAGTCCGAAGTCTTCTTTCTTCTGAGCCAACCGTTTCGCAAAGCAATGGTCCACTCACCTCCATACGCTCTTTCATGTTGTCATGGAAACGCTAGCATGCGATCGTATCGAAGTTCTTCGCATTAGAATAGCGAAGACTCTCGAAGACCTGCTTGCGTTGCAGTTTGTCATCGCTCGCACAACTGATTCTCATAATCGAAAGAAGCGAATTCGCTCGTGGTTTTTTCGCACCGAATGTATCGACATATGTATCTTAACACCGTTGATAATTGACTTTTATTTGTGCATTCTCTGGGCTTCGCAGCTAGCCTCGAACATACGTCACTGTTATAGGCATAGCGTTGGGAGAGCACAGGGGGCAAGTGCCCCCCCCCCCCCAAACTGAAAAAGTCGAAAAAATAATAACTGCTCGTTCGCCTTTTAAATATTAAAAAGTGTGACATACAGCCAAGGAAACCACGCTACGCAATAGCGAACATTGTTATAACTGCTTTCCAGTAGTCGTTTCATGCACAATAGCATGCAGTCATCTGATGATGGTTTTTTTATCTTCAGATAACTGCATGAGGTGTTTTGAAAGCATGTGTTTTTTCATCCTCGTCAGGCTGAATCTACGGAAGCCTCCTCGCACACCTCACAATTTTGATTATATTAGGCATGTAAAAAACAAACCTAATTTATGGCTCTAATTGCAATTGAACAGAAGCATTTTCGGAATCCGCAGAGCCCCCTTCCCAAGATAAAAAATAAGATTCATTTATTTGTGCCACCACCACCCTCCCCTAATGTTTTTTTTTTTTTTTTTTTTTTTTGGTAACGCTACACCTATGTGAATGATTCACGGGACAGAACGTGAGAACAAAAAATCGTCACCGACAGTCTGCAAGTGTAAAGAGGACATCTAGTAATTTTGCTCCCTACACTTCCAATGGAAAAAATTCCACCCTATTTTCTCTGCGAAAAAAAATTTCCCATACATCAAAACTGGCCCACTGATAAAAAACATCCTAACTCAGATTGCAAAATTTGTATTTTTGAACTTTTTTTTTTTGATTGGAGGTTTAACGACCACCGTGAGCAACTCAATGGGCTATAAGCAGTCGCCCGTCCCTAATTTAGGGTCACTGGTTCCAGGGAAGGGCGAGAGCCAGTGCCGTAAGACAAACACAACATTCATGCCTGACCGGGATTCGAACCCGGACCACTTACGGACGAATGATCAGAGGCCAACGCCTTAGACCACTGCGCCACCGGGGCGGCGTTTGAACTTTCCTGAACTACATTAAAAATCAATAACTCTACTTCGATGTAGTGGTAAGAAACAGTGGCGCCACCTGTAAGCAAGTACCATAACTATATCGAAGTAAAGTTATTTATTTTTAATATACACTGTATTGACAAAAGTGACCGAGCACCTAGAAGAGAAAGGCAGCATAGCATTTATTGACATATATTAGTATGGTGTCGGTCCACCTTTGGCCTTAATGCATGCACTGACCCTTTGAGACATGCTTTCGACAAGGTTTTGGAACACAGCGATAGGTATGCGCTTCCATTCATACCTAAGGCTGCCGCTAACTGTTGCTTAGTAGTTGGCCTTGTTTCCAAACTTCTTATGCGGCGCTCTAATTCATCCCATATGTGCTCTATGGGATTAAGATCAGGGATTTCTGCTGGCTAGTCCACACACGATACTTACTTATTGTCAAACCACGCCGCTACAGTCCTTGCTTTATGGCTCGGTGCATTTTCCTGTAGGTACCAATAAGGCTCGGTTCCATAGTATTGCCACATACACGCACTTTTTCTGCTCCGTTCATTTCGTCTTGCTTGTGCTCTCTTCGGTGTTCCGAGTATTTATTTTTGTGTGTGTGAGTTCCTCGAAGGTTCCACGATTCTGCTCGTATCCTTGCCAAGTCGGTGAGTGATCATTTTGTTAAGTTATCTTTGCTTTATTGTCTAGGCCGAGTCAGCCAAGACGTGAATTCTGCTTCGCCATTGCGGATGACTACATCGGGCGAGGGCGACGTCCCAGCTCTTGCTTCTGATAACGATTTTCCTCCTCTTCCACCATCCACCAATGGCGGGCCTGCACCGACAAGCCCCTCCTTTCCTAAGCGTAGTTCAGCTACCATATCACCGAATCCTACTTCTACTTCTACGTCACTGAGTGGTGACCAGCAACCTTCCCAGCAGGTGACAGAAGAGGCGATGGACGTTTCACTTTCGTCAATGGTCTCTACGTCATCACATTGCCCAGCCATTCCAAATGCAGCAGCCCTTTCGAAGAAATCTTTACCTTCTGCGTCGGCTTCTATCAAAGGTCTTTATCAGATGAAGTGCGATGCTAACTCCAACTTCTCCGTCGATCTTCCAGGAACTTCGCCAGCTGGTCAACACTTCCTTAGTAAAGTTGACCTCGGCGTTGCCTTCCCTACTCTTGCCAATACAAAGCTCACTTCGTACAGCGCAGCACTTCGTTTACTCTTCCCGAAGTCAGCCGTCACACACGTGGACGGAAAGATGGCAAAGTAACCGCATATTTCTCTGATCCCAAATTTGCACTTCAGGTTATAAATGATGGACTTTCTATTGGTGACCGCCATATTAATGCTGATCCTATCTCCCACATGCCTACTGTTCTGAGTTTTTCCTAGTCTCGCCAGAAATTTCTGACGAACTTTTACTGTCCATTGCGCAAAAGCTTTGGACGTGTAGTTGGCACAATCACCACCTTCTCCTCTATCCCAACCCAGCCGGAAGATCGTTATCTTTTTGGCCTACGGCGAAATGTAAGAGTGGTTGTTCCGTCTGATGAAGCGAAACTACGAATTCCACCCAAGTTCAGTATTCGTTGTGATACGCACATCCGTGATATCAACATTACTGTCGGCACTATGTGTTGTTCTATCTGTAAAGGTTATGGACACAATCGTGCCTTATTTTTTTTTTTTTTTTTTGATTGGAGGTTTAACGACCACCGTGAGCAACTCAATGGGCTATAAGCAGTCGCCCGTCCCTAATTTAGGGTCACTGGTTCCAGGGAAGGGAGAGAGCCAGTGCCGTAAGACAAACACAACATCCATGCCTCACCGGGATTCGAACCTGGATTCGTCCCTTACGGACGAATGATCAGAGGCCAACGCCTTAGACCACTGCGCCACCGGGATGGCCCCTCGTGCCTTATGTCCACATTGCACTTCTACTACAACTTCGACAGCCCAAACTGCCGCCCCGGTGGCGCAGTGGTCTAAGCGATGGCCTCTGATCATTCGTCCGAAAGGGGTCCGGGTTCGAATCCCGGTGAGGCATGGATGTTGTGTTTGTCTTACGGCACTGGCTCTCTCCCTTCCCTGGAACCAGTGACCCTAAATTAGGGACGGGCGACTGCTTATAGCCCATTGAGTTGCTCACGGTGGTCGTTAAACCTTCAATCAAAAAAAAAAAGAAAAAAAAACCAGCCCAAACACCGTCTGCTTCAGCGGTACCCTGAATGACTTCTGCACAATCCAAAAGCAAATGTAACACTACAGCCGTTGGTTAACGCGTGACTTCAGACAAAAGTTCTACAGCCATTGGTCAATGTGCCACTTCAGACAAAAGTAGCACTACAGCCGTTGGTCAACGCGCTACTTCAGACAAAAGTAGCAATACAGCCGTTGGTCAATGCGTGACTTCGCAACGACCTGCAGAATCCGAACCTGTGTATCCTTTTCCGTCACATCTTCCATGAAACACAGCTTTGCTTGTTAGTTCAATCCCCCTCACTCCTCACTTAGTGGATGCTCAAGTACAATCGCCTGTTTCTCCTGGTTGGCCCACTGCGTCTAGCCATTTCAAAGTACCTGACAACCCTGATGCTACCGCACCCCCTCTCGGGGTAGAGGAAAGCGTCGAATAACCCACAATGCTCTTGCCAAGAAAACCCGAACAACGACTGACCGCTCTGATCGTAGCGATCACTCAGTCGGCTACACTGCATCAGATGCTTCTGTTGAGCTTGATACTGATACCGATACTGGTTCTGCAGACCCAGTTCTCTCACATGAATTTCTTCAATTTCTAAAAGCTTTTTCTCTTCTTCAAATTCCAGTCACTGGAGATGTTCTATATAATTTCCTATCAGGTCCCCGTCAAAAGAAACAGTCGAAAAACTTTTTATCCCCTTATACTGCAATTCTACCTGATGTTCTTCTACAATTGCAAATCATCCATTCTCATCTTCAAGCGGTGCCTCGTGAGACCTTTGGTGATCCGCGCGGGATAACGAAATTCGTCCGTCGTTTAGACCTCCTTTGCATAGCAGCCGATGACACAATCCAGCAACCATCTGACATATCCGTTCAAGATAGTAAACTTGAATTGTAGGATGCCATGTGTTGTATCTTTCGCAACAGGCTTCTGTCGTGATTGCGCCTCGCATATGCGTCTACCTCAACTGACTCTCAGAAACGTCGCTTTTTCCGGGTTTGGTCACCAAATCGTACCTGGTTTACTAATCCCTCAGTACATCTACAACTCTTTCTTTGAGAACTGTTCTCCCTTACATTGCCATTTGTAATTTTACTTGTATCACTTGCACCTTGTAAAGTTTTTACCTGTGACATTCGCCACAAAATGTTTACAATTGTACTTTACTTATTCATGTTATCACATTGTCTTTTACACTTTCTATTTGACATCAACCATTCTATTACAGCACATGTTGTACATATTATTAATATTTCTTGCTCATTTGATATTAACCTCTCATAGGCACCTACCCAGTTCATCACTACATTGTACATAGTATTATAACTATACCTTTATCTTTGTTACACATTTCCACTGCAATGCTCATACTGATTCTTCACTGTGTATCTCTCGTGAATTAGTCATGCACCATTGTTATCGGTCATTTCTGTAGCTCAATTTATATCTGTGAAGATACTCATCTACTATGTTTTTATTGCCATTGTATGTAGCACATCAGCACCTGTACATATGTCGTCAATTATGTTTTTGTTGGCACTCTAAATACAGGCCCTCTGTATCCTTCTCTCAGGTTTTCTCAATAAACAATTTTGAAAGCCATAGAGTTGGTAGGCATAATTGTCCAGTATATCAAGGTAGACGTGCATGTTAACAGGTTTGTCCACGATAACCAATGGGCCCGGACCATACTACGAAAAACACCCCCAACACAAGTACACTGCCAGCTCCAAACGTGACCGTAAGAACAGCACACTGTGGTAAATAGCGTTCCCCCGGCTGCCGCTGTACCTACACACGGCCATCAGACTGATGGATCGTGTATCTGGACTCATCAGTCCATAAGATCCGTTTCCATTGATCTACGGTTCACGATAAATGTTCTTTACACCATGCTAAACGACGAGTAGCATTCGGAGTGGAGATGAAAGACTTATGAGCAGCCGCACGACCACAGTAACCAATGGAATTTTCTCTAAAAATGGTACGTGTACATACCGAGGTTCCATCATTTTTACTCACCTGTACACTGAGGTCTTGTGCAGTACTCCGTCGATTAGCCCTACCGACTCACGTTCTTCATCACTGATTTTCTTTGGTCTTCCGGTACGTTTTGCTACTCCAGGCACGCCATGTTTCTTCCACCTATTGAGGACACCCAAAACAGTTGACTTTGGTATGTTTAAACACCTCTCGGTTTCTCTTATGGACAACTTACTAATATAACACCCAACATTCTTTCCTTTCTCAAAGTCAGTTCTCTCCCGTCGCGACATTTTCACTAAACCTCACAGTGCGGTACAATCTCGGTCAGCTGCAGGGTTGTTTTTATACCGTCTGTAGCTGCACCGTGCATCTTAACAACGCAGCGGATACGTTCATTTCTTTTTGAAGGGGTGTTCGGTAATTTTTGTCAATGTAGGTTCAGGAAAGTCTTTTGGAAAAAGCACCGATTGTACAATCTAAGTTAGAATGTTTTTGTTTTTTTTGTTGGGGGCCAATTTTGATGTATAGGAAATCTTACTTCGCTGAGGAAGTGGGGGCGAAATTTTTGTTCATTAGAAATATGGGGAGCAAAACCACTTCACGTTCACAGCGCGGTATCGCGCAAAATGAACCTTATCGTACGCTTCGAACGAGGGAAAGAAAAGGCAAGAAAGACATACATTTTTGGAGTTATTTTCGTAATAACAAATATAACTGATTCAATCTGACTACCAGCGAGTGTTCAAGAAGTATGAATAGTGCACGATAATTATATTACCATTTTCTTTCATTGGCTCTTGCAGGCAGATTTTTAAGTTTCACTCTTGGGAATATCATAGAGAAGTAATTCTGCAACCAGACAGAAATTGCAGGGTTATTATCTCGGATTATAACCAATTTTACATTGCCGCTTTCGTCCTTTCCGTAGATTACCTTTAGCCCGCAATGATCGCTTCATGCCGCTAGACCCAAATGCGACTGCACCCACTCTCGTATTACGATAACGCTACAACCAATGGAGCTAATCCAATGGATGTAGTATTATCGCAAAGGAACTGTGACGAATATTCTAAATTAACTTTCCTTTTTAGTTTCTTTCCCTATGTAAATCTTGAGTTTATTCTGTTATTCTTCACTCTCAACGTGATATCTTTCTCTCAAACGAATACGTTTTTTTTTTTTTTTTTTTTTTTGATTGGAGGTTTAACAACCACCGTGAGCAACTCAATGGGCTATAAGCAGTCGCCCGTCCCTAATTTAGGGTCACTGGTTCCAGGGAAGGGAGAGAGCCAGTGCCGTAAGACAAACACAACATCCATGCCTCACGGTATTCGAACCCGGACCACAGACGGACGAATGATCAGAGGCCAGCGCCTTAGACCACTGAGCCACCGTGGCGGCCGAATACGTTTGGCAACACAATTGAGGTTGAATGCACGTGTCGTATGCCTGATATTGATAAGAACAAGAGATAAAAGCGACGACTAAATTGTTGCTTGAGGGCGTTGTAAGAGAGCGTTTATAGAGGACGTTGGGTTGTAAACTGATTATTGAAAGGAGCGTTGTGAAAAAGAGCGTTGTGTTAAGAGTTGTGTGGCCGCCCCGGTGGCGCAGTGGTCTAAGCGATGGTCTCTGATCATTCGTCCGAACGGGGTCCGGGTTCGAATCCCGGTGAGGCATGGATGTTGTGTTTGTCTTACGGCACTGGCTCTCTCCCTTCCCTGGAACCAGTGACCCTAAATTAGGGACGGGCGACTGCTTATAGCCCATTGAGTTGCTCACGGTGGTCGTTAAACCTCCAATAAAAAAAAAAAATGGATGTTGTGTTTGTCTTACGGCACTGGCTCTCTCTCTCTCCCTTCCCTGGAACCAGTGATCCTAAATTAGGGACGGGCGACTGCTTATAGCCCATTGAGTTGCTCACGGTGGTCGTTAAACCTCCAATGAAAAAAAAAAAAAATGGATGTTGTGTTTGTCTTACGGCACTGGCTCTCTCTCTCTCCCTTCCCTGGAACCAGTGACCCTAAATTAGGGACGGGCGACTGCTTATAGCCCATTGAGTTGCTCACGGTGGTCGTTAAACCTCCAATCAAAAAAAAAAAATGGATGTTGTGTTTGTCTTACGGCACTGGCTCTCTCTCTCTCTCCCTTCCCTGGAACCAGTGACCCTAAATTAGGGACGGGCGACTGCTTATAGCCCATTGAGTTGTTCACGGTGGTCGTTAAACCTCCAATCAAAAAAAAAAATGGATGTTGTGTTTGTCTTACGGCACTGGCTCTCTCTCTCTCCTTTCCCTGGAACCAGTGACCCTAAATTAGGGACGGGCGACTGCTTATAGCCCATTGAGTTGCTCACGGTGGTCGTTAAACCTCCAATGAAAAAAAAAAAAACAGTTGTGTGGTGTGTGGAGAGTTTAGTGCAATATGCTATGCTACGATGTGTTTGCTACATGCTGAATAAAGCATCTTTTCCGTAAGTGTGACTTCTGTTGTTTACATGTTTCGTCTGGCCGTTAAGGTTTCTTTCATTTAGGAACTATTTCTTAGTATGTTGATGTTTTAAATTAACGTAGAAGTAAGACAAGACTTCTACGTCATAGAACGCAAGATCTATTCAATTAACTAAACAGGGAACTTTTTTTCATTTTTTTATTGGAGGTTTAACGACCACCGTGAGCAACTCAATGGGCTATAAGCAGTCGCCCGTCCCTAATTTAGGGTCACTGGTTCCAGGGAAGGGAGAGAGCCAGTGCCGTAGGACAAACACAACATCCATGCCTCACCGGGATTGAACCCGGACCCCTTACGGGCGAATGACCAGAGGCCAGCGCCTTAGACCACTGCGCTACCGGGGCGGCCAGGGAACTTGTACTTCAAGACTTCGGTTACTCTGAGAGCAAAGATTTCTGAACGTTTGGTAAGGTGCCAACACCTTATGACGGACAATAAATTCCCTTGCAATAGCACCAAACGTGAAGAATGACAGTTTGTTTGGCTAGAGATCAACCTTTGCAGTCGTTAGCGAACTCCTTGAGCATTTAGAGCTACAGGAAGCCGATTCTCCCAAACTTAAAGCGTCGCTTCCAAGAAAGAACAGAGCCATGCGACAGACACATGGTCTATACCACATCAAGGATTCTATCACGCACCCAATTGCAGTGATTATTTAAGAAGACAGCGCTTCTAACCATTCGGCCACCCGGGCGACAGCTCTGTTTTTTGTCTTACGCATTGAGCAATGCCATTCAAATGATTTTCAGCGTAACAGAAACTCTCACCGAGCTAAAGCTAAAGTATTGAATGTCGTTAAGTGGTTCAAGGGTTTTAGTGAAATTTCTCGTGAACGTACGTAATACAAAATTTTTCTACACATTACAAATTACATATCAAAACTTGGATTTCTATAGAATCCTTATATTTTCGAAGAACAATCCTAAAATACATAATAATAAAACAAAACCAGTTAACAAAGTGACTGAATGTATCGCATTCAAGGGGTGTCAATATATTTAGGTGAATGCTGTCGTAACGCGCGAAAGGAAAGGTTGTGAATGGTGCGGTAACTTCCACGATGTAGTAAAGTACATGAACGAACATGTTGCTATCCTAAAATTGTGTGGCGTAGAGAGCGTGTCGCAGCAGCTGATGTACAGAGGTTGGACAGAATAATGTGAACACATAGGAAAAAAAGGTTTTACGTGCTATAACGAAGTAAATTTCTCCGTCATTTTTGTCCACGCCGCGGCTCGAACCCGGGTCCTCTCATTCCGGAATAAGTCACTCTACCAATTGAGCTACGCGGACTTTCGTTCTGACTGCTATCTGCCCGGAAGCATATCCGGCGCATAACTGGAAGACCCTGGGTTCGACTCCGGTGGCGGCCAATGAGAATTTTTTCGTGACTCACTTGTAAACATGGAAAGAGCGAAGATCTTTGTTTGATGTTCCTGGTCCACATCCATGTCTGTATTAATTATTCATCCGCCTTCTAATTATTTCTTCAGTTGCTGCTTACCATCTTTGGTGAATACCCAGCATTGTGCGGCGCTCCAAGAAGCAGCCTGCCAAACTGACTTGGCAGTTAGTGTATGTGAGTCTGGAAGATTTCGAGGCCGCTGTGGTGTAGTGGAAGTATATCCGGCGCGTAACTGGAAGACCCTGGGTTCTACTCCAGGTGGCGGCCAATGAGAATTTTTCCGTGACTCCCTTATAAACGTGGAAAGAGCGAAGATCTTTGTTTGATGTTCCCGGTCCACGTTAAATGTCTGTATTAATTATTCATTCGCCTTCTAATTATTTCTTCAGTTGTTGCTTACCATCTTTGGTGAATCCCCAGCATTGTGCGTGGCTCCAAGAAGCAACCTGTCAAACTGATTTGGCAGTTAGTGTATGTGAGTCTGGAGGAATTCGAGGTCGCTGTGGTGTAGCGGAAGCATATCCGGCGCGTAACTGGAAGATCCTGGGTTTGACTCCCGGTGGCGGCCAATGAGAATTTTTCAGTGACTCACTTATAAACGTGGAAAGAGCTAAGATCTTTGTTTGATATAAAAATGGTTCAATTTCGATCAAATTTTAGTAGGTGGTAGGGTCTCACCTGGGGACGTACGCTATTGAAAATCGACGAAGTGGGGTCAAAGGTCACTACATAGGAGCGGGATGCATTCAATTGCCCGTATGCGTCATAACATAGGTAAAATGCTTCTATTGCGACAAAACTTGAGTACATTGTTCCGGAGGTAAACTAACACGGTTCTGTTGAATATCTTTGAAATGGAATCAAAGGTCAGGACGCAGGATCCAAATTTATTCCACAGCCGTGACCCTCATAACTTGACTAAGAATGTTTCTATTGCGACAAAACTTTTGTATGTTGTTCCGGAGGTACACGGAGCCAATTCTGTTTAATATCATCGAAATGGGGTCAAAGGTCAGGACACAGGAGCGAGATTTATTCCACAGACATTATCCTCATAACGTGAGTAATAACTTGAGTGCCGCCCCGGTGGCGCAGTGGTCTAAGCGATGGCCTCTGATCATTCATCCGTAAGGGGCCCGGGTTCGAATCCCGTTGAGACATGGATGTTGTGTTTGTCTTACGGCACTGGCTCTCTCCCTTCCCTGGAACCAGTGACCCTAAATTAGGGACGGGCGACTGCTTATAGCCCATTGAGTTGCTCACGGTGGTCGTTAAACCTCCAATAAAAAAAAATAACTTGAGTAAGGATTTCTGGTATGTTGGAAAGCGTATCAAAATCAAAGCATTGCATGATTTTACTAGCTTGTTATATATTACCTCTGTATCATTTTTACCGTGCATTCACCGAACTTCATTCAAACATCTTGTATGTATGGTACAATGTTTCCCAAAGTGTGGTGCACGTACTGCTGGGGGTACAGGCAGGGTTTTTAGGGGGTACTCTGCAAATGGGTGACGATCGAGTATTGATTTACTCACACTTTACAGGGATAGCCGGCGCCACGATAGACACGTTATACCAAGGCCAGCACCTGGGGAAACACAAACAATCTACTACTGACTATTGCAAGGCACATACACGCCTGTTAGTTAAAGTGTTATACTGTCAATTGTTAATAGAAAAGTTTTGATATTATTTTGTGTTAATAAATAAGTCCCATAAGTTTTGAGAATTAATATTTAATACTTTTTTCCCCTTAAAGTTCAAGAATATAGATTGCTAGTTGAAAGCTGGGTCTTTTAAACCGAAAGAAAGCAGCGTTTGTAGTAGCAACCAACAAACAGGAATGATGAAATTGACGAGGGTGAACCATCTTCCATTCTGAAAGAACCTGTTAAAAAAAGAGCAAGAAAAAATCCCAAGTATACTCCATCCATCCAAATTTGGCAGTTGGTAGAATTTAACTGTCCCACAATTAGGGGTGGTAGCACTCATGAATGGGCCATGTTCCCTAGAATGCAAGATGTTAAATTACCTAAGGATGTTACTCTCTTTAGGATTAGTGTATTCATTCATGAAGTGGGGTGTGGTGTGGCTATAGAACAAAAGATTTCTTCCTGTGTGCCAGAAAAGAATGTTTTAATGCTCTGAGTATGCCTTTAGGCAGCTGATGCTGGGAAAAACTGGAACAATCCTCGCCACCACTTGGTTACCACTAACTCCTGTCCTATACCACCACCCCACCGCACGAACAACTGCAGCAATCCTAAGGAGAGCAGTATCCTTAGGCACTGTAACACCTATAACGAAGTAAATTTCTCCATCATTTTTGTCCACGCCGGGGCTCGAACCCGGGTCCCCTCATTCCGGAATAAGTCACTCTACCAATTGAGCTACGTGGACGTTTGTTCTGACTGCTATCTGCCTTTATGTCGTGTGCGTCCTGCTGGCAGGTACGTCACATCTCCCCCCCCCTCCGGAAGAGGGCCGGAGGCATGGCCCACGGGTCAGGCGTGACCATGAATCGTCGCAGGCAGCCATCCGCTGTAGGACGTGCACTTGAGAACTCCCAGTCAATCTAGTGTGTGGAATGCAACGTCACACACACATATATTTTTCGAAGCGCTGGAGAAGGGATTCTCCGATTTTTCCTATCTCGCGGTGTGGAAAGAACATCACACCATTGCGAGATTTTGAACGGCCGGGTCATCCGGAAAGTTCGGACGCCATTCTAACGAAGTAAATTTCTCCGTCATTTTTGTCCACGCCGGGGCTCGAATCCGGTTCCCCTCATTCCGGAATAAGTCACTATACCAACTGAGCTACGCGGACGTTCGTTCTGACCGCTATCTGCCTTCATGTCGTGTGCGTCCTGCTGGCAGGTACGTCACACACCCTTTTATTCAAGGGAGCTCTAGTGGAACACGGAGCATTCATGCTTCCTACCACCCCTAATTGCGGGAGAGTTCAATTCCGCCAACCGACAAGTTCAGATGGACAGAGTATACGACAAAAGCTATCTAAACTTTGGATTCTCCAGCACTGGAGGTGAAGAAGAGCCTGTTCCATTATGCTTTCCTTTGTTCTGAAAATTTAACAAATGAAAGCATGAAACCATCCAACTAAAAGTGCCTTCTTGAGACAAAACACAATCAGTACAAAGACAAACCAATTGATTTAAAAAAAATAGGCTTAAGGGTTTGTATCTCAAATAGTAATGCTAGGTTTGACAAGAAGTGACAATCAAAAGATATTGGAAGCTTTGCATCGCGTGTCACTTTTAATAGCGAAATGCGGTACAGCGGAGACGATTGGTTAGTATCTTACATTTCTAATAATATTCTTAATGCATCTTTATTCAACCCAGTAATTTTACATAGCTTTCGCAGTAATATCCAGAAAGGTATTATCTTAAATTTTTGAAAGTAAAGTCGCAGAAAAGTTGGGAACGAGCATTTTAGTCTTTGGTGATTTTAATTAAATAAAGCCAAAGTATTTCAGCTAATAGACTACTATCATCCTGGGTTTAAAAAAGTATCTTTTGAGAGCACTTTTTTTAGCACGAGAAATGTAAACAAAATTTTTTTTAGCTCTTATTTATTGCATTCACATTTTAGCACGGAAAGAAAATTATCATTTAATTCTGATAGCTTAGCAAAGAGGAGCCTAGAGTATGGCGCGGCTAGTCTCATGAATTCTTTATCTAAGCGTGAATGCTATGTCAAGGAGTGTTGTCATGTGCCCTGACGTGTAGAAGGCAAAGCCTCTGGCTCGGGCGTGAATTATTGACGAAGCTGAAAAAACCCCAAGGAGAACAACACAGACATAAACAATGGGCCCAAAGCATTAGGTGTAATAACACCATCATAAAACTACTTCCTACTTAACGGGATTAGAGCAGGTGCACGATCAGAGATCAGTGTAATGATGTGCCATACCCACGGATGCCGTCTTTCCAGACGCGCGAACAGTACATTGCAAGCTTGGCTCCAGCTCTCCATAAAGGGGTCATCACGTAGAAATCTCAGGCAGCTGGATTGCGTTATGCGCACGTGGTACGAGAAATATCCCAGGCTATATCTGCGAAAAATGTATTATAGTGCTTGTTGCCCTCGGAATAAATACGCTCTTTCAGTGCAGTCCCCCCTTCCCAAATTGAGGAATTTCAAAAGCGCAAGATATATAAAGAAATGATAAAAATAATACCTTTGCAAGGTAATTTACCGTTTTCATGGGAAGAATGCGAAACGGAAATTTGAAAACTCAGGAGTTTTATAACTCGTGATCTAGAGTATTAAATAGGATATCTTTTTCTTTTCCAGGAATTCATGAGTCTCTGACAAAAACGAAATAGTTCAAGTTTGCCATTTAAGAATATGAATGCTCTGATGATACGCGTGTACAGGATTTACAGGGAAGTTCACGAAGCTGTAAGGTCAACCCTCCATAAAAATTTATTATTTTTTTTTCCTTTTTTCTAGATTCAAAATAAATAAATAAAAGGTATATGGTTGGAGAAAAATTCGTTGTTTTATGTGTTTTGGCAGCATGATTCCGCCCGAAATCGAAGTATTGCATCTGCAAGTAGTAAACCCCATTTTAGTTGCCGATGAAACAAACAAACCGCTAGAAGACAACGAAGAAACAGAAAGATGTGATTATTATAATTACCTATAGGTGTTAAAATTACGCAAGAAGGTAGAGATGCAATGGAATTAAGAAATAGAACTGCACAGGAAAGAAAAGCTTTTAAACGCCTAAAATGGTTGGGAACGTCTTTCCCTGATGAGTGGTCCTCAGCAGCTGGCCACGTAATTCCCTGATGAGTGGTCCTTAGCAGCTGGCCACGTAATTCCCTGATGAGTGGTCCTCAGCAGCTGGCCACGTAATTCCCTGATGAGTGGTCCTCAGCAGCTGGCCACGTAATTCCCTGATGAGTGGTCCTCAGCAGCTGGCCACGTAATTGTTTGGGGGTTTCTTTTGAAGTTGTGTTGTGTCAGTGTGACTGATTGTGTGACTTGAGTGAATTCTAGTTTTATGTATATTCATCATCATCATCATTGTCAACCATTATCAATCCACTGCTGGACGAA
The DNA here is from genome assembly GCA_039090855.1 of Macrothele yani. Taxonomy (NCBI): domain Eukaryota; kingdom Metazoa; phylum Arthropoda; class Arachnida; order Araneae; family Macrothelidae; genus Macrothele; species Macrothele yani. Next base: position 117,735,953 of record CM077011.1, read on the forward strand.
GGTCTCCCCAAGTTTCCTCCACAACGGTCTGTCTTGTGCCAGTCTCCTCCATGTCACTCCCGCATATTTACGAATTTCATCCACCCATCTCCCATGTGGTCTTTTTCTGGGTCTTTTCCTGTCCCTTGGAATCCAATCTAAAATTTCGGCTGTCCATCTATGGTCTGTCCTTCTGGCAGTATGTCCAGCCCATTGCCATTTCAGGGATTTAACTCTGATCATGATGTCTTCCACTCTCGTCATTTTTCGGATCCACGAGTTCCTCTTCTTATCTCTCCTGGTTATACCAAGCATGCACCTCTCCATGCTGCTTTGAGTTGTCTGCAGCCTTTGTATGTCTCTTTTAGTTAAGGTCCACGTCTCTGCACCATACGTAAGCACTGGAAGGATGCATTGATCAAACACTTTTCTTTTAAGACATAATGGCATATTGCTCTTGAAAATTATGCTGTTTCTTCCAAAAGCTCTCCAGGCAAGTTTTGTACGCCGATTAATTTCTTCATCAATGTGACCCTCACTTGATATCTGCTGTCCAAGATAAACATACGTATCTGTTATCTCCAGTTTTTCTCCATCAATCGATAAATCTTCATTTCTTGTAAAAGCATTGAACATCACTTTTGTCTTCTGAAAGTTCATTTTTAATCCCACTTCTTTACTCTTGTCAGCAAGTTCCTGGATCATACTCTGCAGCTCTGATGGGGTAGTTGCAAAAATGACTACGTCATCAGCAAAACGAAGGTGGGTTAGATAATCTCCATTAATCTTTATCCCTTTGTTTTCCCAGTTCAGTGATTGAAAGACATTTTCCAATGTGGCATTAAAGAGCTTCGGAGATATGGTGTCACCTTCTCTCACTCCCTTTCCAATTTTTATGTGTGTTGTATTTTCAAACAGCCGAATCTTTGCACTTGCATTTTCATAGATGTTATTACCTGTCCTTAATTCTAGCAGCTAAGCTCAGTTTTAGGATAGTTTATATTACCTGTAATTAATTCTAGCAGCTAAGCTCAGTTTCAGGATAGTGTGGATTAAACATATTTTCCTAAGTATTTCTTTATATACACTGGTGTTCAAAATTAAGAGAATTTGCACATTTTGTCGATTTTCAAAAACAGTACAGAACCAAAGGTACAAATTATGCCACCGAATAGGAATGCAAATTTGCAGTGTCGAATACGTAAGCGTACACGTGCGTGCGGGCGGAGCTGTGACAGCGGATGGCATGAAAAGCACACGTGGCTTTTTCCGTGATTAAATCGCTTGTACTCCTCGGAGATATTCGTTGTGTTTCTTGCAGGAGTTGGTTCAATTTCATAAGCAATCAAGTAAAATGAGTTGCCACGAACGTATTGATGACGGAATGAGGTGGAGAATCGTCGGTAGATTGGAGGCCGGGCAATAGCAAGTGCAGGTTGCTACAGAGCTCAATGTAATGCCCAGTGTCGTCTACAATTTGTGGACACAGTTTAAGTACACCGGATCCATATCGAGAAGGCCTGGGCAAGGTCGTCTAAGAGCCATGACGTCCAATGAAGATCGTTATTTGACACTTTCAGCGAGGCGCCACAGGACTGCTACAGCTGCACAGCTATCTCGTGAGCTGCATGCCGCCACTGGAACCCGAGTTTCAAGAGTTATTGTTTCTCGAAGGCTTCATGAGAGAAGGCGTTTTGTCAGGAGACCCGCTGTTTGTGTCCCGTTCACTTCAGCATACAAGAGAGCGCATTTAGCAGGGTGCAGACAACATCAGCCTTGGACCAGACTTCCGTGGGGTAACGTTCCCTTCACAGACGAGTCGCGATTCAGCCTGGACATTGATTTGATTCTCGACGTACCTCCATCTCGAGAGAACCTGGGACCCGATACTTTTACTCCAACATCCGAGAAAGGGACCGCTATGGCAGCGGAGGTGTCATGGTCTGGACAGGCATCATGTTGGACAGCCGCACACCTCTCCATGTGTTTGACAGAGGCTTCCTGACTGCTGAGAGGTATAGGGATGCGATCTTACAGCCCAATGTTCGACTTTTGTGGGGCGCAGTTGGCCTTCGGTTCCTTTTTATGGACGACAACACTCGTCCACATAGGGCTCACCTGGTCGATGATTATCTTGAAAGTAAGGATATTCGCCGGATGGATTGGCCAGCCAGATTGCCAGATCTAAACCCTATCGAACATGTCTGGGACGCTCTTGGGAGGGCAATTGCAGCTCGCCATCCCCCTTCCGAGAACCATCCAGGAGCTGAAAACTACGTTGCTGCAGGAGTGGGACCGACTGCCACAGGGACTCCTCAACTGCCTCGTTTACAGTATGTGGTCGCGCTGTGAGAGCTGTATGATTGTGAAAGGGGACCATACCCCATATTGGTCATTTTATGTTCGATCTTGCAACATGGATTTTGGACATTCCTGCGCCGATGAGCCTGACTGACGATCATGAGTGCGTACCATGACTGTTGTAAGGTTTAATTTTTTCTCTTATATAACTGTGTAGTCATACCAAATTTCATTGATATGTGTCCATTAGATTTTCAGAAATTCGACAAAATGTGCAAATTCTCTTAATTATGAACATCAGTGTATATGGGTTTCCTTTTAAAGAGCAACCCATATGCAGAAATGTTTTTTGGTGTGTAGAAAGTAACCCTACTCTCCTGTGCATCTGTCCAACACTCATACATATCGTTTTCCTTTTAAAGAGTAACCCATAAGCAGAAATGTTTTTTGGTGTGTAGAAAGTAACCCTACTCTCCTGTGCATCTGTCCGACACTCGTACATATGGTTTTCCATTTTAAAGAGTAACCCATATGCAGAAATGTTTTTTGGTGTGTAGAAAGTAACCCTACTCTCCTGTGCATCTGTTCGAACACTTGTACATATGGTTTTCCTTTTAAAGAGTAACCCATATGCAGAAATGTTTTTTGGCGTGTAGAAAGTAACCTTAGTCTCCTGTGCATCTGTCCGACACTCGTACATACAGCTATGTGGTTCTAAGAGAAACAGTGCCTTAGCGGTGACCGCGCTAGATGAAACAAACCCAGAAAGAAGAACCTTAAAAATTTGCAAAAGCAATTTAGAATTCGACTTGTTTTTGCGTCAGTTATTATTTTTATTAAAGATATATTACTAATTATTTTTATCGACTTTAATTCAAATTGCTAATTGGAGCAATTTTAAATGAAAGATAAAAGTTACGTGGGTGGCAGATGCTAAGAATTTTAAGTTTCCCTTCAGATATTGTTCTGTCATTCTGTGCGGTTCCAAATGTTCAGTGTGAATAAATCGAATCGGCCACAACGCTGATTACATGCAACTTATATGCCGGTCTTGTTAAGATTATGGGGGTAAGAATGGTGGACATCTTCTGTGTTGCTTTCTGTTTCTTTCCGAGTATAGCTGCCACCGCGATTATCTATGGCCATAGTCGCCAAACCCTTATATGGTACTATTGGTTCAGGGAATGGCCTGCGCTCATGCCTTCTCCGGAGCTCGAGCCTGCTTCGGACCCCGGACCACACTTTTGCCGATTTACGTTACTCATTAGGAATCACAGAAATGAATCCCGTGGCGAGTTTGGTTGAAACATTCTTCTCAATCATAAAGCACTCTTCACGTTGGGAGGAAGGAGAGTTAACAACCACTGTGAGGAACTATAAGGGATATAAACAGCCGTTCGCCCCTAATTTAGGGTGTCTGGCTCCAGCGAAGGGGGAAAGAGCAGTGCTGTAAGACAAGAACACTACCTATGCCTCGTCTGGGACTCGAACCCAGGTCTACCCAGACGAGCGGTAAGTAGTCTACGCCACCGTAGCTGCCACGTAACTCTTTGTCTACATGCATGCTTAACTTTTCTGTGTTCCTTTTCTTCCGAGCCGTCAGACCACGCGGTAAGACGTGATCTGACAATTTAGCCTTGCCCTTGCAATAAGAACGTTCTGTTAAGGTACGAGCACGTGTTCATAATTTATAAATCCGTATTCTTTTTACATGATCATTTAACAAAATTTCCTTGCCCTACTTTTCTTCCCAACAAACCACAAAAAGTGCCTTATCGCCGCTAAGTATAGAGAAAAAGTGACTTACCGGCGCTAGGCAGCGTTAAGGCTCTTCTACACCACTGCGTACATACACTGAAGCGCCAGAACAACTGGTACACCAGTGTAATACTTGGTAGGTCCCCCACGGGAGCGCAGGACTGCAAAAATACGACCAGGGGAATGGACTCCACTAGCTTCTGGAAATACGCTGTAGGCAATGCACTCCATACTATCTGCAGAACGTTCCACAATTCGGGTGTACTCCGAGGTCTCGGATTCCTGTGTCCGATAGCGCGTTGCATGGCATCCCAAATGTGTTCTATCACGTTCAGATCTGGGGACTTGGGTGGGAATGGCAACACCCCCTACCTCAGATGAATGCTCTTCTAACCATAATGTGGCGTCCTGACTCTCGTGTGGAAGTGCATTGTCTGTTGCAACAGTCCCAACCCATCAGCATGAATGCAGGTCATGAACGGGTGTACCTCGTCAGAAAGGATGCGCGCATAGCTTTGGCCTGTCACAGACGTCTGTAGACGTACCAGGGTTCCCAGTGAAGTCCAGTTGAACACACCTCATACCATTATGGACCCCTCACCAGCCGGTACAGTTCCCTATTGACAGGCGGGATTCATGGCTTCATGGGGTTAGCGCCACATACAAATCCTTCCGTCTGCCCGAAACACGACTCGTCAGACCAGGCTACTTGTTTCCAGTCATCAAGTGTCCAGTGGCAGTGTTGCTGTGCCCAAGCGAGGCGAATAGCTCTGTGTCGTGCACCCATCAAGGGGACTCGAGTTGGGCGTCGGCTCCCACAGCCCATATCGTGTAGGGTACGTTGTACAGTCCGGACGCTGATGCTTGTTGAGGCTCCAGCATTGAATTCCGATGATACCTGTGAGAGTGTTGCACGCCTATCGTGTGAAACGATACTTGACAGCCGACGATGGTCACGTTCACCCAATGTCTTTTTACGGCCACAATGGCATCGTAGGTTGGAGGTTTTGCCGGAATTCTTGTAGTCACGGTACACCCTTGCAATGGTCGTCCGTGAAAATCCGAACTTCGTTTCTACATCCGAATTACTATGGCCTCGCGTTGAAAATCGCTTAAATCGTTATTGTCATTCTCATGCTGAAAACAGCTCTGACATCTGGCAAAAGGATGTCTATCGCTTTATATACGCACTGGCGGACGCTACCGAGTACGCGCATAGGTAACGTTGCTATGTATTTTACATAACATCGTATGTACCAGTTTTTCTGGCACTTCAATGCATAATTTTCGTTTTAAAGAGTAACTCATATGCAAAAATGGTTTTTTGGTGTGTAGAAAGTAACCCTACTTCATAATCAGTTGGTCAGTGATCACCTACACGAGCAATGGTATTGGTATCTCCGTTTTGAATGGACGACTTTTTAATATCTACCCATTATTTTGACTCTTGAACCACCATTTTGACCGAACCAATACTGATAAATCGTTGTTTCTTTTAAGATCAATGTGGGTGGAATACGAATTTTAGAATATTTCCGCCGGGGGAACCCCTTTGTACTCTATTAGTCTGCAGATAACGGGGTGTTAATGATAGCCCACCACAATGAGTGCTAGTGTCCGCCCCCTTCAAGATTAAAGAGGGCTGGGACATACCAATGACACGTGGCTCCAAGTACAACGACCTAAATTTAACTGCGGTCAGATTTGTCAAAATTTATAAACCGTGCTTTGTCCGGCAGCATTTTACGTACAAGATAGTTTTGCTACATCATTTGAGAATAAACGCCAAATGTATAAACAGGATGAAGAGTTTTTTTGTTTGTTTCTAAGGAAATAACATTTCAGACAGATATGAAGCTTAAACGAAGTTAAAGATTATTATTCATAGATAGCAACATATTTATTCGTTCGTCCCACCCACCCTAAAAAAATATCCAGACAAAAAGAATACGAGGAAGTGGGACATTTCTCTAATGGGCCACGGGAAATGTCCCGGTTTCCCGGAGGGCCAATCCGTCCCTGGCCAGTAGTGGTCTATAACTTCAACCTCATATCTCAGGGATGTATTGTTAATTAAAAAAGGTCCTCGATGTGGACATCGTAGCCATAGTCCAGTCGTGCCATCGAACGTTGAATGGTCTTTATACAGACCTTCGTACGGGCCACTACTTGAATGCCTACGTGATCTCTCCACTGTGACTCTCACTTCTCACGTTACGATACGGAAGAGGCGGAGCTCACCTCAAAAAATAAACGGACTATTTACAGTCACATTTCTCCCGCGACTTCCTGTTTCACAGGTTTTGATGTACTCATGGCCCATACACTGCTGGCCACCCAAAATGCAACAAGAAGGAAGCATCCGATTGGCCTGAAATTCGCAGCATGCGTCGCTCGTGACAGGACATGCAAACGATTAGCATTACAGGGCATATGCAAATCATGTGCTCCCGGCACGCCACCAAGAAGCACTATAAGAAGGGTGCCCAGAAGGCGCAGTGTAAGTAGTGTAAGTGTGTTGTGCTACCGGACCTGTGCGTGGGAAGCTTCCTGATGCCTCGTCGCAGAATACGGCAGTCTTCCAGCACGTTTCGGAGTTCGACAGAAGACGAATAGTGGCTTATCGGGACAGCGGTTTTTCTTACCGAGACATCGGCGCCAGTGTGGGACGACATCCAGCCACAGTGAGGCAAGTAGGGATTCCGTGGGTGCAGGAGGGACGGACGGACCGACGTGAGTGATTGTCGCAGCCGCGGCACACCACCGAACGAAAGGACTGGCATGTTATGCGGCGGGCATTGACGGCTTGCACCGCCACTTCACGAACGTTAGCGCAGGAATTAGGGTGTGTTGCGGAACAACCTGTATCAGTACGCACCGTTCGACGTCGTTTGCAGGAGCGGGGACTTGTCTCACGGCGCCCATTGCTCCGATTATCATTGACGTTACACCACCGGCGAGTGCGGCGGCAGTAGGCCGTTGAACGCCGCAGCTGGACTACGGAATGGCACGACATTGTCTTCTCCGACGAATCCCGCTTCTGCCTGCAACACCACGATGGTCGGATCCGCGTGTGGCGGTACCGCGGCTAGAGATTGTATGACGCCTGCATTATGCATCGCCATACAGGTCCGTCGCCTGGCGTTATGGTTTGGGGCGCAATTGGATATGACACCCGCTCCCCTCTGGTACGCATCGCCGGTACACTCAACAGCCACCGTTACATTGACGTTTTGGAGCCTGTAGCTGTACGACCTGCTAGCGGCCACGTTTCAACAGGACAATGCGCGTCCGCGCGTGGTACGCATATTGCAACAATTCTTCACTGCCCACCAGGTGTCACTGCTGCCGTGGCCCGCCTGTTCTTCCAATATGTCGCCCTTCGAATACGTCTGGTTGCTGATCGGCAACTCAGTGACCCGGCAAGTACCATCCGCGTCTACGCCTGATGAACTGTGGCAACGTGTGGAAGCAGCCTGAACCGACATACCCCAAGCCCACATCCAAAGCCGCTTTCGTTCGATGCCGTGGCGTGTAGCGGCCATTATTGCCAGCCATGGGGGCCACACGAACTATTGATGTCTGCGTGTTCCGCAAGTCGCACGGGCCTGTAAGCTCAATTGTTTCACCTTTGAATCTGTTGTTATGTGTCCAGTAAATCTGGCTTTGCTATCTCGTGTCCTTCTTGGTGTTGCATTTTGGGTGGCCCGCAGTGTATGTGGGATGGTCGCTCGCGGAAATCGCAGACTTTCTGGAACGTTAAGATGGAGCAGCCCGTCTTTCTCTCATCAGCTATCTTCCCACGATCCAATTAGCTCAAACACCGTGCTTAACCTGGCACGTTAAACAGAAGGCAGGTATCTGACATACATATTTATAGTCCACAGAGGGTATTTGGCTGCATTATTATTCCGGCGTAGGGAAGGTTTGTGAATTGTTGCGATGCACATAAGTTGTCTTCCGTCCTTCTCTCATCAGCTATCTTCCCACAGTCGAACTAGCTCATACACTGTGTTTAACCTGATATCTAAATAGAAGACAGGTATCTGACATATTTATAGTCCACAGAGGGTTTCTATCTGTGTTATGGCCGCGTAGGGATGGTTTGTGGATTGGTGCGATGTATGTATAAGTTCTGCCTTCAGTGTGTTTTTGCCACTATTTTGAAGGTACCTACTCACTTACAACACATAGGCATTCCCCAGTTTTTGAAACACCATAAATAATATTAGTTTATTTCATACCAATATAAGTCGACTTCAAAATAAAAGAGATATCTACTTTTTTGCACATTAATGGCAGTCCTAAAATAACTCGATTCGGTCTATTTACGTGTATAAATCGCTGATGCGTTAATGATGGAACTGAAACTTCTGTTAATTTTTATAGAAGCACGTTCCAAAAGGCACAACCTATAATTTTCAGAGAAAAAAATATTTGTTCTTAATCAGTGTAGAATAAATAAGAATAAGTCGATGCATATTGGCAGTATCCAGGGGATAATACAAGGAGGGTTAGCACTTCAACTCTATCTCCCTTGCTTTTCTATTTTATGTTTTTTCTGCACGTTTTCACAATAGCACTTCGTCTTCAATCTTCCGAAGACTCATACTTTGAGAAATATTGTACCTGCAGTACAGTACCAATTTAGACTTTAATCTGGGTTTCTCTGAAGTAGAACTAGACCACACTCTAGGTACTTCCACCCCACTAAACCCCAGAAGAAACTCGGCAGTTTGCAGGTTTCGGAGAACAGAGACTAAGATAAGAGGATTACCGAATACAGTACACAGAAAAGATTTATTAAAAATGTTATAAAGATTTATAATATTTATATATTTGTTATAAAGATTTTTAACATAACACATGAGAGTCTAAAATCTTCTTTAATGGTGTAAATACAAACACTCAATAATTGCTGAGCTTTCGCGCTGACTAGGAGGCTCCGTCTGGGCAAGATTATCAGAGCTTTGTTCTGCTCTGATAATAATAATGAGAAAAAACAACTGTTTTATGGCTCTGCTAATCTACCCAGACGAAGCCTTCCAGTGGAGGGTGAAAGCTCAGCAACAATTTAGTGTTTGTATATACGTCATTAAAGATTTTATAATATGGGTCGTGTGTTATAATATAAGGGGATTTACATTACGGAGTTGACAAATACTCCAAGAATGCCGAGCTTTCGCGCTCACTGGGAGGCTCCGTCTGGGATAGATATAATTAGAGCTTTGTTATGCTAAGATAATAATGAGAGAAACAACTGTTCTAAGGCTTTGCTAACCTATCCAGACGAAGCTTCCCAGTGAAGGGCGAAAGCTTGGCAACTATTTAGTATTTGTATATACGTCACTAAGGATTTTAAACTAATATGGGTCGTATGTTATAAGATAAAAGGATTTACATTACGGAGTTGACAAATACCCGAAGAATGCATGGCACTGCAAGCATTGCTGGATGAAGATTCGTCTCAAACGCAAAAAGAACTAGCTACCTGTGGTGATTCTTTGGTATCGCACACCAACTGGATATTGTTGCCGACTCTAAATCCGTGCGACAACGTTTCAGATGCGATGCAAGTCTCGGGGAAGCTACAGAGGACATGGTTTGCAGAAAATGATAATGGCTTACTACCAGAGGTAATACCTTTGGAGCTTATAATGGGCTAAGCACAATGAAATTTGTGATGTATATCTCTAATTTAACCTTATTTTATTGAGTTTTTTGTTTTCTTATATAAATTTCGTTACTTCTCGGGTTATGATTTTCTGACTGAACGGCACATTGCTTCTCCGAACCGATTGCCCATTTTGGCAACGCTGACAGTGTGTCAGAAGGAAATAAATTGACTCCGTTGAATGAAAAAAATGTGGATTTCTGCGTTGTGTGGAAGACTCATCACACATGTTCATAAAACCTAAAAGCCAGGAGACTGACTTTCATTCTGGAGCCAGTATAGCATATAACCTTTTTGGCCGGTAGTGACTTTCGAACACACGTCTTTATACTCCTGAGCGGCTGTTCTCCCAAGCGAACTACGCCGACAGGTTTATCCGTGCAACATTAACAACTTGACTCATACATCACAGCAGTAATATGTCATCTACGTCATGTCACGTATTGCATCATAAGTCATATGATTGAAGCTTCTATTTTACTACGAGAATTTGCTTTTAAGTGTCAGCGGATAAGTTACGACTTGAAGATTATAGTATATTTGTGACGTGAAAACTCTTAACACGTGGAACGAAAAGAACAAACTGCTCATAATGTAAGTTTTGATTCTTTCACCCTAATCGTTTTATTCACTTAGTTATTTCGAGTGTAAAATGCATGTTCAACAAGACAAAGACACCAGCTAGTTAATTCAACTACTAAGAGCAACGTTCATTGTATTCAAAAACTACAAGTGTCAGTCGAAAAGCAAAGGTACAGCATTTCAAAGCATCAACTTACGCGAGTCTTTTCGAACACGAAATTAATTTCACGATTTACCTCCACTGTTGCACAAAAATGGGAAGATTCTCAGCATAAAGCAGCATAGAAACATGAACATATCTGTGATTCAAAACGAAATAATGGAGTTTTAAATCAAGTAATTAGTAACGAGGAACTGTGTACTTAAAATAATAAAACTGTACCAGTAACCCGAATTTATCGACGTAAAATACAGTGATGTCCAAAATTAAGGTTACAAACACATTTTTTACAATAATTCAAAATAGCAGCCATTAAAATGTTTAAAATTGCTGTCATATATACTTTGGGGAACGGTGAATCTAATGTATGGGCCGCGGGTGGCCTAGTAGTCAGCGTTCGTGACCGCCATGCAGATAACCGATAGTTCGCTCCTGGGCAGGTACGAACGTTCGAACCACTAAATACCCGCCGTGCGTCGAATGGGCACGTTAAGCCATCGGAGCCTGGGTACTGGCTCCCTGGTAATAAATAAGGGCGTCTTCCTCCCGCTTTCTACCGCTCTTCCGTGTCACTTTCCTATCGTGCACTCTAGCCCAAATCTCTTAGCTTACTATTTTTAAGAGTTGTTTAAGATCTGGGGTCAGACAGTCCCTTCCTAAAATCCTCTACATATGATCTGATCTTTCCTATCGTGCACTCTAGCCCAAATCTCCTAGCTTACTATTTCTAAGAGTTGTTTAAGATCTGGGGTCAGACAGTCCCTTCCTAAAATCCTCTACATATGATCTGATCTTTCCTATCGTGCACTCTAGCCCAAATCTCCTAGCTTACTATTTTTAAGAGTTTTTTAAGATCTGGGGTCAGACAGTCCCTTCCTAAAATCCTCTACATATGATCTGATCTTTCCTATCGTGCACTCTAGCCCAAATCTCCTAGCTTACTATTTCTAAGAGTTGTTTAAGATCTGGGGTCAGACAGTCCCTTCCTAAAATCCTCTACATATGATCTGATCTTTCCTATCGTGCACTCTAGCCCAAATCTCCTAGCTTGCTATTTCTAAGAGTTGTTTAAGATCTGGGGTCAGACAGTCCCTTCCTAAAATCCTCTACATATGATCTGATCTTTCCTATCGTGCACTCTAGCCCAAATCTCCTAGCTTGCTATTTCTAAGGGTTGTTTAAGACTTGGGGTCAGACACTCCCTTCCTAAAATACTTTACATATGATCTGATCTGAATCTAATGTATGCATCCACTAGTTGTTTAACGAGTTTGGTAAGAGAACGTGAAAGTGACCGTTTTCTGCACCTGCGAATTTCGTCTTCAGAGTTGTGTTTCTTGCAAGAAAAATCACGAGATTGACTGATTTCAGTTGGAATGAGTGCTGGGAATTGTTTAGACGATGGACTGAGGTGGAAAGCCATCGGCAGGCTTGAAGCTGGCCAGTATGAAGCCGAGGTCTTTCGATGGTTACAGGTTTCACGAAAGGTAGTATTTAGGTTATGGGACCAATTCCGAACAACACGTACCATCACTAGGAGGCCCGAAGAAGGCCGTCCAAGAGCCACGACACCTGCGGAGTATGGTTACGTGGCATTAACTGCTAAACGCCATAGACGGATGACGGCTAGAGACCTCTCTCAGGACCTCGCTGCTGAGACTGGAACAACAATTTCGAGGCAAACTATATACAGATGCCTAGCAGAGAAGGCCCTTTACACCCACCGACCAGTGGTGTGTGTTCCCCTCACCAGATCACAGAAGAGATCCTGTCTTTCGTGGAGCCAAACATATCTTTCCTGGACACAGCAAGATTGGGGCCGTGTACCTCTCTGTGATGAGACGAGATTCAGTACACAAAGTGATTCTCGACGAGTCTTCATCTGGAGACAGCGTGAGGCCTGTTATCATGCCTCCAACAATAGGAAAATCTACCACTTTGGTGGAAGTTGAATCCTTGTGTGGACAGGCATCATGTTGGACGGCCATACACCATTGCACGTCTTCGATGGGGACACTGTGACCTCAGAGCGCTGCAGGGACGAGGCTCTTGGACCTCATGTGAGGTTTTTCTGGGGAGCAGTCGACCGAACTTCATTTTTATGGACGATAACGCGAGGCCACACAGAGCACAACTTGTCGACGATTTTTTGGAGGGCGAGGATATTCGCCGTATGGAGCGGCCAGCGAAGTCGCCGGACCTAAATCCTATAGAGCATGTTTGGGATGCTTTAAGAAGAGCCATTGCACGATGTCAACCCCTCTAAGGACTCACCAGGCCATAAAATCCGCGCTTTTAGAATAATGGGATTTGTTGCCACAAGCTGTTATCAACAACCTCATTTACAGTATGAGGGCTTGTTGTGCGACTTATAAAGCTGTGCGGGGTGGCCACACTCCCTATTAGCTTGACCGTTCTCGAGATATGATGCAGCATGTTTGGACCGTTTTTGGTGTAATTTGTATATCGCACTTAATTTACCCCCTGTTTATTTTGTTATGTTGCTATTGCATATCTCATACTATGAGACATCTATGTACTAAATTTCATTGCAATAAACCACCATTTAGTTTTCAAGATATCACAGAATATGTGTTTGTGACCTTAATTTTGGACATCAATGCAGAATTCAAAGTTTCCAAAATTTCTCACATCAACCAGATGGCTTTTTCATGGAAGGTAGACCGTAAATTGCTAACTGAAAAATAGAACGCTTCAACAATTTGATCGAAGAGACTTCACTTGACAATAAACGAATAGATGTGAATGTACGTAATTATTCATTGTAAGACACGAGGCGTTATGCTAATTTAGCCCGCGGTATCTTAGAGGGAAAACAGAAGATATTCGTTATTTGAAGAACTCGTTCTAAATTCGTGGCAACTCTACCCAGACTCTATCACTGCAGGACTCACTGTTAGTAATGATCTCCTAGGTTTCTCGAATGGCAGCAGATTTAGGTGTGCAGTAGGAAGCTAATTTCTTTATGTCATCCCACATAGGAACAGCAGACTTGAACGTGACTTCCCTGGATAAAGCCGTGGTTGATTTACCGTTCTTTGTGTTTCTTTTATGCCATTCTTATTCTAAACGAACGAATTCTCCAATAAACGATTTCCCTAATTCTAATTCTAAACGAGCAAATTCCCTAATACACAAATTCTCTAATTCTAATTCTAAACGAACAAATTCCCTAATACACAAATTCTCTAATTCTAAACGAACCCTTGGTCATTCCTGTGTAGCATCGCTTGAAGCCGTTTGGATTCTTTAGAAGAATGGGATAAACATTTGCCTCGTTGGAAATAGGGGTTATAACGTAAGTAAATTTCTTCGTCATTTTGGTCCACGCCGGGGATCGAACCCGAGTCCTCTTATTACGGAATAAGTCGCTCTACCAACTGAGCTACGCAGACGTTCGTTCTCGCTGCTATCTGCCTTTATGTCGTGTGCGTCCTGCGGGGCAGGCACGCTCACGACATAAGTATTGTTGGTGTATAGCTGCTGTTCTTTTATTACAGACAGTTACTACACATCAAATAGCATGATGTAATGATATTTGACGTGTATATGCTGAACAAGAGGGACCGAGCAACCACAGTGGCAGAATAGTCTGAGGTAGTGGCTTCTGTCCAAGCATCTATTATGAGCGTAGGTTCGACTCCCGGATGTGGCAGGAATGGTGTATTTGTATAATAGCATTTTAATGCTGGTTCTGTCTCTTTCCTAGAACCAGTGGCCCGGCAACACCAGTGACGCAGTGATCTAAGCAAAGGACTGTGATCGTTCCACCGGATGGACCACTGTTCGAATCCTAGAAGAGGAATCCTTTCCTAAAACCAGCTGGGCGTCAAATGGCACTGAAACAATGAAAACGCTGGGTCTGTCTAATGGCACTGAAACACTGGCTCTGTCTCTCTCCTAGAACCAGTAGCTCTGCCGCACTGCTGGCGAAGTGATCTAAGCACTGGCCTCTGATCGTTCGTCCAAGTGGGCTATAGTTGTGTCCCAGATCAAGCATCTTTCCCTTCTCTGAAACCAGTATCCCACCACATTAGCGACGAGTGACTAGCGCTGGGTTTGTCTGATCGCACTGGGACACTGGCTCTGTTTTTCTCCTAGAACCAGTGGCCCTGCGGCACCGATGGCGAAGTGATCTAAGCATTGGCCTCTGTTCGTTCGTCCGAGTGGGCTATAGTTGTGTCCCAGATGAAGCATCTTTCCTTTCCCTGAAACCAGTGGGGCGCCACCTTAGCGACGAGTTACTAGCACTGGGACACTGGCTCTGTCTCTTTTCTAGAACCAGTGGCGCTGCCGCACTGATGGCGAAGTGATCTAAGCACTGGCCTCTGATCGTTCGTCCAAGTGGGCTATAGTGGTGTCCCAGATCAAGCATCTTTCCCTTCCCTGAAACCAGTGGCCCACCACATTAGCGACGAGTGACTAGCGCTGGGTTTGTCTGATCGCACTGGGACACTGGCTCTGTTTTTCTCCTAGAACCAGTGGCCCTGCCGCACCGATGGCGAAGTGATCTAAGCATTGGCCTCTGTTCGTTCGTCCAAGTGGGCTATAGTTGTGTCCCAGATGAAGCATCTTTCCCTTCCCTGAAACCAGTGGGGCGCCACCTTAGCGACGAGTTACTAGCACTGTGACACTGGCTCTGTCTCTTTCCTAGAACCAGTGGCTCTGCCGCACTGATGGCGAAGTGATCTAAGCCCAAGCCTCTGATCGTTCGTCCGAGTGGGCCAGAGTTGAGACCCAGATGAGACATCCTTCTCTTTCCTGAAACCAGTGGCCCAAAAGTAGCGACGAGTGATTGATTAGAGCCCAATAAGTTGCTCACGGTGGTCACTAAACCCACAAAGAAAAAGAAAGAATCAGTTGCTCTAAATTAGTGGCTGTCGACTGCTAATAACGCTACGAGTTGCTCGAAACGAAAACGGGTAACTGAGCACATAAAGAAACTAAAAAATTTAACAAAAAGCGGTACATATTTCACAACTTGACACAGAATAGGAAGATCAAACATCAAACAAAGATCTTCGCTCTTTCCAAGTTTAGATATAGATCTTTGTTTGATGTTTCTAATCCACGTTAAATGTCTGTATTAAGTATTAATTAGAATAGGAAGGACAACTGCAATGCGAATCATATGTCACATTTATGCCCTTGTATCAGGTACAGTTGCAGTTCGATTAGTTTTACAGCTGATGTTCAAATCATGTGTGACGTACCTGCCAGCAGGACGCACACGACATAAAGGCACATAGCAATCAGAACAAATGTCTGCGTAGCTCAGTTGGTAGAGCTACTTGTTCCGGAATAAGCGGCCTCGGGTTCGAATCCCGGCGTAGACTAAAAATGACGGAGAAATTTACTTCGTTATAATGGCGCCCGAACTGTCAGGATGACTCGGCCGTTCAAAATCTCGCATTGGTGTGATGTTATTTCCACACCGCGAGACAGGAAAAATCAGAGAATTCCTTCTCCAGCGCTTCCCAAAATAAAAATGTGTGATGTTGCATTCCACACAGCAGATTGACTGGGAGTTCTCAAGTGCACGTCCTACAGTGGATGGCTGCCTGCAACGATTCATGGTCACGGCTGACCCGTGGGCCATGCCCCCAGCCCTCTTTCGGGGCAGGGGGGAGATGTGACGTACCTGCCAGCAGGACGCACACGACATAATGGCACATAGCAATCAGAACAAATGTCTGCGTAGCTCAGTTGGTAGAGCGACTTGTTCCGGAATAAGCGGCCTTGGGTTCGAATCTCGGCGTAGACCAAAAATGACGGAGAAATTTACTTCGTTATACATGCAGTCCGTTATTATATTCAGTGAAAAAGAGCATCACAGATTCTTATTGTCATTCACCATTTTGTATTGGTCCCACAAGGTGATATAAAACCATGGACTTGTGTTTGTCGTTGTTGTAACACTATGACAGATTCCTCTTACGTAACGCATGAATTCACCTGAAAAAAATCATACAACGCATTTCATCACTTATCTGTATAAGCAGCAGAGGTACAGTGGATGAGTTGATCCGATGACAAATGACATTAACCAGCAAGAAAGAGAAAGACGTAACCGCTTCAAAGGTCATTAAAAATTTTATTTCATAATCATAAAATGTACGATGGTGTATTAAAAATAATATGTGCAGAATGTGCCATGCAAATACATTTTAATTTTCCTGTATGTGCCATTTAAATATTTTACTAGAGTGTTTTAAATATGATAATATACACAGAAATGCCAGAAAAACTGGTACAGACGATCTTATGCGAAATACATAGCAACGTCACCTATGCGCGAACTCCGTTGCGTCCGCCAGTGCGTATATAAAGCGATAGACATCCTTGCCAGCTGTCAGAGCTATTTTCGGCATGAGAATGACAAGTAATAACGATTTAAGCGATTTTCAACCCGATGTCATAGTTGGCGCTCGTGAGATGGGCCTTAGTATTTCGGAGGTAGAAACGAAGTTCGGATTTTCACGGACGAACATTGCAAGGGTGTACCGTGACTACAAGAATTCCGGCAAAACCTCCAACCTACGATGCCATTGTGGCCGTATAAAAGACATTGGGTGAACGTGACCATCGTCGGCTGTCAAGTAACGTTTCACGCGATAGGCGTGCAACACTCTCACAGGTATCATCGGAATTCAATGCTGGAGCCTCAACAAGCATCAGCGTCCGGACTGTGCAACGTACCCTGCACGATATGGGCTGTGGGAGCCGACGCCCAACTGGAGTCCCCTTGATGGGTGCACGATATAGAGCTATGCGCCTCGCTTTGGCACAGCAACACCTCCACTGGACACTTGATGACTGGAAACAAGTAGCCTGGTCTGACGAGTCGCGTTTCCAACTGTATCGGGCAGATGGAAGGATTCGTGTGTGGCGCAAACCCCATGAAGGCAATGATCCCGCCTGTCAACAGGGAACTGTACCGGCTGGTGTGTGTGTGTGTGTGTGTGGGGGGGTCCGTAATGATATGGGGTGTGTTTAGCTTGACTTCACTGGAACCCCTGGTATATCTACAAACGTCTGTGACCGGCCAACGCTATATCCGCATCCTTTCTGACGAGGTACATCCGTTCATATCCTGCATTCATGCTGATGGGTTGGGCCTGTTCCAACAGGACAACGCAAGTGTCGGGAGGCCACATTATGGTTAGAGGAGCATTCATCTGAGTTTGGGGTGTTGCCATTCCCAACCAAGTCCTCAGATTTGAACGTGATAGAACACATTTGGGATGCCATGCAACGCGCTATCGGACACAGAAATCCGAGACCTCGGAGTACCCCCGAATTGTGGAACGCTCTTCAGGAAGTATGGAGTGCATTGCCTACAGCTTATTTTCAGAAGCTAGTGGAGTCCATGCCCCGTCGTATTTCTGCAGTCCTGCGCTCCCGTGGGGGACCTACCAGGTACTAGACTGGCGTACCAGTTTTTCTGGCAGGAAAATCTGTATTTTTTCGTACCAAATTGTACAATCTGAACAATACAACTTCCGTTTTTGCACGATATTCAATAAGACATTATTTAAAACCACTGACTTACTAAAATCTTTAATTTACAATTAAAAGACATAATAATATTTAGTTTGAAACCATAAGACCTTTCAAGCTCTCTACGAGCTCATCCTCAGATGGGGAACCCATCTGAGGATGAGCTGGAAATGAGGATGAGATTGAAAGGTCTTATGGTTTTAAACTACGATATTATTATGTCTTTTAATTGTAAAAAAAGATTTTAGTAAGTCAGTGATTTTAAATAATGTCTTGTTGAATATCGTGCAAAAGCGTTAGTAGTTTTTCTTGCACTTCAGTGTATATCCTTACATTAATCTTGTGCTAAAATACATCACAAGTGCGCTAAAGTTTGAAAATGCGTTGCAAAATAATTGATCTGAATAAAAATAATTCAGATTTGATCCAAATCTAATAAAAGCTACATGATTTCATGCCATTCATTTAACAAACGCCGTTCTTGAAAACGAGATAAAGGTATGATATATTTCTTCCATTCAGGAAGTTACTCGTATTAAATTTGGAGTGGAGTTGGAAGAAGACTTGTAAAAAAAAATTGCAAATTCAGTATTGGAACGAATTTTGAAGGTAACACTCAGAAGGAGTTATTATTTACGGAAACAACTCGAGTAGGACACACATCCAAATAAAAAAATTTGAGAGAATACTAGGAACGCTTTACAGATATTTTATGCTATGCATCGTTCGCATATCAAGATCTTTGTGGGTGTGAAATAAAACCAGTCATTCGAGAGTATACATTTGTTTGCGTACAACAAAATACATTTATTCGCGTTATACTCACAACCACACGAAGTCACAATCCGGCACATACTAAGTGAAATTGAATCATAACAACAAATAATAAGTCTTACTAATTCCTGACATTGAGCGGCGCTTAGGTAGGTAAATTAATGAATGTTATTGTCGTAAAACAAATGAAAGAAGATATGTGAGTCATAAAAGTAAATATTTACTAAAACATGGCGGCGGCAATAGTAAGTACAATATTTCGATTGTTTAGTGTTTCAAAAACAATATTTATTATTATTATTATTCAGATTTAAACGAACGTAAGAAACAATCCTGACACCGGTGAAATGTATTGTAGCTACGAAAGTTCATCTGCGCATGCGCAAGCTGAAATACGAACTCCAGATAGAAAGAAAAGAGGAATCGCAAGTGTGTTAGTGAGAAGGATTGGAAACTTCTGTCTAGGATATCTACAGATTACACGCCATAGTGTAATATATCATTTTAAAGGTCTTGTGTATAGCAGGCAGGGTTGGCAAGGTAATTTACTAGTTACGTATTTTACATAAATTACGCGTAATATACAAGTAATTTACTTGGTGTAGAAAACCAGTTTTTTACGCAGACGTAAAAAACTAATTTTGTTTCATGTGTGTGTATAACTAATATAATATAAAAACCACTTTAATTATATTATATTTTAAACTTAAAATTTCTTGTATATTTCACTACGAAATTATCATTCTCTTAAGATTGCTCATACAGCTCAGCCACCTATTAACAGATTTCTTTTCAGAAAATATAATATATCTTACGTATTTTAGGTATTTTACGCGTTTTTTACGCGTAATTTACGTGTCACGTAGAAAACCTTTTTTTACATGTAATTGCACAACCCTGATAGCAGGTAACGAGAGCAAGCCAAATTTCGTTGCGACATACCGCTTTCGAGATAATTGAGAAAACCAACCGCATCATGTTATACATCATTTTAATGATCTTGTCAAAAGCAGGTAACCTCCCATTTGGGGAAGGGAACGAGAGGAAGCCAAATTTCCCTACTACGCACCATTTTCAAGACATTCAGAAAAATAAACTCAGGTGGCTCATAGTATGGCATCTAACTTGCGTAGCATAAAAACGCATTTTTGTAATGGCTTTTATCGCATTTAGCATCAGGTTCTCGTACGTTACGCAGATTTCAATTAAAAATTGTTATGTCTATGTAAAACGTGATGAAATAATGTCCGACGATAGTTTAGTAAAATACATTGTTCGGGAATAATGAAATTAACTATTGTTGCGTCATTTCATGGAATAGTATATGGCACGATCGTTTTAATAATGACGGACTGTTGCTCATTTTCATCATATCGAAATCTTCTACTAGGGACATCAAACAAAGGTCTTCGCTCTTTCCCCGTTCATAAGTGAGTCGCGGAAAACTTTTCCGCCACCGGGAATCGAACCCAGGGTCTTCCAGTTACGCGCCGGATATACTTCCATTACACCACAGCGGCATCGAATTCCTCCAGACTCACACGGCAACTGCCAAGCCGATTTGGCAGGTAGCTTCTTGGAGGCCCGCACAATACTGGAGATTCACCAAAGATGGTAAGCAGCAACTGAAGAAATAAGTAGAAGGCGAATGAATAAATAATACAGACATTTGACGTGGACCAGGAACATCAAACAAAGGTCTTTGCTCTTTCCACGTTTATAAGTGAGTCACGGAAAAATTCTCATGGCGTAACTGGAAGACCCTGGGTTCGAATTCCCGGAGGCAGCCAATGAGAATTTTTCCGTGACTCACTTATAACCGTGGAAAGAGCGAAGACCTTTGTTTGATGTTCCTGGTCCACGTCAAATGTCTATATTAATTATTCATTCGCCTTCTAATTATTTCTTTAGTTGCTGCTTACCATCTTTGGTGAATCTCCAGCATTGTGCGGGGCTTCAAGAAGCAACCTGCCAAATTGGCTTGGCAGTTAGAGTATGAGTCTGGAGAAATTCGAGGCCGCTGTGGTGCAGTGGAAGTATATCCGGCGCGTAACTGGTGGCGGCCAATGAGCATTTTTCCGTGACTCACTTATGAACGTGGAAAGAGCGAAGACCTTTGTTTGATGTTCCTGGTCCAAGCCAAATGTCTGTATTAATTCTTCTACTAGGGATTTACTTCACCAGTGTCTAGAAAGATGCATAGCATTGCTTATATGCGCTTACATCGTATACCAAATTGGCGTATAATTGATCGTTTTCCCAGTAGATTGTGTGTGTGCTTGTATAATGAGGTCAGGCACTCTCTGGACTTCTTTTCTTGAGCTCCAAACAGCTATAAACAGCTCGATGCCTCCTTACCTTTATATTGAGAACTTGGGGACCCATTGGACTTCATGTCCTGAGCACTAGCTTATCGAGTGTTTGAACAGTCACTGAACTACTCTTTTAGAATTCGATCTCCCAGCTGGATTTCTGCACAAACTCAACACCTATAATTTGAGTTCATTCTCCTTAGCGTTTTTCAAGCTTATGTGATATCTTCCCTCTCGCGAGAGTATGGTTGGCAACACCTTGAGGTCAGAACGTATTACGCGTGTATGTGTCAGATGAGAATAATGTTTAAGCAGCAGCAGTATAGGGAGATGGTGGATGTTATAATGTTAATTGTGGAACAGACGTTGATTAATTAAAGTTGTGTCTATTTAAATGTTGCTTTTTGTGCTGATATATATATTTTTATCATTAAGAGTTCTACCGATTAACCTTATTTAGTTCTGAAGTTTACTACTAATCTGATACATTTAACGTTCGACGCAAAGTGTTTTGTTCTGTTGGAATATTACCGTACCATGGATCTGTTGAAAGAATAAAGGAATCAACCTGTAAGTAACTGTTTCTTGAAGTTTTCTTGGAAGACTCCTCTTTCACTGTAAGTGAAGTTATTAAGAACTGATTTATGTAGTGTTCAATCAGCCATAATTTCACGAACATTACAACTTACGAGCATTATATCTAATGAAATAAGCTTTTTGGCTAATAAATCACTTGAAGAAAGGAATATAATTAGAACTGCATTCAGATTAAGGGATTTCCCGCTACGTAATGTGATCATGAGATGCAACAACACACCAGCCAGTATGGACACATCGCGTAAAAACGAGTCTCAAGCAAATAATTTAAATTATACATTCAAAAAGCATCACCCGAAGAGAAAACGCTTTTATATAATTTTGGGATTGTGTGCAAACTTTCCTAAAGAGCTGCATTACGTGCGCTGAGATATATTATTCGTAGGAATTTAAGAACTGTTATTTAAAACACGTATTTTACCCATGGTTTTTACTAGCTTACATGAATACCTGAACCCCAAAATGTTGAGAAACTGACTTGAGAAATAGAAATCTTACTTACGAAGGATATCTATTCCTTATGCAAGAGACGTTTCTTTAGATCAGATCATATCATATGTAGAGGACTTTAGGAAGGGAGTGTCTGACCTAAGGTCTTAAACAACCCTTAGAAATAGGAAGCTAGGAGATTTGGGCTAGAGTGCCTGATAGGAAAGTGACACGGAAGCATGGTAGAAAGGGGGAGGAAGACACCCTTATTTGTTACCGCCGGGCCAGTACCCGGGGCCCGACGGCTTAACGTGCCCATCCGACGCACGGCGGATATTTAGTGGTTCGAGCGTTTGTACCTGCCTGGGATCGAACCAGAGGTCTTCTTTGTAGGAGTCACGAACGTTGACCACTAGGCCACTCGCGACCGAGACGTTTCTTTAAAGCAGAACCGAAATTCTTGCTGAGCGTATTATCGGTAATGTACTTATGAGTTTTATATCTAGTGAAATAAGCTTTTTGGCTAATAAATCACTTGAAGAAAGAAATATAATTAGACCTTCATTCAGATTAAGGGTTTTCCCGCTACGTAATGTGATCATGAGATGCAACAACGCACCAGCCAGTATGGACACGTCGCGTAAAAATGAGTCTCAAGCAAATACTTTAAATTACACGTTCATAAAGCATCACCAGAAGTGAAATCACTTTTGCATAATTTTGGGTTTGTGTGCGAACTTTCCTAAAGGACTGCATTACTTACGATGAAATATATTATTCCTAGGAATTTAAGAAGTGCTATTTGAAACAGGTATTTTACGCATGATTTTTACTAGCTTACATGAATATCTGAAGCCAAAAATGTTGAGAAACTAACTTGCCAATGCAGAATAAATAAAAGCGGGGTTTCTCAGTCTTAATTATTATATGTAAATCACGCATTTTAGATAACTGAAGTCACTTTCTTTTTGCAAAATTAATGATAACATTTAACATGCTCGGAAGTTTCCGAGGTACCGTTTCTTTTGCATAGATCTACAGTATTAACGATGCAATATATTCTGCGCATACAGGGGCGAACTGATAGCCACCGCAAGCCCCGCATTGCGGGGGAGAGGGGGAGATGATTCATGGTTGAGAGGCCCTCAGCGAAAAGATTTTACAAAATTTCGTGCGAAAATTTTATACGGAACTAGTTAAAGAAGTAGCCACGAATTTCAAGCAGCTTTGAATGAAGTATAAAAAATAGGTTAAGAATTAACCAGGAATTTTCAGGCACCTTCGAATGAAGCATTAAAAAGAAAAGCTATTTTTTTTTCAATAAATAAGTAAAATCTTTTTGGTTTTAATTCATAAAAACTGGATGACGGGGTAGCAGTTACTCCAGAAGGTTAGAGGCACCTTTTGACGGCCATTGCAAAGGTTCCTATGCATGTATATTAAAAACAGAATGAGGAAGAAATATCAGTTCAATAAACGGAGTTTTTATACTAATGGTGTTACGTGCTATAGATGTTTGTACATAACTAACTTATCCTTCAGAATGTAATAAACTAAAATGTGTTCTTCGCGGGAACGAAGAAACCTGGAAGGGTTTTTTTTTGTTTGTTTGTTTGTTGTTCTTGTTGTTTTTTTTATCAGGGAATAAAGAGACAAATGTTTTACTGCGTGCGAAGCATTGTGACATTATATTAAGTGTGTTTTTTATATTCAAAGGTAAATAATTTTAGTAGTTTTATTAATTTTGTGCCACAATTCTTAATTGTTACTTACTTATTTGCGTACTTACGTCCTGTCTTTTCGTATAAACCGGAAAAGATCACCAGACACTGTTACACGGTAGTTACACGTTTTGTGTTCGTGATCATGGAGTGTTTCAAAGAGTCTGGTCTTTGTTCTATAAAAGATAATATGATGTTTTGTAAAACCAAATTATTACCCTTTATTGCGTACTGTGATTATGCAAAGAAGTGCAATAATTGCGTACTGTGATTATGCAAAGAAGTGCAATAATTGCATAATATGATTAAATTTGGCGTAAGTTGCGGGATTACACCATACAATACAAATTTTGAAGATGAAAATCCGTTTTTTGGTGTAATCCGTTTTTGTGTAAATCTGGAGGTTAAGATAGGATTCTTAACCTCCAGATTAGCTAAACGTGAATGACAGTTGCTTCGACTAGCGAATCCTGTGAAGGTTATATTCAAATTAACCGGAAACTTGAGACTTGGTCGTTCTGGGGCCGCGGGTGGCCTAGTGGTCATTGTTCATGACTGCCACGGAGAAGACCTCGGGTTCGATCCCAGGCAGGTACGAAAGCTCGAACCACCAAATATGCGCCGTACGTCGGATGGGCACGTTAGGAAGTCGGGCCCCGGGTACTGGCTCTCCGGAAATAAATAAGGGCGTCTTTCTTTCCCTTTCTACCTCGCTTCCGTGACTCTTTCCTATCGGGCACTCTAGCCCAAATCTCCTAGCTTTCAATTTCTATGGGTTGTTTAAGACCTGGGGTCAGACACTCCCTTCCTAAAATCCTCTAGATCTGATCTGATCTCATCAGACTTGGTCGTTCTGGGTGGTGTAGTGGTTAGCATACCAGGGCGCTATCTGGGAGACGCGGGTTCAATTCCTGCTTCAGGACGACGGAATTTTCAAGTTTTCCGATATTCCCTGGTTATCTTGTCATAGTTACACCAAAAACGAATTGTCATCTTCAAAATTGGTATTTGGCGTAAGTGTTTAATGTTCTTCTGTATCGGTATGAAACTAGGGTAATCATTTTAATTACAATGCGCACATTTGTGTTTCACGCAGTAAAGTGTAATAATATTGATTTTACAAAAAATACTTGTACATATCAAGGAATCTGATTTATTAAAACGCCATTTAAGCCTAGTAAACAGTATGGAAGTTAAAATTTTTAGCAATTGAAAGTTAACAGGTTTTCGCAAAAGAGCTTTGATTTTTTTTTCGCGGCAGTGCCCCAGTGTTTCCGGTACGCCACTAGAGCGTGGTATCTCTGATGTACTGCTGCGACATACAACAGTACAGTAAAGTAAATATATGTCGCATTTTGAAGAATTTCTTCAGTCTGAAAAATAATAAAATAATTTATTCTTTTTTTCTTTGTATTTGTGGGTTCACAGAGCAAACAAAAAGAGGAACCGAGATGAAGAAACAGGTTTCGTACTTAGAGAAATCTTCTACACTCATCAGAGTGAAATGAATTTCGCATTTTCAGTATTTCTTTTCTCAAAAAATATTTCGTAGCGTGAACTACATTTAAAAAAATAAGTAAGTAAAATCCTTATTAGAAACTGCAATAACAAATGTCGAAAATTTTCAGAATGGATGCAATCTAAGTTCAAAATTGAATATAACGTGATATGTTAGTTCACTGGAGGAAAAACAAAATTTTCCACAGAAAGAGTTGAATGCAACAAAATTAAGAACATATCTAATTCGACATTTAATCATTTCTAATTCATTTCACAAATAAAGAAACAGCACTTCAGTGCACCTTCATCGACTATCAGCTCGTGAGAAACATTTTACGTCGACCGGTAATACTGGCGATAAACAACGCGATTCTAGGCGATTTACATGCCTTTCTTGAACTACATAGTGAACTATCAGCTTCGGAATGATATATATAACTAAGTATTGAGAAAATCGGTTTCCGGCGCAAAGATGTAACGACTGTTGAGAATGAAATTGTAGCAAACTATGTACGGATACCATAGAACTAAATACGAACAGGTAGTTATTTTGCTAACTGGGTCTTTTGCACGGCAAAAATGTTTCCTTTAACTTGCAAATGCTGAAAAATGACCTACAAAAAAAAAACAAAAAAAAAAAAACGCAAAAATGAAAAGATAGAAAAATTAAACTTACCTTTTTTTCCTGGAAATGAAAAAGTAAGTGCGCACTATGTGTACGCAGTTAAACATTGGTTCGGAAACAAACTTGCATTGATTTTTGATTTAATCTTAATAGGAGGAAATATTGACTTCCTTAAAATTAATTTTTATTTACTTTTTTTTTAATATTCGTTTCTATTCTTCACGCTTCTGGTGCTTTAAGCATGCTAAAAATAAAAACTTAAACAAAAAATGTGGCGTTTCTAAGACGCATTAGGGAATAGAGGATTTTATTAACACTTTAACAACGAAACTAAATTTTAAACATTTGATAATACTTTTTAGGTTTTGTTGCAAACGACATACTGATGCGCAACGGTCTTCTTTGCGTAACAGCGGCAGAAATCTCTGTGAATATTGATGGAAATCATCAACATTTGAAAACAAAACTAAAATTTTACAAAATTTTAAATATTTGATAATATTTTTTAGGATTTACTGAAAACGACATACTGATGCGCAACGATCTTTTTGTAACAGCGGCAAAATTCTCTGTGAATGATGATGGAAATCATCAACATTTGAAAACAAAACTGAAATTTTACAATCAATCTACTACGAAGGGCATTATTTTTGATCGAAGAGCAAACAAAACAGCACTGATACAACCGTTAGAGTGACAATGTAAATGAAATAGCAGCAACGAAATACGGAGAGCACAGAAAAAAATATTCGTGAGTGAGGTATAAAGCAAAGGTAAATTATAAATTATGCAAATAAAAAGGACTGAAATATAGCTTTCTACTTTCAGAGAAATCTTCCGATTGGGTGCTTTATTAAGAATTTTCTATCCACCATTAAGTTGAAATGTCAGAACGAACTGCAGATCATCTTCAAATTGTACTTAAAATAAGGACCGCAAAGTTATATTAAATCATTCTACCCAATTTTCTCCTCCAAAAGACAAAAACAAAACAAAACAACAACATTACTAGCGGTTTATTGTGATAGAAACTGGTCTCCAACCTATCCTTCCCCCCCCCCCCCCAAAAAAAAATAACCGGAGAAATGAACTGATTTTTAAATGAATATAACTGTGTGAAAAACGAACGAAACTTTTCACAGAGGCACACTCATCTACGATAGCATGAATTATGATACAAAATTTAATAAAACGGAAAATAAAATATTCACCCGATACGGATAAACTTTCCAAACGAAAAATAAATGATGCGAAAATTTTAATTAATTGCTTATATGACTAAATTTTCAAATTTACTTTCAGTCATATTATCTGGATTGACCTCTAGAATTTTTCGTTTTCTCGCATTTTGCGCAGGGCTTAGATGAACGTGAGAAAAAGGTAGGTATGAGTAAAATGCAGAAGTGGATGATAGCATCAATTGCGCATAAAATAAATGTGAAAAACTAAGAAAGGAAATATTAGAAACAAAAAAGTCACCTACCTTCCCTTTTAACGTTGGCTAAATTGTGATGAAACACTCTGGAGAAATCGAGAAGATATGCACCGTCCGATGTAGTAGTCAGGAGGGCTACAATAGTTAGAAGGAAATGCAGGTAAACCACCCTGACAGTCAACATGTTGCTCGTTCTCTCCGGGTTTCGCTGTTGCTACCTAAGTCCGTCTGCTGCGTCGGTTGAAACCGTTTCCCGGAAAAGATCGCCGGATAGGAAGCGCTTGCGCTGATCTTCGCCAATACAGACTGCGAAAACGGGCGCGTGAGATGGTCGACCGGGGGGCAGGGTCGGTTGGTCGGGGGCGCTGACTTGCTCTCTATGACGGATCCGCTTGTTTAGACCTTTTGAACGCCGTCCTCGTCCTACGCACTGAACATTTATGGTTCTGCTTCCCAAAACGCATGCGTCAAATTTAAGTAATTATGACCAATGGCGTTGGACCACGTAAATCTCACCTGCCGCTTCTCAAAATTGGGTGGGGAATGCAAGTTTTTGTAGAACTAAAGCAGGCAGGAGAACCGGAAAGATGTCCAAACGCAAGGCTGTTGTTGATCCTTGTTGCTAGTAACAAAAATTGAAAGTTAAAAATCAGAAACAAAGAATAAATTACATAGCGCATAGCGATGACACCAGAAGTGACGTCAGTTTTAACAAAAGCACGTAAAACAGAATGGCTTTCCTTACGATTCTTCCTAAGGTTTCTTGGCCCACAAACTTAATTGAAAGTTTTCCTGTGGGAAATGAAGTCCCAGAGATTTAGGAAAATTAATTTGCGGAGAAATTATTGTAACAAAGTGGAAAGAGTAATTCCAGCTTTCTGTCCGAAACCTTACAAAGGAAAAAACAAAACACAATATGAAGAAGCATAGATGAGTTTTATGAGGTGAACGTACGAAGGAATTTTGGTGAGTGTGTTTATTTTTAATCTGTAATGGAAGCTAGTACACATTTTTAAAGAATAATGTGGCGGAACAGAAATTAATTGAATATGAAGAAAGCTGGAGCAAAAAAAAATCCTTATTCGAAAAAATTATAAAATTTCTGCTCTTCATTTCTTATCGAAGAAACAAACTGTACATATTTCATATTATATAAAAGTATTAATAGTGATGATTAAAATAAATGAGTGGAAACGACATTAATAAAAATACAAAACCGAAGTGAAACAATCAAAATAATTGAAATTGCTAAAGGAATGAAAAAGTAAGTCTTCTTATTATTATTTTCAAAACTAAGCTATTTTATTTAAAAACATTTTATATTTATGAAAATATATGATGTGAGATTTTTACTTGCATTTTGGGCCTCGGCATTTTGAAGGGAATTCGTGCTTTTTAGTTAAAATGCTAAGAACTTTCGAGATTGGCAGGAAATTGGCTTCATTTACCCCTGAGATGCCTCTGCACCATGGCCGCCATTAAATGCCACACTTTTGAAGAAAACTGTTTCGTATCATATTTAAGTTATCACACGTGCTTAGCACATTTTACATAAGGAGCCCTGCAAAATCAAAATAATATTTTTAATCTGAATCACGGGGACTATCTTGGAAATCTGAATTTTTTTTTTTAAACAGGCTACGGCCGAGTTTAATGCCTAGTGTTTTAATAACACTGTACAGACGAAAAAAAAAAAAAGCAAGTTATATTTTCAATAATTTCTTCCCTTCTGTACGGAGCGCTGCAAAATAAAAATAATCTTTTTTATCTAAAGCACAAGATAATCATGGATGCCTGAAATGTTGTTTTTTTTTAAACAGGCTGCAGCCTGAATTTCTAGCGCTTTAATAATACTGTAAAAGCAAAAGAAAAATGCAAAATATATTTTCAATATTTTCTTCCTTTCTTACCAGGTAAGCAAGGGAATAGGCACTTTCTTTTAGAATTTATCTCAGAGTTTTCAGTCTAAATTTCAAGACGCACAGCACGTCACAATTCATTCTACAAAAAAAAAAACAAAAAAAAAACTGTAAACTTCATTATTCCTCTGCTGCACATGGACGGGAGAAACGCTAACATCGGAATAACAAAATTAAATGTAAAAAAGTGCAATATCGCCATGTTTCAAAAAATAACTATTAAACGGTTAATGAACTAGCTTGTGCTAAACTATGGTTTTTACAAAAAAATATCACTGAACAAAAATTCAATAGATTGATCTATGCTACCTAACATTGTTTTCCAGTCAGATTATCAGAATAGGAATTTAAATTTCAGTATGAGGAACAGTGCTTTTGAACAGTATTTTATTTCATTGCATTGTTAAGGTTAATACACTAAAAAATGAGTGGTGCGAATTCACGGAAAATTTCTGAAAATTGGTGCAGCAAATTTGTCGGTAGGTGTCCGTCTTTTAACGAAATTTTCGTTCTGAAAGTTTCCGTTTTTTTCTAACCCGTATTTTGACAGAATTTTCGTAGTCATTATAATTCTGTTTATTTCAGAAGAATCCGTTTTGGAGTTTTACGTAATTTTACTGAAATTTCGCAAAATCTTCAATTCTAACTTTTCCGGCCAGTTTCTTTCCCTGCGTACTAAGTAAACGAGCCCTTCCTCATTTGTCACTGAAAACTTCCGAACGGAAAACGTCTGTCTTACCGCTGAGCCAGAAATTCTCGTGAATATCTTTTGCGTGTAAAGTACATCTCTAATTGCTCGATGACAAAATTTTGTTGTTATTGTTATTAGTCATTTTACTTTCTGTTGAAGCGTATTATTTTTCTGAATACGTTTGTAATAATTATACTTTTTATGTAGGAGGACTTATCACAATTTCCTTTGGAATTTGAGATGTTTTTAAACTATCAATGACTTCCAATTATCTTTAAGAAAAGGCTAAATATACTGCTTTATAATATTATTTCACTATACTCATAAATATCAAATTTACTCTTGACAGCTATAATAGCTTTTCCTTTAAGGG
The DNA here is from genome assembly GCA_039090855.1 of Macrothele yani. Lineage (NCBI taxonomy): Eukaryota > Metazoa > Arthropoda > Arachnida > Araneae > Macrothelidae > Macrothele > Macrothele yani. Next base: position 117,766,304 of record CM077011.1, read on the forward strand.
GTCTACCGACTAATACACAGACGTCATGCAGTCAATTTAATAGTTAATCTAACCTCAAGTATTCCCGGGAATCGTTCCCTTTACCGGAATGTTCCTGTAATATGGATGCGGAAAAAATTAGAACAGAATTTTCCGTTAAGGTACGAAAGGAATTAAGGAAAAGTTTTTGAAAATTCAGTACTTTCCGCAACACTTCGGAGAAAAGGCATTTTACTTTAAATTATGATTTTTAAACAGGGAGATAGAGAGATTGTTGAGCCGCCATCTATTTGTGTGGATAAGTGTACCCTTGAAATAGTAAATAATATTAAATATTTGGGAATAATAATCGAGAATAATCTAAAATGGGATATAAATATTTAAAACATGGCAAAAAAAATTTCGGGGGCATTAGGTTTAATTACGAGAATTTCAAGTAATTTAACAATTAAAACATTAAAAATGTTTTACTACAGTTTGATTTATCCATGCTTGACTTATTGTTTATTAGTATGGGGCAAACTACTAAGACTAATTTATATAAATTACAATCATTACAAAATAGGATGGTCAGAATTTTAAATAACTTTAGGGGAATTAACTTGAATATAGGGGTACGGAAACATTCTTATGGATTTTTAGATATTGAGAAATTATGGCAATTTAGATAATTAGGATTCATATATAAAAGAATAAAAGAGAATAGGTATCAACATTTAATTCAACTGAACACTGTCGGTCACGACTATCAAACAAAAGATAGAAATGCATTTTTGTTGCCATTGCCTAACACTTTAACCCAAAAAAGATTTATTGATTTCCAGGGATTGATGTTATGGAATAACCTTCCTTGTCAATTAACACATATTAATAATCATAATTATTTTCGAAATCAACTAAAAAAATATTTGCTATCAAATTAAAATATAAAATTCGATGTTAAAATTTATTAATCAGACCGCATATGAGTAAATTGTATATGTGCAGGACGTTTGACTTGACTGCGTACTTTAGGGGAATTGGGATTCACTCAGGCTATATATATATATAGCCTTTTACTCAATTTCCTGTTCTGGGGTTACACTGTACATAGGTATTCACATTATATATGTTGTTTTTCTTAATATTTTATGTTATAAAATTAATTTTGAAATGCAACATAGTCAACCCATAACGAAATAAATGAAATGAAATGAAATGAAATGAAATATAAGAAAGGAATTGTGGAAAAGTTTCTGAAAATTCAGAATTTCCCTGGCGTACGAAAAATCCACGAAATTCATGTTTTTTCCTTCCCATTTCACGGGAAAGGTTGTATCAGAAATATACTTCGTTAATTTGCAATTGGTATCACGGGAAATAGTTCGTGGATTTCAAAATAGTTTTTACAGCGCACTTAGATTACATTTTACCGATATTGATATCAACTAAAATTACGCGTTGTTCAACAATAATTCCTCTAAGAGGATCATCACAGCTTCATACATTTATGTGTAACAAAGTTCGTGAATGATATATAAGCTCTTCACTGGAAATTTATAATTCCAATGCGTTGAAGATTTTTTGTTGAAACTCAAATGGGAGAGCTTTCAACCTTCTGCGCCCTTTTGGGCACTTTGTTCTTTTACGTGCTACGACGCTGGGTAGAGTGGTGAAGTCCCGAAATTTTTCAAGAAATTTGGGGAAATGACGGAATTAGGTAATGCTACATTTCAAACAGCGTTTTGAATTAATGTTCAAAATTAAGTCGTAATGTGCAAGACAAAGAGGTATGTGCCAAATTAATTTGTGTTCGAGAATCAATTTTCACTCCTAACTAATCGTTTGCGGTCGGTTAGGAAGATATTGTTCTTGGCAGACAGTCAACAGCTAGTATTAATCATTCTTGAACACTTCTTTGTTATAATCGTCTTCTTCATTCATGTGAAAAGATAGTCACGCAGATAAATTCAAATTCTTAAAGCTGAATTAAACACTCTATCAAGGCAATTGAGCGTATTGAGCCGTCTCGTAAAACACCTTTTATCTGGGACTAAAGCAATAAATTTGAAATAAGTTGGTTTCATACATCACATTAACAGAATAAAATGAGTTTAATTCAAAAAGGACCATGTTCTCCACATCACAAAGATACAAGTAGTTTCGTGCTGCTGGATTTAAAAATAATTCCAGTTTGTGTGTGGAGTAAATAGTTTTTGTGTCATTCGCTTTATTTGCTTCACAAAAATTAACAATTGATTGAAATATTTTTTCTGTATAACATTTTCTAAAGCTGCGGATGTAGATTGGAATGACTGAATTGAAATCCACTTAAAGAGCTGGTTTTGAAATTAAATTTTTTTTATCTTATAATACGAAGAAATTCCTCTGAAGATCGCTGTTGTAGAACCCTCTTGGGACTTACTGATAACTGAGAACTCTTTTTTTATGATACGATAATTTTATTTCCATTTTATGCTCAGGTGGTATAATTTTGTTAGGTATCAAATAAAATTTTCATAGAGATTAAGACAGAAGCAATAATAATTACAACAAAGAAAAGAATTATAATATAAATTTCGAGATTGCATTTCATGAAAGAAAAGGACGTGTCAAACGGTTTCGTTTATTTTATTTATTCTTTCTTTCCTGATAGCTACACACAGAGAGCAGAAAATCCTCCTTCCCTCCAGACAGCTTTTTGACTGTTAGTTTCTCTCTGATGGTGGATAATACGTATTTAAAACTAGATATTCAAAAGTGCACCACATAAAATCTACGTCTGATAAAGTTCTAATTGCTACGAAAAATCCTGACAACCTCCTGCCTTGAAATAAGGTTAATCGCACATTTAGCGCAGAAGAAATTAAAAAAATTCATGTATTCACTTGTGATGTGAATAATCACTAGGTGATTATAAGGTTTAAATCTTTGGAAACAAAAGCCGGTTTCTTTGAAAATATTAGTCAATCAGTAAAACAAATAAATAAATAAAAATATCATTATCAGTAATTCATCCAAATGCGCTTCAGACGACGACGTCCTTAAGCCTTTCCTTCGTTTATCTGTTTTGAACAGTTAATTTCCATGTTGTTTCAGTCGTATGATTTTGTCCACGATTTCCGACGTAGTCATTTTCTAGAAATTTCTTGGTGCAATGATATTCAATTAAATGATTACGTGGCTTAATCCTGGTCTGATCTTATAATAATATATTCAGCTCATTACCACTTTATATCCATTATATAATGTCTATGACACCAGCATGTTACAACTCAGTAATTTCTATCATGAAATTATCCATAATGATCAGACAAAAGACGAAGTGTGAAACTGCATAGGAAGATAGCCTTCCATTTTCAAGTTCTTCAATAAAGTTTTCTATCTTCTCCAGCAAACAACATTGGGCATATGTCCAAGTGTTTTCAAATATGAAGATATTTCACTGAAAGATCGTACCAACATAAATTTCCGGAGTGTGTTATATTTACTTGCAGTGAAAGGACACGTTTGACTATTGGCGAATGTCAGGGTTAATCAATTGACATTGCACACTTAGTATAAACAAGCAACGAAATATTTTCTGTAGTTTCCCCTGTAAATAAAGTTTAACTGCAGTGCAACTCTATCATACAAGTAACGAAGGCAAAGGTAAAGACGATCGGTGTCTTATGGCATATATTCATTGTTTCATTAATTTGAAATAACTAACTGTAAATTAGAGTTTTAAGAGTATACGGTGTTCAATATCTCAACGCGAGAGATGAGACTCTAAGACTATTTTGTGCTGAAATTCAATCAAGCCTGTGTCGTCTTCAGTTCCTTGAAGCCTTTTTTCCAGATATTTTATTGGGATGTTAATCAAAAGAAATAGTTTTCACACCCTATGGAAAACCTGTAATGAAATCAAAAATGAATAACTATAAATGTTTCAGTTCTTTCACTCATAGCAAGTTTTATAGCATTTGGCTCCGAAGTTTAACGATACCATTCATTGAAAACTAGGAGTATTTTTTCTGTAGTAAACCTACATATTTCAATTCTTCTGGAATGCTGCTTATTGAATGTGCAGAATCATTTACAGATACCATGTTAAATAAAAATATTTGATTATTGCTCCCAACCCATATTTTAATAAAAATTCAAATTCATTAAATATTCCTTCATCATTCAAAAAATAGTATCTGACTTGCAAAAAAAAATAAAAAAAACAAAACAAAAACAGGTTGGTTCCGGAAATTTTTAATACTTAAACGTATAACATACTCTACCAGTAATTGGGATATGCGGGGTTTGATTCCCGCTCCAGGACTATGAAATTTTCAAGTTTTCTGAGAGGTGTTACATGGATGGCCAGTAAGTGGTACAAGCAAATTCAGTTTGCTTTGAATATTCTGTCGATTTCCCATGTATTATGAAGAATATTTCTTCCTTCATTGATATAACATAGAATTTCGTAGCTTAATTAGAACAATAGGGCGATGGAATAATTATCATTTATGCATTAGAGTTTCATAAAAAGAAAGATGAAATTCTTCAGCTGAAATGGTCTGAAACCAACTCCGGCGCTTTGTTCGAGGTGTTGACAATTAAAGACTAATTATAAACAGCATACAATTTCTTGGCTTAATTAGCACAATAGGACAACGGAACAATTAGCACTTATTCCATCACTCTGTTGAGTCACATAGAAATAAAGCGGTAGTTCTTCAACTAAAATGGCCTGTAACCAAATCAGGTGATGTGAGCGAGATGTTGAAAATTAAAGACTAATTATTTAATCGCCAATAGTATTTTAATAACAATTGTTTATGTTTATAGCATTAAATATGATTATATCACTTTTTCGCAGCATAGATGTTACTGTCACAAATTGCTAATTATAATCTGAAATTTATATAAAAATTATTTTTGTAATAAATTACTTATTTATTATAATGGAATAATGGGATAATTCATTAATCATTCAGTAGGACATGTTGTAATGCTATCTTATAAGTTCTTGAAGATAAATAGCTAACTAGTAGGCTGGTTGAATACCTCCCAAAAAAATCTTATGGTAATTTAAATATTTACTTGGTTGTTATGCTTTTGACCATATCGGCGTCATATTAGATCTCTAACAAAATTTTATTCATCCACTTAGTTTTTCAAAAGGTTGTTTTTCTGATTAACATGCAGTTAATAGTGCTGATGTACATCTGAAATGATAGCAGTCGAGTGTAACAATGTACACGTGTTATAAAATATTTTAATCTCACGTTCACGAAATCACGAGGAAATGCTCATCATAATTATTCTGGATACTTTGACACATGCTGATAGATGTATTGTTTCGCTTTTGCGAAAACAACATTTACAGTAATACAGAGAGCATTAAATTCCCCCACTCTCAATTTTAGCATATAAAAGGAGTAAAGGACAAATCTTTGGCTGTATTTTACAAACATTTCATGAAACGTAAATAAATATTACGGATTTTTAAATTATTTTCTTCCGGGAAGGTATCAATGTATTACTTACTCTCATCCCACTAAGAACATGGCTTCTATTCTTTGTGAATCCACTATAGCGACAAGGGAAAGGTTGTACGATTTTGGTGGTGCGAAAAGGTCACGTCATGTACCTTTATGTCACGTGTCCCAAAATCAAACTTGCTGGATCACAAAGGTAGGATAAATGCCATTGTAAATATTTTTCTCTCCTAGATTGAGCCTTGCTGGGCAGAGAGGATTTTTGGAATGTCGTAACAAAAAGCAGAGAGCTGTCGTCAAAAAGATGAACACAAACACAATAAATATTCATTTTTATATTCCAAAATGTTGTATGACAACGGAATGCAAGGAGACAAATCTTATATGGACCATACTTGGTATGACATTCTTAGTAAAATGAAACAAAAATGCTTTAAGGAGGACCTCGAGAGAAATTCCATCCTATACCTGCAATGCTAATTCGTTCTACGCACATTTTTCCAAAGGCTACTATGTTCTGGTTTTCAAAATTTTTAGTAAAAATAAGTAAAAGCCTTAGCTAATACATGCCCCAGCTGCATGGGCACCCATGGCTTAGTTTTCAGGGAGGAGCAAACAGAAATTGTAACTAAGAATAACATATAAACATAACATATAAAATTTCCCTGTGACTTTTTAACTAATCCCTTTTACCACACTCTCAACACATAAATGTAATTTGAAACCAGAAAACACTAAAACTGCATGCATAAAATAGATAGATAAATGAAATTATTCAACATGCTAAGACAATAAGGAAATTTCTTTGTCATTCTTTTGATCCCCTTGGCCACTTATGTCGTCATATACGCCACGTAACCACTGAGACTATACTGAAAAGGTAATCAAGACTGAAAAAATTACACGTAAGAAAAATTTCTGGGTTTTCTTATATTCGAGAGGTCTTTGTCCAGTCGTCAATAGCTACTGTACAGGACGATATATATTAATTTTTTTCGCCTTTCATGCTTTCCTATATTGTACAACGGCCGTTCCATATAAACTGACAGTAAAATAACACAAAATGAAGAAATATAGGTACAGCAAAGTATATGTTATTCTTTCTCAAAGTATCTTCCCTCGGATGATGTGCGACGGTCCCATCGTTCAGTCCACTTTTCAAAGAATGTGGTGAAAGCATTTTGTGGAAGCCGCTTTAGCAGCCCTTGTACAGCTTGAATAACGTCAGCATCTGTGTTGAATTTTGCGCTACGGAACTTCTCCTTCGTTGTTGGAAACAATCAGAAATCGCACGGGGCGAGCTCAGGACTATAGGCAGGCTCTGGCATGATTTCAGTTCTGCATTTTTAAGAAACTGTTGAACGCCAGCAGCGACATATGGACGGGCGTTACCATGCTGTAGGGTACACTTGCCCACCTGTTCCGGTCGCTTAATCGAGATATGTAGTCGTAGACGCCGCTTCGAAACCGAAATGCAATATTCAGAATTAACAGTAATTTGTGGAGGAACGGCATAGTGGTTGACTACACCTTTATGATCAAAGAAAATTATCATCATCACGTTCCCAACTGTTTTGGTATGGCGGACTTTTTTCGAAGGAGGCGAGTCTGTGTGTTTACAAGCACTCGTTGCGCGCTTCGTGAGGAGGTCAAAATAGTGGACCCATGTTTCATCGGCAGTTATTACTGTGTTTAGAAAGTCTGGATCCTTTGCAATCACTTGTTTCCACTCATGATACATCTGAACTCTAGCTAACAATTGTTCTCTCGTCAGGTGATGAGGTACCCATCTGGAACACACATGACGCGGAAGTAATTTTTCGAGAAGAATGCGGAATGTCGACGTTTTTGAAATATTAGTTGACGCCGTTTATGTCTTCCCACGTCATCCGTCGATCTTCTTGCTGGATTGCCCTAACAGTGTTAACAATACGCTCCGTAACAACGATAACGTAACCCTTTTTCGTGTGGGAGATTGGTGTCACGCTACGTCTAAAACCATGACTAAGGAAGTATGGAACTAAATGAGAATACGATGCAATAGTTGTGCGAAATAGCTCTAATTAAGTTTTTTTTTACCGCCAGACGAAGCATACACAGAAATCAAACTTACGATGACCTTTTATTGGTCCAGCAATATTTGATGAAATCCACAATGTAGCACTGCAAGCTTTTTTCACTTCACATATAATATCCTTAACTATTTGTCGTATAATCTATCTTAACAACGATCGAACAACTCCACACACACACACACACACATACATTAAGAAACTGCTGTATCGTCCTTTTTATCTAATGGTCTTATCAAATTCATAAGTCACTCTCTCTGACCTCAAAAGTGTTGCCAACCTCATTCATGTGAGAGAGAAGATATCACGTTAAGTTCGGAAATTGCAAAAGAGAACAAACTCAAATTTACATAGAAAAAGGAACTAAAACTGAAAGTTAAATTAGATTATATACGTCACACAACACTTTCAGACCGACCAGACCTAGGAGCGAGTTCTGCCGGCAAACGCCCTTTTTTGAAAATCATGCTGCCATCTAAAAATCGTTGACTCACTCAAACATTTATCCTTGTAAGCTTTATTTCATTAAATCAACTGTTTTTGGAGCCGTTTTACTCAAACGATAGCAATATTTTTACCGCACAACGCATTTCGGAATCACTTACTTCCAAAGCTGTATGGTTAAATGCAGACGTACCTTAAACAACTGCGCAATAACGAAACCAGAATCGTCTGCAATGGCTAATCCGGGTCGCCATAGATAGTTCTTTAATTCAGTTAATCGTCTGCGTGGTTAATAACAGTTGCAATAGATAGTTCCTTAATTCAGTTAATCACATTCGTCAACTCAAAAAAAAATACTCTCAGTTTTTACGGAATCGCCTTTGTACGTTTTTTATGGAACGGCCTCGTACTTGATTACGCTGTTCTCCAGCATGCAGTGGAAAATTTCATTATGAGATTCTATTGTAAATTTTACTTTTTCCTACTGGAAATTTCCAACGTTTCTCCTATTTGTTCTGCATAAACGAATATCTAGAATTCCTACAGACAATTGAGCAATCAAAATGAATGTTATCGTGAACATCTATCTCTGTAGTACCTTCTAAGGACAGGAAGGGCACGGTCCGTTTGTTTAGCGTAGGGCAAATGCCCCTCTTGCCCCATACCCGCCCCTTTGTGGGCACCCATGCCAAGCTGAGATTTCGAAAATTTTGTCAGCAGATATATTTTTAATTTTATTTCTCTCACTTGGGAAGTATTCTGATTCGGCACCGATTTAAATAAATTGAATTTAAACAGCATTCTGATAAATTTTCCAAAATCACAGCTTGGGCATACACTATATTGACAATAGTCACCGGACACCCCTTTAAAAGCAAATGAACAAAGCCGCTGCGTTGTTCTGATGCAGGTCAGCTGCAAACGGTATAAAAACAACCTGCAGCGGACCGCGACCATATCACACTGTGAGGTTGACTGAAAATGTCGCGGCGGGAGAGAACTGACTTTGAGAAAGGAAAGATTGTTGGGTGTTATATTAGTGGGTTGTCTATAAGAGAAACCGAGAGGCGTTTAAACATACCCAAGTCAACTGTTTTGGATGTACTGAACAAGTGGGAGATACATGGCGTGCTTGAAGCAGCAAAACGTACCAGCAGACGAAAGAAAATCAGTGATAGAGAACATCGAAGCCTGAAGACAGTCATTACAGCTAATCGACGGAGCACTGCACAAAACCTCAGTGTACAGGAGAGTAAAAATGCTGGAACCCTGGAACCTCGGTATGTACACGTACCATTCGCCGAGAACTTCATTCCATGAGTTACCGCGGCCGTGTGGCTGCTCATAAGCCTCTTATCTCCACTCGGAATGCTACTCGTCGTTTAGCATTGTGTAAAGAATATTTATCGTGGACCGTAGATCAATGGAAACTGGTGTGGGTATGGCGGCAGCCGGGGGAACGCTATTAACAACAGTGTACTGTTCCTACGTCAAGTTTGGAGCTGGCTGTGTACTCGTGTGGGGGTGTCTAAAGTGGTATGGTCCAGGCACATTGGTTATCATGGACAAACCTGTTAACCAGCATATCTGCTACGATATGCTGGGCAATAATCCCCTACCAACTCTCTACCAATACTATGGTACCGAGCTTTGTTTGTACCAGCAGGATAGTGCACCGAACCATCAAGCAAAGACTGTTACGGCGTGGTTTCACAATAATTCGGTATCGTGTGTGGACTGGCCAGCACAGAGCGCTGATCATAATCCCATAGAACACTTATGGGATGAATTAGAGCGTCGCATAAGAAGTTTGGCACGAAGGCCTAGTACTAAGCAACAGTTAGTGGCAGCATTATGTACTGAATGATATTTCATACCTATCGCTTTGTTCCGAAGCCTTGTCGAAAGTATGTCTCGAAGGGTCAGTGCATGCATTAAGGTCGAAAGTATGTCTCGAAGGGTCAGTGCATACATTAAGGCCAAAAGTGGAGCGACACTGTAGTAATGTATATCAAAAAATGCTATGTTGTGTTTCTCTTCTAGGTATCCGGTGACTTTCGTTAATATAGTGTACACTAGCTAAGGACTTTCATAATTTGTGCTCAGAAGTATGAAGACCAGCACGCAATAGCCTTTGAGAAAATGTGTATAGAACGAAGTAACATTGCAAGAATAAGATAGATTTTCCCTTAAGGTTCCCTTGAAAACTCGATTAATCGCAATTCATAAATGTTGAAAGAAATTCGCGAGGTGCCAATAAAATACTGAAACACAACACTTCGTCATTTTTTTCTTCATTTATTTATTTATTTATTTATTTATTTTTTGTATCGAACACAAACTGGGGAGACGCACTGAGCAGAATACCCTCAGACAGCGCCAACTCAAGGAATGTTCGCGACCTGATGCAAAGTACCATTTATGTGCCCCATTGCAAAAGTTTCGCGGGAGAAAATTTACAAAATGTTCTCGAGTTTAATACACTCACATTCACACATTTGGCTGTTCTTACCCATTACACTTCCAAAAGATAACATGTATCTTTTAAGTACTTAGTGGCATAAATTTTAATGGGATAAATGGCGATTTCATTCATTTTACAGTTTTTGGAGAGGAACTGCCCCCTCTCCTCTCGTAAAACAATTGAGAGTACTGGATTCACCAGGATGGATAAGCTCCCCCTGATGCGTCTCTCTACTTACAATACAGAGATAAAAAGGCGCAAGTAATTTCTCAATGCGTTCTGCATTTTATTCATCAGAGAAAAAGGTGCTTCTTGAAATTTTTCGAGAGTGAAAGTTCTACGCACCGTTAACTGCCACTTCAAGCAGCTACTTTCTTTGTTTAATGGGAAATACGGCAATGAGGGGGGAAATGTGTTTCATGAAAATAAACGCTGTGTTTCGTCTCTTCAGAAAGTGAAAGAAGGTGAAAGGGAAAGTATAATAATTGCTTTGACAGATGCGACAAAGAGCAAAAAAGATGACACCGATTTTCGATGTAACGAGCACGCTTTTTGAATCCATTCTCACGCGAATTAAATTTATCAAAGCGATTCAAGGTAAATGGAATCGATTAGGAAAACAATCAACCGGTTTCTACTATGTATAAAACATCCAGAAATGGAAACATCTGCTTAGTTACACCAGCGGCTAAAAAGCATGTTACGAAAAATAACAAATGGGGGCACAAAAAGTTTCATATAGCACAAGAAAGGTATCTGGCCACCTCGGTGGCGCAGTAGTCTAAGCGATGGCTTATGATCATTCGTCTTAGGTGTGTCCGGGTTAGAATCCTGGCAAGGCATGGGTGTTGTGTTTGAGTTAGGGCGCTGGCTCTCTCCATTCCCTGGAGTCAGTGGGCCTAAATTAGTAACGAGCGACTACTTATAGCCCACTGAGTTGCTAACGACGGTCGTTAAACCTCCAAAAACAAAAAATATATATCAGAGGCAAAGAGTTTTTCAAATCGAACAATTAAAAGTAGAAATATGGAAGGAAACATGATACAGGTGTACGTCTGCTAGAGGAAGAATTTTGCATTATGGAAAACTTGGAAATGGGCGAAAATTATTCTTTATTGGAAAAGCTACGCTAAGGGAAAATAACTTTTCAAATACGTCTCCCGGAAGCAGAGACAGCGAAAAAAATGATTCCGTTCTTTACACACCTAGCGTGAAATCCTTGTATCATTTAACAAGTTTGTAAAATCATGCAATGCGTTGATTATAATACGCTTTCCAACATACCAGAAATCATTACTCAAGTTATCACTCAAGTTATGAGAATAATGACTGTGGAATAAATCTCAGGCCTGTGCCCTGACCCTTGATTCCATATCGATGATATTCAACAGAAGCGGTTCGGTATACCTCCGAAATAACATGATAAAGTTTTGTCGCGATCGAAGCAATTTTACGTAAGTTATGATACATATTGAATAGATCCCGCTCCTGTGTTCTAACCTTTGACCCCATTTAGCCCATTTTCAACAGCATTCGTCCCCATGCAGGCCCCCTACAACATACTAACATTTCATCCAAATCGAAACATTTTTACGTAAGTTATGACGCATAATGGCGATGGAAGTGATTCCGCTCCTATGTCCTGACCTCTGACCTCATTTCACCCATTTTCAATAGGGTTTGATGCCAGGTGGTCCCCTACCACATACTAAAATTTCATCGAAATCGAACCTTTTTTACGTTAGTTAAGACGCATAACAGCAGTGGAATGGATCCCGCCCCTATGTACTGACCTTTCACCCCATTTCGTTCACTTTAAATAAGGTTCCTTCCCAAGTGATACCCTACCAGATACTAAAATTTCATCGAAATCGAACGATTGTTACGCGAGTTATCGTGCGGATGGACATACGCACACAACGCGTGACGTAATGAAGCGGATGGGAATCGCGACCATCTGCTCGCCGCAAGAGTGTGACGTCATAAAACTTTAATAGAGTCCATACACAACGCGTGACGTAATGAGACAGATGGCGTGACCGCGCGCCAACATTCTCAAACGCGAGATTATGACGTCAGAAGATTTCTAAGTATTGGAAACAGTAATAAAACGACGTCATGACACTAAAAACGTTATAATTCGGGGTGGTTATTTAACCCACGAATTCTCCTAAAGGTTATTTAACAAACGAATTCTCCTAAAGTCGAGATCAAGCTAAATTGATTTCTAGTACCAGAAAACGGTAGGTTAACGACTTTCATCAAAATTCTTAGAGCCGTTTTCAAAATAAAATGTACATACATACATACAAGAATTGCTACTTTAAGGTGGACGTCAAGTAATTTTGCTTCCTATACTTCCAATGGAAAAACGTTTGTACACATTTTCTTCACAATTAATGCGTTCCCAAGAATGAAAATTTGAACATCGATTAAAATAGCTTCATTTCATAACTTGGAATACTTAATATTTTCTAAACCATAACCGTAATAATATTTCTTAACCATAACCGTAATAATATTTTCTAAACCATAACCGTAATTATGCAATCCAACATTTATTTGTCCACTGACGTCATCAAAGTACAGGTCTCGCCATCTTTTTTCTGGTTTCAACAACACCAAAGGAAACGTTATTGTTTTTTAATATAATTATGTTTATGTTTTAGAAAATGTTAAGTATTCCAAGTTATATTATGAAGTTATTTTAATAATCGATATTCAAATTTCCATCCTTGGGAACACACTAATTGTGAAGGAAATGTGTACAAAAGTTTTCCATTGGAAATATAGGAAGCGAAATTACTTGACGTCCATCTTAATAGTGTGGGATAAGGGCAATGGAATGGATCCCAATCCTATGTCCTGAGCTTTGACTCCATTTGTCCCATTCTAAATAGGGTTCCTCTCCAGGTGGTTTCCTACCACATACTAAAATTTCATCGAAATCGAACGATATTTACGCAAGTTATGACGCATAAGGGCAATTGAATGGATCCCGCTCTTATGGAGTGACCTTTGACCCCACTTCACCCATTTTCAATAGGGTTTGTCCCCTGGTGGTCCCCTACCACATACTAAAATTTCATCGAAATCGAACCATTTTTACGTGAGTTATCGTGCCGACGGACGGACGGACAGACAGACGGACGGACAGACAGACGGACGGACAGACAGACGGACGGAAAAAGCTGGAGCATATGCGCTTCTTCAACCTACGGTTGGAAAGTGTAAATAAGGATAATGCCCCACACCTCTATTGTAGCGAATGGCATACAGTGAAGAAGAAATTTCTCAATAGTGTTTTTAGAAGCGGCGTTACAACTGCGAATTGAAGTACCCAAACACCACCTACCAACAGAACTGTGAACTACAAAATTCCTCACATACCAGCCTAAAGTGTTCTACAAGGTAAATGGCATACCGCATGGAAAGTACTTTGTAAATCGCACATATTGAAGCACAAATATTGAGAAAAACATATTACACATTTGCGCCCCTAGCGGCAAAATTGTGCATTATTTTGGGAAGAAAATACGCACACATAATTTACATAGTTAATAGCATCTGACCGAAGAAAGAAATTTTTCAGTCGGGTTTTAGTCCCGCAGATATTTCTGTAAACGGAAACGTGAATTTACGCGCACTGGTGGCAGACTTGGGTGTTAAGAAAAATTTGAATTATATGAGAAACATTTTGTAACGGAAACGCTCTCCAACAGAGAAAGGATTTTTCAAATCGGACTTTTAGAAGCAGAAATATCTACAAAAATAAGAAATACATCTACGCCCCTTGGTGGAAAAGTCATGCATTATTTTAAGAAGAAAGTACCCTCAAAACGTTTTTCGATATGAGCGGCATCGGTCCACGAAAGAATTTTTTCAGTCAGGTTTCCAGGAGCTCAGATTTTGCTGGAAATATATCAAAAGCAGACATTTACCTTTATGCCCTCTAGTGGGCTTTCTTTCCAAACATTAGAAATATATGGAAAACATTTCCCATTAGAACCTGTGTCGATACAGGAATAATTTTTCAAATCAGAGTTTTAGAAGCAGAGATATCGTTGGAAAACGAAATTTACCTTAACGCCGCCTAGCGGAAGTTCTATGAATTACTTGAACATTTTAAAATTTTATGGAAAACATTTCGCACTGGAAACGCTATCCAACAAAGTAGGAATTTTTCTAATCGGACTTTTAGAAGTAGATACATTGAAAAAAAAAAAGATATACATCTACGCCTCCTGGCGGTGAGACCATGCATTATTTTAAGAAACAAATATTCTGAAAAGGTTTACGGCATGAGAGGTATCGGTCCACGAAATAATTTTTTCAGTTGAGATTTTAGAAGCCCAGAGGGATGTAAGGTCAGGTGATGCGTAACATCACAGCCTCTCCTTGACAAATGTCAACCCCGCCTTCTCGTGGTGCATCCTGTTCCTACTAAAGGGGCTCTGACGACCGCAAATAGCGGTATAATTATACCATCGGGATTAGAGGAAATACTATCCCACACTCACCAACCCGCTTGGCCAGCGTGGTGAGTTATGGCCAAACCCCTCCAAAATGACTCCACAACTTAAATCTTGGCCCTCAGTCTCCGGCAGCTGGAATGTACCTGGCCAAGGCAGCGGCCAGTGCGACATGAAGGCAGAGGGTGCTAAGAATCCCCGGAGGACCGGACTAGGCTGCCATCTGATGCTGACCTTGGCAACGTACAATGGACGCTCCCTATCTTCTGATTCAAGGCTTCTTGAATTGGAAGAGGAACTACAAAGGATCAAGTGGGACATCGTGGGGCTAAGTGAGGTAAGGAGAAAAGGAGAAGATCTCATTGAACTGAAAAGTGGACATCTCTTCTACTATCGTGGGACAGATACTGGCAGAACTAGTGGTGTTGGATTTATAATAAACAAGAAACTGAAGGATAAAGTTGTAGAAGTTGAAAGTTCCTCTGACAGAGCTGCACGGCTTGTTATCCAACTCTCGAAAAGATACCAGGCTCAGATTATTCAAACTTATGCACCCACCACAAGTCATCCTGAAGAAGAAATTGAAGAATTTTATGAGGAAATTTGTCATCTAAATAATAAAGGTAAGCAGCACTTGAAAATAATTATGGGAGATTTCAATGCAAAAATAGGGCAACGGCAACAGAATGAAACTTCAGTAGGTAAATTCGGTCACGGCAACAGAAACCAGCGTGGAAATACTCTCGTTGAGTTTGCAGAGGCAGAAGGGTTTTTCATCATGAACTCCTTCTTCAAGAAAAAGCCACACAGGAAATGGACATGGAGACATCCAAATGGGACGACAAGTGAAATTGATTTTATTATGTGTAACAAAAAAATTCGTCATAGAAGACTGCAGTGTGCTAAACAAGTTCAACACTGGTAGTGACCATAGATTGGTGAGATGTAAGATGCACCTCAACACTAAACTTGAACGTGGCAAGCTCATAAGACAAACAAAATGTATTAACATAACCAACCTCAAAAACACCATAATACCTTCAAGTTGGAACTGAAGAACAGGTTCTCTGCTTTAGAAGGCCTAACATCGGAAGAAGTGGACATCTCTGAAGTTAACAGAAAAGTAACCAAAGCTCTTATGGAAACAGCAACAAAATTAGCTGGGTCTAAGAACAAGTTGCATGTAAATAAATTATCAGGAAAAACGAAAATGTTGATGCAAAAAAGAAGAGAGATGAGGACAACTAAAGAAGATGTGACTTCCAAAGTGGAATATATAGAGCTATGCAAGACAGTACGAAAAAGTATCACTGAAGACGTAAGAAAATTCAACTGTGAACTAGTGAGGAAAGCAATTGAAAACAACCAAAGCCTAAAGATAGCAAAGGGACATCTCAGTAAGGGAAGAAAACAGATTATGGCACTGAGAAAAGAAGATGGTTCTGTAACAAGAAATAGAGACGAAATTTTGACAAGAGTGAAAGATTTCTACTCCAAATTATATGAAAGGGATGATACATGCACTCCAGACATCATGAAAGATACCAGTACTAGAGTTCCTCCAGTCCTTCCAGCAGAAGTTGCACATGCAATCAAGAACATGAAGCGAGGAAAAGCTCCAGGAGAAGATGGAATTACTGTAGACATCATACAAGAAGCAAGTGGAGAAATCGAAACAGTACTCGCCCAAATTTTCACTCGATGCCTTAATGAAGGAAAGATTCCTGAGGATTGGAACACCGCTACAATGATCCTGCTACATAAGAAAGGTGACATTGAGGATCTCGGAAACTACAGACCTATCAGCCTCCTATCAGTAGTTTATAAAATCTTCACTAAAGTTCTTTCACACCGCTTGAAGGTAACACTGGACATGGCTCAACCGAGAGAACAAGCTGGATTCAGGAGTGGCTACAGCACAATAGATCATATCCATGTGCTGAGAGAACTAATTGGAAGAGCGAGGGAATATGAACTTCCATTGTGCATGGCTTTTATCGATTATGAAAAAGCCTTTGATTCGGTGAAACCATCAGCAGTTACAATGGCTCTGAAAACCTGCGGTATTGAAGATGCATACATTAATATTATTAATAACATCTATGAAAATGCAAGTGCAAAGATTAGGCTGTTTGAAAATACAACACACATAAAAATTGGAAAGGGAGTGAGACAAGGTGACACCATATCTCCGAAGCTCTTTAATGCCACATTGGAGGGTGTTTTTCAGTCACTGAGCTGGGAAAACAAGGGGATACAGATTAATGGAGATTATCTAACCCACCTTCGTTTTGCTGATGACGTAGTCATTTTTGCAACTAGCCCATCAGAGCTGCAGAGTATGATCCAGGAACTTGCTGACAAGAGTAAAGAAGTGGGATTAAAAATGAACTTTCAGAAGACAAAAGTGATGTTCAATGCTTTTACAAGAAATGAAGATTTATCGATTGATGGAGAAAAGCTGGAGATAACAGACACGTACGTTTATCTTGGACAGCAGATATCAAGTGAGGGTCACATTGATGAAGAAATTAATCGGCGTACAAAACTTGCCTGGAGAGCTTTTGGAAGAAACAGCATAATTTTCAAGAGCAATATGCCATTATGTCTTAAAAGAAAAGTGTTTGATCAATGCATCCTTCCAGTGCTTACGTATGGTGCAGAGACGTGGACCTTAACTAAAAGAGACATACAAAGGCTGCAGACAACTCAAAGAAGCATGGAGAGGTGCATACTTGGTGTAACCAGGAGAGATAAGAAGAGGAACTCGTGGATCCGAAAAATGACAAGAGTGGAAGACATCATGATCAGAGTTAAATCCCTGAAATGGCAATGGGCTGGACATACTGCCAGAAGGACAGATCATCGATGGACAGCCGAAATTTTAGATTGGATTCCAAGGGACAGGAAAAGACCCAGAAGAAGACCACATGGGAGATGGGTGGATGAAATTCGAAAGTATGCAGGGGTGACATGGAGGAGACTGGCACAAGACAGACCGTTGTGGAGGAAACTTGGGGAGACCTGCGTCCAGCAGTGGATTGATAATGGTTGACAATGATGATGATGATGATGACATCAGAAGCAGGAATTAACACTTACGTCTCCTGGGGGCCAAACCATTCATTACCAAATATTAGAAATTATATACAAAGAATTTACCGCCAGGAGCTGTATAAGCTGTATAAAGAATTTTTCAAATCGGAGTTTTAGAAGTAGAGATATCGGGGGGAAACGCCATTTGATTTTACGCCCCTTAGTGGAAAATCTATGCTTAACTTGAAAAAGTGACTATACTTAAAATAGTCTGCGATATTAATTAAATCGAAACGTAATAGATTATTTTTCAATAGGATGCTCAGAAGCAAATACATGGAATAAAATGTATTTGTAATTCGGTATCATTTGCATTTACGTAAACCCGTAGCGGCGAAATTGTGCATCGTAAAAAAAACAAAAACAAAAACAAAAATAACGAAAGGAGGGATTACAATTCGCACATTTCAAGCTTTTCAATTTTCAATGCAAAAAGAATTTTTGAAATCGAAATCGGACTGATAGGTACAGAGGTATGGTGTCCACAGACGAACGGGCGGACAGACAAACAGGTAATATAAGCACGATCTTTTTTACAAAAGACGTGCTAAAATAGCAATAGCTTCTGGGTTAAAGCAACCCCTTTTTTGGGGCTATAAAACCTAATACGGATATTGAAGCCCCAGAAATATTACATCTTTTCCACAGGTTACTCAGCATTTAAAAGTTTACAAGTGTTGCTTTGTCAAAGGAGTCCCCAGAAAAAAGGAGTCCCTATGCATTGCTTATCCAGCATACCGGCCTGAGCAGGCCCTGGAAACAGAAGAATAGCACATTGCTGAAATATAGCAGAAACGTATCAGCATTCGTTTGTACAATCTAAAATATTCATAACTGCGAAATACGCCAAAATAATACCGTTCACAAAGACCGATTTGTTTACATATCTTGCACTGCAAGCTGCATATCTGCAGCTAGCATATCTTGCATAGTATATCTGTTCAAATTGAGTAATCAGATACGGGGAAAATAAGTCACTTAATTATGTATTCTTCCGCCAAGAAATGCGGCAGCACTTAATTGATCCTATGGTATGACTATACACAGGATAAGGCACATGGTCGGAATGCCTTAAGAGCAAGCCCTGTGTGGTCATGTGACCGAAAAAGAAAGGTAAATTAATTTAATATTCGTCTTCCATTTAATATTTTGAAATATTCGTAGTAATGTAATCTGTTAAATAAGAAATGATTTGGAAAACATGCTTGGATTTGACGTTGTACAAAAGAAATAGGCCGTTTATTTTTACTGAATTTGTCATACTTTGATATCTTTCATATGAATCGGAAACGGCTGTAGTTTAAAAATTTGAAACCAAATTCGATGTGTGTCCTCGAATATAAGTCTTCTATTAGAAGCAAGAATCCTTTAATTTTAGTTTCATACCTATATAAAACTCACCTTAAATGAAACTGCTTGTGGTAAACATGAATTTAACAATATGAAATTGTGTTGAAAGATCAATCAGGAATTTAAAGAATTTTAGACTTTTTGAGTTTTCAGTTTATATGTAAGAAGTGTTTAAGCATTATAGAATCTTTTTTACAAAAATGTTCTTGCATTTCTATTTTGTACCTTATGGCAGTTATGAAAACGAAGGGAGTAGTCATACAGGTGAGTTAGAAATTTGCAGTATTAAGAAGGTAGTGCGCGCTTGCAAAATTAAGAAGAGAGTGGGCCCTTATTTTGCACAAAACTAAAGTTACTCATTTAATAAATTTTATCGAGAAATACATTATAAGTATGAAATTTATTTATTCCCAAAATAGATGCTATACAGTCGAGTCACATTATTGTGACCACCTCCTACGTTTCAGGTCAACAACGCGTAGCCAATGAAAGAAGGCACGTGCCGTGAGTTAGCTTAGAGGGTATATGAGATGTGATGTAGGCATTCTGAAAACATATCACTCGTTGCCGTCATGGATAAATGGAGCGATTTATCAGATTTGTAAAAAGATATGATTATCGGCTTTCGGGACAAGGGTGGCAATATATCTGAAGCACAGCAGTTTGTGAACTGTTCGCGTGCGGCCGTGGTTAAAGTGTATCGTGATTGAAGAAATTGCACCATTGCGAATAAGCGACGTGGAAACTGCGTGCCATTGATGTGAGAGGTGAACGTTGGCTTCGAAGGTGCGTGAGGGCCGATCGGCACGCTAAAGTGGAGCAACTCACTGACCGAATGAACCAAGGGGCTACCGGAAGTATGTCTAAAACGACAGTTCAGCGAACGCTGCTGCGTATGGGGCTCCCATGTAGACGAATGGTCACTGAACCTACGCTAACGAAGGTGAATCTGCAGAAAAAGCTTGCATTTGCATGGCAGTATCGAATTGGACCTCCGCTGATTGGCAAAAGGATTGTATTCTCCGATGAGTCACGATTTTTGCTTCATCGAACGGATGGACGTTGGCCTATAAGGCAAGAAACATCGGAGAACAAACACTCTTCGACCATTGCTGGCAGAAAAAGCTAGTGGGGGAAGCGTTATGGTCTGGGGAATGTTCTCGTGGCATTCTCTGGGTTCACCCATACCTGTAGCAGGCACTATGGTCCGAATTCGTTATGAATCCATCTTTGCAGAGCACGAGCACCCATGCATGCTGATTATCTTTCCTGGGGCGGATGGGATCTTCCAGAACGACAATGCGACGAGCCACACAGCTATAAATGTTCGAGAGTGGTTGGAGAGCACAAAGAAGAGTTCAAAGTTCTTCCCTGGCACCCTAATTCTCCAGAATTAAACCCAATTGAGCATCTGTGGGACCACCTCGATCGTGTTGTTCGCTCTATGGATCCTCCAGTAGCTGTCATACGTACTGCAGTCAGCAGGGCTCCACATACCTGTGGATAATTAGCAAAGTAAAAGTATAAAAGTATAATTAGCAAGCAAAGTAAAAGTATAATTAGTATAAGTATAATTTTGTTTAATATTGCTGAATAAACAAAACGTTCTTCTCAGCGCATACACCCACAGAGATCAGCTGGTGAGTGACTTTCTCCAAAGTGAAGATATCCAGCACATGCAGTGGCAAGCAAAGTAAAAAGTATAATTAGTATAATTTAGTAAGCAAAGTAAAAGTATAATTATAAAGTAAAAGTATAATTATTAAGTATAATTAGCAAAGTAAAAGTATAAAAGTATAATTAGCAAGCAAAGTAAAAGTATAATTAGTATAAGTATAATTTTGTTTATTATTGCTGAATAAACAAAACGTTCTTCTCAGCGCATACACCCACAGAGATCAGCTGGTGAGTGACTTTCTCCAAAGTGAAGATATCCAGCACATGCAGTGGCAAGCAAAGTAAAAAGTATAATTAGTATAATTTAGTAAGCAAAGTAAAAGTATAATTATAAAGTAAAAGTATAATTATTAAGTATAATTAGCAAAGTAAAAGTATAAAAGTATAATTAGCAAGCAAAGTAAAAGTATAATTAGTATAAGTATAATTTTGTTTATTATTGCTGAATAAACAAAACGTTCTTCTCAGCGCATACACCCACAGAGATCAGCTGGTGAGTGACTCTCTCCGAAATGAAGATATCCAGCACATGCAGTGGCAAGCAAAGTAAAAAGTATAATTAGTATAATTTAGTAAGCAAAGTAAAAGTATAATTATAAAGTATAATTATTAAGTATAATTAGCAAAGTAAAAGTATAAAAGTATAATTAGCAAGTAAAGTAAAAGTATAAAAGTATAATTAGCAAGCAAAGTAAAAGTATAATTAGTATAAGTATAATTTTGTTTATTATTGCTGAATAAACAAAACGTTCTTCTCAGCGCATACACCCACAGAGATCAGCTGGTGAGTGACTCTCTCCAAAATGAAGATATCCAGCACATGCAGTGGCAAGCAAAGTAAAAAGTATAATTAGTTTAATTTAGTAAGCAAAGTAAAAGTATAATTATAAAGTAAAAGTATAATTATTAAGTATAATTAGCAAAGTAAAAGTATAAAAGTATAATTAGCAAGCAAAGTAAAAGTATAATTAGTATAAGTATAATTTTGTTTATTATTGCTAAATAAACAAAACGTTCTTCTCAGCGCATACACCCACAGAGATCAGCTGGTGAGTGACTCTCTCCAAAATGAAGATATCCAGCACATGCAGTGGCAAGCAAAGTAAAAAGTATAATTAGTATAATTTAGTAAGCAAAGTAAAAGTATAATTATAAAGTAAAAGTATAATTATTAAGTATAATTAGCAAAGTAAAAGTATAAAAGTATGTTTAGCAAGCAAAGTAAAAGTATAATTAGTATAAGTATAATTTTGTTTATTATTGCTGAATAAACAAAACGTTCTTCTCAGCGCATACACCCACAGAGATCAGCTGGTGAGTGACTCTCTCGAAAATGAAGATATCCAGCACATGCAGTGGCAAGCAAAGTAAAAAGTATAATTAGTATAATTTAGTAAGCAAAGTAAAAGTATAATTATAAAGTAAAAGTATAATTATTAAGTATAATTAGCAAAGTAAAAGTATAAAAGTATAATTAGCAAGCAAAGTAAAAGTATAATTAGTATAAGTATAATTTTGTTTATTATTGCTGAATAAACAAAACGTTCTTCTCAGCGCATACACCCACAGAGCTCAGCTGGTGAGTGACTTTCTCCAAAGTGAAGATATCCAGCACATGCAGTGGCAAGCAAAGTAAAAAGTATAATTAGTATAATTTAGTAAGCAAAGTAAAAGTATAATTATTAAGTATAATTAGCAAAGTAAAAGTATAAAAGTATAATTAGCAAGCAAAGTAAAAGTATAATTAGTATAAGTATAATTTTGTTTATTATTGCTGAATAAACAAAACGTTCTTCTCAGCGCATACACCCACAGAGCTCAGCTGGTGAATGACTTTCTCCAAAGTGAAGATATCCAGCACATGCAGTGGCAAGAAAAGTCTCCGTATATGAATCCGATAGAGAATGCATTGGATGTACTAGGGAGGCGAATTGCATCCCGTTAGGTTGCACCAAGGAACATTCCGAAACTCCGAACTGCTTTTTTTCAGGAGTGGGACTTATTGCCCACAGAATTATTTGACAACCCGATAAGCAGCATTAGAAGTCGATGCGAGACTTGCTTGGTTGCAAGGGATCACCACACCCCTTATCAAGCATGGTGCACTAGTCTTAGCTCAATTTTGTGTACTGAACACGAAAGTCACTGTGTTTCTGATTTTTGTTAATTTTCAAAAGCAATGCAATAAAATTTGTTTCATAAACTGTTTTGTCTGCAATATACACTGCTGGCCACCGAAAATGCAACACCAAGAAGGACGCGAGATAGCAAAGCCAGATTTACTGGACACATAACAACAGATACAAAGATGAAACGATTGAGCCTCCCCGGTGGCGCAGTGGTCTCGGCGATGGCCTCTGATCATTCGTCCGAACGGCGTCCGGGTTCGAATCCCGGTGAGGCATGGATGTTGTGTTTGCCTTACGGCACTGGCTCTCTCCCTTCCCAGGAACCAGTGACCCTAAATTAGGGACGGGCGACAGCTTATAGCCCATTGAGTTGCTCATGGTGGTCGTTTAACCTTCAATCAAAAAAAAAAAAGAAAAAAAAAAGGAAACGATTGAGCTTACAGGCCCGTGCCACTTGCGGAACACGCAGACATCAATAGTTCGTGTGGCCCCCATGGCTGGCAATAACGGCAGCTACACGTCGCGGCATCGAACGAAAGAGGCTTTGGATGTGTGCTTGGGGTATGTCGGTCCAGGCTGCTTCCACACGTTGCCACAGTTAATCAGGCGTAGCCGCGGGTGGTGCTTGCCGGGTCACTCGGTTGCCAATCAGCGACCAGACGTGTTCGATGGGCGACATATCGGGAGAACAAGCTGGCTACAGCAGCAGTGACGCCTGGTGGGCCGTGAAGAATTGTTCCACGATGCGTGACCCGTGCGGGCGCGCATTGTCCTGTTGAAACGTGGCCTCTGGCATATCCTGCAGGTAAGGGACTACAGGATCCAAAACGTCGGAGATGTAGTGGTGACTGTTGAGTGTACCGGCGATGCGTACCTGAGTGTACCGGCGATGCGGTCGTTAAACCTCCAATCAAAAAAAAAATTTTCAAAATAAAATTTACAACATATAGTATTAAAAAAACAACAACGTATATAATATGAATACTTGTGTACTTATGTACAGGGTAACCACAGAACAGGAAATTGATTAAAAGGCTATATATGTATAGCCTGAGTGAATCCCAATTCCCTTAAAGTATGTAGTCAAGTCAAACGTCCTGCAAATATAAAATATTTTTTTAATTGCTTTCGAAAATAATTATAATTATTGATATGTGTTAATTAACAAGGTAGGTTATTCCACAACATCAATCCCTGGTAATTAATAAATCTTTTTTGGGTTAAAGTGTTTGGCATTGGTAATAAAAATGCATTTCTATCTATCTCTTGTTTGATAGATAATGCCCGCCCACACACGGCTCGGGTTGCCAAGGACTGCCTACGTCATGTCCAGACACTTCCATGGCTTGCCCGCTCCCCAGAAATGTCCCCTGTGGAGCATGTGTGAGATCAGTTGAAATCCCGGCTGCCGCCATGCCGCACTATCCGGGATTTGAAGCTCACCGTTGAAAAAGTTGTGGGCCAGTCTGCCGCAGAGCAACATTAGGCGTCTGTTCGCCTCCATGCCGGACCGTATTGCCGCATGTATCGCCGTAAGAAGCTGTGCGACGCGCTATTGAAGATGATGACCGGACTGCGTGCCACAGATCCCTCTGCAATTGTCCTGCAGCTCTGTTTTTTGTCATCATGTGTATCATTCATCTCTATCATTACGTCCATAAAATTTCAGTTCAATCCAACGCTTCCTTCTTGGTGCTCAAATTTCATTGTCCGTGAGTTAAAAAATGACTGCAAAGTAGCATAGACTACTAAACTTTGTGTATGAATTCTAAAATCGATATTTATTTAAATTAAGCCCGCCCTTTCTTTTCCAGAGCACACAGTATGGCATCATGGAAATTTTAAGGAGATCAAGAAACCCGCTTCCCGAAAGGCGTAAGTAAAACTTAACTAAAACTTAAACTAACAATAAAATAATTTTTAAATCAGGAACAAACATTCAACCTTTTTTTATATGGCTCTAATTTCATCCTTATACAAACAACACTAAATTTCTTTAGATGATGGAATTCGTGAAACAGGAATAAACTGGGTAGAAAAATTAATCTAATTCCGTTGCAATACGTCAAGCTGCTCTTATTAAGCTTTATTCTGAACATAATGAAGGGTCTTCAGCAGAAGAAAGTCATTTACGAAACGCAAAAAGGAGCAGTTTCTCGGGTAATGAGGAAATTTCGTGGTTTATCTGAGCTAATTACTGAGGGAACGCAGTTCCTTTTGTTTCTTCCCGGGGAAAAAGTATTCGTATGCTAATGAATCCCTAAAGAAGGTATGGCGGTCACTAAGAGGGTTTCTTTAAAATCCATCCAAAATACTGGAAGTGAGATATCAATCCATTGTTCTGGAGGCCATTATAAATTGTTTAAGTAGCTCTGTAATTTTTACACTTTTTCGCAATTTTTGTTCGCCTAAACTTTTTAACGTTAAAAACAAAATATTTGACATGGGTTTTTTTTTTTTTTTTGATTGGAGGTTTAACGACCATCGTGAGCAACTCAATGGGCTATAAGCAGTCACCCGTCCCTAATTTACTGCCACTGGCTCCCGGGAAGGGAGAGAGCCAGTGCCGTAAGACAAACACAACATCCATGCCTCAGCGGGATTCGAACCCGGACACATCTCTGACGAATGATAAGAAGACATCGCTTAGACCACTGCGCCACCGGGGGCGGCTGATATGTGGGATCAAAAAACTCATCTGTACAGGACACTATTTTATGCGATTGTTTTACCATTATCATTGCAAAAAATATAATTTCTGTGACGGTGTCTGCTGCTTGGGGTCATGATATTATCATTTGTATAATAGTGCTTCGATTCTCTTTGTCTGGAAGGAATCAGATGTTACTCATGTCTTATAACGAAGTAAATTTCTCCGTCATTTTTATCCGCGCCGGGGTTCGAACCCGGATCCCTCATTCCGGAATAAGTCACTCTATCAATTGAGCTACGCGGACGTTTTATTCTGATTCCTATCTGCCTTTATGTCGTGTGCGTCCTTCTGGCAGGTACATCACATCTCCTGGTACGTTACATCATCTCCCCTTATTTATTTATTTATTTTTTTTCGAAGTGCTGCTCTTATTTTTCCTATCTCGCGGTGTGGAAAGAACATCACAGCATTGCGAGATTTTGAACGGTCGGGTCATCCGGATAGTTCGGGCGCCATTATAACGAAGTAAATTTCTCCGTCATTTTTATCCGCGCCGGGGTTCGAACCCGGATCCCCTCATTCCGGAATAAGTCCCTCTACCAATTGAGCTACGCGGACGTTTTATTCTGATTCCTATCTGCCTTTATGTCGTGTGCGTCCTTCTGGCAGGTACGTCACATCTCCTGGTACGTTACAGTCTTTCTTTAAACAAAATTATCCAAGGAATATTCTCTTCGCGCAGAGAAATTCTTCGGATCTTTTCTTGAGCACTAAAGGAAAGAGATGCCACAATACGCTCCTTGCCGAAATTAGTTTTCATTTAATACAAATCGTTAAAGAGTTTATACACACATGAGACATATCATTACAATCACCCCTGTCTCCACTAATGGACGCACTCCATAGTACGCAGCAGTAGTGTAACCGATCGGTGCGAATTATTTATATACACTGAGTTGCCACTTTATTATGACCACCTGACAGTTTTAAGCAAATGAGCTATGGCTGCAAGCTGTTGCCGCCAGAGGGCGAGGCTAGTATAAAAAAGGAAAGTTTAGTGCTTGCGACAGTAGTAGAAATGATTTTTGGTTGACGAGATGGGTTTTTGGTTTCGCGATTTGACGGACTTTCAACGTGGGATGATTTTAGGAGCTCGGAGCCATGGAGCGAGAATCACCGAAACCGCCGCAATCGTGAAATGTTGTAGAGCAGCTGTTGTTAAAGTCTTTAAACGCTGGACTGTCAGCCAAAAAACTGGGTCTCTACGTGCAACGTGTGGTTGTCATCGACTAGTGACTGCTCGAGCGGAACGGAGAGTATCCAGACTGGTAACAGACAACAAAAGGGCAACAGTGCAGCAAATTACAGACCATCTTAATCAAGGATCCCCTCAAATGATCTCTGCTTGCACTGTTCGTCGTACAATGCATCGGATGGAATACGGCAGCCGAACGCCTGTTCGAACACCTTTGCTGTCTGCAGTTAACAAGTGAAAACGTCTCTAGTTCGCACAGGAGCACAAGGATTGGATAGTCGATAATTGGAAACAAATTATGTGGTCCGATGAATCACGTTTTCAGTTGCACCATACCGATGGCCGAGTGAGAATTTGGCGGAAACAGCATGAAAGCATGGACCCCAAATGATTTGCTACAACCCTTCAAGCTGGTGGAGGCAACGTTATGGTTTGGGGACAGTTTAATTGGCATGCTTTGGGCTCTATAATTCGTGTTGATCAACGTCTGATTGGCACATCATATCTAAACAATGTTGCGGAACAAGTGCATCCTGTCATGTGGATGGTTTATGCCAATGGCGATGGCTACTTTCAACAAGATAATGCGTCCTGCCATAGTGCTCGTATTGTACAGGACTGGCTTCAGGAACATGCCGGTGAGTTTACCTTGCTTAGGTGGCCCCCACAATCTCCAGATCTCAACCCCATTTAGAATTTGTGGGATGAAGTTGAACGAGCCATCAGACAGTTGGATCGACAACTCTGCAATCTCACACTCCTGGAAAGTGCTATTCATCAAGCGTGGTCTCAGATTCCACAAACCAGCTATCAACATCTCGTGGAGTCCAAGCCACGAAGAATCGACGTAGTATTAAAGGCAAAAGGTGGCCCAACGAAGTACTGAGAGGGTGGTCATCATAAAGTGGCCACTCAGTGTATAAGATGGTACGGAAAGGGTGCGTCTGAAGTAAACACTTGCAATGAAGAAAGGGAAGGACTTGTCTGCGCACAACACAGCATGTAATAGTGATGACATATACCGGCGTTGAATGTATATAGATGGAACTGTCAGAGAGCGTTATAGATAGAAAGCCCGTACAATAGGGAAAGGGAAAGCCTTGTAGGAGAATAAACGGGCGCGCCATGGGAATATCCATACTTTATCAAGTGGACGCATGCCATAGCACAAGGTAATGATGTCATCGATCAACCCGAAATACACGGTCGAGTCACAATATTGTAACCACCAGCTAATATCCAGAGTAACCACAGTGTGCTGCGCGGACAGCAGCTAGGCGGGTGGGAGTGACTCAGTATGGTGCTGGAAGGTGTTCAGGAGTATATGGAGCCATGCTGACTGCAGTGCGCATGACAGCTGCTGGAGAGTGCGTGGTGGAGGATCTATAGAGCGAACAACACGATCGATGTGGTCACACAGATGCTCAATTTGGTTTAAGTCTGGAGAATTAGGGGGCCAGGGAAGTACTTCGAAGCCTTCATCGTGCTCTTCCAACCACTCTCGGACATTTCCAGCTGTGTGACACGTCGCATTATCGTGCTGGAAGATCCCATCCCACCCAGAGAGGACAATCAGCATGTATGGGGTGTACGTGGTCTGCAAGGATAGATTCATAACGAATTCAGTCCATAGTGCCGCAGAAATGAGTGGACCCAGAGAATGCCACGAATACATTCCTCAGACCATAACGCTGTCCCTATTAGATTGTGTTCTTCCAGCAATGTTTGAAGACTGTTTGTTCTCCGATGTTTCCCGTCTTATACGCCAACGTCCATCCGTTCGATGAAGCAGAAAACGTGACTCATCGGAGAACGCAATTCTTTGCCAATCAGCGGAGGTCCAATTCCAAAACCTTCGTGCAAATGTAAACCTTTTCTGCCCCGATGCACGTTTGTTAGCACAGGTGCAGTGACCATCCGTCTGCATCGGTGCCCCATACGCAGTAGATTTCGCTGAACTGTCGTTTTAGACACACTTCTGGTAGACCCCTGGTTGATTCTAAGGTGAGTTGCTTCACTTTAGCGTGTTGATCGGCCTTCACGTACCTTCGCAGCCGACGTTCACCTCTCATGTCAATCGCACCTAGTGCTCCACAGGTTCCACGCCGCTTATTCGCAAGGGTGCTATTTCTTCATTCACGATACACTTTAACCACAGCAGCACGCGAACAGTTCACAAACTGTGCTGTTTCAGAAATACTGCCATCCTTGTCCCGAAAGCCTATGATCATCCCTTTTTGCAAATCTGAAAACTCTCTCCTTTTATCCATGACAGCAACGAGTGATAAGTTTCTCAGAATGCCTATAGCACACCTTATATACCCTCCAAGCCAGTTCTCGACACGTGCCTTCTTTCATTGGCTATGCGCTGTTGACGTCAAAAGTAGGAGGTGGTCACAATAATGTGAGTCTACTGTGTATATACAGATGGCACTGGCAAGGCGTGTCAGAAGTAAGACAATGAGTAAATGGAAGGACTTTGCGGAGAATAATTGGGCGTGGCGTAAAACTAGTCGTGTCTCCACAAGTGGAATCATGCAGCAGCACGTAGCAGCGCTGTAACTGACCGGGGATGAGTTTTTACAAATGACGCAGACAGGGCGCGTTAGCAAGAAGCCTGTGGGGGAAGGGGAGGACTTCTCGGAGATCGAATAGGGAAAGATTATCGGTGCAAGAAAGACAGCTGTCAGCAACTGAGCAACAGCAGGTATTTCTGGCCATTTCAGTGCCGCCGTAGTGAAGATGTGGTGGGGACAGTTCGAAGAGAGGCACACATCCACCAACCAGGGTCAATGAGGTGAGACTACCACTCGTTGACAGTCGAAGTGAAGGCAGGACAACACGAGCTTTTCTGTACAACAGACGAATCACAATATGTCAGTTAACGGCCTTCTACAATTAGGACACAGAGAAACACGTCTTTGAATGCACACCCAACAGACGCTCTAGGGGAAGAGCTTTAAGAGATGATAATCATTACATGTGCCCATGTTAACAGGCCATCATTGAGAACTCCGTCTGCAATGTGAACAACAACTCGGTGACTAGACATTGAACTACGGGACGCCGCCCCGGTGGCGCAGTGGTCCAAGGCGTTGGACTCTGATCATTCGTCCGTAAGGGGTCCGGGTTCGAATCCCGGTCAGGCATGGATGTTGTGTTTGTCTTACGGCACTGACTCTCTCCCTTCCCTGGAACCAGTGACCCTAAATTAGGGACGGGTGACTGCTTATAGCCCATTGAGTTGCTCACGGTGGTCGTTAAACCTCCAATCAAACAAAAAAAAAAAAAAAAGAACTACGGGGCGAAAAATCTCGTAGTAAGGTGAGTTCAAATCAGAGGTCCGACACGCCGGCCAGTCAGGGTTCAAGTGTAACATACCGACAAGTGCGGGTACTAGCTCCAACGTCCAAGGTTCCAGCTACAACATGATAGCCTCCAGCTCCAACATTCCGATGAGAACAGGCTCCAGCTCCAACATGCCGATGAGTTAAGGTTCCAGCTCCAATACTCCGATGAGTTTAGTTTCCAGCTATAATATGTTGATAAGTGCGAGTTCTAGATCCAACATGCCAATGAGCCCAGGTTCCAGTTCAAACATTCCGATCAGCCTATTCTAACATGCAGATGAGTGCGAGTTATAGCTCCAATATGCCGAAGAGCACAGGTTCCAGCTCCAATATGCCGATGAGAACAGGTTCCAGCTCCAATATTCTGATGAGTACAGGTTCCATCCCCAATATGTTGACATGTCCAGATTCCAGTTCCAACATTCCGAAGAGCCCAGGATCCTGCTCCAACATTCCGATGAGTCTAGTTTCCAGCTCTAATATGCCAATGATTGCGAGTTCTAGCTCCAACATGTCTCTGAGCCCAGGTTCCAGCTTCAACGTACCGATGATTCCATGTTCCAGCTCCGAATTGCCGATGGATAGGTGCGCATTAGACTCAGCGTTGGTCAATATCTGCAACTGGGATGCACGGTTGGACTGAATCAGGTCGGCGGCATCCCCGTTGAACACACCTTCACCGCTAGATCCTACCTAGGCATTATTTTGGACAAGTTTTGAACTACATTGTGACCACGCATTCGGATGATCCTGGACTCTTTCAGCAAATGCAACCACATATTGGTAAGAATGGTTAGGTGATCATATCCAAGCATTTCGTATACTTCATAGGCCGCCGGAGTTCTGCAGTCCCTTTCCGGAATCCCATAGAACATTTGTATCAGTGGACCCTCCAGTGCTTTGCTCCGTTACCGAGATCTGGAATATCATGGGTATTTTATACTAGATTTGCCCAACTATTATAAAATACTTAAGTTCACTTTCCACGGTCTAAGGAACTTGAAACTACGCCAAGTTTAAGTCGTTATTGCAGCAAAAGATGGCAAAATATACAATTGTATAGGTAGTTACAATGTTGTGCCTCATGAAGGCATGGCTGGTGAAGTTCACACAGCAGTACATATACAACCCGAGGACCGGCTTTCGCTTAGTAGAGGGTTTGGAGTCAGAATGGCAAAAGTTGCCGATTTATCGGAGTTTGATAAAGAACAAATTGTGATGGCTCGGCGCCTCGGAACGACGATCTGGGAAACGGCGTGGCTTGTGGGTTGTTCACGTGCCGCTGCAGTGAGTACGTATCAAAAGTGGTGCACGACAACGACAAACCGTCGGACCACAGTGCGACAAATCACCTGCAGCTACAACAGCGGTGATCAGGGCAATGTGTCACAGCACACAGTTCATCGCAGCCATGGGCCTGCGTAGCCAAAGACCCAGCCAGGTCTCCATGCTCACTGCACGTCATCGCCAACAACGCATGAAATTGGCCCAACATCATCAAGATTGGACTGTGGATAATTGGAAGAAAGTGGCAAAGTCTAACGAATCAAGATTCCTGGTGCATCACGTAAACGACCCAGCGAGGATACGCCTATTACCAACGGAGGCTATGGCACCTGGATGAACTGTTGAGCGGACACAGGCCGGCGGTGGTGGTGTTATGCCGTGGACGGTGTTTTCTTGGGACACGTTAGGCCCCATTATCCCAATAGCATAATCCTTGACAGCTGTCAGGTATCTGAACCTTGTTGGGGACCAAGTTCACCCATTCATGGCAACTGTGTTCCCTGCTGGTGATGGCCATCACTAACAGCACAATGCTCCATGCCACACTGCCAGAATCGTCAAGGAGTGGTTAGAGGAACATGCTGATGACTTTCTGTCAATGTCCTGTCCTTGAAATTCACTTTACATGAACCAATCGAACATCTGTGGTTCGACTTGGAAAAGCGGATTCGCGCTATGTCACCACCACACTGAAATGTACGGGAACTGGAGGACCTGCTGTTGACATAATGGTACCAGATACCCCAGGATACCTGTCACCACCTCATCGAATCGATGTCTTGCCCAGTGGCCGCTGTTTCGTGGGCTAAAGAGGGCCCTACAGCTCATTAGGAAGGTGGTCATAATGTAATGGATCATCGGTGTACTTCCCGGTGTGGCATTTTCTTTGTAGAGCAGGGTATAATTTACCGTATTTCTTCCATTATTCGATGAGCTACTTCTTGATTTCTTCATTTTCAAGTGTATAAGTTGGGAATGGTCAAAAGCGATAAAGAAAGATGCAAGTGGTTATTATTTTATTCATTCTTTCTTTCTTTTGTTGAGCAAATAGAAGATAGGTGTGAAACTTTGGTAATGTGTGATAACATTCAACAACAAATCCTTTATCTGTGTTTTAAAAGAGTACTAGAATATTATTCTAAAAGCAAAGTACAAGTAGAATGCATTTCGCTATTTTACATTTCCAAAACGAGTGCATATCAATTGTCCATATTTGGAACGGCTTTTCGGTTACTTTCAAAAATGTGTCTATATTTTTATCAAAACTGATATAAGAATTTTTAAAATGCTCCTTGTAGTTTTAATAAAACAAATATTCAAGCAAAAATTTAAGAATGTTTCTGAGATTACCTACCATTCACACTCGAAATCAAAATACACTGGCGTGCAGAAATTAAGGACGAGACAGTTTTTCGAATGTAACGTCGTGCAGAAGTGCTCCACATCGACTCAGATCATACCATAAGATCCCCAAGATGTAAGAATACGGGACACGTGAGCAAAACCGTCCAAACAAGGAATTCAAAGGATACAAAGGCACTTTATTGAAAAGGTAGCTTCGAGCACAACTGGACAGAAGACAGAAACTTCCATGTGACAGGCGGCTGCCAAGAAAAATCCACCCTTTAATAGGGGATATGATCACCCCTGACTGCGTTGCAGGATTTACAACGTCTGTCTATGCTGAGGATAAGTTTGACAAGGAGCTGTTGAGGAGTCGCGGCCCATTCCTCTTGTAGCGCCAATCGCAACTACGGAATCGTTGCTGGCGGGTGGTGACGTGCTGCCAAGCGTCTCCCGAGAAGGTCCTACACGTGTTCGATTGGATTTAGGTCCGGGGACCTTGCAGGCCAATCCATGCGTTGAATATCTTCACTCTCCAACAGCTCTGCGACAGCCACTGTACGATGAGGTGTAGCGTTGTCGTTCATGAAGAGGAACTCAGGACCCACAGCACCTTTAAACAGACTCACGTGAGGCAGGAGAACCTCGGTACAATAGCGGACACCAGTGATTGAACCTCCTTGGAAGCTGTGGAGGTCAGTACGGTTATCAAGCATGATACCGCCCCAAACGAGAACTCCTCCACCTCCAAACTGGTCCCTTTCGGTTATGTTGGAAGTGTGATTGCGTGTTTCCTGCTCTCTCCAGATGTGTATACGTCCAGAATCGCTCGTCAGACTAAATCGGCTCTCATCCGTAAAGAGAACTTGACCCCATTGCTGATGTGTCCAGTTTTTGTGTTCCTGGCACCACAGAAACCGCCGTCTCCGATGAGCAGGCGTTAATGGCAAACACCCTACTAGTCGTCGTGCAAATAGACCACCTTTGTGCAGCTTCCTGGCCACGATAAAACGCGATAACGGACATCCAGTTGTCTGTTGCATGTACCTTGCGATTTCTCCCGCTATTTGCCGTCTGTCTTTTCTTGCCTGTAGGACAATATACCGGTCATCCACCGCCGTGGTTGCTCGTGGACGACCACTACTAAACTCTCGGACAGCTGTTCCTGTCGTTTGAAATGCTCTCCAAGCTCCTGAAACGATGGTGTGAGCGATCCCGAACTCCTCGGCCACACTAGTCACACTTCGACCTTCTTCCAACTTCCCAATGATACGACCTCGGGTAAAGTATTCCATATGTCGTCTACTGGATTGTTTGTTGGCCGTATCACACGGTGGTAGCAACTCGACGTCGTTCAAACCGATGTACACCGTGTAATAGCTTTCACAGAATTGCTGAGCGTACACCGCCCGTGTGCTTTATACCCTTGCGACCCCCCCCCCCCCACGTCATGCTGTATATATGCGCATGCCCTACCGTACCGGACCCTAGTCTATCTCCTGAGTAGTCGTTCTGTCCGTTCTCCCTGCTCGTTCCGCTGTTATTCTAAATTCTCCTCTTCGTCCTTAATTTTTGCACACTAGTGTATAAAGAAAATATTAACTCTCGTATTTTCAAAAGATACAAGCATTTTGCTCAGTTGTGTGAAACATTTTTGAAAATTAACTTCAAATACGTTTTTTTTTTTTTTTCAATTTACTTAATCTCACTAACGGAGCTTAATTGGGAAGCCCAATATAGAAACGTAATTTGCTATTTTGCTTTGATGGTTTCGTGCATGTGATGATTACCGAAAACTGACTTTCATGAGAAATATTTTGTTCCCAAATGTAATGCTGTCAGGCAAAGTTGCAATAAAGATAAAAATCACATTTTCTGCCCTGTAGCAAACATTTCGTCATCAAAATCACCCAAGCACGAGGATTTTATGTGAAGCAAGACAGCTGCGAAGTACATTTGTTTACAAAATTATGATATCGAACATGCAAAGTAATGAAAATGTCGCGTTTATGTGAAATATTGGTCTCAACTGACCTTAAGCTATTACGACTCCTCCTGATATCTTATTTTTCTCATTTGCGACCAGGACTATGAATATGAATTCTCATTATGTACGGCTTTTATTGATTATGAAAAAGGATTTTGAATCCGTGAAACCATCAGGAGTTGTAACGTTTTTGAAATCCTGCGGAACTGACGATGCGTAAATTAATATCATTAATGACATCTATGAAAATGCCGTGCAAAGGTGCGACTCAGTGTTGTATTCAGGCATCTTCTCGGGTGTGCCTACCCCCCCCCCAAAAAAAAATCCATGAACGCACCCCCGTGGGTTTTTGGGCGATCTCCCCTTATATTTAGTCAAATTGTGTTCGTTTATAGCTGAATATTTGGAGAAAATAATTAAAAGAATTAAGTAAATACGGGAAAAATATTATAATAATAAAAGAAAAAACATCCACATGAACTCCAATCTGAAATTTCTATCATTCTTCAACAAAACATTAAACAGTCCTCGCTCGCTAAAGGGGCAATTTTTCAAGCATGGACAACTCGGACTACTTCCGTAATAAAAACCAAATTTCACAGAGTAGAGATGCTTGCACTGCAATACATCATCATATTTTGGAGGCTGGCATTCAGCTGCATTTCAATCTTGTGGATGCCGACTTTCCATGTATGCGGTTAAACCTCAGAGTAGCTAACGTGTCGTTTGTGCTTCCAATACAACAAAACATTTGCTACCTAATTTTTAACAATAGAAAGTTATTAGAAATTGTTCTCATAATAAGGTTGTTTTAAGCACGTCTTTCGTAAAAAAGATCGTTTTTCTGTTATTGGTTTGTCCGTCCGTCCGTCTGTACCCACGATATCTCAGCAGCTATTAGTCCGATTTGAAAAATTCTTTTTGCATTTGGAAGCTTGAAATATGCAAATGATGATCCTTCATTTCGTTGTTGTTTTTACTATGTACAATTCCGCCGGTAGAGGGCGTAAATGCAGATGATGTTGAATTTAAAAATACGTTTTATTCTACATATTTGCTTCTAAACATCCGATTGAAAAAAAAATTATATCTTTCGATTCCATTTATGTCGAAGAGTTTTTTAGATATAGTTACTTTTTTCAAATTAAGCATAGATTTTCCGCTTGGGGGCGTAAAAGTAAATTACATTTTCCCCGATAACTCTTGTTCTAAAACTCCGATTTGAAAATTTTTTTCTTCAGCGGACTTATCTCTAGATGGAAAATCTTTTACATATAATTTCAAATTTTTGGTAAAGAATACTTTGGCCACCAGGGGGCGTAAGTGTTAATTTTTGCTTCTGATGTATTTGCCATAAAATCGTAGCTTCTAAAATATCGATTAAAAAATTCTTTCGTGGACTGATGCCACTCACATCGATAAACCTTTTCGGAATATTTTCTTCTTAAAATATTCCACATTCTCTCCTCCAGGGGACGTAGATGTACATCATATTTTTTTCAATATCTCTACTTCTAGGAGTCTGATTTGAAAAATTCCTTCTTTATTGGACAGTGTTATTCGTATGACATGTTTTTCATATAATTTCAGAATTTTCAAGTAATTCGTAGACTTTCCGCTAGGGGCGTAGCGGTAAATTGCGTTTCCCCCTATATCTCTGCTTCTAAATCTCCGATTTGAAAAATTCTTTCTGCACCGCATACAGCTCCTGATGGGAAATCGTTTGCACATAATTTCTAATTTTTGTAATAAAAATAGTTTGGCCACCAGGGGGCGTAAATCTCAATTTCCGTTTCTGTTGTATTTGCAGCAAAATATGAGCTTCTAAATTCTCGATTGAAAAAAACGTCATTTGTTGACCGATACTACTCATGTCGACAAACCTTTTAGGAAAATTTTCTTCTTGAAAAAATGCATGGTTTCTACGCCAGGGGGCGTAGATGTATATCTTATTTTTGTCAATATCTCTACTTCTAAGAGTACGATTTGAAAAATTCCTTCTTTGTGGGATAGTGTTTCCAATGCAAAATGTTTTTCCTAAAAATTCAAAATTTTCAAGTAAATCATACACTTTCCGCTAGGGGGCACAAAGGTAAATTGCGTTTCCTGCGTTATTTCTGCTCCTAAAGCGCTGATTTGAAAAATTCTTCCTGTATCGCATACAAGACCTGATGGAAAATATTTTTCACATCATTTCTAATGTTTGGTAAAGAATGGTTTAGCCACCAGGGGTCATATGTGTTAATTTCTGCTTCTGAAGTATTTGTTGCAAAATCTGGGCTCCTGAGAACTCGACTAACTTTTTTTGCTTCGACCGATACCGCTTATACGGATAAACCTTTTGAGAATACTTTCTTCCTAAAATAATGCATGGTTTTCCCATCGGGGGACGTAAAGTCACATCTTATTTTTGTCGATATCTCTGTTTCTAAGAGTTCATAAGCTCACGATTCCGTTTCCAGCAATCTGAGGGATTAAAAACCCGATTAAAAAATCTTCTTATTTTGGTCAGATCTATTGTTTTCCATACCGGTTCCATTGACTTTGAATAGCTTTGATAAATTTAATTTGCTGCAGAACGGATTCAAAAGACGTGCTTATTACACCCGAAAATTCGGTGTCAACTTTCTTGTTTTTTTTTCCTGGCTGTGGTGGTTTGCACACTGTGACAAAAAAAATTAAGGCACGTCAAACTGTCATCCAAACGGTTAGTTAGTTTTTTTTACTGTTATTTGCTAATCTAAATAATCTAAAGGGGACTAAAACCAAATAACAGGGGATTGGCTGACACCATACGTTTTCAGGTAACACTGTAATGATTCCTTAATAATCAGAAACACTCTTGTAGTATAAGGCTAACCTTGGTATAAGGCGAGGATATTTTTACCACTCCTGTCTTGGCGGGATTTTCACCAGTACAGCCTTATCATACTAGCATCTTCACTATTTTACACCACCTCATGGTAACATCCGTAGTGCATTACTGAATAAAAGCAAAGGTATAACAGTTTTAATAACTTGTATGTGTATATTTCTTGGAATTTGCATTTGAGACATAAGAGCAGAAGAAAATTCTTGTACTCCATTTAAAATTTATATATATGTATATTAATAACAAAATTGCGATTAATATTTATATATAAATTTGTGTCAACAAGTTTCAGCCCCTCAAAATTTGTAATTGCCCGCCCGGAAAAACTCTCTGAATGCAACACTGGTTCGATTGTTGGAGGAAACAGCATTTGCCGTATTTTTCCGCGTATAAAACTCGAGTTTTTTTCCTCTGAAGTTGTCCGGGAATCAGCTTATACCGCACATCGACCTATTTATCGTTTGGTCATTGAATTTTTTTAATCAGACAAAATACAGGGTTATCGCAAATGAAATAGACAGTTTCAGCATTTTATAAAATCAAAACTATGTGAGATATCGACACTCACGCTGCACCCTTCTATCGCCTATAGTAACTACACTGCTGGCTACACAAAATGCAACACCAAGAAGGACACGAGATAGCAAAGCCAGATTTACTGGACACATAACAACAGATACAAAGATGAAACGATTGAGCTTACAGGCCCGTGCGACTTGCGGAACACGCAGACATCAATACTTCGTGTGGCCCCCATGGCTGGCAATAACGGCCACTACACGCCGCGGCTTCGAACGAAAGAGGCTTTGGATGTGGGCTTGGGGTATGTCGTTCCAGGCTGCTTCCACACGTTGCCACAGTTCATCAGGCGTAGCCGCGGGTGGTGCTTGCCGGGCCACTCGGTTGTCTATCAGCGACCAGACGTGTTCGATGGGCGACATATCTGGAGAACAGGTGTGCCACCGCAGCAGTGACACCTGGTGGGCCGTGAAGAATTGTTGCACGATGCGTGCCACGTGCGGGCGCGCATTGTCCTGTTGAAACGTGGCCGCTGGCAGGTTCTACAGGCTCCAAAATGTCGGAGATGGTGTGGTGGCTGTTGAGTGTACCAGCGATGCGTACCAGAGGGGTGCGGGTGTCATATCGAATTGCGCCCCAAACCATAACGCCAGGACGGACCGGTACGGCGATTCATAATGCAGGCGTCATACAGTCTCTCGCCACGGTGCCGCCACAAGTGCATTTGATCATCGTGGTGTTGCAGGCAGAAGCGGGATTCGTCCGAGAAGACAATCCACCGAATCCATACTCGTCTCACTGTGGCTGGATGTCGTCCCACACGGGTGCCGATGTCTCGGTACGATAAACCGCTGCCACGATAAGCCACTATTTATCCTCTTTCGAACTCCGAAACGTGCTGGAATGGCTGCCATATTCTGCGACGAGGCATCAGGAAGCTTCCCACGCATAGGTACGGCAGCACAACAGGCCTCCACTATTTACACCCCGCCTTCTGTGCACCCTTCTTATTGTGCTTCTCGGTGGCGTGCCGGGCGCACATGATTTGCATATGCGCTGCGATGCTAATCGTTTGCATGTCCTCTCGCGGGCGCCGTATGCTGCGAATTTCAGGCCAATTGAATGCTTCATTCTTGGAGTTGCATTTTGGGTGGACAGCAGTGTATTTTATTATGTAGATGGCGTCACTAAAAAATTGTACGTTTTCATCGCGATGTGACCAGTCACGCAAGATAGCCGCAAACGCTGTGGGGAAAGCGTTTTGTATGTGTTCTTGAATTATGTAGCGATTGTGCAACAGGTGTAGACTGGGCCACCGCGATACCAGGAGAATTCCTTGTGGGCCGCCATATTCTGGGTTGGTAGACAGAGGCGTAGACAGGCATTCCTGCGCCAGAGCAAACCAAAAAATATTGCGCCCCCATCCGTTTTTTATTTTATGTGTGTGTGTGTTTGTTAATTTTGATATTCTGATGGAGGCACAATTGAACTGTGGGTGTTAGTGCAACTTTAGCTTTTCGCAACTGCTTCGGAGTTCGGACCTTCAATATCACATCAAACAGGCCAAATGTAACTCGACGTCGGTTCACGCAGTCACAGTAATGATCGAAAAGCCCCCAGAGAATCTTCAACAATGTGAAAGACATTCTTATCTTAATCCATGTCGCCCGGTGGATTAGTGGTCTAAGCTCTGGTTTAATTCGTCCGAGATGGATCTGTGCTCGAATCCCGGGGGAGGGGGGCATGGGTGTTGTATTTGTCTTGCACTGGCTCGCTCCCTACCCTGGAACTAATTACCCTAAATTAGCTATGGGAGACTGCTTATAGCTCATCGAGTTGCTCACAGTGGTCGCTGAACCCCCAAACTAAAAACTTATCTATACAACAACAGAAAATTGACATCCTCATCTTTCCAACTGAAAAACAAAAACAAAAAAACTGAGGACCCAATTGTTGTCGACAAAAGCCATGTTTCTTCTTTAGTTGGACGGACTATACATCCGCGTCTTCATTTCTGAATGTGAGTAACTAGCAACAGATGAAAATTTGAAAGAAGAAATTCGAATTTTAAGTATACTAGAAACTGGTGTGTAGGAGTTTAAATTCCCATTTTCAGTAGATTGCAAGCAATGATATTTGCGCCGTCTTGAGCTGCGCCCGGGGTAGCAGCCCCGTCTGTTCCTGCCCTTTTTACGCCTCTGCTACTTCACTATTCTTTTAGGGAAAAAAAGTATCAAACATCCTGTTGAGCCAAACTGTGTTTTTAATTTAATCTCCAACTCCTTCCCCACACCTTTTCGACTTTTAAATTTAAGTTCCATCCTTTCCAGCTGATTTTTTCTAGTTCAGTCCGCTTTTGTTACTTGTTGTTGCATACAACAGGAATTTAACTGCAGTTAAATAATCAACACAATATAATCAAATCTGCTATCAATAATCTAGGTTAGAAAGTCGAATTTCGTTCTGTAGGTGTTAATGTATTGAGGTTGACCAACGGTAAAATTTATTTTGGAGTTTCTTTATGTACATGCCTTTTTTTCTCTGTCTTCTTCCTCTTTTTTTTTTTTTTTTTTTTTTGAAAGAGATCTGCATCTGATGCACAACGTTTTGAGCCTTACAGTCATACGAATTCTTGAACTGTAGTGGTGGAAAAATCTGATTCAACTACAGCAAAAATGCTTTTTTCATTGAATGCAATTAAATAAAAATCGATTTTTGCGTTCTTTACCTTTTATAACTTTATGAATTTTCTCTGAATGAAATTCTTGCAATTCCAGATATTTTCAGTTTGTTTAAAGTATTTTTCGTAATTAATTTGTTTGCGATAGGTAAGTTCTAAAAAATATAATTCTTCTTATTATTATTTTGTACATTTAGATATTTCTTCTCTCTAAAAAAAAAAAAATCCGTTCTGAATTCAGCCATCGCAATAAAATTTATACGAATGTAATGAACTCTTTGACAGTCTCTCCCAGAAAACGTAGCTTGTCTGTTGTTTTATACAACGGAAGCAATTGTTTGTGTTTAATTGTACTGGGGATCTACGGTCCAGGAAAATGGGCAAAATGTAGAACATTATTTATTACCTCAGTACAGAAACTGCTATGATCTTTAGACTTGTGTTGCAAAGATATTTAAACAGGAAAGGGATTCTCACATGCAGTTTATTTTTCTAACATACTAATCTAAGAAAAAATAACTGCCGCCGCCGCCGCTGTTTCAGAAATTTCGCGACTCTTGCGCACTTCTAGCTCGCAGCGCAAAAAGTATTGAACACGAAAACATGAAATTTACATCGCTAGTAGAGAATTCTTCGGAGAACACGCTGAAATAAACCATTTTAAGATTCTTGCGATACTTCAAGAGGTATTGCATTTCACAGTTAAGGTAAGCAAAAAAGTGCTATCAGTTAGCGTTCCGAACACACTAACAGCCAGAGAACCACGAAACTTTGTAGGCATGTAGAGCCATAGCCGAAATTTTGCACCACGTTGCCCTTTCTTTAAATTTCGATTTAGTTTACGAGAAATTTATTTTTAAATTTCACAAAATTCCCTATTTCGTGATGGGATCCATTTTATAAAATGGATATATGGTAAACTATAAATCATAGCGCATTGCACTTTTTACAGCATAAAATCACAACTATCATCCCTCTTTCACAAAAAAGAAAAAGTCATTTTCTGTTTTATAATCATTTTTTAAAGACGCGAAGGAAAGGAACGAGCGGTTTATTCTGTCTTCAGCGTTAACCACACAGGAAAGTTCTGGTCCCGTGATCTGCTGCCATGGTGACGCAGCTATTTTTAGCACACTCTTCTCATTGGGTGAAAGGACAGGCTACAATATAACTGGTAATGACGCAATGCTTAATGACGTAGCGATGCTTTTAGAGTTCGGCGTTTTCCGCCGGCATACGTGAATACCTGTGTAAATATAGGCTTTCGCCTCGTATATAAAAAGCAAAGAGGGAAAATGCGAGGGTGTTCGTGCGCGAAGTGGTCTACCACTTGTAAATGACCTAGAGATCTGGAAATTCCCGTATACCTAGAGAATTGCGGAAACGAAAAAAAAAAAAATCAAAATGGCGCTTTGGAACATTGTCTGCTTGAATTTTTCGCAAATTATTTGACCACTTCTAAATGAACTAGAGATCTGATAATCGGCATGGATATAGGTCTTAAGCGCCGTGCTCCTAGAAAAGTACGAAAAAAAAAATGGTGGTTTTAAAACATTAACTGCTTGAACTTTTCGCGAATTGTTAGCCCACTTCTAAATAACCTAGAAATCTAAAAATCGGCATGCTGGTAGGTTTGAAAGTCCGGACACCGGAAAATGAACGAAAACAAAAAACAAAACAAAAAATCAGCTCTTTGAAACATTGTCTGCTTGAATTTTTCTAATACATCTACACCTAGAAAAAAGTCTGACAACCAAAAAAATCAAAGGGGTAGCTTAGCTTTACTGTTTCAAAATGCTGATAGGTTTAAAGATAATTTTGTCAGAATCACTGAAATGCTTTGAAAATTTCAAATTTTGATTTAAAGTTAAGGGGCGCCTAAGCCTGCTCCGCTTTACGTCAAACCGTATGTTTTGACGTCACGACGCTGTTCTAAATCGTAAAGCAGTTACGGCTTTTAAATTACTTTTTTCTCCCTTAATTACTTTTCCCTTTCTTTAATTTTATGCTCAAAAAATGATTTTACAGATTCACCGTTCGGTGAACAGGCTTGATTGTTAGTTAAAAAAACAAGAAGAAAAAAACAGGATTTTTTTTATGTATACAAGTATCTGATGAACAAGTACCACGTGCATCTGATGAACAAGTACCACGTGTATCTGATGAACAAGTATCTATGTGTATCTGATGAACAAGTATCTATGTGTATCTGATGAACAAGTATCTATTTGTATCTGATGAACAAATACCACGTGTATCTGATGAACAAGTTCCACGTGTATCTGATGAGGAAGTATTTATGTGTATCTGATGAACAAATACCGCGTGTATCTGATGAACAAGTACCACGTGTATCTGATGAAGAAGTATCT
The DNA here is from genome assembly GCA_039090855.1 of Macrothele yani. NCBI lineage: Eukaryota > Metazoa > Arthropoda > Arachnida > Araneae > Macrothelidae > Macrothele > Macrothele yani. Next base: position 117,809,759 of record CM077011.1, read on the forward strand.
ATGTGTATCTGATGAAAAAGTATTTATGTGTATCTGATGAAGTATCTATGTGTATCTGATGAACAAATACCCCGTGTATCTGATGAAAATGAATCTATGTGTATCTGATGAAGAAATACCGCGTGTATCTGATGAACAAGTACCACGTGTATCTGATGAAGAAGTATCTATGTGTATCTGATGAAGAAGTATCTATGTGTATCTGATGAAGAAGTATCTATGTGTATCTGATGAACAAAAATCGCGTGTATCTGATGAAGAAGTATCGATGTGTATCTGATGAACAAATACCGCGCGTATCTGATGAAGAAGTACCACGTGTATCTGATGAAGAAGTATCTATGTGTATCTGATGAACAAATACCACGTGTATCTGATGAAGAAGTACCACGTGTATCTGATGAAGAAGTATCTATGTGTATCTGATGAACAAATACCACGTGTATCTGATGAACAAGTACCACGTGTATCTGATGAAGAAGTATCTATGTGTATCTGATGAACAAATACCACGTGTATCTGATGAACAAATATCGCGTGTATCTGATGAAGAAGTATCTATGTGTATCTGATGAACAAATACCACGTGTATCTGATGAAGATGAATCTATGTGTATCTGATGAACAAATACCGCGTGTATCTGATGAACAAGTACCACGTGTATCTGATGAAGAAGTATCTATGTGTATCTGATGAACAAATACCACGTGTATCTGATGAAGAAGTAGCTATGTGTATCTGATGAACAAATATCGCCTGTATCTGATTAAGAAGTATCTATATGTATCTGATGAACAAATACCGCGTGTATCTGATGAACAAATATCGCCTGTATCTGATTAAGAAGTATCTATATGTATCTGATGAACAAATACCGCGTGTATCTGATGAACAAATACCGCGTGTATCTGATGAACAAGTACCACGTGTATCTGATGAAGAAGTATCTATGTGTATCTGATGAACAAATATCGCCTGTATCTGATTAAGAAGTATCTATATGTATCTGATTAAGAAGTATCTATATGTATCTGATGAACAAATACCGCGTGTATCTGATGAACAAGTACCACGTGTATCTGATGAAGAAGTATCTATGTGTATCTGATAAAGTATCTATGTGTATCTGATGAACAAATATCGCGTGTATCTGATGAAGAATTATCTATGTGTATCTGATGAACAAATACCACGTGTATCTGATGAAGAAGTATCTATGTGTATCTGATGAACAAATATCGCGTGTATCTGATGAAGAAGTATCTATGTGTATCTGATGAACAAATACCACGTGTATCTGATGAACAAGTACCACGTGTATCTGATGAAGAAGTATCTATGTGTATCTGATGAACAAATACCACGTGTATCTGATGAAACAAGAAGTATCCACGTGTACCTGATGAAGAAGTATCTATGTGTATCTGATGAAGAAGTATCTATGTGTATCCTGATGAAGAAGTATCTATGTGTATCTGATGAACAAATACCCCGTGTATCTGATGAAAATGAATCTATGTGTATCTGATGAAGAAATACCGCGTGTATCTGATGAACACCACGTACCACGTATCTGATGAAGAAGTATCTATGTGTATCTGATGAAGAAGTATCTATGTGTATCTGATGAACAAAAATCGCGTGTATCTGATGAAGAAGTATCTATGTGTATCTGATGAACAAATACCGCGTGTATCTGATGAAGAAGTACCACGTGTATCTGATGAAGAAGTATCTATGTGTATCTGATGAAGAAATACCGCGTGTATCTGATGAACAAGTACCACGTGTATCTGATGAAGAAGTATCTATGTGTATCTGATGAACAAATACCACGTGTATCTGATGAAGAAGTATCTATGTGTATCTGATGAACAAATATCGCGTGTATCTGATGAAGAATTATCTATGTGTATCTGATGAACAAAATACCACGTGTATCTGATGAAGAAGTATCTATGTGTATCTGATGAACAAGTACCACGTGTATCTGATGAAGAAGTATCTATGTGTATCTGATGAACAAATATCGCCTGTATCTGATTAAGAAGTATCTATATGTATCTGATGAACAAATACCGCGTGTATCTGATGAACAAATACAGCGTGTATCTGATGAACAAGTACCACGTGTATCTGATGAAGAAGTATCTATGTGTATCTGATGAACAAATACCACGTGTATCTGATGAAGAAGTATCTATGTGTATCTGATGAACAAATATCGCGTGTATCTGATGAAGAATTATCTATGTGTATCTGATGAACAAAATACCACGTGTATCTGATGAAGAAATATCTATGTGTATCTGATAAACAAATACCGTGTGTATCTGATGAAGAAGTACCACGTGTATCTGATGAAGAAGTATCTATGTGTATCTGATGAAGAAATACCACGTGTATCTGATGAAGAAGTGCCACGTGTATCTGATGAAGAAGTATCTATGTGTATCTGATGAAGAAATACCACGTGTATCTGATGAAGAAGTACCACGTGTATCTGATGAAGAAGTATCTATTTCTATCTGATGAACAAATACCACGTGTATCTGATGAACAAGTGGGGCGTGTTCGTGCCATTTACCAACGCAGCCTAAGGAAATCCAGAACAGAGGCGGGTAGGAGTTAAAATTTCAGAAGCGTCTGTTTGGAAAATTTGGGCCGCCCCGGTGGCGCAGTGGTTTAAGGCGTTGGCCTCTGATCATTCGTCCGTAAGAGGTCCGGGTTCGAATCCCGGTGAGGCATGGATGTTGTGTTTGTCTTACGGCACTGGCTCTCTCCCTTCCCTGGAGCCAGTGACCCTAAATTAGGGACGGACGACTGCTTATAGCCCATTGAGTTGCTCACGGTGGTCGTTAAACCTCAAATCAAAAAAAAAAAAAAAAAAAAAAAAAAAATTGGAGAAAGCGGCTGAAACTGTAGTTATTGCAAAGTCTAAGTGATAATGACAGAACCTCACGGTGGGATTTCTGTGCGGAAATGCAGGAGCGTTTTGAAGAAGATGGTTTTAGTGAGCGTCTAATTTTCAGTGAGGAATCGACATTCTACGTAAATGGGAAAATTAACAGACGTAACATTCGCATATGGGGGGGGGGACTGAAAATCCTAGAGCAACATGTGCGGGATTCCTTAAAAGTTAATGTGTTCTGTACTATTTCCGGTAAAAGAGACCATGGGGCCCCTCCTTTCAAAACACTGTAAAAGGGAAGTTATCTCAATATGCTAATTACTAGCCTGCAGCCCGTGTTCTATATATGATGGCTGCTTTTTAGCTTTCAATAAATATTCATATATAGGGGATGTTGTCCCACCTAGTACTGTAAACAGCATGTTGCATCGAATATTGATGAAACGCGTAGATCTTCTTACAGAAAAAAAATTAATAAAGCTCCACAAAAAGTAATGTTGAAGACGCCAAGAAAGTAAAGTTCTTTATGTCGCAAGAAAAAATACAAATGACCATAAACATGATTGTACAAATATCGCAGTGTTTTTGAACACGTTACATAGAATTATCATGAACAAATAACTTCTAATAAAACCTTGCAGAAAAATAATTTTGGAAGGTGAAAAAGAGAAGTCCTTTATTTCACAAGAAAATACATGACCGAACTTAAACACGATCGTAACAGATCAAAAAAACTTAAGTTCTCATAGCATAACGTGACGTTTTGAAAAATTACGAAAGAAGAAAGTAAATTTTGACCCTGTGTAGAAAAAGTAAAATATAATAACCCTACGGAAAAATATTGCAACGTGAAGTGAAATAAAAATAATTCCCCTAAAATTCTGTAAGAGAAAAAAAAACATGAACGAACATAAATGTGACATAAAAAATCTGAATTCCTGAAAACAACACGTTGCGCAGAATAAATAACGAAAGAAATTTATTATATGTCCTCCTATAAAAAAATAAAGGACGAAGAAAATAAATTAAGTTTTTGATTTTGCAAGATAAAAACGTGAACAAAATATACGGTAGAAAATATCTCAATTGATGAAAACAACATGTTGCGTAGAATATTCATGAAGAAGATGAAAATGATTCTCCAAGATTTAAAAACTGCTTCTTCAACATCGACAACAACCATGTGAAGATGACGTCATGCAGTAAAAAAATGGCGGACACCGAGGGCCACGCAATCCGTTGCTACCAAAAGAAAACTTTCTTCGTCGACGTCCAGAGGAAACGAACCCGTGGCGTCATTTCCGGAAGTTGACCACGCCGACCTGTGACGTCACTTCAGCCGCCACTGAGCCTCACTACTTTGAAAACATCAAATAGACGCCGGATTTCTACAACGCAATATAGTAAAACCTCATTCATGTAAAAGCTGAAAATGTTTTTAGAAGCGATTTTGCTCGCTTTGACATCTCGAAATTTCACATTTTATTGTAAGTTAGAGTGTTTTAAATAGATCTGCATATTTATATTTATAATAACGCTGATTTCCCTTTTAAGAAAGTACTCTGCAATTTTATTACATTTTATGAAATTACTCTGCAACGCAAAGAAAATGAAATAAAACACGATATAACACTTACGTAACAGAACAAACGTCGCAGACAGTTGTTCGAGCACGTGTGTGTTGCCACAGATGAAGCCATTTGTGTTGCCACAGATTAAGTCTTACTAACTTTATTTTATTTTCCGGTTTTTCTTCTTGATTTGACGTATCGTGCGATAGCGGTGAGCTTAGTTCCAATTTCGGCCACCGGATAAAAGCAGATAGCGCTGCAAGTACTGATGATGTCAGAGCGTTAGGGAGAGACGTAGACTATTATATAGGTGTTATTTGGTTGGTACCTCAACTACACGAAACCAGTGACAACTTCATTATCCAACAGGATGGAGCATCACCCCACTAGCATAGGGAAGTTAGAAATTATCACGGTGAAAACCTTCCACAACGCTGCATTGGCCGTGCAACGACGACAACATGTCACTCACGTGTTATCAAGTCCGGCTGTTATTTTTATGGGCTATGTCAAAGACAAGGTCCTTGTCCTTTATCTGATCTGAAACAACGAATCACAACAGCTAACTTGATTTGGTGAAAATGTGTTAACCCATGTTTGCCAAGAATTCGATTACCATGTTGATATATTCTGTGTGACTAAGGAAGCACACATCGAACATCAGTAAGTTGCTGAAACAAACTTCAAGAGTTTTCCTATTAACTAGTTCAACGTTAGTGTCAACATCTTAAAAGTTTTGATTCCATAAAATGTTGAAACTGTCTATTTTATTTGTATTAAGTTCGTAGATAAAAACATACCGTGCCTTAAATTCTGTTGTGATCCGAGCACCCAAAACGCAATATTACGTTTATTTCGAAAGGGTACGAAATATAATATTCTGTCAACAAGAATTTGTTTAATAGCTGTTACAACAGATATTTTCGTTCGACAAAGACATCATTAAAATGTTTGTGACTGATTTGGAGTGGTAGCTGTTGAATGTTAGTTGCATCCCTCCTCGCGACACCACAGAGGCCCCCTGTGAGTGGTATTAACTTCTGTTTTGGCAAAGCCACCAGAACTACAAAAGGGTGCACCTAATGTACTTCGCGGTGATTAAACCTCTGAAACTCGTCGCTGCTACGCAGTTGATTGCCAGGTAATAATCGTGTTGACAGCCGGCGGCACTTGCGCTTTTAGAACACCAATGACTAGCGGCTACCGAAGGCATCCTTTTTTTTTTTTTTTATTTTTCCTCTGCCAATCTCTTAATTGTACAGCTCGACTGAATTAAAAGCAACTACTGCCTCCAATTATTATGCTTATCTCAATTTATTTCATGTTTCCGATTGAAATCAAAAGCTCTTTTGGTTTCTGATTTCAATCAGATTCTGTGATAAAAAAGCAGTGAACGATAATTCATGCTCGAATAATCACTCTGATTTAACATAATGCGTGATACTTTTTCTTTCACCTTTGCGCGGCAGATTCTCCGACAGGTCTATTGGAGGGAAGGAATACTGGCAGGTCTCAAGAAAAATAAGCTTACAAAATTATTTTTCAACTTTGCGCAGCAGGTTCTTCGACTGGTCTATTGGAGGGAAGGACTACTGGTAGCGTCACGTCATAAGAAAATAAGTTTACAATTTTTTTTACCTTTATGCGGCAGATTCTCTGACTGGTCTAATGTTGAGAATTAATACTGGTAGCGTCAGGTAGTAAGAAAAATTTAACTTACAAAATCTTTTTATATACCTTTGCGCGACGATTCTCTGACTAGTCTGTTGGAGGGAAGGGATACTGGTATCGTCTGGTCGTAAAAAAATAAGCTTACAAAATTGCACTTTTCGCCGAAAATAAATGCTGGTTAAATCATTTTCTCTTCCTTTTAACGTTTACTAAGACATGAAAAAAGTATAGTTGCAAATTTGCGAAACACTAACTGCATTTGTTCCAGCCCGTCTTATACTCAAGATGGACTTATCTATAAATAAAGAAAAGGAAGCTGAAAAATTTAATCCATTCAACTCATAGTCTATAGCGACTTATAAGCCACAAAATACAGTATACACTGCCGGAAAGTGAAAAAAGAACACCAAGAAGGAATTGGCGGACGATCATGAAATTTACATATGTTGATGGGGTCGAGTTTACGTAGGTGTGATGTTAATTTCGGGACCAACCGGTGAGCGCTTACGACACAGCACGGCATAATATGCAAATTATCGTCGGTGGTATTTAAGGAGTTCGGTGAAGTGAATGTAATCAGTCGTCGGCGTACAGACGCGTGCGAAGACCCTGAAGAAGCTGCAATGCCTGGACATGGAAGATGTGTACGATTTCAGCAGTAATCGGACTTTGAGTAAGGTCGTCTAGTCGGGTTCCGCGTGGCCGGGTGGTCGTAACGTCGTATTGCGGAGCAAATTGGACGGGAAGTATCGGTGGTGGTACGATGGTGGCGTAGATGGTCAGAGGAACATTCCCACACGAGAAGACGTGGAATCGGGAGTCACGGACGGACTGATGAGCGGACCTATCGACGCATAAGAGCGGCGTTGTCAAGCAGAACATCCACTGCGACGCAAATCCGTGCTGCAGTTGCACATGAGGTGACTGTGCGAACAATCCGCAACCGTCTACTGGATGCAGGACTACGTGCACGTGTGCCTCTGACTCCAGCCCACCGTCAGGAACGTCTGCAGCGGTGTCGCCAACGTCTACACTAGAGAACGCAATGGCGATCTGTCGTGTTCAGCGATGAAAGCAGATTCTGCTTGGGAGCCTCCGATGGCCGTATACGAGTTCGCAGACGCACAGGGGAGCGTCTCTACCCTTCTTGCATCCGCCAGCGGCACAGAGGGCTACACCTGGTCTCCTGGTGTGGGGAGCTATCAGCTGTCACTCCCGTACACAACTAGTGTTTGTACCGGGTACGTTAAACAGCACCTCCTACATGAACAACATCATTGAGCCCGTTGTTGTGCCATTTGTAAGGTCGGTCCATCGTGGTGTTTTCCAGCAAGATAACGCACGCCCACACACGGAACGTGCAACGCAACATGCACTTCAGGGTGTGAGGCAACTTTCATGGCCTGCACGTTCACCGGATTTGTCCCCCATTGAGCACGTGTGGGATATTATGGGACAACGATTTATCCGGTCTCCACGGCCAGCCACGACCATTCCCGATTTACGCGTCCAGGTTGAGGATGCTTATAACTCTATACCCCAAACTTACATCCAACATCTGTACGACAGACTCCATGCCAGAATTGCACAGTGTGACGCAGTTCATGGCGGTTCAACCTCGTACTAACCATGTTACATGGAATTGTTATTTTCAGTTTACCAGCAAATAGAACTGTATTTTGCCATAATGTTTTGATCACGTTATCCTCTGTATTCCGTTCTTATGCTGTATAAATTTGGTTAGTATCAGACGTGTCGTTCTTGGTGTTCTTTTTTCACTTTCCGCAAGTGTAAAATTCTCAAAAGGTGTGGGACAAGATGACATCATATCTCCCAAACTCTTTAATGTCACAATGTAGAATGATTTTCAATTATTGCACTGGGAAAACAAGGGGATAAAAATTGATGGAAATTATTTTAGCCGCCTTCCTTTTTTGCTGATGATAGTCAGTTTTGTAAGTACCCCCTTAGAGCGTAGGATTATGGTCGAGGATTTTTCTGAGAAGAGTTAAAAGTGGGCTTACAAATTGACTTACGGAAAACAAAATTGATGTAGAATTTTTTTAGGAACCTAAAAATTAGCGATTTATTATGTAAATCTAGAAGCAACCAATGCCAACATTTACCTTGGTCAACAGATATCAAGAAAGAGCCACACAGAAGAAGAAATTAATGCGCGTATAAACTTGATTGGCGTGCATTTGGAAATAATAGTACAATTATCAAGAGCAATTTACCATTATGTCTTAAAAGACCAGTGTTTATTCCGTGCATCTTTCCACTTTCTACTTATATATTTTATACCTAGATCTTAACAAAAACACATTCAAAGGCTTCAAAATACTTAAAAAAGCAAGGTGAAGTGCATGCTTGGTCTAACCATGAAAGATCACAAGCGGAACTCATGGATGAATAAAATGACCAGAGTTCATGACATCATACTCAAGATTGGATCCTTGAAATGGCAATGAGATGAACGTATTACTAGAAGAACTGACCACCTTTGAGCAGCTGAAATATTAGGCTGGATTGCAAAAGACAAGACATGACCAAGGAAAAGACGACATGAAAGATGTGAGGATGAAACAGGAAGGAATGTTGGAGAGATGCAGAGAGGAAGAAAGATTGGCTCAAGGCAGAGAGTTGTGGGAAAGACCATACACATACAAATATATATACTCTCTGTCATAAAAATCCGCGCAACAAGAAAAAACCGTGCGATTAACGCGAAACTTTGCGAACAGCCACGAGGAGGGCAGACATGTAAAATGATTAAAGTTTCGTGCGATTCCGCATGCCCGCGCATCCAGGACCGGCGCAATGGACATGGGAAGGCACACAGCCACGGAAGACTGGCTCTGGACAACCCAGACACACCATCAGTAGAGATGACCATGGTATCGTGAGAGCGACATGCACAGATGCAACGACGTCCTTGTCCAATATTCAGAGACATGTGGCGGCTATACAAGTGACTCCTGTGTCCGCCAGAACCATTTCCAGACACCTAGCAGAGTGGAATCCGCACTCTCGACGGCCCTTACACTTTCTGTCAATAACACCTGACCATCGTCGGAGTCGATTGCAGTGGTGTCAGCAGCCAGCAACGTGGAATGCTACGGACTGGCGACGTATAGAGTTCAGCGACGAAGCCCGCTTTTGCGTGAGAACGGACGACAACCATGTCAGAGTATAGAGGACCGCAAGTGAGCGCTTCATTCCCAACCTCACTGTACAGCGGCACACGTCCAAAACTGCAGGCGTGATGGTCTAGTGAGCTATCGCGTATGACAGCCGGAATTCCTTCGCAGTGATCAGAGGGACGTTGACAGCCCAGCGCTACGTACAAGAGATCCTGCTGTTCCATGTGCTGCCTTTCCTGGCGGGGCTGCCTGGAGCCATTTCCCAAAAAGATAACGTCCGACTGCACATCGCTTGTGTTTCCCAGTACTGCATGCTTCGATGCTTCCGTTGCCTTCCAGATCGCCTGACCTCTCGCCCATCGAGCATATGTGATACCAGATGAAACGCCAGCATTCTCCATGTCCCAGTGTTCGTGATTTAGAGTGTCAGTTGCAAGAAGTGTGGGTCAATCTGTCCTAGGATAACATACTGCGTCTCTTTGACTCCATACAGGACCGTATCACCGCATGTATCCTAACATCAGGCGGTCCGACGCGGTACTAACCCTGACCGGAATGTGTACCGTATGTCCACGGGAAATCTTCCAGCTGCTGTGATATTGTAATCACTTACTTCTCTCCTCGGTATGTACCATCTCACTACTAAAAGCTCATTTCAATCCAACGCTCCTTCTTGGTGCGTGCATTTTTATGACAATGATTGTATATAACCATACGCCATTATGATGACTGGGGTCGACGTAGACTAAACAGGCTCGTACAGACCGACTTCTTAGCTACGACGACGTACATAATTTCCAAGTAAAATGCTGGAGCCCCAAGCAGCGTTAGTGAGCAAACGATACAGTGCCCGATGCATACTCTGGGAGACGAGAGCCGATGCATACTCTGGCAGACGAGAGCCGATGCCTACTCTGGCAGACGAGAGCCGATGCCTTACTTGTTCGCCACTGGTGGCTGATCGTCATGGGAAATCAGGCCTCGAGTGGTGCCGGGAACATCAAAATAGGATCTCTGCAGTGTGCCACCATGTCGTGTGGTCAGACGAATCCCGTTTTCAGCTGTACGGAGCTGACTGGGAGGGTGCGGGCGTGAAGTCGACAGCAGGAAGCCATGACCCTGTCGTATCAGATCGGCTCTGTTCAAGTCGGTGGTGGTTCTGTGATGGTTTGAGGAGCCTTCTCATGGGACGCATTTTGGTTCCTTAGTGTCTTCAGAGAGGTCCTTAACAGCTGTGCGCTGCCTGCATGTGCTGGCTGATAACCTATATGCTTTCACGACCCTCGCGCATCCTGCGGCCTATAGTCTGTTCCAGCAGGATAATGCACCACCTCACCTGACCTCAACCACACAGGCATGGCTCCAGTAACACACATCTGTGTTTGGAACCAACCAGTGGTCCCCAAAGGTCTTCGGATTAAAACCCTAGTGAAGCTTTATGGGAGGCCGTGGAGTGCAACATCAGATCCATGAATTCTGGAGTGACGTCACTGGCAGAGTTTTGGACAATTTTGCAACAGGATGCCTGGCATTACCTTCGGAAACTCTCCGGCATATCGTGGGGTTGATGCTTCTGCGTGTATATGTTGTTGTTGTTGTTTTCGCTAGAGGGGGACCAACACGCTCTTAAGTAGGTACATCTGTAATGTTTGACATACACCATATTGACAAAAGTCACCGTACACCCCTTCAAAATCAAATGAACGGATCCGCTGCGTTGTTAAGATGCGCGGTATAGCTGCAAACGGTGTAAAAACAATAAAGATGACACCAAATTTTCGGGTGTAATAAGCACGTCTTTTGAATCTGTTCTGACGCAAATTAAAGTTATCAAAGCTATTCAAAGTCAACGGAACCGGTATGGAAAACAATATCTGAGGGAAGAAAGAAGTGTTTCAATCGGGTTTTTAATCCCTCAGATATTGCTGTCAACGGAATCGTGAGCTTACGCCCTTTGGTTGCAGACTTGTGCGTTAAGAAAAACATGAATTTCTATGAGAAACATTTCTCATCAGAAACGCTATCCAACACCGAAAGAATTTTTCAAATCGGACCCTTAGAAACAGAGATATCGACAAAAATAAGATATACATCTACGCCCTCTGGCGGAGAAACTGTGGAATGTTTTAAGAAGAAAATATTCCGAAAAGGTTTATCGATGTGAGTGGCATCAGTCTACGAGAGAATCTTTTCAATCGATATTTTAGAAGCTCAGATTTTATGGCAAATACATCAGAAGCAAAAATTAACACGTACGCCCCCTGATGGCCAAAGTATTCTTTACCAAAAATTTGGAATTACGTGCAAACGATTTTCCATCAGGAGGTATATCCGCTGAAGAATTTTTTTCAGATCGAAGTTTTAGAATTAGAAGAAGAGTTATCGGGAAAAATGTAATTTACCTTTACACCCCCTAGCGGAAAATCTATGCGTAATATGAAAAGTAACTACATCTAAAATACTCTTCAACATAAATGGAATCGAAAGATAAAAGCATTTTTTCAATCGGATGTTTAGAAGCAAATATGTGGAATAAACCGTTTTCTCGAATTCGACATCATCTGCATTTACGCCCTCTAGCGGCGAAATTGTACTCCGTAAAAAAAACGAAATAAAGGATCATCATTCGCATATTTCAAGCTTCCCAATGCAAAAAGAATTTTTCAAATCGGACAAATATTTGAAGAGATATCGTGGGTACAGACGGACGGACAAACCGGTAACTTAAACACGATCTTTTTTTACAAAAGACGTACTAACAGGCCTGCATCTGACCGCGATCATATCGTACTGTGAGGTTGAGTGAAAATGTCGTGGCGGGAGAGAACTGACTTTGAGAAAGGAAAGATTGTTGGGTGTCATATTAGTGGTTGTCGATAAGAGAAACCGAGAAGCGTTTAAACATACCCAAGTCAACTGTTTTTGATCTACTGAATAAGTGGAAAACACATGGCATATGTGAAGCAGCAAAACGTACCGGCAGACCAAAGTAAATCAGTGATAGAGGTCGTCGAAGCCTCAGGAGGGTCGTTACAGCAAATCGACGGACTACTGCACAAGACCTCAGTGTACAAGTGAGTAAAAATGCTGGAACCTCGGTATGTACACGTACCATTCGCAGAGAACTTCATTCCATGGGTTACCGTGGTCGCTCGGCTGCCTTTAATCTCCATTCGGAATGCTACTTGTCTTTGAGCATGGTGTAAAGAACATTTATCGTGAACCGTAGATAAATGTTCTTTACACCATGCTAATTTGTCCTATGGACTGATGGATCCAGATACACGATCCATCAGTCTGATGGGCGTGTGTGGACATAGCGGCAGCCGGGGGAAACGATATTTACCATAGTGTACTGTTCCTACGGTCAAGTTTGGAGCTGGCAGTGTACTAGTGTTGGGGTGATTTTCGTGGTATGGTCCCGGCGCATTGGTTATCGTGAACAAACCTGTTAAGCAGCACGTCTACCTCGATATCCTGGACAATTATGTGCTACCAACTCTGTGGTAATACTATGGAACCGAGCCTTGTTGGTACCAGCAGGATAATGCACCGAGCCGTAAAGCAAGGGTTCAATATCGCTTTATTGGGTCTCGGGGACCTTTACATCGAAGAACGGGGAAAACCGGGGCACAGTAAAACAACCATAAGGCAAGGGACTGTTATGGCGTGGTTTGACAATAATTCCGTATCGTGTGTGGACTGGCCAGCACAAAGCTCTGATCTTAATCCCATTGAGCCCCTGTGAGATAAATTAGAGCGCCGCATAAGAAGTTTGGAACCAAGGCCTACTACTAAGCAAGAGTTAGCGACAGCATTAGGTACTGAATGGAAGGTCATACCTATCGCTGTGTTCCAAAACCTTATCGAAGGCATGTCTCGAAGGGTCATTAAGGTCAAAGATGGACCGACAACCCCGGACTAATGTATGTCAATAAGCGCTATGTTGAGTTTCTCTTCTAGGTGTCCGGTGACTTTTGTCAATATAGTGTATATAAAACAGGGATTCTGGCTCGGAATGTTATGCATATAATTTAAAAAAATTCTTAATACACAAGTTTGTTACTATAAGGTTCAGTATGTTACAGTAAGTTCACGTTTCCATTTACAATCGCAATAATATCTTCGTGTCAAAGAACCTGATTGAAAAAATCGTTTTTCGGTCAGATGCTGCGAAGCACGGAAGCATTCTACGCGCGTTTTCTATTCTACACACCTTTCTCGCTAGGAGACGCGAATATTTAGCATGCTTTACTCGATAACTCACTTTAAATCAGATTAACTTTGTGTAACCGGTTCCATTCACAGTGAATAACCGCGCTCATATTGCATATTTTAAATTAAGCTCAGCCCCCCCCCTAGGTTTTGTAAGCGTATTATCTTTTATGCTGAATGTTTTCATTTTCTAGAAACCTGCTTTGAAATATTTTTTTCATGTCCGAGAAGATTCAAAAAGTGCGTCCAAACTCGGTGTCATTTTTTTTTTTTTGCTTCACACTACAAAGAAGGTCTGTCTCGTAAAAGCATTCTGATTCGGCATTTAGATCAGAAGACGTTCATACATTTTTAGAACCCTTTAGATAAGAAATTGCAGAAAATAAACACAGTCCAAAGAATTGAAACTGGCAACAGCGTGTTAGATGAACACGAAATAAACATCTGCTGCAGATGAATATCATCTGCTAAGAAAATGGTGCACGTAAACAAGCTGTGGATAGAAGGTTATACTTTTGCTCTTTACGAAGAAAACACATTCGTATTCTGTAATTATAAAACACTATGAAAATCATGGACTTAGCACTTCGAAATGTAAAATAAGCAATATTATTAATAACTACTCCCTAACCCGTGCCATGCAAGGTTGAAAAAGCTGTGACTGAAATGTTTTCCTGTCAGATAACACAAATCGTAATAAAATGCATAACTATAATGAACGGTTGAATTATTAATGGGCAGTCTATAAGATGGGTCAGCAACAACAAAATTTTCGTAATATTCCCATTAATTTTTCCAACTACTCGTTTACGAATTTAACGATGACGTTCCTCATTATTGTATAAACATGTGCTTACCTGTCGCTGACGGGCTTGCATTGGAGTATTGGGGCATTCTTTCAGTGACCCGAAATTATATCGTGTCTACATAACTACACAATGGAGTTAAAAATGCATTTTATTCTGCCAGTTTGGTTTTGACAATTTGGGGGAGGGGTTATCATTGTACAATTTATACTAATATATAAGGGGAAAATCTTTGTGTGGTTGAGGTAATCTCGAAAACGACTGAACTGATTTGGATAATTCTTTCACCGTTGGGAAGCTTATTTCTTTCCGGTGGACATAGGCTATTTCGTTTATTTTTCATTATTTTTTATTATTTTTGGCTGTACTACCGAATCAGATGGCTATGAAACAGTTCCCGATTTTCCCCGTGTATCGTTCCGCTTTGTTTATATACAACCTGATCACACCCAACGTGAAAGAAAGTAGTTCACGATAATGTAGGACATTGTTTTACTAATCTCGAAAACCACTAAACTGATTTGGATAATTCCTTCCCCGTTGGGAAGCTCACTTATTTCCGGTGGACATAGGCTATTTCGTTTATTTATTATTAATTTTTATTATTATTTCTTTATTATTTTCGGCTGTACTACCGAATCAGATCGCTTTGAAATAGTTCCTGGTCACACCCAACGTGAAAGAAAGTAGTTCACGATAATATAGGGAATATTTTTTACTAATCTCGAAAACCACTAAACCGATTTGTATAATTCCTTCACCGTTGGAAAGCTCCCTCCTTTTCGGTGGACATAGGCTATTTCGTTTATTTTTTATTACTATTTTTGGCTGTACTATGGAATCAGATCGTTTTGAAGTAGTTCTCGATTTCTTCGTTTATCGTTCCGCTTTGTTTACATACAACCTGATCCCACCCAACATGAAAGAAAGTAGTTCACGATAATATATGCATTTTTTTTTTTACTAATATCGAAAACCACTGAACCGATTTGGATGATTCCTTCACCGTTAGGAATCTCACTACTTTCCGGTGTACATATGCTATTTCGTTTTTTTTTTTAATTTTTATTATTTTTGGCTGTACTACCGAATCTGATCGCTTTGAAGGAGTTCACGATAATATAGGGAATTTTTTTTTACTAATCTCGAAAACCACTAGACCGATCTGGATAATTCCTTCACCGTTGGGAAGCTCACTTCTTTTCGGTGGACATAGGCTATTTCGTTTATGTTTTAATATTATTATTATTATTTTAATTATTTTCGTCTGTACTACCGAGTTAGATCGCTTTGAAGTAGTTCCCGTTTTCACCGTGTACCGTTCCGCTTTGTTTACATACAACCTGATCACCCCCAATATGAAAAAAAGTAGTTCACGATAATATAGGGAATGTTTATTACTAATCTCGAAAACCACTGAACCGATTTGGATAATTCCTTCACCGTTGGGAAGCTCACTCCTTTCCCGGTGGACATAGTCTATTTCATGAAAGAAATACGGGATTACGCCATATAATACAAATTTTGAAGATGACAATCCGATTTTTGGCGTAAATGTGACAAGGATGGTAAGTCAGATCTGACTTACCATCCTTGTCATATTTACTCCAAAAAGTCAGATCTGACTTACCATCCTTGTCACATTTACGCCAAAAATCGGATTGTCATCTTCAAAATTTGTATTATATGGCGTAATCCCGTATTTCTTTCATGATTTATCTGCTTCTCCGGGCAATCACGGGATAGGATTATTAACCTCCAGATTCGCTAAACATGAATGCCGGTTGCTTCGACTAGCGAATCCTGTGATGGTTAAATTCAAATTGATCGGAAACTTGAAACTTGGTCGTTCTGGGTGGTGTAGTGGTTAGCATACCTAGGCGTTTTCTGGGAGACGCTGGTTCGAGTCCCGCTCCAGGACGATGAAAATTTGCAAGTTTTCAAATATTATCTGACTTACCATCCTTGTCACATTTACGCCAAAAATCAGAATTGTCATCTTCAAAATTTGTATAGTCTATTTCGTTTTTCTTTTTATTATTATTTTTGGCAGTACTACCGAATCAGAACACTTTCAAGTAGAAATAGTTCCCGATTTCCCGTGTATCGTTCCGCTTACGGCGGATTGTACAAAGAAAATGCCATGGTCACTTAAAAACAAAATTACTTTTGACAATAAAAATGAGCGGTGAAAAATCTGTGGGCCAGTAGCTTTCATTAAATTAAAAATCATAAAAATAGCTCCAGTGGGTGGCGCTGGCGAAACGGCCTTGTGTTTTAAATATATACATAGAGGTAAAAAATCGTCAAGTATTGCTTTTAACAGAAAAAAGATCACCAAGCGAATATTCAAAGTTTACACGTACTTTTACGACGTCTCTGGTCGTAAAAGAAAATCCACCAACCCAAAGAGCAATCGCTAAGTCGTTAAAAATCTCTGTATCAACTGCAAATAAAGTAATAAACGAAGATTTGAATCTGAAAAAAATCCAACAAACATAATGTTCACTGCCTCTTCCGTAGGCACGTGGCTGAGCGCAGAACCCGGTGTAGACTTCTTTATGAAAATCACTTAGCGGGAGACAAATGGAAATTTTTTTATAACTATTGATGGAGCATGGATCTACCTAAACGACTGTAACAAAAAAAGTCGATTTATTATCGAAAAGAGAAGAAAAAGATTTACAAACTTGGTTCCAAAATTCCATGGAAAGTTTCAGTAAAGGATTCATGATTTTTTCTAGTTTCTCATACAATGAGAAATGCAAGTTAAGAAAAGTGGAAAAGAACGTTTAAATCAATTCTACATATTACCAAAATACTGTTTTAACAACTATGTTTAAAGTGAAAATACCTTTCGATTATCCACAGGGCTTTCAAAAAGTAGAACTTCATCAGTATAAAACGCTATCAGCCACACATCCAAATCTATCACTATATTTCTTGAAAGAAGAGACGAGTATCAAGTCTATACCTTTTCCTCATATTCCTTCCAAGTCCCCTGATGTGTCACCAATGAACTATTGTGCATTCGGACTGCTTAAAAGAGCGCTCAGACCTAAAAAAGAGACGGGTATCAAGTGTATACCTTTTGCTCATATTCCTTCAAAGTCCCCTGATGTGTCACCAATGGACTATTGTGCCTTCGGTCTTCTAAAAAGAACGGTTTCTAAACGCAGACTACAGAAAGCGATGGAAGAGCTGTGGAATAAAATACCACTATCATTTTTAAAAAAATGCTTTTTTATCTTGGAAAACTAGATGCAGCTTCGTGGTCTAGAGAAAGGGATATCGAATTGAAAATTTATTTCGTTTGAACATGTTAATATATATATATACTATTTGTTTAAATACGGTGAATATTAAAATAGAACTAATGAAGGCAGCAAGAGCTTCTTAGTTTTGACTCTATATAAACAGGTTCTGATAGCGTTTTTAAAATGGAATTACGCATTAAACTAAAATTTTTAGTAATGGATCTTTAGAGGGAACGCTTTTGAAAAATCCGAACATCCTAATGTGATCTGAAATAAGGAAATTTGATCGAAGTCTTCCGAGATGTATGAAGTGAAACAGGATCTTCTGTGCCAAACTAGAAACGAAGCTAATTATGTGTGCGGAAAAACAAGAGCAGTCTTGCCAATTGTTCACTGTAGAATAGAATACATGAAGGATTCCAATTACTGGTATCTTCAGTTTTTTAAAAATTTCAACAATGGAATCGCCTGCATTATTTTTTGCAAGGTAAAACTAAAACTCAATTGTTCTAATGTTTCCTTGCATTTCTTGTTCTTTACAAACAATCACACGAGATAGAAATAACGTTAAAAGTTAATTTTGAATGGAAATGGATTTAGCTTACAATGCAAGGAGAAAATTCTATCTGCGAATGCAAATAATAAACAAGAAAGGCGGCACCCGAAATTAGTTCGTGTTCTGAATACCTTCCGACACGAAACAAATATTGCAAAGCAGATTTTATAAAAGCTAAATATTCAGCTAAAATGAGAATACGCTTACATCACTTAGGGAAAAATCCGCGTTATTTAAAATAAGCAATGTGACCGAGATTATTCATAGTGAATAAAATCTGTTGAAAAAAAAAGCAATAAATCAACCTCATTTCTACAATCGATAAAACATTCACAAATAGAAGTAGTTACTTACTCTCACTAGCAGCTGAAAAGTATGTGAAGAAAATTAATATCTGAAAATATACCTCAAGTTCTGTGAACCAATTTTGAACAATCCGGGTAGTGTGGCTCGGCGCATTATCCTACCACTCGAGGCGATAGTAGACGTCATAGCTTCCTGCACATGAATGACTGTAACTCAGGGTTTCGGAGCAGAACATTTCCCAATTGGTTTGTTTTCGTCCCACGATGCATCCCAGTGCAAATTTCCCCACGTAAACGGCACACACGTACACGTCCGCCCAATGGTTCAACAGAAAACGAGAATCATTGGACAATGCGGCTTTCTTCCAATCATTCAAGATCCGGATTTAACTCTCCGTGCCCAATGTATGTGCTTTCGACTGTGAACGAGGTTAGCATGGGCATTCGGAGGCAAGTAACTGTTGCTACTCAGATCCATTTTCAGAAGGGTTCGATATGCTGTGTGTTGTGATACATTACTCCCGTCACCAGCATCAAGTTACCCGCGAGTTGCGTAACAGTTTCCCTTCTGTTGGTTCGCACCATACATATAGCCGTCGCTCACCTCTAGCATTGGCGAGCCGGCTGTCGGCCAACATCTTGACAACGGTTCGTGGTTTTATCCTCCTCGGACCACTTTTTTAAAGCCACCAACCACGGCTGACTGTGAGCTCCTCACAAGCCTTGCTTGTCTCGGAAATACTCTAACCCAATCGACTGGCTATTACGATTTGGCCTTTGCCAAACTAGCTTAAGTTCGGTGCCTTTTCCATTTGCAGAACAAGATAACACTGATTAACAGAGCTGAGTAGCAGGTGTTATTTAGACCGGTTCATGAGCTATACACCCGCCATCATTTACCTTCAGTTGCTTTGATTTGTATAGAGATACGTTGGTCATAATGTTTGGCTCTTCGGCGTACGTATTAAGAAAGCTAGTTTAATGATGCCTAGGCTGGTTAGGAGGATGGGAGAGTTGTTGGATAAGGATCCGTGGGCACACATGTCTTGATAGCTAGTTCCGTGGATAATCAATACAGGGTAGTAGTAGTAGTAACAATAGTAGTAGTAGTAACATTAGTAGTAGTAGTAGTAGTAGTAGTAGTAGTATTAACCGTAGTAGTAGCAGTAGTAGTAGTAGTAGTACTATATGCAGGGCGAGCCAAAAGTCCCTGTGTACCTGACGTACTGTGATAACAAATAATAAGAAATCTATAAAGTGTAGTTACCACGCACGTACATGCAATATTGTGAATGGCGAATGGTCGTGTGTTTAGGGCGGGGTTACGCGCATCCTGCCGTCTGCTCTTAAAAGACGCAGCCGGTATTTCCTGCGTCTGGCGTCTGATCGTGATTGAATCAGTCAGTAGTGAGGCGTCACAGTGGCCGTTGGAACATGGTGTTGTCACTTGAGGGTCGAGTATTTCTGATTGTACACGTGTTCCGTATTGGAGGTGAATATACGGACGAAGTGAAACGTAAATTCAGAGAAACATTTCCCAATACCGAAGCACCCCGTCGCAATGCAGTGAGGCGGCTAATTGAAAAGTTTCGTAAAACCGGATCAGTGAGAGATGTTCCAAGAAGCGGTAGTTCGCGAGTGCTAACACAGGAAATGGTGGAGGATATTTCCGTTCGCATCACTAAAAGTTCAAAGAAATTGGTTCGAAAATTAGCGCAACAAGCAGGTGTGTCGTACAGCAGACGCTGACTGCAGCTCTTCCCGTGCAAAGTCAGAACAGTGCACGAGTTGAAACACACAGACTGCGATAAACATGTAGAATATTTAGAAAGTTCAAGGCCTTCATTCATTACTGACAATGGAGAGGATATTCTGAACATCGCGTTTT
Source organism: Macrothele yani (assembly GCA_039090855.1). Lineage (NCBI taxonomy): Eukaryota > Metazoa > Arthropoda > Arachnida > Araneae > Macrothelidae > Macrothele > Macrothele yani. The sequence continues at coordinate 117,830,083 of CM077011.1, forward strand.
TCACCGATGAGACGCTCTTCCACTTATCGGGATATGTCAACAGTCAAAATAGTCGCATATGGTATTCCAATAATCCACGAAATGCCATTGCATGATCAGAAGATTGGTGTGTAGTGTGCGATATCTCGAAGACGTATAATTGGGCCCATATTATTCAAGGGGACCATAAATGAAGCAAGGTATTGTGACAATATTCTATACCCATTCATCGGGCACTTAACTGAGGAGGAAATTGTTATCGGCTACTTCCACCTGGATTACGCTACGTCCCATACAGCTCATGTCTCCGTGGCGTTGCTGAATCATGTGTTCGGAAACAGGATCATCTCCAAAGACATATGGCTGCCGATTTTACGCCTCCAGATTATTATCCGTGGGGTTTACTGAAAAACTCTGTTTCCAAGAACAATCAGGGCTGCCAGCCTATCACACCCAAGGAAATAGTTGCTTTAGTAGCCACTAATGGTAAAAGTAGTAGCCTAAATAGTAGCCTTAATAACGTATGTTAATGCCTCAATTATTTCCCAAAAAAGTGTAAGTTTCGGAATGTAAGTGCTCCACACTAAAAAATTGTTAATGTTTTTTTTATTTACTTCAAACCACGGTGACAGAATTAGCACAAGTATATGTTTTGGTGAAAAAAAAATACGTACATATACAGTACATACACTGAAAAGCAATTGAATTAGAGACAGCTGGCGTTATGCAACTGTGGCGCTGTGGGCGGCCCTGTAAAGCGAAACGACATGACGAATGCAGCGATCCGACAAAATAAGGAGTAATGCGACGGGAATCAGTAAGAGTCGGACGCAGTATGAGTAAGATGAAGGATCTAAGCGCATTTGATCGTGGGAAAATTGTCGGGCCCGACGAATGGCCACTCGATCTCAGAAGTTGTGCAGGCACTAGGATTTTTGCAAGCCGCTGTGTCACGGGTGCCCCGTGAGTACATCGAATCCGGTAAAACCATCCCTGCAAGGGCCAACTGCCGTGGACAACAGCGTGTGGATGAGCGGGGTCATCGTCGGCTAGCTAGCATTGTAACAGCAGATAGACGGGCCACAGTGCAAGAAATCACTCGGTAATTTAACGCTGGTGCACAAAAACGTGTAAGCAGCCACACCATCCAGAACCATCTCCTCGCTATGGGGTACAGAAGCCATCGTCCCACGAGGATACCGCTGCTGACCGAACACCACAGGGTGCAAAGATTAGCATGGGCGCGAGAACATAGCCACTGGACCCTACACATGTTGAAAATTATTGCCTGGACTGATGAGTCGAGATTCACGTTGGTACATGCGGATGGCAGGTTACTGGTACGGCGCAAACCAGCGATTGATCCTTCTTGCCAGCAGAGTACTCTTCAAGCTGGTGGGGGTGGCATTCTCGTCTGGGGACTGTTTACGTGGACTGAAATGGGACACCTGGTACGTGTGACATCGTCCCGCACAGGTCAACGTTACCGGGATATCCTGGACGACCATTTGCTTCCGTTTGTGCGTCTTCAACATCCCACTGGGGACCTCATCATGCAACAAGACAATGCACCGTGCCATCGCACCCTAACTGAATCTGAATGGTTTAATGAACACTCCACCGACGTGACCTCGCTTCCTTGGCCAGTTAGGTCCCCTGACTTCAATCCCATCGAGCGCATCTGGGATGCCATCGAGAGAAATGCTCGAGGCTCTGACCCCCTCCATCATATCTTAATGAACTGTGGGAGCTTGTTCAGGAGTCGTGGATCCGAATGGCTTCCCAACGCTTCCGGTGTCTTGTCGAGTCCAGGCGGAGACGAATCGTCGCCGTCATCAGGGCGAAAGGTGGTGCTACACGTTAGTAGACAGGTATCTCTAATTCAGTTGCTCTTCAGTGTACAGCCACACACTACAGAAAGGGCATCCAAGTTTCAATATAATGCTATTCAAGACACTCAGAACTACACTGTCTACCAACAAGTAATTAGACACTCCTGTTATCGACGATATTTGCGGTCCTGATACACGTCACGGCCGCCGCCATTAAATATCGTGTGGGAAACAACAACGCAACCAGTCGCATGCAAGATGCCACGCAGTTCGGAGCTCTCTGATTTCGAGAAAGGTGTAATCGTCGGTTATCACAGAAATGGCCGATCCATACGTGATATATCCAGGAAGTTGAAGTACCCAACATCGACAGTGGCCTACGTGATTGGCAAGTGGAAGATGAGAAGTGACTGTCGGAATGTTCCCCGATCCGGCAGACCCATAAAACCGGGAGTTACACACCGACGGGTGCTGGCTAGAGAAATTCGGAAGAACCGCCCCAAATCGAAGGGCCACATCCGCGAGGAGTTTCAACAGGCATCCGGGAGTGTTCTTTCGATGAAAACCATCCGTAAGGAAGCCCATCTGCTCGGTTATAATGGACGTGCTGCCGCCCACAAACCTTTGATCACTAAGTCCAATAGCGCTGCTCCGCTAACGTGGTGCAAAGAACGTCGACAGTGGACCGTTGAACAGTGGAAACAGGTTCTCTGGAGCGACGAATCAAGGTTCACCCTCTACCGTTCGGATGGCAGGGTCTGGGTTTGGCGTCTGCCTGGAGAACGCCTCCTGCCGGAATGTATTGTGCCAACTGTGAAGTTCGGCGGCGGTGGAATTATGCTATGGGGGTGTTTCTCCTCGTATGGCACGGGACCCTTGGTCGCAATACCTGGTTGACTCAACGCCGAGACCTACTGCACCGTTTCGGATGACCATGCGCTTCCTACGTTGTGGCAGTTTTACGGGGTGGACCAATGTTACTTTCAGGATGACAATGCCACCTGTCATGTTGCGAAGTCCACCATGACTTGGTATGGTGACAATGGGGTTAATCGAATGGACTGGCCTGCGCAGAGCACTGACCTTAACCCTATCGAGCACCTCTGGGACGAGTTGGAGCGTCGACGTAAGGGGTGCCCCCGCCGTCCGAAATCGGTGAAGGAACTGACCTCTCTTCTCCAAGCCGAGTGGAAGAAAATACAGCTAGCCGTCGTACAACGCCTGGTTGAGAATATGTCCCGGAGGGTCGCAGCTGTAATCGCCGCTCGTGGAGGCTCCACCAACTATTGAAGGTGAATAAACTTCTTCCTTTGCTATCACAGGTGTCCAATTACTTGTTGATAGATAGTGTATAAAGGTTATGGGCATTACACCCAAAATTACTCTATTCAGTTATATACCAAGGACTACTTACATAAACTAATCAGATACAAACTCTGGAATTGGAAAACACTTTCTTCTTTGACATTGTTTTGGAGGTCAGATATTCTCGTCTGCATCAAGCCAGTACGGAGAGCTTTCTTCTGCTTTTGTAGTTTGTAAAAAAAAAAAAATAAGATTTCCCAAGTAGGCTTCATACACTGTGTTAAAAAAAGTGTATTTCTTCTTTCAAAGGCCATGTGGTCATTCAGGCTCCCATCTGTTAATACCATATTTGCTTTTCTCATCTTTTAATATCATTTCCTTCGGAGGAAACAGAAACCGATAGGGATATAAACAGTTGTTATTCTCAGTCACGAACGTTGCCCCAAGGCCGCGGGTGGCCTAGTGGGCAAGGTTCGTGATTGCCACAGAAAGGACCCCAGGTTCGATCCCAGGCAGGTACGAACGCTCGATCCACTAAATATCCGCCTTGCGTCGGATGGGCACGTTAAGCCGTCCGGCCCCGGGTACTGGCCCCCCGGCAATAAATAAGGGCGTCTTCCTCCCCCTTTGTACTTTGCTTCCGTGTTACTTTCCTTTCGTGCACCCTAGCCCAAATCTCCCAGCTTCCTATTTCTAAGGGTTGTTTAAGACCTGGGGTCAGAAACTCCTTTCCTAAAATCCTCTACTTATGATCTGATCTAACGTAAGGCCACTTGTTCCGGGACAGAGTCAGCGCCGAAATAAAAACGCACACCATTCATACCTTATTAAGGACTCTAATCCAAGCCCATCTCGGAAGAATGGCCAGAAGGCACAACCTCAGACCACTCGGCCACCTGGGCGGAGAACGTGGTTTTACACTATGCAATTCAGTAAGTATCAATCAGCATTGGAAACTGCTAACATATTGCATATTTAGAAATAAGTCTATTTAAAAAAAATGAGAAAATGATATGTTCAACAGCGTATCTTTAAACTGTTACATTTGCAAACGTCTAAGACCACCTGTTGGTATTAGGAGATTTCTGCCGATTGCATCAGCTACTGTCTCTATTACTCACCTTCCTGTCGGTGATGCTTCATCCAACAGCGGCAGCTGTTGATAGAGTTAGGGAAAGCGCGCGAGCGTCAGATGGTTACATGCTGAGAGGTTTTGTACGTATTTTCTATATAGCAAAAATGGGCAAAAGGCGTCGTTAAGTGTTACTCAGAGGGAACAAATAGTGACGTTATATCGTCAAGGACACTGCGATCGTGACTTAAGCATAAAGGTGAATCTGAGCAAGACTGCTATTCATAATTCGATCATGAAATATCGAGGTACAGGTGAATTTTGCGATCGAAAGGGAAGAGGACGTCCAAGGAAAACAACCCCACGTGATGGCAAAACCACAAGGCGAATAACTATGGATTCTCCGAGGAGTCCGTGCAAGAAATTCAAGGCTTCGACATTTAGAAGGGTCTGATTTTAGTATCAGCACTGTTTCCCGACGTCTTGGCAAAGATTTTAGATCAAAGTCTTATAAACCTGCACATGAACTTAGACTAACCTCTGTCATGAAAAAGAAGAGACTCCAGTTTGCGAAGCGCCATCAGTCGTGGACTACTGAAAATTGGAGCCAAGCTCTTTTTCCGATGAATCAACTGTGCATACGAATCACGTGAAGCACATGTTCAACGACCAAAAGGGAAAAGGTTTGATGAAAAATACACCGTTAGCACCGTGAGACATCCGCCTAGTCAGATGATATGGGGTGCTATGTCAGCATCTGGTACTGCTTCATTATCCTTTTTACCAACAGGAACTACCATGACAGGTCGTTTTTATGTGGAAATGTTACGTGAGAAGCTGTTAATTCATATGCAAATACATATATGCACAATCTTTATATATGATGGTGCTCCATGCCATAGGTCAAAGAAAATAAAGGACTACCTGCAGAGGAAAAACATAACTGTTCTTGACTGGCCCGTTAATAGTCCCGACCTTAACCCTATCGAAAATTTGTGGGCCATTTTAAAAGACAAGGTAGCAGAAAAACAGCCATCAAACTCCCAAGCTTTGATTGACGCGATAAAGTACGTGTGGTACAAACACATTTCAAGTGGCTACTGCAAATCTCCCATTCAGAGTATTCCACATCGTATTCCGTCCGTTATAAAAAACAAATATGGCCATACAGAGTACTGATTTTGGTCTTTTTGTATCTGTAAGTACTAGTATTCATCTGTGGTGTCGTTCATTCAAATATATCTGACTAGTAATTAGTAGTTTCTTTGAAAATCTGAATTTTCGATAAATTGACAGGTGGTCTTAAACTTTTGCAGATGATTGTATTTCTCGGTGTGTTTTACAAGTAACTTGCGCATTCCACTATGTTAGACGTAACACCATTTTGTGCTATATCTAGTCCCATGCGGATTGATGTTTGAAACAGCAGCCCTGTTTCTAGAGTTAGTCGCCTCCATTCTGACGAGCATTTACAGCCACGCGAGTTAATTTCCCCAAGCGTCTTTATGGACACTTATGTGGATTCACTGAAAGTTCGCATACTAGTCTTTAACATTCCCTGGGCGTTCAAGTTTAGAGCTAAGTATAATATTACCATTATCTATTGCAGCAAACTGCGTCTCATTAGGGGTTGCCTTGAAACAAGCATTGAAATGCAGCATTACGCTGGAGATATGATCTCGGAATAATTTATGAACAATTCGTGCAAATGTGAAGTACAAATTCATATCTAATTCTGCGACAAATATTACAGAGGAGAGACAGAATACGTAAATACAGCTGAATTTTAATTTTTCAGAAACACATTGTATAGACACAATGCTATCAAAAATATTGGAATGCTCGATTTCTTGTGATAAAAAGCTATCCCTTTTCTTCAAAAATATCTTGTCTGTCTGGTTCAGTCATATTTCTTTCCAGTTGTCTCTGACTTTCACCGTTGACCCCTATTAAAATGAGTTATTTTCATCTCATTTAATCTGTGCCATATGCTTCTAAATAAATCTTCCTTTTGAGTCTCTGTGTTCTTATGTAAATTCGGTTTCTTCTCGTTAAATATTTTCTAACTTAAAACCACAAAGTTCCTCCCGACGAGTTTGAAGTTGATACCCTGACAGCGAGTCAAAGGGCAATCAACGCAATTTAAATGTCCTAAGATAAGAGCTTAGTGAGTAGTGTTCGTAGTGCGGTATTCGAAGAGGAGTGTGCAATGTTTAAATCAGCTGATTGTATTGAGTGAGTAGACTGTATTCGAAGAGTGACAAGACTCCACATTTGTTGTGAGACATCGTTGTTTGAGTTCTAGTCACTGTATTGTGCTATGAACGATTTGTTGGTGATCAACTAGTAAGAACTTTGGCTTCTAATTAGAGAACTTGGACTATGTAAGTAGTCCAAGTTCTCTAATTTAGAAGCAATTTAAAAGCATATACTGTAAGTAGAATTCGATTGTTGAATTCTGGTTGTTATTTGAAAATGAATTGCATATTTAATTAAGATTTCAGCTACGAAGTAATGCGAGAAGCGACATTTAAATCACCAAGATAAGTTGAAGCAAAGCACTAAGTTGAAGTTATAATAAGCTTAACTGTACAATCCATTTAAAAGCTCCTATTTTATAAACCATCTATATCTGCGTCTTCGTCTTTTGTGTGTTTTACTTTAGAGTTCCACATAGTCGCACCACTAGGCCAGGGCTCTCTAAACTTTGGTTGTAGCTAATATCTCTGGGAGTGGCCTGGTGGTTGGATCAACCTTTCAATCAGATGCTCGCGGAATCAAATCCCAGTGGGTTGTGAACCACTAAATATTCACAGTGCGTGGGATGGGCACGTTAAGCAGTCGGTCCCAGTGTGTTGGACCTACCGTTACAAATAAGGTCATCTGCTCCCTTCTCCTGCCCTTAATCTCCCTTTCCTTCGAAGTGTTCGTTGTGACGTCATAGTCTGACACTCCCAGCTATGAGGACTTGCACTTTCAATCTGGCAATCTTAATTCTCTCATATGTCTATTCTTTGCTGTATTAGAACATCTAGGTTCAACCTATTGTAACTTCGTTTCTGATACGCAGCATAAAGGACTCATCGGACCCAAAGTGTTTAGTGTAAACCTTTTCTCTAGGTGACAAACCTATGAAAAATTGCTGGTTACCGAGACACATTGAACAAGTTCATATCTGACAGAAATCCGTGGGCCATATTTCTGATGAGGCATCGTGTTGAAGTTGGACATCTGACGGGAAATGGTGGGCAATGTTTCTGATGAGACATCACGTTGAAGTTGATATCTGACAGGATGTGTGTGCCATATTTCTTAGGAAGCACAATGTTGAAGTTGATATCTGACGGGATCTGTGGGTCATATTTCTAATGAGGCATCATGTTGAAGTTGATATCTGACGGAAGTCCGTGGGCCATATTTTTGATGAGGCATCGTGTTCAAGTTGGTATCTGACGGGGTATGTGGGCCATATTTCTAATGACGCATCGTGTTGAAGTTCATATCTGACGGAAATCTGTGAGCCATATTTATGATGAGGCATCGTGTTGAAGTTGATATCTGACGGCAGTCCGTGGGCCATATTTCTGATAAAGCATCATATTGAAGTTGATATCTGATGGGAATCTGTGTGCCATATTTATGATGAGGCATCGTGTTGAAGTGGACATCTGACGGGAAATGGTGGGCAATGTTTCTGATGAGACATCACGTTTAAGTTGATATCTGACAGGATGTGTGGGCCATATTTCTTAGGACGCACCGTGTTGAAGTTGATATCTGACGGGAATCTGTGGGCCATATTTATGATGAGGCATCGTGTTGAAGTTGATATCTGAAGGGATCTGTGGGCCATATTTCTAATGAGGCATCATGTTGAAGTTGATATCTGACGGCAGTCCGTGGGCCATATTTTTGATGAAGCATCGTGTTGAAGTTGATATCTGACGGGAATCTGTGGGCCATGTTTCTGATGAGGCATCGTGTTGAAGTTGATATCTGACGGGAATCTGTGGGCCATGTTTCTGATGAGCCATCGTGTTGAAGTTGATATCTGACGGGAATCCGTTAGGGAATCAATTGGAGTATGTTGTTTTGTGAAAAACATTCTTTCGATTGTACAGATATCAGCATGACGGCTATTTTCAGCCTTTTATTCATCACTCTTCTAATGCATGTTGATCTTCCAATACTTCTGTTTCTCTAATTTATGTTGATCTTCTATGTTGATCGACATACCGTTCTACAATTCCGTCATTTAGTGTAAAATATTATTTACGTGAAATATTGGCCTATTTGAAAAGACATGTACGTTATTTTTGCTTATAATTGTGCTGATGTCCAAGGTTAATATACAATCTCTTTTTCCTACACGATAAGACATAGTTTTCAGCAAAGGTATCTGCGCATCTTAAGTTCAATAGAAATAATATTTATCTGTATTACTTTTAAACACTTCTGTGACCTGCCTGCACCTCAGGACGCACATGAGATAAAAGCGGATAGCAGCGAGAGCATACGTCCGCGAAGCTCTGTTGGGAGAGCGACTTATTCCGGAATGAGGGGACACGGGTTTGATGCCCGGTGTGGACAAAAATGACGGCGAAATTTACTTCGTACAACAGCTTCAACACTCTTGAAGAATTTTTTTTTTTTTTTTTCATTTCCATTTCTATTTTGTTTTTATTTTCTTCACAGGAGCGAAAATTCTTGAAATCTTTGTTCGTGGAAATCACAAGTTTCAGAATCCTTTTCTTCTGATTTTAAAACTTTTCCTTTGACATCTGCCAAATAAAATTTCTTTTCTGAGAGTTTTCTAATTTTAAGAGAAGAATGTATTAGTTCCATTCAGTGTAAAGTTCCTTAACTTTCGGAAAAAACTCAGCGTTGTTCAAGGATTACCTGACTTTATTCTGCTGATTCCTCTCTCCCAAAATTTAAGACGACAGTGCTGCAGGCAATAGAAATTTGCTACTAAACAGTTCCTTTTATTTGCGAAACGCTCCGAATCATTCTGTTATATATTTTTCTTTTTATTTTGTTGAAGGCAAAAGAAAAGAAAACAATTTCCGTGAAGTAGAAAAGGAAATCATTTGCAAGCCATCAATCTGTATTCTGTTCACGTTTCCTTGAGGCTGTCGTTACGAAATAGATTGTATTTAGAAGTATTGATTAAACGATGAGAAATTTTTCTTCTCTGCTTATTCTTCGAACGTTTGTTAAAGTGTTACTCAGAGAACAAGGCTGATCGATGGCAATGGTAAAAATATGAATATTTACACTCATCCATATGTCATTAGAATTAAAGATCTTCCTATTGTATGGTTTCGCTTTGTGGATTTAGAGCTGGCACTAAAATATTTGCATTATACTCTACAACTTCAAAAATCCTTCAAAACAGAAATGATTCTCTTTTGCGTCGAAGAAAAACAAACGCACTTCCGTTTGGAGCAGTGTATTTTTTTTTTTTTTTTTTTTTGATAAATTACTTTCAGATCTCTTTCTGAGAGACGCTGTTCTGAATTCAGTCGCTGACTGCTAATCTGTTATGCATACACAGCAAATTGACCTAGAGAGAATGTCAACAACGCGAGTTGATCGAATACACCTTCGTTCCAATACGGGTGTTTCCGAACAACTAGAGTAAGGCTTTTTCATGAATTTCTATTCATGCAAGAATTTCGGACGAAGCCGCTTTCAACTAAGATTTGAAACGACAGCCAGTTACTGAGAAAAACCCCTGGCATCACGACATCAACTGGACCATAAAGGTAGGATTTCATTTTCATGAACGCGAAATACGTTTTTTAGCACGTCTTTTGTAAAAAAAAATCGTGCTTCTGTTATCGGTTTGTCCGTCCGTCAGTCCGTCCGTCCGTCCGGCTGTACCCACGATATCTCTGCAACTATTAGTCCGATTTGAAAAATTCTTTTTGCATTCGGAAGCCTGAAATATGCAAATGATGATCCTTTATTTTGTTTGTTTTTTACGATGTACAATTTCGCCGGTAGAGGGCGTAAATGCAGATGATGTCGAATTCAAAAATATGTTTTATTCCACATATTTGCTTCTAAACATCAGATTGAAAATTTTTCTTTATCTTTCGATTCCATTTATATCTAAAAGTATTTTAGATATAGTTACTTTTCAAAATATGCATAGATTTTCCGCTAGGGGGCGTAAAAGTAAATTACATTTTCCCGATAACTCATTTTCTAAAACTCCGATTTGAAAAAAATATCTTACAGCAGATACATCTTCTGATGGAAAATCTTTTGCATATAATTTCAAAATTTTTTGGTAAAGAATACTTTGGCCACCAGGGGGCGTAGTGTTAATTTTTGCTTCTGATGTATTTGCCATAAAATCGGAGTTTCTAAAATATCAATTGAAAAAATTCTTTTGTGGACTGATGCCACTCACATCGATAAACCTTTTGGGAATAATTTCTCCTTAAAATATTGCCCATATTCTCCGCCAGGGGGCGTAGATGTACATCTTATTTTTGTCAATATCTCTACTTCTAGGAGTCCGATTTGAAAAATTCCTTCTTTTTTGGATAGTGTTTTCCGTCTGACATGTTTTTCATATAATTTCAAAATTTTCAAGTAATTTATAGACTTTCCGCTAGGGGACGTATCGTTAAATTGCGTTTCCCCCTATATCATCATCATCATCATCATTGTCAACCATTATCAATCCACTGCTGGACGAAGGTCTCCCCAAGTTTCCTCCACAACGGTCAGTCCTGTGCCAGTCTCCTCCATGTCACCCCTGCATACTTTCGAATTTCATCCACCCATCTCCCATGTGGTCTTCTTCTGGGTCTTTTCCTGTCCCTTGGAATCCAATCTAAAATTTCGGCTGTCCATCGATGATCTGTCCTTCTGGCAGTATGTCCAGCCCATTGCCATTTCAGGGATTTAACTCTGATCATGATGTCTTCCACTCTTGTCATTTTTCGGATCCACGAGTTCCTCTTCTTATCTCTCCTGGTTACACCAAGTATGCACCTCTCCATGCTACTTTGAGTTGTCTGCAGCCTTTGTATGTCTCTTTTAGTTAAGGTCCACGTCTCTGCACCATACGTAAGCACTGGAAGGATGCATTGATCAAACACTTTTCTTTTAAGACATAATGGCATATTGCTCTTGAAAATTATGCTGTTTCTTCCAAAAGCTTCTAAATCTCCGATTTGAAAAATTCTTCTAAATCTCCGATTTGAAAAATTCTTTCTGCACCGGATACAGCTCCTGATGGGAAATCGTTTGCACATAATTTCTAATTATTGTAAAAAAATAGTTTGGCCACCAGGGGGCGTAAATCTTAATTTCCGCTTCTGTTGTATTTACAACAAAACATGAGCTTCTAAATTCTCGATTGAAAAATCGTCGTTCGTTGACCGATACTAGTCATGTCGACAAACCTTTTAGAAACATTTTCTTCTTACAATAGTGCATGGTTTCTACGCCAGGGGGCGTAGATGTATATCTTATTTTTGTCAATATCTCTACTTGTAGGAGTTCGATTGGAAAAATTCCTTCTTTGTTGGATAGTGTTTCTAGTGTGACATGTGGTTCATATAATTTCAAAATTTTCAAGTAATTCATAGACTTTCCGTTAGGGGGCGTAAATGTAAATTGCGTTTCCCCCTATATATTTGCTTCTAAATCTCCATTTGAAAAATTCTTTTTACACCGCATACAGCTCCTGATGGGAAATCACTTGCACATAATTTCTAGTTTTTGTAAGAAATGGTTTGGCCATCAGGTGGCGTAAGTCTTAGTTTTCGCTTCTGTTGTATTTGCAGCAAAATATGAGCTTATAAAATCTCGATTGAAAAAAAAGTCGTTTGTTGACCGATACTACTCATGTCGACAAACCTTTCAGGAAAATTTTCTTCTTAAAAAAATGCATGGTTTCTACACCAGGGGGCGTAGATGTATATCTTATTTTTGTCAATATATGTACTTCTAAGAGTACGATTTGAAAAATTCCTTCTTTGTTGGATAGTGTTTTCGATGCGAAATTATTTTCCTATAAATTCAAAATTTTCAAGTATATCATAGACTTTCCGCTAGGGGGCACAAAGGTAAATTGCGTTTTCTGCGTTATTTCTGCTCTTAAAGCTCTGATTTGAAAACTTCTTCCTGTATCGCATACAAGACCTGATGGAAAATATTTTTCACATAATTTCTAATGTTTGGTAAAGAATGGTTTAGCCACCAGGGGTCAAAAGTGTTAATTTCTGCTTCTGAAGTATTCGTTGCAAAATCTGGGCTCCTGAAAACTCGACAAATTTTTTTTTCTTGGACCGATACCGCTTATATGGATAAACCTTTTGAGAATACTTTCTTCCTAAAATAATGCATGGTTTTCCGACCAGGGGACGTAAAGTCACATCTTATTTTTGTCGATATCTCTGTTTCTAAGAGTTCGTAAGCTCACGATTCCGTTTGCAGCAATATCTGGGGGATTAAAGACCCGATTGAAAAACTTCTTTCTTCCGTCAGATACTATTCTTTTCCATACCGGTTGCATTGATTTTGAATAGCTTTGATAAATTTAATTTGCGTTAGAACGGATTCAAAAGACGTGCTTATTACACCCGAAAATTCGGTGTCATCTTTCTTGTTTAAATTTGGTGTGGATTTTATTGTCTATGGAAATCTGGAATATTATAGTTACCCACGCATGCATGCACACAGAGAAGAGGCAGAAGATTAAACGAAAACCGTGCGTCAAATTTTAACTTCAGCGAACATTAATTTAATTTTATGAACAGTACCGGTCTCAACACATAAAAAATGACGGGAATACACCGATGACCCATTACATTATGACAACCAACCTAATAAGTTATAGGACCCTCCTTTGTACCGCAAATCAGCAGCCACTCGGTGAGGCATCAATACGATGAGATGGCGATTGGTATCCTGGGGTATCTGGTACCATAATGTCAATAGCAGGTCTTCCATTTCCATTACATTTCGGTGTGGTGGTGATTTAGCACGAACCCACTTTTCCAAGTCGAACCACAAATGTTCGATTGGGTTCATGTCAGGTGAATTTGTAGGCCAGGGCATTAACACAAAGCCACCAGCATGTTCTTCGAACCACTCCTTGACGATTCCGGCAGTGTGCCATGGCGCATTATCCTGTTGGTAATGGCCATCACCAGCAGGGAACACAGTTGCCATGATTGGGTGAACTTGGTCCGCAACGATGTTCAGATACCTGACAGCTGTTAGAGACTGTGCTATTGGAATAATGCGGCCAAATGTGTTCTAAGAAAGTATCGCCTACAGCATAACACCGCCGCCGGCCTGTGTTCGCCAAACAGTGTATCCAGGTGCCATAGCCACCGTTGGTAATCTGCGTATCCGCGTTCGGCCGTCCACGTGATGCACCATAAATTTTGATTCGTTAGACCAGGCCACTTTCTTCTAAACTTCCACGGTCCAATCTCGATGATCTTGGGCCCATTTCATGCGTTGTTGGCGATGACGTGCAGTGGTCATGGGGACCCGGCTGGATCTTCGGCTTCGCATGCGCAGAAAGCTGGAATAAACTGTGTGCTGTGGCACATTGCCCTGATCGCCACTGTTGTATTTCAAGAGCATTTATTGTTCTAAAAAAAATGCAACATAACATTTTTCCACACAACATTATAAAAAAGTAAAAGCTAATTAAAACACTATAAGCTAATAAACAACTTTTTAAACACCCAAGCATAAACAATAAACAAAGAATCATCTTCGTATGTTTAGACAGCTAGACATACATTATGTAATTCAAACTGGAAGGTACGCTTCCACGTAATACTTCTTGGCAATGAAGTCAAATCCATTTACCATAAAACTCTCCACACTGGTCCACTACGCCACTAGTGAAAACCATATTTTTACAAACAATTCAAAGCATGCAACCTTTTAGAATTTTTTACAATAAATTAAAGAGATAAAAAAAAACATTTTTCCAGAATACATTGTAAGTGTGCATTTCCTTGACACTATTCAACCAACCACAGTTCACACAAATTTACGATTACATTGCATCAATCTCAACTTTATCAAGCATTATACTCGTAAGTAACTATTTACTTAATATATATTACTGTAATGAAGTCCTTCATTAGGTTATGATCTCTTCGTTACTTTCTCTCTGATTCCGGTCTTTTGTACATTTTTACAATAGTACTCACAATATGCCAATTATTCAAAGATACTCTGTACTATATACATCCACAGAAAATTTGACACCACTGTGTAATTTCTGCTTTAAATTACAACAACAAGCCACACCTCTTATATTCATAAAACTCTTATGATTACAGACCTACACGCTTCATTTAATTTTTGCGCGTCCTGCACTCCTCAAGTCAGATTTCCTGCGAAAGCCACCAGAGGACAAAGACGCAGCAGCGTCTTCCAGTTTTCACAACCCGTCTTTCACTACGAAAGCCGGTAGAGACAAAATATTGGAAAGACGCATTTTCCTCTCTTTATTACTCCTCAAGAATAATATTTAACAGTGTCTTCGATGTTTAACAATATAATTGCACAAATTACAAAATGTGTCTGCAAAATTCTAAACTACACATTGTACACACTTGGACTCATATTACCTTTACATTATAAACCTGAAAATGCAAGTCCACACTCATTAATTCTTTTAATTGCCTCTAAGCATATACAACATAAACAACAGTTATGCGGTCTATCGCACAATTGCTGCAAGCTGACTTTAAATCAGAGTACACACTTGACTCCATAATTCAACAAATTATAGTTCTCACAAATTTACAACTACATTAATCTCCACCATATCAAATATTACACTCGTTATTACTATTTCTTGAGAATAAATCAAAGACTGAAGTGAAGTCCAACATTAGTTTGTGATATCGTCATTACTTCCTCTCTGATACTGGACTTATTCGCTTTCCCTTGAAAGTCACCATAGGCCAAGACTGCGGGGAAAAACATACATCATGGGTAGACGCAGTCCTTTTTTACACCTCATGATAGTAATTGATGCAAACACTTCAATACTCAGCGATATAGCCGTAGAACCACAAACAAAAATGACTGCTATATTCCAAAACACCTCAAACATGCTTAATCTCAACCTACTTTGGCATGGAAAACCTGAAACTCTCAATCTACTCTTATCAATTCCTGTAACTGCCACTTGGTAAATTTAATTTAGACCAACAATTGGGCGGTCCGTCACACAACTGCCACAAGCTGACTTTAATTATGAGCTCATTTGACTCCACTATTCAACTATCAAAAGCTCTCACAAATTACAATTACATTTCAATATTCTCAACTATCAATCATTGTACTCGAAAGTACCTACTTGAATTAAATTATACAACAGATCTGTACTCCTATATAAAAACACACTAGTGATCTCACTTCTTCTTCATCCCTCTTTAAGGATCCTGAACCACTCTACACCACTGCTCTCAGCCTCTCGCGCTCTCAAAATTAAATTACTCACCTCAATGCAACAACTAAAATACTCAATTCTCTTGTCCCAAAAACTTCCACATCTTGTAACACTGCGCAAATGAATAAATGCTTATCTCCAGAGTCTAATTCCTTACAAAATCTGTAACTTAAAGTACTGCTACACATCGCACTTCGTCGCAAAACTACTGCAAGCTGACATTTTACTTAAGTACACACCCTGCCCTTTTTTTCTGCTAATATCCCACTTTCTCACTTTATTAACTTAAGTAGTAAATAAAATGATTAACACGCGATTTGACAACAAGAAATCACGACATTACCTATTTATTAAATTATAAAGAACAGCACATTATGCACCATTAAGTGGTCCATGCTTCACTAATAAGATAAGTCCATGGACTCTAATTCTTTATATTATTCACACTTGTTCACATGAAACCTCATCGTCATAAATCGTAACCGTCAATCAATAGTGTTTCACCAAGCTCGCATTATTCAATTCAACCCAACCGAATTCATCATTCATCTTATTTACACAATTACACTAAATACAAGCTATCATGCAGAAAAGTCTAAAGTTCAGTACTAATAAAATAGAAAACACTGTTTCTAATTCAAACATATATTCTCTTTCCTTGCATCATAGCATTACTTCTTTGACAAAAACCAGTAATCAAAACCACAACACACATGTACTATATATTTAACAGTATAAGCCTAACGTATTTTTAGTATAAATTCTGGTAACACCATTTTTTGTTTTTTGACCACTTGGTCCTGTCAGTAAATCTCAGCTTTTAACTCTATAATTAATAATCATTAATGCGGTCTTTTTCCCTATACAATGTACATGGACCATTACAACACTCTTTCTTCCATTACTACGTATCATCGTCTTCTAATTTCATTTCACACATTTTTACATTCCAATTACATTTCTTGATTTCCGATGCTATTACCTGCGTGAATCGTAAACGAATGGAGTACAAAATCAAAAGCTTTTAAGGTTGCAATTCCTTAATACCATACAAAATATACTGATACCATCAGAAAACGTACTTACATCCGAAACAAACACGGAATAATACACTAATTACACTTTGTTTGGTATTTTTACTTCACAATGTTACCGAGCAGCAATTCTTTGCTCTAATGAGTCATGCCTTCAACTCTTATTTTACAAATTGCATTATATTTTTAGTGATATCAGTCCATTAGTAATCTCATACCAGTTCTTATTCTGATTCCACTTATTATAGAATTCTTGATTCTGTCCTCTTCGTTTCATCTCCTCATAGTCATTTTGCATGGTAGCAATTAAGGCTCCTCTAAAAGTTTGACACAGAAAACCCCGCGCAAGTGAATAACTTCTCAATGACCTTTTGTAAATTCCAAACTTAAGCAGAAGATAGATTGTGTATTTGGCCTGCAAAATAATCGTTATACACACTTCCCCATGCATTCTCTCTGCTTGCTGGTTATTATACAAAATATGATAATTAGTCATTGTATGTGAAAGGGTACATACCTTTTCAAGGAGTGCAAACATCATGGAGAACAAAGGTTGTAGCACTATACACATCATATATGAATGGCTAACATTTCCAACTGTGGCACAATATGAACAACTTGGTGTAAAGCGCAGATTGAACCTGTGTATTTCGTGCGGTGTCAATAGCCGATTATGCAGGTGCAGCTAATGTTGGCCTCGTGCTATGGGTGTGGAGTAAGATTTTAATAATGATTTCCAGGTCTGTTCCAGCTTTTCTGACGAAACTCCTTGAATCGGCCTCGGGGTTTCATTAACTGTAACTATGTGCTAATGCAGATCTCTCACTCCAATAGCAGTCGGGTTAAATGACTTATCATTAAGGTAAATTTGAAATGGTAAAAGTAGTGATGCAAATGATACAACTTTCAACCCCGTTCGTTGTACTAGGTGTGGGTACAGGCGTCGTAGTGAATTTTTGATCAAAGCTTAATGGGCTCGATATTCTGGAGTGATGAGTAGCGTTGGTGTTATTTCTTCAAAAGATTTGCACGTAAGATCTTGATGTACGAGTTGCCGCACCAAGACAACACCGCGAGTAAACCAGTGCGAGTAGTGAAAATAAGTGCTATTGATAGGATGAATAAATGAGTTGAAGAAAAGAGGCTCTGCGAGTAATTCATTAGTACAGGAGGGAGGGAGTCGGATTGGTTTAAGGGAAGTCCAGATGGATAGTGAGGTTTTGTAAATCTCAGGGATGTCACGGAGAGTCAATGGGTATAGGTCCATTCGCAGAAATGAAATGGGAGTAAGAAACGGATGTTTTGGGAAGAAAAGAGTGTTAATACTGGTCTGAGAGGCAGTAGAAGCGGAAGATAGTTCTCGTAAGAATGAAACAAAGTGAGAAGCAGTGTGTCTGTGAGCAACATTGTGCAGGTTTAATCCGTCATACTCCACCGGTAGTTGAATAATTTTTCCTTGAATCCAATGTAACCATATAAATTTGACTATTGCTTTTTGGATCTTTTTCAGTATAAATTGTGAGGTAAAGCTGCAGACCAGGTATGAATCAACATCGGTTGTATCATTGAATTCATAATTTTTGCTCTGCTAAAGTAAGACAAGTTAGGTTTCAGACAATTTAAGGAAGCCAACCTATTTTGTAATTTCTTGATGGTAGCAGCCCACGTGGCTTCGGTAACAAAGAGTTTCTTTCTAATATGAACTCCTAATAATGTTACAGTGTTAGATGTACACCTGGCTGACCACGGCTAATCGGTTCTTCCACGCCAACTTCCGACCCATAGTCCTGCACATTTGTTATAATTGATTTGAGAACCTGAAGCTGTCGCATAAATCTCGTATGTCTGTTTAAGGACATCAAAGTCCATGTCCTTCCTCACAAAAACAGTCAAATCATCAGTATATGATGACAAGATAATTCTGTGATGTCGAGTTTTGGCAACTGTAGGAGGTAGTGTTCGCAGAATCCTTTTCCTGAGTAATCGCAAAAAGGTTTGAAAACTATCGCAAATAGTTGTCCGGACATGGGACAACCCTGCCTAATTCCATTTTCAAATGGGATTGCCGCGGTAATGAAATCTGAAGTACGTATTCTAATACTGGCATCAGTATACAGTGCTACAATCACACTTCGGAATCCCGACGGAAAACCAAAAGCATAAAGTGTTGCAGAAAGATAGGAGTGAGAGATTGAGTCAAAAGCCTGGTGCTGGTCAATGTTAAAATGTGCAAGTGGTTCTGATTGAGCTGCTGCAAGATGATAGAGGTTTCGAATCGTGTTAATATTATTATAAATAGAGCGGTTGGGTACAGTTAATGGCTGGTCAGAATGGATTTTATAGCTGAGTATGGGATTGAGTCTGTTAGAAAGAATATTCGCTAGTATTTTATAAACAGTGTTTAGTATCGAAAGGGGCCGCCATTTCGTTAATAAGCGAAGATCGCCAGACTTCGGAATTAATCTCAGAAAAGCTGTGGTAAAGGCAGTAGATGAAGTGGTAGAAAAAAGATATAATTGTAAGCTGCAAGTAACAGAGGAAGGAGTGACTACTGAAAAAGTTTGTAGAATTGAATAGATAAGCCGTCTGGTCCTGGTGCACTGCTATGGTTTAATCTTGAAATAGAATTCGTGATTTCCCCTGGTAAAATCGTATCATCTAAAGCAGTCGCTAATCCTTCTGGAATCTGGGGCAGGTGGTGAAACAGTGGGGATTGCAGGTTCGGTGATTGTACTGTCGGTTGAAATTTTTGCTGATAATGATGAGTGACCATTGAGCAAATAGTATGAGGATTCATTGTCACAGTTCCATCAGATTGCCTCAACTGTGTAATAGAATTGCCCTTTAGTGTTTCCAACTGCCTTAGTGTTCGGATAGGGTCATCTTGAAGATTGCGAATTTGAAACTTCAAGCGTGAAAGTGCTGTTCTTGCATGTACTTGCACTTTCTGATAAAGTTGGATTTGATAGACTGAGTATGTTATAGATGAAGGTGCAGTGACTCTTAACATTCTACGCAGTTGGTCAATTTCCATTTGACTTCGTGTTTTTTTCCGAAACGAGAACCGTTGAGCATAAACAATGATTTTTCTTTTGTAGTGAGCCACAGTGTAAGCTTATCTATTTCAGTAATTAATTGCTGTACAGCATCAGCAAGGATATCTTTGACAGTTGCTTGAAATTCTAGGTTAGAAAGGCATAATTCATTAATTGTCCCTACAGGTGAATCAGGAAGGGTGGCTGGGGCCATAAGCAATGTGAAACATACATGTTTATGATCAGATGAAGCAGCAAATCGAGAGCGCAGAAAATTGGACAAATAAAACCTGTCAATTCGTGCTATTGTATTTAAAGAAGCAACAACTGAAGTGTATGAATAATCCTTCGAGTCAGGATGCATCATTCTGTGAGTATCAACAAGATCAAATTCTGTCCTAATTTCATTAACTAGGGCACTACGTGTAGGATAAATATTTGTTGGTGGATATCGGTCAAGCTGTGGGTTTAATACACAATTGAAGTCACCTGCGAAAATTATATTATCTGAAGACGGAATAGTTTCGAGATATGTCTTGACTTGATATAACAGGGGTGTTGTTTCATTATCACTTTGTGGTACATGTATATTAATAAAATCTTCATAAAACTGAAATTAGAGATATCGTAGAGAGCTTTGCCTACCCTGTGGCTCACGAATATCTTTTAGTAGTGGGGAAACTGAATGATGGAGTCCTATTGCCGTTCCATTTACGATATGCGTTCTACAATTATGGTGAAAAACAAAAGGCCAGATCCTCCACCTTGCATATTGGGTTGTCTCTGCACAATTTGTCTTTTGAAGTAACACAATCTGTGGGGAATGCCGGCGAATATCTTCGTATACGAGGGCATTAGCTGTAGAGGTAGAAATTCCTCTACAGTTATATGTCACTATCTTCAACAAGTAAATCATCCTCTGGCTGTAGATGTCTCGAACTGTGCTTGTACAATGCATTAATAAATTGTTGAATTCTCCATCGGAAACTCTTCGTTTCTAAAAGGTTTGGAGCCCTTTTGGACAAATCACTCAATGTATTCAGCTGGGCAATCATTTCGGGCAGTTTTTTCATATTGTCTTTAATGCACTGCAAATGCAAAATGGAACTATGACTTTTCACAGTAAACAGATTTTTCAGATTTTCCTGTGTTAAAGGAGCTGTGGGGGTGTTTCACTGTTTCCAAGCAGGCTTTCTAGAGTATGTATTGGGCTATGCAGTGTTCCCTGCGCCATGCTATCATCCGAAGTCTGCGATTTATTTTCTTCGATTTCTGCTGAAACATCCTTCCAATCGGAAAGGATTTCAAATTTATTATACGTCTCTGCTGGCGACTCTCTTCTTCCAGTTCTCGGTGATTTCTGTCGTGAACCTGAATCTGACTGAGGCTTTTCATGATGTCTCTTTTGATTTTTTGGAGGCCTTCCTCTCTCGTTTTGCTCACGTTCAGGGTGTGGAGACTCAGGTTGTTCTAACCTCTTTCGTGGTGTTTTATTGTGAGAAACACTTTCAGTGGGGTCCACTCCCCGTTGAGTAGTCAGTTCTGGTGACTCAGAAATATTCATTTCTGTTACCTGTTTGGGCGTTTCTATACCCTTCTGTGCAGGTACAACGGGAGAGTCCAGCTGTTGCTGCACTCCGAAATCTCTCGGAAGTTCCGACTGCTGCTGTACTCCTGTGCCCCTCTCAGGTTCCAGCTGCACTGTCATTTGCAAAGTCCACTATAATTCCTTCTGCTTGATTCGAATCCGAGTTAGAATCAACTCGAAGCTCCGCACCATCATCGATTTGGTTCGTGGTTTTTGAAGCTGTTACTGCAGGCTGGGATATATGTGGGCACCTTGACGCCACATGACCTTCCGCCTTACAACGAAAACATTGTATTCCCACAAATATGTTAAAAACATACCTTCTTGTTACTGTGAGAATTTCCATTGGCTTAGGTCTGTTCGCTAAATCTTGTTCAGACGAAAAAATGAGTCTGTATTGCCTCTTTGGGCCTTTTACATGATGAAAAGCTGATTCTGCTGACGTCGCAGGAAGTTTCCAAGTTTCGCCCACTATGCGCCCTAAAGTCCTTAAGGCTTGAACAAGCAATACATCGGGAATTGCTGGTGGAACAGGTGTCAGTGTAACTGTAATGGGACGTTGGATCTCGGGTGTAGGTATTAAATGTATTCCCTTAATATCAGTACCATTCACATATAGTTTTTCAGCAGCCTCTTGATGAGTAAAATGGAAAATTATTCCTCCACGTTGTCTTATCACGGATTCAATATATGTTTTAGGTACAATTTTGGCTATTACCTCTAAATAGATTGGAATTGGTGTATCACTAAGTGCTGGAAAATAAATACTAAGATGTAAAGCCGTGTACAATGCCTTACTTTGTGGCGATTCATCTGCAATATTGACACGTAGCACTTTATTAATCTTTGTTATCTCCGTCGCACTCGACGTATATGTACTTTGGGCTGTTGCAGTTTTCACTTGATGAATATTCCTTGCAGTCTCATAAAAATTCTTCACATTAGATGGATAAAGCACTGTGTTACCTTCTTTCGCTGCGTCCGGCAATTCCGGCCACTGCTCATGACTCAGTGATCTTGAAATTCCCGAAGTAGAAGCCATGGTATCATATGTTGATGCAAAAACTTGAGAAACCTTACATTCAGGTTTAGACTTCGCAGAGGTTGTCGCCTTCGAAGCTACTTGCTTTGAAACATCACTGGTATCTGACATGCAGTATACCAGACTTAGATAACAAAGACTGCAGGTGCGATTAAAAATAACCAACACCCGAAAAAATAAAGGGTGATTAGTGTGAAAAATCATTAAATTAATTTAATATACTCACTAACTCTGTGAGTAAACATAAAAAAAATAGCATGTAGTGCTTTAAAACTCAAACACTCAACGCTAACGCCGATGTAAACAATATGGCCAATCTCACACGCATGAGCAGTGAACAAACACGACCGACCGCTGTTGTAGCTGGGGGTGATTTGTCGCATTGTGGCCCCGCGGCCGCTGTTAATAATGCGCGACAGTCTCCCATCCCCTCTGGCATCAATGAGCTGAAGACGACACACGGCTAGACGACGGTTCTTCGTTTGGCGATCTATGCACCACTTTTGATATGTACTCACTACAGCGGTATGTGAACAACTCACATCGTAGTTCCGAGGAGCCATGCCATCACAATTTGTCCTTTAACAAACTCCGATAAATCGGAAGTTTTTCCCATTCTGACTTCGAACACTCTATACTAACCGAGAGCTGGTCCTAGGGTTGCATATGTACTGCTCTGTGAACTTCACCTGCGCCACCGCTTGGTCTCCAGGCGAGCTCATTTCTCTAGGTTGAGGGTGGTCATAATGTAATGTCTCATCGGTGTATAACAGAATGAAATGAAATTGTCTTTCTTCCTATTATCCGCAAACCGCGAAATTAAAGGAAACAAATTAAAACAAGAGGATGTTCACATATTTTTAGAACGATTTTCCAGCAATATTACTCCATCTCGGAAGTCGTGCAGGCACTGGAATTTTCACGAGCCACTGTGTCACGGGTGCACCGTGAGTACATCGAATCCGGTAAAACCATCCCTGCAAGGGCCAACTACCGTGGACAACAGCGTGTGGATGAGCGGGGTCATCGTCGGCTAGCTCGCATTGTAACAGCTGATAGACAAGCCACAGTGCAAGAAAACGCTCGGCAATTTAACCCTGGTGATCAAGAACGTGTAAGCAGCCACACCATCCAGAACCATCTACTCGCTATGGGGTACAGAAGCCATCGTCCCACGAGGGTACCGCTGCTGACCGCACACCACAGGGTGCAAATATTAGCATGGGAGCGGGAATATCGTCACTGGACCCTAAACATATGGAAAAATGTTGCCTGGACTGATGAGTCGAGATTCACGTTGGTACATGCGGATGGCAGGATACGAGTACGGCGCAAATCACATGAAGCGATGGATCTTTCTGGCAAGCAGGGTACTCTTCAAGCTGGTGGGGGTGGCA
Organism: Macrothele yani; assembly: GCA_039090855.1. Classification (NCBI taxonomy): domain Eukaryota; kingdom Metazoa; phylum Arthropoda; class Arachnida; order Araneae; family Macrothelidae; genus Macrothele; species Macrothele yani. The sequence goes on from CM077011.1 coordinate 117,853,822, forward strand.
TTCTCGTCTGGGGACTGTTTACGTGGACTGAAATGGAACCCCTGGTACGTGTGACATCGTTGCTCACAGGCCAACGTTACCGGGATATCCTGTACGACCATTTGTTTCCTATTGTGAGTCTTTAACATCCAATTGGGGACCTCATCCTGCAACAAGAAAATGCAGCTCCCGAATTGTATCCGAATGGTTGGATCAACACTCCACCGACGTGACCTCGCTTCCTTGGCCAACTAGGCCACCTGACCTAAATCCCATCGAGCACATCTGGGATGCCATCGAGAGAGGGGTTCGAGGCTCTAACCCTCCCTCCATCAAATCCTCATGAACTGTGAGTGGTTGTTCAGGGATCGTGGATCCGAATGGCTTCCCAACGCTTCCGGTGTCTTGCCGAGTCCATGCCGAGACGAATCGCCGCCGTCATCAGGGCGAAAGGTGGTGCTACACGTTACTAGACAGGTATCTCTAATTCAATTGCACTTTAGTGTATATGTTGATGTTATCGGGGCTTATTCCTTTGCATGATATATGAAGCTCTTCGAATCCTTCCACAATTACTTTACGCCTTGTAAAATGGAAGTGAAGCACATGTTTCGAACTGTAAGTGTTACATAAGTAATTAAAGGACGTACGACAGAGGTGAAGCATGTGTCAAATCGACAAATCTCCCGCGATACATTCCGTCGGTGTTCTTTAGTCGGTTAGAACAACTGGCTCCGGAGCCAGAAGGTGAGGAATTGATCTTCGTCACTGACGAATTTTTATTTTCACAGTTAATATAACGCATTTGCGATGGGTGCGCACTGGAATATGTGTGTGTTTTAGCATCCACAACTTATAGCAAAATGATGGCAGACATTCACATTTAGACAGCTCATTTTTCTTGTTCGTGTCGCAATGTTTACCTTTATGTAGGATGTTAAACAGGAGATTTCGCTAAAAGTAAAACTACGAGGGCTATACTGAAAGAAATGCAAAAATTGGCATACTTTTTTATTAACTGACAGAGGTTATTCAAATTGCACATGTTGGTAGAGTAACTCTTCCTCTAGAGTAACACTTCTTCTTCATTGTAGGAAAATAATAGATTCCAAGTAGAAGCAACGTGTCATCATTGAGTTCTTGACGAAGAAAGGGTGCAGACTGTCCGACGTACACAGAAGGCTACAGAATGTTTACGGAGATGGAACCATTGAGAAGGGCGTTGTTTACAGATAGATTAAGAAGTTTAAAGAAGGGGAACCAGCATTCAAGATAAACCACGCAGTGTGAAACCGTCATTTCCGACCACTGACACGAATCGTCAGCGAGTGGATGAATTAATTCGCGCGGTGAGGCGAGTCGAAAACTGTGAGCTTGTTGTACAACTAAACTGTGGACACAATGCCATATAGAAGATGGTGGAAGATTTAGGGTATCGAAAAGTGTGTGCAAAGTGGGTACCTCGGCAGTTGACACCCGATTTGAAGGAGAGAAGGGTGGAAATCTGCTATGATCTGCTGGAAGCATTCGAAGCCAATGAAGACTCGTTTTGATTTCGGTCTGGTGACAGGGGATGAAATATGGACTTATCTTTACGATCCTGAAACGAAGAATCAATCCATGAAATGGCGTCACACATCTTCACCAAGGCCTAAGAAGTTCAAGAGGCAGCGATCAGCACAGAAAGTCATGGTGACTATTTTTGGGATGACATGGGTGTCATTCTCCTTGATGTTCTAGAACGTGGCCGTATCGTTAGTAGCAAACGGCACATTGAGACACTCAAGAAGCTTAGAAAAGCCATGGGGAGGAAGAGACCGAACAAGAACCTGAAAAGGATCCGCATTCATGGCAATGCGAGACCACACACATCTTTGACAACAAATCAGGCGACCAGCAAATTAGGCTGGTCGGTGGTACCCTATCCACCGTAAGCCCAGATCTGGCACCGTCGAACTTCCATCTGTTCGGTCCAATGAAGGATAGTCTACGGGGACAACTATTTGGTAACACAGACGAGGTGAAAGTGGCTGTGAAGAAGTGGGTACAACAGTCCACACCTGATTTTTTTTTCAAAGAGTATTCGAGAGTTGGGTTCAACGATGGCGCAAATGCATCGCCTGTGATGAAGACTATGTTAAGTAATACCTTTGTATAGAGAAAAAGTTACTCTACCAACATGTGTAATTTGAACAATCTGTGCCAGTTAATAAAAAAGTTATGCCCACTTTTGCATTACTTTCAGTACAACTCTCGTATTTACCGTGCTACTGTATTTATGAAGGAGCGTTAAAAAAATTTGTTTAATCGCCTTCAAGAAACAATTTAACTGCACAAAAATGCATATTTAATTCTCAATCATAAATTTTTTGACGTTATTGAGAAGTATTTCCACGTGTGACTAAATTAAATCACGTGGTTTATTCTTTTACATATTGTGTACGATACGACGCTTTCAATGCCATGTTGTTGAAATAGTGAAGATAAAATGAACATCGACGCCAACTGTTGTTAAGAATCTGCATAGAAAGAACACAATTATGGAAAATAATTCGAATAGTTCAAGCTATGCAATGGGAGCAGAATTCATAACAGGTGAGAAAATATGGTGTAGCCCAGTGGTCTCAAACTCAAACCCTTGGAACCGCCCCTTTCCGGTTTTGAACGAAGTCAGAGGGGCAACATGAATATTAAAATATTTCTTATGAATAAATATCAACTTTACAAAACTACACCAAAGGCTTGGCACTGGAGTGGAATATTATTTCTAATTACCGGTAAATAGTAAAAACAAATGTTTCGTCAATCACTGAAAATAAACCCTTTTATGCAACAATTACTTTCACTTAAATCTTCAAACAATCACATTTTACCAACTGAACACGGTACACGATACAGAAAATATTCTACATGTTCTGACCAAAAACTTGGGCTCGCTTTTCTGTCACTAACTTATCAATATTTGGAATAATTTCCTTTGAACATGTTACTTTTAAAAGTGAGCATAAGTGACTGTCGCTTAACCTGTTCCTTTCAAGACATTTTACTTGGATCATTCTTGAAAATAACTGTTCACATGAGTATGTTGCTCCGAATATAGACAGAACACGTGCAGCTAGGTTATGAATGTTAACGTACTTATCCTTTGAAACTAACTGGTAAAACTCTGTTATACTTCAGCTGTTGAATATTTTTCTTAGAAAAGAATAACACTGAAAGTCTATTAATTCAAGCTGAAGTTCTTCAGCTGCGTTGTCAGCATTATAGGAAAATGGAGACTTGAATATATTGAAAATATTTTGCTTAATATAGTTATACTCTTCGTAAATAAACTTGTTACTTATAAAGAGGATGGCTTTGCTAAGCATTACTATGTTTATACACAGTGGCCACTTTATTATGACCACCTGACAGTTTTAAGCAAATGAGCTATGGCTGAACGCTGTTGCCACCAGAGAGCGAGGCTAGTATAAAAGGAGAGCTTAGTGTTTGCGACAGTAGTAGAAATGATTTTTGGGTGACGAGATGGGCAAAAAATGCGATTTAACGGACTTTCAACGTGGGATGATTGTAGAAGCTCGGAGCCATGGAGCGAGTATCACCGAAACCGCCGCATTCGTGAAATGTTCCAGAGCAGCTGTTGTTGATGTATGTAAGTCATAAAAGCTGTCTACGTACGATAAAAAACATTATCCCTGCTGATACTATAGACTAATTTAAAAAAACGTTATTCACAAGTAAAAGCAAGTTAAAAGCGAGATCTTTCGGGATCCCTAGATCCCATCTTCAGGCTTAAGGCCATAAAGAACAACAAGTGGTCCACTTATATACGATCAGGTTTGACCCATGATGCAACGCAGTGGGCGTTCACATCGGTCAACATAGCAAATCAAACACAATCAAAAGTTCGAAGATATGTAAATTAATACAATATTGTTCGTAGTGGTTCCGGGCATATCGATGGGGATTAGTTTTTTCCATATGTGAGGAATGAATGACGGAAGTTCTGAGTTACAGCATAAAGGCCCATATGAATGGATATATAAGCTCTCGGAGAGGAAAACATTTCCCCTTGTTACTTTAGAGTTCAAAACCACTGCGTTCTTCCAGTCAGGTATTTTTCCCTCTTGGTCCACAGTTTCAGTTAGTGCTGTGTTGGTGGAGCCTGACCTCAAGTAATATTAGTGTTCCGATAATCGTACTTTTAAGGTCCTGAGATTCGAACCTATATAATATTTCACATCCTCTGGATTATTAGGGTTGACTAAAGGTATGCGGTATACACCGGGTCTAGATAGATCGGGAATCACGTCACGATCAGTTCTGATAATAGAAAAGATGTTACGAGTTGAGACTCCAAAACCAAGTCCATATTTCTTGCATGTTTTTCTAAGGATTGTCACAAGTGGTTGATAATTCATTTCTATCGAGCTGTTGTTGAAGTGTTTAAAGTCTGAACTGTCAGCCAAAAAACTGGGTCTCTACGTGCAACGTGTGGTTGTCATCGACTAGTGACTGCTCGGACGGATCGGAGAGTGTCCAGACTGGTAACAAACAACAGAAGTGCAACAGTGCAGCAAATTACAGACCATCTTAATCAAGGATCCTCTCAAATGATCTCTGCACGTACTGCTTGCCGTACACTGCATCGTATGGGATATGGCAGCCGAAGGCCTGTTCGAACACCTTTGCTGTCTGCAGTTAACAAGAGAAAACGTATCCAGTTCGCACAGGAGCACAAGGATTGGACAGTCGATAATTGGAAACAAATTATGTGGTCCGATGAATCACGTTTTCAATTGCACCATGCGCATGGCCGAGTGAGAATTTGGCTGACATAGCACGAAAGCATGGACCCCAAATGCATTGCTACAACCCTTCATGCTGGTGGAGACAACGTTACGGTTAGGGGAATGTTTTTCTGGCATGCTTTGGGCCCTTTAATTCGTGTTGATCAACGTCTGACTGGCACATCATATCTAAACATCTTTGCGGACCAAGTGCATCCTGTTATGTGGATGTTTTATCCCAATGGCGATGGCTACTTTCAACAAAATAATGCGTCCTGCTATAATGCTCGTATTGTACAGGATTGGTTTCAGGAACATGGCGGTGAGTTTACCTTGCTTAGGTGTCCCCCACAATCTTCAGATCTCTACCCCACTGAGAATGTGTGGGATGAAGTTGAACGAGCCATAAGACAGCTGGATCACAACCCTGCAATCACCCACTCCTGGAAAGTGCTATTCATCAGGCATGGTCTGAGATTCCACAAACCACCTATCAACATCTCGTGGAGTCCATGCCACGAAGAATCGACGTAGTATTAAAGGCAAATCGTGGCCCAACAAAGTACTGAGGGGGTGGTCATAATAAAGTGGCCACTCAATGTGTTATAATTAATATATTATAATAATACTTGTAAAAAGAATGATTCATTTCTATTTTTTAATCGTTCATGCGGGCCGCAAAACCGTTGGCGCAGGGCCGCATGTCGCCCGCTGGCCGCGAGTCTGATACCACTGATGTAGCCTACAAAGAAGGATGATCGAATGGATATAATAAAAACGCCTAATTCTTACAGTACAAACTTCGTGAAAGGAACAAAAAAGCAGATCACAAAGCTGTATTCAGATTTGCAACAGGATTTTGCATGTCGTGCGTTACCTGCTTAGAAGTAGAGATAACAGTTGGAACGGTGACAGAGCAAATTCTGATGAAATGGTAACTTATGGCGATATCAATGGAGCGCTCATTTCCTTATTTCCTGTTTCATTCATACGATCTTCGTTGGTATTAACTGTGAAGATAGGTGTCATGAAATAAGGCATGGATGTTAACATTTTGTTTCTGTTCTGTTTTGGTGTCTAACGTCCACCATGACCCACTGTAAGGGCTATAAGCAGTCGTTTGTCCCTAATTTAGGGACACTTCTTCCAAGAAGAAAAGGGACAGCGCTAGCAGCATCAGACAAGCGCTCTATGTCTCATCTGGAACTTGAACCAGGCTCATCTCTGGCGAATGGTTAGAAGACAGCACTTCTGACCACTCACCCACCGGATCGTTGGCTGGAGGTCCATAGCACTCGTTATACTTGCACCAAGTTTTGGAAGTGCATACACGACGACGAGCGTTATAATCAATCTGTTACATTAAAATTGTGGCAGCCAGATATAGTGGTTAGAAGCGTATGCAAATCAGCAAGTGGATGAGTTGTGCTGAGAAATGCAAATGATTAAGATACAGGGTTAATGAGCAAATGCTTCGGGCGATATGAGCACATACATAGGGAGCTTAAATTTCAAAGCAATGGATGCGTAGGAGGTGAATTATGGGCCTTCGAGAGGCAGCATGGGGATTTCATGCTGTAGCTGAACGTGTGGGACGTGACAATGACATAATGCACCGACGCAGGAAATGGCGGCAGCGAGAAGGACAGAGCAATCGTCTAATTGATAACGAAGAACGACGGCGATCGCAGCCCATTTATTATTATTATTATTATTATAGACGATTACATATACAGTATATACATATTCCTGACCGCGTTACACGTCTTCTCGTCTGCTGATCAGAAAGACACGATTTTGATTTTCTTAAAGTTGTTCCAAAACTCAGGGAAAGATCTCACCACTTTCACTGCATTTCGTATTTTTGCAAAAAAAAAAAAAAAGATGGTGGAAATCAAATGATTTCATGCACCACTTTATAAAGCAAGTGCCAAAATTGCACCACATTACGGTATTGCACGATAATGTGGGGTAACGTTGAACATAATTTTTAACAATGTGCGGACTGCAAACTTATAAAACAGTTAACACCCAATGTATCGGACTTTTATTAAAGATATGATGATTATGCCAAAGTATTCGATTGCGTCTTTGCTATATATTAATGAACATTTGTTAGTAAGTTTCTTAGCTGTGTCATTCCAAATAATGCCGAGCTCCTTCATAATTCGATTTTAAACTACGCTTCATAAATATCGCATACTTGAAAGCAGTTAAACCTCGGAAATATGCTTTAGAAAGGGATATATAACGAAGTAAATTTCTCCGCCATTTTTGTCCACGCCGGGGCACGAACCCGGGACCCCTCATTCCGGAATAAGTCGCTCTACTAATTAAGTTACGCGGACATTCGTTATTGCTGCTATCTGCCTTTATGTCGTGTGCGTCCTGCTGGGCAGGCACGTCACAGATGCGAATCATTAAAGACTTATTATGTGTTGAAGAAACGCTGTTAACTGTTGGAATAGCCAAATGGCATTTTCAATTGTTATCCTACCGAAAATGGGAGTTCCTGCTGATCGCAAAGCTTTTATATCTCAGCAAGATGTTGGAATTCCACCTTATACGCTACACTCCAAGATCAGTGGGGAACGGTAATAAACTGTATTAACAGTCACTGAGTGCAATAAAACAACCATAGCGTTTGCCTACGATATTTATGAATTCTTTACTCATTCAAAGAGTCGTATTATTAGCATAGGAGCAACACGAGAAGATTAGCAAGGAATTCTCGGGTGGCCACGTCATTTTTTATAAAAGTGTGAAATCATATATCACTGAAAGGTGTAAAACGCCACGTCGCATTCCGTGGTGAAGTTTATAGGACTGAAAGAAAAGGAATAAGGTTGGCAAGGATGCTTGGTAAAGTAAAGAAAAAAACAAAAAACAAAGCTTTGAAATATATATTAGAAGTTAAGGAAGCGGACGGTGATGTTTCATCAACTTAAGACCACATCCAGAAATTATAAGTTGTTAACAAAGTTTTATAAGCGCAGTATTTTGAGAATTATATGAAAAATGATTGGGAAAACCAAAGAATGAATCTTGATCTCAAAGATTATAGTCGTGTGACGATTATACGTTTTAAGAGAATACAAGGTGGTTTGTCACAAATATTTACTTTTTCAAGTCGACCATGGTTTCGCTTGCTATTGACCTAGCTTCATCAGGACGAATGGCACGTAAATATTAAAATTGTATATGATATCATAAACTGTGTTTACAGTCACGGGTTTCGGTTAGTTGCTTCCACGCGCTTGATAGAAATTAAGTGGATGCCATGTCATTAACAAGTGCGAAGACTTCTGATATACACTGAGTGGCCACTTTATTATGACCACCCCTCAGTACTTTGTTGGGCCACCTTTTGCCTCATTCAAAGAGTCGTATTATACTGCGTCGATTCTTCGTGGCCTGGTCTCCACGAGATGTTGATAGGTGGTTTGTGGAATCTGAGACCATGCTCGATGAATAGCACTTTCCAGGAGTGTGAGATTGCAGGGTTGTTGATCCAGCTGTCTGACGGCTCGTTCAACTTCATCCCACACATTCTCAGTGGGGTTGAGATCTGAAGATTGTGGGGGCCACCTAAGCAAGGTAAACTCACCGGCATGATCCTGAAACCAATCCTGTACAATACGAGCACTATGGCAGGACGCATTATCTTGTTGAAAGTCGCCATCGCCATTGGGATAAACCATCTACATGACAGGATGCGCTTGGTCCGCAACGATGTTTAGATATGTTGTGCCGGTCTGACGTTGAGCAACATGAATTAAAGGGCCGAAAGCATGCCAGGAAAACATTCCCCAAACCATAACGTTGCCTCCAAGCTTGAAGGGTTGTAGCAATGCATTTGGGGTCCATGCTTTCGTGCTGTTTCAGCCAAATTCTCACTCGGGCATCGGCATGGTGCAACTGAAAACGTGATTCATTGCACCACATAATTTGTTTCCAATTATCGACTGTCCAATCCTTGTGTTGCTGTGTGAACTGGAGACGTTTTCTCTTGTTAACTGCAGACAGCAAAGGTGTTCGAACAGGCCTTCGGCTGCCATATTCCATCCGATGCAGTGTACGGCGAACAGTGCGTGCAGATATCATTTGAGGGGATCTTTGATTAAGATGGTCTGTAATTTGCTGCACTGTTGCCCTTCTGTTGTTTGTTACCAGTCTGGACACTCTCCGTTCCGCCCGAGAAGTTAATAGTCGATGACGACCACTCGTTGCACTTAGAGACCCAGTTTTTTGGCTGACAGTCCAGTCTTCAAACACTTTAACAACAGCTGCCCTGGAACATTTCACGATTGCGGCGGTTTCGGTGATACTCGCTCCATGGCTCCGAGCTCCTACAATCATCCCACGTTGAAAGTCCATCAAATCGCATTTTTTACCCACCTCATCTCCGAAAAATCGCTTCTACTACTGTCGCAAGCACTAAGCTTTCCCTTTTTATACTAGCCTCGCCCTCTGGCGGCAACAGCGTGCAGCCATAGCTCATTTGCTTAAAACTGTCAGGTGGTCATTATAAAGCGGCCACTCAGTGTATATGGAAAACTTCCAAAATAAGAAGTTTGGTGGTTGAATCTGGCTTGTCAATTAGTTTTGCTTCTTCAAAGAGAAAATTTTGATGCTTTTCGTAACAGAATATTATTCGATATATTTAAAACACTCTAGGAAGGAATATTTAGCACACTTTAAGGATGACATTTTAACACACCTTAGGGATGAATATTATTCAATATTATTTAACACACTTTTAGTTTGTTGACGATATAATCATGTACATAAGTACTCCTCTCAGAAGTGCACAGTATGATGCAGGAACTTGCTGATAAAAATTAAGAAGTTTGATTGAAATTGAACATACACGAAACAAAAATGATGTACAATGCTTTTACAAAAACTGAACATCAAGAAATTACTGGAGCAAATATACACCGATGTACCATTATATTACGACCACCTACCTATAACGAAGTTAATTTCTCCGTCATTTTTGGTCTACGCCGGGATTCGAACCCGAGGCCGCTTATTCCGGAACAAGTCGCTCTACCAACTGAGCTACGCAGACGATTATTCTGATTCCTATCTGTCTTTATGTCGTGTGCGTCTTGCTGGCAGGAACGTCACATCTCCCCCCCTGAAAGAGGGCCGGGGCATGGCCCACGGGTCAGCCGTGACCAAGAAAGAGAATTTATTGTGCTCTGAAATCCAGAAGGCTTTGGAACGTGTTCAAGGGACAAACAGGCCATTTTGTGCAGAATACGTAAACGTGAAAAAAATGCAAATACCGTCCGCAGGCGTTCCGGCGTAAGATGTCAATACGGGATATGGCCACCATGGAGGGCGATGCAAGATTCCACACGTCGTGTCATGCTTTGCACAACATTATCAAGCAGCTGTTGGGGTAATTTATCCCAATCCTCTGTCAGTGCACGGATGAAGGTGTCCTTGTTTATTGGAGGGCATTGGCGACCAGCAAGACTCCTCCCCAAAGCATCCCACACATTTTCAATGGGATTCAGATCTGGAGAACGTGCTGGCCATACGAGGCGTTGAATATCCTCGCTCTCAAGACACTTCTGGACAGCGGCTGTTCGATGACATGTTGCGTTGTCGTCCATGAAAATGAATCTATCACCGACAGCACCACGGAACATGCGAACATGAGGTAACAGAACATCATTAATGTATTGTTGGCCAGCCATAGTCCCAGTTGGAAGCACATAGAGGGACGTACGGCCATTGATCATGATGCCAGCCCATACCATGACACTACATGTCGGATATCGGTCCCTTTCCTGTACGTTTGCTGGACAATATGCAGTACCACTATCACGCCAGATCAGTTGTCGTCGACAATCAGACGATAGACTGTATCTATTCTCATCTGAGAAGAGGACAGCAGACCAGTCGTTATCAGTCCAATTGCGATGTTGATGGCACCATTGCAAACGGGCGGTACGGTGACGTCTGGACAATGGGATGCACACAACAGGACGGCGGGCGTATAGTCCTCCTTCATGCAAACGTCTGGCGACAGTTTTTCGGGAGATCCGCTTGCCAGTAGCAGCCATAAACTGATTTGCTACCTCACTAGCTGTGCTGCGCCGGTGTCTTTTTGTTGATAGCACTATGTACCGATCTTCTGCAGGTGTCGTACTGCGAACACGACCTCCCCCGTGACGTTTGCTACACTCTCCATTTGTTTGAAATGATTTCCAAAGCCTTGAAACAACACTGTGGCTGACGTCGAACTCCGTGGCAACATCTGTTATTTTTCGCCCTTCTTCAATCTTGCCAATAATACGGCCACGCGTAAAATCATCTAGGTGATGTCGGGAAGACATACTGAAAATTGCAAGTTCGTCAATTGATTCTTTCCTCTTCAACTTTGCGTTTGAACAACAACGGTCAATACGCGTCAAATCCTTTATATCTCTTATCAGCGACATGATGTCACGAACAAGTTCGGCAATCCAAAATTTGCATAGGCACACCATGTCTTACTGTATCCCGCACTTATGCTAATTTCCACATTTTCCTGCCTTCCATTTTATGGTTGCTATCGTTGCTGTTGTCATCCGTCCTTAGCAATTGTCCGGCAGTGTATATATATATATATATATATCATGTATTGCTCTGTGAACTTCACCTGCGCCACCATTGGGTCTTTAGGCGAGACCATTTCTCTCGGCTGGGGGTGGTCATAATATAATGGCTCATCAGTACAGAAATAAGCGATGCCTACATTTACCTTGGAGAGCTGATATCTAACGAGGGTAACGTCGAGGAAGAACAAGGCATGTCGATAAAAGTAATACCGGCAGCGTTAAAACGATTTCTCTAACCTGACATACCCAGAATCAGCAAATTTAAGTCACCCAACAGAAAAACTTTGCATAAAAAATTCACAGAAAATTGTGATGACATTAGAAGCAAAAATAATTTCTCACATCAAAATTTTAAAAGGGTATTGCGCCAAATGCTGAAACACCTGGATAGATTATGTTGCACTTGAAAATTCAGACGTATTTGAATTATATTGGAAAAGCACCTCAGTGGTCAGAAGCGCTGGTATCTGGCTAGTCGTCAGGACTAGACCCTGGCCCGAATCTCAATGAGACATGGGGGATTTTCTCGATTACAGTTGGTGTGCACAAGCAGTTTTCCTTTTCAATATGCGCAATAATCGGTACTTATTCTTTATATGTGAAACGGAAGAATATACAATACCGTTTATGCAAATTGCAACACCAGGATGTACTTCTGGTATTAGCTAGAAATTTACAGTATATGTACAACAGGGTAAGATATGAACATAATAAATAATTTCAGTGAAAAGTAGCATGTGGTTTCGGAGCAGCGATCTTAGAACTGTCAGGTCTTGGGTATAAAGGGCTGATTGATTTCTTTTTTTCTCATTGGAGGTTTAACGACCATCTGTATGCAACTCAATGGGCTTAAGCAGTCGCACGTCCCTAATTTAGGGCCACTGGTTCCAGAGAAGGAAGAGAGCCAGTGCCGTAAGACAAACACAATATGAAATAGAAGTCATCGCTCTTTTCACGTTTAAAAGTGATTCACCGAAAACTTCTCATTGGCCGCCACCGGGATTCGAACCCAAGGTCTTCCAGTTACGCGCCGGATATGCTTCCACTGCACCACAGCGGCCTCGAAATTCTCCCGACTCAGAGACCCTGGGTTGACTCACAGACCCTGGAAGACCCAGGGTTCATTTCCCGGTGGCGGCCGATGAGAATGTTTCCGTGACTCACTTATAAACGTGGAAAGAGGGTGAAGTCTATTTGATGTTCCTAATCCACGCCAACTGAGTATTTAACAAACACAATATCCACGCCTCACCGGGATTCGAACCCGGATCCCTTTCGGATGAATGATCAGAGGCCATCGCTTAGACCACTGCGCCACTGACTACGGGAAAGAGCTGATTGAAATGCTGGAATTAGTGAAGAGCCAATATTGAGTCGAAAAGGTGTTTCTTGTGTCTCACTATGCTCCGTCTCCGAAGCAGTTCACACTAGAAACATCTGATGGGACTTTGAGCAAGGAAGGACTGTTGGGTCGAGAGTAGCTGGGATTTCCTACCGCGAAATTGCAACTCGTACGGGACGAAACTGCAACTTTTACGGGATTGCAACCCGTACGGGACAAAACCACAATTGTACGGGACGAAATTGCAACTCGTACAGGACGAAACTGCAAATTGCAACTCATACGGGACGAAATTGCAACTCGTGCGGGATGAAACTGCAAATTGTACGGGACGAAACTGCAACTCGTACAGGACGAAACTGCAAATTGCAACTCATACGGGACGAAATTGCAACTCGTGCGGGATGAAACTGCAAATTGTACGGGACGAAACTGCAACTCGTACGGGACGAGACTGCAGCTCGTAGGGGCGAAACTGCAATTGTACGGGACGAAATTGCAACTCGTACGGGACGAGACTCTACTACAGTTTCGCATACGTGGCGTGGCATCAGTTGACAGATAAGACACAGATGCCCGGAAATCCGGGAAACGGACCGCAAAATCGCACGGCCGTCCCGTTGCCGCAGTGCTCTAAGCGCTGGCTTATGACCATTCGTCCGCGAAGGGTCCGGGTTTGAATCCCGGTGAGGCAAGAATGCGTTTGTCTTACGGCACTGGCTCTCTCCCTTCCCTGGAACCAGTGCCCGTAATTAGGGACGGGCTACTGCTTACAGCCCATTGAGTTGCTCACGGTGGTCAGTAAACCTTCAATAAAAGAAATCGCACTACTGCACGGGATGCCAGACACTTCTTCCGTACGGTAGTGACCAATCTCCCAGCGATATCAACGGTGTTAGCAGTGGAGAACTGTCGCAAGCCAGGCTTCGCCCTTCATCACAGTTTGACGTCGTCTATATAGGTAACAGAGTAGTGGTCGCCAGCAGGGCATTTCTGCACACTCCTTTGATGTTCAAACACAGACGACTTATGCAACTATGGTGTCTCGAACACAGACATTGACGCGCTGAATGGAAACAGGTCCTGTTTCCTGACGAGTCACGATTCAACTTGATGCTGCACCATGATGGTCACACACGTGTCCGAAGACATCGTGGTGAACGGCATCTTAAATTTCATACCGGACCAACGCCACGCGACATAGTTTCAGGCGCCATTGGGTCCAGTTGTCCAATACGAAATGAAGGAACCTTAACAGCGAGCGATAGATACATCAGGGATGTTTTAGAATAGGTTAGTAAAACCATGCAATGCATTGATTATGATACGCTTTCCAACATACGAGAAATCATTACTCAAGTTATGGGGATAATGGCCGTGGAATAAATCTCGCTCCAGTGGCCTGACCTTTGACTCCATTTCGAAGATATTAAACAGAACGTGTTCAGTATAACTCCGAAACAACATGCCAAAGTTTTGTCGCAATCGAAGCATTTTTAGTCAAGTTATGAGGATAATGGCTATGGAATAAATCTCGCTATTGTGTCGTGTCCTTTGACCTCATTTCGATTATATTTAGCAGAACCGGATCAGTATAACTCCGAAACGACATACTAAAGTTATGTCGCAATCGAAGCATTTTTAGTGAAGTTATGAGGATAATAGCTGTGGGATACATCTCGCTCCTGTGCCTTGACCTTTGACCCCATTTCGACGATGTTGAACAGAACTGGTTCAATATACCTCCGGAACACCATACTAAAGTTTTGTCGCAATAGAAGCAGTTTTAGTTACGTTAAGAGGATAATAGCTGTGGAATAAATCTCGCTCCTGTGCCCTGACCTTTGAGTCCATTTTAATGATATTCAACAGAACGTGTTCAGAATATCTGCGGAGCAACGTGATAAAGTTTTGTAGCAATCGAATCATTTGTATGTAAGTTTTGACGCATAAGGGCGACGAAATAGAAACCGTTCCTATGTCCTGATGTTTGACCTCATTTCGCCCATTTTCAACAGGTTTCGTCCCCAGGTTGTCCCGTACCACATAGTAAAAGTTCATAGAAATCGAACCATTTTTATGCGACGAGTCATCATGCGGGCGGACAGACAGAGCGACAGACGGACAAAGCTGGAGCACAAACGCTTCTTCAACCTACGGTTGGAAAGCGTAAAAAAGAGATGATACCCTTCATTCAGAGTTTCTTTGGCGCTATATTACAGCGGGAGAATGCTCGGCCACCTATGTGACCCGGAATGTGTAAGACCTCTTCCATGCACAACAGATAACGCTTCTTCCCTGGCCTGCACGCTCCACGGATTTGTCCTCGTTCGAACATGTCTCAGGCATGGTAGCTAAACGACTGGCCCATCAAGCGCGTCAGCTAGTCAACATAAAAGGACTCTTGTCTTGCATAGAAGCAGCCCGGCAGGCTATTCCCCAGGGTGATACTAAAAACCTTTTTCATTCAAATGCCACGCAGTGAACAGGCTGTTATTGTTGGCAAAAGGTGGCTTCACACGATACTGAGTTTCGAAGCGCAAAAAATCCTATATAGCTCTGTGTTACCAGTTATCTCCTGTAACATGGGGAATCTGTAATATAAATTTCATTTGAATAGCACGATTCTTTCTTGGTGTAGCATTTTTCACAAACAGTTGTGAAAATTGTTACAATTCAGTTTTGCTCCTCAGTTCCGCTAGTAACATACCAGAGAAAACTGCTGATTGCTTCACTTGACTGAAACAGATAATTGGAATGTGTACACACATTAAAAACAGTGAAAACTACAGCACTGTTTGAACAATTAAATATCAGCTTACACCCTCAATTAAGCTTCCTAATATTTACTTTATAATGTGAAACAGTTAGTATGATCGCAATAGAAGGATGTCAAGTGTTTCAGCCAAAGAATATTCTTTTTTCTGATATTCTTCAGCAACTAATTTAACAACATGTTAATTTAAAAAAAAATGCGAAAGCCCACGGACGAAGAAAGAAAAACAAAACGTTGCATTATGACTTGTGCTGCATTTTTGTTTTTGTTTTAAGCTTGTTTAAAAGCGCTGAGAAATTGGAATTTTGTTTTTGTTTCTCTCCTTTTTCGCAGAAAAAAAAAATATGTATTTAAATACCATTGTATCATATTCTTCACTTCCATCGCAGCGCGACCAGTTGTTGGATAAAAAATTCCTTTCCTCCTAATTAACGTCCAAAATTCCGTTGTTTGTTTTGGTGCGTTCCCCAGATTAAATTTCAAACTACTTCAAACATGACTTGAAATGTAACATCTATGAAATGAGATTCTTGAAACGAACCTGCAGTAAACAATACTACCACATATGCATTTTTTATCGAATCCACAATACGGATGCTTCTCCTCTTAAAGGAAAGAATAGTTTCTGTAAAATACTTATTGATTTTAGGGCGGTTTTTTTTATTTGGCTTAGTTTCGCTGTATTATATTTCTCACTTAATTAATGACAGCTACGAAGGAAAAACTCAAGTCGGTTGGTTAAAAGGACGTACAACATATTGCATTTTTCAGAACTTCAATTCTTTTTGAACGCTTAAAAATGATATTTAAAATAGAGAAATATGTAATATGTATTATTTTCGAAAAAAATAATAAATTGATGGAGCAAAACATAATCATTCAGCGAACAAAACCAAGCAATGTCACATTTTAAGTCAGATTTTTCTTTAAACAAAATTTTCTGAAAAGAAGAATTGCATTCAAAGAAGACTTCACCTTTAAAAACTTTAAGTCTCATTATGTATAACATTACGTGATTAGATATTCTTAGAGATATAAAACATTTAAACTCAGAAAGCCGAGCTATCAAAAAGCAAAGTTGTGACATTTATTGTTAAAATAAGTTTGTTTAATATTCTTGACGTTTTCTTGACAATCTTTATGCTTTTTCATAAAGAATACACAATTTTTTCTGCCTGTGAAAAATCTCTAAATAGTTCTGCAGTCCTCTTACACAACGAACAATTTATTTCTAATAATAATAATTCAGCAGAGCTATTTTGTTTTAATTTCGTGTAACCGTTATTTTAAACAATACCAAAATATGATTGAGCAACATCGAAAACACTGCAAATCGCAAAAATGTATGACTCGCGGTATTAGAGTGATTCTTTATATAAAAATGATATAATAATACTTGCTATTAGTATCATTATACCCTTCCGTCTGTGTGTTTACCCTTCCGTCTGTGTGCATCTGTGTATTTGTGGATCTGTAGCTTGCCACTTGTACTTGAACAAGTTAGTAATATCATGCAATGCCTTGATTATGATACGCTTTCTAACATACTAGAAATCATTATTCAAGTTATTACTCAAGTTATGAGGATAATGACTGTGGAATAAATCTTGCTTCTGTGCCATGACCTTTGACCCCCATTTCATTGATATTTAACATAACCGGTTGACTATACCTCCGGAACAACATGATAAAGTTCCATCGCAATGGAAGCATGTTTACGTAAGTTATGATGCATAAGGACAATGGAATGGATCCCGCTCCTATCTCCTGACCTCTCACCTCATTTCGCCCATTTTCAAAGGAGTTCGTCCCGAGGTGGTCCCCTACCGCATACTAAAATTCCATCGAAATCGAACCATTTTTACGCAAGTTATGACGTACAAAGACAATGGAATAAATCCCACTCTTATCTCCTGCCTAATCTTTGACCCAACTTCGCCCATTTTCAAAAGGGTTCGTCCCGAGATGGTTCCCTACCACATACTAAACTTTCATCGAAATCGAACCTTTTTACCCAAGTTATGACGCATAAAGGCAATGGAATGGATCCCGCTCCTATGTCCTGACCTTTGACATCATTTGTTCATTTTCAATTAGGTTTGTCCCCAGGTAGTCACCTACCACATAATAAAATTTCATCGAAACCGAACCATTTTTAACCCGAGTTATTGTGCGGACGGACAGACGGACAAAGCTGGAGCATATACGCTTCTTCAAGCATATACGCTTTGGAAAGCGTAAAAAATAGCTTTTTCGGTGGTAGTTTCCAACCGTGACAGCTACTTTCCATTTTTTGCAATTATTTTCTGGATATTTGTTTTATTACTGTTGCTCTTTACAAATGCGTTTGAGAAGAAGTTTTATTTTGTCAGACAGCTTTTATTATGACAAACATTTTGCTTTTATTTTCTGTCACAATTAGTGAACAATTTTCCCACTAGAGGGCTTTCATGAACTTTCTATTTCTCTTTTCATATCTGTGTCTGATACGGCAAGAGAAATGAAAATAGGGGGCAAAGTTCGTAAGACTGGTTAGAACACGGTGCTCTTGAATACTAATTTACTGGGTGATAGACTTAAAATTTCTGAGTTAATATTTTTATTCTTGCATTTATATCTGTAAAAAATGTACACAGGCGTATCAAAATAATATGACCACCTACCTAATAATTGGAATGACCACTCTAGGCCAGAGAGACAGCGGCGAAACGGCGTGGGTGGTGCCCTGGAAAGTTGCCCAAGACACACGTGCCCATTCGGATGGCGACAGAGGGCGGAGGTCGGGGAAATGTCGTAGTTGTGGGTTGGAACGTCGAACCTGTTGATTCAAATACTCCCAGAAATGCTCTATGGGATTGAGGTCGGACGATTTCGCCGGACAAGGGATTACGAAGACATCGCTGTCATGTTCCTGGAACCAGTCACGCACCTCCTTACCGATGTGGCACGGCACATTGTCCTCTTGGTAGGCACCATCACCAGCAGGGTAAACGTCCAACATGAATGGATGCATGTGGTCAGCGAGGATGAACAGGTAGCCATTGGCGTTGAGGGACCCATCCAGTGGTACCAGTGGTCCCAGGTCATACCAGGAAAACATCCCCCAGACACGCACTCTGCCCCAGCCGGCATGTACTTCTGTGGAGTAGAAACCTCGATTCGTTGCAGAAGGCAACCTTTTCCCACTTTTCCACTGTCCAATAACGGTAGTCCCATGCCAACTGCAGGCGACGTTGCCGATTGACGTGGGTCAACATGGGCGCCGTCGACTCCGGATACCCATGCGCAACAAAGTTCGCTCTGCTGTTATCGAGGACACGTAAGTGGCTGCCCCAGCGTTCATTTGCGTTATCAATTGATGCACTGTTGGTCGTCGATTGCCCTTTACCAGTGAACGGTGGCGACGTTCTCCTCTGAGGTCGATGGTCTTTGGGCTCCACAGTTATGACGTCGGAAGGTACCGGTGTGCCAGCGTTCCATTCTTGGCACACCCTTATTATAGCAATTAGTGAACAGCCCAGGGAGTCTGCTGGTTCTGAAATGCTTCCGCCTCAGGCGCGGTAGCGTATGATCATTCCTTTTTGAACGTCAGTCAAGTCACTACGTCTCCCATTGTGCTCACGTAACGCACTATGGCTCATCTGTCCTGGCCGGCCGCCTATATCTCTGTGAGATCGACTTTGTCACGTGCACTATGTGATGCGCCTGGGTGGGTACACTGTGATTTCGAGGTTGGCGATATTATTCTGATACGACCGTGTATGGAAAGCACGAATATGATTACTAAGAATGTATTGTATAATATAAACAAATATTAATATATCCTCTCCAGTTGCTATTTAAGAGATTTAGAAACGAATTCCGTATTTAGGTAAAATATTGTCTCCTTCTGGGAAACTTTAGAAATTCCTTGTTTTGAAAGGAATATGAAGGGAACGAATTACTCTTCAACATGGAAATACATTTCGGTGCGTACGGCATGCTGCATATTTTCGTAGAGAGATTCTTCACAAAGCTGGGTTTAGATCAAACGTCGTTAGCCTGAACAAACCTAGCAGAAGGGACATGATTTAGGCCACCCCGGTGGCGCAGCGGTCTAAGCGATGGCTTCTGATCACTTGCTCGAGATGGGTCCGGGTTTGAATCCCGGCGAGGCATGGATGTTGTGTTTGTCTTAAGGCACTGGCTCTCTAGCTTCCCTGGAGTCAGTTGCCCTAAATTAAGGACAGGCGACTGCTTATAACCCATTGAGTTGCTCACGGTGGTCGTTAAACCATCAATCAACAACAACTCTAAAGCACGCTGAAGTGGCACCACAGTAATTGGTAACATTAGACGTGATGCTTGCTGGAATAGTGAGATTAAAGAAGAAGTAAAGAGAAAGAAAGAAGCATATTTGAGATATTGCAAGATACATGTGTATAGCTCCTGATGATGAATAACGTTGTAAGAAGCGTAAGACAACTAAGCTGGTTCGTCAGAGTAAGGCAAAGGATAGGAAGTAAAAGGTGGAAAGGCTTTTCGGAAAGATAGAAAACCTTTCTGGAAATACCAGAGACACAGGAAAAATAGGGGAAATAACGGTTTAAGTTGTGTGAAGAGTAGGATTGGAGAAATGACATGAGAGCCCAATGAGTTAAGTGAAAATGGAGTGAATACTTCTCTGAGTTATTACACTGCTGGCCACCCAAAATGCAGCACCAAGAAGGACACGAGATAGCAAAGCCAGATTTCCTGGACACATAACATCAGATGCAAAGATGAAACGATTCAGCTTACAGGCCCGAGCGACTTGCGGAAGACACAGACATCAATAGTTCGTGTGGCCCCCATGGCTGGCATTAACGGCCGCTACGCGCCGCGGCATCAAACAAAAGAGGCTTTGGGTGTGGGTTTGGGGTATGTCGGTCGAGGCTGCTTCCACACGTTGCTACAGTTCATCAGGCGCAGCCACGGGTGGTGCTTGCCGGGCCACTCAGTTGCCGATCAGTGACCAGACGTATTCGATGGGCGACATATCGAGAGAACAGGCGGGCCACGGCCGCAGTGACACCTGGTGGGCCGTGAAAAATTGTTGCACGATGCGTGCCACTTGCGGGCGCGCATTTTTCTGTTGAAACGTGGCCGCTGGCAGGTCCTGCAGGTAAGGGAGGACTACAGGCTCCAAAACGTCGGAGATGTAGCGATAACTGTTGAGTGTACCGGTGATGCGTATCAGAAGGGTACGGGTGTCATATCCAATTACGCCCCAAACCATAACGCCAGGCGCTAGACCGGTATGGCGATGCTTAATGCAGGCATCATACAATCTCTCGCCGCGGTGCCGCCACACGCGGATCCGACCATCGTGGTGTTTCAGGCAGAAGTGGGATTCGTCGGAGAATACAATGTTGAGCCATTCCGTAGTACAGGTGTGGCGTTCAACGGCCTACTGCCGCCGCTCTCGCCGGTGGTGTAACGTCAATGACAATCGGAGCAATGGGTGCCGTGCGACAAGTCCCCGCTCCTGCAGACGAAGTCGAACGGTACGTGCTGACATAGGTTGTTGCGCAACGCACCCTTATTCCTGCGCTAACGTTCGTGATGTGACGGTGCGAGCTGTCAATGCCCGCCGCAAAACATGCCGGTCCTCTCATTCGTTGTTGTGCTGCGGTTGCGGCAATCGCTCACGTCGGCCCGTCTGTCCCTCCTGCACTTACCGAATCCATACTCGCCTCACTTTGGCTGGATTTAGTTCCACACGGGCGTCGATGTCTCGGTACGACAAACCGCTGTCGTGATAAGCCACTATTCGTCCTCTATCGAACTCCGAAACGTGCGGGAATGACTGCCGTATTCTGCGACAAGGCATCAGAAAGCTTCCCACGCACAGGTCCGGCAGCACATCACACTTTCACTACTTACACCCCGCCTTCTGTGCACCCTTCTTATAGTGCTTCTCGATGGCGTGCCGGGCACACATGATTGGCATATGCCCTGCAATGCTAATCGTTTGCATGTCCTCTCGCAGGCGACGCATGATGCGAATTTCAGGCCAATCGAGTGCTTCCTTCTTGGTGTTGCATTTTGGGTGGCCAGCATTGTAGATCAAGAAAGCAAAGGTGATTCTGAGGCAAAAGCAAATGCCACAGTGAAAGATTGAAGTACAGGAGGGATCTCAAGAGATGTGTATAAAGCTCTAAAATATCTTCAGAATGGTGACGCTCCGAGAACAGATGGCATAACTTCTGAGATGTTAAAATATCGTGGTGACTCTGTAATTGTTTGGTTAACTGAAAGTTGACAGTAGTGCTTGGAGTTAGGAATGGTACCTAGGGACTGGTGGGATGCTATCATGCTCCCCTGTATAAGGGAAAAGGTGATCCTACTATTTGCAAGAACTATCGTGGTATTAGTCTAGTGAGTGTGCTGGGGAACGTGTTTGGTAAAATCATTGTTGAAAAGGTGCGTCTTACATCAGAGAAGGTAAGGGATGTTCAGATTAGTTTTATACCGGTAAAGGTTGCATTAACTAAAGTTTTGCATTACGCATCATGAGCAAAAAGTATCTGGCCGTTGGTAAGAATGTTTTTGTTGCCTTCATTGATTTTGAAACAGCTTACGACCGAGTAAATAGGATACTTCTGTGGAAGGTACTTAATAAATATGATGTTACTAGGAATCTACTTAATACTGTAAAAGCCATGTATGCTAGCAGTACAGCTTGTGTAGGAGTGAATGGCTTTGCATCAAAATGGTTTTCTATTGGTACAGGTTGTCAGACTAGGGTTGTGTAATGTCACCATGGCTGTTTAATATTTTTATATACGGTATATTTATGAATGCGTGCATGCGTGATGCCAACATGGGCAATGTTGGTTTATGTGTTGGTAACATCCGTGTGTGCAGATTGCTTCATGCTGATGGCACAGTTCTGTTGGCAGAGAGCAAAAGTGAGTTGTACGTATGTTATCCCGGATGTACGAGGTTTGTATGAAATTCAAACTGAGTATAAATAAAGGAAAACCCAAAGTTATGGTTTGTGAGCAAGGAACTGTTAGTACTGAATACCAGATAAGCCTAAATAGCACAGTGATTGATCAGGTGAATGAGTTTGTGTATTTAGGAAGCATGTTTGACAGAGAGAACAAATTGGATGGTGAAATTAGTAGGTGAGTGAATTGTTTATTGAAAGTCATAGCTGTTTCAGGAGGTTTTCACAGGAATGGTAGGTTCTCAAGACAATCCGCAATGGCTGTCTATGAAAGTGTAATTGTTCCTACTCTGATGTACGGCAGTGAAACCTGGGTATTGCAGAAGAGACGTAGGAGTCGTTTGTGAGTTGGAGAGATACGTTACTTACGTGGAAATTTTGGCAAGACAGTTTCTGATCGTGTGAAGAATGAAGATGTGCTGCAGTTGTGGAATGTGAGGTAAAATGTTGTTAGTAAGGTGGAGACTAATATTTTTATGTGATTTGGCCATGTTGAAAGAATAAGTGATGAGATGCTTTCTAAGAAAACGTTTTCAGCCCAAGTGGCAGGAAGGAAAGGCAGAAGAAGGCAAGGGAAGTCATGGGAGGAACAGATTCAGGAGTGTCTGCATGAGAAAAGGATTACTTGTATGAAGTGCAAAAGGTCTTATGTGCGTCGTATGATGGATGTCACTGAAGCGCGAGTTGTGTGTCAAGATCGCTGTAAATGGAAAAGTTTAACACGGCAACAGTAAGTAAATAATCGATTATACATTCATCTGGTAGTTTGTATTTCTTGTGGAGCTAACTTCTGAAACTCAGAGAACAGCTTAGTGATGTGTATGTATAAGTAACGCCAAGACTCGTAGCGGTTTCTCTCTCCTAATTTGCGGCCGTTGGTTCCAAGGAACGAAGAGAGCCAGCGCAATAGTACAAATCCACTCTCGATTGCCTTTCCGAGAGCCCAGCTTGTATGACTAGACTAAAACATGCGCCTCTGACCACCCGGCCACCGAGAAGACTTTGCAATGTTGTCCCCCGGAGTTCAGTTATGCAACATTTGGACGAAACCGTTAGCACAAATGAGCATTCGTTAACTTATGTGGGATTCCTCCTAATTTTGAGATTGTCCAAAAAAATAAAACATTGTGAAGTAAACACTGATGTTGAAGAATGGGAAATTGTGGGGGAGGAATTCATATTTCAAAGTATATCTTGGAAGATCTAACAATGGTATCGCAAACAGGGTCAGATTAAGGGGAGTCCATAGGGGCTAGAACCTTGGGGTCAACCATGACCAAGAGTTCAGGAGGCATGCCTAGGCAAGTAATAGATAGCTAGATAGAGTGGGGTGAGGGAGGGGCGTTGGAAAACAGTTTTATATTTTTCGTGTGATTTCCACTTGGTCAGAAACAGAAACTGGAAGACGAACTTATTTCAAGGAAGTGACTCATCAGGATCAAGGATAAAGCTTTCATATTGCTCTGTACAGTGAGTTCGGAGAGATAGTTTAAGCTTTTTCACTACCATCAACCCACACCTAACAACTTGCATTTGGAACCTATAGCGTAAAAGTCTTTTCTACTTCTACGTCTTTTTAACACATCAACATACTAAGAAATAATTCTTAAATGAAAGAAACCTTAACGACCAGACGAAATATGTAGATAACAGAAGTCAACTTACGGAAAAGATGCTTTATTCAGGATGTAGCACACACATCGTAACATAGCATATTGCACTACACTCTCCACACACCACACAACGCTCTTTTCAATAATCAGTTTACAATCCAACGCTCTCTCTTACAACACTCTCAAGCAATAGATCAGTCGTCGTTTTTATCTATTGTTCTTATCAAAACTAAGGCATACGTCACGTGCATTCAACCTCAATTGTGTTGCCAAACGTATTCGTTTGAGAGAAAAGATATTTTGTTAAGAGTGAATACTGAGAATAAACTCAAGATTTACATAGGGAAAGAAACTAAGAAAGGAAAGTTAATCTAGAATATACGTCACAACCGTTAATGGTCGATATCCCCTGTGGCTCCACATTGCATAGCAAAAAAAGATGTACTTAGAAAAGCATACATTTGAGAACCTAAGACAAAATTTAGGAATCTTAAGCATTTAACTCATGTTCTTCTGAGAACAATAAAAAATACAGTGACTTATGAAAACTCTGCAGATAATTTAGTAGTTACAGTTTCGCGTTTTGACGAAATAATAATTCCCCGTTAGCAGTACTTTGGGGCCCCACCCAGATGTCACAGCCATGGGTCCCACTCAAATGTCTTAGTCTAGTGCCCATTAAGGTCTTAATCGGGCCCTGATCAGAATTCCCCGTGAAACTAAAAAAACAAATGATTAATAAATGCTGCAAGAAATCTCTGATGGTTTGAGGGCGTGTATTCGTCATTAGGAAGAAACAAATGAATTTTTTTTTAAATTTCGTCGCACGAGAAAACGTAACAAAGCGTTCTACATCACAGCATGGAAACTAGGAGCATTTTCTTGAGTGGAAAGAAGAGGAGTTAACGATAATCATGAGCAGCTCTTTAGGTTTCGAGGAAGAGCGAGCCAGGAACACTGAGGAAAAGCGCCATCCATCCCTGATCCCATCTTCAATGTCTAGCCAGACATATGCGCCTCACACCACCCAGCTACAGGGGTGCAGTAGAGCTATTCCCGCCACCTAGATTTAGAGTACTGTAATACAACTAATAATACTTTGAAATTAAATAACGCTGCATTGACTTAAGTAAATGTTTACAGGTTAAGTAGTGCGCGCAATTTTCTTTTATAACTCTAACATCATAACCATTAATTCGGAAGCATAAAGAAAGAAACATTATTTTAATTATTTCTTCCCTGCAGTGCTTTCCTATCTACAGTTTGGGGTGAAACAATATTTGGGAGTAACGAAATGCATATCGCTGTTTCTGAAAACACGTCACAACCGTCTTTCTACATTACGATGGTATTTTACTTCGGATTACTTCGGATTTTTTTGTTAACGCCTGTTATTGCCGCTAGAGGGCGTAAACACAGATGTTATCGAATTCAAAACCCATCTCATCGTATATCATTGCTTCTAAATCCGACTGAATTTTTTTTCTTCCATCCAATACTATTTATGAAGAAAACAAGTTTGGGCACAGTTTATTTTCCAACTACTAGTTTTTCCGCTAGGGGGCGTAACGGCAAAATGCGATTTCCACGATATCTCTGGTCTAAACCGTCGATTCGAGAAATTCTTTCTGCACATGATATAGCTCCGGGTGGAAACAATTCTGCAAATAATTCTCAATTTTTGTTAAAGAACGGTTTAGCTATTAGGGGGCGTAAGTGCATATTTCTGTTTCTGATGTTTTTTGTTGCAATATCTGCACTTTCGAAAACTCGATTGAAAAAATTATTTTGTGGTCAGATAAGGCTTACTACGAAACACCTTTTCAAAACATCTTCTGTTTGAAATAATGCATAGTTTCTCCACCAGGGGGCCCTAGATGTATATCCTATTTTTTCTTGATACCTCAGCTTTTAACAGTCGGATTTGAATTTGTTTCTTTGTTACAGAGCATTTTTCGTGCGAAATGTTTTGCATATGATTTCAAATATTTCTGAACATACAAGTTTGCCACCAGAGGTAATAAATTCATTAATATAGACAGACATTTAACGTGGACCAGAAACATCAAACGAAGATCTTCGCTCTTTCCACGTTTTTAAGTGAATCACGGAAAAATTCTCATTTACCGCCACCGGGAGTCGAACCCAGGGTCTTCCAGTTACGCGCCGGATATGCTTCCGCTTCACCACAGCGGCCTCAAATTCCTCCAGTTTCACACGGGCTAACTGCCAAGCCAATTTGGCAGGTTGCTTCTTGGAGCCCCGCACATTGCTGGGGATTCACCATAGATGGTAAGCAGCAACTGAAGAAATAATTAGAAAGCGAATGAATAATTAATATAGACAGACATATACAGTGACTTTTTTGTTTGATGTTTCTGGTCCACGTTAAATGTCTGTCTATATTAATTATTCATTCGCTTTCTAATTATTTCTTCAGTTGCTGCTTACCATCTATGGTGAATCCCCAGCAATGTGCGGGGCTCCAAGAAGCAACCTGCCAAATTGGATTGGCAGTTAGCCCGTGTGAAACTGGAGGAATTTGAGGCCGCTGTGGTGTAGCGGAAGCATATCCGGCGCGTAACTGGAAGACCCTGGGTTCGACTCCCGGTGGCGGCCAATGAGAATTTTTCCGTGATTCACTTAAAAACGTGGAAAGAGCGAAGATCTTTGTTTGATGTAATAAATTCATGTTTGCATTTACAGCAATGTTTGGGGTCCTAAAACCTGAGTGAAAAACTCCTGTTTTACCACATGCTACTAACAATATTTGTGTGGATTTCCTTCCAAAAATAATACACAATTTCCCAGCCAGAGGCGCAAATATTTACCATGTATTTTTCGATATATCTACTCGTAAAGGTGCGATTTAAAAAAAAAAAAATATTTGAACACCGCATACCATTTACTTCGTGAAACACTTTACCTGCACTTGTGGGTTTTTCGTAGTTCGCAGTTCTGGCGCTAGGTGGTGTTAAGACGTATTTTTGTTTGCTGCTGCATCTACACTCATAAAAATGCTATTGAAAAATTTAAGTGTATGCCATTCTCTGGAGCAAATACAGGGAATGTTATCCCCTTTAAATAATGCATAATTTCGTGGCTAAGAGGCAAAAATGTCAAAACATTTTTTTCGCTGTCTTTGCTTCAAGGAAAACATTTTTTGGAAAAATTACTTTCGTTTTAGCATAGCTTTAGCGACGCAGAATACTTTTCACATATTTTTTACTTTCCCATTATTCAAAACTCTTCCGCTAGGGGGCCTAAAGCTATATCATGCTTTCCTCTATGTCATTTCTTTTAACTCCTTCGATTTGGAAATTCCTTTGTCTCTCGCTGCTAGAGGGCTAAGTCCGTGTTTTTATTTCCAGATGTTCTATTGATTGCAGAAATGTGGTTGATTTTCTTTTTCTTTTGGATGGGTTCCTTTGGTTTTGAATAACTTTGAAAAATGTTATTCATGTCGAAAATGATTCAAAAACGTACTCATTACAATCGGAAATTCGGTGTCCCTTTTCGAGTTTGTGTTATTTGTTTCTGGTTTGAATGACTACCATGAGCAACTCTAGGGGTTACAAGCAGTTGTTCTTCCCTAATTTGGGGCCATTGGTTTCTGGGTAAGGACCAAACCAGCTGCGTACACTGGTACAAATTTCGTGGGAGGTTGCACTAAAAAGTGATGCTACACCAGCTGCACCACTTTCTGAGAATAGGTGCACACCATTGTTAGGTGAAAACAAAACTAACAACATGATGCACCCTTGTACCATAATGTGGTGCAATCTTGTACTACAATGTGATGTAGAGTCAGCATGTTGGTAATTTTGTTTACAATGGTGTATCATTACTCAGAAAGTGGTGCAACTGGTGTAGTACAACTTTTTGGTGCCACCTGCCACAAAGTTTTTAACAGTGTAAGGCATACGCATCGCACATGTATCATCCGGGAATCGAACCCGGATTCATCATGGAAGAATGGTCTGAAATAAACTAGTCAGATCATTCGACTTTTTAGGTAGGTCCAAAATGTAAATTAAATTTTGAAGATGACAATCCTTTTTTGGTGTAAATATGACATAGATGGCAAGTCAGATAGTAATCCGAAAACTTGAAAATTTCATCGTGCTGGAGCGGGACTCGACCCCGTGTCTCCCAGACAGCGTCCGGGTATGCTAACCACTACACCACCCAGAACGACCAAGTCCCAAGTTTCCGATTAATTTTGAATGTAATAGTCACAGGATTTGAATATAAGCATCACAGGATCTGCTCATCATGGTATTGGATTCTTAACCTCTAGATTCGCTAAACATGAATGCCGGTTGCTTCAACTAGAGAATCCTGGGATGATAATACATATTCAAAATTAATCGGAAACTTGAGACTTGGTCGTTCTGGGTGGTGTAGTGGTCAGCATACCCGGGCGCTATCTGGGTGATGCGGATTCGATTCCCGCTCCCGGACGACGAAGTTTTCAAGTTTTCGGATATCATTTGACATACCATCGTTGTCTGATTTACACCGAAAATCTTCAAAATTTGTATTGTACGATGTAATTCCGTATTCCATTCATGATGTAAATTAAAGTTTCACGTGATCGTGAACTTAAAATCGCCTGAATTTTGAAGCCACCATTGTGTATTCAAGCCTTTCATCGTTATCTTTGTCATTACCTTCATCGTTTAACACACTATCGATTACACGTTTTCCTCCAGTAGCCTCAGATGTCAGCAATATGAATGAAGTTGCTCACATCATTCAAATAATCAAATTTTTTTATTCCATTTCATTTAAGATGCCCTGACAAAGGAAGATCATCTTCATTAACGTTTCTGTTATCACGCGGAAATTTCCCGATGGTAAGCCAAATCTCCCGTGGCAGTTTATGACTGTAACAGATCAGGCGTTTTTCTTTAAAACAACAGAATGCAGCACTGATAGTTCGTTATCGAATTCTCTCAGTCTACCGGAGAACAAAACGTCGACTGAAATAATTCTTGAAGCTGTTAATTATGACCATCATTATGAGCCACAAAATGACAGACGATTTTTCGAAAATATAAAGAAAGAAATTACACTCATTTGTACCAGATCATCATTTTAATGTGGTAAAAACCAGGGCCATTAACTACGAAGAGAATGAACTTTTTCTTAACTCATTGTTCCGTATGCATTGAACAATTTCTTGACGCGATGAAAATATGTTAACTAAAAATGATAAAACTAGTTTAGAGCCGAGGTTGTCAACCCCACGCCACTTAAGCTTTACCAATGCGACCACGACGTTATTCTAAAAATTCATTTTTAGTTTTTCATATATAAATTTCCATAAATTTCATTTACAGCATGCTATAATTCCCTTGATCGCACTAACATAAATTTTTGTTTAGAACAGCATTTATTTGCCGGAGCTGAAAATTATACTTCAGCGATTTAGTAAATCGAGCGACGAGTCTAATCACTCTTCATATACCTCGCTATCTCTAATTTGGTTTCGCGGATTTTAAAAATAGGGATCTCCACTTCATTGTTTATATCGTTCCTAATTTTTAATCAGTTCTTTTATCGATTGTAATGGTCTACAAGGTTCCCATACCATGGACAAATGTATTACGAGTAAAACTAAGTTTTAAAGAAAGCGTTTTAAGAACGCAATATGTAATTTGAGAGAAAAAAACAAACAATACCTTTACGAATCAAAATATGCGCCGTCACTATCTATCACTTTCCGCTATTGGTCTGGCAGCAGCTGACGGATTACAGCCATGAAGAATACTTCGTAGCGTGACGCGATGAAGTCATCAACCCAGTTTTGCACTTCGTCACATGTCCGGAACCGTACAGCAGACGAACCATGTTGCATCGATCGGAACAAATGACAGTCTGAAGATAGCTATGTCGGGACTATACGCCGGGTGCTCCAAAACTTACCAGCCAAGCGTCAATAACGTTTCCTGGACCGATTTCGCGACATGCGGCCTAGCGTTGTTATGCAGTTATTTCACGGGACGCAATTCTTTGCCTGTGAATGGACGTTTCAGACAGATTTTCTGGTTCAATGGCAGCATTTGTTGCTTGTAGCGACCAGCAATAACAGTTTGACTCTCCTTCAATAGTTCATAATAGAGAACAACCTTCATATCCCACCAGATGCGCAGCAGAACTTTCTTGGAGTGAATATAGCGTTTAGGTTTCGAAGGCGTTTTTTTTACCGGGGTGTACCCACCATTTTTTTTGCTTTTGGGATAATCGTACCGTATCAACTTTTCATCACATATAACGATTTTTCACAGGAAAGTCTTTCTGTGTTTTTTATTCAACAGATTCAAACACTTCATGACACGCTCATCCTTGTTCCTCTCGCTAATGCCATGTGGAACCCATTTTCCTTCCTTCTGAATGCTTCCCATTGCGCGTAAACGATTGGAAATGGTTTGTTGAGTTACCCTCAGTTGTTCAGCTAGTTCGTTTTGCGTTTGAGACGAATCTTCATCCAGCAATGCTTGCAGTTCCTCATGTGCAACCTTCTGCGGGAAGCCGCTATGTTCTCCATCGCTAACATCAAAATCACCTGCTTTATACCGTCTAAAACAAACGTCACACGTGCTTTTCGATACAATATTCTCCCCCTGAACAGAACAGATCGATGCACATGCTTTTGCAGCCTTTTTCTTTGATCAAATTCATAAAGAATGCAGTGTCGAGTAAATGCAGTATTGCTTGCCCTCTTTCACCTACCAATGTGAGGGTGTATTTGATTGTTGGGCAAACTTCTGTGTCACATTTTATACTCTGGGCCAGTTACGGTCACATGACAACAACGCGGGGGAATGTCGGATGTGTAAATTAGCGGTATACGTCACACAAAAAACGCTTTAAAACTTATTTGTACACCTGATAGTTGCTTTTAACTAATGTTTGGCTGCTGATTTCAGATCTGACCTTAAAAAATGGCCACCACGTCACGTTATTTTATTATGGGGCATTAAATATGTACTATTGTTCCACATTAGCGCTTGTAAGCATGTAAAAGGACACTGGAACTTTTTATTGTCGTATTTCGCAACCGGACATCTTATGGGTGCCAACACTGATATTTTCACAGGTAGATAATATGTACACATAAGCAAATCGCCATTGCTGATTTTTACACTAAAGTAGAAACAGGTGTTGCATGTTTATGAGCAAAAGTTGGCGAAATGGAGAAAAGGGATCGTCGGATACGTTTTGCTATGTGTGCGGACAGTTTATTATAAAATCGCTTAGTCGTCCATAGAAAAGTTCTGTGGCGAAAGCCTAGTCTTTGTACTCTGGATATCATGTTGGAGATCATCGTATATCTTAAGCTCCATATATCTGTTTCATTTCCTGCATTGCTGGCCTGAATGAGTGGTTGACAGGTAAGCTGAAATCCATGGCTTTCACAGTTCCGATGATTTGGCGTGAGCCAACTGATCACGTGGAAGATTGTTATTTTTTGTTTAACCAAAGTGAGTAGCTTTGCAAAGAAAAATAAAGATAAAATACAGTATTCAAATTTGCCATCGGCCTTAAGGTCTGTTCCGCATGGGGAAGATCTACCTATACCAAAACCTCCATTGAAATGAGAAGAGATAGATTCAAATTCTTCCAATGAAGATATGAATGCACATGAAGATCCGGATCCTACATACACTCCTAAACACTTAGATGAGCATCTAATGATTGAGCAAAATGAACTGAATGATCTCGTTCGAGAACTACATTTTTCCAAACAACAAGCTAAACTTTTAATTTCCCGACTGCAAGAGTGGAACCTGCTAGAGAGCAGTACACGTGTGTCCGTATTCAGAAATACACTCGCGCGGAAAAATTAAGGACGAGACGGTTTTTCGAATGTAACGTCGTGCAGAAGTGCTCCACATTGACTCAAATCATACCGTAAGATCCCGAAGATGTAAGAATATGGGACAAGTGAGCAAAACCGTCCAAACAAGGAATCCGAAGGATACAAAGTCACTTTATTGAAACGTTAGCTTCGAGCACAACTGGACAGAAGACAGAAACGTCCATGTGAGAGGCGGCTGCCAAAAAAAAATCCAGTCTTTAGTAGGGGATATGATCACCCCTGACTGCGTTGCAGGATTTACAACGTCGGTCCCTGCTGAGGACGGACGAGGTTGTCAAGGAGCTGTTGAGGCATCGCGGCCCATTCCTCTTGTAGCACCAATCGCAGCTGCGGAATCGTTGCTGGCGGCTGGTGACGTGCTGCCAAGCGTCTCCCGAGAAGGTCCCACACGTGTTCGATTGGATTTAGGTTCGAAGACTTTGCGGGCCAATCCATGCGATAAATATTTTCAATCTCCAACAGCTCTGCGACAGCCACTGTACGATGAGGTGTAGCGTTGTCGTCCATGAAGTGGAACTCAGGACCCAAATCACCTCTAAACAGACGCACTTCAGGCATGAGAACCTCGGTACAATAGCGGACACCAGTTACTGAACCTCCTTAGAAGATGTGAAGGTTAGTACGGTTACCAAGCATGCTACCGCCCCAAACGAGAACTCCGCCACCTCCAAACCGGTCCCTTTCGATGATGTTGGAGGTGTGATTGCGTGTTCCCTGCTCTCTCCAGATGTGCATACGTTCAGAATCGTTCGTCAGACTAAATCGGCTCTCATTTGTAAAAAGAACTCGACGCCATTGCTGATATGTCCAATTCTTGTGTTCCTGGCACCACAGAAACCGCCGTCTCCGATGAGCAGGCGTTAATAGCACACACCGTACTGGTCGTCGTGCAAATAGACCACCTTTGTGTAGTCTCCTGGCCACTGTAATACGCGATAACGGACGTCCAGTTGTCCGTTGCATGTGCCTAGCGATTTACCCTGCTGTCTGCCGTCTGTCTCTTCTCGCCTCTAGGACAATATACCGGTCGTCCGCCGCCGTGGTTGCTCGTGGATGACCACTGCTAAACTCTCGGACAGCTGTTCCTGTCGTTTGAAATGCTCTCCAAGTTCGTGAAACGATGCTGTGGGCGATCCCAAACTCCTCGGCCACACTAGTCACACTTCGACTTTCTTCCAACTTAACAATGACGCGACCTCGGGTAAAGTCATCCAGATGTCGTCCACTGGATTGCCTGTTGGCCATATCACACGGTGGCAGCACCTCGACGTCGTTCAAACCGATGTACACCGTGCAATAGCTTTCACCGAATTGCTGAGCGTACACCGCCCATGTGCTTTATACCCTTCCGACATCCCCCCGTCATCCTGCATATATGCGCATGCCCTACCGTACCGGACCCTAATTTATCTCCAGAGTGGTCTTTCGGTCCGTTCTGCCTGCTCGTTCCGCTGTTATGCTAATATCTCCTCTTCGTCCTTAATTTTTGCACACCAATGTAGAAATTTGGGTCTATGTTGTTTCTATGAAGTGCAAGAGGGAATATGGTTTTGTTCAGATATTCCGGTGCTATTGACAGAATTAGGAATATCGACCGATCCTACGGAATGGCGTCTATTAATCGACATATCCAAGGTTAGTTTAAAAGCTGTCGTTTTGTCCAACGTAAACCAGAAGCCTTCCATTCCAGTAACACATGCTGTAGGAATGAAGGAGACGTATAAAAGCATGGACAAAATTCTCACTGCAATACGATATGACTAGTTTAATTGGTCAATATGCGGTGATCTGAAAGTGATATCACTCTTGCTCGGGCTTCAAAGTGGCTGCATCAGATTTTGTTGTTTTCTTTGTAACTGGGACAGTAGGGACACAGCAGAATACTACGAACGGATGGACTGGCCTAAACGAGATGTTTGCATTCTTGGAGAGAGTAACGTTCGTCATAATCCCACCTTTAGTCATTCTGATGTGCTGCTTCCACCACTTCATATCAAACTGGAGCTGATGACAAACTTTCTGAAACCTATTTACAAATCTGGCCCAGGTTTCCTGCACTTAAAGAAAGCATTTCCGCAACTAAGTGATGCAAAACTCAAAGAAGGCATCTTCGTTGGTCTCACGGAAACTACTGCGTGATTCTGTTTTTACCGAAAAGCTAAACAGCACGGAGCTCGCCGCATGGCATTCTTTCACACCTGTGGTCAAGAAATTTCTGGGAAACCGCCAACAAGGGAACTACAAACAGTTGAGTCACAACCTTCTCAAGAACTACAAAATCCTTACGTGCTGGATGTCCTTAAAGATACACTTCCTTCATTCGCATCTGGACTTCTTTTCTGACAGCCTAGGAGCAGTCAGCTATGAGCAAGGAGAAAGGTTCCACCAATATATCCAAACGATGGAGGAGAGGTATCAAAGCAGGTGGGATTTCTCAATAATAAGTGATTACTGCTGGATTCTACACACGGAAAACAATACGGCACGTAAGACAAAAAAAAAGGAACAATTTGTACTGGTATACGAGTATGTGTGTGTGCATTTACATTTGTGTTAATACTGTTTATTCTATTTCTTTTGCTGTCTCATATGCAGTGATATATGAATATGGCTTTTATACTTTGCGACACTCATTCTACAGCTAACAAGACACATACACTGAAGAGCAATTGAATTAGAGATACCTGTCTAGTAACGTGTAGCACCACCTTTCACCCTGATGACGGTGGCGATTCGTCTCGGCATGGACTCGACAAGACACCCAAAGCGCTGGGAAGCCATACGGATCCACGACCCCTGAACAAGCTCCCACAGTTCACGAAGATTTCATGGAGGGGGTCAGAGCCTCGAACATCTCTCTCGATGGCATACCAGATGTGCTCGATTGGATGGAGTTCAGGTTACTTAGCTGGCCAAGTAAGCGAGGTCACGTCGGTGGAGTGTTCATTTAACCATTCGGATACAATTCGGGAGAAATGGCACGGTGCATTGTCTCGTTGCAGGATGAGGTCCCCAGTGGGATGTTATAGACGCACAAACGGAAGCAAATGGTCGTTCAGGATATCCCGGTAACGTTGACCTATGAGGGACGATGCCACACGTACCAGGGGTCCCATTTAAGTCCACGCAAACATTCCTCAGGCGAGAATGCCACCCCCACCAGCTTGAAGAGTAATCTGCTGGCAAGAAGGATCCATCACTTCATGTGGTTTGCGCCGTATTCGTATTCTGCCATCCTTATGTAACAACGTGAATCTCGACTCATCAGTCCAGGAAACATTTTCCATTTTTCCACATCTCTAGTGGCGATGTTCCCGCGCCAATGCTAATCTTTGTACCCTGTGACGTGCGGTTAGCAGCGGTACCCTCGTGTGGCAATGGCTTCTGTACCCCATAACGAGGAGATGGCTCTGGATGGTGTGGCTGCTTACACGTTTTTGTGCACCAGCGTTAAATTGCCGAGTGATTTCTTGCACTGTGGCCCGTCTATCCGCTGTTATAATGCGAGCTAGCAGACGATGTCCCCGCTCATCAAAACGCTGTTGTCCACGGCAGTTGGCCCTTGCAGGGATGGTTTTACCGGATTCGATGTACTCACGGTGCACCCGTGACACAGTGGCTCGTGAAAATCCGAGTGCCTGCACGACTTCCGAGAGGGAGTGACCCATTCGTCGGGCCACGACAATTTGCATACGGTAAAATGCGCTTAGATCCTTCGTCTTACCCATACTACGTCCGACTCTTACTGATCCCCGTCGCATCACTCCTTATACTGTCAGATCGCTGCATACGTCATGTCGTTTCCGTTTACAGGGCCGCCCACAGCGCCACATTTGCATAACGCAAGCTGTCTCTAATTCAATTGCTCTTCAGTTTATATGCTGTAAGAAATTACAATGGAAAGCTGTAATACATTACAACGTGAAGCTGTAATGAGTACATCATGCACTGTATACGTATCATCATCATCATCATTGTCAACCATTATCAATCCACTGCTGGACGAAGGTCTCCCCAAGTTTCCTCCACAACGGTCTGTCTTGTGCCAGTCTCATCCATGTCACTCCCGCATATTTACGAATTTCATCCACCCATCTCCCATGTGGTCTTTTTCTGGGTCATTTCCTGTCCCTTGGAATCCAATCTAAAATTTCGGCTGTCCATCTATGGTCTGTCCTTCTGGCAGTATGTCCAGCCCATTGCCATTTCAGGGATTTAACTCTGATCATGATGTCTTCCACTCTCGTCATTTTTCTGATTAACGAGTTCCTCTTCTTATCTCTCCTGGTTATACCAAGCATGCACCTCTCCATGCTGCTTTGAGTTGTCTGCAGCCTTTGTATGTCTCTTTTAGTTAAGGTCCACGTCTCTGCACCATACGTAAGCACTGGAAGGATGCATTGATCAAACACTTTTCTTTTAAGACATAATGGCATATTGCTCTTGAAAATTATGCTGTTTCTTCCAAAAGCTCTCCAGGCAAGTTTTGTACGCCGATTAATTTCTTCATCAATGTGACCCTCATTTGATATCTGCTGTCCAAGATAAACATACGTATCTGTTATCTCCAGTTTTTCTCCATCAATCGATAAATCTTCATTTCTTGTAAAAGCATTGAACATCACTTTTGTCTTCTGAAAGTTCATTTTAAATCCCACTTCTTTACTCTTGTCAGCCAGTTCCTGGATCATACTCTGCAGCTCTGATGGGGTAGCTGCAAAAATGACTACGTCATCAGCAAAACGAAGGTGGGTTAGATAATCTCCATTAATCTTTATCCCTTTGTTTTCCCAGTTCAGTGATTGAAAGACATTTTCCAATGTGGCATTAAAGAGCTTCGGAGATATGGTGTCACCTTGTCTCACTCCCTTTCCAATTTTTATGTGTGTTGTATTTTCAAACTGCCGAATCTTTGCACTTGCATTTTCATAGATGTTATTAATAATATTAATGTATGCATCTTCAATACCGCAGGATTTCAGAGCCGTGGTAACTGCTGATGGTTTCACCGAATCAAAGGCTTTTTCATAATCGATAAAAGCCATGCACAATGGAAGTTCATATTCCCTCGCTCTTTCAATTAGTTCTCTCAGTACGTGGATATGATCTATTGTGCTGTAGCCACTCCTGAATCCAGCTTGTTCTCTCGGTTGAGCAATGTCCAGTGTTACCTTCAAGCGGTGTGAAAGAACTTTAGTGAAGATTTTATAAACCACTGATAGGAGGCTGATAGGTCTGTAGTTCCTGAGATCCTCAATGTCACCTTTTTTATGTAGCAGGATCATTGTAGCATTGTTCCAATCCTCAGGAATCTTCCCTTCATTAAGGCATCGAGTGAAAATTTGGGCGAGTACTGTTTCGATTTCTCCACTTGCTTCTTGTATGATGTCTATAGTAATTCCATCTTCTCCTGGAGCTTTCCCCCGCTTCATGTTCTTGATTGCATGAGCAACTTCTGCTGGGAGGACTGGAAGAACTCTGGTACCTTTCATGATGTCTGGAGTACATGTATCATCCCTTTTATATAATTTGGAGTAGAAATCTTTCACTCTTGTCAAAATTTCGCCTCTATTTCTTGTTATAGAACCATCTTCTTTTCTCAGAGCCATAATCTGTTTTCTTCCCTTACTGAGATGTCCCTTTGCTATCTTTAGGCTTTGGTTGTTTTCAATTGCTTTCCTCACTAGCTCACAGTTGAATTTCCTTACGTCTTCAGTGATACTTTTTCGTGCTGTCTTGCATAGCTCTATATATTCCACTTTGGAAGTCACATCTTCTTTAGTTGTCCTCATCTCTCTTTTTTTTTTTTTTTTTTTTTAGTTACAAACACCTTATTTCACCCATGTTATGAAAACAAGGTTTAAAATGTTGACTAGAGTTATCAGTGGATTACTTTTTGTGTGGGATATTCCCACTGGATTCAAAACTCGTTGTAAAATTGAGTATTTTTTTTTTTTTTTTTTTTATGGTATTTCTCTGCATAGGAATCGACGAAATGTATTATAAGTGCATTTTATTTTGTACATGTATATGAAAAAAGATAAAAAAACTAACTCTTAAAAGCAGGTTACTGGCAGAAGTAGACATGGCTAAAACTGCATTATTTAGTTTCAGGGATTACGAACCACCATGACCGCCCCCGGCTGCAGGAAATGTTGTGCCGGATGTACGAAATTTGTGTGTAATCCAAACTGAGTATAAACAAGGGAGAAACTAAAGTTATGGTATTTGAACGAAGAACTGTTAGCAGAAAATGCAATATAAGTCTAAATGGCACAGTGATTGAACAAGTGAACGAGTTTATATATCTGGGAAGTATGTTTGACAGAGAGAACAAATTAGATGAAGAAATTAGTAGGCGAGTGAATTCTTCACTGAAAGCCATAGCTGCTTTAGGAGGTTTTCACAAGAATGATGGGTACTCAAGAGAGTCCTGAATGGCTGTGTGTGAAAGTGTAATTGTTCCTACTCTAATGTATAGCAGTAAAACCTGGGTATTGCAGAAGAGACATAAAAGTCAAGTTTGTATACTGGAGAGATGCGTTACGAACGGAAGATTTGTAGTTAGGCACGCTCTGATCATGTGAGGAATGAAGATGTGTTGCAGATGTGTAATGTGAGGCCAAATGTTGTTAGTAAGGAGGTGACTAATATTCTTAGGTGGTCTGGCCATGTTGAAAGGGTGAGTGATGAGATTCTTACTAAGATCATTTTTTTCACCCCATGACGCAGGAAAGAAAGGTAGATGAAGCCCGAGGAAATCTTGGGAGTGCCAGGTTCAGGAATGTATGCATGAGAAAAGGTTTATGAGTATGGAGTACAAATGGTCTTGTGTGTGTCGCGTGATTGTGACGCATACTCTAACTCAACCTTTCTTTTTAGTTCCAGTATTTTCATGTAAATTTGGTTTATTCTCGTTAAAAGTTGTTCTAAAAAATTCAAACACTCGACGTGGATCAGGAACACCAAACAGAAATCATCGCTCTTTCCACGTTAATTGTCAACGTGGAAAGAACGATGATTTCTGTTTGGTGAAGAGTTCTTCCAATCTTAACACCACAGATTCTCTCTCGGCGAATTTGTGTTTGGAAATTCTGACAACGGGTCAGAAGTCAATGACGTATGCTCGAGTTACAGATAAGAGCTGCTGTTTAGAATGTATCAGTCTCACTATGGTTCGAACGATGTTTCCTATGTTCTTGGAGTTCTCAATGTTATCACGCTCAACGTTTGGTTACTTACGATTGTTGAAAAGCAAGCACAGAACTGTATGCTGCTGGTTGTTAAAGAATGCAGAGTATTGTGCTATTTGGATATTTGCTGTGACCAAGTCATATTAATTGAGTGAAGTGTCTTAAAAGTTGTAACGTACCAGGAGATGTGACGTACCTGCCAGAAGGACGCACACGACATAAAGGCAGATAGGAATAAGAATGAAACGTCCGCGTAGCTCAATTGGTAGAGCAACTTATACCGGAATGAGGGGACCCGGGTTGGAATCCTGGCCTGGATAAAAATGACGGAGAAATTTACTTCGTTATAAAGTGACCTGCTAACTTGACTAGGGCTAATAAAGAACTGGACCTTGTCAGTACTGTCTATATCGTAAAAGTCTTTTCGTACTGATCCTTTGTCGTTCTTTTACGTTATTTTAAAAACATAACCATAGTTCCTAAATTAAACATTAACGGCTAGACGAAACATTAAAACAGAAGTCAACTTACTGTAAATGATGCTTTACTTCTCCAGCACAGATAATAGCAATTCAGGATAGTACAGAAATCACAAAACACATCTCTAACACAAATCAACACCCCACACGAGCAACTCTTGTATCGCGGCATTTCTCTATGGTTCTTATCTTATAACAGGCATAAGTCACGTTCATTCTGATATCAATTGTGTTGCCAACAGTATTCGTTTGAGAGAGAAGATATCACGTTAAGTGTGAAGTATAACTGAGGACAACCTCAAAATTTGCATAGGGAAATAAACTAAAAACAAAAGTTAATTTAGAATATACTTCACATGTCTTATGATTCTAACTCGATGTTATTATTCTTCAAGTGCCTAATTTGCTGTTTCATATATTATTAAGACTTTCAGCTGGCATTGAAGTATCTGTGAGCAACAAGATAAAAAGTTCTAGCTCCTCAAGTTAAGACAATCAAATAAGCTTTAAAGTACACTCAATGGACAAAATATTACAGATACCTACCTAATAAGGTTTTAGTCCTCAACTTGCGCGAATAACAGCCTGTACACGCTGAGACATCGACTCCATTAGATCCGGAGGTAATACCAGCCATGCCTGTTGCAACATTGGCCACAACCCCGCCCGCCCGAGAGGTCGGTCCAGGATCCCTGGATCTGGTGTTTCGCTCCAGAACATCCCAGAGTTTCTACAGGGTGTAGATCCGGGGACTTTGGGAACCACTGGATGGTTCCAAACTCAGACGAGTGTTCCTCGAGCCATGTCTGAGTGCTTTAGGACTGGTGGAGCGGCGCATTGTCATTCTGAAACAGACCATATACCGCAGGACACACGAAGGCCATGAAAGCGTGAAAGTGATCAGTCAGCACATTCTGGTAGCACCCAGTGGTTAAGGACCTCTCTGGACAATCTAAAGGACTTAACGTGTCCCATGGGAAG
Organism: Macrothele yani; assembly: GCA_039090855.1. Taxonomy (NCBI): domain Eukaryota; kingdom Metazoa; phylum Arthropoda; class Arachnida; order Araneae; family Macrothelidae; genus Macrothele; species Macrothele yani. The sequence goes on from CM077011.1 coordinate 117,894,453, forward strand.
GCTTACTAATCCACCACAGATTCACCACTGTCATGAACAGAGCCGACTCTGCACGAAGGGGCCAATGTGTCATGCTGTCGACGCCACACCCTCATCCACCCGTCAGCTCGGTACAGCTCAAAAAAGGATTCCTCTGACCATATGATGCGGCGCCACTCTGGAGAGATCCGGTTTTGATGTTCCGGGCACCATGGAAGGCGTAGTTTCAAATGACGAGCAGTCAACAATGGCACACGAGTAGAGCGTTGGCTGTCACACCCCAGGATATGCAATACTCGCTCGTTGGCGCTGTTTGGGCCTCCGATATGTAATATGAATGTGATTTGCCCTACTGTTGCCTAGAGGTCGGCGGTCTGTACCAGTCCGGATAGTCTACGTCCGACCCGGTCATCAAAGGCGTGTGGTTGACCATCGCTTGCTCTCTAGGCGCTGGTGCATCCGTCGATGGTACACTCGCAGTACACCCTTGATACGGTTGCCCTCGGGAATCATAGAGTTCTTACCACTTGGGCGATAAAATAAAACATCTGTTTTCCGCAAACAATGCGTCCGCGATCAAAGTTGTTTAGATCACCACGTTTGCTCACGTTCAGTTTGGGTCTGTTTAACAACCACCGTGAGCAACCCAATGGGCTATAAGCAGTCGCCCGTCCCTAATTTAGGGTCACTGGTTCCAGGGAAGGGAAAGAGCCAGTGCTGAAAGACAAACACAACATCCATGCCTCACCGGGATTCGAGCCCGGACTCCTATTGGACGAATGATCAGAGGTCATCGCTTAGACCACTGCGCCACCGGGGCGGCAATTGGAGGTTTAACGACCATCAAGAATCACTGGTTCCAGGGAAGGGAGAGAGCCAGTGCCATAAGACAAACACAACATCCATGCCTCACCGGGATTCGAACCCGGACCTCTTTTGGACGAATGATCAGAGGCCATAGCGTAGACCACTGCGCCACCGGGCCGGCAATTGGAGGCTTAACGACCATCGAGAGTCACTGGTTCCAGGGAAGGGAGAGAGCCAGTGCCGTAAGACGAACACAACATCTATGCCTCACCGGGATTCGAACCCGGACCCCTTTTGGACGAATGATCAGAGGCTATCGCTTAGACCACTGCGTCCACGATCAAAGTCGTTTAGATCAGTGAACCTAATCACTGATATTAATGTAAACCTAACAAGTTTTGAGCTAGCGTTTTACGCGAAAGCAAATTTAACATTACTGTAATAGTTGCTACTACAAACATTGATAATTTAATTATTGCACTCGGGAACAAATGAAAAAAAAGCAATTTTTCGTGGTGCCTGGAATTTTCGACCTGATTCTAGGGAATTTTGTCCCGCTCATTCCGAAAATGGTATGCTTTTTGCTCTAGCAGCTCTAGTTTTTGAGATATTGTTGGCGTTATTAGCGGGTATTACTTTATTTTCCCGCAAGCATTTGTTAACTGTTCGTATACATACCTTTGAATTTTCTGTTGCTCTCCGTGTTTGCGTGTGCACGTTGCATGTTCAGACGTGCTTTATTTCTGTTTCAGGCGTTGACATCGAATCACCACGAAGAAAATGTGTCAATCATCCAGATGCTTTTTTGTTACGTTTGCGGAGAGTACACGTTCGCTCAACAGACACAAGCTATAACGGAATTTGTGAAAAGAGATTATTTTTCCTAATTCATAGTAAAACTAGGGGACTAAGATATGCCTTGGGCACCGCATGTCGTGTGTAAAGCGTGTACAAGGCACCTTCGACAATGGGCGAATGGGAAAAGGAAGTGTATGAAATTTGGTATACCAATAGTATAGCGTGAACAGAGCAACCACACTGATGACTGTTATTTTTGTCTGATGAATATAAAGGGCATCAATGGGAAGAACCGGAGTGAGTGGATGTACCCTTATCTAGCCTCCGATAGACGCCCTGTTCCCCATTCAGAAGATATACCTACCGCAACATATAGCAGGCTTCCAGAGCTCTCCAAAGAGTCGGATGAATCGGCTGGTGAGAAAGAAAGCTATGCTGAGCAACATGATAGTGATTTCCAAGAATAGTGATCAGCTGCATCGGGTTTCGGTCAAAAGGAATTGAACGACCTCATAAGAGACCTAATTGTGAATTGTTAGCTCCCAGGCTGGCAGAAAAAGATGTACTCTTACCGGGAACGAAACTCACAGTATATCGCAACAGAGAAGACGAGTTTCTGCCATTCTTCACAAAAGAAAACGAATTCGTTTTCTACAGCAGAATTGCTGATGGTATTGGGAGTACGGGAATACATACCCAGTGAATGGCGGTTATTCATAGGTAGCTCCAAACACTGCTTCAAATGTGTACTTCTACATAACGGGAACAGATACAGATCAATCCCAATCGGTCACTCAGTTGGTATGCGGGAAGATCGGGCGACAAAAGCCATAGTCCTAGAGAAGATAGCATACCGCAATCACTAATGGGTAATCTGTGTGGATTTGAAGATGGTGAATTTTCTCCTAGGGAAACAAGCCGGTTACACCAAGTAACCGTACTTTGTAAGTCTGTGGGACAGTAGAGCTAAAGATCAACACTGGGTAAGAAGACAGTGACCTGTGAGAGAAAGCACGGTAGCTGGAGAGAAAAATATCATCACAGAACCTTTGGTGGGCAGAGAAAAGATCATATTGCCACTTTTGCACATCAATCCTGGTTTTATGAAACAATTTGTAAAGGCACTAGAGAAAGATGTAATGTGATTCCGCTACATATGTAGAAAATTTCTAGCGTTGAGCATGGAGAAAATAAAAGCAGGTATATTCGATGTACCAAAAATCCGGGAACTCATGAAAAGCCAGCGTTTCTAAGGCTCAATGGACAATACTGAGGCATGTGCTTCGTCGCCATTTTGTATGGTTGTACAGAATTTTCTTGGAAACCATAAGGCCGCTAACTACCGTGAACTCGTATTAAACATGCTCACTGTGTTTTGTACACTTGGTAGTAACATGAGCATCAAATTACATTACATCCACAGTCATTTGGATCGATTTCCACATTGTCTTGATTATATCAGCGATGAACAAGGGGAGCGCTTTCACCAGATAATAAAGACCATGGAAGAACGATACCGTGGACGATGGGATACGCATATTATGGCGAACTATTTGTTGGAGCATACACCTCGAATGTGCGGGAACATCGCATCGCAGGAAATTACAGAAATGCGGGTTCAGCAGCATGTCTCAATGACGAAATTTGTGTGTTGTTGTTCGTGTTCTAGGCTTCTTGGGATTTCTCTCCATATGTCATATCGTGAGAAGCAGATATGATGAAAAAAAAACTAATGCAATTTTCGGAATCTGTGACCCTAAAATACCTCAAAAAGGGTTGAACATCTTAGACACCAAAAGTTGTGTTCCCCAGTGATTCTACAAATCCTTAGGGTCATAAGCAGTTACCCTTAATTAACCTAGGACAACTGGTTCGGAAGAGGTCAGGGAGAGCCGGATCCATCAGGAAAACGCGCATTTTTTTTCGGAATCTGTGACCCCAAAATAAACCAAAAAGCCCTCCTGCCGGAATGTATTGGGCCAACTGTGAAGTTCGGCGACGGTGGAATTATGCTATGGGGGTATTTCTCCTGGTATGTCACGGGACCCTTGGTCGCAATTCCTGGTAGACTAAACGCCGAGACCTACTACATCATTTTGGATGACCATGCGCTTCCTACGTTGTGGCAGTTTTACGGGGTGGACCCATGTTAATTTCAGGATGACAATGCCACCTGTCATGTTGCGAGGTCCACCATGGCTTGGTATGGTGACAATGGGGTTAATCGAATGGACTGGCCTTCGCAGAGCCCGGACCTTAACCCTATCGAGCACCTATGGGATGAGTTGGAGCGGCGACTTAAGGGGTGCCCCCACCGTCCGAAATTGGTGAAGGAACTGACTTGTCTTCTCCAAGCCGAGTGGAAGAAAATACCGCTAGCCGTCGTATAACACCTGGTTGAGAGTATGCCCCGGAGGGTCGCAGCTGTAATCGCCGCTCGTGGAGTCTCCACCAACTACTGAAGGAGAATAAACTTCGTTTTCCTTTGCTATCACAGGTGTCCAATTACTTGTTGGTAGATAGTGTATTTCAAATGTCCACAAGAGGTGAATGTACGAAAGGTAAGTACAGTAGACATTGTATTGGAGGAAGTTTCCCCATTGCCTAAAACTACTGAAAAATCTCGATTTAGGGATATCAAATAAGTCAGTTTTTTCAGTAGTTCAGAGTATGTGTTGCAAGGGCAGTTTTTGTTGTTGGAGGTTTAACGACCACCGTGAGCAACTTAGTGGGCTATAAGCAATCTTCCGTCCCTAATTTGGTGCCATTGGTTCCAGGGAAGGGAGAGAGCCAGTGCCATAAGGCGAACACAAAATCCATACCTCACGGGGATTCGAACCCAGACCCATGAAAACTGATATTTATGGACAAAAAACGAAACAAGTCATCAATAGTTATACTTCTTGAATTCATCCAAAATACATTTCCAATGTCTGTGCGAGGGCCGATCAATGAGAACCTTTCGATGAGCTTTAGTGGAAGATTAGGGATATGTACAGCATATCGGCGTTTCCCAGCGTAATAATGCTCTTCTGACAGAGGGCGGTGTTTAGCATGGAGATTTGATTAAAAGAAAGCCATGACCCGGAGAACAGATTGAAATGAAAATCACGACCCGCCAGGAAACATGGCCTCACTCAAAGTTACATTAGGTTTAAGGATGTGACGCGCCGTCCCGACGGAAAAATTTGCATTAATATTCCGATGAGTCAACTATCCGTCTTTTTGCACCAATACCGGTACACACTCCACATTGCTGTCTGTGGTTGACGTTCAAGACCTAATACTGCGTTATTCATCAATCAATGCACATTGCGCCTGTGTGCGAATTTGGAATATCACGCCATTCCGGTGGTGCAGTGACCTAAGCGCTGCCCGTCGGTGTTCAAGACCCGGGTGAAGCATGGATTGGGGTGCGCAGCTAACGGCACTGGCTCTTTCGCTTCATTGAAGACAGTGACCCTAAATTAGTGGCGAGAGACTGCTTACAGAGATGCCAACCTGAGAAAGGAGTCATCAGTAAAAAAATTCAAAGTTTTCAGTAGTTTTCAGTAAAACAGCTTCGATCTTCAGTAAGATTTTCAGTATATCACAAATATTTATTTTAAAATCTCAGAATCGTTTATAACAATTTTTAATAAAATGAATAAGTTCCAAAATGTGCTTTTATATAAAAATTTTAATTATATTTCTGCAGTGGAGGCCGCAACTTAGCAGTGAAAGTTCAGCTTTGGCTCACCAACAGTGACATACGAGCTATAAGAGGCATCATCAGCACCCGACACGCGAGCTATTCGGCGAAAAAGAAATGTCTCGGGAGTCCAAACATACAAGCTATAGAGGCGTCATCGGCGTGGCGGATGGCACCCGAGTTATTCGGCGAAGAAAAACATTCCTCGTGAGCGTTGACATCTGAGCTATATAGAGCCGTCATCGGCGTGGCTGATGACAAACGACACGGGAGCTATTCGACGAAAAAAATTTCTCGCCAGAGCCGACATCCGAGCTATAGAGGCGTCATAGGTGTGGCGGATGACACTCGCCACGCGAGCTATAGAGGCGTCATAGGTGTGGCGGATGACACCCGACACGCGAGCTATTCGGCGAAAAAATTCTCCGCAAGCACCGACATGCGAGCTATAGAGGCGTCATAGGTGTGGCGGATGACACCCGACACGCGAGCTATAGAGGCGTCATAAGTGTGGCGGATGACACCCGACACGCGAGCTATTCGGCGAAAAAATTCCCCGCAAGCACCGACATGCGAGCTATATAGGCGTCATAGGTGTGGCGGATGACACCCGACACGCGAGCTATAGAGGCGTCATAAGTGTGGTGGATGACACCCGACACGCGAGCTATTCGGCGAAGAAAAAATTTCTCCGCAAACACCGACATGCGAGCTATAGAGGCGTCATAGGTGTGGCGGATGACACCCGACACGCGAGCTATAGAGGCGTCATAAGTGTGGCGGATGACACCCGACACGCGAGCTATTCGGCGAAGAAAAATTTCTCCGCAAGCACCGACATGCGAGCTATAGAGGCGTCATAGGTATGGCGGATGACACCCGACACGCGAGCTATTCGGCGAAGAAAAATTTCTCCGCAAGCACCGACATGCGAGCTATAGAGGCGTCATAGGTATGGCGGATGACACTCGCCACGCGAGCTATAGAGGCGTCATAGGTGTGGTGGATGACACCCGACACGCGAGCTATTCGGCGAAGAAAAATTTCTCCGCAAGCACCGACATGCGAGCTATAGAGGCGTCATAGGTGTGGCGGATGACACCCGACACGCGAGCTATAGAGGCGTCATAAGTGTGGCGGATGACACCCGACACGCGAGCTATTCGGCGAAGAAAAAATTTCTCCGCAAGCACCGACATGCGAGCTATAGAGGCGTCATAGGTATGGCGGATGACACCCGACACGCGAGCTGTTCGGCGAAAAAAAAATTCCCCGCAAGCACCGACATGCGAGCTATAGAGGCGTCATAGGTGTGGCGGATGACACTCGCCACGCGAGCTATAGAGGCGTCATAGGTGTGGTGGATGACACCCGACACGCGAGCTATTCGGCGAAGAAAAATTTCTCCGCAAGCACCGACATGCGAGCTATAGAGGCGTCATAGGTGTGGCGGATGACACCCGACACGCGAGCTATAGAGGCGTCATAAGTGTGGCGGATGACACCCGACACGCGAGCTATTCGGCGAAGAAAAAATTTCTCCGCAAGCACCGACATGCGAGCTATAGAGGCGTCATAGGTATGGCGGATGACACCCGACACGCGAGCTATTCGGCGAAAAAAAATTCCCCGCAAGCACCGACATGCGAGCTATAGAGGCGTCATAGATGTGGCGGATGACACTCGCCACGCGAGCTATAGAGGCGTCATAGGTGTGGTGGATGACACCCGACACGCGAGCTATTCGGCGAAGAAAAAATTTCTCCGCAAGCACCGACATGCGAGCTATAGAGGCGTCATAGGTGTGGCGGATGACACCCGACACGCGAGCTATAGAGGCGTCATAAGTGTGGCGGATGACACCCGACACGCGAGCTATTCGGCGAAGAAAAATTTCTCCGCAAGCACCGACATGCGAGCTATAGAGGCGTCATAGGTATGGCGGATGACCCCCGACACGCGAGCTATTCGGCGAAAAAAAAATTCCCCGCAAGCACCGACATGCGAGCTATAGAGGCGTCATAGGCGTGGCGGATGATACCCGTGCTATTCGGCGAAAATAAAAATTCCTCGTGAGCGCCGAAGTGCGAGCTATAGAGGCGTCATCCACGTGGCTGATGACACCCGACACGCGAGACAATAAGAAATTCCTCACGAGCGCCGACGTGCGAGCTACAGAGGTGTCATAAACGTGGAGGATGACACCCGACCTATTCGGCGATAAAAGAATCCCTCGCAAGCGCCGACATGCGAGCTAAAGAGGCGTCATCGGCGTGGCGGGTTACACTAGCCACGCGAGCTGTTCGGGTATTTCGTAGTGTCGGGTGTCACCCGACAGTCGAGCGGAAATGGTTAAAACGTTTGCACCGGAATTTTCACAAGCAGAAAAACCACATGTAATCGATGTAAAGAGTGTGCAAAAGGCGCTGAGCTGAACACCCTCTCGGCTTTTGCGCACTGCACTCTCAAATGGCTGTATGGAGAATCATGTGACAAACAGCGTACGAGAAGAAGCTCCGCCACTGTTGGAGGGGGGAGTCTGAACATCGAAGGCGTATAGGGACTACCTGTAATGTGCGTTTTTTTCGACCAAAAGGCGGTAAAAAAAATAGGAATTGCGTGCATGGGCTTTTCCGTAGTTTTTTGGGTGACTCCCGTAAAACCGTAAGATGGAGTGAAAATCCGTACAAACTACAGAAAATCAGTGAAAGTTGGCATTTCTGTTATAGCACATGAGGTTGCTCACAGTGCTCGTTAAATCCCGAATGGAAAAAATATCACACGTTTCGGAAGCTCATGACTTGAGGTTCATAGATTTCTTGAAGCAGGAAATGCATCTCCCCTGCTAGCGTCTCCAGTGCCCGGGAAAACTTAATCATGACGTCTTCATCTATGTGAGAGCATGTTCCCTGGTGGGTCGTCATTTTCACTTGAGCATGTTCTCCAGCACATTGCGTTGTTTAGCACAGTACTCGTTTTTATTCAAACACCTTTGCTAAACAACGCCCTCTAGTGAGCACATTATAACGATGCTAGGAGACATCGATTTACTTCTCTCGAATACTCTGCCAAAGGTCCTCGGAAGATTCTTATTGATTAGCTTGACTTTTCATTCCAAACAGTGCCCTTACCGGGGTTCATAAGCCGGCCCATCTCGGACGAGCTGTCAGGAACCAGAGCTTAGACCACAGCCTCACACGAGCGGTTTAGAGAACATCACGATCACCCTTTACCCATTTAAACGGCCAATCTACGTGAACCAAATGGTGCCCCAAATCAGTCGCAGTTTGAGAGCACATTGGCTCTAAATTTTCTGCACTCTCCGTACAGAAATGATGACATAGCAGCTGGGTTTTGCTAAATGTGTTTGTTTTCACGGCAGAGCAATTCCTCTCAGAAGTGCCGACCATAAAACTGACACGCCGATCCGGTGGCGCAGTGGTCTAAGCGATGGTCTTCGATCATGTCCGGGTTCGAATTCCGGTGAGGCATGGATGTTGTGCTTCTCTTACGGCACTGGCTCTCTCTCTCTTCCCTGGAACCAGTGATACTAAATTAGGGACGGGCGACTGCTTATAGCCCATTAAGTTGCTCACGGTGGTCGTCAAACCTCCAATAAAAAAAAACAACTGACACAGGTAATAAGCGCTTCTCTCGAGTCCTCTATTTTCTGCTGTGTGATCAAAAAGTATGAATGAGGAAAAACTAGTTACCCTGACACGGACATCATGGCATTCAAACATGCTCTCTCTCCCGAAGTAAAAAGTAAAATTCTCAATATTTACACGATGCTTAAAAGCGGTAAAAGTTAAAAATGCTTAAGCAACTTGATTTACAATTAAAAGACAAGATCTTTCGTAGCCGCGTTGGCCACATTCTCAGGTTTGCACAGTCAAGAGCACAAGACTCCCACAATTATATATATAACCCAAGTGTTCAAAAGGAAAGGTAGTTGCCAGCTTACAAATTAGCGTGTACTCACCCAAATATGCATATTTCTCTGGTCTCCAGTTAGGATGGTACTGGTAAACACTGGATAAGTCTTTTCCAAACATTGTGAAGGCAAAAAGGTGTTTCCTCGTTACAGCTTCCTTCTCCGTAGCAGGCAATCCACAATGACTCCATAAATAATAAAATATGACGAGACATTAAAGGTGCCATAATAGTTGAACAGTCCCAGTCCGGGAAATGTTGTCCCAATCTCAAAGTTCTTGTTAATGAGTTGGAAATACAGTATTAGGGTTCTTAGTTGAGTATTCATGTTCTTGTACACGTAAAAACATATTCTTAGCGGTAGATCCCACATGCATCAGTTCCCTCACTCCCGGTACAGTAGGACGTAGAGGCATGGTATATACGCCTGCACGTGATTGTAAAGGAATTTGGTCACGGTCTTTGTGAACCAAATTGAATAGATTAAGTGTCCGGACACCAAAATTTAGCCCAAGACCTTTGTAAAATCCTTTAAGTAGGTTGACAAGCTCAGGGTGGTAATCGATGGAGCCAATAAACTTTTGGGATGTCCTATCATAGATCAATGTGGTTGCAAGACTTCTGTATTGCCTTTTAAGTAAGGAAAGGACAACATGTTCAGGATAACCATGTTGAGAAGTAATTTGAAAAATCCTAATCAGTTCTTGTTTACACGTTACTTAACGGAAGAAGAATCAGTGAAAGCCCTGTTTAGTAAAAATCTGGGGGCAGCAAGCTTGTAACTCAAACGGTGGGACGACCCAAAAGGAATAATGCATGGGTCCGATGGTGGTTCATGGCACACTAAGAACTGAGGATTACCAGTCTCTTGGTTATAAACAAAGACATCGCGCTCTTTCCACGTGTCCTTTGTTTATTCACTGACGCCACGTATTTGGAGGATTTTCTCTAGGTTATGACTGAGTAGAAAATCCAACAAGTTTGTAAAATCCTACAATGCACTGATTATAATACGCTTTCCAACATACCAGAAATCATTACTCAAGTTATAAGAGAAATGGCTGTGGAATAAATCTCGGTCCTGTGCCCTGACATTTGATCCCATTTCGATGATATTCAACAAAACCGGTTCGGCATACCTCCGAAATAACATGATAAAGTTTTGTCGCAATCGAAGCATTTTTACGTAAGTTATGATGCATAAGAGCTATGGAATAGATCCTGCTCCTGTGTCTTCACTTTTAGCTCCATTTCACCTATTTTCAATAGAATTCGTCCCCAGGCAAGCCCCTACAACATACTAATATTTAATCCAAATCGAAGCATTTTTACGTAAGTTATGACGCATAATGGCGATGGAAGTGATTCCGCTTCTATGTCCTGACCTTTGACCCCATTTCGCCCATTTTCAATAGGGTTTGTCGCCAGTTCGTCCCCTACCACATACTAAAATTTCAACGAAATCGAACCTTTTTTAAGTTAGTTATGACGCATAACAGCAGTGGAATGGATCCCGCTCCTATGTACTGACCTTTGACACCGTTTGGTTCACTTTAAATAGGATTCCTTCCCAGGTAATCCCCTACCAGGTACTAAAATTTCATCGAAATCGAACGATTGTTACGCGAGTTATCGTGCAGACGGACATACTCACACAACGCGCGACGTAATGAGGCAGATGGGAATCGCGACTATCTGCTCGCATGAGTGTGACGTCATAAAACTTTAATAGGATCCACACATAACGCGTGACGTAATGAAACAGATGGCATGACCGTGCGCCAACGTTCTCAAACGCGAGATTGTGACGTCATAAGATTTCTAAGCATTGGTAACATTAATGGAACAACGCCATGATACTAAAAACGTTATAATTCAGGGTGGTTATTTAACCCACTAAACGAATTCTCCTAAAGTTGAGATCAAGCTGAATCGATTTCTAGTACCAGAAAACGGTAGGTTAACGACTTTCATTAAAATTCTTGGAGCCGTTTTCAAAATAAAATGTACATACATACATACAAGAATTACTACTTTAAGGTGGACGTCAAGTAATTTTGCTTCCTATACTTCCAATGGAAAAACTTCTGTACACATTTTCTTCGCAATTAATGCGTTCCCAAGGATGAAAATTTAAACATCGATTAAAATAGCTTCATTTCATAACTTGGAATACTTAATATTTTCTAAATCATAACCGTAATTATGCAATCCAACATTTATTTGTCCACTGACGTCATCAAAGTATAGGTCGCGCCATCTTTTCTCTGGTTTCAACACCACCAAAGGAAAGGTTATTGATTTTTAATATATTTATGGTTATGTTTTAGAAAATATTAAGTTTTTCAAGTTATAATATGAAGTTATTTTAATCGATGTTAAAATTTTCATCCTTGGGAACACATTAATTGTGAAGGAAATATGTGCAAAAGTTTTTCCATTGGAAGTATAGGAAGAAAAATTACTTGACGTCCACCTTAATAATATGAGATAAGGGCGATGGAATAGATCTCAATCCTATGTCCTGACCTTTGACCACATTTCGTCCATTTTCAATAGTGCTCGTCCCCAGGTAGTCCCCTACTATATACTGAAATTTCATCGAAATCGAACCATTTTTACGCACGTTATGACGCATAAGGGCAATGGAATACATCCCGATCTTATGTTCTGACCTTTGACCCACTTCACCCATTTCGAATAGGGTTGTCCTCAGGCGGTCTTCTACCACATAGTAAAATTTCATTGAAATCGAACCATATTTACGCAATTTATGACGCATAAGGGCAATGAAATGATCCCGCTCCTACGTCGTGACCTTTGATCCCATTTGTCCCATTTTCAATTGGGTTCGTCCCCATGTGGTCCCCTACCACATACTAAAATTTCAAGGAAATCGAACCATTTTTACGCCAGTTATCGTGCGAACGGACGGACGGACGGACAAAGCTGGAGCATATACGCTTCTTCAACCTACGGTCGGAAAGCGTAACAAAAGGGAGCTAGCCTGATTTCTCCACTTCCAGAGTGAATTTAACAGACGGTATTGAGAGAAAAACAGCTGCGTAAGTTGCTGCAGTTGGTCAAGACCATATTGCCAGAGAATCCGTATGTCATACACATAACGCAGGAATAAAAGTGGGGTTAAGGGTACTATTGCAAGTACAGTGTTCTCTAGAAATTGCATAAAGATTTCTACTAAACTGGTGAGAGCGGGGGATCCTCTGCCGATAAAAAACGCCGTCGAAACAAAAAAAATGAGCGTGTCGCTACAAGCCTAAGCGCCGATAACTCTCTCCTTTCTTACCCAGCAAAAATCTTCTTGCTGAGCCAGCACTGGTAGTCAGCAGTGTCCCAGAACTATGTTGCAGCCGCTCAAAAGTCAATAAAATGTCCCAGGGGCCACCTAATGGGCCAGGAGTGAGCTAACATTTGGCACCCCCGTCAATTATCATATGCCAGAACAGGGCCATAAGTTATCCCACAGACAGTGACTTCCAAAAGCGTCCCTTAAGCAGTCCTGAAAGCTAGTACCATAAATGATGTGTAGCCCAATGCTGTCCACCTGTTTGCCTGCAGTGGCAGCCGGCAGTCACGTGACGTAACTGATTGCTTGTCGAGTCTTGTCCGCCAATTGCCCAGCAGTAAACATAAAAAAAATTATAATCACAGTTCCCCAAATGCACAACTACTTTTTGTTTCCCAACGAAACTTTTCGGCATGACGCCACGGCGTTGGGGAAATTTCCTCACCAGGACCAAAAAAAAACACCCGGTGGATCAGGATAGCATCGAACTCACGACAGTTGGTTGCAAGGCTGACGCTTCAACCACTCAAGAGATTGCCACGTGCGAGCTTTGGCAGAAAGGTGAACCCCTTTCCTGCGAGATGTGAAAAGAAGGGTCCTTTTTTTAATTCTACAATATTGCGAGTAAGTTTTCATAAATGTTCGTTTCATATGATTCATAAATTTGTTTTCTCCGTGTAACGATTTTTTTTACTTACCTTAAGAGAACTTCACTCACTTTCAACGAGTGTACCAACCTAAAGACGTTTTCCAAAGTTTTGTGCTGCCCTTTTGTTCTTGAAAGGCGACTGTTTAATTAATATATTTACCCGTTCACGTCATATTCTATTACATTTTTAACGCAAATATTTTTCCCACGCTCCGAAGCTACATTTGTTCTAAATAGGAAAGATATTTTTTTCTGGATATTTTTAGCAGCGAATTCCTCCGATCTTGTGTATTCAGCCGATGGATGAATGCATAACATTCACATAGAGTTGCTCATTTCTTTTATTTCAATTACTCGATCATTTTATAATGAAAATACACATTTTGTACGCGTATAATTCTTATTTTTCCAACATAACGATTTTTTAATGCCTTCCCGGAAATTTTGTTTGAAGCAGTTTAGTGTACAGTATGTTAGCAAAAGATTATACGATATATTTACTATGTTTCCAGAAATTATTTCTTGCTTTTCATGGGAATGGAACGGGTGTGTTTCATGGCTGTTTGTATTCTCGATTCTTCGTGTATTAGTGCAGGGATTTTGCTACGAAATGAGCTTCTATAAATAAACAAGAGTAATTGACAATTTCCTACAGTTCACTAATTACTTATGCAGTGTGTCCCGGATCTTAGTGTACAAACTTGGAGGAGGTAGAGAACAGCGTTAGGAACCAGAATTAAATAGGAAAGCATGGGCGGAAACGTCACCCTCACGTGAGAAAGAGACACAAAGACACAGTAAGGCCACAATTCAGAAAACAGTGTAAAACGCTTTATTACACAACAAAAGAGTACAATGTAGGACTTACAAGCATCACAGGAGGTGTTCGAAATTGCGCCCATTGCCCTGGATGCACGTATGACACCTACGCGACATGGATTGGCGAACATTGTCGAAGATACCTGGCGTTTCGCGGATCGTAGCAGCAGCGATGGAGATTCGTGCCACCAGGCCCATTTCAGAATTTACTGGCGTGTCGTACACAATGCTCTTCATGGCACCCCAGAGATAATAATCAAGAGGAGATAAATCAGGTGATCTGAGGGGCCATTCGACGGGACCGCCACGCCCAATCCACTTGGTTCCAAATGTCCGGTCCAGATGGTCACGTATGCACCTTGCGTAATGAGATGGCGCCCCATCATGTTGCAACCACATTCCGCGTCGAACATGTGCTGGGACATCGTGTAGCAATTCCGGAAGAACCTCCTGAAGAAAGACGAGATTTTAAAGGCGAGATTACCACACGTGATGACCTTGCGAGCTCGCGTACAGCGCCGCCTATCGTTTCCGCCCATGCTTTCCTATTTAACTCTGGTTCCCAACGCTGTTTTCTACCTCCCCTCTAAGTTTGTACACGAAGTTCCGGGACACCCTGTAAAATTTACCTCCGACGGTAATCTTTGTCGACGCGGTACTTCATTAGGAAATTAATTCGTCTCTCTACATACGGCTTTTTTTTTCTTAACATCCACTAAAATAAAACGATGGCGATGGTGTTGTCTTCAACGTACTGGTACTACGAGTGACTGTGAACGTGTTGCTTCTGCGCATGTGCAGCCCCGCTGTTTCATCCTCGTGTTGGTGTAACTTTGGTCGCCAGCAATGGGCTATTCGCGGCGCTTGCTTGGAGGCCCGCAATTCACAAGTTTAAATATGCATTTATTAAACACTCGGAGTACAGAATGAGAATGTGAGTCATGAGATGATTATGTACAAATGAACGCCAGAACAAGTAGGCAAAGAAATAAAACTATATACACTTCCTGAGGGTAAGATAGAGGGGGAAATTAAACAGGTAAATTAACGATGTAATTGTGAACAAAAAGATAGAATATTCACAATAGTTCAAACTGTGAAGGAGACTCTCAGGCCGTCAATCTGGAACCAGCTGAGGTATGGTCTCCAGAGTTTGTAGAAGTTGGGAGGAGTTTCTGTATTGACAGCGTGTTCATGCGCTGACTGTAGACGGAACTTTAGTCGAGCTGCGAAGTGATGGGCAAGCTTCTCGCTTGCCTCTGTGAGAGTAGGTACAGTGGAGTTTTCCTGATGCGTCAGTTGATGGGAGTAAATTACTATTTTTACAACCGTGAAAATATAAACACGCACCGATGGGAGAGGAGAAGCCGGAAGAATATCTTGAAGTAGGGTAAAATATGAGACAGCACTCAGATTTCCTGGGCAAAAATGGTGTGCAATACTGAACATGAGATTTAGCACAGGTAGCAAGACTGGACAAAACCAATAGATATGGTCAATGTCTGCCGGGACATCACAGTAGGCACATTGTGGAGAGAAAACAAGAGCCATTCGGTGTAATAATTAAGGAACGGGGAGGCGACGATGCAGAAACAGCCAGTGAACATTCTTCTCAGGAGGTGCAGCAAGGAGGCAGACGGGACAGTCGGGATGGGCATTGGTTGCTGAGGTGCACATGTGCGAAGAATTTCACTCAAAATCTTCTGTGAGCATGCCTCAAGCGTAAAAGATTTCATACGGAGTTGCACAAAAAACGGCAAGAGTCGCAGTGATTGATTGATTGGAGGTTTAACGACCACCTATAACGAAGTAAATTTCTCCGTCATTTTATCCGCGCCGGGATTCGAACCCGGGTCCCCTCATTCCGGAATAAGTTACTCTACCAATTGAGCTACGCGGACGTTTTATTCTGATTCCTATCTGCCTTTATGTCGTGTGCGTCCTTCTGGCAGGTACGTCACATCTCCTGGTACGTTACATCATATCCCCCTTATTTTTTTTTTTTCGAAGTGCTTCTCTTATTTTTCCTATCTCGCGGTGTGGAAATAACATTACACCAATGCGAGATTTTGAACGGTCGGGTCATCCGGATAGTTCGGGCGCCATTATAACGAAGTAAATTTCTCCGTCATTTTTATCCACGCCGGGGCTCGAACCCGGATCCCCTCATTCCGGAATAAGTCACTCTACCAATTGAGCTACGCGGACGTTTTATTCTGATTCCTATCTGCCTCTATGTCGTGTGCGTCCTTCTGGCAGGTACGTCACATCTCCTGGTACGTTACACACCGTGAGCAACTCAATGGGCTATAAGCAGTCGCCCGTCCCTAATTTAGGGTCATTGGTACGAGGGAAGGGAGAGAGCCAGTGCCGTAAGACAAACACAACATCCATGCCCGACCGGGATTCGAACCCGGACCCCTTACGGACGAATGATCAGTGGCCAGCGCCTTAGACCACTGCGCCACCGGGGCGGCAGAGCCGCAGTGCAGCTGCAACCTGTAGAATTCCTTCAGGAGGGGCCGAAGATGGGTATAAACGGATGATCGACGATTTTATCGACGTGTAGAGTGTCCGGGAGGAGACGGAATCATGAAGATGAGGAGATAGGCGAGACAAGTCTTTCCATGTAAGGTTGAGGTTCACAAGGTCTCGTACAGTAATAATGCCTGCACGCTTCCATTCTGGAGAGGCAAAGAATGGTCGGTCAGAGGGATGAAGATGATGAGTAGAAGAATGGCTCATTTACAATGTCCGTAGTGGAGGAGGGAGTGCTCTCTGTAAAGGGAGAGACCTCAGGATTTCTATGTCCTCCCAGTAAACGGCCGGGGGTTTTGTCTCAAAGCTGGGAAACCATCCATTCGAAGAAAGACAGCGAACGTTAATAAAGGATTTTTCAATCAGCCAAGAACATTACGTACTATGCATGTACCTGGGTTGGAGCTATTGGGCACATGAAAGAACCAGTGAAGCCGTTCAGCACGGCACGGTCCTCAATGGCTGCCAACTGATGTCGCTACCACGAACGGATCTCTACCGTACCGTGATCGGCAGATTTCAGCCAGCAATGACGCATCACTGTCAGCTGGTGGCCAGCAGTGACCCATCACTGTCAGCTGGTGGACAGCAGTGACCCATCACTGTCAGCTGGTGGCCAGCAGTGACCCATCACTGTCAGCTGGTGGCCAACAGTTTCCCAACGCTTGTGTTTTTGCTGGGTATAAGGTTTGCCGCAATTATTATATATATTTATTAGAAAAGCAGTCAGAAAGGATTAGCGTCAATCATTCGCGTTAATAACCAGTTTGAATAACAAAGCAAATCAGGAAAGCAACGCTGTTTGAAGTTCTGCACCTTCAGGACACTCATTTTAGTAACACTGAATATACCCCGAACCAAATCGCTATGCTCATGTTCGGCTCACTTCTTAGACAGCAAAAAGTACTCGTTCGAGAAGATTCAGCCAATTTTTCTGACCCCGAGTTTGAAAAAGTGTTTGAGTAGGTATAATTAGGAATCCTTTTATTTGAAAAATTTCTTTCCCATATACCAATAAATCAGCTGAAAAAGTTTGTGTTACAGGAATTTTTAATTTTCCTAATACTGCCTCCTTATTTCAAGCACATCACGAAATTGCAGTCATTTACAAAAATTTTTTGAGAGCTAGTATAATACGCGTTCTACCGGCCCGTCCCCTAAATTTAATATTATTCTGTTCTCTGTGTGCTGCAAAAATCACCTTACACTGGGATTTCTGAGAGTTCCTGAAAATTCAGAATCTTTCGTTAACCCCTCTTAAAACGGTAGTTTTCTGTTTATATACGAGAGAAACTACGAAAAGGCTTTTGAAAATTATAAACAAGGTAGTAAAATAATGCAATGCATTGATTATGATACGCTTTCCAACATACCAAAAATTAATTAATCAAGTCATTACTCAAGTTATGAGGATAATGAATGTGGAATAAATCTCGCTCCTGTGCCTTGACTTTTGACCTCATTTCGATGATATTAAACAAAATTGGTTAAGCAAACTTCCGGAACAACATACTAAAGTTTTGTCGCAATAGAAGCATTTTTAGTCAAGTTATGAGGATAATGGCTGTGGAAAAAATCTCTCTCCTGTGCCCTGACCTTTGACCTCATTTTGATGACATTAAACCGAATTGTTTCAGTATATCTCCAGAACAACATGATAGTTTTGTCGCAATCGAAACATGTTTACGTAAGTTATGCCGCATAAGGCCGATGGAATTGATCCTGCTCATATGTCCTGACCTTTGACCCCATTCGGTCCATTTTCAATAGGGTTCGTCCATAGGTGGTCCCGTACCACATACTAACATTCCAACGAAATCGAACCATTTTTACGCGAATTATCGTGCAGACAGACAGACTGACAAAGCTGGAGCGCATACGCTTCTTCAACTTATGGTTGGAAAGCGTAAAAAACAACATCCCCCCCCCCCCCACACACACACATAAAAAAAAAACAGGAATACTTTTGCTACTTCACGTACAAAAATTCCGTGAAATTCAAGTTTTCTTCGTCGTTTTACGAAAAAGGTTGAATCTTTTTACAGGCAGAATTGAAATTCGGAAAATGCGTCGTTAATTCACAGAAGGAATCACGAAAACGGCTCGTGAATTTCAGGATTTTTTTACAGTGTACATCGAAAAAAATCATTACATCGTTAACATGAGACAGCGTTTATATTTCCTCGTGCTTGCTCTTCAATTTAGGTTTTTTTAAACACAAACCACTTCACGCATTAATTTGTTAATTTACTTTTAAAAACATTCCTACAGTTGACGGATCTTGTTATAGAGATTGCTTGACTATTACTGTGAATTAAAAGTAATTTTCATAACCTGTCAAAATATGCTTTACGAATCAAGGCTTATGTAAAAAGTATTCTGACAGTCTTCAAGTGAGTTATGAACCCCACCCATTCTTTCACAACGGAGATTATATTCTACATTCAGTCTTCAAAAATGTCACAGTGGACATTTCTAAATTTGAAATAGGTGAACGTGACACGCGAATATTAATTAGGATAAGAATTACAGTATTCTTAATCTCACCATTAAGAATACTGCATTTCAAAACTATCAATCTGACCGTTAACGACACTGAATTATAGTATCATCAATCTCGCCATTAAGAATACTGCATTTCAAAATTATCAATCTGACCATTAACGACACTGAATTATAGTATCATCAATCTCACCATTAAGAATACTGAATTATGGTATCATCAATCTCACTATTAACAATACTGAATTACTGTATCATCGATCTCATCATTAACAATACTGAATTACGGTATCATCGATCTCACCGTTAACAATACTGAATTACAGTATCATGAATCTCACCATTAACAATACTGAATTACTGTATCATCGATCTCACCATTAACAATACTGAATTCTAGTGTCATCAATCTCACTATTAACAATACTGAATTACAGTATCATCAATCTCACCATTAACAATACTGAATTACAGTATCATCAATCTCGCTATTAACAATACTGAATTACAGTATCATCAATCTCATCATTAACGTTATTGAATTACAGTATCATCAATCTCGCCATTAACAATACTGAATTACAGTATCATCAATCTCACCATTAGCAATACGCAATACTCAATTGCAGCATCATCAATCTCACCATTAACAATACTGTAGAGAAACATGAGTTGGGGAACTTTTCTGCTCGAATATAGAGAGGCTATCTTCAAAAAGCTCAGAAGGACAGATTTGGTGTGTTCGCGATTTATAACTCCGGGACATCTGTGAAAGGTGTCATAAAATATCCTTTGTATTTCCTCAATATCATTTATTTGTATATTAGGACTAGGATCCTAAGTGATATCAGAATAACAAAACGAAGGTCTGACCATGGTCTCGGAAGCGTGAATGTATGCCCGAGGTGTAATAAAAAGACTTCTATACGCAGAATGTAAAATTCTTTGGCAATGGCTTTTAAAATTTAAATTTTAAACAAACGTAAATCACAAATCCTGGAAATTCTTTATTCTTCTCAGAATACATTCACTGGCTTTTTAATCGAAGATGATTCGATTTCTTGTCCGCGAATACGTCGGAACATGACACTTGAATATGCTGAGGTGTAAACGTTTTGGCAGCAGGACACGCGCCTTGGTAACTCCGTCATCAAGTCATGTGCGTGTAAATCCTCAGACTCTAGTAGTTTTTGGCAATATTTTTCAACATCATACTATTATTTGTATAACCTGTAGATTCTGAGTATACAATGGATTAAATATTTTTTTCAGTTTCATTTTTCGTTATAAAGCACATGAAGCCGCACCAAGCCAAAGGACATTTTAACTTTTTGCATTAACTTTTTAAATATTTTTTGTGCTTGAATTTGAAGCACATGAAATTTGTCTGAATGCGAGGGTTGCACAGAAAGTAATGAAAAACTGGACATAACATTTTAATTAACTGACACAGGTCTTCCAATTTGCACATGTTGGTTGAGTAACTCTTCCTCAATAGTAACACTTCTTCTTCGCTGCAGGTAAATAATCGATTCTACGCAGAAGCAACGTGCCGTCATTGAGTTCATGACGAAGGAAGGGTGCAGACTGTCCGAGATCCACAGAAGGCTACAGAATGTTTGCGGAGATGACACCATTGACAAGAGTAATGTGTACAGATGGATGAAGAAGTTTAAAGAAGAGGAAACTAGCATTGAAGACAAACCACGCAGTGGGAGACCATCATCTGTGACTACTGACACGAATCGTCAGCGAGTGTGGAGGAATTGGTTCGCGCGGAGATAGGAGTCACAATCCATGAGCTTGTTACACAACTGGACTCTGGCCACAATGCCATACAGAAGATGGTGGAAGACTTAGGGTATCGGAAAGTGTGTGCAAAATGGTATCTTGGCAGTTGACACCCGATTTGAAGGAGATAAAAGTAGAAATCTTCTATGGTCTGCTGGAAGCGTTCGAAGCCAATGAATACACGTTTATTTACGATCTGGTGACAGGGGATGAAAAGTAGGTGTAACTTTACGATCTGGAAACGAAGAATCAGTCCATGGAATGGCGTCGCACCTCTTTAACAAGGCCTAAGAAGTTCAAGAGTCAGCCATCAGCGCAGAAAGTCATGGTGACTATTTTTGGGATGACGGGGGTGTCATTCTCCTTGATTTTCTCGAACGTGGCCGTACCATGACCAGCGAGTCGTACATTAAGACACTCAAGAAGCTTAGAGAAGCCATACGGTGGAAGAGACCAAAAAATAATCTTAAAAGGATCTACATTCACCATGACAATGCGAGTCGACACACATTTTTGGCAACAACCGAGGAGATCAGCAAATTAGGGTGGTCGGTGGTGCCCCATCCACCGTACAGTCCAGATCTGGCGCCCTCCGACTTCCATCTGTTCGGTCCAATGAAGGACAGTCTCCGGGGGCAAAGATTTGATGACACAGACGAGGTGAAAGTGGCTGTGAAGAAGTGGTTACAACAGTCCACACCTGAAAGATTTCAAAGAGGATTCGAGAGTTCGGTTCAACGATGGCGCAAATGCATCGCTTGTGATGGAGACTATGTTGAGTAGTATCTTTGTATAGAAGAAGGGTTACTCTACCAACATGTTCAATTTGAACGACCTCTGTCAGGTAATAAAAGAGTTATGCTCACTTTTGCACTACTTTCGATACTACCCTCGTAAATAACTCATGGAAACAATTTTTCATCCTTAAAATACAGTTGATCCCGCTTAAGAAGTTTTCGTTGGGACGAAGCGATGAAAACGTCTTAAGCGGGAAAACTTCTTAAATGGGAAGTGTTTGATTGGAATTTGTAAGACTTTAGCGATTAAAAATGTTACATAGATTAAATCCAGAAATTACATTTTAGTTAATTTTAAAGTAACACAAAATTTCACAACTTACCCATTTAAACTTGACTATGAGGATTGAAAGCTACATGTATTAAGCTACAGGATTACCAAAATACTGATCTAAAAGCGATTGTTTCTTCCTTTTTTCGCTAGATTCGCAAAGTACGTGTCAATTTCCTCAAATTTCTCATTATGTCCGTTGGAACACGTTCGTGGCTTTCTATAAAGCGGCGAAAAGTTTCTAGTGCTTTACCAGCTTCAGCTGAAGTTGAAATTGGCCTGCACTCATCGTCTTGCGTTTCTGGTTCATCGTTCTCTTGCGTTTCGATGTCGCAAATATCGTCGATATTTTGCATTTCAAAAGTGGAAACATATTTGTCAACGTTATGCCACTATACCGTTGAGGGTTGTAACAGGTAAATTTAGTTCTTTTGCTATCTGCCCCCTAGTTAAATGCAGGTTTTCGTCAACTTTGGTAATAATGTTTCGTTTCTCAACCACAGATAAAGCTTTTCTTTGATGTCTTTAGACGCCATATTTCTAGCTACGCATTTCAACAATAAAACTAAACGTTTAATTCTATGTATGCGAGGTGCAACATCCGAGCCTAACTCTGACAGAATGACAAACTTTCAGCAGGTGTTTCTTTTCCCAGCCTTTCCCCAGCCTCAAAGATAAGGCGATTGTGATACACAAAGGGCAGACGCAGAAGAAGTGGAAGGGGGGGGGGAGTAAACATGGTCCCCTGCGTTGACCGTGGGAAGCCGGCAGGGGCGTCGCTTGCTGCATGTACGGGGAAACATTTCCTCCCAACTTCTTCGACATGTACTGATCTGCTGGACGAGTTCCAAAATCGTATGTTCTTACTTAGAAATTTGTGACACTTACAACTTCTTAAGCGGGAAAACTTAAAACATCGTTACTTCTTAAGTAGGGAAAATTAACATTAGCACTATGGGAAAAAAATCGGGACTCTAAAAATAAAACTTCTTAAACGGGAAAACTTCTTAAGCGGGGACTTCTTATGTGGGATCAACTGTATTTTCTTGCTGTTCGAACGACATTGAGAATCACAAAATAGTACCATTTCCTGTCATATTTGTTTACAGAAAATTTATCTTTCGGTTGTATCTCAAAATAAAAATGTTTTGTTTTCATTTCATAGGATTCAATAATTTCTGAAAACCTTCAGCAGGTGTTTCCTTTCCCAGCCTTTCCCCATGCAATCTTTCAAAAAGACATTATTTCCTAATTAATATTTTATGAAATAATTCTCATTCTTTTGTCAAATAACATAAAATGTACATAGATTTGAAATATTCCGTTTCTTCATGAGTTTCTGGTATCGTTCGCAAAATAGCGAAGGTATTTATTTGCACAAACGAAATGAAGTAAACGTTTTATGCAAAACACAACTTTAGAATTGTCTTGGATCTCCAATTTACACTGCCTTTTAAACAGCCTGGGCTCATGATAATAGTCAACAAAGATTCTCCATAATTATATTTTATATTTCGTGCTGAAAATTTCCATTTACCTAACAGAATATTGTGAGCTTTTTCATAATATTTTGACTTAATTTGGATAGCATATTTTCATTCTGGACAGTTCAAACAGTATGCAGGCATGGCTTTATATTTAGATATTTTACGACGATATTAGTACATCCGTTGCAGGATAACTATTTCAGATATTTAACAAGTTAATTTCTATCGCTGGTGAAAAATTATAAAACACGAAGAATTCAAGTTACTTTTTTCAAAGCTTCATTAATACAATTGGATTTTCTCTTGCACCTACAATACTTGTACGAGTACAAGTCAGTTGATCGGAATAGAGGAAATTTACTTACTTTAGTAGATGTATTTCCTGAATATCATCCTTGTACACTGAAGAGCAATTGAATTAGAGATACCTGTCTAGTAACGAGTAGCACCACCTTTCAACCTCGTGACGGTGGCGATTCGTCTCGGAATGGACTCAACAAGACACCGGAAGCGTTGGAAGCCATACGGATCCACGACCCCTGAAAAAGCTCCCACAGTTCACGAAGATTTGATGGAGGGGGTCAGAGCCTCGAACATCTCTCTAGATGGCATCCCAGATGTGCTCGATGGGATTGAGGTCAGGTGACCTAGTTGGCCAAGGAAGCGAGGTTACGTCGGTGGAGTGTTCATCCAACCATTCGGATACAATGCGGGAGCTGCATTGTCTTGTTGCAGGATGAGGTCCCCAGTGGGATGTTGAAGACGCACAAACGGGAGCAAATGTTCGTCCAGGTTATCCCGGTAACGTTGACCTATGAGGGACGATGTCACACGTACCAGGGGTCTCATTTCAGTCCACGTAAACAGTCCCCAGGCGAGAATGACACCCCCACCAGCTTGAAGAGTACCCTGCTGGCAAGAAGGATCCATCGCTTCATGTGGTTTGCGCCGTATTTGTATCCTGCCATCCGCATGTACCAACGTGAATCTCGACTCATCAGTCCAGGCAACATTTTCCCACATGTCTTGGGTCCAGTGGCGATGTTCCCGCGCCCATGCTAAACTTTGCATCCTGTGATGTGCGGTCAGCAGCGTTACCCTCGTGGGACGATGGTTTCTGTACCCCATAGCGAGGAGATGGTTCTGGATGATGTGGCTGCTTACACGTTTTTGTGCACCAGCGTTAAATTGCCGAGTGATTTCTTACACAGTGGCCCGTCTATCTGCTGTTACAATGAGAGCCAGCCGACGATGATCCCGCTCATCCACAGCTGTTGTCCACGGCAGTTGGCCCTTGCAGGGAGGTATTTACCGGATTCGATGTACTCACGGTGCACCCATGATACAGTGGCTTGTGAAAATCCCAGTGCCTGCACGACTTCCGAGATGAAGTGACCCATTCGTTGGGCCCCCACAATTTTCCCACGATGAAATGCGCTTAGATCCTTCGTCTTACCCATACTGCGTCTGACTCTTACTGATTCCCTTCGCATCACTCCTTATATTGTCCGATCGCTGCATACGTCATGTCGTTTCCGTTTACAGGGCCGCCCACAGCGCCACATTTGCATAACGCCAGCTGTCTGTAATTCAATTGCTCTTCAATGTATTTATTTTCGCTTTGTAATAAAGCATTTTTTTTTTTGCGTTTAACGCTAGTTTCTTTTTATACTTTCAGATATACTATGGAATTTGAATTGATGACAAGCCTGAAGACATAACCTCATAAATTAGCGTAACGTTCTGTAAAAATGCGGACTGAAGTGAGAAATTCGCCAGATATAAGTGTCTTTCAGTCCAAATGAACTGAAAAGTTATACAAACATATGCAAACCATAGTTCTTTTGTAAATGACGTTAGTTATGATTAAGTAAATAACAAATTTTCGAATAAAGCAATATGTGTTTATCATATTCCAAACTTTTTTAATGTTTTAGGAAAATGATTGCTTTTAAATCTTTATAAATGAATAGACTCATTTGGAAAAAGAAATATAAAAATGGCATGATTATTGTACACAGACGAATACTTCGGGTATGCGACTGAGCCTATAGATTTGTTTTCAAAGAAACATTAATTGAAATATTTTGAAATAAAAACTTTCAAGGAAGCATAATATTTGTTTTCTTTATATTATAAATTTATTTGACAAAATGGCTTAATTTATTTGAAAATTGTTAGCACATTCCTGCTATTTTTTCCCAAAAATTTCATGATCTGAATTTTAATTTACGAACAGAGCACTTTTAAATATTAATTGTACAAATAAGTTTTAAAGCGTTTTTTGTGTGACGTATACCGCTAATGTACATATCCGACATACCACAGCGTTGTTGACATGTGACCATAACTGGTCCAGAGTTTAAAATGTGACACAGAAGTTTGCCCAACAGTCAAACGCACTTGCACATCAATAGGTGAAAGATGGCAAGCGATACTGCATTTATTCGACACAGCATTCGTTACGAAATTCATCAAGGAATATATGTTGGAAAAGCACGTGCATCGATCTGTTTGTATCTAAATGCACGTGTGAGTTTCGGTTTAGAATGTTTAAAGCAGGTGATTTTGATGTTAGCAATCGAGAAGGTAGCGGCTTCCCGCAGAAGGTTGCACATGAAGAACTGCAAGCATTGCTGGATGAAGTTTCGTCTGAAACGCACAAAAAAGTAGCTGAACAACTGGGGGTAACTCAAAAAACCAGGAAGGAAAATGAGTGCCACATGACCTAAGCCAGAAGGACAAGGATGAGCGTATCATGAAGTGTTTGAATCTGTTGAAGAAACAACACAGAAAGCCTTTCCTATGGAAAATCGTTACGGGTGATGAAAGGCGGATATGGCACGACAATCCCAAACGCAAAAAACTCTGGTTAGACCCCGGTGAAGTAACGACTATGACACCGAAACGCAATATCCACTCCAAGAAAGTTCTGCTGTGCATCTGGTGGGATATGAAGGGTGTGCTCTATTATGAACTATTGGAACAGGGTCAAACTGTTACTGCTGATCGCTACAAGCAACAATTGCTGCGATTGAACCAGGAAATCTGTCGGAAAGGTCCATTCAGAGGCAAAGGATTGCGTCCCGTGAAATTACTGCATTACAACGCTGTAGCGAAATCGGGCGATCGGTTATTGACGCTTGGCTGGGAAGTTTTGGAGCATCCTGCGTGTAGTCCCAAAATAGCCCCTTGACATTGTTATTTGTTCCGATCGATGCAACATGGTATGTCTGCTGTACGGTTTCGGACATGTGACGAAATCCAAAAATGGGTTGACGAATTTCGTGTCACACCACAAAGTATTCTGCAATGCTGGAATCCGTCAGCTGCCCAACCGATGGCGGAAGGTGACAGATAATATTGGCGCATATTTTAATTCGTAAATGTTTTGTTGTTTTTCTCTCAAATTACATGTTGCGTTGTCTTAAAACGCTTTAAAACTTTGTGACGTGTCTGCCCCGCAGGACGCACACGACATAAAGGCAGATAGCAGCGAGAACGAACGTCTGCGTAGCTCAGTTGGTAGAGCGACTTGTTCCGGAATAAGTAGACTCGGGTTCGATTCCCGGCGTGGAATAAAAATGACGGAGAAATTTACTTCGTCATAACTTATTTGTACACCTAATACAGAGCTTTTGAAATAGTTCTTCATCGGACAAAAATATGCAACTCTCTACCAAAAATTTAAAAAACAATGTTTTAATCACAACTCGGAATATGCGAGGGTAACTTCAAAAGCTTTGCACACTGTGGGTTATCTCTTAAAAAACGATTTTATTTCACAACATACCTTTACAGGCCTTTGAAGTAATTTTCATGTTTCTTTATTACAGCGGTCTAACGTTTGGGCAAATCTTGTAACCCAGTCAAGACACCTCCATTACTGAGGGGCTTCGAATTACTCGGGTCACCTGATTTGAAACATCCTGAATCGTACCGAATTGTTTCCCGCAGAAAGGCTTCTTCAGTTTTTGGAACAAGTCATAGTCTGGTGGGCTCATGTCAGGACTGTATGGCGCGTATGGAAGCAATTACCATCCATATTTTTCCAGAATGTCTCTTACTGTGCGGGGGACAAAAGCGGCTGAATTTTAATGTTGGATCGCGGGTCGCTAAGCGAGATCTGACTTGACCCACTTGTTTCCTCCGTCCCTAGGCAGCATTTTTCGTAACAGGAACAAATTACCCAGCAAACGTAGACACAATATTGTACACTGAAGTGTGGTTCACAACTGGTGCAACGATTGGAGGGATTGCATCATCCCACGAGCAGTGCCTGCGCAGTGTGCAAAACTTATGAAATGACCTACGTAGAATAAGTTCTTGAGGGTCAAACTGGACAGAGAGAGAGCAGTCATAAGACGATACGTTGAGCAAGATAAATTGCGGCTAAGATATGAACACGACTTTTAAGTACGTTGTAGAAAAATGATTTGTTAAACCAACTGATGCGCATGCCAATTTTATTTTTATTTGTTTATTTATTTATTTTGTCCGGAGTTGATCGATCCTCAGACACTTTAAGGCTATCTACACTGCTCAAAATAAATCTTCCTCCTTAAATAACTAGCGAAGCATGTGACTTTAGCGATATCATGCAAGCCAATCGTGCGATTTCCTACAGAAACATAGAAAACACAAGCCGAGTGTGACGTAGAGAGCCGAATCATACACATCCTTA
The DNA here is from genome assembly GCA_039090855.1 of Macrothele yani. Taxonomy (NCBI): domain Eukaryota; kingdom Metazoa; phylum Arthropoda; class Arachnida; order Araneae; family Macrothelidae; genus Macrothele; species Macrothele yani. Next base: position 117,922,506 of record CM077011.1, read on the forward strand.
CATAAATTAGCGTCTGTGACGTCAGAATTTATAAATCACAGAATGGGATAGAAACCAAAGTTTTCCGAGAGCTTCGTTATTCTTCGGTGTTTATCGTGACATTTCGTTTCTTGAAGTCTTCAGTTCGAACGATATCTGAACAAAACGATTTACAGGAATCAACGAAGTGAAGAGATATCGGCAGGCCCAGACACGGCAGGTTGTAGCAGAAGCCGTTAGAGTGTCACGTAGGGTCATTTCGCGACGGTAGACACCGTTGCAGGATATGGGAAGTGGTGAATATATTTCAAACACGGGGAGACAATGAAAATAGACGATGTCATCGCTCTGTCCACCTTTTTTTACAGACAACGCATAGCAACTGAAAAATTGTTCTTCCGACACCGCTGGGATCGGACTCCAGATATCTCGATAACTGGCCGAGTGCGTTCGCTTCACGCTACGGTGTCAACAATTCACAGCGTTATGTGTGGTTTATCAGTCAGCATCTGACTACACAAATCTTTATTGATGGGCTGAGCAACTGATGTGTCGCCATCTGGTGGCATTCAAGAGGAGGAAGCTACTTAACGACTTCTGATAAATCCAAAGGGCGATAGAAATTGTGAATATATTTCAAATACGTGGAGATAATGCAAATAGACGATGTCATCGCTCAGTAACGTGGACTGAGCAATGACATCGTCTATTTGCATATGGGAACTGTTTGAAGAAGGCAAGGTCCAGGCCGTCCACGAGCTACTATTGGGTTGGGCAAAAAAGCTCGTTTCGTTTTTCCGTTGGATGGATCTACTAGCACTTAGTTAGTTGTCTTTTACTTCATTCGAAACAATTTTGTTAGATTGTATTGTGACAGCAGCCATATCTGCGTGCATTTTACAAAATAATTATCAAAATTGATGAATTTTTGTGTAGCCATTTTAATATTGAAGATAGAAGAAAATAAGAAAATAAGCAGCATTTTCGGTATATCATCATGCTTTAATACTTCAAGTAAAGTAAAAACTCAACTAAAACGCAAAAAAAAAAAAAAAAAAAAAAAAAAACGATTTGTGCAATATATGCAGAAGGTGCTATGACTGATCAAATGTGTCAAACGTTTTATGCTGGAGATATGTCGCTCGACGACGACTCACGATCGGGTAGGCCAGTTGAAGTTGAAAGCGATCAAATAGAAATATTAATTGAGAACAGTCAACGTTATACTACACGCGAGAGATAGCCTACATACTCAAAATATCCAAAGAAAGTGCTACAATTCATTTGCACTAGCTTGGCTATATGTTAATCGCTTTGATGTTTGGGTTCCTCATAAATTAAGCGAAAACACCTGCTTGCCCGTATTTCTGCATGCGATTCTCAACTTCAACGTAATGAAAACGTTTCGTTTTTAAAATCAAATTGTGACCTCCCCGGTGGCGCAATGGTCTAAGCGCTGGCTTATGATAATTCGTCTGTGAAGAGTCCAATCCCGGTGAGGCATGGATGTTGTGTTTGCCTTACGGCACTGGCTCCTTCCCTTCCCTGGAACCAGTGACCTTAAATTATAGATGGGTGACTGCTCACAGCCCATTGAGTTGCACACGGTGGTCGTTAGCCTTCAATAAAAAAATGTGACGGGCGATGAAAAGTGGATACTGTACAATATTGTGGAAAGGAAGGGATCGTGAGGCAAGCGAAATCAACCAACACCAACCGCACCAAAGGCCAGTTATCACCCAATTAAGGTGATGCTGTGTATATGGTGGGATTGGAAGGTAGTCCTATATTATGAGCTCCTTCCTGAGACCCAAACGATTACTTCGAACAAGTACTGCTTCTCATTAAACCAACTGAAAGCATCACTCGACGAAAAGCGTCCGGAATTAGTCAACAGAAAACGCATATTCTTCATTCTGGATAACGCCAGACCGCATGTTTCTTTGATGACCAGGCAAAAACCGTTACAGCTTAGCTGGGAAGTTCTGATTCATCCGCCATGTTCACCAGACATTGCACCTACGGATTTCCACTTATCTCGGTCTTTAAAAAATTCTCGTATAGGAAAAAAATTCAGTTCTCTGGAAGACTACAAAAGGCACCTGGAACAGTTCTTTGCTCAAAATGATACAAAGTTTTGGGAAGATGGCATTATGAAGTCGCCTGAAAGATGGCAGAAGGTAGTGGAACAAAGCGGTGAATGCGTTGTTCAATAAAGTCATTAATGAAAAGGACTATGTGTCTTTTATTGTTACTTAAAAACCGAACAAAGTTTTTGGCCGACCTAATACATCAAAGGCCGACTGTTATCTATTGTTAACAGCCCATCGGGAGAGTGGGCAAAGCACTGCTCAGTTCCAGCAAGAGCTTCTGGTGACAACAGGAAACAGGTTGTTAACCCACATTATCCGCAGTCGACTTCATCAACACGGCCTTTTCCCCCATAGACCAATGGTATGTGCCCTTTTAAAAGCACGACACCGTACGCCCCGTCGAAACGGTGCTGAGGAACATCGTGGTTGGGGACACGACGAGTGGAGTCAAGTTCTCTTCTGTGACGAGTCCAGATTCATTCTGAAGTCTGAAAATCGCCGAGTTCTTATCCGAAGGTAACTCGGCACACGAAACAATCCAGCTTTTGTAGAAAACATCAAATTACGGCGGACATGGATTGATGATCTGGACAGACTTAAATATCGGTGGACGTATTGAACAATGCATAATCCGAAACGGCAGCCTGGCTGTCCAGAGTTATAATGACGAGTTTCCCAGACCTATTGTCATGCTGTATACTGCAGCCGTTCGTGATTCATTCTTTTATGTGGATTGGGCTGCAGATGGCCTAGTGGTCAGCGTCGTGACTGCCATGGAAAAGCTTAAGGTTCGATCCCAGTCAGGTACGAACGCTCAAACCACTAAATATCCGCTGTCCGTCGGGTGGGCACGTTAAGCCGTCGAGTACTGGCTCCCCGTAATAAATAAGGGCGGCTTCCTTCCTCTTTCCTATCGGGCAGTCTATCCCAAATCTCCTAGCTTCCTATTTCTAAGGGATGTTTAAGACCTGGAGCAAGACACTATCTTCCTAAAATCCTCTACATATGATCTGATATTTTATGTGAGCGATTACGCTCGACCTTATGGAGATCGGCTACTGTGCAACATGCTTCACGAGGATGAAATCGAGCGTATGGAATGGCCGTCATGCTGTTTTGACCTTAATACACCAAGTCCGTAACCCGTGCCAATCACGATTGAAAAATCTGTCACTGAAATTTTTCCTTGTCATACTGCCCGTTCTCCGAACGGTGAATCGATAATATCATTTTTAAACATAAAATTAAAAAAAAGAAAAGGGAAAAGTAATTAAGGGAGAACAAATTATTTTAAAATCTGTAACAGTTTAACGATTTAAAGCAGCGTCGTGACGTCAATGCATAAGGTTTGACGTAAAACGGAGCAAGCTGTTGCTGTTAGTGTGTCCGAAACGCGAATTGATAGCACTTTTTCGCTTGCCTTAATTTTGAAATACAACAGCTCTTGAAGTATCGCCAGAATCGAAAAACGGTTTATTTCAGCGTGTTGTCCGAACAATTCTCTGCAAACGATGTGAGTTTCATATTTTTATGTTCAATACGTTTTGCGCTGCAAGCTAGAAAAGCGCTAGTGTCACGAAATTTCTAAAACAGTGGCGGCGGCAGCGGCAGTTATTATTTTTAGAATAAAGAGATAACACGAATCGTAATAAAATGCATAACTATAATAAATGGTTGAAATAATAATGGGCAGTGCATGTGTCACCAACAACAAAATTTTCCTAATATTACCATTAATTTCTAATTTTTCCAAATACTCGTATACGAATTTAACGATGGAGTTCCTAATTATTGTATAAACATGTGCTTACCCATCCTTGGCGGGCTTGCGTCGGAGTATTGGGGCATTCTTTCAGTTACCCGAAACGATATCGTGTCTAGATAACTACACAATGGGGTTAAAAATGCTTTTTATTTTGCCAGTTTGGTTTTAACAATTACTGTATTATTATTTTTTTTTTGGTATCATTATACAATTTATACTAATAATAAAGAGAAATTTTGCTTGTGTGTTTGAGGTAATCTCGAAAACTGCTGAACCGATTTAGATAATTCTTTCACCGGTGGGAAGCTTATTTATTTCCAATGGACAAAGGCTATTTCGTTTGTTACTTATTATTATTTATTGTTAATTATTATTTTTTATTATTTTGTTATTATTTTTTATTATTTTCTATTATTTTTGGCTGTATTACCGAATCAGATCGCTTTGAAGTAGTTCCGATTTCCCGCGTATAGTTCCGCTTTGTTTACATACAACCTGATCACACCCAACGAGAAAGAAAGTAGTTCACGAAAATATACGGAATTTTTTTTTACTAACCTCGAAAACTACTGAACCGATTTGGAAAATTCTTTCACCGTTGGGGAAGCTTACTTCTTTCCGGTGGACATAAGCTACTTCGTTAATTTTCTATTATTTTTGGCTGATACTACCGAATCAGAACGCTTTTAAGTAGTTCCTGATTTCCCGTGTACCGTTTCGCTTACGGCGGATTGTACAAAGAAAATGCCATGGTCACATAAAAAATACTTATGACAATAAAAGTTAGCGATGAGAAATCTGTGGGTCAGTAGCTCTCATTTAAAATAAATCATTAAAATCGCTCCGGTGGGTGACGTTGGCGTATTGTAGAAAGAAACAGCCTTGTTTATGCTTTCCAACCGTACTTTGAAGAAGCGTATATGCTCCAGCTTTGTCCGTCAGTCTGTCTGTCTGTCCGTCTGCCTGTCTGATCGTCCGTCTGTCCGCACGATTACTCGTGTAAAAATGGTTCGATTTCGATGAAATTTTAGTATGTGGTAGTGGACCACCTGCGGACGAATCCTGTTCAAAATGGTCGAAATGGGGTCAAAGGTAAGGACATAGGATCGGGATTCATTCCATCTCCCGTATCCTAAACTATTAAAGGAGCAATTCTTGTATGTATGTAAATTTTATTTTCAAAACAGCTCTATGGATTTTGATGAAAGTCGTTAACCTACCGTTTTCTGGTACTAGAAATCGATTTAGCTTGATCTCGACTCTGGGAAAATTCGTTTAGTGGGTCAAATAACCACCCCGAATTACCACGTTTTTAGTGTCATGGCGTCGTTCCATTAATGTGAACCATGCTTAGAAATCTTATGACGTCACACTTTCGCGATTGAGATGTTGGTGCGCGGTCACGTCATCTGTCTCATTACGTCACGCGTTGTGTGTGGATCTTATTAAAGTTTTATGACGTCACCTCTTGCGAGCAGATCGTCGCGAGTCCCATCTGCCTCATTACGTCACGCGTTGTATGCGTATTATGCATTACTTCTATTTTCTTCTAGAACACAAAGTGAGTTGTGCCAGCTGTTTCGAGTTGATGCGTAGTACAGTATAAGCAGCGGAACGATGATGTGTTTTTTCCCTTCAAAAGGTAAACTATTAACACAGCATTTTTTTTTACGTTTTCGAATAGTCACTTGATGACGAGTGTATCCGCTGTGCTAAAATATGATTAGTTCATTTTCATTAATTACTATTTACAGAGTGTCACGTGGATGGTGATACAATATAAAAAAATATGGCTGGTCAACCCCTACGAAACGTGGACGTTTCAACTTTAATAAGAAGAATAAGTAGAATACGGCACTGTTGGAACAAGAAGAAGCGGAAGAGGTAAATATGGAACAGCTTGGACATTCAAGAGCCGATATTTTCCGATTACTTTCCAGTCTCGAAACATATGACCTTCCATTGGAAGAAGATCAGACTACAAAAAGACCATTCTGAGCAGCTAAGGCGAGGAGCATGGAAATAATGTCCGACGTTATTATAACCCTCAATGAATCGATATCGGAAGAAAACCTCGATCGAATGCGGCGAATAAATAGACAGCGAATCGCAGCTGAATCATCCGAAGTACGTAACCAGCGCTTGGAAGAACTACGATGGCGTTCATCACAGTGAATCGCAACCGAAACCGCGGATGAACGTGTTCAGCGACTGGAACACTTGGGACAACTTGCAACTGAACGACTTAGCATTACAATACTTGGAAATCACATATAAAAAAAAAAAAAAATTGTGCCCTCATCCCCCCTTTAACCGAGAGATGGTCGGTGTTCCTGATATTGCGTTATAACTTACGTAAAAAAATGCTTCGATAGAGGCAAAACTTTATCATGTTGTTCCGGAAGTATACTTTACCAGTTCTGTTGAATATCGTCGAAATGGGGTCAAAGGTCAGGTCATAGGAGCGAGATTTATTTTACAGCCATTATCCTCATAGCTTGAGTAATAACTTGAGTAATGATTTCTGGTATATTGGAAAGCGTATCATAATCAATGCAATGCATGATTTTGCTAACGTGTTACGCTTTCCAACCGCTGGTTGAAGAAACGTATATGCTCCACCTTTGTCCGTCTCTCCGCCCAACAACTCGCGTAAACATTTTTCGATTTCGATGAAATTTTAGCATGTCGTAGGGGACCACCTGGGGACGAACTCTATTCAAAATGGGTGAAGTGGGGTCAAAGGTCAGGACATAGGAGCGGGATGCACTCTACTGCTCTTATGCATCATAACTTGCGTAAATATGGTTCGATTTCTAGGAAATTTTACCATGTGGTAGGGGACCACCTGGGGACGAATTCTGTAGAGAATGGACGAAATGGGGTCAAAAGTCAGGACATAGGAGCGGGATGCATTCCATTGCATTTATACATCATAACGTGCGTAAATATGGTTCGATTGAGACAAAACTTTGTCATGTTGTTCCGGAAGTATATTTTACCGGTTCTGTTGAATATCATCGAAATAGGGTCAAAGGTAAGGTCATAGGAGCGAGATTTATTCTACAGCGATTATCTTCATACCTTGAGTAATAACTTGCGTAATGATTTCTGGTACGTTGGAAAGCGTATCATAATCAGTGCATTGCATGATTTTACTAACTTGAGTTTTAAATATATATAGCATGCCTAGAATGCAATTAGCAGAAGCATTGCAACTCGGGCGGCTCCTTCGTTGACTTATCGAGAACTGGAGATTGCTCTCATTGAGGAATGACAAAGATAACCCTACAACTTCATTGATAGCCTTTTTCTATTCCATACTACATAGATTTGCAGTGGCCTTAGCCGTTCGAGGAAACCACAGACACTACTAGAGGTCAATTAACAGTTTCACCTTTCTACACTCTCCAACCGTAAGTTGAAAAAGCGTATATGCTCCAGTTTTGTCCGTCTGTCTGTCCGCACGATAACTCGCGTAAAAATCGTTTGATTTATCTGAACTTTTAGTATGTGGTAGGGACCATCTGGGGAGTAACCCTATTGAAAATGGGCAAAATGTGGTCAAAGTTCAGTACGTAGGAGCAGGATCCATTCCATCGCCATTATGCGGCATAACTTACGTAAACATGTTTCGATTGCGACAAAACTATCATGTTGTTTCGGAGGCATACTGAACCAATTCTGTTGAATATCATCGAAATAAGGTCAAAGGTCAGGGCACAGAAGCGAGATTTATTTCACAGCCATTAGTCTCATAACTTGAGTAATGATTTCTGGTATGTTGGAAAGCGTATCATAATCAATGCATTGCATGATTTTACTACCATGTTTCCTGTTGTACAGATATGCATATTGTCGTAGAGCATATCGCATCATGCACATGAAATGATAGTATTGCATACAAACTCGCTAATGTGCATTTTCTTATCCATATTATTAAATATTCTACTGTATTTTACATGCGAATAATATTTTACGTTTGTCAACGTCAGTCGCACACAGTTTTCCTTACAATATCTCTTGTTCCCGTAATTCTATTGAGAAGTGTATAAATACGCGTCCTTTCCTAAACGAGAGTTACTGATTTCTTAAAGGAAGACAATATATTGTCTTTTTATTCACTATTCGTAGGTAGGAGTGTGGTAATTATACACCGCTATACAAAACTTAAGGACGAACATGAAATCTGTCGTTTACAGAGCGTACGAGGTGAGCACCTTCTTTATTAAGACATTTTTACGTTACATTCTTACATCTCGTCTTGGTGACATTTACGAATGAGACCCTGTATACGTAACATGCGTATATATTTATCTATTTGTCTGTTACAAAATGCTTATTACCTTTACGATTGTATCTTTTTTTTTTTTTTCGTGCCAAATGTCTCCAACTGCTTTTATGTGTTTTCTTTTTTATCCGTGAGAATGCCTTTAGGACCTTTATTTTGGACACCAGTTTACATGATTCAATATCCAAATCAATGCACCAGTTTGACACATCCTTCAAATGGTGTCTTGGACTGTTTGAAACCATGCAACGTCTTCCTGGTTACATTGTTCACTGGTATTTCTGGGCTGCCGACGAGAGGCTCGCAATCGTCATCCAATGAGGTCCCATACATGCTAAATGGGTGGTGGGTTCGAGAACTCACTGGTGATGGAAGCATATGAAGTTCTTTTATTCCGCATCTGGAATACCACTCAGAAACAGCACGGGCTGTAAAACTTCATCCACGTACTGCCAGACTATCACCATACCCATTACACACGAATCAAAGGCGTCCGGCTGTCGTAACTGATACATGAGTATTCCCAGGTGGCGAACAGAGTGCTGAGAGAGGACAATAGCTGGACCCACGCTGTGTCCACGGAGTCGATGATAATTGTCAGCACGGAAGAGGAAAACGTGCTCGTCGCTGAACACGACATGAAGCCATTCCGGTCTTTACGCTGATCCAGATCTACTACGACACCACTCCTGAGAAGCTCGCCGATGCCTCACGGTCTATAGCAGTCTACACGCAATGAATATCTGGCAAGAAACGTGCTTCTGTTAAGATAAGGTTCATAATCCGAATTGTGAAGGAATGTCGATAGTCGTCGCCAAAGTTCGTCAGCTTGTAGCTCCAGAATTGCTTGGCGGCTAATATGCCGATCGATACGTGGTGACGTCCGCCTGGCTGCACTGGGTTTAAATGTGTCCTCTTGCAAACACATTTGACAACAACGTCCACCTGCTATTGCATCCCACTGCACATCAGCAGTGATTCGACTACTCCACCAACCACCTTCACGGAGACTTGAAGAATATTCGTGCATTTGATAATTTAGGAATAAACGAGGAGCAAGCCATGGTTGCACGATATATGAATACAAATGGTCAGAGATGGATAATTTAAAAGCATTTATTTACAATTAAAATAAATGAAATAACATGACCACATGAGATCTTTCGACTACAACTTTGGCGTCATCATCAGATGTTTGACAAAGGGTGGAACGGAGACCGGCATTAAATAAAGTAAATACGTAGCATGCGACCAGTGCAATTGCATAGAGTGATTTACATAAAGAGTCATATATTCATAACATCCAGAGCTGAGTTTTGTATATGAGGGATCAGTGAACTCCAAGTTTGCGATATATAACTAGGCAAACTATCATTACAGCAAAAGGTAGTCTCAGCTATAATATGCAAGCTTTCGCACAACCGTAAGGAATTATTATTAGATGCTTTTTGCAGTATAGCTGCTTCCTTCCATTGTGGATAATGCTGTCCTTCCAGAACACAACGGGCTAAAGCCGTAGTTAACTTACCATTTTTGAGATCATACTTGTGTTCATTTATTCTAATCTTTAATGTTCTCCTGGTAGAACCGATATATAATTTTTTAGTTTGCGATGGGTCATGGGGGAAACAGAGGAATGGAATAAATTCCATGCATGTTTTCCACACTCACCTTGTCACGATCACTCCTGAGTAGATGCAAGAGATTAAGAGTCTTTGAGCCAAAGTCAATGTCATGATGTCTGCACAGGTTCTTTAACTCCGGAGTTAAACTTGGGTGGTAGTCGAGTGAACCTACGTACCTCCTTTTTGGGGTATCACGAATTAAGGAGCATTCCCGTGATAACAGGTTTTATTGTAGAATCTGTCTACAGTTGTATTATTGAAACCAAAAAGGAGGCCAGTTCATTGATCTTTAAAAGTTCAGAACATCTGAGGGCGTCCTTCGAGCAATGAGTTATTGCCCGTTTAACCATAAACGAAATTGAGGCTAACTTATATTTACTCGGGTGAAAAGAGTCCTTAGGTATCATCGTAGGCGAAGAGGTTGGTTTACGATAAACTGTAAAGCTCAGTTGATGGGTAACAGGATTGCGTATTAAGCTAAAATCCAGATATGGCAAGGTGTATTTTTCTTCACAGTCCACTGTAAAGGATATGGTAGGATATTGTAGTGACATATGATCCCGGAAAACAATTAGCTCATCATAAGAGTGAGGCCAAATAACTAAAACGTCATCAACGTACCTTATATACAGATGTGGCTTGTAGTTGCAAGTCTCCAAGGCGGAATTTTCGAGATGTTAGAGAAAAATCTCGGCCAGACATGCTGACAGTGGGGAGTCCATGATGGCCCCCTCTGTTTGTCTATATATTACATCCTGGAAACGAAAGTAAGTACGCTGATGAGCAAGTTTTAATGCGGAGATAACAGAATCGGTTAAGTCGAGAGCCAAGCCAGAGTTTGTAAGTTTTTGACGAATAAGCACGTGAGTCTCAGCAATAGGTACGTTATGATACAACGAAACCACATCCAAAGAGACTAAAAAGGAAGGTGTATTACTCAAATTTGTGGCCTTTATCCGGTCAAGAGCTTACGTCGAGCTCTGTACAGAATAAAGTGAGCCCACTGGGAGGGGGGCAAGAAATTTGGACAGAGCTCTTTCAAGGGGTCTCGTGGGACCAGCGTATCCCGAGACAAAGGGCCGAATCGGGTTGTACTGGTCACATGTTACGTATTAACTTTATTAAATGCCGGTCTCCGTTTCACTCTTTGTCAAACATCTGATGACGACGCCAAAGTTGTAGTCGAAAGATCTCATGTGGTCATTTCATTTCATGTATTTTAATTGTAAATAAATGTTTTTAAATAACCTTCACGAGGCCTACGATCCGCCATTTTTCAAATGCGTCCAGCTGTTGAAGGTTTGGTGAGGAGGTATCGTAAGCCACTGAACATGCTTTAGCAGCCCTAAACACTCAGTTGCTTTGTTCCGTGTGACTTGGAGCATGGGACACAGCATAGTTTCAGCTTCCCGTCTTTGCCCTTTTATCTCAGACACATCTCACACAATTGGTTGCAAACCCGAACGATTACAAATTCTCACCTGCACATATACACTATATTGACAAAAGGCACCGGACACCCCTTCTAAAGCAAACGAACAGATCCGTTGCGTTGTTATGATGCGCGGTACAGCTGCAAACGGTATAAAATCAAGCCTGCAGTTGACCCCGATCATATCGCACTGTGAGGTTGAGTGAAAATGTCGCGGCAGGAGAGAACTGACTTTGAGAAAGGAAAGGTTGTTGGGTGTTATATTAGTGTTTGTTTCATCAATCAGGAACCAGAAGAACGTGTTTCCTCTGCTCTAGCTAGAGTCCACTGACGCCAAGATTATCATCACTCTAATCGATTGTTGGTGTTGATATTGCTAATGCTAGGCTTGTGGCCGCCTCTCAAAACCATGAAACCCCGTTTTCTTCAGTTCTCGACGAATGGTTATGCTGCTATCGCAAGCAGCATACTTGGTGGTGAGTATTGCAATAGAAGTCAGGCGATTTCGTCGAACCACTCGCTGCAGCACTCGGTGGTTTCACTCAGTCTTTTAAGTAGCCTAGCAGGTTGCTATTGTCCTATGACCATGCCACGTTGAAAATCACTTGGCTATGCCGTATGGCCCATTCAACTGTTGATGCTTGTCTATGAACTGACTTGTTGCGAAGATGGCATCCTATGACCGTGCCGCGTTGAAAGTCACTGAGCTCTGCCGTATGCCCCATTCTACTGTTGATACTTATCTATGAACTGATTTATTTATAAGGTGGTATCCTATGACCGTGCCACGTTGGAAGTCACTGAGCTCCGTCGTATGGCCCATCCTACTGTTGATGCTTGTCTATGAATTAACTTGTTGCTAAGATGGCATCCTATGACCGTGTTACATTGAAAGTCACTGAGCTCTGCCGTATGGCCCATCCTACTGCTTATGCTTGTTTATAAACTGATTTGTTGCTACGATGTCATCGTATGACCATTCCACGTTGAAAATCACTGAGCTCTGCCGTATGACCCATCCTACTTTTGATGCTTATCAATGAACTGGCTAATTGCTGAGATGACATCCTATGACCGTGCCACGTTGAAAGTGACTGAGCTCTGCCGTATGGCATATTCTACTGTGCATGCTTGTCTATGAACTGATTTGTTGCTAAGATGGCATCCTATGACCGTGTCACATTGAAAGTCACTGAGCTCTGCCGTACGGTCCATTCTGCTGTTCATGCTGGTCTATGTACTGATTTTTGCTAAGATGGCATCATATGACCGTGTCATATTGAAAGTCACTGAGCTTTGCCATATGGTCCATCCTACTGTTGATGCTTGTCTATGAACTGACTTGTTGCTAAGATGGCATCGTACAACCGTGTCACGTTGAAAGTCGCTCAGCTCTGCTGGACAGTCTATTCTACTGTTACCTTTCGTGTAGGATGTTTGACAGGCAACGTGTGCCTTTTAACTCCATCATAGGTCATGGCTGTGACGTATGCTGGTAAATTTACTACTCAAAAAGGGTGTTTTGATACTTTTGATCGTAGAGTGTCCTGTTATGCTGTTTACAGCTGAGTTCGTTTAGTGTAATGCAATATTGAAACAATAAAGACAGCAAAGACATTGTCTAACTGGCCGAGTTATACAAATACATTGCTGGTCCAAAAACAACTGAGAATGTTTTTATAAAAAATGTGAAATATTGCGTTACGCCTTGACACGAGTCTGGCAAAAACGGTAGCCGTTGCAGTAATTATAGCATCCGGCCACACCTGTTTATCACGCATGCGTCGTCAGTAGCGCGCAGTTTAGTAAGCGTTGTTACGTGAACCCCTAAAAAGTGTCATCGCGCTGTGATTTTTCGAGAAAGATGGATGCGAAAGAGGAACGAAGATGCAGCATTAAATTTTGCTGTCGACTTAAGAAATCTGAACTTTCCGTCTTATGCAAGAGGCTTGGATAGTGGTGAACAGATGGCTCTAATCGCGCATGGAGCAAGACCTTTAACGAGTGTTACAGAGGTAAATATCAATACAATATGTGTTTTTATACGAGAAGACAGACATCTATCAATTAGAGATATCGAAGATATGGTTCACATTTCAAAATCATCAATTCACAGAATTTTAACCATGTACTTGAGCATAAAATGAGTTTGTTACGCTTGGGTTTCCTTTTTCTTTTCATGTGCAGCACAGTACAAGGCCGTACATGGTCAGTTCTGTCGTTTCTTATTTGGAGAAAATGAATATTAAGTTGATGCTTCAACCTGCATCATATTGCCCAGACATATCACCATGCGACTTCTGGTTGTTCCTCATTTTTTAAAAGACATTGCGGGGACGACAATTTGAGACCGATCAATAACTTATTGCTGTTGTGCAGGAATGCTTTAACATCATTTCAAGAGAAGAATTCCGGAAGACATTCAAAAAGTGGGAGAAACGTTGGAACACCTGTATTCGATTCAATGGACAGTATTCCGAAACAGATGACCACTTCGTTGATAGTTAAGGTATGTATATTGCTTTTATAAAAACATTCTGACTTGTTTTGGGACAACCCTAGTAATTTCCCAGCGAGCTTCTTCTTCGTCGTTTTCTTTTTAGGTAGGGGGATATAAAGTTCGACAACTTCTGACGATCTGACTGGAGTTACCGAGGAGAAGTTACAGAGAAATGTGCTTGATGTACTGTATATGCCATTCTTGTTGCAAAAGAAACTGGATTGCCCAGTTTTTCATTCTTTCGTTCAATAAAAGCTCTCAGAATGTTTGGAAATATTCCAGTGAAATTCTTTTATAATTTTCTCGTTTTCCACAATTTTCTTTATGAAGTGAAAGACTAGAAAGAAATAGCAATGCATCATCCTCCACACCTTACACATTTTCTACTACGCAGAACTCGTTCGCAAAACAACACTTGTCAAATGTATTTTCATTAGTGATGATTACTTATCTCTTTTCAAACATGGTTGCTGGGCTTCTTCGAGAACATTCTGAAACTGCGGTAGCTCCTCACACTCTAATTTTCGAAAAGAAGAATTCACTGATATTTATTTTTGATATGAACGTTGTGGTTCAACGTAATGTTCTTTTCATATTCAAAGCGTGCTTGAAATTTTCAACAACAGGATTATTTCTGATTTGTTTGTTTTCTCTCTGTCTTGAAATTATGCATTAATACTTACAAGCTGTTTTATGACTGTTAAAAACACACTTAAGAGATTATCTTTTAGGATGATGTGCATTACCGAGATTTCATCTGAAACACTTTAATAACCTTTTCTTTGTATACTATAACAGCGGTCTCTATATACAGGAGTCTCTACTGTTTTTAGTAACTCGTAATATTTACTGTCGTTGAAATAATTGTCATTGGATTAATATCCTTTGGTAAACACGTTGAAGATGTAAATTACACTCGATTATACACTAGAACTAGACGACCAAAACGTACGTAACGTTAACTACAATGATGTCAAAATTAATGTGACAAACACAAAATCACGAATAACGTAAAATCAACACGACGTAATTTAATAACAATTGCCAAGGACATTCAGATATCGATAACGCAGCAATACACAACACATAAGGAATGCTACCACCACATGAAGAAGAAGCACGTGCATAACAGCATGGAAATCCAAAATACACAACACATAAGGAATGCTACCACTACATGAAGAAGAAGCACGTGCATAACAGCATGGAAATCCAAAATACACAACACATAAGGAATGCTACCACCACATGAAGAAGAAGCACGTGGATAACAGCATGGAAATCCAAAATACACAACACATAACGAATGCTACCACCACATGAAGAAGAAGCACGTGCATAACAGCATGGAAATCCAAAATACACAACACATAAGGAATGCTACCACCACATGAAGAAGAAGCACGTGCATAACAGCATGGAAATCCAAAATACACAACACATAAGGAATGCTACCACCACATGAAGAAGAAGCACGTGCATAACAGCATGGAAATCCAAAATACACAACACATAAGGAATGCTACCACCACATGAAGAAGACGCACGTGCATAACAGCATGGAAATCCAAAATACACAACACATAAGGAATGCTACCACCACATGAAGAAGAAGCACGTGCATAACAGCATGGAAATCCAAAATACACAACACATAAGGAATGCTACCACCACATGAAGAAGAAGCACGTGCATAACAGCATGGAAATCCAAAATTGATGCAGCAAGTGTCCCGGATTTGAAAAGTTTGTAGGGAGGGTGATTACTTCGAACAGCGATATGGCACGTAGAACGAACCGTCATGCTGTTTACAAGGCTGTCAATAACTGTGTGTGGCAATAAGTACCACTCCTCCACCAAGACGCGTGGGGCAATAATATTGTCGAATAAGTGTGTGTAGCAATAAATGCCACTCCTCCACCGAGACGCATGGGGCAATAATAGCCTTGAATAAGTGTGTGGGAGCAATAAGTGCGACTCTTTGACCAAGGCGCGTGGGGAAATAATAGTGTTGAATAAGTGTGTGGGGCAATAAGTGCCCCTCCTCCACCAAGGCGCGTGGGGAAATAATAGCTGAATAAGTGTGTGTGTGGCACTAAGTGCCACTTCTCCACCAAGGCGCGTGGGGCACTAATAGTGTGTGTGGGACAATAAGTGCCACTCGTCCACCAAGGCACGTCGGAGTCCTGGAAGAGCTCTGGGAGTGAGCTGCTGGCTTGAATTGTTCTTCACAGGGCATCCCAGAATGCTCCATCCGGTTCAGGTTCAAAGATCTCCACGGCCACTAGATCCCTTTGAAGATTCTTACTCTCCAGGTCTTCATAGAATAGCCCAGTCCCATATTTTGTACGAAATTGAACTTGGGGCTAACAGCTCCCCTGAAAATCTGTACATAGGGCACTAGGATGTCATCCCTATAGCATTTAAAATTCAGAGTGCCTCCTGGAAACTCGTGCAGCAACGTGTTTTTATCCGACATGATGCCAACCCAAACGAGGAATAATCTACCACCGTAATGGTCAACTTCTCTAATGTTGAGGGAAGATTTCGGCTTCCCGCCTTTCTCAAAAGGTACACATGTGGATAATTCATGTTTAAGCTACACCGCAGCTCGTCACTGAAGAGAACATAGGCCCTTTCATCAGAGATCCAGGACTGATGTTAACGGGTCCAATTCAGACGGACCCTTCCGATCGATGCGCCGAATGTGATACAGACCATTGGCTTTCTTGCATACAGACCTCTCTCGTGGTCTTTGGTAAACTGTCTGCCTCGATATGGTGGTTCCCGTAGCAGAGTAGAGCTCCTTCTAGAGTTACTTGCTGTTAACTACTGTGGCGGCAGGTATTAGAGACCAATATCGGCTGTTTTGACGTGTTGTGGGTAGTGGATGTCCTTGTTCTGGGCTTCTAGTTATTTTTACAGTTTGCTGGAACTCTTTCAGCCACCCCCGGTGAAGCTGGGTTCGAATCCTGGTGAGGTATGGATGTTGTGTTTGTCTCAAGGCCATGATTCTCTCCCTTACCTGGAACAGTGACCCTAAATTAGGGACAGGCCACTGCTTATAGCCGACCGAGTTGCTCACGGTGGTCGTCAAAGCTTCAATAAAAAAAAGAACTGCCACCAGAGATTGCATCCCATTTGCATTGACACATTCAGCCATCTGGCTACCTCTAATTGGGATTGCCCTGCTTCCAATCTGTCGATCGCTCTCCACCACGAAGGGTCTTCTAAAAGATGGTGCTTAGTCATTCTTCCACTGACAGTAGAACGCAAGCTTCAATTGTCGCACCCCGCTCTGTACAACGTTTATCCTGGTTGCGTGCCTGCTGGCTTGATGACGTATGGTTGTCATTTGCACATTCCGATAGAAACAAGCACAGTGCTCCTTGGGTATGTCAACTTAGCGTTTCCTCTTGCATATGTTCCTTGAAATTGTTTACAATTGGTTATATCTTTCGGACATATTCTCAAATTTGTATTTGACACGTTTATTTTGGACACCAGTTTAGTTATTTATTGTGCATGGAAGTTTCAGTCACGTTTACCTTTTAGTCGACTATTCTCAGGTCATAATTCATGATATGACTCTTAATAACAATCAAATATATTGATACACTCATAGAAATCTCTATTATATATTAGATCGTGCGGGAAGTACGCGGGCACTTTCATTGGCGTACATTTCGGAAAACTTGAAGTGGCAACACAGGCGATGTCTGGAAGTTGCGCACTACGCACCTCGAGCTCAGTTCGTGCATACCGATCGGTTCGTAAAAGTTATTTACTAACTATTGAGCAGCTGAGACGGCCATTGACAATGGAAGAACGGCGTGTTTCTTTTTCTTAAGTTTTGTCTTATACTGCAGTATTGAGAGTGAGTGACGCACAGTCTTTTGCTGATAGCAGTAGATCATAATGCCCTTAAGACAAGGCGGTACACAATTGGATGTGATTAGAAAAGAGGAAGTCAGGACATTCCCAAAAGATGTTTC
This sequence comes from Macrothele yani, assembly GCA_039090855.1. Taxonomy (NCBI): domain Eukaryota; kingdom Metazoa; phylum Arthropoda; class Arachnida; order Araneae; family Macrothelidae; genus Macrothele; species Macrothele yani. The sequence goes on from CM077011.1 coordinate 117,940,186, forward strand.
AATTTTTTTTTTTATTGATTGGAGGTTTAACGACCACCGTGAGCAACTCAATGGGCTATAAGCAGTCGCCCGTCCCTAATTTAGGGTCACTGGTTCCAGGGAAGGGAGAGAGCCAGTGCCGTAATACAAACACAACATCCATGCCTCACCGGGATTCGAACCCGGACCCCGTACGGACGAATGATCAGAGGCCAACGCCTTAGACCACTGCGCCACCGGGGCGGCGTTTCAATTTGCGATATATTTATTTTGACATCCAGAAAAAGATCCAAAGGATGCATCCAAGAGACCTTATAACGGAAGATTTACGTTTAATTGAGCAAACCAGGGACGTGGGTACCGCACATACTAACCACGGTACAGATGGAATTCCGCTACGAAACTGCACCCGAGTGACCTTGCGTGGTATTGTCGCAATAATTAGGCGCTCAGAAGGTTCGTCTGTTTAGATGAAAGTTGCGTAAAATTTTACACCCCCAGCTAAGCCATCAGGCATGGGCTGAACCCGGTGTTTTCATGGAGTCCTAACCGTTTTAGCCCTGTTCAGACTTGCATGAGCGTCAAATCGTACTGGAAACTTGCATGGATGTTCTAGGTGTAGCTTTTTGGAAGACGTATGATGAGATCATCACAATGGCATCAGAGCGGTATAAGTCATTTCTAGAGGAGCCTATCCCGGTATGGACACTGCGGTATGATGTACAGCGACCTGTCTTCGTACATAGCAACAAACAGCCGCAATAGGCTCTGATTGTTTAGCTGTTCACTGAACAAAACGGTTAGGTAGAATTGCCCCACCCACCACATTCACCGGATATCACTTCCTGTGATTTCAACTGTTTTGACCACTTGAAAAAGGAACAAAACAAATGTTCGAAGAACACCACATAGCCAACAAGGAATGTTGTGTTCGAACCTTGTCACAGACTGAGTGAAAATAACCAAAAGTTGACATCGGATGATGAAAGCGCCTACAGAACTTTATTGACTGTTAAAGAGAGCATGAACTTAGAGGCCTCTAATACACGTCCAGTCATATTTTTTTTACTGTGTTTATGATAATTTTCGTTAAGAGCTCTTCTCCGCTAATCGGGCTACAAGCCGCGAGACAGGGAGGTGTTCATAAATGTATGTATGTATGTAGATATATATACAGCTAATATAATTAAAGCATCTGCAATCAATTAAAGCAATGGTACCCACACTCGTATAATATTTGTATTTTTGGTGTGTATTTTAATGTTTTTAAGTAATCTCACACACACGCTACTTTTTTTTTGCTATTTAGTTTTGTTTGGTGATTCTCTATATGCAGTTTAAAGTGCAATATGATCTTGACTTCAAACATGACACAAGTGTAAGTTGTTTAAATCAGTGTACACAAACACGCAGCTGACTGGGCAGCCGCCACATTCCTGTCTGAGCTGAGTTTTTTGCCACTCCGCTAATAAAGCTGGCATTGTATATGTTACCGTGGGACGTACCTGCCAGCAGGACGCACACGACTTAAAGGCAGATAGGAATCAGAATAATCGTCTGCGTAGCTCAGTTGGTAGAGCCACTTGTTCCGGAATAAGCGGCCTCGGGTTCGAATCCCGGCGCAGACCAAAAATGACGGAGAAATTTACTTCGTTATAATGGCGCCCGAACTATCCGGATGACCCGGCCGTTCAAAATCTCGCATTGGTGTGATGTTATTTCCACACTGCGAGACAGGAAAAATCAGAGAATTCCTTCTCCAGCGCTTCGAAAAATAAAAATGTGTGATGTTGCATTCCACACAGCAGATTGACTGGGAGTTCTCAAGTGCACGTTCTACAGTGGATGGCTGCCTGCAACGTTTCATGGTCACGGCTGACCCGTGGGCCATGCCCCCGGCCCTCTTTCGGGGGGGAGATGTGACGTACCTGCCAGCAGGACGCACACGACTTAAAGGCAGATAGGAATCAGAATAATCGTCTGCGTAGCTCAGTTGGTAGAGCGACTTGTTCCGGAATAAGCAGCCTCGGGTTCGAATCCCGGCGTAGACCAAAAATGACGGAGAAATTTACTTCGTTATAACCGCTAAAGCTCGAAAGCCGTTAATGTGCACATTACCTAGCTAATCTGCAGATTAACTGATTTGCTCCGTTAACGTGCGGAATCAAGAGTTTTCCGCATTTTACCTAGGTAATGTGCACATTAACGGCTTCCGTATCGTTAAAGTTCCAAAGTTTGTTTCTCTCATTTCCTTTCCCTACACCTTCCTCCTCTCTCCTCCACTTTTAGTTTCGTTTCGCCAGCGTCTAGTCGTCGCCGGTTGTTTTTATTTCTCATAATTGGCGTCGGCTACCAGTGCGTAGCATAGCTAATTCTGTTTTCAAATTCGTTTCTGCCTGTTACCGCGTGAATTTGTGTTGTGATTTTTTTTAAAGCAGATAAATTTAACTCCTAGTACGCAAGCAAGCACCGAATTGGTGAGTAAAATGAAGAAAAGATTCTTCGAAAACCTCTTTAACGAAGATTCAAAATATAATAGTGTTTTAATGACAAAACGAAAGTATGATTGCATAATTGAAGATGTAAAGCGAATAAAAGTTTCCAAGAAGAAAGAATCATCTCGAGATTATCGAATTATTCAAAGGTATGATGTGTTGACTGTACAAGGCTGTGAAAAACTCATTGAGCCGTTGTCATATGCACGAGAAAGTGTGAAAAAGTGATTTGCTCCGTTAACGTGCGGAATCAAGAGTTTTCCGCATTTTACCCTAGGTAATGTGCACATTCGAAAAATAAATAAATAACATTATACAACAAATTTTGAAGATGACAATCCGATTTTTGGCGTAAATGTGACAAGGATGGTAAGTCAGATAATATCTGAAAACTTGAAAATTTTCATCATCCTGGAGCGGGACTCGAACCCGCGTCTCCCAGAAAACGCCTAGGTATGCTAACCACTACACCACCCAGAACGACCAAGTTTCAAGTTTCCGATCAATTTGAATTTAACCATCACCGGATTCGCTAGTCGATAGGATTATTAACCTCCAGATTCGCTAAACATGAATGCCGGTTGCTTGGACTAGCGAATCCTGTGATGGTTAAATTCAAATTGATCGGAAACTTGAAACTTGGTCGTTCTGGGTGGTGTAGTGGTTAGCATACCTAGGCGTTTTCTGGGAGACGCGGGTTCGAGTCCCGCTCCAGGACGATGAAAAATGTTCAAGTTTTCAGATATTATCTGACTTACCATCCTTGTCACATTTACGCCAAAAATCGGATTGTCATCTTCAAAATTTGTATTATATGGCGTAATCCCGTATTTCTTTCAAAATAACATTATGTTAATTTAAGCGTACAGAAACGTTGCTGTTGTTCCAGCAAAGATCTTATTTTCACTTTAACGAGTGCCTAGTAGGTAATGTGCAGATTATCTAGGTAATTTGAGCAATGAAACAATTTTCGGCACTTTAACGGATCACCCTAGTTAATCTGCACATTACCTAGATAATATGTAGAGTAACTGATTTCTGCACTTTAGCGGTAACATATACAAGTTTATATTATTAAATGTCAAACGTGCTTTTAACTGAGTGTTGTGTTTTTTTTCGTATGTGTGTGTGTGTGTGTGCGTGCGTTGCTGCGACTTTTCGGTAGATTGGGACGTGCTGGAGTTAAATAGAGGCATCCACGCTCAATCGCGGTACTTGTTTTGCGGGGAGTCTTCATCAAATATTTAATTTTGTTGTTACATGTTCTCGGTTGCCAACGCTAGAAGAAAACTCCTTGCTAGCCACGAGCAGCAGAAAGGCGAGACAAAATTCTTAGAAAATTTTCTTTACCTTTGTCTTTTTTTTTTTCTGTTTTCGGAGTGGATATCGGGCGCCCATCGAACGCGATACCGCACCTGGTGCAACCGGTATACCAACCTGTAATGTCAAGACCGAACAATACATGTGGCATACATCTATGTCGCTTTGTATACAAATATGTGATGTCAACGAACTGTCAGATGCCTGGAGAAATCTACTGAACAAACACCTGAGAAACAACCGATATGTCCCTCCAAACTACGTGAGAATGTCTCAAATACGGACTTCAACGTGAACGGAACAGCTGTTCGTTTCAAATTGTCAAAAATGTTGAATTGCTTCAGCGTTTTTTACGCTTTCCAACCGTAGGTTGAAGAAGTGTATATGCTCCAGCTTTGTCCGTCTGTCCACACGATAACTCGAGTAAAAATCGTTCGATTTCCATGAGATTTTAATATGTGGTAGGGGACCACCTGGGGATGAACTATACTGAAAATGGGCGAAATGGGATCAAAGGTCAGGACATAGGAGCGGGATGCATTCCATTACCCTTATGCGTCCCAACTTGCGTAAAAATGGTTCGATTTCGATGAAATTCTAGTATATGGTGGGGAACTACCTGAGAACGAACTCTATTGAAAATGGGCGAAATGAGGTCAAAGTTCAGGACATAGAAGCGGTATCGATACCTTTACTCTTATGCGCCATAACTTACTTAAAAATGCTTCCATTGCGACAAACCTTTAGTATGTTTTTCCGGAGGTATACTGAACCGGTTCCGTTGAACATAATTAAAATGTGGTCAAAGGCCAGGACACAGCAGCGAGATTTATTCCACAGCCATTATCCTCATAACTTGAGTAATAACTTGAGTAATGATTTCTGGTATGTTGGAAAGTGTATCATAATCAATGCATTGCATGATTTTACTAACTTGTTTGTTACTGTTCTAAGGCTCTGATAATCTTGCCTGGACGAACCTTCCCGGTGGAACGCAAAAGCTCCGCAATTATTGAGTGTTTTAATTTACGCCATTAAAGGAGATTCTAGACATACACGAGTCGTGTGTTATTTAATAAAGGTGATGTAATGTGTTCGGTAATATGGGTAACGGTTACTAGAGTGAACAGTGACAATCGGAACTTACGATTCCGCCCCAGCCCTCTCTCAATGGTGGAGGGGATTGTATGAGACGTATCCGCTTTAGAGGTGCCTCGCATGTCAAGACGACAAGAAGCTATGACAAGCCTTTGCCGGCGTAGCTTAATTGGGAAAACATTCGGCTCCGGAACAGAAGGATGTGGGGTTCGAATAACGCTACCAGCAAATTTGGATTTCACAACCGATACTAATTATATAAGTGTTGAGTTAATATTAATTGGTGTTACTCGAGTATCTTAAACGTCTCAAATTACGTCAAAATACCAGGAGATATAGGGATAATTAGATTCGTGTGCACTCGTAGTTATCGGATCGTCAGTGGTGTTGGCTTCTGACCAATTCTTCGAGATGATTCCGAGCTCGAGTCCCAGATAAAGCATAAAGGGTGAATTTGCCTCATAGCGATGAGTCAGTCCCTTCCTATAAACTAATGACTCCAAATGAGGGAAGAACGACTGCTAGTAGCTCCTTAGTTCCCTCCTCTAAACCAGTTGCTCTTAGTTAGGGAAGAGCGACTGCCTGTAGCCCGCTCGGTTAGTCCTCCTTTAAACTAGTGGCTCCAAATCAGGGAAGGTTGACTGTCTGTAGCCCGCGCGGTTAGTCACTTTCTTTAACCTAGTGGTTCCAAATTAAGGAAGAGCGACTGATTCTAGTCCCCTTTTTCAAACTAGTGGCTCCAAATCAGGGAAAAACGAATGCTTGTAGTTACCTCCTTTAAACAAGTGGCTCCGAATTAGGGATTACGAACTACATTGATGAGCAATTGAATTAGAGATACCTGTCTAGTAACGTGTAGCACCACCTTTCGCCCCGCTGACGGCGGCGATTCGTCTCGGCATGGACTCGACAAGACACCGGAAGCGTTGGGAAGCCATACGGATCCATGACCCCTAAATAATCTCCCACAGTTCACGAAGACTTGATGAAGGGGGGGGGGGTGGGGTCAGAGCCTCGAACATCTCCCTCGATGGCATCCCAGATGTGCTCGATGGGACTGATGTCAGGGGACCTAGTAAGCCAAGGAAGCGAGGTCACGTCGGTGGAGTGTTCATCCAACCATTCGGATACAATTCGGGAGCGATGACCCGGTGCATTGTCTTGTTGCAGGATGAGGTCCCCAGTGGGATGTTGCAGATGCACAAACGGGAGCAAATGGTCGTCCAGGCTATCGCGGTAACGTTGACCTGTGAGGGACGATGTCACACGTAGCAGGGGTCCCATTTCAATCCACCTAACAGTCCCCAGACGAGAATGCAACCCCCACCAGCTTGAAGAGTACCCTGCTGGCAAGAAGGATCCATCGCTTCACGTGGTTTGCGCCGTACTCGTATCCTGCCATCCGCATGTACCAACGTGAATCTCGACTCATCAGTCCAGGCATTATTTCCCCTCATGTCTAGGGTTCATTGGCGATGTTCTCGCGCCCATGTTGATCTTTGCACCCTGTGATGTGCGGTCAGCAGCGGTATCCTCGTGGGACGATGGCTTCTTTACCCCATAGCGAGGAGATGGTTCAGGATGGTGTGGATGCTTACACGTTTTTGTGCACCAGCGTTAAATTGCCGAGTGATTTCTTGCACTGTGGCCCGTCTATCCGCTGTTACAATGCGAGCTAGCAGACGATGACCCAGCTCATTCACACGCTGTTGTCCACAGCAGTTGGCCCTTGCACAGATGGTTTTACCGGATTCGATGTACTCACTGTGCACCCGGCACACAGTGGCTCGTGAAAATCCCAGTGCCTGCACGACTTCCTAGATGGAATGACCCATTCGTCGGGCCCAGACAATTTGCCCACGGTCAAATGCGCTTAGATCCTTCATCTTACCCATACTGCGTCCGAATCTTACTGATTCCCGTCGCATCACTCATTATATTGTCGGATCGCTGCATATGTCATGTCGTTTCCGTTTACAGGGCAGCCCACAGCGCCACATTCGCATAACGCCAGCTGTCTCTAATTCAATTGCTCTTCAGTGTAATGACTGTTTGTAGTCCCTTGGGATAGTCTGCGTGTAGTCCCCTGGGAACTCGTGGCTCTAAATTAATGAAGAGCGACTGCTTGTAGCCTGCTCGTTTGGTCCCTTTCTTTAACCTAGTGGCTCCAAATTAGGGAAGAGCGGTAGATTGTAGTCCCCTTCTTTAAACTAGTGGCTCCAACATTAAGGAAAAGATGCTGCTTGTAGTCCCCTCGGATAGATTTCTTTAAACTAGTAATTCCAACTTAGAGAAGAGATGCTGCTTGTAGTCCCCTTAGATAGATTTCTTTAAAATAGTGGTTTCAAATTAGAGAAGAGCTACTACTTACAACCCCCTCGGTTAATCCTCTTCTTTAAATTAATGGCTCCAAATTAGGTGTAACGTACCAGGAGATGTGACGTACCTGCCCGAAGGACGCACACGACATAAAGGCAGATAGGAATCAGAATAAAACGTCCGCGTAGTTCAATTGGTAGAGCAACTTATTCCGGAATGAGGGGACTCCGGGTTCGAACCCCGGCGCGGATAAAAATGACGGAGAAATTTACTTCGTTGTATAGGGAAGAGCGATAAATTGTAGCTCCCTTCTTTAAACTAGTGGTTCCAACTTAGGGAAGAGATACTGCTTGTAGTCCCCCCGGGTAGACTTCTTTAAACTAGTGGTTTCAAATTAGAGAAAAGCCACTACTTACAGCCCTCTCGGTTAATCCCCTTCTTTAAATTAATGGCTCCAAATTAGGGAAGAGCGACTGGATTGTACCCATCTTTAAATTAGTTGCCCCAAATTTGGGAAGAGTGACTTCCTGTTTTACCACCCTGGATTAATACCATTCTTCAAACTAGTTGACCCAAATTACGGAATGACCGACTGTTTCTAGCCCCCCCCTCGTGTAATCCCCTTCTTCAACCTAATGGCCTCAAAGCGACTTTTTATAACTCTTAGAATTGCACACGGTGGTCAATAAACCACAAGAAAAACAAATTCTTGAGAGAGAAATGAATAATTCTTCTATATGTCTGGAAATCATTGAGAGCAGGTGAATAAATAAGTAATAAGTAAATAAAAAATGACGTTAATAAAGATAAAAAAATCAAATCATTCCTCTGAACGCTCGGTAGCCTATCGATTGATATGTTTTACGAGCACATTCACGTTGTCGATGCAAATTCTTCATTCGAAATGTCCGAAAATTCATCCAGAAGATCTTTCCTAAATGTTTTTTGAATAAAATTCCTGCTTAATAAGGCCGTATTGCGTTCTCTCCTTAAATCTTTTCCGGTGATAAACTGAATCGCTTTTACGTTTATCATACTTTCATTGAATGAATGAATGCCATCGTTTGCTGCATGCGCTTCTCAAAGATTGTTCTCATGTCTGAGCTCCTGTATCAGCGTCCATGTTCGGTCTTTTTCCTCCTCATTGAACTGAAAGACAATCGCAGATACAGTTGCGCGCCGCTCTGTAAGGTACGGTGGTCTCTTTCGAGTAGACACAATCGATTTATTTCCGCAGACTACTCACATCTATTCCTCTTCTCTCGCTCCCTCTGGTACTTCAAGATCACGAACATCATTAGAAACAGGGCGAAATAACAATTCGTATGTCTGATTTCGAACCACCATGGTCGAATACCTTGTCTCTTTGTCTATGCAAGCTATAATCTTTTACGGAGATTCTCCGATGTTTCATTTATATGCAGATTAACAACGGATGAAGTGGAATACACTTACGCACAAGGAATATTTTTGGCGATTTAGAAGAATATCGTGAATAGGAACTGAAAAAGTAATGTTAAGAGTTTCGCACGCAAAATGTCTGCTCACTAAGTTGGAATAGAATGTTGTGTTTATGTTTCCTATCGTTTTATTATTGCAGGAAAAACCTCTAATAATATTCAAGAGCGCAATTTGTAAACTAGTTTCATTTAGCATTTAAAGAAACATATTTATGCATAATGAAAAACATGGAGTGACTGAATTCTTCAGCATAATGGCTTTCACGAAATTCTTAAACCTAGTACAATAAACCTACAGATACTTTGTTTATTTTAATCTCAAACTATGCCCAGCAGTTTTCCAACGAAAAGTAAATCGATTATTACGCCATCTGGTGGAAAGATTTTGCATTGGGAAACCTGGAAAATGAAATCATGATCACCATTGCAGCAATGATGATTAATTTTAAAATTAGAATATCTAGGAAACCATAAGAAGTGTAAATACAAATACAAGGTGATTATAAAATATTTCTGCAGTTTAGAATAGCAGAGGATGTTTAAAATCTGAGGATGTTCAGATTCGTAAGTTATGTCCTAGTTGCTTGGAACTTCACTGACCTGGGTGGTGTAACGGTTAGCGAACGGAAATCGGGAGATGCGTGGTTCGATTCCCGCTCCAGGCCGATAAAGTTTTCGAAGAGAGTGGCTGATCAGTAATGCAGTACAAGCAAATTCAGAATTTATATTTTGTTTACTTCGAATATTCTTAAATTGACAGTCGATTCGGTATTATAGGAGATAATGGTAATTTGTAAAATGTTTAAGTAAGTAAATTTATTCAAGTATCTTTTAATGTTTTAAAAATTAATTTCGTTTATTTTCTTTTTTTCTTTCTAATTTTCCAGATAATCTCTGTGCTACATGCACCAAATCGATTCAACAGAAGAGAAAGCGATTCGTATACTTTGGTTAGACGAGGTAAAGCCTGTAGCCAAAATCTCAAATTTCGTCCATTACGATCGTCCAATTTCAATTTCGTCGATTCCGAATTTCGTCCACTACGCTTTTTCAAGGAAATGATCCCTGTGGAGTGCGAAAGCTTGGAGAATCTTTGTGCTTATTACACCACAAAAATGAACGGATTTAATATGCAATAAACGTTTCTTTAGTATTCACGGTCCAGTGTATTTAAAATAGCATTCCTGTGTTAATTATAGCGACGCACGTTATACCTATTATGAGAAGAATATTTTTTCCAAACGATATCGCTGTTATCTTTTATAGAAAATAATTTATTAAAATTTTCAACTGCGCAAGGAGTTGATAATCACTCTCATGATTATTCGCCCACTGCCAAAGAAGTAGTGAAAACAGTAGCCCAACTGAGAGGACATGTCGATAGTACTGATCGCATTTAGAGCTAGTCAGAATTGGAAGAATATTTTTTCAATCCTATGTATAGAAGTTCAAGTACTTTCAAACGAAATGTCAAAAAAAAAAAAAAACGCATGTAAAGGAAAATTTGTATCCAGAAAGCGACAAAGGGAACGAGAGATGAAATTGTGCCTGCAGACGTCGGAGCAAAAAAAAAAATATTCCAATAGGGCTTTAGAAACGAGTAGATATTGTTAGAACTTTAAATTCATCGTTTCGCCCTGTAGTGAAAAATTACTGAATTTCGAAAAGCAGGCAGTGTAATTACATGAAGAATAACTAAAACTGGCAGGTGGTAAAAGCGTTTTAACGTCCAACAATAAGAACGGGAGATACCGTTGAACTAGAAATAAAAAATTTACGCTTTCTAGCCGATGCATTCCACATTGAAGAAAAGTTCAAAGCACTTAAAACATTTCGCGCGTAATAACAGCTGTGGGATACAAAAGTAATTTTCCAAGCGTTACTTTTGGAAACAGAGGATCTTGTGGCCATAATCAAAGCACGTCTGCAAAACCTCGCAGTAATACAGATTTACTATGCAAATCCTAATCGTTCAAAACTGAATGCATCCTTTTGCTGAGAGTTCCGTTTGCTGAATGCGAAAAGAATTTTTCTCGTCTGACTTTGCAAATGTAGTATCTTTCCAAACACAAAAATACTTTGTCGATTGCAAAAATACCAAAACGCGTAAAATGCGTTCCTTACGGTTGGTGGCAGCCGTTGCGAAAAACGAATATTTTCTATTCCGATTTATATTTGAGAAGATATCGGGTCTACAGACGTGAAAACAAAAGCACTTATTGTTTTTTAAAGTATGTGTAATACATATTATTATCGGATAACCGCGCTACTGGAATACAGGTACCATTGCTAAAAAATGGAATACAGGAACCTGCGCTATAAATATTATTACCGGATGGCCACGCTACTGGAATGCAGTTTCCATTGCTATAAAATGGAATACAGGCACCTGCGCAAATAAATATTATTACCGGATGGCCACTCTACTAAAATACATGTTCCATTGCTATGAAATGAGATACAGGTACCTGTGCTATAAATATTATTACCGAATGGCCACGCTACTGGAATACAGTTTCCATTGCTATAAAATGGAATACAGGCACCTGCGCAAATAAATATTATTACCGGATGGCCACTCTACTAAAATACATGTTCCATTGCTATGAAATGAGATACAGGTACCTGTGCTATAAATATTATTACCGAATGGCCACGCTACTGGAATACAGTTTCCATTGCTATAAAATGGAATACAGGCACCTGCGCAAATAAATATTATTACCGGATGGCCACTCTACTAAAATACATGTTCCATTGCTATGAAATGAGATACAGGTACCTGTGCTATAAATATTATTACCGAATGGCCACGCTACTGGAATACAGTTTCCATTGCTATAAAATGGAATACAGGCACCTGCGCAAATAAATATTATTACCGGATGGCCACTCTACTAAAATACATGTTCCATTGCTATGAAATGAGATACAGGTACCTGTGCTATAAATATTATTACCGAATGGCCACGCTACTGGAATACAGTTTCCATTGCTATAAAATGGAATACAGGCACCTGCGCAAATAAATATTATTACCGGATGGCCACTCTACTAAAATACATGTTCCATTGCTATGAAATGAGATACAGGTACCTGTGCTATAAATATTATTACCGAATGGCCACGCTACTGGAATACAGTTTCCATTGCTATAAAATGGAATACAGGCACCTGCGCAAATAAATATTATTACCGGATGGCCACTCTACTAAAATACATGTTCCATTGCTATGAAATGAGATACAGGTACCTGTGCTATAAATATTATTACCGAATGGCCACGCTACTGGAATACAGGTTCTATTGCTATAAAATGGATTACAGGTACCTGCGCTATAAATATTATTACCGGATGGCCACACTACTGGAATACAGGTTCCATTGCTATAAAATGGAATACAGGTACCTGCGTTATAAATATTATTACCGAATGGCCACTCTACTAAAATACAGGTTCCATTGCTATAAAATGAGATACAGGTACCTGCGCTATAAATATTATTACCGGATGGCCACGGTACTGGAATGCAGTTTCCATTGCTATGAAATGAGATCCAGGTACCTGTGCTATAAATATTATTACCGGATGGCCACTCTACTAAAATACAGGTTCCATTGCTATAAAATGAGATACAGGTACCTGTGCTATAAATATTATTACCGGATGGCCACGCTACTGGAATACAGTTTCCATTGCTATAAAATGGAATACAGGAACCTGCGCAAATAAATATTATTACCGGATGGCCACTCTACTAAAATACATGTTCCATTGCTATGAAATGAGATACAGGTACCTGTGCTATAAATATTATTACCGAATGGCCACGCTACTGGAATACAGGTTCTATTGCTATAAAATGGATTACAGGTACCTGCGCTATAAATATTATTACCGGATGGCCACACTACTGGAATACAGGTTCCATTGCTATAAAATGGAATACAGGTACCTGCGTTATAAATATTATTACCGAATGGCCACTCTACTAAAATACAGGTTCCATTGCTATAAAATGAGATACAGGTACCTGCGCTATAAATATTATTACCGGATGGCCACGGTACTGGAATGCAGTTTCCATTGCTATGAAATGAGATCCAGGTACCTGTGCTATAAATATTATTACCGGATGGCCACTCTACTAAAATACAGGTTCCATTGCTATAAAATGAGATACAGGTACCTGTGCTATAAATATTATTACCGGATGGCCACGCTACTGGAATACAGGTTCCATTGCTATAAAATGCATTACAGGTACCTGCGCTATAAATAGTATTACCGGATGGCCACGCTACTGGAATATAGGTTCCATTGCTATAAAATGGAATACAGGTACCTGCGTTATAAATATTATTACCGAATGGCCACTCTACTAAAATACAGGTTCCATTGCTATAAAATGAGATACAGGTGCCTGTGCTATAAATATTATTACCGAATGGCCACGCTACTGGAATAAAGGTTCCATTGCTATAAAATGGAATACAGGTATCTGCGCTATAAATACTATTACCGGAAGGCCACACTACTAAAGTACAGGTACCTGTGCTATAAATATTATTACTGGATTCCACGCTACTGGAATACAGGTACCTCTCTCCCTCCAGCACACACACCCCCTCAGAAAATGCCGGCAACCTTCTGAATGGGGGAACGAACCGTTGGATTAGAACACGGTTACAACTACTACGAAATTCCACAGCCAATTCCAACTATGAAGAAAGGAAGCAATGTGCTATTTACATGACCAAAAGCGTTTATTCACAAAGCAAATAGTTTATTTACACAGTTAGCAAGCTACAGAGGGTAAGTCGAAAGTTTTACAATATTTGCATAAACGCACGTGCTTCGGCGGGTATGTCACATGTTTAAACTAATTCAAGTCGCGCACTGCAGTCTGTCGAAAGGTATATAAAGTGGTAGTCGTTGCTGTGAACAGCATTGCACGTCGTCGTTCTGTCTGTGGTTGGGACGCCTAAAAGATGAACAGTCACAACCGGCTAATTAAGGATTTTTTGCTTTACGAGTTTGATCTCGACCATAACGCTACTCAAGCAACACGAAACAATTGTCACGCGAAAGGGGAAGGTTCCGTGGACCACAGTACCGCAACCAGATGGTTCAAGAAATTCTGCTTAAGTGACAGAAACCTCGACGAGCAGCCAAGGTCAGGCAGGCCGCGAACTGGGGATTTGGAGGCCGTGCGCCAGGCCTTAGAGGTAAATCCGACAACCAGCCCTTGCGGCTTAGCAGGCGAGCTGGGCATATCAGAAACCACCTTGGATCGTCCACTTCAGGATCTCGACAGAAGTTGCCGCATTGTCCCTAACGAACTGACACCTGCTGAAGCAAATCATCGAGTGGAAGTGTGCACAAAACTCCTAGCAAACCAGCGCGATGTACATTTCATCAAGATTATTGTTACGTGCGATGAAAAGTGGGTCTATTTCTTTAATTATAAGATACAACGGTAGTGTTTGAGCCCGGGCGAGCTCCGTGAACCTGTTTCCAAACGTGGGCGCTTCGAGCACCAGGCGATGCTCTGCGTCTGGTGGTGTTTCGAGGGGATAATCCATCACGAACTTGTTCCAGACGGTCGGACCATCAACACCAACCTCTACTCTGAACAGCTGTAGCGGATGTATGCCGTTTTGGAGAAGAAGTACCCAGCACTGGTGAACCGAAAGCGCGCTCTCTTAGAGCAGGACAACGCTTGGTTTCATACCTCGCGAACGACAAGGGCAAAACTCTAGGAACTTGAGGGCATCGAACTGATGTCACACCCAGCATATAGTCCGGACCTCGCCCCGTCGGATTTTTACCTGTTCCGGTCCTTGGCTTGCTTCCTTCGAGGGCGGCCCTTAAATAATCAGGAGGACGTGGCAGCTGAAGGAGTTCTTCCTGTCGAAGGACAAGACGGTACAGCCGCGGAATCGAAGAACTGGCAGACAGATGGCTAAAGACGGTGCAACAGGATGGTCTATCTTTGAATACTAGTCAGCTTTCATCAAAATGATACGTACGAAGACATAAAGTGATCCAAATATTGCAAAACTTTCAGCTCACCGTCTGTAATTCAATTACCATTTACACATAAGGTCTTAAAATATGCGCCCTTCAATCGCAAAGTTTATCCGGCTGAAGATAGAAAGAAAAGGCCTAATTACATAGTCCTGAGGAAGATTACAGCGCATGTGATATAGGACACAATGTACACTGAAGTGCCAGAAAAACTGATACAGACGAGCTTATGCAAAATACATAGCAACGTCACCTATGCGCGTATTCAGTTGCTTCTGACAGTGCGTATATAATGCAATAGACATAATTGCCAGCTGTCAGAGCTGTTTTCGGCATGAGAATGACAAGTTATTTGAGCTTTCAAGTTTTCGGATATTATCTGACTTACCATCTTTGTCATGTTTACACCAAAAAACGGATTGCCATCTTTGAAATTTGTATTATATGGTGTAATCCCGTATTTCATTCATGATCCTTCTCCTTTCCCGAGTTCGTCGATTTTGTATAGTTCTTTCAGCACGTAATCGTACAGAAAGGACTAATGTAAATCGTCCACCTAAATGACCACTCTGAAAGCACAAAGCTGAGGAGAAATCAACTCTTTGTGATGCGAAGGTTCACTCACACCAGCCGCGTTCGGTTTACTTTTTAGACAGAGAATGTATTCGTTCGAGGTGATATCAGATCATTTTGCTAACCCCGAGATAATTCGCTCCAACCGGTTCAAGAGTTAAATATACCTGTGGAAATAAAACAAAAATTTGGTGGTCTTAAGCTTCTGCAAGTGGCTGCATCTTTCATATAGTACATTTAACAATGGAAGAAAATGGTCATGCAGAAATATTCTGCAGCCAAAGGTCTATTTGATACAGAAACAGAGGACTTTTTCACTCTTCCTTTGCTTTCAATAAATGACCAAATTTTGCAAGTTTTACGCTGTACATTCGGAAGTTTACTCATCCATGTAATATTTAAATAAGTAAATAACTTCAGTATCGTAGTTCAAGAACGAAGAAACAATCTTACGGAAATCGCTGATGCTCGCCAAGACATGATCATGCTGCTCGCCAACGTACACTATATTGACAAAAGTCACCGAACACCTAGAAGAGAAAAACAACATAGCATTTATTGACATTCATTAGTACGGTGTCGGTCCGCCTATGGCCTTAATGCATCACTGACACTTCGAGATATGCTTTCGACAAGGTTTTGGAACACAGCGATAGGTATGCGCTTCCATTCAGTACACAATGCTGCCGCTAACTGTTTGTTAGTAGTAGGCCTTGGTTTCAAACTTCTTATGTAGCGCTCTAATTCAACCCATAGGTGTTCTATGGAATTAGGATTAGGGCTCTGTGCTGGCCAGTCCACACATGACACGGAATTATCGTCAAACCACGCCGTAACATTCCTTGCTTTATGGATGGATGCACTATCATTCTGGTACCAACATGGCTTGGTTCCACAGTATGTGCACAGAATTGGTAGGGCATAATTGTCTAGAATATCCAGGTAGACGTGCTGGTTAACAGGTTTCTCCACGATAACCAATGGGCCGGGACCATACCACGAAAAACACCTCCACACGAGTACACTGCCATCTCCAAACTTGACCGTAGGAACAGTACACTGTGGTAAATAACGGTCCCACAGCTGCCTCCGTAACCACACACGGCCATCAGACTGATGGATCGTGCATCTTGATTCATCAATCTATAGGACCCATTTCCATTGATCTACGGTCCACGATAAATGCTCTTTATTCCATGGTAAACGACGAGTAGCATTCCGAGCGGAGATGAAAGGCTTATAAGCAGCCACACTACCACAGTAACCCATGGAATGAAGTTATCTGCAAATGGTAAGTGTACATACTGAGGTTCCAGCATTTTTATTCATCTGTACACTGCGGTCTTTTGTAGTACTCCGTCGATTAGCTGTAACGACTCTCCTGAGGCTTCGATGTCTTCTATCACTGATTTTCTTTGGTCCGTCGCTACGTTTTGCTGCTTCAGGCACGCCTATGTGTCTTCCACTTATTCAGTACACCCAAAACAGTTGACTTGGTTATTTTTAAACGCCTCTGGGTTTCTCTTATGGGCAACCCACGAATATAACACCCAGCAATATTTCCTTTCTCAAAGTCAGTTCTCTGCCGCCGCGACATTTTCACTCAACCTCACAGTGCGATATGATCGCGGTCGGCTGCAGGCTTGTTTTTATACCGTTTGCACCTGTACCGCGCATCTTAACAACGCAGAGTATCCGTTTATTTGCTTTTGAAGGGGTGTCCGGTTACTTTTGTTAACATAGTTTATATGATCGCATAGAGATCAGGCAGCAACATAAGGCGGTTCATTTACCATATTCCCGCTATATTAGATCGACTCAGTAGTATGATTCATTCACATGAGCATACCAGAAGAGATAATCTTATTTTTAATGGGGGTTGTTTACCCCGGGTACTACGGTTTGAAGCACCCATCCAACGCCCGGCGGATATTTTGTGGTTAAGTGTAACAAACCTAGCTGGTGGGTACGATCCCGCGACCCTCTGGTCTGCATGCAGTTGAATAATCCATAGTATGAGGTCACTCGATGCCTTAATGAAGGAAAGATTCCTGAGGATTGGAACACCGCTACAATGATCCTGCTACATAAAAAAGGTGACATTGAGGATCTCGGAAACTACAGACCTATCAGCCTCCTATCAGTAGTTTATAAAATCTTCACTAAAGTTCTTTCACACCGCTTGAAGGTAACACTGGACATGGCTCAACCGAGAGAACAAGCTGGATTCAGGAGTGGCTACAGCACAATAGATCATATCCACGTACTGAGAGAACTAATTGAAAGAGCGAGGGAATATGAACTTCCATTGTGCATGTCTTTTATCGATTATGAAAAAGCCTTTGATTCGGTGAAACCATCAGCAGTTACAATGGCTCTGAAAACCTGCGGTATTGAAGATGCATACATTAATATTATTAATAACATCTATGAAAATGCAAGTGCAAAGATTCGGCTGTTTGAAAATACAACACACATAAAAATTGGAAAGGGAGTGAGACAAAGTGACACCATATCTCCGAAGCTCTTTAATGCCACATTGGAGGGTGTTTTTCAGTCGCTGAGCTGGGAAAACAAAGGGATAAAGATTAATGGAGATTATCTAACCCACCTTCGTTTTGCTGATGACGTAGTCATTTTTGCAACTACCCCATCAGAGCTGCAGAGTATGATCCAGGAACTTGCTGACAAGAGTAAAGAAGTGGGATTAAAAATGAACTTTCAGAAGACAAAAGTGATGTTCAATGCTTTTACAAGAAATGAAGATTTATCGATTGATGGAGAAAAGCTGGAGATAAGAGACACGTACGTTTATCTTGGACAGCAGATATCAAGTGAGGGTCACATTGATGAAGAAATTAATCGACGTACAAAACTTGCCTGGAGAGCTTTTGGAAAAAACAGCATAATTTTCAAGAGCAATATGCCATTATGTCTTAAAAGAAAAGTGTTTGATCAATGCATCCTTCCAGTGCTTACGTATGGTGCAGAGACGTGGACCTTAACTAAAAGAGACATACAAAGGCTGCAGACAACTCAAAGTAGCATGGAGAGGTGCATGCTTGGTGTAACCAGGAGAGATAAGAAGAGGAACTCGTGGATCCGAAAAATGACAAGAGTGGAAGACATCATGATCAGAGTTAAATCCCTGAAATGGCAATGGGCTGGACATACTGCCAGAAGGACAGATCATCGATGGACAGCCGAAATTTTAGATTGGATTCCAAGGGACAGGAAAAGACCCAGAAGAAGACCACATGGGAGATGGGTGGATGAAATTCGAAAGTATGTAGGAGTGACATGGAGGAGACTGGCACAAGACAGACCGTTGTTTAGGAAACTTGGGGAGACCTTCGTCCAGCAGTGGATTGATAATGGTTGACAATGATGATGATGATGATGAGGTCGCTAAGGTTGAAATATTTTTTTTTTCTGGCCAGAAGCACCTTGATCATTTTTTAACTTTATGATTTGTAAAGGGGAGTATAGTATGCCAAAAGAAGTACATTTTTCCATTTTTTCAGGCGCATTGGTGCTTTTTTTAAACGGATGATTTCAGCGGGCACCAAAAGCTCTTAGAAGCTGTTGCTTCCGAATTCAAATATTCCGACGTTACAGAAGTAGATCCAATCCTCAAAAAACAAACACAGCACCTCTATTTTATTCCGTGCTCCATGCCTTACTTGGAAGGAATCAAAATCCTGCGACTTACCTGCTAAGCACGTGAGCCATCGGGTTTTGGATTTTGGAGGTGTGAAATAGTTTGAAGCACCAACGCACGGCGGATATGTTGTGGTTCAGTGTAACACAACCTTACTGGTGGGTACCATCCCGCGACTTCCATTTTTTATTTAAAAGAACGACATGGAATGCTCTCCTAAAAAGCTGGAGCCCCCAGATTTCATATGTTCAGAATATTTAAGATTTTTAAATAAAATTTCATGACGTCCTTCAAGATGATTTTCGCCCAAAAGAAAAAATGACTTGAAAAAATTAATAATAAAGAAATATATACGATCTTATTCGGAACATTTGTACAAATTTTGACCGAGTAGCGTAAGCTAGGAAGTTGTCTCTCTCTGACTTCATTAGAAAATTTAGCGCATTAATTTCGCAACCTGTGAAGGATTTTTTCTTCTAATTCAGCTGTGGGATAAATTCGGTGAATGAGAAAAAAGATGAAATATCTCAGTAAAATGTATGCAGCCATTTCTTATATTATCCTATGTTGCTATACACTCAGGCATACGAATGTTTAAACTTAAGCTTATGAACATTTTTGCACAATTTTTATTCAATTTCTTTTGCATTCATCACTTTTACAACACATCTTGAGTTAGTTTCTTAAAATTGACAAAAATGAATGATTCACGTTGAAAACTACTCCAGCCCTAAAGATAGCTCGTTGACTTTAAATGTCCTTCCTACGACATATAGTGAAGGATTTGAGGACAAGGAATTTCTGAATTCTACCGAGGAAAATTATTTGACAAGATATTAAGAATGTAAAGACCAGAGTCAGTTTATAAATTTATGTAAAGCTGGCTCTCAAAGCGGCGAATAACACTGAAATACCGCTAGAGGATAAGTAACATGCATTTCAGGATTGTTTTTAGGGTAGGGGGGGGGGTACGAGGTAACTGCCCCCGTGACAAGCCCTTAAGGCAACCGGCCGACGCTAATTTAAGGCCACTTGTTTCAGGAAAGGGATATAGCCAACCGAAAGGCAAGCACAACATCATGGATAGGATTTGAACTCCGACCCAGGGTCTTCTCTTAGGCCACTGACCCATCGACGTGGCAGTTTGTTATGTCCTTGTGTTTAAGATAAAATTAAAACCTTGACCCTCTGGTCTTGCGTAAGACATTTGTAACGTCCTTGACTTTTAGATGGTATGTTATATGAAAGAAATACTGGTAATCCTTCAATGCTTCACACTGCGCCCAAACGTTTTAAAGAAAGGAAACGCCTTTAAATTCATTATTACCTAAGCGTAAAACTGCTTTGATGACTGCAAGTTTTTATTTTTTGATCGCGTATTATGTGAAGGTACTGATATGAAGGTACTGATACTATGTACTGATACTAATAATGCAACAGGGTTATACACCGATGAGTCATTACATTATGACCACCCCCAGCCTAAAGAAATGAGCGCACCTGGAAACCAAACAGTGGCGCAGGTGAAGTTCACTGAGCAGTATACATACAACCCGAGGACCGGCTTTCTGTTTGTAGAGTGTTCGGAGTCAGAATGGGAAAAGCTGCCGATTTATCGGAGTTTGATAAAGGACAAATTGTGATGACACGGTGCCTCAACAAATTGGGACGGCACGGCGCCTCAACAAATTGGGACGGCACGGCGCCTCAACAAATTGGGACGGCACGGCGCCTCAACAAATTGGGACGGCACGGCGCCTCAACAAATTAGGATGGCACGGCCCCTCAACAAATTGGAATGGCACGGCGCCTCAACAAATTGGGATGGCACGGTGCCTCAACAAATTTGGATGGCACGGCGCCTCAACAAATTGGAACGGCACGGCGCCTCAACAAATTGGGATGGCAGGGCGCCTCAACAAATTGGAATGGCACGGCGCCTCAACAAATCGGAATGGCACGGAGCCTCAACAAATTGGGATGGCAGGGCGCCTCAACAAATTGGAATGACACGGCGCCTCAACAAATTGGGATGGCACGGTGCCTCAACAAATTGTGATGGCGAGGCGCCTCAACAAATTGGGACGGCACGGCGCCTCAACAAATTGGAATGGCACGGCGCTTCAACAAATCGGAATGGCACGGCGCCTCAACAAATTGTGATGGCACGGTGCCTCAACAAATTGGGATGGCACGGCGCCTCAACAAATCGGAATGGCACGGCGCCTCAACAAATTGGGATGGCAGGGCGCCTCAACAAATTGGAATGACACGGCGCCTCAACAAATTGGGATGGCACGGTGCCTCAACAAATTGTGATGGCACGGCGCCTCAACAAATTGGGACGGCACGGCGTCTCAACAAATTTGGGATGGCAGGGCGCCTCAACAAATTGGAATGGCACGGCGCCTCAACAAATTGGAATGGCACGGCGCCTCAACAAATTGTGATGGCACGGTGCCTCAACAAATTGGGATGGCACGGTGCCTCAACAAATTGGGATGGTACGGCGCCTCAACAAATCGGAATGGCACGGTGCCTCAAGAAATTGTGATGGCACGGCGCCTCAACAAATTGGGACGGCACGGCGCCTCAACAAATTGGAATGGCAGGGCGCCTTAACAAATTGGAATGGCACGGCGCCTCAACAAATTGGGATGGCACGGCGCCTCAACAAATCGGAATGGCACGGTGCCTCAACAAATTGTGATGGCACGGCGCCTCAACAAATTGGAATGGCAGGGCGCCTTAACAAATTGGAATGGCACGGCGCCTCAACAAATTGGGATGGCACGGCACCTCAACAAATCGGAATGGCACGGTGCCTCAACAAATTGTGATGGCACGGCGCCTCAACAAATTGGGACGGCACGGCGCCTCAACAAATTGGAATGGCAGGGCGCCTTAACAAATTGGAATGGCACGGCGCCTCAACAAATTGGGATGGCACGGCACCTCAACAAATCGGAATGGCACGGCGCCTCAACAAATTGGGATGGCACGGCGCCTCAACAAATTGGGATGGCACGGCGCCTCAACAAATTGGGATGGCAGGGCGCCTCAACAAATTGGGATGGCACGGTGCCTCAACAAATCGGAATGGCACGGCGCCTCTACAAATTGGGATGGCAGGGCGCCTCAACAAATTGGAATGACACGGCGCCTCAACAAATTGGGATGGCACGGTGCCTCAACAAATTGTGATGGCACGGCGCCTCAACAAATTGGGACGGCACGGCGTCTCAACAAATTTAGGGATGGCAGGGCGCCTCAACAAATTGGAATGGCACGGCGCCTCAACAAATTGTGATGGCACGGTGCCTCAACAAATTGGGATGGCACGGTGCCTCAACAAATTGGGATGGTACGGCGCCTCAACAAATCGGAATGGCACGGTGCCTCAAGAAATTGTGATGGCACGGCGCCTCAACAAATTGGGACGGCACGGCGCCTCAACAAATTGGAATGGCAGGGCGCCTTAACAAATTGGAATGGCACGGCGCCTCAACAAATTGGGATGGCACGGCGCCTCAACAAATCGGAATGGCACGGTGCCTCAACAAATTGTGATGGCACGGCGCCTCAACAAATTGGGACGGCACGGCGCCTCAACAAATTGGAATGGCAGGGCGCCTTAACAAATTGGAATGGCACGGCGCCTCAACAAATTGGGATGGCACGGCACCTCAACAAATCGGAATGGCACGGCGCCTCAACAAATTGGGATGGCACGGCGCCTCAACAAATTGGGATGGCACGGCGCCTCAACAAATTGGGATGGCAGGGCGCCTCAACAAATTGGGATGGCACGGTGCCTCAACAAATTTGGATGGCACGGCGCCTCAACAAATTGGGACGGCACGGCGCCTCAACAAATTGGGATGGCACGGTGCCTCAACAAATTGGGACGGCACGGCGCCTCAACAAATTGGGACGGCACGGCGCCTCAACAAATTGGGACGGCACGGCGCCTCAACAAATTGGGACGGCACGGCGCCTCAACAAATTAGGATGGCACGGCCCCTCAACAAATTGGAATGGCACGGCGCCTCAACAAATTGGGATGGCACTGCGCCTCAACAAATTGGGATGGCACGGTGCCTCAACAAATTTGGATGGCACGGCGCCTCAACAAATTGGAACGGCACGGCGCCTCAACAAATTGGGATGGCAGGGCGCCTCAACAAATTGGAATGGCACGGCGCCTCAACAAATCGGAATGGCACGGAGCCTCAACAAATTGGGATGGCAGGGCGCCTCAACAAATTGGAATGACACGGCGCCTCAACAAATTGGGATGGCACGGTGCCTCAACAAATTGTGATGGCGAGGCGCCTCAACAAATTGGGACGGCACGGCGCCTCAACAAATTGGAATGGCACGGCGCTTCAACAAATCGGAATGGCACGGCGCCTCAACAAATTGTGATGGCACGGTGCCTCAACAAATTGGGATGGCACGGCGCCTCAACAAATCGGAATGGCACGGCGCCTCAACAAATTGGGATGGCAGGGCGCCTCAACAAATTGGAATGACACGGCGCCTCAACAAATTGGGATGGCACGGTGCCTCAACAAATTGTGATGGCACGGCGCCTCAACAAATTGGGACGGCACGGCGTCTCAACAAATTTGGGATGGCAGGGCGCCTCAACAAATTGGAATGGCTCGGCGCCTCAACAAATTGGAATGGCACGGCGCCTCAACAAATTGTGATGGCACGGTGCCTCAACAAATTGTGATGGCACGGTGCCTCAACAAATTGGGATGGTACGGCGCCTCAACAAATCGGAATGGCACGGTGCCTCAAGAAATTGTGATGGCACGGCGCCTCAACAAATTGGGACGGCACGGCGCCTCAACAAATTGGAATGGCAGGGCGCCTTAACAAATTGGAATGGCACGGTGCCTCAACAAATTGGGATGGCACGGCGCCTCAACAAATCGGAATGGCACGGTGCCTCAACAAATTGTGATGGCACGGCGCCTCAACAAATTGGGACGGCACGGCGCCTCAACAAATTGGAATGGCAGGGCGCCTTAACAAATCGGAATGGCACGGCGCCTCAACAAATTGGGATGGCACGGCACCTCAACAAATCGGAATGGCACGGCGCCTCAACAAATTGGGATGGCACGGCGCCTCAACAAATTGGGACAGCACGGCGCCTCAACAAATTGGGATGGCAGGGCGCCTCAATAAATTGGGACGGCACGGCGCCTCAACAAATTGGGATGGCAGGGCGCCTCAACAAATTGGGACGGCACGGCGCCTCAACAAATTGGGATGGCAGGGCGCCTCAACAAATTTGAATGGCACGGCGCCTCAACAAATTGGGATGGCAGGGCGCCTCAACAAATTTGAATGGCACGGCGCCTCAACAAATTGGGATGGCACGGCGCCTCAACAAATTGGGATGGCACGGCGTCTCAACAAATTGGGATGGCACGGCGCCTCAAAGCTACGATCTCGGAAACGGCGCGCCTTGTAATTGTTCACGTGCTGCTGTAGTGAGTGCGTGCCAAAAATGGTGCACAGGTGGCCAAACGATGAATCGTCGTTTGGCCGTGTGTCGTCCACAGCTAATTGATGTCTTAGGGGAGCGGAGATTGTACCGCATTTTTCACAGCAACCGCAGGCCCACAGTGTGAGAAATCACCAGCAGCTACAACAGTGGTGATCAGGACAATGTGTCACAGCACATAGTTCATCGCAGCTTTCTGCGCATGGGCCTGCGTAGCCGAAGACCCAGCCGGGTCCGTTTGGGCCGTCGATGATTAGAAAAAAGTGACCTTGTCTGACGAACCAGGATTCCTGGTGCATCACGTAGATGGCGCCGATCACGGATACGCCGATTACCAACGGAGCAAACAGAACCTGGATGCACTTTTGGAAAGACACAGGCCAGCAGCGACAGTGTTATGCTGTGGGGGATGTTTTCTTGGGGACACTTTAGGCCCCATTACTCCAATAGCATAATCCCTGACAGCTGTCAGGTATCCGAACATTGTTGCGGATAAAGTTCATCCATTCATGGCAACTGTGATCCCTGCTGGTGATGACCATTACCAACCGGATAATGCGCAATACCACACTGCCAGAATCGTCAAGGAACATGTTGGTAACTTTTCTAAGTACATGCTGGTGACTTTCTGTTAATGTCCTGGCCTCCAAATTCACCCGAAATGAACCCGATCGAACATTTGTGGTTCGACTTGGAAAAGAGGGTTCGCGCTAAATCACCACCACCCCAAAATGTACGGGAACTGTAGGACTTGCTGTTGGCATTATGGTACCAGATACCCTAGAATACCTATCGCCACCTCATCGAATCGATGTGTCCGCTGTTTTGCCGGCTAAAGTGTGTTCTACAGCTTATTAGGTAGATGGTCATAATGTAATGGCTCGTCGGTGTAAGTAATAGGAGATAATTTACGGGAAAAACGATCCCCATCTTTTCAGAAGTCTAAATTTACCTGCAGTGGCGGAAACATTTAAGTAATAAAATGCGTCATAGTAGCGTGTCCGGCGCGTAACTGGAAGACCCTGGGTTCGTTTCTCGGTGGCGGCCGATGAGAATTTTTCTGTGACTCACTTATAAACGTGGAAAGAGCAATGATTTCTGTTTGATGTTCCTAGATCACGTCAGTTGTGTGTATTAATGAATTAACATGTTATATTAGCATCGGAAATCTCGGTGTCATCTTCCTTCTTATCTGTTCCTGCAACGTAAATACCCTCAGTATTACTGTGAACTGCAAACTTCTATTAAAAACAAACGCAGTGTACTTTTAAGGAATTAAAAACAAACGCAGTGTACTTTTAAGGAATTAAAAACAAACGCAGTGTACTTTTAAGGAATTAAAAACAAACGCAGTGTACTTTAAGGATGTACTCCTAAATACACCATTATTTGTGAAAATTGTAACATTATGAAGGACTGAGGGTATTATTACCTGGAAGCTTACAAGATATGTACAACAGGTTGTGACTGGCAAATGACTGAAATGTTGAAAACTACTCCAAATACGTGGCGACAGTAAATAAATAAATACATCGCTTTTAACCACGTTTTAGAAACACACAGCAACCGAAAAATTGTTTTTCAGCCGCCGCTGTGGAACTGAACCAACAGAACTCTCGATATATATATGCCCACCAGATTGAGACATGTAAATGCCCACCAGATGCAGACGTCTCAGTAGCTGAGCCCATCTTACGGATTTATGATGTCAGAAGCTGACTTCAAAATACACATAGCACCGTGGATTGTTGGCCACCGTGGCGTAAATGTAACGCACACGGCTAGATATCCAGAGTTCTGTTGGTTCAATTCCACAGCGGCTGCTGAAAAACAATTTTTCGGTTGCTGTGTGTTTCTAGAACGTGGTTAAGAGCGATGTATTTATTTATTTACTGAAATGTCAGTGAAAATCCGCCTGCACTTTCGGAGCAACGCCCTCTGAACTGTCTGGTCTTGGGTATAAAGAGTTGGCTGAAACTGAATGTTGCAATCAGCGAGGAGCCACAGTCGAAAGGGCGTTTCTATTGTCTCACTATGTTCCGTCGCAGAAGAAAGTCGCATTATGAACACTTGACGGACTTTGAGCGAGGAAGGATTGTTGAGATGAGAGAAGCTGAAATTTCCTACCACTAAATTCCCACTCGTACGCCAGCACAGTGCTGCGAATGTGGCGTGAATGGAGAGATGATTCTCGGACACACAGAAATCCGGTAAAATGGACCGCAAAACCGAAAGACTGCACGGGATGACAGACATCACTACCGCATGGAAGTTACCGATCACACAGCAACAGCAACGGTGTTAGCGCAGCAGTGAAGCACTTTCACAAGTCACGCATGCCCTCCAGCACAGTTCGACGTCGTCTCCTTAACAGAGAACTGATCGCTAGCAACCCATTGCTGCGCATTATTGACCCTTAACCACAGATGCCCCAGAATACAATGATGTCTCGAAAGCAGACATTTGCGCGCTGATTGGAAACAAGTCGTGCTTTCTGACGAGTCGTGATTCAACCTGATGCACCACGATGTTCGTATACGTATTTGAAGACATCGCTGTGAATGGCACGTTGCAGCGTCATACCGGACCAACGCCAAAATTTGGGGCGCCATTGGATTCAATTCGGGATCTAGTTTGATACGAATTGAGGGAACCCTGAACAGCTAGCAATGCATGAGGTATGGTTTGGAGGCAGGGGTGATACCCTTCCTACAGAGTTCTCCTGACGTTATATTCCAGTAGGAGAATGCTCGGCCGCATGTTACCTGGAGTGTCCAAGAACTCTTCTATGTACAGCAGAAACCGCTTCTTCCGTGGCCTACACTTTCACCAGATATGTCCTCGATCGAACATGTCTGGGACATGGTAGCAAAGCGACTGTTCCGTAAAGCGACTCCGCCACTCACCACAAATGAACTCTGATCTCTCATAGAAGCAGCCTGACAGGCTATTCGTCTAGGATGATATCAAAACCTACGTCACACTGTGCAGAGGTTGTTATTTTTGCTCCAGGTGGTTTCACACGATACCGAGTTTTGAAGCGAAAAAATCTTGTATAGCTCTACAAATGTAATCAGTTATCTCCTGCAGCATGAAGAATCTGTGATATAAATTTCATTTGAACAGGGATTCTTTCTTGGTATCGCAATTTTCACAAACAGTAGGGTATTTAAGCTGTCAAAAATGTTTCAGATGTTTAACAAAGCAAGACTCTCTGCTTTCTAGGTAGCATCTCATACGCTGTATCTCTACATCTTGGTATTTCGAAAGAAGTAAAGCTCACTACTTTAATGTATGAAATCGATTATTAACCACTGATGTTGGACCATTCGAGATCGATTGATTCACAACGAACGATTCTGTATCGTGAATAGAGTTTGGTTCTTTCTGAACTCTGTGAGTGATCATTAAATTCGCCCTTACTCTAACACACACTGTACACGCAGCGCGATTAACTTCCTTCAGCGCCTATGAGTTCGGAAACCGAAATCCCATTAAGAAAAGTCAGGAATGAATACGTACATGTGCATGTGAATCGATACATTTCTTTCGTCCGAGATGGGTGTTTAGGCATGGGTGTTGTGTTTGTCTTACGGCGCTGGCTCTCTCCCTTCCCTGGAACCAGTGACCCTAAATTAGTAACGGGAGATTGCTTATAGTCCATTGAGTTGCTCACGGTGGTCGTTAAACCTCCAATCAACAACAACAACAACACACACAAAAAAAGAATCCATACGTGAATGCGCCTCAAATAACTCATTGCATGCCGCCCCGGTGGCACAGTAATCTAAGCGATGGCTTCTGATCATTCGTTCGGAAAAAGTCAGAGTTCGAATCCCGGTGAGGCATGGATGTTATGTTTGTCTTTCGGCACTGACTCTCAATGTGTTACTTGTCCAACAGTGGCTATCTGTGTAATTTGGTCATTGGCATACTGTAAAATCCATGTTTGATGTGTACCTGTTCACAATGTGTTATTTGATCAACACTAAGGTTTCCTGTGTAAATTGATCATTTGTCATGCTGTAAACCTACTGTGCCGCCCCGGTGGCGCAGTGGTCTAAGGCGTTGGCCTCTGATCATTCGTCCGAAGGGGTCCGGGTTCGAATCCCGGTGAGGCATGGATGTTGTGTTTGTCTTACGGCACTGGCTCTCTCCCTTCCCTGGAACCAGTAACCCTAAATTAGGGACGAGCGACTGCTTATAGCCCATTGAGTTGCTCACGGTGGTCGTTAAACATCCAATCAAAAAAATAAATAAATAAATAAACCTACTGTATATCTGTCAACCAAGTCCAATATGTTCAATATACAGTATATGTCAATGCGTTTGTCCAAGAAGCCCAACAAATAATTTAAGCCGCCCCGGTGGCGCAGTGGTCTAAGCGATGGCCTCTGATCATTCGTCCGAACGGGGTCCGGGTTCGAATCCCGGTGAGGCATGGATGTTGTGTTTGTCTTACGGCACTGGCTCTCTCCCTTCCCTGGAACCAGTGACCCTAAATTAGGGACGGGCGACTGCTCATAGCCCATTTGAGTTGCTCACGGTGGTCGTTAAACCTCCAATAAAAAAAAAATAAAAATAAAAAAACAAACGACAGTGAGGAAGTCAGTGAGCCATGAACATTCGCCCGTCCTTAATTTAGGGCCTATGGTTCCAGAGAAGGGAGAGAACCAGTGCCGTAAGAAAAGCACGAAATGCATGACTCACGGGATTTGAACCCTGACACATCTCGAACGAATGGTCATAAGGCACCGCTTAGACACGTGCGCCACCGGAGCGGCAGGAAAACATTCGGCAGTCAAAACAAACGGGTGCTCCGGTGGCGCAGTGGTCTAAGCGATGGCTTCTGATCATTCGTCCGGAAAGAGTCAGGTTTCGAATCCCGTGCGGCATGGATGTTATGTTTGTCTTTTTTTTTTTTTTTGATTGGAGGTTTAACGACCACCGTGAGCAACTCAATGGGCTATAAGCAGTCAGTCGCCCGTCCCTAATTTAGGGTCACTGGTTCCAATGAAGGGAGAGAGCCAGTGCCGTAAGACAAACACAACATCCATGCCTCACCGGGATTCGAACCCGGACCTCTTCCGGACGAATGATCAGAGGCCAGCGCCTTAGACCACTGCGCCACCGGGGCGGCTATGTTTGTCTTTCAGCACTGGCTCTCGATGTGTTACTTGTCCAACACTGGCTCTCTGTGTACATTGGTCATTTAGCATACAGTAAAGACAATGTTTAATGATCACTTGATCTGTGTAAATTGATGAATTGGCGTACTGTAAAATGTATGATATATATAGTTGTTGATGTCAAAAATCTGTGTCCTGCCTATGTCTGCCTGTTTGTCATGTTTCTGTACCACCAGGTCCAATACATCATTTTAAAAAAAACCTCATCGCGATTGGTTGAAGTGGTAGCGCTTTTTTGGGAATTTTGCCAAAAATAGCAGTGGCCTTGAAACCGCATCACGGAATCCTGCAACAAATGAACAAATGATTTGCCGCACCGGTGGCGCAGTGGTCTTATGACCATTCGTTCGAAATGGGTCCGTGTTTGAATCCCTGTGAGACATGGATGTTGTGTTTGTCTTACGGCCCTGGCTTTCTCCTGTTCCTGGAACCAGTGACCCTATGTTAGGGACGGGCAGCTTCTTATAGCCCATCGAGTTGCTCACGACAGACGTTAAACCACCAATGAAAAAAAAAACAAACAAAAAAAACCCGAATGATTTACTCAGTGAGCCTTTGTTTATTCGGTTGGAGGACCACCGTGAAGAACTCAGTGGTCTGTAAGCAGTCTCCTGCCTAACTGAGGGTCAGTGGTTCCAGGGAAGGGAGAGAGCCAGTGACTTAAGACCAACACAACATTCATCCCTCACTGGGATTCGAACCCCGACCAAAGGTCCGAAACTAGCATTTAGACCACTGCGCCACCGGGGGGGGGGGGGGCTCGGTGAGCATAGAGACAACCTAGAAATTGCCGCCCCGTTGGCGCAGTGGTCTAAGCGATGGCCTATGACCATTCGTCCGTAAGGGGTCAGGGTTCGAATTCCGGTGAGGCATGGATGTTGTGCTTGTCTTACGGCACTGGCTCTTTCCTTCCCTGGAACCAGTTACCCTAAATTAGGGACGGGCGACTGCTTATAGCCCATTGAGTTGCTCACGGTGGTCGTTAAACCTCCAACCGAAAAAAAACAACAACCTAGAAATTGAATTTCAGTCGCTTGATTGGTCATTCGTGATAGATGAATGAACTCATGAAAATGAATTATTTATGCCATCACTACTAACCACCCATTTTTCGAAGGCGAAAGCAGTATGCTTTCCATTCTAAATTTTATTCAAGAAAATAATCTGAATTCTTCTGCTTCCATTCTCCGATATTGCCCATCTATGCATTTAGTTAAAGTGGCATGTAACCTCGTTTACAGTTTCATGAAACTGTATGTAATTATCTGTTGTTTTTGCTCGTTTGCATACGTAAAACAAATGCGCCCCGCAGAAAAGAAAGAAAGAAATATCTGCGTGGAACGGATATCGTCCCTAGAGTGATCTAAGAAAGGAAGAATAATGAAACTTGAAAGGAGAAATAATTCTCCATTATGTTTCGGAAGTTCACCTTCTCCTGAGAGAATTTCAGCCTGATAATTTAGAGAGCAAAAAATAACACTCAAGCAAAGAGGCGTTTTGAAGATGCAGACAAATTAGCGTACATGTCCACCGATGCATGTTAATAAATATTCTCTCAGCAGAAAAATGCAAACATTATAAATAATTCTGGAAAATCTTCAGAATCTCTCTTCTCTAGCGAAAATGGTCTCAAATGTTCTATGAATTTTTCATCACGCCTTATGATACTTCTTCGTCGTAAAAGATTGAAGGTAAGCATATTGTTTGTTTGTTTTCTTAATTAAAATAGGATCCTTTACGTGCATGATAAGATGACTTATGAAAATATAATCTCCTCAAATTGTTCAATTTTGAATTACATCTTAGATTACCGATACCCAGAGGCGTGGCAGATGTTTTTCAGCCTACATAATCATAATCTATTCAAAGACATGAAAGAGATAACCACTGGCATTCTCAAGACCGTGATATAATAAGCAGCAAAAGCGGTATTTTTTCATATAACCTTCTGAATAAAATACCACGCTTAATTATAGTTCATTAACGGCAAGTGTACGAATATCATTCGAGTAGAGGTAAGTACACTGTCTGATCAAACGTATCTAGACACCAGCCCAGGGGTGGGGAGCCTGCGGCCTTTTGAGTGAACCCAAATTTTTCAGGACAAATCTTTTTATTTTAATTAATATGTTTTTGTTCGTCTTTTATTATTTTTATTTTAATCTTAAAATGACCGTATATGAAACATCAAAGTGTAAAATAACATTCAACGAAATAATGCTAAACGACTGACGGCCACAATTAAAACATTAGTGAGGGCTATTTGACACTTGCTATGCTCATGTTTTTTATGGCACCTAAAGAACTACAGATGGAATTGAGTTCTCAGAAGATGAAATCTTAAAGTCCTTATTTGACGCTAAGAAAGATCCAGTTGAAATATGAAAAAAAAGCAATAGAATACCCACGCCTTCGGCAACATGCACGAAAAATGCTTCCTTGCTTTACACCCACTTATTGCTGCGAATCTACATTCTCTTACCTAATCCAAATCAAGAGGCCCTTAAGGTCACAAATGACGGATACCCATCTAGACGATCAGCTGAAACTGCAGATCTCCATGTTGTAACCAAATATTCAAGTGATTTCCAACAAAAAGCAGTTACAACAAAGTCATTAGAAGTTTAGTTAACTTTAGAATTAATATTTATTGTTTCATTTTTTGAAGTTAGTTAACAAAGAGTAAGAATTTTAGAAAATAATGTACACTTCGAAGTATATCCAATTGAAGTTTCTTGAATGCGGTCTAGTTAGATTACAGGTGACTTAAATCGGTCTAGTTAGATTACAAGTGACTTAAAGCTGCCTTTTAACATGAAAATATTTCCTACCTCTGCAGTAGCCTATATCCAATTGAAGTTTCTTGAATGCGGTCTAGTTAGATTACAAGTGACTTAAAGCTGCCTTTCAACATGAAAAGCTTTCGCACCTCTGCAGTAGCCTATATCCAATTGAAGTTTCTTGAATGCGGTCTAGTTTGATTACAGGTGACTTAATGCGGCCTTTCAACATGAAAAGCTTTCCCACCTCCGCAGTAGCCTATATCCAATTGAAGTTTCTTGAATGCAGTCTAGTTAGATTACAAGTGACTTAAAGCTGCCTTTCAACATGAAAAGCTTTTCCACCTCTGCAGTAGCCTATATCCAATTGAAGTTTCTTGAATGCGGTCTAGTTAGATTACTGGTGACTTAATGCTGCCTTTTAACATGAAAAGTTTTCCCACCTCCGCAGTAGCCTATATCCAACTGAAGTTTCTTGAATGCGGTCTAGTTAGATTACAGGTGACCTAATGCGGCCTTTCAACATGAAAAGCTTTCCCACCTGGGCAGTAGCCTATATCCAACTGAAGTTTCTGGAATGCGGTCTAGTTAGATTACAGGTGACTTAATGCGGCCTTTTAACATGAAAAACTTTCCCACCTGTGCAGTATCCTATATCCAATTGAAGTTTCTTGAATGCGGTCTAGTTATATTACAGGTGATTTAAAGCTGCCTTTCAACATGAAAAGCTTTCCCACCTCTGCAGTAGCCTATATCCAATTGAAGTTTCTTGAATGCGGTCTAGTTAGATTACAGGTGACTTAAAGCGGCCTTTCAACATGAAAAGGTTTCCCACCTCTGCAATAGCATATATCTAATTGAAGTTTCTTGAATGCGGTCTGGTTAGATTACAGGTGACTTAATGCGGCCTTTTAACATGAAAAGCTTTCCCACCTCTGCAGTAGCCTATATCCAATAGAAGTTTCTTGAATGCGGTCTAGTTAGATTACAGGTGACTTAAAGCGGCCTTTCAACATGAA
Organism: Macrothele yani; assembly: GCA_039090855.1. Lineage (NCBI taxonomy): Eukaryota > Metazoa > Arthropoda > Arachnida > Araneae > Macrothelidae > Macrothele > Macrothele yani. The sequence continues at coordinate 117,973,634 of CM077011.1, forward strand.
AAGGTTTCCCACCTCTGCAATAGCATATATCTAATTGAAGTTTCTTGAATGCGGTCTGGTTAGATTACAGGTGACTTAATGCGGCCTTTTAACATGAAAAGCTTTCCCACCTCTGCAGTAGCCTATATCCAATAGAAGTTTCTTGAATGCGGTCTAGTTAGATTACAGGTGACTTAAAGCAGCCTTTCAACATGAAAAGGTTTCCCACCTCTGCAATAGCATATATCTAATTGAAGTTTCTTGAATGCGGTCTGGTTAGATTACAGGTGACTTAATGCGGCCTTTTAACATGAAAAGCTTTCCCACCTCTGCAGTAGCCTATATCCAATAGAAGTTTCTTGAATGCGGTCTAGTTAGATTACAGGTGACTTAAAGCGGCCTTTCAACATGAAAAGGTTTCCCACCTCTGCAATAGCATATATCTAATTGAAGTTTCTTGAATGCGGTCTAGTTAGATTACAGGTGACCTAATGCGGCCTTTCAACATGAAAAGCTTTCCCACCTGTGCAGTAGCCTATATCCAACTGAAGTTTCTGGAATGCGGTCTAGTTAGATTACAGGTGACTTAATGCGGCCTTTTAACATGAAAAACTTTCCCACCTGTGCAGTATCCTATATCCAATTGAAGTTTCTTGAATGCGGTCTAGTTATATTACAGGTGATTTAAAGCTGCCTTTCAACATGAAAAGCTTTCCCACCTCTGCAGTAGCCTATATCCAATTGAAGTTTCTTGAATGCGGTCTAGTTAGATTACAGGTGACTTAAAGCGGCCTTTCAACATGAAAAGGTTTCCCACCTCTGCAATAGCATATATCTAATTGAAGTTTCTTGAATGCGGTCTAGTTAGATTACAGGTGACCTAATGCGGCCTTTCAACATGAAAAGCTTTCCCACCTGTGCAGTAGCCTATATCCAACTGAAGTTTCTGGAATGCGGTCTAGTTAGATTACAGGTGACTTAATGCGGCCTTTTAACATGAAAAACTTTCCCACCTGTGCAGTAGCCTATATCCAATTGAAGTTTCTTGAATGCGGTCTAGTTATATTACAGGTGATTTAAAGCTGCCTTTCAACATGAAAAGCTTTCCCACCTCTGCAGTAGCCTATATCCAATTGAAGTTTCTTGAATGCGGTCTAGTTAGATTACAGGTGACTTAAAGCGGCCTTTCAACATGAAAAGGTTTTCCACCTCTGCAATAGCATATATCTAATTGAAGTTTCTTGAATGCGGTCTGGTTAGATTACAGGTGACTTAATGCGGCCTTTTAACATGAAAAGCTTTCCCACCTCTGCAGTAGCCTATATCCAATAGAAGTTTCTTGAATGCGGTCTAGTTAGATTACAGGTGACTTAAAGCGGCCTTTCAACATGAAAAGGTTTCCCACCTCTGCAATAGCATATATCTAATTGAAGTTTCTTGAATGCGGTCTAGTTAGATTACAGGTGACCTAATGCGGCCTTTCAACATGAAAAGCTTTCCCACCTGTGCAGTAGCCTATATCCAACTGAAGTTTCTGGAATGCGGTCTAGTTAGATTACAGGTGACTTAATGCGGCCTTTTAACATGAAAAACTTTCCCACCTGTGCAGTAGCCTATATCCAATTGAAGTTTCTTGAATGCGGTCTAGTTATATTACAGGTGATTTAAAGCTGCCTTTCAACATGAAAAGCTTTCCCACCTCTGCAGTAGCCTATATCCAATTGAAGTTTCTTGAATGCGGTCTAGTTAGATTACAGGTGACTTAAAGCGGCCTTTCAACATGAAAAGGTTTCCCACCTCTGCAATAGCATATATCTAATTGAAGTTTCTTGAATGCGGTCTGGTTAGATTACAGGTGACTTAATGCGGCCTTTTAACATGAAAAGCTTTCCCACCTCTGCAGTAGCCTATATCCAATAGAAGTTTCTTGAATGCGGTCTAGTTAGATTACAGGTGACTTAAAGCGGCCTTTCAACATGAAAAGGTTTCCCACCTCTGCAATAGCATATATCTAATTGAAGTTTCTTGAAAGCGGTCTGGTTAGATTACAGGTGACTTAATGCGGCCTTTTAACATGAAAAGCTTTCCCACCTCTGCAGTAGCCTATATCCAATAGAAGTTTCTTGAATGCGGTCTAGTTAGATTACAGATGACTTAATGCGACCTTTCAACATGAAAAGCTTTCCCACCTCTGCAGTAGCCTATTTACACACTCGCTGTAATAAAAAGGAATTATAACATCGAGTTGGTCCACCCTTGTGGATATCACAGCCTCGACTTTGCTGTAAAGACTTTCGACTAGATTTAGGTACGTTACTACTGGAATTGTCTTCCACAAGTCAGATGTCCCGTATATCGGGAATAATATTCTGTCTGGCTTGCAGTCGGCTTTCCAATTAATTCCGAACGTATTCAATGAGAGAGAGCGAGAGAGAGTGAGTGAGTGAGCGTGAGCGTGTGTGTCACATCTGAAAGTATGACAGAAGTTGAAATTCGTCATAAACTTTTGCAGAATTGTGCTGTGACTCCGACGAGTGCCTAGGAATATAGTTTAAATTTCAAAATTGGACGTATGCACTCATCTACTGCAATGACAAAGCTGAAAAATTCTACGCCATAGTTCAGGGAAACAGACGGGTGGCTATGGTTAAAGTGGCAAACTATATGTAAATTGGTCATGATTCTCTGCCCCTGAAGTTACCTTTTCTACTTATAATTCCTTGAGAGGTAGTTAATCTGCAACGGAGCTAAAAGCGAATAAAGAGGTGCATGTAGTGGCTCTTTTTTCATCATTTAGAATGTTTACTTGACGTCTTAAAGAGACCGTGCACTCTATAACAAGTGTGTTGAAAAGACAGGGCGAATGTGTTGAAAAAGGATGTCCTTATGAATTCTTAATTGTAATATGTGACGTATATCTCTAAATTAACATTTGGTTGTGCGCGCGATATCCTGGTAGGGAGAAGGCGTTACTTGAAGAACTTACAAACTCAAGAACGCCCTCAAGAAGATGGACTATGGCGTCGGCATAAGGACTCCTGCGTCTTTATATACCATGTTAAGGAGAAATAGTGAAAAACCACCTCTATCTTGCGAAGCAGGTGTCTATGCGAGCCCCTACAGTATCTGGATGGCTCTAAACGACACTACATTGGAATGACCAAGCGTTCGTTTGGAATCAGAGTCAACGAACAAAATAAGGTAAAGTAGCCACGGCACTATCCACAGAAGTCAAATTCAAGTCCGCTACTCCTATGGGGGATGATATAAAAAATTAGCTACCTACCCTACCCCTAAATGTACATCCATTCGGGAAACCTTGGAGATCATTACCAACAGCGATACTTGCAATGACCGCGTCTCACTTGAGTTGCCACAAATTTGGAACCAGTTCTTTAAGTAACGTCTTCTCTCTACCAAGATATCGCGCGCTTAACCAACGTGATGTCTCGTATCTTTAAATGAATATAACGTCGTATATATTTATTGTCAGGTCATGTTCTCGCGTTCAATTTGTTAAAGCATTCTACTATTCAGTTTGCAGTTTCTGTCTAACTTCCTTGAAAAAGTCATCTAGTTGATGTACGAAAGCTTGGAAACGCTTATGTGCCTTTTTCCTACGTCAATAATTCGGATCACTAGTATAGTATTACTATTTCCTACCTTACTGTTACATTGCGCAACGTGTCTAAAAAGTCTCAATGTTTCAGTGCTACGTACTTGTAACATATACGAAATATTCTGCGCTGTGTGGGGACCTTCACACACGCCATTGCAGTTGTTTCCATTTGTATAAAATACACTCTGGAGATAATATTTTGACTCTTCGGTGTGTACTATGGAGCTCTCCCTTCTCTCTTCACTCTAATCAACCTCTTTTGCTGGGTGTAACCTGGGATTAGAGAGAGGAACTCGGGGATTGAGAAAATGGCACCATGATGACAACACAATCGCAGTTAAGACCATAAAGTAGAAAATGGACTGGACTTACTGTTAGAAGAACTGAAAGATTTAGACTGGATACCAGAGAACAAGAAAAGACCCAAAAGAGACCGTGTGGTTGGGTGGATGAAACTCAAAAGCATGGCGGAATGACATGGAGGAGACTGGCTAAAGACAGTCAGGATTACAAGAAACTTTAGGAGACCTTTATTTAAACAGCGGAATAAAAATGGTTAATGATGATGACATTCACTAAGAATAATATGAGAATAAATACACAACAAAATGCAAGAATTAAATGTAGTTATTGATGCTCATTTGTGATACAAAGTCGTACTCATATATTGCATATCAATTAAAATTAATAGCAGTTAGAAAGCTGAAGCAGCAATAATTAGGAGAGAGTTTCAATTCCTACTTCAGGTAGTAATTTGGGCGTATATTGCAGTTTCAGCATTTCAAGCAGTTTTTTCTACTGCTTTTTCTTTAGTTGTTAAATTAATTCTCAGTAGTCTACTACTAGGTCTGCAGGTCATAGATTTCCCGTCCTTTAAGATGCTGAGGCTTCAATTCAAGCAGCTGCTTCAAGGAAAAAAAGATCAGGATACACGCTAGTGATTTTAGTTCAAGCAGCTGCTTCAAGGAAAAAAAGATCAGGATACACGCTAGTGATTTTAATTCAAGCTGCTGCTTCAAGGAAAAAAGATCAGGATACACGCTAGTGATTTTAATTCAAGCAGCTGCTTCAAGGAAAAAAGATCAGGATACACGCTAGTGATTTTAATTCAAGCAGCTGCTTCAAGGAAAAAAAGATCAGGATACACGCTAGTGATTTTAATTCAAGCAGCTGCTTCAAGGAAAAAAAGATCAGGATACACGCTAGTGATTTTAATTCAGGCAGCTGCTTCAAGGAAAGAAAGATCAGGATACACGCTAGTGATTTTAATAATATACCAAAGTTAAACAGAATTTTTTTCGAAGCTTATGAGCTTAAGTTTTTATAATTTCGTCACATGATGTATTCATAAGAAAAATGCTTCTAAGTTTTCGGGGAAAAGAAAATATATCTGTGGTTTCACGAAAAAGAGACAAACATTAATGAAATATATAATTCACCGAAACATTTCTGAAGTTATGAGCACACGGGGAATAACACGATGCTGCGAAATGCCAGCACATTCATCGGAACGAAATGTCGGAGTAATAGTCCGCAGAAAATATCGCGCGTTTTTCACACAATGATACTGTGACTGATTTTCTTTTGGTGACTTCATGCATCATTTAGCGGAAGAAAATGTGTTATTTGTGCTATGTAGGAGTAGAGTGAGAACATTAAAGGATTTTGTCAATGATATTCTGTGGGTAGTAAAACTAAACTAGTGATATATAAATAAATAATTATTAATATTAAAAAAATTATAAATACATAATACATAAAAAGAACATGTAAATAAATAATTATTAATATTAAAAAAATTATAAATAAATAATACATAAAAAGAATATATAAATAAATAATATATACTATAAATAAAAGAGAAGGTACGTTACTGAGAAAGTTACTGTCCGACCAGAATCACATCAGAAGGACGAAAGGAAATGGCGGAGAAATCTGTGGAAATGTTGCCTATCTATCTCAAAATAAACTTTTCTTTCAGCGAAACTTCTAATACTCAAAACATATCAATTAAACGAAGTAACTGGAGATCTTTTCATCAAGCACGAAACATTGGGAATTTTTTGTTGTTGATTGGAGGTTTAACGCGCAGCGTGAGTAATTCAATGGGCTATAAGCAGCCGCCCATCCCTAATTTAGGACCAATGGTTTCAGAGAAGGGAGAGAACCAGCGCCGTAAGACAAACAAAACATCCATGCTTCACCGGGATTTGAACCCAGACCCATCTCGGAAGAATGATCAGAAGCCATCGCTTAGACCACTGCGCTACCGGGGAGGCACATTGTGAATTGAAACATCAGTAAGTACCGGTAAATTGGCCAACCCAGTGAGTTATATATATATATATATATATATTTTTTTTTTTTTTTGAGGTTTAACGACCACCGTGAGGAACTCAATGGGCTATAAGCAGTCGCCCGTCCCTAATTTAGGGTCACTGGTTCCAGGGAAGGGAGAGAGCCAGTGCCGTAAGACAAACACAACATCCATGCCTCACCGGGATTCGAACCCGGACCCCGTTCGGACGAATGATCAGAGGCCATCGCTTAGACCACTGCGCTACCGCGGAGGCACATTGTGAATTGAAACATCAGTAAGTACCGGTAAATTGGCCAACCCAGTGAGTTATATTCGAAGGAAAAAAGAAATGAGACTTCAAGTAAAAAAAATCATTGATTTCAAGCGTTCACGGCAGAGGGAAGTGATTGCAGTTACACTGTAGAATCTAATAAATGTACACCAAAGAGCCAAAACATTATGACCAGCTCGTGTTCATGCAAATCCAAGCAACTGCAGGCAAATAGTGGATCGTGTGAAGGTCATCACTAGGTATAAAGAACACCTGATACTGAGCTCTGTTAATTAGCGTTATTATTGTTCATCAGATGAGAAAGGTAGCGAGTTTGGGAAAGGCCAAATTGTTATTGCCAGACATGACAATTTAGACTTTGCCAAACTTGCAAAGGCCATGCTTGTGGGGTGTGCTGGGTCAGAACATTTCCAAGACAGTAAATCTTGTAGGGTGCTCACGGTCGGCCGTGGCTAGTACCTACAAAAAGTGGTCCGAGGAGGGTTAAACAACAAACTGCCAGCAAGATGTTGCCTGACCACGGCTTATCGATGCTATAGAGGTGAGCCAAGGCTATCCCGTATGGTACGAGACAGTAGATGTGATAATGTGGTGCAACTCGTCGGTAATTTGAATTCTGATGACGAGAGTAATGTGCAACAACACAAAGTATATCGAACCTTGCTGAAAATGGGGGTGCGTAGCCGCAAGCCGCTCGGACTGCTCCAGTACCTTCGGTTCACCGTCGAAAACGCCTGCAATGAGCACGCAAGCAATAAAACTGGACTTTGAGTAATTGGAAAAAGGTTATCTGGCACGATGAATCTTGTTTCCTGTCGTAATATCTCGACGGCCGTGTATGTGTGCGTTGCTTACCTAGAGCCTTGTTGGTACCAGGATGTACCGTAGTCCTAAAACGACCGGTGAAGGAAACGTAAGGCTTTGTGAAATGTTCTGCAGGGAAAGCCTGATTCAAGTCCAGAAACCAAGGACATCTACCACCTGCCTAAACATCATTGCACACTAGGTAAATGCTTTCATGGCAACGGTACTAGCGTCCACGCCGGGTAAGAACTGTTTTGGCCGCACATGGAAAACCAAAATCATATTAGGGAGGTTATCATAATGGTTTGGCTCTTCGTTATATCTTAAGTAAAACTAATCGACCCAACAGAGGACTGAGACATTGAAACCAATGTAAGAATTGTAATTCTGTCGTGCCCTATAAATAAATAAATAAACGTTAAGTGTACAAATAAATAAGTTTTAAAGAGTTTTAGGACACCGCAACATGTAATTTGAGAGAAAACAACCGCACCTTTACGAATTAAAATATGCGCTGTCATTATCTATCACCTTCCGCCATCGATCGGGCAGCTGACGGATTCCAGCCATGAAAAATATTTCGTCGTGTGACTCGATGAAGTCGTCAACCCATTTTTGCACTTCGTCACATGTCCGGAACCGTACAGTAGACAAACCATGTTGCATCGATCGAAACAAATGATAGTCTGAAGAGGCTATGACGGGACTATACGCTGGGTGCTCTAAAACTTCCAGGCCAAGCGTCAATAACTTTCCTTGACCGATTTCGCGAGAGCGTTGTCATGCAGTAATTTCACTGGACGCAATCTTTTGCCCGTGAATGGACGTTTCCGACAGGTTTCCTGGTTCAATCGCAGCAATTGTTGCTTGTAGCGATCAGCAGTAACAGTTTGACCCTGTTCCAATAGTTCATAATAGATCACACCCTTCATATCCCACCAGATGTACAACAAAATTTTCTTGGAGTGAATATTGTGTTTCGGTGTCGAAGTCGTTGCTTCACCGATGTTTACCTAGTTCTTTTTTTTTTGCGTTTGGGATTGTCGTACAATATCCGCTTTTCATCACCCGGTACGATTTTCCACGGGAAAGATTTTCTGTGTTGTTTATTCAACAGATTCAAACACTTCGGAACACGCTCATCCTTGTTCCTCTGGCTAAGGTCATGTGGAACACATTTTCTTTCCTTCTGATTCTTTCCCATTTCGCGTAAACGATTGGAATTGGTTTGTTGAGTTACTCCCAGCTGAGTTGCTCAGTTACTTCTTTTTGCTTTTCAGACGAATCTTCATCCAGCAATGCTTGCAGTTACTCATGTGCAATCTTCTGCGGAGCGGCGCTGCGTTACGTTCTGGTACGCTAACATTAAAATCACCTGCTTTAAACCGTCTAAACCGAAACTCACACGTGCTTTTCGATACAATATTCTCTTCCAGAACAGAACAGATAGATGCACATGCTTTTGCAGCACGTTTTCTTTTACGAAATTCGTGATGAGTGCAGTGTCGAATAAATGCAGTATCCCTGCCATCTTTCACCTACAGATGTGCAAAAAAAAAAAAAAAAAAAAAGAATTACTTGTACACCTAATAAATAAATAAATAAATAAATAAAACACGTACCTGCAGGGAAACTGGACACCATTAATTCCCTGATCGAAAAATTCCGTTAGATCCTGGTTACAATTGTAAACCGAATTCAGTCGTGAGCATACAAGGGTCATAACAAAAGTTCTGCACGCGTTAATCTAAACGGAAGCGGATGATGCAATCGGAAAATGATTACGACATGTCAAGGTCAGACTTATTCGAGCATCATAAAAGAAGTTCTGCACACGTTAATCTAAAACGGAAGCGGATGGTGCAATCGGGAAAATGATTACGTCATTCAAGACCAGACCCATAGGAGGGTCATAACAAAAGTTCTGCACACGTTAATCTAAAACAGAAGTGGATGATGCAATCGGGAAAAGGATTGCGTCATGTCAAAGTCAGACTTATTCAAGGGTCATAACAAAAGTTCTGCACACGTTAATCTAAAACAGAAGCGGATGATGCAATCGGGAAAAGGATTGCGTCATGTCAAAGTCAGAGGTATTCAAGGGTCATAACAAAAGTTCTGCACACGTTAATCTAAAACAGAAGCGGATGATGCAATCGGGAAAAGGATTGCGTCATGTCAAAGTCAGACTTATTCAAGGGTCATAACAAAAGTTCTGCACACGTTAATTTAAAACAGAAGCTGATGATGCAATCGGGAAAAGGATTGCGTCATGTCAAAGTCAGACTTGTTCAAGGGTCATAACAAAAGTTCTGCACACGTTAATCTAAAACAGAAGCGGATGATGCAATCGGGAAAAAGATTGCGTCATGTCAAAGTCAGACTTACTCAAGGGTCATAACAAAAGTCCTACACACGTTAATCTAAAACGGAAGCAGATGATGCAATCGGGAAAAAGATTGCGTCATGTCAAAGTCAGACTTACTCAAGGGTCATAACAAAAGTCCTACACACGTTAATCTAAAACTGAAGCAGATGATGCAATCGAGAGTGTGGAAATGGAAGCGTGCAGCTTCGTACGTCGAATCACAGCGTTAGAATAGCGCTCGTACGTGAAAATAGAAAATCTGCGCGAATTGGTATTTGCTCAAAAGGACTTCACCGGGGCCCCGAGAAAGGGACGACATGTCACATGGAACATGAAAGGTCCATAAGTTATACAACATTCAAAATCATAACGGCACCCCAACCCCCAACTATCACCAGAAGGAATATTTCATGTTGGAGAGCTCAAAAAACCCTTACAAACTCCAAAGTATTTCACTAAGGGGGTCAAAATACGACGAATTCTTCCACGACAAATTCAGTAGTCGACGAATTTGCTCGCGATGAATTTGCCTGCGACGAATTTGCTCGCGATTAATTTGTCTGGGACGAATTTGCTCGCGTTGAATTTGCCTGCGACGAATTTGCTGGCGATGAATTTGCCTGCGACGAATTGAGCCTGAGATGAATTGGTAACTGTGACGAATTGACGCGAGATGAATTTGCACTCGACGAACTGACGCGCGGCGAATTGGGAACGAGAAATTGATGGGACACCGGCCGCGTAACGCAAGTTTTCTTTTAAACTGTACACAGTGAAACGAAGTGTTGACGGACATTATGAGAGAAAGAAATTTTAGATATCGCTGCATGGATGCCAATATATGGATAAATGTTATGGCAAATGTTATTTCGTTATTCTTTTGACAAGAATAGATACTCACGAACTATTCTTTCGTAAAAATTCATTTATATATGGGAGTTTAATTATTAATTGCTTACACAAATTGCCAATAAATTTTTATATTAACTTAATTTCGGCGTTTGAGTCGTGTTATTTTGCGTGATACTCAACAAGAAATTTAAAGAGGACTAAGCATCAGTAATACCTTTGAAGTTATCATGGGCAACGCAAAATAATTTATTATTTACATTAATGTCTCTAGTAGAATAAATAGAGCTCATATTTGCTTTAAAATGAAGTTATCATTTAAGGGCTGATGTATCATTAAGGTCATCATTTAAGGGATCATGGTACTAACTCATTTTTCTATCTCGTTGTCGTTGTTACTTCAAAATTGGTCTTCATGAATTTTTAACATGCTTATTGGGCCACAGATGTAACATTATTTAAATTTCGCTTTAACTTATATACGGATTTTTCAAATACTTAAAAGAAACACAAACGGTGTCCCGTCGGAAGTGTGGTATTTAGTTATTAGCGTTTAATTGTCATAAAGTTTAGTAATCGATTCGCGTAGGAATACGTGCAACAATGCATAGCCTACACTGCATACAGTCTTGAAGTTTTACGAGGAACCTAAGTCATTTAATAAAAATCGGGGTTGCGTTCTTCTCTATATGGTAATACAGACGTCATATCAATGGCTTGCCAATGAGGGCTGTCTTCTATTATAAAATGTTAAGAATATCTTATGGATGACATGAATGCAATAAAAAGTGACCATATGGATGAAGTGAGTATAAAAAAGACATATCGGTGAAATGAGGTCCACAAAGCCATATAGATTAAACACATATTATGAACAAGATGTGCACAATAATATAAGCGCTATATCGGTGAAGTGAGAGTCAAGGAGGTTACAACAGATCGAGTAAGCATGACATCACAAACTTCTACATTTTTGAGCAGACGACGCTGAGTTGATTGTTACGCCCAGTAAGACGTTGCGAGTAATTACACCGTTTAGAATAAATTATCAACGTTTATTCACAATTAAATGTTTCATTAACACCGACTATAGTTTTGCAGAGTGCTTGGCTCGGCATCATCAGGATGAATGGAGCATGGACATTCAAATCATTGTGACATCATCAATCAGAGTTCTGACGGTCACAGATTTTGATGAGTTGTTTCCACGCGCTTGAAAGAAATGGCGTAGACGTCATGTCGTTGACAAGTCGTGAAGAATTCCGGTATATGTGGAAATCTTCTAATACATTAAGCTTTTTAGTCGAATCAGGTTTTTCTTCTCAATAAGCATAGCGTTTCCAAACAAAAATTTATGGTTATTTTCGTGACAATGTTGGGCTATTGATGACTTCTTCAGTTTATATTTCCGTACGTTAGTCTTGTGTTCCTTCACACAGAAACTTAAAGCCCTGCTGGTCTGTCCTATATATGAAAGTCCACATTCAGAAGGTATCTGATAAATTCTCCAGGAATTTATGTCTGAATAAACGTTAATGATTTATTCTAAATCAACATCACAAGTGTGTAGCCTTCAATTATATATAATTACACCGTTGTTTGAATTTAATAATATGTAGATTTACGGCCCCTAGCGGCGAGGTTATGGGCCATAGTTCAGACTTTCGACTGCGGAAATAATACTTTTCAAATGATACTAATAGTTGCAGAGATTCAAATCAGAACAGTTGCTGTCCTCAGGCGGACGGAAGGATCGATGAACAGCTAGAAGTGCATACGTTTTTTTTTTCAAAAGACGTGCTAACACATGAAAACTGAAACTGACTCAATTTAAAATAGTGGTGTTGTTTTTTCACGCCCTGGTAGTGAAAAAAAGAGCTTTAAAATGCTATTTTTTGTTGAATGATGAGTTTAAATATTGCCTTTATTTTCAACACGAACGCAATTCTCTTCGAACGAGAAAAATTATTTCAAACCTCTATCCACATCCAAATCTTGAATACCTCCTTTAATCAAAAGAAAGAAACAGCGCAATATTTTTTTATTTTTTGCGCAATTGACTTTAAATAAAAGAGTTTGCCGAGTCTTCGATGTGTAACGTACCTGGAGATGCGACGTACCTGCCAGAAGGACGCACACGACATAAAGGCAGATAGGAATCAGAACAAAATGTCCGCGTAGCTAAATTGGTAGAGTGACTTGTTCCGGAATGAGGGGATCCGGGTTCAAATCCTGGCGTGGACAGAAATGACGGAGAAATTTACTTCGTTATAGATGGTATAACCAACTGTTTAATAGGTTTACATAACAACTGTCGGACTCATCAAAGTTAAAGCCGTGATATCTCCTTTTCACTCACAAAGAGACTTATCCTCCCCCATTCTTTTCCAGTTTTGCTCTAAAATATACACTAGATTTCGTTCAACATTGCGCTTTCAAAAATAGCTGTTTCAAAATTCGTTGCCACAAAAAAAAGAAAGAAAAGAAAACATGAACTGTATGAATTCAAAGTAAACCGAGTGTCTTGTATTTTGGCGCATTTCTTATCTTTAGCAAATGTGCTCAGCAAATAGGAATATTTCCTAGTTTTTTTTAATGGCTTTGAGCAAATGCGCAAAAGAAGGACGAATTTAGATTTTAAAAAGTTATTCCAAACTCTTGACAAGTGGTTTATAAAATGATATGTATGCTTCAAAAAAAGCACTTTTGTAGGTGTTTCGTTTTAGTTATTGCCTATTTCATTTTCTCTCCATATTTCTTTTGCGATTACTTACAACACTCAACCGAACTATTTCAATAACCATAACTAACGAGATACTAACAATTGCAGTAACAATGTGAACCATGAAATCATCTCCAAGCACTTTAATTTCGCTGATGTGTCTCACAAAAATGTTCTCTTTTATTTCTCTTTGCAGTCACTGATATTCAAAGGCAAGACTTGTGCTTTATACACATCCAATATATTACGACTATCTCCCAAATATCCTGCGGAACAGATTTTCCATTTCACTGAATGCATTGCAGTGCATCTAGATGTCGCCGCCCCTGTGGCGGAGTTGTCAGAGGCGCAGGATTCTGGCTAACCGTCCGAGATGGGTACGGGTTAGAGTCCCGAATGAGGGATGGGTGGTGTGTTTGTCCGAAGGCGGTGGATCTCTCTCTTCCATAGAACCATTGGCCCCAAATTAGGGATAGGAGACTACTTATAGCAGATAGAGTTGCTCATGGTGATGTTAACACACACTATATTCTCGAAAAAAAAATGATTTAGACGTCTGATGTCCCTTTTTGACTTCGTCCATGAAATGCTCTTGGGGATTGAGGTTGCCAATAAAATACATATCTTCAAAACAATCTTGAAAGCCCACCGAAAAATTTTGGGTATTTGTGGAATGCTGCATTTTCTGGCTTGAAATGTCCATTACTATAGGGCTAGAGAGTGACTGTGGTTGGTTGACTTTAATCAAAAACTGTGTTTAAATATGTTTCAACATTCAGCGATGAATTCATTCCGATCTAGGGACCACTTCGCCGGTGGCGCAGTGGTTTAACCACTTGCTTCTGATCACTCGTACGAGATACGACTGGGTTTGAAACACGGATGGTGGGTTTGTCTTACGGCATTAGCTCTCTCCCTTCCTTGGGAGAAAGGGACCTAAATACGGGGCGAATCAGTGCTTACAGATCATTGAGTTGGCCTATAAACTCACACACAAAGATACCTAGGACACCCAAAATTTTCAGTGAAAATTTAGCCAACGCTAGGGGTCGGACACCAACAGACATACGTAAGCTACTAAACAAAATGATTAACTACCGAAGATCTACTGGGACTTATGAAGTAGGGTGAACTTATATAAATATATATACACTATATTGATAAAAATCACTAGACACCTAGAAGAGAAACACAATAGAGCCTTTATTAACATACATTAGTACGCTGTCGGTCCACCTTTGGCCTTAATGCATGCACTGACCCTTCGAGACATGCTTCCAACAAGGTTTTGTAACACAGCGATAGGTATGCGCTTCCATTCAGCACATAATGCTGCTGCTAATTGTTGCTTAGTAGTAGGCCTTGTTTCCAAACTTCTTATGCGGCGTTCTAATTCATCCTATAGGTGCGCTATGGGACAAAGATCGGGGCCCTGTGCTGGCCAGTTCCACACACTATCATGAATTATCGTCAAACCACGACGTAACAGTCCTTCATTCAGAGCTCGGTGAATAATCCTGCTGGTACCAACAAGGCTCGCTTCCATAGTATTTAAACAACATTGGTAGGGCATAATTGTGCAGAATATCGAGGTAGACGTGCTGATTAACAGGTTTGCCCACGGTAACCAATTGGCCGGGGGCCATACCACGAAAAACATTTCCATACGAGTACACTTCCAGCTCCAACCTTGACCGAAGGAACAGTACATTGTGGTAAATGGCATTCCCCCTGCTGCCGCCATACCCACAGACAACCAATAGACTCATGTATCGTTTATGTGGACTGATAAGTCTATAGGACCCGTTTCCATTGATCTACGGTCCACGATAAATGTTCTTCACACCATGCTAAACGACGAGTAGCATTCCGAGTGGAGATGAAAAGCTTATGAGCAGCCGCGCGACTATGGTAACCCATGGAATGAAGTTCTCTGCGAATGGTACATGTAGATACCGAGGATCCAGCATTTTTACTCAACTGTACACATTGTGCAGTACTCCGTCGATTAGCTGTAACTCTTGAGGCTTCGACGTCCTCTATCACTGATTTTCTTTGGTCTGCCGGTACGTTTTGCAGCTTCAGGTACGCCATGTGTCTTCCAGTTATTCAGTGCATACAAAACAGTTGACTTGGGTATGTTTAAACACCTCTCGGTTTTTCTTATGGACAACCCACTAACATAAATACCCAACAATCTTTCCTTTATCAAAGTCAGTTCTCTCCCGCCGCGACATTTTCACTCAACCTCACAGTGCGATATGATCGCGGTCAGCTGCAGGATTGTTTTTGTGCCGTTTGCATCTGTATCGCGCATCTTAAGAACGCAGCCGATCCGTTCGTTTGCTTTTGAAGGGGTGTCCGGTGACGTTTGTCAATATAGTATATATATACTGTATATACACTGACGGGAAAAAATCCCAACACCAAGAAGGAGTTGTGTTAGATAAACGACAGTTGGTAGACGGTGAGAGTACATCTGTAAGATGACGTCTATGCAAATTTCGCGCTCGGCGCATACGGGTGACGCTAGTAGCGCCCCTCGGAACATGCAAAGCAGGTTTGCTGTAAATACGCGCTGTAACGTTCGTGAGCGTTAGTTATCGTTGAGATTCGATGTAGTGTGTTGATGTTAGTCTGGAATGCCTTTAAGAAGACGAAGAAGCCATTATCAATAGCTCACGGAGTTTAAACGAGGTCGTGTAATGGGGCTACGAGAAGGTGAATTTTCTTTCCGCAATATTGCAGAACGACTTGGCAGGAATGTTGCCACTGTGCATGTTTGTTGGCAGCGGTGGTCAATTGAAGGTACTGCCTCTAGAAGACCGGGTTCTGGCCAGCCACGTGGCACTACTGAGACTGAAGACCGCCGTGTATCGTACCGCGTCTGCGACAGCAATTCGAGCTGCTGTTGCCATCACAGGGACATAACAAACTGTTACAAACTGGTTACTTGAAGGACAGCACCGAGGCAGACGCCCTGCAGCGTGCATTCCACTTACTCCAAACCACTGCCGTTTGCAACGTTAGTGGTGTCTAGCTAGAGCTCATTGGAGGACGGAGGGGAGATCTGTTGTGTTTTCTGATGAAAGCCGGTTCTGTCTAGGTGCCAGTGATGGCCGTGTGTTGGTTCGAAGGAGGCCAGGTGAGCGCCTGCAACCAACCTGTCTGCGGCCGAGACACACTGGACCTACACCTGGAGTTATGGTCTGGGGAGCAATTTTCTATGACAGCAGAAGCACTCTCGTGGTTATCCCACGCACCCTGACGGCACAGTTGTACGTCGGTCTGGTGATTCAACCTGTTGTGCTGCCATTCATGAACAGCATTCCAGGGGGTGTTTTCCAACAGGATAACGTTCGCCCGCATACCACTTTTGTAATCCAACATGCTCTACAGAGTGTCGACATGTTGCCGTGGCCTGCTAGATCACCAGATCTTTCACCAATCGAGCACGTATGGGACATCATTGGACGACAACTCCAGCGTCACCCCCAACCAGCATTTACCGTCCCAGTATTGACCGACCAAGTGCAACAGGCATGGAACCCCATCCCGCAAACTGACATCCAGCACCTGTACGACACAATGCATGAACGTTTGTGTGCTTGCATTCAACATTCTGGCGGTTACACCGGTTATTAATGTACCAGCATTTCACATTTAGAATGGCTCTTCTCGCGCTTACAATAAGCTGTGATCTTGAAACCTTAATCGATTAAATATGTTACCTATGCAAAAGTATTGCCGCCACTTCATTCCTCTACAACTATTTTTTCGTGGTGTTGGGATTTTTTTTTCCTTCAGTGTATATAACTTAGGATTACGTATATACGAGTGTATTAAAGACTCAGACTATCACGATTGGGCGCCCACCCACAAGTCATCCTGAGGAAGAAGTTTACGAAGAAATTCGGAATCTAAATAATAGAGGCAAGCAGCACTTGAAGATAATTATGGGTAATTTCAATGTGAAAATAGGGCAACAGCAACAGAATGAAGCTTTGATAGGTAAATAGGGACATGGGAACAGATAACATCGTGTAAATACTCTCGTAAAGTTTGGAGAGGCAGAAAGGTTTTTCCTCATGAACGCTTTTTCAAGAAAAACCAGATAGGAAATGGATATGGAAGTATCCGAATAGAAAGCCAAATAAAATTGATTTTATTATGTGTAACAAATAATTTGTCATTGAAGACTGCAGTGTGCTGAACAGGATCAACAAAGGGAGTGATCATAGAATGGTGAGACGGAAGGTGCACCTCAACACTTAACTCGAACGTGGCTAGCTCGTAAAGGAAACAAAAGGTATTGACATAAAACGCATTATAATACTTTCATATTGGAACAGGAACGGATGCTCTGCTCTAAGAGATCTAACATCAGAACGAATGGACATCTCTGAAGTTAACAGAAAACTAACAAAGGCTGTTAGGGTAACAGCAACAGAAATAGATGGTACTAAAAACAACTTGCATATGAAGAAAGTATCAAGATCATCAAAAATGTTGACGCAAAAGAGAAGAGAGGCGAGGCAGAAATTGAGATGTCACTTCCTCCGTGGAATATATAGAGATCTGTAAGATAGTACAAAAAACATTTTCACTGGACACTTAAGGAAATTGAACTCTGAATAGCGAGAAAAGCAATTGAAAACAACCAAAGCCTGAAAGGAGCGAAGGGGTATCTTAGTAAGTGAAGAAAACAGTGGCACTGAGAGATAAAGGTCGCACTGGAACGAGAAGTAGAGGCAAAATTTTGGAAATAGTGCGAGATTTCTATTCAAAACTACACTATATTAACAAAAGTCACCGGACACCCCTTCAAAAGCAAATGAACGGATCCGCTGCGGTGTTATGATGCGCGGTACAGCTACAAACCGCAAAAAACAAACGTGCAGCTGACCGCGATCATACGTATCACACTGTGAGGGTGAGTGAAAATGTCGCGGCGGAAGAGAACTGACTTTGAGAAAGGAAAGATTGTTGGGTGTTATATCAGTGGGTTGTCCATAAGAGAAATCGAGAGGCGTTTAAACATACTCAAGTCAACTGTTTTGGATGTACAGAATAAGTGGAACACACATGGCGTGCCTGAAGTACAAAACGTACCGGCAGACCAAAGAAAATCATTGATAGAGGACGTCCAAACCTCAAGAGAGTCGTTACAGCTAATCGACGGAGTATTGCACAAGGTGTACAGTTGAGTAAAAATGCTGGAACCTCGGTATCTACACGTACCATTCGCAGAAAACTTCATTTCATGGGCTACCGTGGTCGTGCGGATGCTCATAAGCCTTTTATCTCTACTCGAAATGCTATGCGTCTTTTAGCATGGTGTAAAGAACATTTATCGTGGACTGTAGATCAATGGAAACGGGTCCTATGGACTGATGAGTCCACATACACGATACATGAGTTTGATGGGTGTGTGTGGGTATGGAGGCAGCCGGGAGAACGCTATTTACCACAGTATACTGTTCGTACGGTCAAGTCTGGAGCTGTCAGTGTACTTGTGTGGGAATGTTTTTGGGGAAATGGTCCCGGTCCATTGGTTATCGTGGACAAACCTGATAATCAGCACGTCTACCTCGATATTCTGGACAATTGTGCCCAACCAACTCTGTGGCAATACTATGGAGCCGAGCGTTGGTACCAGAAGGATAATGCACCGAGCTCTGAATCAAGGACTCTTACGGTGTGTGGGTTGACGATAATTCATGATCATTTATGGACTGGCCAGCACAAAGCTCTGATCTTAATCCCATAGCACACCTATGGGATGAATTAGAGCGCCGCATACGAAGTTTTGAGCCAAGGCCTACTACTAATGAACACTTAGCGTCAGCATTATGTACTAAATGAAAGCGTATACCTATCGCTGTGTTCCAAAGCCTTGTCAATAGCATGTCTCCAAAGGTTAGTGCATACATTAAGAGCCAAGGTGGACCGAAACCGTACTAATGTATGTCAATAAATGCTCTGTTGTGTTTCTCTTCTAGATATCCGGTCACTTTTGTCAATATAGTGTATATAAAAAAGATGGTGCATGTACTATAGACATTACAAAAGTTAGCAGTACCTAAGTCTTTCCAGTCATCTTGGTAGAACTTACACATGCAATTAAGAGCATGAAAGGAAGAAAGGTCCCTGGAGAAGATGAAATTACGATAGACATCACATAAGAAGCAAGTGAGAAATTGGAACTGCACTCGCCCAAGTTTTTGTTAAATGTCTCAATGAAGGGCAGATTCCTGACAGTTGGAACAATGCTACAATGATTCTGCTACATGATAATGATGACACTGGGGATCCGTTAGACATTCCGGTACGCTTTTACATTTCACAGTAACATCATGTAGAGATGTTCGGGGCACCTGCAGCAGGGTAAATGTTTTCCGAAGTGACTTGTTGCTACGATGGCGTCCCATGACCGTGCCACGTTGAAACGCACTGAACTCTGCCGTACAGCCCATTCTTGTGTTCATGCTGGTGCATGATGCTTGCCAGGCCACGTGCTTCTTTTTATAAATGTACAGATCATAGCTTTTGCGTATATGGGCAAATCCATTATTGAAAATAGCTTGAAACATACACCTATGGACACTTTGCTACAGGGGCGAAGAAATTTGGATACACGGCAATGCAATCCAGGCGGCGTGGCATGGATGCAATGTGACCCTGGAAGCTTACCCGAGAAATACCTGCTCATTCGGACTGCAACAGAGCAAGGAGGTCTCGGAGATGAAGTAGTTGTGGGTCGGCACATCAAACCTGTCGATGCAAATTGTCCCACAAGTGCTCTATGGGATTGCAGTCTGGCGATTTCGCAAGCAACAGGAGAACGGAGACATCGCTGTTGAGTTCCTGGAACGAGTCACACACCACCTTAGCGACGTGGCATGGCGCATTGTCCTGCTGGTAGACACCATCACCAACAGGGTAATCGTCCAACATGAAAGGATGCATGCAGTCAGCAAGGATATACAGGTAGCCATTGGCTTTCAGAGACCCATCCAGTTGTACCAGTGGCCCCAGGTAATTCCAGGAAACCATCTCCCAGACATGCATACTTGAATTACCGGCCCGTACTTGACCGACAAGCGTGTCCATGTGTTGGTATTCGTGTGTCTGACGCTGTATCCGCCACCGTCCGTTAATCCTGTGTAGCAGAAACCTCGATTCTTCGGAGAAGGCAACCTTTTCCCACTCTTCCTCAACCCAATGACGGTAGGCCCATGCGAACTGTATGCGTCGTTGCCGATGGACCTGGATTAACATGTGCTCTTTGACGAAGTGTAGACTCCGGAGACCCATGCTTAACAGGGTTCGCTCTACTGTTATCGGGGACAGGTACCAGGGTGCCTCAGCGGCGTTCATTTGCGAGGTCAATTGATGCACTGTTGCGCATCGATGGCCCTTTACTAGTCGACGGAGGCGCCGTTCTACTCTCGGGTTGACTGTCTTTTGGTGCTCCACGGTAATGACGTCAGAAGGTACTCGGCGTGCTAGCGGTCCATTCTTGGTACACCCTTACTACAGCATCTCGTGAACAGTCCACGAAGTCTGCCGTTTCTGAGATGCTTCCACCTTTGGCGCGGTAGCCAATGACCATTCCCTTTGGAACGTCCATCAAATCACCTCCTCTGCCCATTGTGCTCACGCAACGCACTATGGCTGATCTGTCCTGGCCGGTCGCTTATATCTCCGTGTTGTCGACTTTGTCACTCGCCTGGGCGAGTACACTGTGATTCCTGATGTTGTCATATTATTCTGATACTACCGTGTCTATATAGAGGTCTACCCGATTTCACACATTGTAGTAGATCTTTGGCAGTTAGTAATTTTTTTTAGTATCTTACGTATTACATCCGTTGGTCGCCGACCCCTTGTGCAGACTATGTTTGCACGGAAGATTTTGGGGGTCCTAGATTTTTATGTGTGTGAGTTTAGGGACGAACTCAATGAGCTATGAGCACTCGCCCGACCCATATTTAGGTCCCTTTTTTCCAGGCCAGCAAAGGAACCGATGCCACAAGACAAACACACCACCCGCGATTCAAACTCAGGCCCATCTCGGACGAGTGATCAGAAGCCAATGGTTAAACCACGGCGCCAACAGGATAGCGGACCCTAGATTTGAGTGAACCCATCGCTGAATGTTCAACGATATTTAAACGTAGTTTCCGGTCAAGGTCAAGCAACCACATTCAATCTCTAACCCGGCAGTAGTGGACATTTCAAGTCAGGATATGCACCATTCCACAAACACCCAAAATTTATCTGTGTGCTTTCAAGAACGTTCTGAAGATATATATTTTATTAGCTACGTCAATCCCCAAAATCATTTGGAGGACGAAATCAAAAGAGGCAAAAAGTCGTTTAAATTTTTTTTTCGGGAATAGAGAGTGTGTTAACATTACCATGAGAAACTGTAGGTCACAAGCAGTATCCTGTCCCGAATTTGTGATCAGCGGTTCCAAAGAAGAGAGAGATCCAGCGGAGTAGCTTGGTTTGGTAACATCGCAATAATTGAATGGTACCAAGGAAGAGAGAGACATTACGTGGAGTAACCTGGCTTGGTAACATCGCAATAATTGAATGGTACCAAGGCAGAGAGAGACATTACGTGGAGTAACCTGGCTTGGTAACATCACAATAATTGAATGGTACCAAGGAAGAGACAGACATTACGTTGAGAAACCTGGCTTGGTAACATCGCAATAATTGAATGGTACCAAGAAAGAGAGAGATACATTACGCGGAGTAGCATGATTTGGTAACATCGCAATAATTGAATGGTTCCAAGGAAGAGAGAGACATTACGTGGAGTAACCTGGCTTGGTAATATCGCAATAACTGAATGGTACCAAGGAAGAGAGAGACATTACGTGGAGTAACCTGGCTTGGTAACATCGCAATAATTGAATGGTACCAAGAAAGAGAGAGACATTACGCGGAGTAGCCTGGTGTGGTAACATCGCAATAATTGAATGGTACCAAGGAAGAGCGAGAGACATTACGTGGAGTAACCAGGCTTGGTAACACCGCAATGATTGAATGGTACCAAGGAAGAGACAAACATTACGTGGTGTAACCTGGCTTGGTAACATCGCAATAATTGAATGGTACCAAGGAAGAGAGAGAGACATTACGTGGAATAACTTGACTTGGTAACATCGCGATAGTTGAATGGTACGAAGGAAGAGAGAGATATTACGTGGAGTAACCTGGCTTGGTAACATCGCAATAATTGAATGGTACCAAGGAAGAGAGAGACATTACGCGGAGTAACCTGGCTTGGTAACATCGCAATAATTGAATGGTACCAAGAAAGAGAGAGAGACATTACGCGGAGTAGCCTGGTGTGGTAACATCGCAATAATTGAATGGTACCAAGGAAGAGCGAGAGACATTACGTGGAGTAACCTGGCTTGGTAACACCGCAATGATTGAATGGTACCAAGGAAGAGACAAACATTACGTGGTGTAACCTGGCTTGGTAACATCGCAATAATTGAATGGTACCAAGGAAGAGAGAGAGACATTACGTGGTGTAACTTGACTTGGTAACATCGCGATAATTGAATGGTACGAAGGAAGAGAGAGAGACATTACGTGGAGTAACCTGGCCTGGTAACGCCGCAATAATGGAATGGTACCAAGAAAGGGAGAAACATTACGTGGAGTAACTTGGCTTGGTAACATCGCAATAATTAAATGGTACCAAGGAAGAAAGAGACATTACGTGGAGTAACCTGGCTTGGTAACACCGCAATAATTGAATGGTACCAATGAAAAGAGAGACATTACGTGGAGTAACCTGGCTTGGTAACACCGCAATAATCGAATGGTACCAAGGAAGAGAGAAACATTACGTGGAGTAACCTGGTTTGGTAACACCACAATAATTGAATGGTACCAATTAAGAGAGAGAGACATTACGTGGAGTAACCTGGCTTGGTAACACCGCAATAATTGAATGGTACCAAGGAAGAGACAAACATTACGTGGTGTAACCTGGCTTGGTAACATCGCAATAATTGAATGGTACCAATAAAGAGAGAGGCATTACGTGGAATAACTTGACTTGGTAACATCGCGATAATTGAATGGTACGAAGGAAGAGAGAGACATTACGTGGAGTAACCTGGCCTGGTAACACCGCAATAATGGAATGGTACCAAGGAAGAGAGAGGCATTACGTGGAATAACTTGACTTGGTAACATCGCGATAATTGAATGGTACGAAGGAAGAGAGAGACATTACTTGGAGTAACCTGGCCTGGTAACACCGCAATAATGGAATGGTACCAAGAAAGAGAGAAACATTACGTGGAGTAACCTGGCTTGGTAACACCGCAACAATTGAATGGTACCAAGGAAGAGAGAAACATTACGTGGAGTAACCTGGCTTAATAACACCTCAATAATTGAATGGTACCAAGGAAGAGACAGACATTACGTGGAGTAACCTGGCTTGGTAACATCTAATAATTGAATGGTACCAAGGAAGAGAGAGACATTACGCGGAATAACCTGGCTTGGTAACATCGCAATAATTGAATGGTACCAAGGAAGAGAGACATTACGCGGTGTTGCCTGGTTTGGTAACATCGCAATAATTGAATGGTTCCAAGGAAGAGAGTGACATTACGTGAAGTAACCTGGCTTGGTAACACCGCAATAATT
The DNA here is from genome assembly GCA_039090855.1 of Macrothele yani. NCBI lineage: Eukaryota > Metazoa > Arthropoda > Arachnida > Araneae > Macrothelidae > Macrothele > Macrothele yani. Next base: position 117,997,258 of record CM077011.1, read on the forward strand.
AAATGGTACCAAAAAAAGAGACATTACGTGGAGTAACCTGGCTTGGTAATACCGCAATAATTGAATCGTACCAAGGAAGAGAGAGACATTACGTGGAGTAGTGTGGCTTGGTAACATCGCAATAATTGAATGGTACCAAGGAAGAGAGAGAGAGAGAGACATTACGTGGAGTAACCTGGCTTGGTAACACCGCAATATTTGAATCGTACAAAGAAAGAGAATGACATTACGCGGAGTAGCCTGGTTTGGTAACATCGCAATAATTGAACGGTACCAAGGAACAGACAAACATTACGTGGAATAACCTGGCTTGGTAACATCGCCATAATTGAATGGTACCAAGAAAGAGAGAGACATTACGCGGAGTAGCATGATTTGGTAACATCGCAATAATTGAATGGTACCAAGGGAGAGAGAGACATTACGTGGAGTAACCTGGCTTGGTAATATCGCAATAACTGAATGTTACCAAGGAAGAGAGAGACATACGTGGAGTAACCTGGCTTGGTAACACCTCAATAATTGAATGGTACCAAGGAAGAGACAAACATTACGTGGTGTAACCTGGCTTGGTAACACCGCAATGATTGAATGGTACCAAGGAAGAGACAAACATTACGTGGTGTAACCTGGCTTGGTAACATCGCAATAATTGAATGGTACCAAGGAAGAGAGATGCATTTCGTGGAATAACTTGACTTGGTAACATCGCGATAATTGAATGGTACGAAGAAAGAGAGAGACATTACGTGGAGTAACCTGGCCTGGTAACACAGCAATAATGGAATGGTACCAAGAAAGATAGAAACATTACGTGGAATAACCTGGCTTGGTAACATCGCAATAATTGAATGGTACCAAGGAAGAAAGAGACATTATGTGGAGTAACCTGGCTTGGTAACACCGCCATAATTGAATGGTACCAAGGAAGAGAGAAACATTACGTGGAGTAACCTGTCTTGGTAGCATCACAATAATTGAATGGTACCAAGGAAGAGAGAAACATTACGTGGAGTAACCTGGCTTGGTAACACCGCAATAATTGAATGGTACCAAGGAAAAGAGAGACATTACGTGGAGTAACCTGGCTTGGTAACACCGCAATAATTGAATGGTACCAAGGAAGAGAGAAACATTACGTGGAGCAACCTGGCTTGGTAACACCTCAATAATTGAATGGTACCGAGGAAGAGCCAGACATTACGTGGAGTAACCTGGCTTGGTAACATCGCAGTAATTCAATGGTACCAAGAAACAGAGACATTACGCGGAGTAGCCTGGTTTGGTAACATCGCAATAATTGAATGGTACCAAGGAAGAGAGAAACATTACGTGAAGTAACCTGGCTTGGTAACACCGCAATAATTGAATGGTACCAAAGAAGAGAGAGACATTACGTGGAGTAACCTGGCTGGGTAACACCGCAATAATTGAATGGTACCAAAAAAGAGAGAGACATTACGTGGAGTAACCTGGCTGGGTAACACTGCAATAATTGAATGGTACGAAGGAAGAGAGAGACATTACGTGGAGTAGCGGGGCTTGGTAACATCGCAATAATTGAATGGTACCAAGGAAGAGAGAGAGAGAGAGAGACATTACGTGGTGTAACCTGGCTTGGTAACTTCCCAAAAATATGCTCACACGTATCGTTTCTGTTTAGATGAAATTTGAGTTGAGTTTTACGCACGCAAACAACATTCGCTACGGTTCTGTAAGTGCATGTGTTATTATTATTATTATAAATATTTTGATTGAGAGGTTTAACGACCGCTGTGCGACTCAATATATGCTGTCGCCCGTCCCTGAGTAAGGACCGCTGGTTTCAATTTGTTTCCAAGGAACCAAAGCATTAATTCGGACGCGTACTGTCGTCAGCTGGATAAATTAAGCGATGCTTTCAAACAGAGGCGTCTAGAATTGGTGAATCGCAAAGGTGTGTTTCACCACGATAACACAAGAACCACTTACAAGTTTGGTCACTCGTCAAAAACTGTTGTAGCTTGTGTGGGATGTGTTACCACATCCACCATATTCGCCAGTTCTGGCACCACCAGACTGTCATTAGTTTCGTTCGTTGCAAAACGCCTTGAATGGTAAAATCTTCACTAACAAAGGCATTATCACGCCTTACCAACAAAGGTTCTTATTATCCAGCTTGGCAGGAAGCTTCCATCGTTACAACACCATGGAACAAAACCTCGTTCCTTTTTGCTGAGAGTTTGATGATATTCATTAAGGGTAATCAATGTTGTAACGACTGTCTACCAATGAACATCCCCATTCCTTGGAAAAATATCCTGCCAAGGGAATCAAATAATACTCAGAATGACAACACCTTGAATACCTTAACACCAGATGACATGTCTACCCACTCGGCGACCTGGATCCTCCCGTGAATTATCCCAGGCATGCGCAGTGAACGCACAGATCGAATCCTGACACCTGCCTTTCTGTTATTTAAGGTCGGAATTCACCAATTCGTGAGCACATCTGAGGATGATCCCAAGAGGGATCGAAAGATCTTATGTTGTTTTAATATGTCATTTAGATCATTTTCACCACATTTGGAGTGTACAGGAACATCAGTTCTTTTAACTTTTAGTTATTTTAATCGTGCATAGGACGGCAATCTTTTATTCCATGAAAATCTTCACTGCTGATGAGGCCATCAAAGCGTTATTGGAAATGTTTTATGCCGAAGAAAACAGAAACAAAATCAGTTTTGAGCGCTGAATCATGAACTTGCCTGCAAGATGGCCAAATGTCATCGAACAAAATGGACAATATGTTGTTGACTAAAGTTTTTGCTTCCCATTCAAAATTCGCCTTTCATTTACACGAGAAACAAGGAAGATGACACCGAATTTTCGGGTGGAGTAAGCACGTCTTTTGAATCCGTTCTGACACAAATTAAATGTGACAAAGCTATTCAAAGTCAATGGAACCGGTATGGAAAACAATAGTATCTGACTTAAGTTTTTCAATTGGGTTCTTAATCCCTCGGATATTGCTGTAAACGGAATCGTGAGCTTACACCCTCTGGTTGCAGACTTGTTGCGTTAAGAAAAACACGAATTTATATGAGAAACATTACGCATCGGAAACGCTCTCCAACACAGAAATAAATTTTCAAATCGGACTTTTAGAAACAGAGATATCGACAAAAATAAAATGCGACTTTACGTCCTCTGGTGGGAAAACCATGCATTATTTTAGAAAGAAAGCATTCTCAAAAGTTTTTTCAATATGAGCGATATCGGTCCAAGAAAAAAAAATGTTTAGTCGAGTTTTCAGGAGCCCATATTTTTGCTACAAATACATCAGAAGCAGAAATTAACATTTTTGCCCTCTAGTGGCCAAAGTATTCTTTACCAAAAATTTCAAACTATATGCAAAATATTTGCCATCAGCAGCTGTATCCGCTGAAGAAAAATCTTTTCGAATCGGAGTTTTAGAAGAAGAGTTATCGGGAAAAATGTAGTTTACTTTTACGCCCCCTAGCGAAAAATCTGTGCGCAATTTGAAAAAGTAACTATATCTAAAATACTCTTCGACATAAATGGAATCGAAAGACAAAATAATTTTTTTCAATCGGTTGTTTACAAGCAAATATGTGGAATAAAACGTATTGTTGAATTCGTCATCATTTGCATTTACGCCCTCTAGCGAAGAAATTGTACAGCGTAAAAAAACCGAAATGAAGGATCATCATTCGCATATATCAAGCTTCCCAATGCAAAAAGAAGTTTTCAAATCGGACTAATAGTTGCAGAGATATCGTGTCTACAGACGGACGGACGGACAAACCAATAACGTAAGCACGATGTTTTTTTTACAAAAGGCGTGCTAAAAAACGCAATTACTTTTTGGCCAATCCAATATTTTGGCTATTTAAAAAGATAAGTCTGGTACTTGCTACAATAACAAACAAGATCTGGATCTCTGAATTACACAGACGTAATACAGACTTAATACACATACCTATTACAATGGAGTCCGTGGACGCTGTTTGAAAACTCATTATTGGTAATGAAGGGAACTCCCAGTGTTTACCCCCAAAAATTGCAGTACTTGTATTTGTTTCGGTATTACAGGAATTATGGTAAGTTGAACGTATTGACTTACTTCCCGAACGACCTAATAGATACCTACTATCAATTCATTAAAACAAGAAATATTGTGGTCGTTTAGATAGATACGAGAATTTTTTTTTTATTGAAGTTTTAACGACCACCGTGAGCAACTTAATGGGCTATAAGCAGTCGCCCGTCCTAATTTACGGCCACCGGTTCTAGGGAAGGGAGAAAGCCAGTGCCATAAGCCAAACACAACATCCATGCCTCACCGGGATTCGAACCCGGAACCCTTCCGGACAAATGGTCATAAGCTATCGCTTATACTACTGCGCCACCCAAAATTTGGTCTACTGAAAATATTTCTCCGTAGAGTGTGGATAGCAGTTTAAATATTTGGCATACACACGTGCGCTTGAAAATGGATTCAACAAAAGCTCCTAGGGGCACCCTAAAAGTAATACTTCCTCTTAAATAAATTTTGAAGTGATTTTAATGTAATTGCACTGACATGTACTATGATATGTTATCAATGTAGGAACCGATTATTTTAGAATCGGAACAAAAAATCATGAATGACAAAGAAGAGCATCCAGCCGTAATTGTATTCCTGGAGAAAGAGGGATGTGATGCCCCAGAAATCCACAGAAGACTTCTGGTGGTGTATGGAGCTGCCACAATCGATATTAGTAATGTCCAAAGATGGCTGAGGAGGTTTCGTGCGGGAAAAAGTACAGTGTCGGACAAAAAACGGAAGACCTTAAACTGCAGTGACAGATGCCAACGCAACGAGCGAAAGACCTCATCACATCTGATCGTCGTGTCACCGACCATGATCTGCAACAATAAACAGTGCTCACTATCTGCAGACATTAAAGAAGCAAAAGGAAGCTATCAGCAGGAGAAGTCCACTTCATAGTGTTGTTTTACACCTCAATGGAGACTTCACAGGCCATTGCTAAAATGGGGTGGACGGTGAGGACCCAACCCCTCTACATTTCCTCATTTGGCTTCTTCAGACTTTTTCCTGTTTGCCTCTTTAAAAATCACCCTTCGTGGAGAACGTTTCGACAATGTGACAGATGTTAAACTGGCTGTGAAGTCATTGCTGAAACAGCAGCCTCAGTAATTTTTCCAAAATGGATTTTTCAAATGGGTTCAAAGATGTATAACGAAGTAAATTTCTCCGCCTTTTTTAGTCTACGCCGGGATTCGAATCCGAGGCCGCTTATTCCGGAACAAGTCGCTCTACCAACTGAACTACGCAGACGTTCACTCTGACTGCTATCTGCCTTTATGTCGTGTGCGTCCTGCTGGCAGGTACGTCACATCTCCCCCGCCGAAAGAGGGCCGGGGGCATGGCCCACGGGTCAGCCGTAACCATGAATCGTTGCAGGCAGCCATCCACTGTAAAACGTGCACTTAAGAACTCCCAGTCAATCTCGTGTGTGGAATGCAAAGTCACACACATTTATTTTTTGAAGCGCTGGAGAAGGGATTCTCTGATTTTTCCTATCTCGCGGTGTGGAAAGAACATCACACCATAGCGAGATTTTGAACGGTCGGGTCATCAGGATAGTTCGGGCGCCATTATAACGAAGTAAATTTCTCCGCCATTTTTGGTCTACGCCGGGATTTGAACCCGAGTCCGCTTATTCCGGAACAAGTCGCTCTACCAATTGAGCTACGCAGACGTTCATTCTGACTGCTATCTACCTTTATGTCGTGTGCGTCCTGCTGGCAGGTACGTCACAGATGGTGGAAATGTATAGAAAGTGATGGATAATACTTTGAATAGGCTAGCATTATTAACAATACGTGCAAGTATTTTTCCACCAAATTTCACATTTTTCTTGTTACAAATAAAAATCGTATGAGGGACGAGGTATTACTTTAGGATACCCTCTGTATTTTTGGATTTATTAACTTCTGATGAGCTTAAGCTAGGCTTCGACTTTAATTACATAAGGTATATTGCCGTGAAATCATAATTTGAAATTTATTCGTGTGCCTCTTTTCAATTCAAAGCCCATTTTTTCCATGTACGAATTTTAGGTTCTTCTTCTTGGTTTTGAAAACGCTGAACAAATTTCTCAAAATAGAAAACAGCTTGTTTAACTACACTGCTGGCCACAGAAAATGCAACACCAAGAAGGACACCAGATAGAAAAGCCAGATTTACTGGACACATAACAACAGATACAAAGATGAAACGATTGAGCTTACAGGCCCGTGCGACTTGCGGAACACGCAGACATCAATAGTTCGTGTGGCCCCCCATGGCTGGCAATAACGGCCGCTACACGCCGCGGCATCGAACGACAGAGGCTTCGGATGTGGGCTTGTGGTATGTCGTTCCAGGCTGCTTCCACACGTTGCCACATTTCATCAGGCGTAGCCGCGGATGGTGCTTTCCGGGCCACTCGGTTGCCGAGCAGCGACCAGACGTGTTCGATGGGCGACATATCGGGAGAACAGGCGGGCCACGGCAGCAGTGACAGCTGGTGGGTCGTGAAGAATTATTGCATGATGCGTTCCACGTGCGGGCGCGCATTGTCCTGTTCAAACGTGGCCGCTGGCAGGTCCTGCAGGTAAGGGAGGACTACAGTCTCCAAAACGTCGGAGATGTAGCGGTGGCTGTTGAGTGTACCGGCGATGCGTACCAGACGGGTGCGGATGTCATATCCAATTGTGCCCCAAACCATAACGCCAGGCGACGGACCGGTATGGCGATGCATAGTGCAGGCGTCATGCAGTCTCGTCTCTCGCCGCAGTGCCGCCACACGCGGATCCGACCATCGTGGTGTTGCAGGCAGAAGCGGGAATCTTCGGAGAAGACAATGTCGTGCCATTCCGTAGTCCAGGTGCGGCGTTCAACGGCTCATTGCCGTCGCAATCGCCGGTGGTGTAACGTCAATGGTAATCGGAGCAATGGGCGCCGTGCGACAACTCCCCGCTCCTGCAGACGACGTCGAACGGTACGTGCGGACACAGGTTGTTGCGCAACACACCCTAATTCCTGCGCTAACGTTCATGATGTGGCGGTGCGAGCCGTTAATGTCCGCCGCACAACCTGCCGGTCCTCTCGTTCGGTGGTGTGCAGCGGCTGCAGCAATCGCTCACGTCGGTTCGTCCGTCCCTCCTGCACCCACCGAATCCATACTCGCCTCACTGTGGCTGGATGTCATCCCACACGGGCGCCGATGTCTCAGTACGATAAACCGCTGTCGCGATAAGCCAATATTCGTCCTCTGTCGAACTCCGAAACGTGCTGGAATGACTGCCATATACTGCGACGAGGACTCAGGGAGCTTCCCACGCACAGGTACGGCAGCACAACACACTTCCACTACTTACACCCCTGCTTTCTGTGCATCATTTTTATAGTGCTTCACGGTGGCGTGCCGGGCGCACATGATTTGCATATGCCCTGCAATGCTAATCGTTCGCATAGCCTCTCGCGTGCGACGCATGCTGCGAATTTCAGGCCAATCGGATGCTTCTTTCTTGGTGTTGCATTTTGGGTGGCCAGCATTGTAGTTTTAATTCATTCATGTGAGAAAGAAATGCTATTCTAACGTCATTACTTCGAAAGCTAAGAACAATCTTTAATAAATAACTGCTTATGTTGAATATTATAAATTCACCCACTCTGGCATGATTTATGTTTTCAAAATGCATCATTCGATTTCGGCAAATAATTTGCTCTGATACTCATAGGTTATTGGTTAGTGAAATATTCAATGAATTTTAGTTGTTAAGAAATCGTATATGAAATGTCTAGACACGAAACGAAACAAAAAGACGTTGGCTTTAATTTTTTTGCGACAAGCGTCAGAAGGAAATTAATTAACGTTGTAAGAATAAGGACGCCCCACGGGACTCTGACAAATTATAGCAAAAGAAAAGAAACAAGAGCTTTACTGCTACGGAGAAATTGGAATTTCGGCGACGACACCGGATTCATTAGAAAAAGAAATACTGCAAAAATTTCTAGAAGGCGTTGTGACGTACAGTATATTCTTTTTGACTTTTCGTTTTCTTACGTCAACTTCGTTATTCCTTGGTTAAACGTTTTCTCACAGAACGGCAAATTACTCCCCGAAACAACTTGTACAATGGCCGTACCATAAAAACCGAGAGTAAAATCACACAGAATAAAGAAAATTGGTATAGCAATAGGCACTGAGTGGCCACTGTATTTTGACCACCCCCTCAGTACTTCGTTGGGCCACCTTTTGCCTTTAATACTGCGTCGATTCTTCGTGGCTTGGACTCCACGTGATGTTGATAGGTGGTTTGTGGAATCTGAGACCATGCTTGATGAATAGCACTTTCCTGGAGTGTGAGATTTCAGGGTTGTGGATTCAGATGTCTGATGGCTCGTTCAACTTCATCCCACAATTTCTCAATAGAATTGAGATATGGAGATTGTGGGGGCCACCTAAGAAAAGTAAACTCACCGGCATGTTCCTGAAACAAATCCTGTACAATACGAGCACTATGGCAGGACGCATTATCTTGTTGAAGGTAGCTATCACCATTGGGATAAACCATCCACATGACAGGATTCACTTGGTCCGCAACGATGTTTAAATATGATGTGCCGGTCAGACGTTGATCATCACGAATTAAAGAGCCCAAAGCATGCCAGGAAAATAGTCCCCGAACCATAGCGTTGCCTCCACCAGCTTGAAGGGTTGTAGCAATGCTTTTGGGATCCATGCTTTCGTGCTGTTTTCGCCAAATTCTCACTCGGCCATCGGCATGGTGCAACTGAAAACGTGACCCATCGGACGACATAATTTGTTTCCAATTATCGATTGTCCAATCCTTGTGCTCCTGTGCTAACTGGAGACGTTTTCTCTTGCTAACTGCAGACAGCAAAGCTGTTCGAACAATCCTCCGGCTGCCATATCCCATCCGATGTAGTGTACGGCGAACAGTACGTGCAGAGATCATTTGAGGGGATCCTTGATTAAGATAGTCTGTAATTTGTTGCACTGTTGCCCTTCTGTTGTCTGTTACCAGTCTGGACACTCTCCGTTCCGCCCGAGCAGTCACTAGTCGATGACGACCATACTTTGCACGTAGAGACCCAGTTTTTTGGCTGACAGTCCAGTCTTTAAACACTTTAGCAACAGCTGCTCTGGAACATTTCACGAATGCGGCGGTTTCGGTGATACTCACTCTATGGCTCCGAGCTCCTACAATCATCCCACGGTGAAAGTACGTCAAATCGCATTTTTTACCCATCTCGTCACCCAAAAAATCACTTTTACTACTGTCGCAAGCACTAAGCTTTCCCTTTTTATGCTAGCCTCGCCCTCTGGCGGCAACAGCGTGCAGCCATAGCTCATTTGCTTAAAACTGTCATGTGGTCATAATAAAGTGGCCACGCAGTGTATATATTATTCTTTCTCAAAGTATCTCCCCTCGGATGATATGCAACAGTCCCATCGCTCAGTCCACTTTTCAAAGCATGTGGTGAAGGTATTTTGTGGAAGCTCCTTTGGCGACTGCTGTACAACTTAAATAAAGTCACCAACTTAAAAAATGTTGCGCCACGGAACTTCTCCTTCATTGTTGGAAACAGCCAGAAATCGAACGGGGCGAGGTCAGGACTGTAGGCAGGCTGTGGCATGATTTCAGAACTGGATTTCGCAAGAAACTGTTGGACACAAGCAGCCACATGTGGGCGGGCGTTATCATGGTGTAGGGTTCACTTGCCCACCAGTCCCGGTTGCTCAATCGGTATATGTCGTCGCTGACGTTTCAAGACTGAAATTCAATAATCAGCCTTGACGGTAATTTGTGGAGGAACGGCGCGCTGGTAGACGACACCTTTATGATTAAAGAAAATTATCATCATCACCTTCCCAGCTGATTTGTTTTGGCGGACTTTGTTTGGAGGAGGTACGCCTGTGTGTTCCCAGACACTCGTTGCTGGCTTTGTAAGGGGGTCGAGGTAGTGGACCCATGATTCATCCGCTGTTATTACTGTGTTTAGAAAGTTTGGATCCTTTGCAACCATTTGTTTCTACTCATGACACACCTGAACTCTGGCTAACAATTGTTCTCTCGTAAGGTGATGAGATACCAATCTGGAACACACGCGATGCAGCAGTACACTGCCGGACAATTGCTAAGGACGGATGACAATAGCAACGATAGCAACCATAAAATGGAAGGCAGGAAAATGTGGAAATTAGCATAAGTGCGGGATACAGTAAGACGTGTTGTGCGTATGCAAATTTTGGATTGCCGAACTTGTTCGTGACGTCATAGCGCTGATAAGAGATATAAAGGATTTGACGCGTATTGACCGTTGTTGCTCAAACGCAAAGTTGAAAGGGAAAGAATCAATTGACGAACTTGCAATTTTCAGTATGTCTTCCCGACATCACCAAGATGATTTTACGCGTGGCCGTATTATTGGCAAGATTGAAGAAGGACGAAAAATAACAGATGTTGCCAGGGAGTTCGACGTCAGCCACAGTGTTGTTTCAAGGCTTTGGAAATCATTTCAAACAAACGGAGAGTGTAGCAAACGTCACGGGGGAGGTCGTGTTCGCAGTACGACACCTGCAGAAGATCGGTAAACAGTGCTATCAACAAAAAGACACCGGCGCAGCACAGCTAGTGAGGTAGCAAATCAGTTTATGGCTGCTACTGGCAAGCGGATCTCCCTAAAAACTGTCGCTAGACGTTTGCATGAAGGAGGACTATACGCCCGCCGTCCTGTTGTGTGCATCCCATTGTCCAGATGTCACCGTACCGCCCGTTTGCAATGGTGCCATCAACATCGCAATTGGATTGATAACGACTGGTCTGCTGTCCTCTTCTCAGATGAGAGTAGATACAGTCTATCGTCTGATTGTCGACGACAACTGATCTGGCGTGATAGTGGTACTGCATATTGTCCAGCAAACATACAAGAAAGGGACCGATATCCGACATGTAGTGTCATGGTATGGGCTGGCATCATGATCAATGGCCGTACGTCCTTCTATGTGCTTCCAACTGGGACTATGACTGGCCAACGATACATTAATGATGTTCTGCTACCTCATGTTCGCATGTTTCGTGGTGCTGTCGGTGATAGATTCATTTTCATGGACGACAACGCAACATGTCATCGAACAGTCGCTGTCCAGGAGTGTCTTGAGAGCGAGGATATTCAACGCCTCGTATGGCCAGCACGTTCTCCAGATCTGAATCCCATTGAAAATGTGTGGGATGCTTTGGGGAGGAGTCTTACTGGTCGCCAATGTCCTCCAATAATCAAGGACACCCTCATCCGTGCACTGACAGAGGAATGGGATAAATTACCCCAACAGCTGCTTGATAATGTTGTGCAAAGCATGACACGACGTGTGGAATCTTGCATCGCCCTCCATGGTGGCCATATCCCGTATTGACATCTTACGCCGGAACGCCTACGGACGGTAATTGCATTTTTCACGTTTACGTATTCTGCACAAAATGGCCTGTTTGTCCCTTGAACACGCTCCAAAGCCTTCTGGATTTCAGAGCACAATAAATTGTCTTTCTTGTAATGTCTTGGCATTCTGACATTATTTTATTTCACTTGGCATCCAACCACACTTACTTTTTGTGCGCTATATAGCCGTTTATGATCCGTCCTTAGCAATTGTCCAGCAGTGTATAATTTGTCGCGTAGATTGCGGAATGCGGACGTTTTTGAAATATTTGTGTACATACGTCTTCACACGTCATTCACGGATCTTCTTGCAGGATTGCATAAACAGTGTTAACAATACGATCCGCAGAAGCACTTTCAGGTCGACCAGGCCTAGGAGCGAGTTCTGCCGACAAACACACTTTTTTGAAATCATGGTGTCATCTAAAAATTTTTGACTCACCCAAAAATTTATCTTTCTAAGCTTTTTTCATTAAATCAACTGTTTCTGGAGCCGTTTCACACATACGATAGGAAAACTTCATCGCACGACGCATTTTACTTCTTAACTCTGAATCACTCACCTCCATAGCTCTATGGTGAAATGCAGATTTACCTTAAACAACTGCGCAATAACAAAACCAGAATCGTCTGCCACGTCTAATAACTGTTGTCATAGATACTTCCTTAATTCAGTTAGTCGTCTGCGTGCTTATTTCCCCCTTTGCAGTGTTGCCAATTCAAAAAAAATTATTCCCAGTTTTTATGGAACTGCCTTTGTACATTTTGGCAAGACTGACAGTAAGAAAGAACAACATAAAATGGCGCCGTTAAATGTGTAGTGTGGGGAATTTTGCGGGGATGAAGGAATACTAAGGGTAGAATGAGAAACGTTGATTTTTGAGAAAGAGATTAAAGCCTGTTCAATACAGTAAGATCCTCTTATAATGAGCTCGTATTTAGCGAGACCTCGGATTTAACGAGCAAACCAGGAACTTTTGCATGGTTTAATGTTCATTCAAGGCTAATTTAATAGCCACTGTTGCCTATTTTATGCGAAGTCTACATGCGTCACTCTGAGGACAAACTCTTTCAGCTTGTTACAATCGACCTGTGGATTTGGCATGGAGATGATACCTTTGTTCTCCGGAAAGGCATGAATTTGGAAATACCTAAATTAGTTGAACTTATCAATTCAATCGATCCTCATATACAGTTCACATGTGAGACTGAAAATAATGGCTGCTTACCATTCCTTGATGTCTTTGTGTCACACTCTGAAGGATCTTTTGGTCAAACAGTTTATCGAACACCATTTGATGTCTCCTTACCTCCACATGCAAATGTGGAAACAAAAAGCACTGCTTTCTGCGCATACGTATTATAACGAAGTAAATTTGTCCGTCATTTTTGTCCACGCCGGGTATCGAACCCGAGTCCCCTCATTCCGGGATAAGTCGCTCTCCCAACTGAGCTACGTGGACGTATGCTCTCGCTGCTATCTGCCTTTATCTCATGTGCGTCTTGCGGTGCAGGCCCACCACAGTATATGGTGCAATACATATATGCTTAACTGAGGAATCCTTAGAGAAAGAGCTTGGTTTTCTTAAAGGGATTTCAGTACACAGAGGATATAGCCCTTACGTTATAGACAAAGCTCTCCAAAAATTTAGCAAAACCGAAGCCTGTCTGCTCGCTGACTCCAATAGACCTCTCAGTACGAAAAAATTGGTCGGCTATCCCATTTGCTCCTCAGATTTGCTTTGGAACTTCAAACATTCTAACAAGTTTTAATTTCAAAGTTATTTTCAAACCCATAAATAAGGTGGATTTTTACGGATCAAAAGACTATGTCGAAGACATAAATTCCTGGGGAATTTTTCAGATGCCTCGTGAAAGTGAACCTTCATATATAGGGCAGATCCACAGGGCGTTAAGTTTCCTTGTGAAGTAACTCAAGACTTACGGAAGAAACTATGAACTGAAGAAGTAGTCTATTTTTTTTTTTTTTTGATTGGAGGTTTAACGACCACCGTGAGCAACTCAATGGGCTATAAGCAGTCGCCCGTCCCTAATTTAGGGTTACTGGTTCCAGGGAATGGAGAGAGCCAGTGCCGTAAGACAAACACAACATCCATGTCTCACCGGGATTCGAACCCGGACCCCTTTCGGACGAATGATCAGAGGCCAACGCCTTGAAGTAGTCTATAGCCCAACATTGTCACGATGATAACCATAAATTTTTGTTTGAAAACGCTCTGCTTATTGATAAACGTCAGTCGACTATCGAGCTTAAAACATTAAAAGCTTACCACATACACCACAACTCTTCACGGCTTATCAATGACATGACGTTTACTTCATTACTTTCAAGCGCGTGGAAACAAGTTCCAGTTTCCGGACCAAACGCTCTGCGAAACTACAGTCGATGTTAAATAAACATTTAATTGTGAATAAACGTTGATAATTTACTCTATTTGATATTCATGCTTGCGATTGATATTTCCCATGTCACGTGCGTGGTATGCATGGGCTTATGTGTTCAAATCCACTATTCGAAAAGGGTGTCCGGGTGCTGCTGATGACATAGTGTGCATGAAAGTAGCTTATAGCATACTATGGACATAGTCTGCTGGTGGAATTTATTACGTCACATTGATTTGCATGCGACGCCTCATGTGTTGTTGCAATAAACCTTGTGAAAACACAAATTCGGCGGTGGCGCTCCTTAACTCGCATCGTTCTGCTCCGGAGCCGAATGCATCCCCAATTAAGCTACACCCACGGAACTCATCAATGCAAATTTTACCTCTTAACATGTGATTCACCTCTGTAGTGCGTCACACATATACCGCCGCCCCCTTGGGAAAGGGCTGGACGGGAAACTTTAACTTCCGAGTCATCCGGCAAATTATGCTTGGCGTAGCTCGCAGAAGAAGGAATTCTGTTTAATTCCACACGATGTGTGGAAGAATTATTACGCATTTTCGGAAGCGTAGAAGGGATTTTCATTCATTCCAGACGATATGTGGAAGGAACATCACGCCTTTTCGAAAAACCGAACGGGATGTAGACCCATTTCCACAATCGCCAATGTCAAAACAAAAATTCGCAGGTGTCGGAGATCGAACCTGCATCTTTGGTGTAGCTTAATGGCGAAAGCATTCGGAGCCGAATGCCCCAATTAACCTACACCGACGGAATCCATCGCTGCAACTTTGACGTCTTAACATGATCTCTGTAGTACAACAACCTTCGCCGTGTGAAAGCAAAACCACTACTACTTGTCTTTTCCTAATTTTTAATCAATTAATTTGAGGTTTCTATTTCATAACTGCAACATGGCACGTGTTTGCGTAAAAACAAGGATAACGACTCTAAGACAACGCAAAAGAAATATGATCGCGGCACAGCGAGGTTTCATGATCACGCCTTACGGGCTTCTGGAGAAAAGAGCATTAATTCCGTTCTGCTTTCATGTTGATATTTAACGGTACATTCTCCTAACTTTCAATCCCAGATGTTTAGTGATATGAATTATAATAATCACTTTCGTGGGGTTCAGACGTTCTTCGAAAATATATTTCTAGTGAATGCGACAATCGCGTTTGAAAAGAGACTAAGTCAGCCCTTCCTTAAGGCATTCCATTTGTATACAGTACACACCACCCTAACGACCCAAGTGGCCTCTGAGCGATGGTCGTTAATAGAGAGCATTGTTAAGGCGAATCCCTCATTTCTCATAGGAGCAATTTTATAAATTATGGTTTCGTTCCCGGAAACATTTTTCTCAGAATATGATACTAAAGTGGACCATTAAAAGAAGCAAAAAGAAATATAATAAATGTCTGTAAATTCATAATATGTTCATTTACAAACATTTGTCATATATGTGAAAACAGCAGCCGCCCCGCCCCGGTGGCGCAGTGGTCTAAGGCGCTGGCCTCTAATCATTCGTCCGTAAGGGGTCCGGGTTCGAATCCCGGTCAGGCATGGATGTTGTGTTTGTCTTACGGCACTGGCTCTCTCCCTTCCCTGGAAGCAGTGACCCTAAATTAGGGACGGGCGACTGCTTATAGCCCATTGAGTTGCTCACGGTGGTCGTTAAACCTCCAACCAAAAAGAAACAAAAAACAACAGCACCTAATATTAGGGGTACAAATAAGTTTTAAAGCGTTTTAAGACAATGCAACATGTAATTTAACAGAAAAACACAATACCTTTACGAATCAAAATATGCGCTGTAATTAACTATCACCTTCCGCCATCGGTCGAGCAGCTGGCGGATTCCAGCCATGAAGAATACTTCGTCATGTGACGCGATGAAGTCGTCAAATCAATTTTTGCACTTCGTTACATGTCCGGAACCGTACAGTAGACAAACCATGTTGCATCGATCGGAACAAATGACAGTCTGAAGGGGCTATGTCGGGACTATACGCCGGGTGCTCCAAAACTTCCCAGCCAAGCGTCAATAACGTTTCCTTGACCAATTTAGCGACATGTGTCCTAGCGTCGTCATGCAGTAATTTCACGGGACGCAATCTTTTGCCTTGTGAATGGACGTTTACGACAGATTTCCTGGTTCAACCGCAGAAATTGTTGCTTGTAGCGATCAGCAGTAACGATTTGCCTCTTCTCAAATAGTTCATAATAGAGAATACCCTTCAAATCCCACCAGGTGCACAGCAGAACTTTCTTGGAGTAAATATTGTGTTTCGGTGTCGAAGTCGTTGCTTCACCCTGGTCTACCTAGTGATTTTTTTGCGTTTGGGATTTTCGTATCATACACACTATTCATCCCCTGTAGCGAATTTTCACAGGAAAGACTTTCTGTGTTGTTTATTTAACAGATTCAAACACTTGATGACACGCTCATATTTGCTCCTCTGGCTCAGGTCATGTGGTAGCCCTTTTACTTTCTTCTGAATCTTTCCCATTGCGCCTAATTGATTGGGAATGGTTTATTGAGTTAATCCCAGTTGTTCAGCTAGTTCGTTTCGCTTTTGAGACGAATTTCCATCCAGCAATGCTTGCTCTTCCTGATATGCAACCTTCTGCGGGGCGCCGCTACGTTCTCGATCGCTGACATCCAAAATCACCTGCTTTAAAGCTTCTAAACCAAAACTCATACATGCTTTTTGATACGATATTCTCTCCCAGAACAGAACAAATCGATGCACATTCTTTTGCAGCACTTTTTCCTTGGTGAAAGTCGTAACGAATGCAGTGTCAAATAAATGCAGTATCGCTTGCCATCTTTCACCTACCGATGTGCAAGTGCGTTTGACTTCTGGGCGAACTTCTGTGTCACATTTTAGACTCTGGACCAATTACAGTCACATGACAACGACGAGGGGGAATGTCGGGTATGCAAATTAGCGGTATACGTCACACAAAAAACGCTTTAAAACTTATTTGTACACCTAATATATAACAAAAGTTCAAAAGCATTAAAATGCAGTATTTGATATAGTTTCCTTAAATTCTTCAGCACTTTATTCGGAGGCTTTAAAGAAAATCAGATGCTGGTTCATTCAAATCTTCAAAATCTAAGCGAAGATTGGGAAGAGAGGTTATACACTGGCGTGCAAAAATTAAGGACGAGACGGTTTTTCGAATGTAACGTCGTGCAGAAGTGCTCCACATCGACTCAAATCATACCATAAGATCCCTAAGATGTAAGAATATGGGACAAGTGAGCAAAACCGTCCAAACAAGGAATCCAAAGGATACAAAGTCACTTTATTGAAAATGTAGCTTCGAGCACAACTGGACAGAACACAGAAACGTCCATGTGACAGGCGGCTGCCAAGATAAATCCAGTCTTTAGTAGGGGATGTGATCACCACTGACGGCGTTGCAGGATTTACAACGTCTGTCCATGCTGAGGACGAGGTTTTCAAGGAGCTGTTGAGGCATCGCGGCCCATTCCTCTCGTAGCGCCAATCGCAGCTGTGGAATCGTTGCTGGCGGCTAGTGACGTGCTACCATGCGTCTCCCGAGAAGGTTCCACACGTGTTCGATTGGATTTAGGGCCGGGGACCTTGCGGGGAAATCCATGCGTTGAATATCTTTACTCTCCAACAGCTCTGCAACAGCCACTGTACGATGAGGTGTAGCGTTGTCTTCCATGAAGAGGAACTCAGGACCCACAGCACCTCTAAACGGACGCACGTGAGGCAGAAGAACCTCGGTACAATAGCGGACACCACTGACTGAACCTCCTTGGAAGATGTGGAGGTCAGTACGACTACCAAGCATGATACCGCCCCAAACGAGAACTCCGCCACCTCCAAACCGGTCCCTTTCGATGATGTTGGAGGTGTGATTGCGTGTTCCCTGCTCTCGTCAGATGTGTATAAGTCCAGAATCGCTCGTCAGACTAAATTGGCTCTCATCCGTAAAGAGAACTCGACTCCATTGCTGATGTGTCCAGTTCTTGTGTTCCTGGCACCACAGAAACCGCCGTCTTCGATGAGCAGGCATTGATGCCACTCACCGTACTGGTCGTCGTGCAAATAGACCACCTTTGTACAGCCTCCTGGCCACGGTAAAACGCGATAACGGACATCCAGTTGTCTGTTGCATGTGCCTTGCGATTTCACCTGCTGTCTGCCGTCTGTCTCTTCTCGCCCGTAGGACAATATACCGGTCGTCCGGTGCCGTGGTTGCTCGTGGACGATCACTGCAAAACTCTCGGACAGCTGTTCCTGTCGTTTGGAATGCTATCCAAGGTCGTGAAACGATGCTGTGAGCGATCCCGAACTCCTCGGCTACACTAGTCACACTTCGACCTTCTTCCAACTTCCCAATGACACGACCTCGGGTAAAGAAATCCAGATGTCGTCTACTGGATTGCCTGTTGGCCATATCACACGGTGGCAGCAACTCGACGTCGTTCAAACCGATGTACGCGGTGCAATAACTTTAACCGAATTGCTGAACGTACACCGTCCGTGTGCTTTTTACCCTTCCGACCTCCCCCCTACGTCATGCTGCATATATGCGCATGCCCTACCGTGCCGGACCCTAGTCTATCGCCTGAGTGGCCTTTCTGTCCGTTCTGTCTTCTCGTTCCGCTGTTCTGCTAATTTCTCCAATTCGTCCTTAATTCTTGCACACCAGTTTATGAACCCCTGGAACATCTAAAACTATCAAGAATCTCCCGCTTTTTATTTTAGGATAATTTACACCAGAGCTCCAGTCCATAACCGATGCAACTAATCAGGAATGGTTACCAGACTCTCTTAAGAAGACAAGCCAAGTTCTGTGACTCTGGCCACAGAGACATCGGTGATGGAAAATTACGTTGGACGAAGCGTCTGAGACATTTCTGGGAGAGAAAGATTCAACAAAATCTGTCCTTCAGCCAGAGGCAGCAGTTTTTGTCTGGCGATTAATTAATGCCACAAATCTTCGTCTACTTCAGGACACAGTATTTCTCTTACCGCAGTTGACTTTATTGTAAAACAGTAATGATTTAAATAAAATATGTTTCATTGTCTATCGACAGATATGGATACAACGGAATGAGGTACAGCACCTGATCAAAAAAATACGGACGCTTGAATAACTACAAGCTCCTGCCACAGGACAGGAATTGACATTGAGTTGATCCATCGTTTAATGTTATCACATACTCCACTCATCTAAGAAGGCTTCCCACGTTGCTGCAAGAATAGGCTTCCATCGCCGATTAGGTCTGGCTCACAGTCGGTGTTGCAATCCACTCCAAAGTGTTCAATAGCGATGAGATCGGGGCATTATGTAGGCCAGTCAAGCTTTTCAACAACCATCTCATCAAACTTTTCCCGCACAGGCCTCAATTTGTGGACTGGGAAATTATCTGTTGGTAAGGTGTGTGATTGGAGGTTTAACTACCACCGCGAGCAACTCGATGGGCTATAAGCAGTTGCTCGTCCCTAATTTAGAGCCACTGGCTCCAGGGAAGGGAGATAGCCAGTGCCGTGAAACAAACGCAACATCCAAGCTTCTCTGGGATTCGAACCCGGGACCCATCTCGAACGAATGATCGGAAGCCAACGTTTATACCACTGCACCACCGTGGCGGTATCTGTTTGTAAGGGCTTTCACCGAACAGTTGCCTTAGTGTTGGGAGCACATATTTATCGAGAAAAATACAGACGTATGATTGTAGGCAGCAGCCCTAAGATTCATAAGCACTGAAAACTAGGGAACCCCAGTCCAAATCGTGAAAAACAGCTCCAGAGCATGACGCGTCCTCCACCAAACTTCACAGTCGGCAGATGGCGTTCACCGCTAGCATCCTCAATAGGAAGTCTCGTCCGCTGGACAGCCACTTGGTGAAGCGTGATTCATCACTCCAGAGGACACGTTTCCTGTAATTCAGAGTCCTCTGGCGCCGAGCTTTATAGCACGACAGCAGATGCTAGGCATTGATCATTTGACGTTCGGCTTGTGTGTCGGTGCTTGGCCATAGAAACCCATTTGATTCAGCACTCGGCGATCCAATATCGTGCTGGCGCTGTTTCCAGGGGCATTTTGGAACTGAGCGTTGCAACCGAGCACAGCAGTTTTTTTTCGTACCACCCGCTTCAACACTCGGAAGTCCTACTCTATCAGTCAACGGGACTTACCAGGAGCCGATGTGCTGTTTTTGATCTTTGGCGTTTCAACTTCACAATCACATCGCTTACAGATGATCGGAGAAGCTGCAGCAGGGCAGAAATTTCCGGAACTGAACTGTTGATAAGATGGCTTCGTACGACCTTGTCACATTGAAAGCCACTGAGCTCTGTCGTACGACCCATTCTGTAATTCAAGCTTGTTTTTGATGTCTACCAGGTCATGTGCATCCTTTTGTACCTGTACGGGCATGTCTGTGACGTATGTGGGCAAATACTTTACTCAGAAGGGGTTGTCGGGATACTTATGAACAAATATCAGGTGCACAAATAGGTTTTAAAGCGTTTTTTGTGTGACGCATGCCGCTAATTTACATATCCGACATTCCCCCGCGTTGATGTCATGTGACCGTAACTGGTCCAGAGTATGAAATATGGCACAGAAATTTGCTCAGAAGTCAAACGTTCTTGCCCATCGGTAGGAGAAAGATAGCAAGCGATACTGCATTTATTAGACACTGCATTCGTTACGATTTTCATCAAGGAAAAAGTGTTGCGAAAGCATGTGCATCGATTTGTTCTGTTCTGCGGGGGAATATTGTATTGAAAAGCAGTGTGAGGTTTAATTTAGACGCTTTAAAGCAGGTGATTTTTATGTTAGCGATCGAGAACGTAGCGGCGCCCCGCAGACGGCTGCACACGAGGAAGAGCAAGCATTGCTGGATGAAACTTAATCTCAAACGCAAAACGAACTAGCTGAACAACCAACTGGGGGTAACTCAACAAACCATTTCCAATCGTTTACGCGCAATGGGAAAGATTTAGAAGGAAGAAAATGGGTGCCACATGACCTGAGCCAGAGCAACAAAGATGACCTTGTCATGAAATGTTTGAATCTGTGGAATAAACAAAAACAGGAAGTATTTCTTTTGGGACATCGTTACGGGTGATGAAAAGTGAATATGGTGTGGCAATCTCAAAAGCAAAAAAACACTTGGTAGACCCCAGTGTAGCAACGACTTCGACACCGAAACGCAATATTCACTCCAAGAAAGTTCTACTGCGCATCTGGTGGGATATGAAGGGTGTGCTCTATTATGAACTATTGGAACAAGGTCAAACTGTTAATGCTGATCGCTATAAGCAACAATTGCTACAATTGAACCAAGAAATCTGTCGGAAATGCCTATTCAAAGGCAAAGAATTGCGTCCCGTGAAATTACTGCATGACAACGCCAGGCCGCATGTCGCGGAATCGTTCAAGGAAACGTTATTGACGCTTGACTGGTAAGTGTTGGATCACCCGGCGTATATTCACGACATAGCCCCGTCAGACTATTATTTGTACCGATCGATGTAACGTGGTTTGTCTGCTGTACGGTTACGGACACTGGACGAAATGCAGAAATTAGGTTGACGACTTCATCGCGTCACATGACGAAGTATTCTTCATGGCTGGAATCCGTCAGCTGCCCAACCGATGGCGAAATGTGATAGATAATGACGGCGTATAATTTGATTCATAAAGGTATTGTTGTTTTCTCTGAAAGTTGCTTTGTCTTAAAACGTTTTAAAACGTATGTGTACACCTAATAGTGTATTTTGGACATTTTTACATTCCGTTTAACTTCATTCCTCACTAGTGATGCTGGAAGTTTTATGCTAAATTTCCGATGCAGTAGCCGTGCTTGACATTTTGAATAAGCTGTTACTTCCTTTTTCCAGATTCTGTTGAAGGCAACAAGTAATTTCAAGAATTGAAGAAAACAGGTGAAAAAGTGGAGGAGAAAGTGAGCGTGTTCTGAAGAAAATGTTTTTGCTTTGGGAAACAAGGTTACAAGAAATATCCTGGAAACAATGTACTGACGTGACAAAGGGAGTCAACTTGAGTCGCACGAAATAACCCAGCCTTACATATACAGCAAAAGTGCATTTTCCTACTCAGAGCACGTTTAAGGAGACAGGGTGCCAGGGAGCTGGGAAGTATTTGCTGCTGTAGTACTAATGGCACATCCAGGATTTCACTACGTGTGGCCGAATAAAAATACCCAGAAGCAAACATTCCTAAAATACACTGGCGGAAAGTGGTAAAATAACACCAAGAAGGAGACGTCTGATACCAACGAAATTTATACAGCATAATAACGGAATGCAGAGAATAACGTGAGCAAAACGTTATGGCAAAATACAGCTGTATTTGCTGGTAAACGAAAAAATAACATTTCCATGTAACATGGTTAGTACGAGGTTGAACCGCCATGAACTGTGTCACAACGTGCAATTCTGGCATGGAGTCTGCCGTACAGATGTTGGATGTAAGTTTGGGGTATTGAGTTCCAAGCATCCTCAACCTGGACGCGTAAATCGGGGATGGTCGTGGCTGGCCGTGGAGATCGGATAAGTCGTTGTCCCATAAAATCCCACACGTCCTCAATGGGGGACAAATCCGGCGAACGTGCAGGCCATGGAAATTGTCTCACACCCTGAAGTACCTGTTGCGTTGCACGTGCCGTGTGTGGGCGTGCGTTATCTTGCTGGAAAACACCACGATGGACCGACCTTACAAATGGCACAACAACGGGCTGAATGATGTTGTTGATGTAGGAGGTGCTATTTAACGTACCCGGTACAAACACTAGTTGTGTACGGGAGTGATAGCTGATCGCTCCCTACACCAGGAGACCAGGTGTAGGCCCTGTGTGTCGCTGGCGGATGCAAGAAGGGTGGAGACGCTCCCCTGTGCGTCTACGAACACGCATACGGCCATCGGAGGCTCCCAAGCAGAATCTGCTTTAATCACTGAACATGACAGGTCACCATTGCGTTCTCCAGTGCAGACGTTGGCGAACACCACTGCAGCCGTTCCTGACGGTGGGCTGGAGTCAGAGGTGCACATGCCAGAGGCACACGTGCACATAGTCCTGCATCCAGTAGACGGTTGCGGATTGTTCGTACAGTCACCTCAGGGGCAACGGCAGCTCGGATTGGCGTCGCAGTGGATGTTCTGCTTGACAACGCCGCTCTTCTTATGCTTCGATCGGTCCGCTCATCAGTCCGTCTGTGACTTCCGGTTCCACGTCTTCTCGTGTGGGAATGTTCCTCTGACCATCTACGCCACCATCGTACCACCACCGATACTTCCTGTCCAATTCGCTCCACAAAACGACGATACGACCACCCGGCCTCGCTGAGTCCGACTAGACGACCTCGCTCACAGTCCGATAACTGCTGAAATCGTACACGTCGTCCATGTCCAGGCATTGCAGCTTCTTCAGGGTCTTCGCATGTGTCCGTATGCCGACGACTGATTACATTCACTTCTCTGTACTCCTTAAATACCACCGACGATAATTTGCATATTATGCCGTGCTGTGGCGTAAGCGCTCACCGGTTGGTGCCGAAATTAACATCACACCTACGTAATCTCGACCCCATTAACATATGTAAATTTCATAATCGTCAGCCAATTCCTTCTTGGTGTTCTTTTTTCACTTTCCGCCAGTGTATGATGAGGAAGCCGTAAAAATACCCCTGCCATATTGAAGTGTGTATCCCATGATTCATGGGCGAATCAATGTTAGCATGAAAATATAAAAATGCATGGTTGAAAAATGGACACCAGTTTAGTTCCGCCATTTATATCCTGCCCCCCCCCCCCCGGGGTTTAGCTTGTTAAAATTATATTAAAGTAGTGTACAAAATAATATGATCCAAATATCATGATTCAAACGAATTCTTAGTGTATGAATTTTTTCCCCAATTATTAATATAATACAGATGTGTACAAAAAAGAAACATTTGTAATGCTATCGACAGTTTTAACGATGGACTAGGGGCGACTACACTTTTTGCGGACTCCTAAAAAAGCGGAAGGAATTTTTTTTTTCTTTCACAAGGTGGTGTCTTATAATTTTTTCTGTGATTTCGGCAAAAAAAAACCCTGCAGAACTCTTTTCAAGTCTTCAAGCATCCTGCATAATTCTAGGCCCCTAGAAAATGCGGGGCCCGGGGCTGCAACCTTTCTAGCTCCCTTCTTAAATGGGCCCTGGACCTCTTCCTATTTCTAGCAAATCGAATATCGAATGGCTGCAGTAACTTCAGTTCACGGTCGTACAAGTGAGTTCATTCGTTAGACGGAGTGCATTAAAACTATGTAGACTAACCGCGAATTTGGGCTCACATTGGTATAGATCAGAAAAGGTTTAATTCTTGACTGTTCAAAAGATCTTATGATTAGATACGTCATACCACTTACGGATACAAAAGAAAACCAAGAATACTTGCCTCATTAGGTAGAAAGACTAAACTAATTAGAGGTTCTACGTCAATTCGTCGCGTGCGTCAATTCGTCGACCGCGTCAATTCGTCGACTGCGACGATTCGTCGCGCGTCAATTCGTCGCGCGTCAATTCGTCGACTGCGTCAATTCGTCGCGCGTTAATTCGTCGCGCGTCAATTCGTCGACTGCGTCAATTCGTCGTGGACAAATTCGTCGACTACGTCAATTCGTCGCGTTTACAGATTTTGGTTACATACAAAACGAATGCAGGAAAACGTACGATTTCGAACGTCTGGCTCCCTGATCAAATTTATAAAGTTTGGACACGCAGACAGGATAGGAATATTACGTTTTTCTTTGGCACTAAAAATATTAGACGGTAAACGGTTTTTGGAACGGGGCAGGGCCCGGTTGGACAGAGCCCCCCATATACAAAATTTTCGTAAAATCTACAGTTTTCAATTCAGAACCACCAAATCTGGTATGCTATCTCGTGGTATTCTAACTTAGACTGTAGACGGTTTCGGGAAGGGGTTGGAGAGGGGGGTAGAGCACCCCTACAGAATTGCCGTAAAATATAGTTTTCAATTTAGAACTACCAAATTTGGTATATTATCTCATGGTACTCTAACTTAGACGGTTTTTGGAACGGGTCAGGGACCCGGTTGGTCAGAGCCCCCCACACGCAAAATATTCGTAAGATCTACATTTCAAAATTGCCTTTATTCTTCAGTAAAATAACATTTCTATGTACATGACAATGGAATTCTGCCAATAAATACAGCGGTATATACATCAGCTGGAAAGTTCCAGTGAAACGTAAAACAAAATATTGTTAAAATCATAAAAAAAATATTTCGCCACGTAGGGCGAAGGAGAGGCAGACAATAAAGCACGAGCGATACAAACGAAAATGTTTACCTACAGTATTGTAGACAGGGCAAGACATGATTCTATACTATGCACAAATTCCAATTAAGCATTACTACCATACTAAAGATTAAACATTAGGTACTAATTCACAGAAATGCAACAGTGATGCTACATTCAAAATTTACAACATATGTACAGAAGTATTCAGTGACAAGGGGAAATAACGCTAAATGTACTCAGAAGGGCATCTTGTTGCATTAAATTATACACACAGTGACTAATATTTTAAAAAAAATATTCAACATAATGAAGGGGACATTGCGTGGGCAGTAAACTGTGCAGAAGGAATAATTATATACAACAACATAAAACCCAACATTATCGAAGAGAACATGGGAAACATATTGAGCTATCTTCAATGGCACATTAAAACAGAAAAATCACAAATAGCGAAGCACCAAAATTAATACGTAAAAACATGATTTGTTACAGTGAACGTGGGCGACAACAAAAATCCCACTTATAGGTTGAGATGTAACTGCAAATTGTGGATATGGAACCACCCAGCCGATTGGGCCCAAGTGGATTGAAAAACGCTATCGGTGTTTGTTGAGGCAGCACGTGAGTGCTCCATTTGGAGGCGAGTGGTTAACCGTGCTAGGAAGCGTCTCCGAATGATAGCACTTGCCTCCTGAGGAGGTGGAATAAGAGCGGGGAAGCGTTGTTGAAGATGGAAAGCATAGAAAGTGAACTTCACAAGAAGAAAAATATAACGGCACACAGGAGGCAAGTGAGTAGGTGGATGCTTTGTTTGGAGTAGCCAAGCATATGCAAGAAATGGTAACGATCGAGCACAAATTCGATCAGCAAGACGAAATACAGTTTTCAATTCAGAACCACCAAATCAGGTATCCTATGTCATAGTACTCTAACTTAGACGGTTGTCGGTTTTTGGAACGGGTCAAGGCCCGGGGAGTCAGAGCTCCCCCCCCCTACATACAAAATTTTCGTAAAATCTAGTTTTCATTTCAGAACCATCAAATTTGGTATCATGAAACTCTAACTTAGACGCTAGACGGTTTTTGGAAGGGGTTGGAGCCCGCGGGGTCGGAGCCCCTCCCCCTTATAAAAAATTTCGTAAAATCGACAGTTTTTATCTCAGAACCACTAAATTTGGTATACTATCTTATGGTACTCCAACTTAGACGGCAGACCGTTTTTGGAACGGGTCAAGGCCCGGGGGTGAGAACCCCCCACATACAAAATTTTCTTAAAAACTACAGTTTTCAATTCAGAACCACCTAATCTGGTATACTATCTCATGGTACTCTAACTTAGACGCTAGACGGTTTTTGGAAGGGGTTGGAGCCCGGGGGTCAGACCCCTCCCGAATAAACACTTTTTCGTAAAATCTACAGTTTTCAATTTAGAACCACCGAATTTGGTATACTATCTCATGATACTCTAACTTAGACGCTAGACGGTTTTTGGAAGGGGTTGGAGCCCGGGGGGTTAGACCCCCCCCTCCCGAATAAACACTTTTTCGTAAAATCTACAGTTTTCAATTTAGAACCACCGAATTTGGTATACTATCTCATGGTACTCTAACTTAGACGCTAGACGGTTTTTGGAAGGGGTTGGAGCCCGGGGGTTAGACCCCCCCGAATAAACACTTTTTCGTAAAATCTACAGTTTTCAATTTAGAACCACCAAATTTGGTATACTATCTCGTGGTACTCTAACTTAGACGCTAGACGGTTTTGTTGGAGCCCGGGGGTTAGACCCCCCGAATAAACACTTTTTGGTAAAATCTACAGTTTTCAATTTAGAACCACCGAATTTGGTATACTATCTCATGGTACTCTAACTTAGACGCTAGACGGTTTTTGGAAGGGGTTGGAGCCCGCGGGGTCGGAGCCCGCGGGGTCGGAGCCCCCCCCTCATAAAAAAGTTCGTAAAATCTACAGTTTTCATCTTAGAACCACCAAATTTGGTACACTATCTTATGGTACTCTAACTTAGTCGGCAGACCGTTTTTGGAACGGGTCAAAGCCCGGGGGTCAGAGCCCCCCCACATGCAAATTTTTTTTAAAAACTACAGTTTTCAATTCAGAACCACCTAATCTGGTATACTATCTCATGGTACTCTAACTTAGACGCTAGACGGTTTTTGGAAGGGGTTGGAACCCGGGGGTCAGACCCCCCCCCGAATAGACACTTTTTCGTAAAATCTACAGTTTTCAATTTAGAACTACCAATTTTGGTATACTATCTCATGGTACTCTAACTTAGACGCTAGACGGTTTTTGGAAGGGGTTGGAGCCCGGGGGTAAGAGCCCCCCCATTAAAATGCCGCGTAAAATCTACAGTTTTCAATTTAGAACCACCAAATTTGGTATACTATCTCATGGTACTTTAACTTAGACGGTCGACGGTTTTTGCGACGGGTCAAGGCACTGGGGGTCGGAGCCCCCCCCCCCGCGCACACACACAGACATACAACATTTTCTTAAAAACTACAGTTTTCAATTCAGAACCACCAAATTTGGTATCATGAAACTCTAACTTAGACGCTAGACGGTTTTTGGAAGGGGCTGGAACCCCGGGGTGAGAGCTCCTCCCCCTCCTCATAAAAATTTCGTAAAATCTACAGTTTTCAATTTAGGACAACCAGATTTGGTATACTACTTATGGTTATCTAACTTAGACGGTAAACGGTTTTTGGAAGGGGTCGGGGCCCGGGTCAAGGTAGCCCCATGCAAAATTTTCGTAAAAAGTTCCGTTTTTTACTCTTAAGAATACCCTATTTACGTTTTAAGGCGCTCTTTGGCCCTTTCAGGGCCTTGCACCATAAACCATCAACCAACCAACCAACTAACCAACCTACGGTCTAAGTTAGGGACTGTAGATAACAATAAAGTTCAAAAATATGCGTTTAATGGTGTATTAAAAACACAAATCTTTATAGTTTAGCTTTCACTACCAACGAACGGCTTATCAGAAAGAAATATAATGTAATGTAAACAGAGAGTTCCAGATATTCAAAATTCAAAACGGTAAGAAAAAGATGATCAATGCCAATGTGAAGTCGTATGCATGCGACATCACATAGGTACATTGCATTTCTGTGTCGCGGGATTCACAGAAGCACACGCCAGATGTACGGCAGTTCTATAGATGTCTCCTAGAAGGTAAGTATTCCCATTCCTTTTTCTTTCTTTTTTTGTTTCGCAAAATTAAATGAACTAAATCAAAAAATTTAAAATAAATTTACTGGAAAATTGCAGGAATATCTTTTTCATTCATTAACTTTCACCCGCTGAACTTGGTGATTCCACAAATAGTAATATGTACCTGGCAAATAACTGGTATCCCTGCTAGTACAAATTATATTAATGATTTATTTGCGTCCAGTTCAATCTAGTATGTCCATAAGAGCGTTTGGGGCCGTATGAAAAATACATTTCAACGTGTGCCGCTACTGCGGCGGAGTGATCTAGGCGCTGGCTTCTGACCACTTGTCGAGAAGGATCCTGGTTCAAATCTCGGTGAATCATGGACGTTGTGCTTGACTTCTGGCACTGGCTGTCCCCCTTCCCAGGAACCAGTGGCCCAAAATTGGGAATGTCCGACTACTTATAGCCCACTGCATTGATCACGGTGGTCGTTAACCCCCCCCCCAAAGATTGCGACATGTCCATTGCTATTTGTTGTGGACCGTACAAAAAGTATGTTTTTGATATCAAAGTGTCCACTTCCATGGCGGCTGGCCATAAAATGTTAGGGGACCGTACAAAATTGCACTTTTGTTTTCACCTTGTCAGCGCTTCGGTATACGTACATATAGTTGGGCCATTTCAGCACGTAGTTTGGTTTATATAGAAAATCAAGATAATGTTACATTTTTACTCAGCTACAACACATTAATCCCAAAGGCTATTTGTTGAAATCTTTAATCCGCCGTGCTCATATTCACAACGTTAACATAACATGTCAAGTTATTAATGTTGCAGTTTTACCCTGTCACAAAACTTTAGTTACAAGACCTTAGGCGTAAACTTTTTTAGGAATTTTTAGTCCGACGTATTCATAAGGTTTCGATAACATGCCAAGGTTATGGTACTGCGTTTTGACTGAGGCACAAAAATTAATAAACAGGCCTTAAGCCTTTTTATCAGTTTTCAATCAACCGTGCTCATATACATAAAATTTTCAGAGAAAGTCAAGTTTACTGTGTTGCGCGTACAAAACTATAAACATCCATTAACTTTCACCTGCTGAACTTGGTGATTCCTCAATTCATCCATTAACAAGTCTTTTAAGTGATTGTATGCTATGGTCATATTGATGATGTTTGATGACAAGTCAGGTTAATGATGTTGCACTTATTAAAGACTTAAAAAGGTGTAGAGGCTAGTAATTATTATTTGAAGTCTAAGTAAAAGCTCGTTTTTAACTTGACTCGTCATGAAATCCTTGTGAATATGGCATTTATTTTATTTTGTACATTTTACAAAGCGTATGCATTTTTTTTGGCATTTGTTTTATTTTGTGTTGTACTTGTTACATAGCGTTTCGCATTTTTGTAATGCTTGTGACTTGTGATTGCATTTTGAATTTTTATTTGTTTCACATTTTGAATTTTTATATGTTTCACATTTTGGATTACTTTTTGACATTTTATGTTTTTGACATGCTATTTTGAAAATTTTGACTTTTTTAATTTTGCGTTGTGTTTTACATTCTTGCATCTTCGGCGGAATTACATTCTTGAAAAATTCAAATACAAGTTAGTAAAAGGTATAATTCAATTAGTGAGAAATACCAGCACATTTTAGTTAAGGGTAGAATTATATGAAATTCTTCTTAAAATGTCCAGCATGTTAACATTGTCTCTGTGCACCAAAGAAGTTCGAATTCCTTTTTATCTTGCCAACGTTTCTCTTCTGGGTGGATTTGTTGGAATCTGTGCTATCACTCTTTCGATTTTAGCCATAGTTGTTCTCTGCTCTTTCGCAATTTCACTGATTATTTCGTACAGTCACAGGTTTTTCTCTCCCAGAATTGTATTCCAGCGTCTGTCTAATCTTTCAAGTTCGTTTTGTGTTCTGGGAAAGCCAAATAAATTGTTTTCACTAACTGACCAAATTGTTGGCGGGAACAGCGGAGGGCTTCTGCTTGGATTGTTTCTTCTGCTTCCACGAAATTTTCCAAGAACATAATTTTCCTCAAACCACTGAACTACAGAATCTGCATATTCTAGTAAAATTGATTTCACTTCTTCAAAAGCAGCTGGAATTTCATCAGATGAAAAAAATGCGAGTGCTTGCAAATGTCTGACTTTGAGAGCAAACTCACTGTTTTCCTTATATTCCAAGGCTATGCCAGAGGATGGATATTCCTCAGCACATTTTTTTCCGAGATGAAACCAACAACATTTGTGTGTGCTGCTTCCAAATTCCTTTTTAGCAGCATTATAACGGTAGCTATTTCAAAATCTATTATTATGCGTATATTGTGGTGCAAGCTGAATATCATAGTCTGATGCATAGTCTTGTAAATCCTACAAAAATACTTTATAATAGTATTATATTATTTATACTTGCTGGAAAGTAACCCATAAACTAGTGGGGCAAGTCTGTGCATAACTGGATTCGTTTCAATCATAGTATGAATGGAACATAATTGCCTAAGAAGGGTTGGACAAGTTTCAAATGTCCCATCCATAATCCAGAGGGGTGCTTCTTTAAGCTTTCGTAAATTATTCTCTGTTAAAAATAAAATAATTCTTTGATGTCCAAATGCGCTATCTCTGCCAAGAAATTTTGCACCATCTTCTCCTGTAAATTTATTGGGGCATCGATCCGTTCTGAAGTCGTAGGCTCCGCAGGCATGTCTTGGCATGTCTTCTCTTTTTTACAACTTGCCTTAGTGCATCCATATTAGGCATGTAAGCTGCATTTACTGTAGCCATTGACGTTGTCACGGTTTGAATAATTTGTGCAGGGGGCTTCGTCCGTATTTCTCGCTCGTTCTTTTATTTGCGCTCTTGCAACAGCAACATCACTTTTCTCCGGTCTTGGAGCATGATTATGTGGTTTCTCATTGCGCATCCTGTGTTCATCTCCAATAAGAATAGTACTAGCAAAGCCAGTACAATTTCCATAATTTCTTTCAATACAGTGACAATACCGTAAATCACCTCGCACTCTGTTATGGCAAAATAAATACCCTTTCCATTTCAGCAAATCATTTTCTTTTTGTGAGTTAACTATTTATGTTGCATTCTTCATCTGCATAGTGCCTTCGGAAAACAATGCACTTTCTCTTTCCAAAATATTTAGAATGATATATTTCCACTATTATCACTTGACAACGCACAACAAAGGTTTCAACAAGCACGTTCTCTGTTCTCCAGTCAACTACGAACTAATGAGCAACCATTCAATAAAACACTCAGAATACAGACAATCACGTGAAGCTTGTTCCTCCAGTTAGGGTTTAAGCGAAGTTCAAGATTTTCGTACCTGCGGTCACAAGAAGTGGTTAATTTTAAGGATCGGCATCTTATCTTTTGTTTTTCCAAAACGCAGAGGTACATGTATTTTACAGCTGGGACGCTCCAGGCGGGGATCAACAGATGCGAAGAACCCGGGAGCCAGGTTCCGGTGGCGGCAGCAGGCGCGGACTGGGCAGCTGTACTCTGGGCCGGTAGGCGTCATGCTAATTCTCAAAAATAAATTCAATTTTTTTGTGTTGCACCATGCGTATGAAAGAAAATTGTTATACTGAAAAGACAATTTGTTTACCCCGTATCATATTAAACGAAACCTACGTCCCTACGTGCCAAATGATCTGCAAGCCAAACACAGTTTTTCATGCAACACCTTCTCCCGACTTTCTAAGTTCAGATCTGTCTCGTTCGACTTATTTCCTGTACCGCCCCTCTCTTTCGCTAATTGCAGTTAATTGCCGTGAAATTGGTGTTTTAGTGTATTGCCGCCTGTCCTGAAGACTATAGTGAAATCGGTGAACCCCAGGGGAAAAGTATTCCATCAAAAGCAACCGAAATCCAATGCGAGAGCAAAACTTTGTTCGTTGGCATTACATCCAAGCAATTTAGGCGAAGTAGGAAGTGTGTTTTTCTACTACGACACCAGAAGATTGTCGCGAATGCTCAGGCAATTACGATACAGATGTGTCCTTAAGACTTCTCTTTAAAGACGTCCAAAGGCCGGCACTAGGGGATGGGTAGGGATACAGTGCGGATGC
This sequence comes from Macrothele yani, assembly GCA_039090855.1. NCBI lineage: Eukaryota > Metazoa > Arthropoda > Arachnida > Araneae > Macrothelidae > Macrothele > Macrothele yani. Next base: position 118,029,790 of record CM077011.1, read on the forward strand.
ACTTTTTTGTTGCAGTTAGAAATTCTTAAGCTCATTCTTCCTAAAAACTTTGCCTGGTTACCAGTAAGTACTGTCTCATGCCTCAACCATTGCACAGATTTGTTGTTTTTGTTTTCATTCTTTGAGTTAACAGCGGGAAAATATCTGAACTGCGTTGTTTCAGTTGGAAATATTTTTTTACTTCAGCAACAGGGCTTCACGTATAATTGCAAAATACTTCGATAGAATAAACATACCTTACATAAAGAGTTTGCACGAGAAAATAGATTAATAATAAGGAAAATATTCTAAAACCAAAAAAAGAAATTGCGGAACCGAAAAAGCTAGGTAGAGGAAACAAAAGGCTCTAAGAAAACGTTCATATTTAAAGAAACCTGTAGTCGCTTAATGAGTAAGTGGTATAGCTCAATACAAAATCATGTGCTGTATTTGAAAAAAATTAGAAGCAAGTAGGCATCGTGACTGTCCCCAGTTTCCCCTTTTCATCCTGTCGACATTACAACTACCACAGAAAAGAAAATAACAAAAACATAACAAAAACACCCATACAAAGTAAAATGCCCAAAACATAAAAAGAAGTAACCACACAAAATGAAATGCCCAAAACATTAAAAAAACTGCAACCACACGAAACAAAATACCCAAAACATGGTAAGAAATTCTGTTGAAAGCACAATGAAGGTATACGATAGGAGAAATATATGTTTTTAAAACTTAATACAAGTGTCAAAACTGAAATAAAAAGAAAGAAAAAAGAAATATTCTAAATTTCATTGTTACTTTAGATATTTTGACCTGTTGACATTTCGTAAATTGTACTTGCACTCGGTCAAAAAATATTACTTACAAGGACTGTTTAGTAACTTTTAATCGCTGTGGTCGTATTTATAAGGTTTGCAAAACAAATCAAGTTAATAATGTTGCGCTTTCACTTACCGTCTCCCGCTAAGTTAGAGTTTCATGACACAAAATTTGGTGGTTCTGAATTGAAAAATAAAAATTTTAAGAAAATTTTGTATGTGGGGGGGGGGGGTCTTATCCCCGGGCCTTGATCCGTTCCAAAAACCTTCTACCGTCTAAGTTAGAGTACCATGAGATAATATACAAAATTTGGTGGTTCTAAATTGAAAACTATAGATTTTACGAAAGTTTGTGTGTAAGGGGGGAGTGACCACCACTGCCCCGACCCATTCTGAAAACCGTCTACCGTTTAATTTAGAACACCATTATATAGTATACCAAATTTGGTAGCTCTAAATTGAAAACTTTAGTTTTTACGAAAAATATTTATGGGCGGAGGGACTCTGACCCCGTGCCCGACCCGTTCCAAAAACCATCTACCGTCTAAGTTAGAGTACCATGAGAGAGTATGCCAAATTTGGTGGTTCTAAATTGAAAACTGTAGATTTTACGCGGCATTTTTATGGGGGGGCTTTACTCCCGGGCTCCAACTCCTTCCAAAAACGGTCTACTGTCTAAGTTAGAGTACCATGAAATAGTATACCAAATTTGGTGGTTCTAAATTGAAAACTAGATTTTACGAAAAAGTTTTTATTCGGAGGGGTGGTCTGACCCCCGGGCTCCAACCCATTCCAAAACCCGTCTGGCGTCTAAGTTAGAGTACCATGAGATAGTATACCAGATTAGTTGGTTCTGAATTGAAAACTGTAGTTTTTAAGAAAATTTTGTATGTGGGGGGCTCTGACCCCCGGCGCCTTGACCCGTTCCAAAAACGGTCTGCCGTCTAAGTTAGAGTACCATAAGATAGTATACCAAATTTGGTGGTTCTAAGATGAAAACTGTAGATTTTACGAAATTTTTATGAAGGGGGTCTGACCCCCGGGCTCCAACCCCTTCTAAAAACCTTCTATCGTCTAAGATAGAGTACCATGAGATAGTATACCAAATTTGGTGGTTCTAAATTGAAAACTGTAGTATTTACGAAAAAGTTTTTATTCGGGGGGTCTGACCCCCGGCTCCAACCCCTTCCCAAAACCGTCTAGCGTCTAAGTTAGAGTACCATGAGATAGTATACCAAATTTGGTGGTTCTAAATTGAAAACTGTAGATTTTACGAAAAAGTTTTTATTCGGGGGGGGTCTGACCCCCCGGGCTCCAACCCCTTCCAAAAACCGTCTAGCGTCTAAGTTAGAGTACCATGAGATAGTATACCAGATTAGGTGGTTCTGAATTGAAAACTGTAGTTTTTAAGAAAATTTTGCATGTGGGGGCTCTGACCCCCGGGCCTTGACCCGTTCCAAAAACGGTCTGCCGACTAAGTTAGAGTACCATAAGATAGTATACCAAATTTGGTGGTTCTAAGATAAAAACTGTAGATTTTACGAAATTTTTTATGAGGGGGGGGGGCCGACCCCGCGGACTCCAACCCCTTCCCAAAACCGTCTAGCGTCTAAGTTAGAGTACCATGAGATAGTATACCAAATTTGGTGGTTCTAAATTGAAAACTGTAGATTTTACGAAAAAGTTTTTATTCGGGGGGGTCTGACCCCCGGGCTCCAACCCCTTCCAAAAACCGTCTAGCGTCTAAGTTAGAGTACCATGAGATAGTATACCAGATTAGGTGGTTCTGAATTGAAAACTAGTTAGAGTACCATAAGATAGTATACCAAATTTGGTGGTTCTAAGATAAAAACTGTAGATTTTACGAAATTTTTATGAGGGGGGGGGGGCGACCCCGCGGGCTCCAACCCCTTCCAAAAGCCGTCTAACGTCTAAGTTAGAGTTTCATGATACCAAATTTGATGGTTCTGAAATGAAAACTAGATTTTACCAAAATTTTGTGTGTACGAAGGGGGAGGGGGGGGGGGCTGACTCCCCGGGCCTTGACCCGTTCCAAAAACTGACAACCGTCTAAGTTAGAGTACTATGAGATAGGATACCTGATTTGGTGGTTGTGAATTGAAAACTGTAGATCTTACGAATATTTTGTGTATGGGGCTCTGACCAACCGGGCCCCTGACCCGTTCCAAAAACCGTCTACCGTCTAAGTTAGAGTACCATGAGATAATATACCAAATTTGGTAGTTCTAAATTGAAAACTATATTTTACGGCAATTCTGTAGGGGGTGCTCTACCGCCCCTCTCCAACCCCTTCCCGAAACCGTCTACAGTCTAAGTTAGAATACCACGAGATAGCATACCAGATTTGGTGGTTCTGAATTGAAAACTGTAGATTTTACGAAAATTTTGTATATGGGGGGCTCTGTCCAACCGGGCCCTGCCCCGTTCCAAAAACCGTTTACCGTCTAATATTTTTAGTGCCAAAGAAAAACGTAATATTCCTATCCTGTCTGCGTGTCCAAACTTTATAAATTTGATCAGGGAGCAAGACGTTCGAAATCGTACGTTATCCTGCATTCGTTTTGTATGTAACCAAAATCTGTAAACGCGACGAATTGACGTAGTCGACGAATTGACGTAGTCGACGAATTTGTCCGCGACGAATTGACGCGCGACGAATCGTCGTGGTCGACGAATTGACGCGCGACGAATTGACGCATGCGACGAATTGACGCGCGACGAATTGTCGTAGTCGACGAATTGACGCGCGACGAATTGACGCAGGCGACGAATTGACGTAGTCGACGAATTGACGCACGCGACGAATTGTCGTGACACCCTAATTAGAACAACAATTAAGTACAAGAATATGCAACCATAATATCAAAGCAGAAGAAAAAGATCAAGACTGAGCACTAACCAAGATGAGATACTTCTTCGCTTTGTGCACATGCACTCGGCTCACTTTTGAATTCAGGCAGCTACTATTCGCAAAGGAACATGATGCTGCCTGGGCACTAAGTTAGTTGTTGGAATCTCTGAAGTGGCGCTTCTACATATTTGTCCCGCAACGAAGTAACGTCGCCGTTACAGAGCTTCCACTTTTTCGCAGATGATGCAGACGCGTTACCTAACGCCAACAGATTTCGGTACTCTTAGTGGGTTAATGGAAGAAAGGTCTTTTTTAATCATTAATGGCCGTTATCTGACTTTAGTGGTGTGTATGTGTTCCTTATTTTCGCATTCAACAGAACTACCAGAGCAAAGTGGAATTTGATGAGTAAAGTGCGCTTCCTTAGTAACCCATATGTACATAGGCGGCCAGAAAAAGAATGAGACTAGCTGTAACGTACCAACGGAGCTAATCAATGTCAAAGTGTCTGCGATTCATTTCGAAATATGCACCTTTAGCATAAATGCACTTCTCCCATTTTCTGTGCTACCCCTGAAACACGTGAAAGAAACCATCTTTTGACGGTTTCTTCAAAATTGCACCCGTCTTTTTGGTAACGGACGTTTTTGATGGGAAGCGTGACTACGTAATGATTTTTTCAACGATGGTAAAAGAAAAACGTTACAAGGAACCAAGTCCGGGATGTAACCAGCACGTTGGAGGCAGGAGATGTTGTTTTTGGGCTAAGTATTCGTTTACAACATTGGCCAAATCGGGTTTGGCATTATTATAGTGAAGTGTCCACCCTCCGGCGTGCACAGTAGACCATCCTTTTGGATATGTTCCTGCAAATATCGAAGAACAGTGATATAATAAGTACCCGTGACGAACGTATAAGATGGTATGGAGTGTTGAAAAATCATTACCGACACTATCAAAGAATGTGATAATCATTGCCTTACCAGTGGAAAGCACATCGTTAGCCTTTTCGGGTGTGGTAGAGGGGACTTTTATACAGAACTTTATTGCTTTGACTCTGGATCATAATAATGAATCCAAGATCATCTTCAGTTATTATGGTATCCAGGAAAACATTGCTACGCTTCTCAAACTTCGCTTTCGATATTCGGCAGACATCAACGCGCACTTGCATTTGTTCGGGTGTTAGCGAACGTGGAACCCACCTTGCACACACGCATGCTATATGCAAATTATCATTCAATATCGCATGAGCATTGTCTTGAGGCATTCCCAGTAGTTCTCGTAATTGCTTCACTGTCATTCGACGATCTTCTCGTAGCAGCAGATCGCTTCATTAGTAACAACTGTTTCTTCACCAGTAACAAACGTTGTAAGTAGGCTTAGCCCACCATCCCTGCTGGTTGATTGACGGTCTTTTAGAAATTCTGTAATCCACCTAAATGCTGTTGCACGTGGCAGGACATTTTCCGCATATGCCGCCTTGAACATTTCGTATACTTCGGTGGCTGTTTATTTCAGGCGATAACAAAATTTCAACGCAGCGTACGGTTCTTCCATTATCGCAGCCATTACGCATGCAGTTGAAATCGGGAATAACTTTACTTCCATACCTCTGTCTTCCAAACGACCTATATCCGATCGACACCTTTCGTTACGCCCACTCAGCAAACAACGGTCTTTTTAAGTACCACTACAATCTTAGCGTACGTCACGTCGTTGCTTCTCTACAGCTGCAGGCTGACACTTTTTCTGCCAGCCCTCCTATATATTCCAGTCGACTGTCGTAACACTGAACATCAAATTTTGATCTTTAGAATGTTTCCGAAGGGCAAACAACTGTTTCTAATGCAGATCAAGACGCTGAAAAGGAAAATGACAATGAAATGTTTGATTGGCCAAGGTCAAGGTCTGATTGTGTGACGTACCTGCCAGTAGGACGCACACGACATAAAGGCAGATAGGAATCAGAATAAAACGTCTGCGTAGCTCAGTTGGTAGAGCGACTTGTTCCGGAATAAGCGGCCTCGGGTTCGAATCCCGGCGTAGACCAAAAATGACGGAGAAATTTACTTCGTTATAATGGCGCCCGAACTATCCGGATGACCCGGCCGTTCAAAATCTCGCATTGGTGTGATATTATTTCCACACCGCGAGACAGGAAAAATCAAAGATTTCCTTCTCCAGCGCTTCGAAAAATAAAAATTTGTGATGTTGCATTCCACACAGCAGATTGACTGGGAGTTCTCAAGTGCACGTTCTACAGTGGATGGCTGCCTGCAACGATTCATGGTCACGGCTGACCCGTGGGCCATGCCCCCGGCCCTCTTTCGGGGGGGGGGGGATGTGACGTACCTGCCAGTAGGACGCACACGACATAAACGCAGATAGGAATCAGAATAAAACGTCTGCGTAGCTCAGTTGGTAGAGCGACTTGTTCCGGAATAAGCGGCCTCGGGTTCGAATCCCGGCGTAGACCAAAAATGACGGAGAAATTTACTTCGTTATAATGGCACCCGAACTATCGGGATGACCCGGCCGTTCAAAATCTCGCATTGGTGTGATGTTATTTCCACACCGCGAGACAGGAAAAATCAGAGATTTCCTTCTTCAGCGCTTCGAAAAATAAAAATTTGTGATGTTGCATTCAGGTGCATTTCACCAGCCCCCCCACCACGGAATTTTTTAATTTTTCAGACACCATTCGTTTGTACCACGTATGAACCGGAATGAACTCGGTTTTTTTCGTTTGAACCGCAAAAGTTTTGGAGATATTTAAAAAACAAAGTGGGGGCTGGTGAAACGATAGCCCCCCACCATGGAATTTTCAAATTTTTTTGCACCATTCGTTTGTACCACGTATGAACCGGAATGAACTCAATTTTTTTCGTTTGAACCGCAATAGTTTTTGAGTTATTTAAAAAACAAAGTGGGGGCTGGTGAAATGGTACCCCCAAAAAATAGATATTTCAAATTTCAGCATAGCCATTCGTTAATAAATCGTATGAACCGGAATGAACTCCATTTTCATCGTTTGAACCACAATAGTTTTTGAGATATTTAACAAATAATATTGAGAATTTGCATATAATTATAGGAGGCCGACCATTTCACCAGCCCCCCACCATGGAAATTCAAAATTTCGAAATAGCCATTCGTTACTAAATCATATGAACCGGAATGAACTCCATTTCTATCGTTTGAACCGCAATAGTTTTTGAGATATTTAACAAATAATATTCAGAATTTGCATATATACAGAAAGACCGACCATTTCACCAGCCCCCCACCATGGAAATTCAAAATTTCAAAATAGGCATTCGTTAGCAAATCGTGTGAACTGAAAAGAACTCCATTTTCATCGTTTGAACCGCAATAGTTTTTGAGATATTTAAAAAATAATGTTACAGGCCTATCATTTCACCCCCCCCTCATCATGGAAATTCAAAATTCCGAAATAGCCATTCGTTAGTAAATCGTATGAACAGGAATGAACTCCATTTTTATCGTTTGAACCGCAATAGTTTTTGAAATGTTTAATAAATAATAGAATTTACATATACGCACAGAGACCGACCATTTCACCAGCCCCCACCCCCATGGAAATTCAAAATTTCAAAATAGCCATTCGTTAGCAAATCGTGTGAACCGAAAAGAACTCCATTTTCATCGTTTGAACCGCAATAGTTTTTGAGATATTTAAAAAATAATGTTACAGGCCTATCATTTCACCCCCCCCCTCATCATGGAAATTCAAAATTCTGAAATAGCCATTCGTTAGTAAATCGTATGAACAGGAATGAACTCCATTTTTATCGTTTGAACCGCAATAGTTTTTGAGATATTTAAAAAATAATAGAATTTACATATACGCACAGAGACCGACCATTTCACCAGCCCCCCACCCCCATGGAAATTCAAAATTTCAAAATAGCCATTCGTTAGCAAATCGTATGAACCGAAAAGAACTCCATTTTCATCGTTTGAACCGCAATAGTTTTTGAGATATTTAAAAAAGAATGTCACAGGCCTACGCCATTTACCCCCCCTTCATCATGGAAATTCAAAATTCCGAAATAGCCATTCGTTAGTAAATCGTATGAACAGGAATGAACTCCATTTTTATCGTTTGAACCGCAATAGTTTTTGAGATATTTAACAAATAATGTTACAGGCCTACCATTTACCCCCCTCATCATGGAAATTCAAAATTCCGAAATAGCCATTCGTTAGTAAATCGTATGAACAGGAATGAACTCCATTTTTATCGTTTGAACCGCAATAGTTTTTGAGATATTTAAAAAAGAGTGTTACAGGCCATTTCATCCCGCCTCCCCCCCCCCCTCATCATGGAAATTTAAAATTCCGAAATAGCCATTCGTTAGTAAATCGTATGAACCGAAAAGAACTCCATTTTCATCGTTTAAACCGCAATAGTTTTTGAGATATTTAAAAAGTATGTCACAGGCCTACACCATTTACCCCCCCCCCCTTCATCATGGAAATTCAAAATTTCGAAATAGCCATTCGTTAGCGAACCGTATGAACCGAAAAGAACTCTATTTTCATCGTTTGAACCGCAATAATTTTTGAGATATTTAAAAAAGAGTGTTACAGGCCATTTCATCCCGCCCCCCCCCCCCTCATCATAGAAATTTAAAATTCCGAAATAGCCATTCGTTAGTAAATCGTATGAACTGAAAAGAACTCCATTTTCATCGTTTAAACCGCAATAATTTTTGAGATATTTAAAAAAGAATGTTACAGGCCATTTCATCCCCCCCCCATCATGGAAATTCAAAATTCCGAAATAGCTATTCGTTAGCAAATCGTATGAACTGAAAAGAACTCCATTTTCATCGTTTGAACCGCAATAATTTTTGAGATATTTAAAAAAGAATGTTACAGATCATTTCATCACCCCTCCCCCCTTATCATGGAAATTTAAAATTCCCAAATAGCCATTCGTTAGTAAATCGTATGAACAGGAATGAGCTCCATTTTTATCGTTTGAACCGCAATAGTTTTTGAGATATTTAAAAAATAATATTGTGAATTTGCACATATACAGAGAGACCGACCATTTCACCAGCCCCCCACCCCCATGGAAATTCAAAAATTCAAAATAGCCATTCGTTAGCAAATCGTATGAACCGAAAAGAACTCCATTTTCATCGTTTGAACCGCATTAGTTTTTGAGATATTTAAAAAAGAATGTCACAGGCCTACGCCATTTACCACCACCCCCTTCATCATGGAAATTCAAAATTCCGAAATAGCCATTCGTTAGTAAATCGTATGAACAGGAATGAACTCCATTTTTATCGTTTGAACCGCAATAGTTTTTGAGATATTTAAAAAATAATAGAATTTACATATACGCACAGAGACCGACCATTTCACCAGCCCCCACCCCCATGGAAATTCAAAATTTCAAAATAGCCATTCGTTAGCAAATCGTATGAACCGAAAAGAACTCCATTTTCATCGTTTGAACCGCAATAGTTTTTGAGATATTTAAAAAAGAATGTCACAGGCCTACGCCATTTACCCCCCCCTCATCATAGAAATTCAAAATTCCGAAATAACCATTCGTTAGTAAATCGTATGAACAGGAATGGACTCCATTTTTATCGTTTGAACAGCAATAGTTTTTGAAATATTTAATAAATAATATTGAGAATTTGCATATATACAGAGCCCGACCATTTCACCCCCCCCATGGAAATTCAAAATTTCAAAATAGCCATTCGTTAGCAAATCGTGTGAACCGAAAAGAACTCCATTTTCTTCGTTTAAACCGCAATAGTTTTTGAGGTATTGAAAAAGGATGTTACAAGCCTACACCATTAACCCCCCTCACCATGGAATTCGAAATTTCATAGCCATTCGTTAGTAAATCGTATGGCCGCCCCGGTGGCTCAGTGGTCTAAGGCGTTGGCCTCTGATCATTCGTCCGTAAGGGGCCCGGGTTCGAATCCCGGTCAGGCATGGATGTTGTGTTTGTCTTACGGAACTGGCTCTCTCCCTTCCCTGGAACCAGTGACCCTAAATTGGGAACGGGCGACTGCTTATAGCCCATTGAGTTGCTCACGGTGGTCGTTAAACCTCCAATCAAAAAAAATCGTATGAACCGAAAAGAACTCCATTATTATCGTTTGAACCGCAATAGAGTTTGACATACCTACAAAAAAAAAGGATTCAGAAAATATGGAGCCGACAATTCCCCCCCCCCCCCCCCATGTAATTTCAAAATTTCAAAATGACCATTCGTTAGTAAATCGTATGAACCGGGAAAACTCTGTAAGAGCGAACGTGTCGTCACGTGACTTAGCGCCGCCTCCTACTTAAGCATCCGAGGAGCACGCGCAGCGGGCCCACAACAAGCAGAGAGTTCGTTTACTCTTCCCGGAAGTACACACTCTCTCTCTCTCACTCTGTTCGAGCGAACAAACGAAACCTCCCCCACTTTACTATATATATATCTGTGAATCGGGGAGGCAGAGCGACAACAGCTGGTTATACCGAAGTTTATCCACTTTCAGACATAATTTGAAAAGAACGCTTGGTTAACACATATACGAAACACTTATTCTTCATCAACTAGAATTTTGATGGCGGCGGATTACTCGCTCTTGAAAGTGACCTCGTTATGACTGGACCTGGCAAAGATCGTGGAACGCGCAAGATAAGGTGATCGAATTCTGTAGAAATCTCACCCTGCGTTGGCGTCCTAACTTAGGGTCTCCTTGACACTAGATATACCTCTATCTTATCGATGCTTCAGGACTAGTCTTCTGGCTATCCTTCTCTAATCGATGCTTCAGTGGACTGTACTAAGTCCGTAATTCAGTAGTATATCATCAGCTACTCTACCGGTATCCCTGACTCGGGTACATTCCTTCTGTAGCGGCGACCTACTTCATCTAGGTCGGTGCCCGCTCTTTCCCCGTGGACTCCGAGAGCCCACCACACCATCCACGCAAACGCGTTCCTTTCTATCGGAGGACTATCACCTTCGCTCTCCGAAGACAGACTGCTCCAACAGGTCCACTCGGAGCGACCTCTTCGCCCCCCTTCACGCTGCTCTTTCTTCAAGGGCGACGGCGCTGACCTTCAACATGCTGCTCTCCTCTCGCGCCACGTGTCACCTCTCGCGCCCTTCACCTGCCCCATCCCTAGTCGTTTTCCGGGAATCGGGCTCCTAGACCTTTAAATCTACGTTGCGCATTCCTCGCTTATCCTCAGGCTATACATTATTGAGTGCCTCCTTCCGAGAAAGCAATCCTATCGTCGTAGTACATCCGTAGCAATACAATACACATTGTTATAACTATACAAAAGAGTATGTCTGCATTTCAGACTTGTATGCGCCTAGTGAAAATGAACAATGTATCTGTGAAAGTCACAGCGTCCTTGGCGATACTTTCAGTTCGTAGAACAAGTCCTCGCCCTTTCTAAGGCGTGAGAACCTGAAGTCTTTTGTCATACATCTCGCCTTCCCCCCCCCCCCCAAGGATTAAACATATTTACGAATTCTCTGTCGCCATTTTGGGAACTTGCGATGTTTTCTTTGGTCAAAAAAAACCACATAATGTTTATCATTGAAATGAATTAACATCGTTAATGTGTCCGTTCTTACAAACTCCATGTTTATTTTTTCAACCCCGATAGTTTTTGAGATGTTTAAAAATGTTCCACGATTTCAGCTGCCCCCACCCCCACCCCCGGACATTTCCTGTTTCAGAATAGCTATTCGTTAGCATCGTGTGAACCGGAAGGAGCTACATCTTTATCATTCGAATCTGGATAGTTTCTGAGATATTTGTATAAAGGGTAATGGAGGATGATGAAGAAGTAATTTATTTTCAAAAAGTCTTGTATTCGTTCCTGTCATTATCTTAAAGATCTCTCCGTTTCTAGCTTTGAACCGCAGCAGTTGAAAAGACATTCCAAAAAGAACGTGACGGTTTCAACATTTCTTCAATGTGTCTCAAGGACCAGAACACAAGAGAACCGGAAAATGCATGGCATAGTAAAACAGCCAAAATCTCGGAGCTGAAACAAACGACGCAATCCAGTCTGTAGTAAACATACAGTACAAGGCATCACAGAAAGAAAGGGAGCATGGCAGAGGCACAAAGCAGTCCATTACATTACAATCGTGCGCTGTAGTCGGTGGCAGATACAACACGAAGCAAAGCACACAGGGAACAGTCACTGAGCAGAGGAACGGCTGAGCCAGCAAATAGAGAAAGCACCATACCTGGAACCAGGGAGCAACATGATGAGTAGAAACCCCAGGAACTATTCCTTCTTCCTTTTAAGGAAAAACGAAATTATTGGTGCGAAATTATTGCTGTCCATCTGTGGTTATTGGGCGCCATCCTCCGACATAAAGAGAAATAATGGTACTAATGCCACATTGAAAAGAAAAACATTAAGGAAAAACTATTACTTTCTTTAAAATTGGCATTTTCTGTCTAACAGTGGCATAGCAGTTAGACATACTATACAAAACACAGCAGGGTAGGAAGCAACACATGGCACTCCGGGAAAATCGGGCAGGGGCATGCTTGAACCACAGAAAAACAGAAGCAGAACGAACGGTGCGAGGCAGTTGGTGATGGTCATGTAAAGCGGATGCAGGCAGGACATCGTAAGACAAAACACACAGAAAAAGGTCACAAAGCAGAATGATGAGGGGAAAAAAACGAGGCACGAGGGAAAACACTTCACAAAGAGGAGAACGAAACAACAAGGGCTCAAAGAGACAGGGAGAAACATAGCTAAGAAAACACAACAGAAATCAATCATCAAACAAAACCACACAGGAGCTAATCAGGTGGACACCGAAGAAGGAGACGATGTTGAGCATGACAAATGAAGTGGTCAAGACAACCATAGTAACATTCAACTTCCGGGTAAGAGCCCGAAAGGTGAAAAAATGCAAAGTAAAAAGCGCTAAGATTGTCAACCAGAGATGAGTAAACTGCCGGATCGTTGGAAGCAATAAAGTGATTAAGTGTAGCATCGTGAGAAGAGTCAAAGAACAATGGGAAAGCGGCATCTAGAGAAAGAGTCTGCGTAAACTCGGGAACAACTTGAAGGCGAGCAACAAGATCAGGCACAACAGAGGGACTGTCAAGAACGCTAGCAAAAGTGACGGCAGCAGGATCAGGAGCGGTGCCTTGCGAAGAACGATGAGGAGGAGACATAATCACAGCGGCACGCTTAGCGCGAATCTTGCGATTAGACCGATGACGACGCTTCTTATTAGGAGCAATACCAGTAGGGAAAAGACGACGTAGAAGGAACAACAGGCGGCGTCTCGGGATTCTGGCGAGGTGAATAGGGTACAAAGTCGGATGACACATGTAAGGTGGTAGCTGCAGGAACAACAGAAGCCGGGGAGGGTGGGGTTTCAAACGAGACTAGAAGAGGAGCTGTGCGAAAGAGCGGGGACAGACCATGGCGACCAGAAGGTGAAACAAAGACAACGGCACTAGAAGCATCAGAAGAGCCCCGAGAAGGTGAAAAGGGCGGAGAGCACACCGGAGTACTGGAACCAGTGGAGGAAAGATGAGCGTCTGAGGGTGGCGTAGCCGACGTACGCAGCGGCGATGGTGGAGCAGAAAATCCCGGGATCGAGATAGACGAGGTGACTTGCGAAAACAAAGAAGGCAGCACCTGAACAGGCGGAGAAGGTGCAGCAACAGGATGTGACAAAGCGCAAACATCAGACGATGAAAAAGAAAGAAATACAGACGAAGGCACCGAAACAGGAGAAGTAGATCCAGATGTACCCACAACAGACGATGCTGGCGAGGAAGGAAAAAGACCAACGGAGGCAGATGATGGAGATGGAGACTAAGAAGGTGTGAACTGATCAGGCAAAAGCGTGGTAACTGGAAGCGAAGAAAGAGGTTCTGTGACGGGAACTTGAGCAGCCGTTGAAGAAGACTAGGAAGAAATGTGGGGGCATTGCGAGAAATGGTGACCAGGCTGTTTACATGAGATGCAATGATAGGCAGTGAATACGTTGAATGCGACGTTGTGATGACAACAAATCACCAGAAAAGTTGTGGGGCAGTAAGAAACAGTCTGTGTCAGGGAAAAAACTAAGTCTTGGCGGCGGAAGCCAAAATAAGGACGATCACCTTGATCAACATGGGAGGCGGGTATCTTGCGGATATCACCAAGAACGCGGCCACACCGAGAAGGAAAAGCATGTAAAAACTCATCGGGAACGTCCGGAGGTACAGGTTACAAATTAAGAAAAACGGAAGAATGTGCAAGGAGGATAGGGACCAAGCTATGATCTCCAACGGAAAGGCTAGTCGATAGGACTTGAGGAACAAACTCAGGTGAAAAAATATATACAAGAATGGACTTAGGCTTGCTGGCGAAATGTGTAATTGCACCGGAAGGGAGAAACGACAATGCAGACATACACTGTATAGACGTGCACTTGACATTGGGTAAGGCGTCGAACTTGGCACTTAAACTAAGAGTTGAAAGCATTGTACGTGTGCAATAAGCGTGGAACCTTGACATGAAATATAGGAGTCCAAGGCTGTCGCGAGGAAAGTCGGAGACGTTGAACACGGATCTGTAGCAGGATGAGGAGAAGAGCAGTCCTGGGACGCATCCAACACACTTGGAGGACAAGTCATCGAAGCAGCACATAGTGACGTGAGAGGGAAATAGAATTTAGAAGCAGAAGCACAGGCCATGGACAATGTGTAGAAATGCACGGCGAAGGGCACACAGATCCACTATAACAAGGTGGGGCACCAGGAAGGCGATCAGCATACCGAAGAAGGCAGCGCAGAGAACCACTGTCAATGGGTGGAACACAAGGAAGGTAATCCACACACAGGTGAAGGCAGCGCAGAGAACCATTAACGATGATTGGAGCGCAAACACGGAAGGCAAACGTAGACACAGCAGCAGGAAGGCTACTACATGCAGCAGACAGTTTTAGAGCAAAAAGTCAAGGCCAGTCACGATGGGCAGATTGTAAACAGGCCCAACGAGATGAATTGTAAACAGGCCCAACGAAATGAATTGTAAACAGGCCCAACGAAATGAATTGTAAACAGGCCCAACGAGATGAATTATAAAGGAATATCGGCAAAATATGCATGTACCAACTCGAAAGAATGACTAGGAAGAGAGCGCAGACATTCATGCACGAGAGAAACACAAATTAATTCGGCGGTGGGCGCTAGATACAGGCGGAGCACAAAATGCAGAGCTCGAAAGGGCGTGGCCAGCAGAGCAACGTGACGGGATGCTGTGTGAGTCAAATATCGTACAAAGACAATTGTTTGGATGGGACCATTTCAAGAATGTTTGTTTTAAATTTAAGGGTGCATCTGCTTTGCACTTCCTTTCGACCGAAGCGTGTTAAAGTGGAAAAGTTTCCTGCACGTTCTTTGAAAACTAAAGGATGTACTTATACCTTCACTATATACATGTATCTGTCTGTATACGTTTATCTGTGTACCTCTAAGTCTGATTTAATATCAGCCTCTTTTTGCTTTGGGAAGCTAGAACAGTGAGAACGATGATCCTAGCATTTTAATCTTTATCTGATCCATAATTTCGCCGCCAAGAGCGAAATGCAAATTCCACCGATTTCAAAATATATTTTGCTTCATATCGTTGCTCAAAAATCAGATTGAAACACTTTCGACGCCTATTGAATGTACCATTTTTACGTACAGCTTATTGTATCTTAATATTACCGAATTTTTCTGTTACGACGAGCAAATGCGTACATTACTGTTTGTGAAAATTGCAACGCCAAAAAAGAATCGCACTATTCAAAAGAAATTTATATCACAGATTCCTCATGTTGCAGGAGATAACTGATTTTATTTTTAGATCTATAGAAGATTTTGTCAATTCAAATCTCAGTACTATTTGTTCAGTTGCTGCCTACCAAAGATGTTAGGCAGCAACTGAACAAATAACTAGTATACGAATGAATAATTAATACACACAATTGACGTAGATTTGGGACATCAAACAGATGCCATGGCTCTTTCCACGGTTTTAAGTGAGTCACGGGAAAAGTATCATCGTCCACCAACGGAAATCGAACCAAGGGTCTTCCAGTTACTCGCTGGACATGCTACCACTGCACCAATTGCTTCTTACCATCTTTGAGGAATCCCCACCATTGTGCGGGTCTCCAAGAAGCAACCAGCCATGTGGTTTGGCAATTAATCACATGTGAGTCTTTAGAATTCGAGGCCGCTGCGGTGCAGTGGTAGCATGTCCAGCGCGTAACTGGAAGACCCTGAATTCAATTCCCGGTGGCGGCCGATGATAGTTTTTCCGTGACTCACTTAAAAACGTGGAAAGAGAAATGACTTCTGTTTGATGTTCCTAATCCACGTCGATTGTGTGTATTAATGCAGGACAATTACAGAGGCATCTGTGGCACGTAGTCCGGTCATCTTCAATAGCGCGTCGCACCGCTTCGTGCGGTGATACATGTTGCAATATGGTCCAGCATAGAGGCGAACAGACGCCTGATGTCCTGCTGAAGAGGGCCCACGCTTGTTGGACGGTGTGCTCCAAATCCCGGATAGTGCGGCACAGAGTCAACCGGCGTTTCAACTGGTCCCACGCATGCTCGATAGAGGACATGTTCGGTGAGCGGGCATGCCATGGAACTGTATGGACATGACGTAGGCAGTCCTAGAAAACCCGAGCAGTGTGCGGGATGGCACTATCCTGCTGGTAAAGCGCACCTAGAATTCCGCCCAGGAGTGGGAGCACATGGGGCCATATGATCTCATCCACATACCGCTTGCCCGACAATGATCCACGTACCACTACTAGAGCTGATCGGCTATCGTAGGCAATAAACCATAAAGGCTCCCTAGACCGTAATGCCTGCAGTGGGGTAGGTGGGACGCTCGATAGCAAGGTTGGAATTGTGCCGTTGACCCCGGGACCTCCACACCCGGACACGATGATCATCTGTCCCCAAAACGAACCGACACCAATCTCTGAACACCACACGTCGCCAGTCTGTGGCGTTCCACGTTGCTCTCGCCTGGCACCATTGCAAACAGAGCCGGCGATGATCCGGTGTTAATGGCAGAAAACGTAAGAGGCGCTGGGATCGCAGATTCGCTTCCGCGAGACTTCAGGAAATGGCTCGTTGGCACACAAGAGCCGCTACATTTGCCTGGGGAGAGGACAGGGTTCTCGTGGGATCCATTCGTGCCTGCCGTACGAACTGTCGATCCTCTCTACGGATGGTCCTCCTGGTTCGTTCGGAGACACCCGCCGTGCGGCAGTGCCGTCACGTGTCCACTGCTCCCAACACAGTCGGACGGTATGGTCAGAACGATCCACGTGGTGGGTTATACGGCGCGCCGACCGACCTGCTGTTTTCAGCCCGATGATCAGGCCTCTCTCAAAGCCCGTAAGTTGCGTACATCGACGTCTCTGGTGTCTACCCGGCATTCTTGTCACTCTATACTCTTGCTTGCGCCGGCCGGTGCTTTTCTCTTTCATGGGGCATCGACTACACGCCGGTTTATAAGGCTGCTGGTTCGTGCTAGCAGCGCCGCCACAAGGTGTGCGGTTATGCGCACTCGCACCAAACGCACCCTAGCTATTTGCAAAGTTTCGCGGTTGTAGCATGTTTTCTTCTAGGTGTGCAAATTTTTTGTCCACGAGTGTACAAGAAGCAAGTGGAAGAATTGAAACTTCACTCGCCCAAGTTTTCACCAGCTGTCTCACCGAAGGTAAGATTCCTGAGTATTGGGATAATGGTACAATGATCCTGCTACATAAAAAAGGTGACGTTGAGGATCTCAGGACCTACAAGCTCATCAGCCTCCTATCAGTTATTTATAAAATTTTCAATTAGGTTCTTTTACATCGCATGAAGGTAAAACTGGACATGGCTCAAGCAAGAGAAGAAGCTGAATTCAGGAGTGGCTACAGCACTGAAGATCATGTCCATGTACTTAGAGAACTAACTGAAAGAACAAGAGAGTATGAACTCCCATTATGCAAGGCTTCTATTGATTATAAAAAGGCCTTCGATTCCGTAAAACCATCAGCAGTTACAACTGCTTTGAAAACCTGCGGTATTGCAGATGCATACATTAGCATTATTAATAGTATCTCTGAAAATGCATTTGCAAAAGTTTGGATATTTGAGGATGCAGCACTAATAAAAATTGGAAAGCTAGTGTGACAAAGTAAAATCATATCTCCCAAACTCTTTAATCCCACATAGCAAAATATTTTTTAATTACTGAACTGGGACAAAGAAAAAAATATTTATGCAGATAATTCAAATCACGTTCGTTTTGCTGATGACGTTGTCATTTTTGCAACTACGACTTCTGAACCGCAGAATACGATCCAGGAACTTGCTGACAAGAGTAAAGAAGTGGAATTAAAAATGAACTTTCAGAAGGCAAAAGTGACGTATATTGCTTTTACAAGAAACGAAGATTTATTTATTGATGGTGAAAAGCTTGAGACAACCGATACCTACATTTATCTTGAGCAGCAGATATGAAGTAAGGATCACATTGATGAAGAAATTAATCGGCGTGTAAAACTTGGATGGATAGTTTTTGGAAGAAGTAAAATTTTTACGAAAAGTATGCCATTGTGTCTTAAAAGATAAGGGTTTAATCACTTTATCCTGCCAGTGCTTACGTATGGAGCAGAGACATGGACCTTCACTAAACAAGTTAGTAAAATAATGCAATGCATTGAATATGATACGCTTTCCAACATACCAGAAATAATTACTCAAGATATGAGAATAATGGCTGTGGAATAAATCTCGGTCCTGTGCCCTGACCTTTGATCCCATTTCGATGATATTCAACAGAACCGGTTCGGTATACCTCCGAAATAACATGATAACGTTTTGTCGCAATCGAAGCATTTTTACGTAAGTTATGATGCATAAGGACTATGGAATAGATCCCGCTCCTGTGTCCTAACCTTTGACCCTATTTTGTCCAATTTCTATAGGGTTTGTCCCCAGGGGGTTCCCTACCACATACTAAAATTTCACCGAAATCGAACCATTTTTACGTGAGTTATCATGCCGACAGACGGACAGACAGACGGACGGAAAACGCTGAAGCATATACGCTTCTTCAACCTACGGTTGGAAAGCGTAAAAAAGACAAACAAAGACTGCAGACAACGCAAAAAGCCCTGGAGAGAATGCTTGGTGTAAACAGGAAAGATAAGCAGACGGACTCATGGATAAGGAAAACGACAAGAGTTGACGACATCATGACCACAATGAAGTCACTGAAATGGTGAGGGCATGACATGTTGCTAGAAGAACGACCACCGACGGAAAACCGAAATTTTAGAATGAATTTCGAGGGACAGGAAAAGACCCAGAAGAAGACCCTATGATAGAATGATGCATGAAATTCGAAAGCATAGAGGTGTGTCATCGAGGAGACACGCTCAAGACAGACAATTGTGGGAGAAACTTGGGGAGACCTTCATCCAGTAGTGGATTCAAAGATGATGATATATATATATCATTGTAAACCATTATCAATCCACTGCTGGACGAAAGTCTCCCCAAATTTTCTCCACAACGGTCTGTCTTGTGCCAGTCTCCTCCATGTCACTCCCGCATACTTTCGAATTTCATCCACCCATCCCCATGTGGTCTTCTTCTGGGTCTTTTCCTGTCCCTTGGAATCCAATATAAAATTTCGGCTGTCCATCGATGGTCTGTCCTTCTGGCAGTATGTCCAGCCCATTGTCATTTCAGGGATTTTCTCTGATCATGGTGTCTTCCACTCTCGTCATTTTTCGGATTCACGAGTTTCTCTTCTTATCTCTCCTGGTTACACCAAGCATGCACCTGTCCATGCTGCTTTGAGTTGTCTGCAGCCTTTGTATGTCTCTTTTAGTTAAGGTCCACGTCTCTGCACCATACGTAAGCACTGGAAGGATGCATTGATCAAACACTTTTCTTTTAAGACATAATGGCATATTGCTCTTAAAAATTATGATGTTTCTTCAAAAAGCTCTCCAGGCAAGTTTTGTACGCCGATTAATTTCTTCATCAATGTGACCCTCACTTGATATCTGCTGTCCAAGATAAACGTACGTGTCTGTTATCTCCAGCTTATCTCCATCAATCGATAAATCTTCATTTCTTGTAAAAGCATTGAACATCACTTTTGTCTTCTGGAAGTTCATTTTTAATCCCACTTCTTTACTCTTGTCAGCAAGTTCCTGGATCATACTCTGCAGCTCTGATGGGGTAGTTGCAAAAATGACTACGTTATCAGCAAAACGAAGGTGGGTTAGATAATCTCCATTAATCTTTATCCCTTTGTTTTCCCAGTTCAGTATTGAAAGACATTTTCCAATGTGGCAATAAAGAGCTTCGGAGATATGGTGTCACCTTGTCTCACTCCTATTCCAATTTTTATGTGTGTTGTATTTTCAAACAGCCGAAAATTTGCACTTGCATTTTCATAGATGTTATTAATAATATTAATGTATGCATCTTCAATACCGCAGGATTTCAGAGCCATTGTAACTGCTGATGGTTTCACCGAATCAAAGGCTTTTTCATAATCGATAAAAGCCATGCACAATGGAAGTTCATATTCTTTCGCTCTTTCAATTAGTTCTCTCAGTACGTGCATATGATCTATTGTGCTGTAGCCACTCCTGAATCCAGCTTGTTCTCTCGGTTGAGCCATGTTCAGTGTTACCTTTAAGCGGTGTGAAAGAACTTTAGTGAAGATTTTATAAACCACTGATAGGAGGCTGATAGGTCTGTAGTTCCTGAGATCCTCAATGTCACCTTTTTTATGTAGCAGGATCATTGTAGCGTTGTTCCAATCCTCAGGAATCTTCCCTTCATTAAGGCATCGAGTGAAAATTTGGGCGAGTACTGTTTCGATTTCTCCACTTGCTTCTTGTATGGTGTCTACAGTAATTCCATCTTCTCCTGGACCTTTCCCCCGCTTCATGTTCTTGATTGCATGCGCATTTTCTGCTGGGAGGACTGGAAGAACTCTGGTACTGGTACCTTTCATGATGTCTGGAGAACATGTATCATCCCTTTTATATAATTTGGAGTAGAAATCTTTCACTCTTGTCAAAATTTCGCCTCTATTTCTTGTTACAGAACCATCTTCTTTTCTCAGTGCCATAATCTGTTTTCTTCCCTTACTGAGGGGTCGCTTTGCTATCTTTAGGCTTTGGTTGTTTTCAATTGCTTTCCTCACTAGTTCGCAGTTGAATTTCCTTACGTCTTTAGTGATAATTTTTTGTACTGTCTTGCATAGCTCTATATATTCCACTTTGGAAGTCACATCTTCTTTAGTTGTCCTCATCTCTCTTCTTTTTTGCATCAACATTTTGGTTTTTCCTGATAATTTGTTCACATGCAACTTGTTCTTAGACCCAGCTCATTTTGTTGGTGTTTCCATAAGAGTTTTGGTTACTTTTCTGTTAACTTCAGAAATATCCACTTCTTCCGATGTTAGGCGTTCTAAAGCAGAGACTCTGTTCTTCAGTTCCAACTTAAAGGTATTATGGTGCTTTTTAAGGTTGGTTATGTCAATACATTATGTTTGTCTTATGAGCTTGCCACGTTCGAGTTTAGTGTTGAGGTGGATCTTACATCTCACCAATCTAGGGTCACTACCTGTGTTGAACTTGTTCAGCACACTGCAGTCTTCGTTGACGAATTTTTTGCTACACATAATAAAATCAATTTCACTTGTTATCCCATTTGGATGTCTCCATGTCCATTTCCCGTGTGGCTTTTTCTTAAAAATGGAGTTCAAGATGAGAAACCCTTCTGCCTCTGCAAACTCAACGAGAGTATTTTCACGCTGGTTTCTGTTGCCGTGAGCGAATTTACCTCCTGAAGTTTCATTCTGTTGCCATTGCCCTATTTCTGCATTGAAATCTCCCATAATTATCTTCAAGTGGTGCTTACCTTTATTATTTAGATGACAAATTTCCTCATAAAATTCCTCAATTTCTTCTTCAGGATGACTTGTGGTGGGTGCATAAGTTTGAATAATCTGAGCCTTGTATCTTCTCAAGAGTTGGATAACGAGTCGCGCAGTTCTGTCAGAGGCACTTTCAACTTCTACAACTTTATCCTTCAGTTTCTTGTTTATTATAAATCCAACACCACTAGTTCTGCCAGTATGTGTCCCACGATAGTAGAGGAGATGTCCATTTTTCCGTTCAATGAGATCTTCTCCTTTTCTCCTTACCTCACTTAGCCCGACGATGTCCCACTTGATCCTTTGTAGTTCCTCTTCCAATTCAAGAAGCCTTGAATCAGGAGATAGGGAGCATCCATTATAAGTAGCCAAGGTCAGCATCAGATGGCAGCCTAGTCCGGTCCTCCAAGGATTCTTAGCACCCTCTGCCTTCATGTCGCACTGGCCGCAGCCTTGGCCAGGTACATTCGAGCTGCCGGAGACTGAGGGCCAAGATTTAAGTTGTAGAGTCATTTTGGAGGGGTTTGGCCATAACTCACCACGCTGGCCAAGCGGGTTAGTGAGTGTGGGATAGCATTTCCTCTAATCCCGATGGTATAGTTATACCGCTATTGGCGGTCGTCAGAACCCCTTTAGTGGGAACAGGATGCACCACGAGAAGGCGGGGTTGACATTTGTCAAGGAGAGGCTGTGATGTTACGCATCACCGGACCTTACATTCCACACACACACACACACACACATATATATATATATAAACGAACGAAGAGTTACATCCGCAGGTGTGGCAGAATTAACACGCATCCCATTGCTTGGAAAGACGACGCATCCCATCGCTGGGAAAGACGACGCATACCGTCTGGAAAAAGGAACTTTAGTTTCTCCTTGAATCATTTGGATATGTCAACATGAAAGTCACATGTTGACAGAAACGGGCTATAGGCTGGGTGGTGCAGAACCTCTCACCCTTTCCGTGCTAACGCATCCTGCATAATGTGTGCAACAGAATCACACCACGCGAAAGCATGCCAGGTCACCCATTCTTGATTGCTTTATGCAGCTTGTCCACTGTGTCGATGTAGTGGTTGGCATTGCTGTTCACGTGAGGCTCTTTAAAGTCCACCAACAAAAGCCCTTCAGCATAACCTCCCCGACGGAGTCCTGTGACTTGAATTTTATGTGTTTTGGTGATCCGGGATGTTTCCATTGCATGCTCGCTGGTTTGCTGGATGGCTCAAAGCCGTGGCACCGCGATTCGTCACCTGCCACTATGCGCGATATAAATGCATCACCCTCTGCTTTGTAACGCAGCAAGTGGTTCAAACTCCAACCCATACATTCTTCCTTATGGTGGTCAGTCAGCATCCGCGGGATTAATTGTAAACATACTTTCCGATATTGCAGTATCTTCGTAACCACAGTTTGAACTGTAACAAATGTCATAGCAAAGTCCTCCGTTTGCGAACGTCAGCCCCGACGACGGTTTTACATGCATTTCTTTCTCGGTGTGGGCGCATTGTTTGTGTTATTCGCACGCTCCCCGCCGATCAAGGTGATCGTCCTTATTTAGGCTTCCGACGCCAAGCCTTAATTCTCTTCCCTGATATGGACTCCATTACTTCCTGCCCCACTGTTTTCCAGGTGCTCTGTGTTCATCACAACGTCGTTATAAACGTGTTCACTGCGTATCATTGCTTCTCATGTAAAACGCCTGGTCATCATCGCTTGCAGTGTCCGCTCACCTCTTCTTGTTCTTCCTCAACGGCTGCTCAAGTGCCCATCACAGAACCCCTTCTTCACTTCCGGTCACCACGCCTGCGCTTGTTTCGCTTCCACCTTCTTAGTCTCCATCTCGATTGTCGTTGCCTTCCTCTGCAGGTCTTTTTCCTTCTCCACTAGCGTTGCCTCTTGTGGATACATCTGGATCTACTGCTCCTGCTTCGGTGCCTTCGTCTGTCTTGCTTTCTTCTTCGTCGTCTGTTGTCTGTGCTTTGTCACATCCCGTTGCCAACCTTTCTCCGCCTGTTCAGGTGCTGCCTTCTTTGTTTTCGCACGTCACCTCGTCAATCCCAACCCCGGGATTCTCTGCTCCATCATCTTCGCTGTGTACGTCAGCTTCGCCACCCTCAGACGCTCATCCTTTCTTCAGCCGTTCCAGTACTCCGGTGTGCTCTCCGCCCGTTTCACCTTCTCCGAGCTCTTCTGATGCCTCTAGTATTGTTGCCTTCCTTTCGATTTCTGGTCCCGTGATCGGTCCCCGCTTTCCAGCACAGCTACTCTTCTGGATTTGTGTGAAGCCTTACCTTCACCAGCTCCTGTTGCCCCATCAGTTGCCTCTTTGCTTGCGTTATGCGCACATGATCCAGATCTTCCTTGTCAGACTTCTCACTTGCTGTCGGTTACTCCTTCACCACGTCCCTGTTGGTATTGCTTCTAATAAGAAGTGCCGTCGTCGCTCTAATCGAGAGACTCGTACTAAGCGAACCGCGGTCGCTCAGCCTTCTCTTCATCGTTCTTCAGGTTCCGCTCCTAATTCTACTGTTGCTGCTTACGCCGACCTTATTGGTACTCCCTCCGTTTCCACTGCAATTGTCGCTCGCCTCCAAGCTGTCCCTGGGTATTCGAAGATTCTCTTCCCAGATGCTGCCAACCCTTGTTCTTTGCCTCTTCTTGTGACGCTGGTTTGGATCCCCTTCTTGACTCCCATGATCCAGCTGATTACTCGAATATGATCGGGGATATTCGCTGCTTCCTCCAAGTTTTCGTTGACCTCACGAGATCTTACCCCTGAGATATTTCGTTATTAAAGTTTTCTTAATTGCTACCTTGGTGATACTCAAAATCGCCTCATTGATCTGGTTCTGACCGATTAGTTTCTGTCTGCACTTGCATGATGTTTCGCTTCCTGCCGTCTTTGCCTTGCTGCTGTTCCGTCTTACTCCTTTGCATGTTTCTGGTATGCGTTGTACCCAACCTTTTTCTTTCCGTTGTATCCTATGTACCGCCATGTTTTCTCCACATCTCGGTTCTTTCAAACATCCGCCCGGTGCCTACTTCCGTGAACCCGTCACATTGTTTTGTTCACAGAGCTTCTTCCTGTGTGCATTGTTATGCGCGATTCTTCTCTTATACCTTTCGTCACTGTCCTGGATTGCCCTATGTTGCTGTTCGCACCCAGTTAGTTTTTTCAGGTGTTTTTCCTGTCTCGTCGAGTATTTGTCTTATGTCATGCCATGTGCCTCAGCATACCTTCTACTGTTGTGCTACGTTACTTGCTCATCCAGTGTGACTCATCTCGTCAGATACTTACCGTTATTGCTTTGCCTCATGCTAATTGATTGTCCCATACTGTTACCTACACCATGCCATCTTTGCAAGTGTTATCTGTTGCACCTCGTTTTCTGCTTTTCATGCTGCGCCCCGGAGCATGAAAAGCAGCCTCCAGTTCGATGTATTCTCCATCTCCATGTCCGTCGTTCCTTCTGCTCAGTGACTGTTCCAGTGTGCTTCGCTTATCACAGATTGCCTTGTGCTGCTCGTTCAGCTTCGTTTATCTTTGTATGTCCTGATTGGCTTTTACAGACTGCTTTATGCTGCTCGTCCAGTACCGTTATTCTTATTGTTTTATCATGCTATTTATTTTCCGTTCTCCTGTGTACTAGTCCTCGATACCTAATAAAGCAACGTCACGTTGTTTTTGGAATGTCTTTTCAACTGCTGGGGTTCAAAGCTAGAAACGGGGATTTCTTTCAGCTAATGTCAGGAACGAATGAAAGACTTTGTGCAAAACAAATTACTTCTTCATTATTCTCCATTACCCTTATTACAAATATCTCAAAAACTATCAAGATTCGAACGATGAAGAAGGAGGTCTTTCTGATTCACACCATGCTAACGAATAGCTATCCTGTAATGGGAAATGTCCAGGTTGGGGTGGGCGGGGGAAGAGGCAGGTGAAATCGTGGGCTACTAACATTCTTTTTTAAACATCTCCAAAACTATTGCTATTCAAACTATGAAAATGGCGTTTATTCCGGTTCACACCATTTACTAAAGAATGACTATCTTGAAATATTTAATGAATTTACATGGTGAGAGGGGGGGGGTGATGGTCGGTCTGGAATATATATATACATAAGTTCTCAATATTGTTATTTTTTTCTCAAAAACTGTTGCAGTTCAAACGATGAAAATGGATTTCCCTCGGTTCATACGATTTGCTAACGAATGGCTATTTTGAAATTTTGAATTTCCATGGTGGGGGGGGGGCTGGTAAAATGGTCGGTCTCTCTGTATATATGCAAATTCTCAATATTATTTTTTAAATATTTCAAAAACTATTGCGGTTCAAACGATAAAAATGGAGTTCATTCCTGTTCATACGAGTTACTAACGAATGGCTATGTCGGAATTCTGAATTTCCATGATGAGGGGGGGGGGGCCCTGGTAAAATGGTCGGTCTCTCTGTATATATGCAAATTCTCAATATTATTTTTTAAATATTTCAAAAACTATTGCGGTTCAAACGATAAAAATGGAGTTCATTCCTGTTCATACGAGTTACTAACGAATGGCTATGTCGGAATTCTGAATTTCCATGATGAGGGGGGTGTGTGAAATGGTAGGCCTGTAACATTCTTTTTTAAATATCTCAAAAACTATTGCGGTTCAAACGATGAAAATGGAGTTCTTTTCAGTTCATAGGATTTGCTAACGAATGCCTATTTTGAAATTTTGGATTTCCATGGGGGGGGGGGGGGGGGGGCTGGTGAAATGGTCGGTCTTTCTGTATATATGCAAATTCTCAATATTATTTTTTAAATATTTCAAAAACTATTGCGGTTCAAACGATAAAAATGGAGTTCATTCCTGTTCATACGATTTACTAACGAATGGCTATTTCCGAATTTTGAATTTCCATGATGAAGGGGGGGGGGGGGGTTAATGGTGTAGGCCTGTGACATTCTTTTTTAAATATCTCAAAAACTATTGCTGTTCAAACGATGAAAATGGAGTTCTTTTCGGTTCATACGATTTGCTAACGAATGGCTATTTTGAAATTTTGAATTTCCATGGTGGGGGCTGGTGAAATGGTCGGTCTCTCTGTATATATGCAAATTCGCAATATTATTTTTTAAATATCTCAAAAACTATTGCGGTTCAAACGATAAAAATGGAGTTCATTCCTGTTCATACGATTTACTAACGAATGGCTATTTCGGAATTTCAAATTTCCATGATGAGGGGGAGGGGGATGAAATGGCCTGTAACATTCTTTTTTAAATATCTCAAAAATTATTGCGGTTCAAACGATGAAAATGGAGTTCTTTTCGGTTCATACGATTTGCTAACGAATGGCTATTTTGAAATTTTGAATTTTCATGGTGGGGGGGGGGCTGGTGAAAAGGTCGGTCTCTCTGTATATATGCAAATTCGCAATATTATATTTTAAATATCTCAAAAACTATTGTGGTTCAAACGATAAAAATGGAGTTCATTTCTGTTCATACGATTTACTAACGAATGGCTATTTCGGAATTTCAAATTTTTATGATGAGGGGGAGGGGGATGAAATGGCCTGTAACATTCTTTTTTAAATATCTCAAAAATTATTGCGGTTCAAACGATGAAAATGGAGTTCTTTTCGGTTCATACGATTTGCTAACGAATGGCTATTTTGAAATTTTGAATTTCCATGGTGGGGGCTGGTGAAATGGTCGGTCTCTCTGTATATATGCAAATTCGCAATATTATTTTTTAAATATCTCAAAAACTATTGCGGTTCAAACGATAAAAATTGAGTTCATTCCTGTTCATACGATTTACTAACGAATGGCTATTTCGGAATTTTGAATTTCCATGATGAGGGGGGGGGGTGAAATGATAGGCCTGTAACATTATTTTTTAAATATCTCAAAAACTATTGCGGTTCAAACGATGAAAATGGAGTTCTTTTCGGTTCATACGATTTGCTAACGAATGGCTATTTTGAAATTTTGAATTTCCATGGGGGTGGGGGCTGGTGAAATGGTCGGTCTCTGTGCGTATATGTAAATTCTATTATTTATTAAATATTTCAAAAACTATTGCGGTTCAAACGATAAAACTGGAGTTCATTCCTGTTCATACGATTTACTAACGAATGGCTATTTCGGAATTTTGAATTTCCATGATGAGGGGGGGGTGAAATGATAGGCCTGTAACATTATTTTTTAAATATCTCAAAAACTATTGCGGTTCAAACGATGAAAATGGAGTTCTTTTCAGTTCACACGATTTGCTAACGAATGCCTATTTTGAAATTTTAAATTTCCATGGTGGGGGGCTGGTGAAATGGTCGGTCTTTCTGTATATATGCAAATTCTGAATATTATTTGTTAAATATCTCAAAAACTATTGCGGTTCAAACGATAGAAATGGAGTTCATTCCGGTTCATACGATTTACTAACGAATGGCTATTTCGAAATTTTGAATTTCCATGGTGGGGGCTGGTGAAATGGTCGGCCTCCTATAATTATATGCAAATTCTCAATATTATTTGTTAAATATCTCAAAAACTATTGTGGTTCAAACGATGAAAATGGAGTTCATTCCGGTTCATACGATTTATTAACGAATGGCTATGCTGAAATTTGAAATATCTATTTTTTGGGGGTACCATTTCACCAGCCCCCCACTTTGTTTTTTAAATAACTCAAAAACTATTGCGGTTCAAACGAAAAAAATTGAGTTCATTCCGGTTCATACGTGGTACAAACGAATGGTGCAAAAAAAATTTAAAAATTCCATGGTGGGGGGCTATCGTTTCACCAGCCCCCACTTTGTTTTTTAAATATCTCCAAAACTTTTGCGGTTCAAACGAAAAAAACCGAGTTCATTCCGGTTCATACGTGGTACAAACGAATGGTGTCTGAAAAATTAAAAAATTCCGTGGTGGGAGGGCTGGTGAAATGCACCTGTTGCATTCCACACAGCAGATTGACTGGGAGTTCTCAAGTGCACGTTCTACAGTGGATGGCTGCCTGCAACGATTCATGGTCACGGCTGACCCGTGGGCCATGCCCCCGGCCCTCTTTCGGGGGGGGGGGAGATGTGACGTACCTGCCAGTAGGACGCACACGACATAAAGGCAGATAGGAATCAGAATAAAACGTCTGCGTAGCTCAGTTGGTAGAGCGACTTGTTCCGGAATAAGCGGCCTCGGGTTCGAATCCCGGCGTAGACCAAAAATGACGGAGAAATTTACTTCGTTATAATTGGTTATGTATATGTTACAGGCAATGCATGAAAACCAGGCATTCTATCGAATACCTAGGCAATATACCGAATACCTGGCGCTTTTAGGCAAAGTATGAAATTTTTAAATATTATATATACTTTATCTAGGCATTGTATAGAATGCCTAGGCATTTTATAGAATGACTAATGCTATTTAGGCAAAGCATTAAAAGAGTTTCATGAAACGGCTTTCATTGAAAAGACGTATATGAAAAAGAATGAAAACAGAAAATATGAAATAAAATACAGAACTTTCTAATCTACTTGTTGCAACAAGGAAGGCTTGCATGACATTTTGAATTGCACTTCATTCCTTTTTTTCACACAAAAGCACTTCATGTTTTGGCACTTTGTCTTACACACACACTTGACAAATCCTTGGCCGCTTCCTGTGGACTGAGCAATAGCAGCTGACCGGAGAGGTATTTCTTGATGAGGAATGTCTTCAATTGTCAGTAAATTAAAACTGAAATGCAAATTGGGAATTCTCCGTCTTAGGCGAGCGTTGAAAGTCACGTGCCTTACGACGTCACGTTAGAAACATCATTGGCTGGAGTATTTTATACTTGACTTCCGTACAAAGAATGAAATGCAAATGGCGAACTCCCCGTTTTACACGAGCGTTGAAAGTAACGTGCCTTGCCACGTCATATTAGAACGATCATTAGCAAGAGTATTTTATAGTACTTTGCCGGTTCCTGTTTAGGCATTGTATAGAATGCCTAGGAAATATGTGAAATATTAGCAATTTCATATTTTGCCTAAAAACGTCAGGCATTCTATACATTGCCTGGTTTTCATACATTGTCGGAAACATATACGAAATATTAACAGATAATATTAAAAGGTTTAGGTGTTAACACCATTTCGGTCATTTTTCATTGGTGAAAAACGACCAAAATAGTGTTGACACCTTGAATAAATTTGGAGTGTACTCCACTCTCCTAAAACCTAAAGAACATGATTTGGTTCTTTTCTTTTTTTTTTTTTTTGATTGGAGGTTTAACGACCACCGTGAGCAACTCAAATGGGCTATAAGCAGTCCCCCGTCCCTAATTTAGGGTCACTGGTTCCAGGGAAGGGAGAGAGCCAGTGCCGTAAGACAAACACAACATCCATGCCTGACGGGATTCGAACCCGGACCCGTTAGGGACGAATGATCAGAGGCCAACGCCTTAGACCACTGCGCCACCGGGGCGGCCAAGATTTGGTTCATAAAGGCTCATAAAATCTACATTGGATCCACTTCCCGGATCTTACGCTGCAGACTTTCTGAACACCAATACAGTATCCGGATGGCGTTGGCGTCCACGGCATTATCAAGATTATGCAAACAAGGCAACTACACCCCCAATTGGCACGATGTGGATATTCTTCCTACCCCAAGGACTAAATCGGAACTCCTACGGACTGAGAGCTTAATTTACAGATACAATAACTTTTGTTGTAATGACGCTTACTCGTATGCCATTCCAACACAATGGAAACATCTCATGGATTATGAAAGCAACCACCATGTGCCTCATTGTGAACTGGATTGGCTACGAAATTTAACACATGCGCAGTTACAATTTTTTTAATGGAGGGTTTAACGACCACCGTGAGCAACTTGATGGGATATAAGCAGTCGCCCGTCCCAAATTACGGCCACTGGCAGCGGGCTGCCTAGTGCGCAACGTTCGTGACTGCCATGGAGAAGACCTCAGGTTCGATCCCAGGCGGGTACGAACGCTCGATCCACTAAATATCCGCCGTGCGTCGGATGGACACGTTAAGCCGTCGGACCCCGGGTACTAGTACCCCGGTAATAAATAAGGGTGTCCTCCTCCTCCTCCTTTCTACATCGCTTCCGTGTCACTTTCCTATCGGGCACTCTAGCCCAAATCTCCTAGCTTCCTATTTCTAAGGGTTGTTTAAGACCTGGTGTCAGACACTCCCTTCCTAAAATCCTCTACATAAAAAAAACCAAAAAAAAAACCAGGGCCACTGACTCCAGGGAAGGGAGACAGCCAGTGCCGTAAAACAATCACAGCATCCATGCCTCACTGGGATTCGAACCCGGATTCATCTCGGACCAGAGATCAGAAGCCATCGCTTAGACAACTGCAGCACCGGGGTGGCTTACAAATTGGAAATGGGAGGGGGATATATATAAAAGACTGATATTGCCCTCCGCGGTGCTTCGGGTTTTATTCAATCTGATGATGAATTCAAAGTGAATTCGAAAGTGCTCCTGATTTTAGCTACTTTATGACTTTAATTGATTTGAACTTGTAAATACTACAGGTATGTTGTACATCTTGAATCTAAATTAAAGTATTTTATGGTATTGTGCGTAAGACGCCATTTGTTCACCTTCACTCACGGACAATGAAATTTGCGCACCTAGAAGAAATCATGCTACAAGCGCGAAACTCTGCTAGAGTGCGTGCTGGTATGCAAATGATCCACGTTTGGTGCGATGGCGCATGACCGCTCATCCTATGGTAATGCTGCAAGCACGAACCGTGAGCCTCATAAACCGGCGTGTAGCCCCATGAAAGCGAAAAGCGCCGGCCGACGTAACCAAGAGTACAGAGTGACAAGAATGCCAGGTAGACGCCAGAGACGTCGATTTAGGGGACTTACGGACTTTGAGAGAGGCCTGATCTTCGAGCTGAAAACCACAGGGTGGTCGGGGCGCCGTATAGCCTGCCACGTGGATCTTTCTGA
Source organism: Macrothele yani (assembly GCA_039090855.1). Lineage (NCBI taxonomy): Eukaryota > Metazoa > Arthropoda > Arachnida > Araneae > Macrothelidae > Macrothele > Macrothele yani. The sequence goes on from CM077011.1 coordinate 118,061,464, forward strand.
CCATACGTACCGACTGGGTTGGGAGAAGTGGACACGTGATGACCCTGCCACACGGCGGAGTGGCTCCGGACGGACCAGGAGTACCACCAGTAGAGACGATCGGCGGATGGGGCGCCACGCACGAACTGATCACACGGTGACCCGGTCTACTATACAGGCAAATGTAGCTACTCCTGTGTGCCCCCGAACTATTTCCCGACGTTTTCCGGAAGCGAATCTGCTATCCCAGCGCCTCTTATGTGTGCTGCCTTTAACACAACAATATCGCCGTCTCTATTTGAACTGGCGCCAGGCCAGAGCAACGTGGAACATTACAGACTGGAGAGGTGTGGTGCTTAGCGATGAGTTCCATCTCTTTTTGGGGACAAATGATCATCATGTCCTGGTGTGGAAATCCCCGGGTCAACAGCACAAATCTAATCTCGCTATCGAGCGTCACACCTCCCTCACGGCAGGCATTATATTCTGAGGATCCATTGCCTACAATACCGATCAGCTCTAGTAGTGGTACGTGGACCATTGACTATCCAGCGGTATGTGGATGAGATCCTACGGCCCCATGTGCTCCCATTCCTGGCCAGGATTCCAGGTGCGTTAACTAACAAGATAGCGCCCTCCCGCGCACGGCTGCGGTTGTCCAGAACTGCCTACGTCACGCCCAGAGACTTCCATGGCCTGCCAGCTCCCCGGACATGACCCTATGGAGCATGTGTGGGACCAGTTGAAACGCCAGCTGCCGTCGTGGCGAAATGTCCGGGATTTGGAACACACAGTCCAACACGTGGTCGCTAGTCTGCCGCAGGACAACATCAGGCATCTGTTCACCACCATGCCGGACCGTATTGCACCATGTATCGTAGCACGAGGCGGTACGACGCGCTATTGAATATAACCGAACTGCGTGCCACAGATTCCTCTGTAATTGTCCTGCAGCTCTGTTTTTGCCATCATGTGTATCATTACGCCCATAAAATTTCAGTTCAATCCGATGCTTCCACCTTGAAGTGCAAATTTCACTCTTCGTGAGTGTATTATAATAATATTACGCTCAAAAGCGTTCTTCATTTTCAAGTATTCTTCAAGGGAAAACCTATGATAAGTTAAAAAAATATTTTCATACGTCTCCCGGAAGCACAGATATCGCGAAAGAAGTTTTGACATTTACGCCTCCTAGCAGGAGGCGTAAATGTCAAAACTTGCATTATTTAATGAGGATAATGCTCCCCATCTTTAATATAGGGATGACATGCAGTAAAAAAGTGTTTTCTCAGTAGGGTTTTTAGAAGCCTAGATAACGCCACAAACCGAAATACAAATACGCTCACAGACAATGAAATTTGCTCATCAAGAAGGAAACATCGGATTGAACTGATATTTTATTGACGTAATAATACAGATGAATGATGCACATAATGGCAAAAACAGAGCTGCAGGACAATTACAGAGGGATCTGTGGCACGCAGTCCCGTCATGTTCCATAGCACGTCGCACCGCCTCGCGCGGCGATACATGCTGCAATACCGTCCGGCATGGAGGCAAACAGACGTCTGATGGTGTCCTGCGGCAGACTGGCCCACACGTGTTGAACGGTGTGCTCCAAATCATGGATAGTGCGGCACTGCGGCAGCTGGTGCTTCAACTGGTCCCACACATGTTCAATAGGGGATATGTCCGGGGAGTGGGCAAGCCATGGAAGTGTCCGGACATAACGTAGGCAGTCCTGGGTAACCTGAGCCAAGTGCGGGCGGGCATTATCCTGCTAGTATAGTGCACAGGAAATCCCGGGCAGGAATCTAAGCACTTGGGGCAGTAGAATCTCTTCCATATACCGCTGGCCCGTCAATGATCCACGTACCACTACTAGATTTGATCGGTTATCGTATAGGCAATGGCTCCCCATACGATAATGCCTGCAGTGCAGGAGGTGTGGCGCTCGATAGCGAGGTTGGGATCGTGCCGTTGACCTGGAGACCTCAACACCCGGACACGATGATAATCTGTCCCCAAAACGAAGCGGTACTCATCGCTAAACACCACACGTCGCCAGTCTGTGCCGTTCCACGCCGCTCTGGTCTGTCACCACTGCACACGTATCCGACGATGTTCCGATGTTAATGGCAGCACCACGTGAGGGGTGCTGGGATCGCAGATTCCCTTCCGCAAGGTGTCGGGGAATGGTTCGTGGGCACACGCATATATCTGCGTGTGTAGTGGAACCGGTCCCCGTGGAATCCGTTCGTGCCTGTCGAACGATCCGTAGACGCTCTCTACCGGTGGTCCTCCTGGTACGTTCGGAGCCGCTTCGCCGTGTGGCAGTACCGTTACGTGTCCACTGCTCCCAACACAGTCGGACAGTACGGTCAGAAAGATCCACGTGGCGGGCTATACAGCGCACCGACCACCCTGCGGTTTTCAGCCCGATGATCATGCTTCTCTCAAAGTCCGTAAGTTGCGTAAATCGGCGTCTCTGGCGTCTACCCGGCATTCTTGTCATTCTGTACTCCTGCTTGCGTCGGCCGGTGCTTTTGGCTTTAATCTGGCATCAGATCAGATCATTTGTAGAGGATTTTAGGAAGGGAGTGTCTGACCCGAAGTCTTAAGTAACCCTTAGAAATAGGAAGCCAGGAGATTTGTGCTAGAGTGCCCGATAGGAAAGTAAAACGGAAGCGAAGTAGAAAGGGAGGAAGACGCCCTTATTTATTACCGGGGGCCAGTACCCGGGGTCCTACGGCTTAACCTGCCCATCCGACGCACGGAGGATATTTAGTGGATCGAACGTTCGTACCTTCTTGGGATCGAACCTGAGGTCATTTCCGTGGCAGTCACGAATGTTGCCCACTAGGCCATCCGCGGCCCCTTCATGGGGCATCGACTACACGCCCGGTTTATAAGGTTGCAGGTTTGCGCTTGCAGCACCACCACAGGGTGTGCGGTCATGCGCAATCGCACCAAACGTGGATCATTTGCATACCAGCTTGCACTCTAGCTATTTGCAAAGTTTCGCGGTTGTAGCATGTTTTGTTGTAGGTGCGCAAAATTTATTGTCCCTGAGTGTACACCACCTAGCAACAGATCTGTGAACTACAAAACTGCTCAAATACAAAAGTAAACTGTCTCACAAGGTAAATGGAACCCGGCATTAAAATATTTGTTAAATCGCATTTTTAGACGCATATTTATTAAAAGAAAACAGATTAAATATTTGCACCCCTAGCGGCGAAATCGTGCATTATTTTGGGAAAAAATAAACACAAAAATGTTTTATAGTTAGTAACATCTGACCCAAACAGGATCTATTTTATTGTTCGGATGTTTAGCCCCGGAGATATTGCAGTAAATGGAAACGTGAACGTGCCCTCTTGTGGCACACTTATGCGTTAAGAAGTAATTTGAAATAGTATTTCGCACCAGGAACGTCGTTCAAGAAAGAAACGATTTTCCAAATCGGACTGTTATAAGCAGAGATATCAACAAAAAAATAAAAAAGATATATGTCTATGCCCCTGGCGAAAAGACTTTTCACTCTATTAAGCAGGAGGTTTTTTCAAATGGTTTCCTGATGTTAGCGGTATCGATGCGCGAAAGAATGTCTTGCAGTCAAGGTTTCAGAATCGTAGATTTTGCTGCAAATACATCAGAAACAGAAATAACCACTTACGCTTTTTTGCGACCAAGAATTAGAAATTTATAAGCAAAACATTTTTTCATCAGGAACTACATCCGATGGAGGAAACATTTTTCAAATCGGATTATTAAAAGCAGAGATATCGGGAAAAACGTAATTTACCTTTACTCCCCCAAGTGGAAAATGTATGCATTACTTGAAAAAGAAACTGTACCTAAAATAGTCTTCGATACAAAAGGCATCGAAAGGAAAAATAATTTTTCAATCGGATATTTAGAAGCAAATATGGAATAAAATGCATTTTGAATTCGATATCATCTGAATTTAGGCCCTCTTCCGGCGAAGTTGCGCATCGTAAAGAAAAGCGGAATGCAAAGATCATCATTTTCACATTTCAAGCTTCCCAATGCAAAAACGAATGTTTAAAATCGGGCTAATAGCTGCAGAGATATGGTTTCTACAGACGAATGGGCGGACAAAGTAATAATATAAACACGATCTTTTTTGACAAAAGACATGCTACAAAAAATCCCTTTTTTTTATACACAGTATATACATATTTTGCATTTCATGGAAATTTTAAAATATATTTTCTAGATTTTTGCCAGTATGGAATTCGGAAGTTGCTTTTATTAGCAGTAACATAAACTTCTGATGAAAAAGAAGGACACGTGATCTTTTTCTGTGGACGTCGTCAATTTTATACATGATAGAGAATTGCTGTAGAATGTTATGGAATTGGATGCTTTGTTTTTGTGCTATTTGGCAAAAGATTCGCTCGTTTATATTGTAGTCCTATGTGACATTGATCTTGTTTGTTCAATGCTGAAAAACTTCTGATACCGGCTGATAAAAACGCTTATCAAATTTTCTCCAGGGAAATCTCTCACAGTGAAGAACTGCTTGCTCTCGAGTAAACTAATCTTTTGTTTCTTATGCAGATAAGTCATTTTTTTTAAATCCATATACTCAGATTGCTTCTTTTATCTGATCGCACGGCTTGAGGTACATCTTTTTTTTTTTTTCGATTTTCGCTTAGCCTCTGGTATGACGGAGGTATAGTGACGTCATAGAGTGCTTCTCGTGTAAATTCTTTCTTTCGTGAAGCTCACCCGCGGAACTGGAAATAGATGATTCCCTTTTACGTAACGTATAAGCAGTTTAGAACGTTCAAGGTAAAAGCAGTTTTTTTGAAATGACGAAGGCGGTTAAGCTAGGAATAGCAACGCTCCAAAGCTTGCTTATAAAAATTTATTGCAATAGTACGTTTGTCTAAGAAAATTCTTTCCTCTGACGTCCATTGCTTTACTCAGCGAAGCAATTCTCTTCTTTATTTCACAAAACAAATGCTCTCTCAAAATGCAAATTAAATGTAATCGCTTGCTTTTAAATTAAGAGGAATCATTTCAGACAAAAAAAAAAAAAAAAAACGATTTGAGACAAGTTTTGTTATGTTTTCTGGTACTGGGAGCATCAGACTTACAGATGTTTTTATTCCGTATTAAAATTTCGCTCCTTTAAAAGAAACATGAATATATCCTGAAACACTAGACGAATAATTCTCTAAAAACGACTAAAAAAATTATTATGCTACGTCAGTCGAAAACATTTTGTAATTATTGGGAAAAGCTGATGTTCATTTGCTACCGAATAGAAAATACAGAGGAGGAGTCGAAAGTTTTGCAATATTTGGATCACTTTCTATCTTCATACGTGCCTTTACGACGAAAGCTAACTGGCATTGAAAGTATAAGCCATCGTGTCGTTCCGACTTTCTCCATTTGTCTGCCCACTACCGTGGCGGTTCCAGTTCTTGTTCTTCGAGGCGAAGAACTCCTTCACCCTACACTGTTAAAATTTGGTGAAAGGTTGAACCAAAATATGGAGTAAGTAAGGAAAAAAATTTGCTGCAATCATAACTTGGGGAAACATAAAACCAAGTCACCTTTCATACCAAATTACGGTTCAACTTTACATCAAGTTATGGTTCAACTTTTTATACCAAATTATGGTTCAGCCTAACCCGAATTCATTTGATATGCTCTTCATTTACAGCACATTTTATATAAATAAGGATCAGTACATGTTCAGTTCAACCTGACAACGTGTACTGATCCTTATTTATATAAAATGGGCTGTAAATAAAGATCATATCAAATGATTTATTAGGTGCAAGTAAGCTACTGTCAAATATAAAATCAAATACTATTATATTTAAAATAAATAGGTATATTTAGGTGTAAGTATGCCAGCATTCATTTATAGTGTGACCTTTCTTATTGCAATATGTGCAATGATTAGCAATTGAGCAATCATTGCACATAATTTTGATTGAGTTTTCATTGATAATTTCATTGCAATCATTTTGATTGAGCAATCGGAATATTAAAAAAATCAGTAAAAAAAAGACCTGTATCCATAAATCAGTAAAATCAAGCAGACATCCATAAATTTTACAGATAAACCGTAAACGTTGGCAAGTATGTATTAGTATATTTTGTGCAATTTCTGGACCAATAAAAATAAGGGAACTACCAACTTTTGGTATACACTGGCCACATTTTTTTTAACTTCTCCCACTGCGTACCATGTTGTTTTATTTATCGGAAATGTCTTCATGTGTACACACACACATTGTTCTAAATTTGCGGTATACTACTCCAATGAACATGATACCTTATTTTCTACATATACTGTAAATGTGTACTGTTTTTTTTCTTTTTCATTGTTTTTCTTTTGTCTTTTTTTTTTTTTTTTTTTTTGGCGGGCCGTTGATTTGGTTGGAAATTCGAGTAGTCCGCTGGGCCTGTAGAAGATTTATTTCTAATTTTAATACTGCAAATAGGTCACTGCTTGCCATTTTTTGAGGGGATGAGGGAGTTCGCCAGATGGCAGTCGAAAAATTATGGAATACAGGTATTTGAGAAATTGTTAAAACAAAATATGTAATAAGTTTAGGCTATAAAATAACTATTGCAATCATAAGATTTGACAAAATAAACAAAAAGACTGAACTGTGGCCATACCTTTTCTAATAACAAATAAAGCTTAGGGTTTGTGATCTACCGTTCTGTATAAGTGCGTGAAATAAACTTAAAACATCACATTTTAAAACATGCAGGGGTCACTTAAAAAATAACAAATAGTTTAACAAGTAAACTTACCCTTACACCCGGTTAAAAATTTCGCCTTTTGATTATGAGCAGCGCCCGGCAGCCAGGGTTCGAACATTGCCCGTAAAATTACGGCCTGGCCCGTTTTTGTGAAAGCCAGTAAAATTAAGATCTCAACTGTAAATACTAAGCTCGTAATTTGAAGGGCAATGCTCGTAAAAATAAAATTTGACCGTTTTTAGTTAAACCATAATTTGAAGTATAATGCCCGTAAAAATAAAATTTGACCGTTTTCAGTTAAGCCGTAATTCCTTAAAAATACAGTTTGACTAAATTCAGTTACGCCGTAATCTGAAATTAAAAAGTTTGACCTTGCTCATTTGAACTTCAGAGCAATTCCTGTATTTATAGTTTGACCATATTCAGTTAAGCCTCATGGCAAGTAGTCACACGACTTTTACAGTAAATGCACATTTTTTGTGGAAGAGTGTGCAGGTAAATGCATGCTTCTTGTGGAAGTGTGTGAGTGTGAAAGTGTTTGATTCTTGGTTTATTACCAATCAATTCAGTTTTAAATGTGAGTAATGATATTTTCATATCTTAAAATTAGGTTTATTACAATTCGATAAATAATGACATCAGCTACACGCAGATTTATTTGACATTAGGCTTTACGAACTCTGTACACAGTTGGTTGAACAATACATTGCTCCTTTTAGACATTTTAATTTGAACATGTACTAATACAGTATTTGCATAAATGAATACAAAGGATGGTTATGTAGTAAAGACACATACAGGCATATTCTTATATTCACACGTTATATTTATGACAAACAGATCTATGAACTGGTATCCGAGTACATTGCGTTGCGTCTATAGGGTACGAAAATTGTAATTTATGAGGCAACCTTATGGGTTGTCTTATGTTATAAGCGTGCTTTGGTTAACATATATATAATATCTAAGGTATTTTACCTGATATTGTCGAAGTATTTCGCACGTTGTTTGCTCTGTGAGGCACGTGCTCCTGGCCCGAGAGGTCCCTTCGTTACGGACCTTTGGTTAGTTAAAAAAAAATTGCAGAAATGAAACAGTTAGGTTATATATTTTCAGTTCCACATTCATTCATTCGCACAATCAAACGTTTGAAATTTACTATTAATTAAAAGATTTTAGTAGAAAGGGTTATACTCATCGGTTCAGGAGACGTCTTGTGAGACGTCTCCTGAACCGACCCCTTGTGAAACGTCTCCTGAACCGATGAGTATAACCCTTTCTACTAAAATATTTTAATGAATAGTAAATTTCAAACGTTTGATTGTGCGAATGAATGAATGTGGAACTGAAAATATATAATCTAACTGTTTTATTTCTGCAAAAAGTTTTTTATAACTAACCAAAGGTCCGTAACGAAGGGACCTCTCGGGCCAGGAGCACGTGCCTTACAGAGCAAACAACGTGCGAAATACTTCGACAATATCAGGTAAAATACCTTAGATATTATGTATATGTCTATAGGGTATTCAATCCACAATGGTGTTTAAGTTGGTTTTTCATTAAGGTTTTGACTAGTACTACATTTCACATAGGGTTGAGTCAGGCTTTTCTCGTTTTCACATTCACTACCTTGTGTGCTATTTCATTTTGTATTCTACTGAGCACTGTGTTGTCAGTGTTTCCTCAACTTTTACGGTCGTTTCTTATTTCTAATTTTTGGATATTTACCTACTTTTCACAATTTTAGTAAAAGTATGTCAAAAACTGGAAGTGCTGCTTTTGAAAGATCATATTGCTTCCCCATAATTAAGGTATCAGAAGGAAAAAAAAAACTTGAATAGAAGTGGAAGCTTGAACTTGATGGGGGATTATTTCAAATCTCAGACCCCCACCCAGAGAAGAAACGCTTTCTTACACTCTGATTCTGAATGAATCATTCTAGAACATTAACGAATATCATCAATAATTCTAAAATATAAAATATTTCTGCATGGGATGTTTTAGAAAAGACTTCAGTGATTAAGGTGGTCCTTCCCTTGGTGTGTTGCCACAAGAAAACCATTTCGGAACACAAACACCTTTTGGAATGCTATTAAATAGTTGTATTTATAATATCTTGGGAATACCTGCAGATAGTGAAACAATTTTTCATTGATGTACAAATCAGGTGTTTAGTGACAACAGGCAAAAAAAAAGAAATTTAATGAAAGGAACACGACAGAATACCTAAATTTCTCAAAAAACAATTTCATCGTATCATTTTGTACTAATTTGTGCACTATCATCTTAAAACAGAAATGCAAAACATGTAAAAAAATCCTATCTTTTAACTTAAAAAAGAATTGGCTTCTGATTTATCTTAAAATATAAATTTTCCTGGGCATTCAGGTTTTACTATCTGGATACGTAAATAATTTGTGTACATACCCAGCTGGGTATGTGACATTTTAGATATTTTTCAAGTCCTGTTTAAAGTGACACAGGTAAAGATTTCACTCACAGAAATTCAGAAAGCATTCGATTTTTTTTTCATTTAACATTAATTACATTTACAAAGAAAAGAAACTGTACATGATATAGTTTCCTGTCATTTTCATGGCCAGCTTTTACCAGATTCAGTAAAAAAAAGAGTAACAGTAGAAGCTTGTTATAACAAAATTCAAGGGCGACAGAAAAAATTCTGCAGCAATATATTTTCCTTAAAACATTACGAAATTTTCATTAAAAAGTTAGTATGTACTACAGAAATTTTCGTTACGCATAAGATTGCAACGCTGTAATTTCGAAATAGTGCCCATAGAGACAAGCAAAGGTAATGTTTTTTGTAATGGAAAGTTTTTGCTAAAGTAGTAATAAAGAAATATATGTTTTAATTAATCTATACGTATGAAATCATGTACTGTACATATTTTTACTTATATGTATCAGGGAATCATACCCGAGATACCCGGGGCATGTGAATCATTGGCCTAGGCTGGTAAACAAAAAATCTAGTTGCCCAGACTGGGCAATTAAATTTTAAAATGAAGTTCAGAATAGAATTTTCTACTACAAGAAAATAAGACAGTCATCTCATGTCATGCTGCTTTTCACTACCAATCACTGGAAGTTTTATTATTGTTACGAAGTGCCAAGAACAGAAGAATATCCCTTCTTTAATTATATTATGCTCTAGGTCCAGAAATTGGAAGCATATATAATTTTGCTCCAAATGTTGTTTAAAGCCAGTGACTGAATGCATACCTCTAATGGAACTAGCAGCCTGTGTTTATTGACAAAAGGTGAAAACTTCCACAAAAGGAACATGGCAAATTACTACATTTCTCAAATACTAATCTCAGCATCATCGTCACGCATTTATGCACTGAACATTTTGAGTATAGACCCTTATTGCAATTCATCGGAAAACATAAATATCTGCGCTAAAACGGTTAATAAAATTTTTACGGCAAATTTAAAAATTTATTTACCGTTTCAGGTGCAATTTGGAGGTCATGTTCCTATTATCGATATATGGTGTCCATTAAAATTTCAGCCAGTTACATAAAATATTCACAAAGATACGTTTTTAACTTTTTTATTCCAGTGATTCGCACCTCAAAGACGTCTGAAACTGAAAGCACGTGATGCATTTGATCATCGATAACAAATTGCTAACGAATTTTGTTCAGTCAGTGTTGTAATACTGTGTCTCCTGGACGCGTGCTAAATAATTCGTAACGCTTTTGGTCCGTTTGATTCTACAGATTCCATACATTCTGTACATTTCGTTGCTTTAATTCTCGACAAATATTTGTGACAGCAATGTACGGCCAAGTGATGAAATAATCACACTATGAATAAATAATTTGTAATGACCAAATTTGTGAAATCAGCTTTTTTCTTTCTTGCAAGCATCAATATTTTTCCTAATTTTTTCAGTGACATATAAGGGAATATGAAATTAATAAGCCTAAATCCCGGGCTAGTCGTTATATAAAATCTACCGGGGTTATTTTCTGTACTACACGTTTTAAGTTCATTTGTATCATCATATCCTCAGTGTTTGCAAAAATTCCAAAATCTACTATTCTGTGCAAATTAATTGGGACAAAGTAAAAAATCACTCTTTTTTCCCAAACTATGCCTTTATATCATCCTATGCATTGATATACACTGATAAATACCTGTATTAGTATGAAGTATGTCCTCCTTTAGCAGAAATGACCTCTTGAATTCGTTTTGGCATTGACTCCACTAATTGAGTGCACATATTTTTGACTTCATAATCGTGGAACCACACTTCTATAGCATTCGTTATCATGCGTTCTTTGGCTGTACAGTCCATTTTACCTAAACGTCTCTTCAAAATATCCCACAAGTTTTCTATGGGATTTAAGTCTGGTGAATTTCCAGGCCAATCAAGCAAATGAATTTGATTTTCCAGCATGAAATTCTTGACCAATTTCGAATTGTGACATGGGGCCAAGTCATGTTGAAATGTCCCGTCAATAGTTTGCGAGAATGGAACAATCCTACGTTGCAATATTTCTACGTACTTGGCTGAATTCATCATACCTTGAACTGGAACTAAGCTTCGAGTGCCATTTGACGTGAAAAAACCCCAAAACATCTGTTTCAGAGGGTCTTTTACAGTTTGTTTGACATGTTCAGGTCTTAAGGGTTCACAGCTGCTTCGTCTAACGACATTTGCTTGGTAACCCTGCACAAATAAATGAGCTTCATCACTGAAAATTACCTTTTTCCAGTCGTCAGCAGTCCATGATTTATATTTTTTGGCCCATGCTAAAAAAACCCCTCCAGATTTTTTCTTCTAACACGCTGTCCCAAACAACCAGGAATCGTCGGGTTCTCTCGCGGATCTTCATTCGTTCTTCCCCTGACATCAGAGACTTGAAACACTGCGGCCTATTTGTCCTCTTCTGGGGCCGCAGTGGTCTATATTAGATTCGCCTTTACTCCATCCAGTGTTTGCATCTTTATAAAGGACAACATGTATAACGAAGGAAATTTCTCCGTCATTTTTATCTGCGCCAGGATTCGAACCCGGGTCCCCTCATTCCGGAATAAGTTGCTCTACCAATTGAGCTACGCGGACGTTTTATTCTGATTCCTATCTGCCTTTATGTCGTGTGCGTCCTTCTGGCAGGTACGTCACATCTTCTGGTACGTTACATCATCTCCCCCTTATTATTATTATTTTTTTTTTGAAGTGCTGGAGAAGGGATTCTTTTATTTTTCCTATCTCACGGTGTGGAAATAACATCACACCAATGCGAGATTTTGAACGGTCGGGTCATCCGGATAGTTCGGGCGCCATTATAACGAAGTAAATTTCTCCGTCATTACTATCCGTGCCAGGATTCGAACCCGGATCCCCTCATTCCGGAATAAGTCACTCTACCAATTGAGCTACGCGGACGTTTTTTCTGATTGCTATCTGCCTTTATGTCGTGTGCGTCCTTCTGACAGGTACGTCACATCTTCTGGTACGTTACACATGTTAGTCTGGAAGTACTGGTTCTATACCAGTAACGGTGCCATCAGCACCGCCATGAATGGATTCTACTGAAATAGCAGCACTCTGCCACTTGGTTGATCACGTTTTATCTCGTCTTACGTTTGTTTCTGCGTATGAATCACAGTAGTGGATTTTATTCCCATGGCCAGGAGTTTGGCCTGTCTTCTAAGGTGATCCAATTTTGTCTAAACATAATTAGGGATGTCTAGAAAAAAGAAATCTACATCATTTTCATGTCTTGAAATTTTGCGTAAATAAAAACGATCTTTTAGAAATTCTTCACATTATTGTCATTGAAACGCATACTGGAAAAATTAATAGATTTGAAGATCTTTCGTTAAAAATTAATAGATTTGAAGATCTTTCGTTACCGTGTTACTTTTGCACTTTTTGAAACACTTTTAAAGATATTAGGACTGGGCATAAACCTTAGAGTTCCAAATTCTCGTGTTATTAACGGCAAAGGTTTTATTTTGTAAGCTGCATGTAGGTGGCAGAAAAGAAAAGATCCTTACAGAATAAATTTCGATGAAAATGTGTCAGCCGCCCCCGGTGGCGCAGTGGTCTAAGCGATGGCCTCTGAGCATTCGTCCGAAAGGGGTCCGGGTTCGAATCCCGGTGAGGCATGGATGTTACGTTTGTCTTACGGCACTGGTTCTCTCCCTTCCCTGGAACCAGTGACCCTAAATTAGGGACGGGCGACTGCTCATAGCCCATTGAGTTGCTCACGGTGGTCGTTAAACCTCCAATTAAAAAAAAAATGTGTTAATCTACTTGTCTAAAATATTCGATTATTTTGATTTAACTCAAAAAATGAATTCTCTAGTTTTTAAATTTTAAACTAAAGCAAACTTTTAAAACTTGATTCCTGCCAAAAAAAAAAAAAAAGGAACAAATCCTTTTTGGTAAATGAGTTTTGAAAATAATGCTTCAGTAAAGCACGCTTATTACGGTTACGAAAATCGCATGCCATTCTTCGGGAATTTCACTTTCTCGAGATTTAATTTCAGAAACTGTTCTTTAATAAAACTAAAAAATTTAGTTTCCTTAAATCACAAAAAATGTAATAACCTTAAAATTACCATTTAATGAAATTATATATATTTTTTAAATGTGTGGTCCTTTAGTGAAATCAGTTATCTCAATACTACAATTTAAGGAACTGAACAAAGTGTGGCACTTGCGTTTAATTGTTGTTCCAAATTCCGCTCAAAATCCGTTAGTTATTTTTACTATCCGATAAAAGCTGTCTCCTGGAAATATCTAGCATTAAAAACATATGTGTCTCCGATATTTGAAACTGATAATTTATTCCATTTCTGAAATGTGCTTCTGCCGGAGGTGGAGTTGACGTTTCGAAACGCTTTGAACAAGAATTTCACTTTCCCATTCTTGGATTCGTGAAAAAATATCATGATCTTTTAATATGAATGTTCATTGCCTGCAAAACAACAGGTTCGTTACCAAATAGCAGTTTCTCAAAATAAATCAGATTTATGGTATGATGAGGAAAGCATTAATTATAGAAAGCATAGTACTAATAATACTAATAATCATGTATGCTTGTGCAGAGAAAAAATGGCAAAAAATAAATGCGATGTAAAAATTTGTAACATATTTTCTGCAGTGGGTTTTCATAGCTGTTACATTAATTCTATTTTTATTCATTTTACTATTTCTGATTAGATATTTATCGGTTCGTGGAGTTGTTTTTCGTTTTCTTCCACAATTACCTCTCCTTTTTGGAGACGATGATCCAGATGCATTGTATCGCGTAAGCAGTCTTCATACACTTGATTTGCCTACACCAACTGCAGGAGCGATATTTCTCACTGTCATAGAAGTGTGATCCTTCAGAGCAATTATTTTTGCACGCTTCCTTGGTGAAATATCCTTTCTTCCATACACGAAAGCAACACGTACTCACAGAGAGCAAAAACTAGCATCCACCTGTCACACAAGAAAGCTCACAACTGAAGCTGAAGTGCCTATTTCCTGTTTAAAGCTGGTCAAACCACATTCTTACTATCAAGTTCTAACAGTCACACCACCTCACAGCTGATAAAACCGGTTTACGTGGGTTTCCGACATCAACTGGCGATCACATTACAATTCTGAGAATAAAATAGTTTGTCCCAATTAATTTGCACGGTATAGTATATATAGCTACTTCTTTTTTGGAATAATTAAGAAATATATTCTCCGGTAACTTTCATTCTGGTGGAGAACACAGGCTGACTTAAGTATCAAACCTTTTAGTTGAAATATTCTGTGTTTTTATGTTAAACTAGCTTTACTACCCGACTTTCCCCGGGATTTAGGCTTATTAATTTCATATTCCTTTATATGTCACTGAAAAAATCGGAAACAATATTGATGCTTGCAAGAAAAAAAAAGCTTATTTCACAAATTCGATCATTACAAATTATTTATTCATAGTGTGATTATTTCTCCTACATCGGCGACAATATATAATTCTGTAAGATCCTTTCCTCTTGACATTCCAACATGCAGCTGTAGAATCAAGCGGACCAAAAGCATTACGAATTATTTATTTAACACGCGTCCAGGAGACACAGCATTGGAACACTGACTGAACAAAATTCGTTAACAATTTCTTATCGACGATCAAATGCATCACCTGCTTTCAGTTTCAGACGTCTTTGAGGGGCGAATCTCTGGGATAAAAAGTTAAAAACGTATCTTTGCAAATATTTTATGAAACTGGCTGAAATTTTAATGAACACCATAAATCGTTAACAGGAACATGACCTCCAAATTTCGCCTGAATCGGTAAATAACTTTTAAATTAGCCGTCAAATTTTATTAACCGTTTCTGCGTATATATTTTTGTTAACCGATGAATTAAAAATTCCATGCCTATTTTAAAGAGGTTTGACCGGATTCCAGTGAAATTTTGAGAGACTCCTCTTATTACCAATTCATGGTGTTGATAAAAATTTAAGATTTCGCAAAGTTCGTTTTTGCATTTTTTTATGCACAGTCCTCAAAGAATAGAAACACCTGTGGATGTGCCGCGGCGATGAATGCAGTCACGTGCTTTCAGATTTGGAACACATAACAATGACGTAACAAACGACGCTGACTTTATTGATTAGCTTATTAATTAATCATAACTCGTGAATGGAACAACGTAGAGACCTTAAAACAGTTGCGTTGACCTAGAAATTCCAGTATTATAAGCTATGCAAATTTCACGATGCCACAGTTCGGCGTTCAAGAGTTTTTGCTGCTTCAGACAAACAGACATTTTGTATTTTATATATAAGATAATATTGAATATCACTGTTGATTTTCTCAATGGAGCACTATATAATAAAACCATATAAATAGTTTGTATTAATGTGCGGAAAAACTCACCTCATGAGGTGTATTTCTCAATACAGTTCTCATTATCTTAAAACTCTGTGCACATTCTTTACATGTGAGTAGTTTAGTTTCACTTCGATGCATCTACTGAAAATGTAGTTACCTGAATCCTGCAGTAAAACTACTAAAAACAAAAGGTTCCTGTAACCATTTTTAGTTCCTATTAGTCCTGTTTTCGAAAACCTTTCACTAAAAATATTTATTACTGTTTAGTATACAAAGTTTCAAATCTTCGTTGACTTTCGCTATATTTAAAACATTAAAATCTGAAGAAAACGCCAAGAAAGGATAAAAATATTATACATACAATCCTGCGGGAGCTGTAACCATCATAGCATGAACGTTTCTTTTTATATCATAGGGGACCATTCTTTCATTGTTGAAGACGTTGTTGAGTCCAAAAGGGTACAGAGTTATATGTAAAAACAGTTGGTGACTTTCCATCCATAGTCTTATTTTTTTCTTTATGTGTTTAATTACAATGACTTTCTTTTCTTGAAGGGTGTTTAATCATAACGACTTTTGTAAAAAAATTGGAGTTCTCGATGTTGATGATTTACCGTGCTTTTGTGAAGATAGATCATATAAACGTTTTGTGAATGACACAGTTTTGGGCATATTATAACGGGAGACATTGAAATTGCAAAACCTGGTGAATTAAGGAGATTACTGAGTTTTGGTACAAATTTTAGACCAAATATCTTTGTTCCAGTGAAGGTCATAAAAATAACTTTGCATAGGAACTTCCTTGGTTTTGTTCTGACAGAACTGGCACTCCAGTGGAGCTTTTTTTCAATGGTTGGGTCCAATTCAGGAGGAGGTGTATAAATCAGTTGAAAAAACTTTCGAAAACATGGTTATGTTAAGAACTGGAGGAGAATCACGGCCCAAATTAAAGAAGTACAAGATAATTTCATTGTTACACCCATAGATAAAACTAATAATAATTACGCTTTTATCTGCAAAAAATATTATTACCAAGTGCTAGCTTCAGAATTATCAAATGAAGACACTTATAAATTAGTTTCAAATTATACTTTAGATACATTAAAAAAGAGATTGATTGATTTCAATAAACTATTAAAAAATTAAATTAAAATGTCCTTATATTTTTGCAATTCCCAAATTTCATAAGCAGCCTGTAAAATGCAGATTCATCACTTATGGAGTTAATAGTTATAATTATCAAGCCTGTAAAATATTTAAAAACCTACTGTCCGTTATTTATAATAATATCTCAGATGATTCTTGGATTATTAATAATAATAAAAAAGTTTTGGAGTTTGTTGACTTCATTAATACCACTGATTTAGAGATTACCACGTATGATTTCAAAAATTTATTTACTTCAATCGACTTAAGTGATTTGCGTAGAATTTTGGATCTTTATTTTGTTCATTTTGGCCACCAGTTGGTAATAGAATTTTAATATTGGACAATTTTATGTAGTTTCTGTATTTTAAATAATTATATGTATGATAATAAACAATTGCATATTCAGGTGAAGGGTGTGCCAATGGGTACTTGTTGTTCCAGTCTGCTGACGAACCTTTACCTCCATCATTATGAGGAGATATTCAGTTCATTTGCATTTTTTCCATTCAGATGTGTAGATGACTTAATTACCTTTTCCTTTAGTCCTCCTTCTGTTCCCGTGAATGACATTTATCCTCCGGGGTTGATACTGTGTAAGACGAGTACTAAGGATCACACATATTTTCTTGATCTCGATATTCATCTGCATAGTCAGGGAATTAGTTTAGATGTTTTTGATAAAAGAGTACATTTCAACTTTAACACCACTTTTATGAGTGACTGGCATTCAAATATTTCAAATCATATTCTTAGGAATATCATTGTCTCTCAATTTGTTACAGTCACAAGAATTTGCAATAACAGATCTAACATTACAAAACAACTAAAAATAATTTTCTCCTCTTGCTTAAAAAATCATTATCCTTTAAAATATTGTCTATTCCACTTTGAAAATCTGTTGACCTCTTTTAATTTAGGAAAATCTCTCAAAATTAGATTATGCAATATTGCCACATCGAACCCTTTTGATTAACCATTCTTTGGGCTACAATTCATAATGTTAATCAAAAGTATAAAAATCTAATACTTTTGATTAACCATTCTTCGGCCTGCAATTCATAATGTTAATCAAAAGTATAAAAATCTAATACTTTTGATTAACCATTCTTCGGGCTACAATTCATAATGTTAATCAAAAGTATAAAAATCTGATACTTTTGATTAACCATTATTTGGGCTACAATTCATAATGTTAATCAAAAGTATAAAATCTGATACTTTTGATTAACCATTCTTCGGGCTACAATTCATAATGTCAATCAAAAGTATAAAAAATCTAATACTTTTGATTAACCATTCTTTGGGCTACAATTCATAATGTTAATCAAAAGTATAACAAATCTAATTATTTTGATTAACCATTCTTCGGCCTGCAATTCATAATGTTAATCAAAAGTATAAAAATCTCATACTTTTGATTAACCATTCTTCGGGCTACAATTCATAATATTTTCTTTCGAGTCGCCCCGGAACGTTTAACATAACGCCATTTTTTACCCTTTAATATGTACATGCACCTAGTTTTAGTCTTTTTTTTGGAATTCAGGGGACGCCACTGAGTATTATTTAGTTCTTTTTCGATTCATGAATTACGTTCAGGAATCAGTATGGAATTTGTTCATTTTCTTTCGCGTGGTTTGGGATTGGTGTGTTCGAGGGATGGAATGGAGTTATTTTTTTTTTTTTTGTTATTGGAGGTTTAACGACCACCGTGAGCAACTCAATGGGCTATAAGCAGTCGCCCGTCCCTAATTTAGGGTCACTGGTTCCAGGGAAGGGAGAGAACCAGTGCCGTAAGACAAACACAACATCCATGCCTCACCAGGATTCGAACCCGGACCCCTTTCGGGCGAATGATCAGAGGCCATCGCTTAGACCACTGCGCCACCGGGACGGCGGATTTGGAGTTCATGTTCGTTTGCTTTTTATTAAGAAGAAGGGTTTATGTTTCTCTACTTAAGGTAAGTCCTTATATTTAATTTTTGTATTCTTGGTTCAGGTAGGAAAGACCATGTGTGTAGTCCTGAATTTGCAAAATTCTTAACCCTTATTTTGGAGATTGTGTTTCAGTTAATTTGACACCCGCATGAAACCTGCACCAGGGTCGGGAAACGGGGGTGTCTTTCGCTGATGAGTGACTCCCGGTTTCCGACCTTACGTGTTTGCTTTCATTGTATTTCTATTATGGCTATTTTTGTGTGTATATTTTCAACAGTATATGCTCTAGTTTACGTTCGTTAGTTTATGGGAGGTTCGGAGATTTCCTTGGGGAGTTATTCGTTGATTGTGAGTAACATTTTGTTTATATACACTGAAGAGCAATTTAATTAGAGTCAGCTGGCGTTATGCAAATGTGGCGTTGTGGGCGGCCCTGTAAGCGGAAACGACATGACATATGCAGCGATCTGATAATATAAGGAGTGGTGCGACGGGAATCAGTAAGGGTCGGACGCAGATGGGTAAGACGAAGGATCTAAGCGCATTTGATCGTGGGCAAATTGTCGGGGTCTGACGAATGGATCATTCCATCTCGGAAGTCGTGCAGACACTGGGATTTTCACGAGCTACTGTGTCACGGGTTTACCGTGAGTACAACGAATCCGGTAAAACCATCCCTGCAAGGGCCAATTGCCGTGGACAACAGCATGTGGATGAGCGGGGTCATCGTCGGCTATCTCGCATTGTAACAGCGGAGAGACGGGCCACAGTGCAAGAAACAACTCAGCAATTTATCGCTGGTGAACAAAAACGTGTAAGCAGCCACACCATCTAGAAACATCTCCTCGCTATGGGGTACAGAAGCCATTGTTCCAATAGGGTACCGCTGCTGACCGCCCATCACAAAGTGCAATGATTAGCATGGGTGCGGGAACATCGCCACTGGACACTAGACATGTAGAAAAATGTTGCCTGGACTGTTGAGTCGAGATTCACGTTGGTACATGCGGATGGCAAGATACGAGTACGGCGCAAACCACATGAAGCGACTCTTCAAGCTGATGGGGGTGGCATTCTCGTCTGGGGACTGTTTACGTGGACTGAAATGGGACCCCTGGTACGTGTGACATCGTACCTCACAGGTAAAAGTTACCGGCATATCCTGGACGACCATTTGCTCCCGTTTGTGAGTCTTCAACATCCCACTGGGGACATCATCCTGCAACAAGACAATGCAGCTCCCGAATTGTATCCGAATGGTTGAATGAACACTTAACCGACGTGACCTCGCTTCCTTGGCGAGCTAGGTCACCTGACCTCAATCCCATCGAGCACATCTGGGATGCCATCGAGAGAGATGTTCGAGGCTCTGACCCCTTACCCCTCCATCAAATCTTCGTGAACTGTGGGAGCTTGTTCAGGGGTCGTGGATCCGTATGACTTCCCAACGATTCCGGTGTCTTGTGGAGTCCATGCCGACACGAATCGCCGCCGTCATCAATGTGAAAGGTGATGTTACACGTTACTAGACAGGTATTTCTAATTCAATTGCTCTTCAGTGTATATATATACAGTGGGGTATTGGGGTCGGAACGTCGTTCCACTACTTAGTTTCGAGTCGGAACGTCGTTCCACTACTTAGTTTCGAGCCGGAACGACGTTCCCCCACTTTTAGTATTTGAGCGGTTCGAATGCGTTCACAAAATATAAATAAATAATATTTGTGCTAGGAAATACTGTAAAATGAAATAACATTTATGCATGTTCCTTCCTTAGTGATTTGCAGAAAATTGGGCTTCTTAGTGAAAGCTCTCAGTCACAACTCACAACTCACATTGCTGGCGCAGGGAATCAGAAGAAATATTTCAAAACATTTCTTCTGATCCTCGCCGAGCCAAATTCTTTCTGATCACGCCGCGAGAACAGGTGCTGCGCGATCAGAACTATCTTTCAAGAAGAAAACTTGGCGACGGATTATGCAGAGGGTAGGGTTGTATCTACAGGTCTTGCAATGCACAGTAAAATAGAGGGTCGGGATTGGGGTGACTGCTCGTTTTTCTCAGTTGTGTCGCAACTTACTTTCAAGCAGCATCAAAATTTTTCTTGGCCTGTGTCTTGTGTTTCAGGTGCAAAAATGCGTGTGAAACGAAAACGAACGTGCATGGACGCATTTCTTACTCAAAACAAGAAACAATTAGCACACACTGAAGAAAAGAAAAGTGTTAGTGAACTCGACGTGAACGTGACAAAGAGTGAAGTGATTCCAAACGGAGATGGTGTTTACGTTGTTAGTGAAGTGACTCCGAAAGAAGATAATTGGACTAGCAATAGGAATCTCAAGTCCAAATGGCCTGAAATTTCAACTGCTGCTTTGTGGGAAGAGAAGAAAAAATCTTTCCACGGAATGAATATAAGTCTGGTCAAATTGGGTGTTCATCTTGTTAGAGCGTGAGAACTTTAGGTCCATTGAAATCGCAAGGACTGAAAGTTTCCAAGGAATGGAGTTCGGTGTCAATTTCATTCAATGGTAGCATTCGTATAGGCGCATCTTACATCATTGGGAAAAAACTATTTGAACATTCAAAGTCCCAGTCACACATAAGCGCTGAAAACTGAAAACATTATACAGGGAGCTAAAACACAATCGATTGAAAACATTGTAGACCATTTAAATGAAACTGACGTTGAGGCCACTAACAAGGTTTTTAGAACCGCATATTTTATTGCTAAACATGATAGACCATTTATAATGAGTAACAGTACACCAATTAAGTAGAAAATAGTAATACTATACTAGTGATCCGATTTATTGGCGTAGGAAATAAACACATAAGCATTTCCAAGCTTTCGCACATCAACCAGATGGCTTTTTCAAGGAAGTTAGACAGAAATTGCAAATTGAAAAATATAACGCTTCACAACTTGCTAAAAATAAATAGTGTAAAACCACCTATCTCCTGCGAAGCAGGCGTTTATGCGATACCCCTACAGTATCCGAACGGCCCTAAACGATACTACATTGGAATTACCAAGCGTTCGTTTGGAATCAGAGTCAACGAACATAAAAGGGACACACAATTCGGTAAAATAGCCACGGTACTATCCATAGAAGTCAAATTCAAGTCCGCTACTCCTATGTGGGATGATATAAAGAAATTAGCTAGATACTCTACCCCTAAATGTACAGCCATTCTGGAAACCTTGGAGATCATTACCAACAGCAATACGTGCACTCGAGTTGCCACGAATTTCATTACCAACAGCAATACGCGCACTCGAGTTGCCACGAATTTGGAACCAATTCTTCAAGTAACGTCTTTTCTCTACCAGGATCCCGCGTGCAACCAACGTGATACCTCGTATCATTAAATGAATAGAACGTCGCATCTATTTATTGTCAAGTTCCCACGTTCAAATTGTTAAGCGTTATATTTTTCAGTTTGCAGTTTCTGTCTAACTACCTTGAAGACGCTGTGACGTGCCTGCCCAGCAAGACGCACACGACATAAAGGCAGATAGCAGCGATAACGAACGTCCGCGTAGCTCAATTGGTAGAGCGACTTATTCCGGAATGAGGGGACCCTGGTTCGAGCCCGTCGTGGACAAAAATGACGGAAAAATTTACTTCGTTATAACGCCATCTGGTTGATGTGCGAAGGCTTGGAAACGCTTATGTGTTTATTTCCTACGCCAATAAATGGGATCACTAGTACAGTGTTACTATTTTCTATGATAGACCATAGACCAACAATTAAATGGTGCAATAATCTCACCTGGTTTGCGATCGAGATTTAGCCCTACAAACATAATTGTCCACGTTGCGCGAGAAATGAAGTCTAGAGTCTGCAAACGCATAACTGAAATACATGGAAAAGTATCTGTGATAATATACGCGTCTACAACTGTCAGTACTAAAACTACTTTGATATTGTATTTAAAATGTGAAACATATAAGTCAATCGATTCACATTTCATTTTTTTAGATTTGATCGAATTGCCTGATCCAACAGCGAAAACGATTACCGATCACTTACTAACGTGCCTCAGAACATATGGATTCGACTATACATATCTTCAGAACGATCTAGTTTCTATTACATGTGATGGTGCTAGTGTCATGCTGGGAAAAAAATCAGGTGTTGCACAACGGCTGCAACAAATATGCCCTTCTATTATTGCGTGGCATTGTCTTAATTATCGATTAGAACTGTCAGTTGGAGATGCAATTTCTGAAGTTACAGCGTAAAGGTCTTGTCTTATTTCTACGTCTTTTAACACATCAACATACAAAGAAATAGTTCCTAAATGAAAGATACCCTAACGGCCAGACGAAACAAGTAAATAACAGAAGTCAACTACGGAAAGATGCTTTATTCAGGCTGTAGCACACACATCGTAACATGGCATATTGTAGTGAACGCCCCGCACACCACACATTATCACAACACTCTTATCAATAATCAGTTTAAAACCCAATGCTCTCTCTTACAACGCTCTCGTACAACAATGCTCTCTTACAACCTTCTCGAGCAATAGATCAGTCCTCGTTTTTATCTCTTGCTCTTATCAAAATCAAGCATACGTCACGTGCATTCAACCTCAATTGTGTTGCCAAACGTATTCGTTTGAGGGAAAAGATATTTCGTTAAGCGTGAAGAATACTGAGAATAAACTCAAGATTTACATAGGGAAAGAAACTAAAAAAAGAAAGTTAATCTAGAATATACGTCACAAAGTGCATGGTGTTGATAATTTCCGAACATTTGTGGACAAACTGTACTCATTATATAGCCAATCTCGCAAAAACCAAAATGAAATCGAAAAGTGTGCGTCGACGCTAAACGAAGAGATCAAGAAAATCGGTCGTGTATTGGGAGTGAGGTGGGTTTCAAGTTCGTTTCGATTCGTTTCTGCAGTTTGGAAACCTATAGATCTCTGTGTTGTCACTTTGAGTCTGCAAGTAATGATACAAACCGCTCGCAATCGGACCAAGACAAATTCAAGTGGCTTTACAAACGTATTTCATCGAAATAATTTGAAATGGACCTGGCACTTATGCATGATGTTCTATTCGAACTCCCAGGTTATGGAGAAACTGAAATAGAGTCTCTTTAGTCCCTCCAGAGACGAGATATGACTCTTCTTCATGCTGATGATCTAGTTCCTCGCACCATTCGATTTCTAGACTCAATGAAGGAACGTAAAGGTAAACATATGTTGGAAGCAGAGAATGCAGTGAAGGAAATGGAATTTTGCTCAGTAAAACTGACTGATAAGAACAAGATTGTTTCGGTTAACCATTCTCAGTTTTTAACCAGCATCGTAAACGATGTGAAACGCCGCTTATTTTCACGAACCTCTTCACACGAGTCAATTCGATTATAACCAGGCTCTTTAAACATCATTCCCAGTAAGGCCGACATAATTTCAGAGCTTTCTGTTCTAGAAACTAGTGAATGGCCAGCAGAAATACACCCAGGTTATGGAGAAACTGAAATAGTCTCTTTGCTGCCGCTCCGGATTGGTACTTTCGAGGACACTCACGGCCTACACAGACTTCCTGGACAATGGCGGACGAGATATTCCATCTAATTTGATTCCTCTTATTAATTGTTTAAAATTATCCCTTGCAGATCTTCCGAATGTGAAAGAGGCTTTAGCACTATGAACCGTATAAATACGGATACTAGATCAAAATTACTAATTAGCCATGCTTCAAATCTTTTGTTCATCAAACTTCACGGACCTCCGATTGAACAGTGGAAACCAGAAAATTACGTTCGCAAGTGGCTGAGAAATCAGTAACTGATAACAGATCAAAGCTTATGTTCATCAACTTCACGGACCTCCGATTGAACAGTGGAGATCAGACAATTCCGTTCGCTAGTGGCTGAGAAATCAGTAACTGATAACAGATCAAAGCTTATGTTCATCAAAATTCACCTACCTCCGATTGAACAGTGGAGATCAGACAATTCCGTTCGCTAGTGGCTGAGAAATCAGTAACTGATAACAGATCAAAGCTTATGTTCATCAAAATTCACCTACCTCCGATTGAACAGTGGAAACCAGACAATTACGTTCGCAAGTGACTGAGAAATCAGTAACTGATAACAGATCAAAGCTTATGTTCATCAACTTCACGGACCTCCGATTGAACAGTGGAAACCAGACAATTACGTTCGCAAGTGGCTGAGAAACCAGTAACTGATAACAGATCAAAGCTTATGTTCATCAACTTCACGGACCTCCGATTGAACAGTGAAAAGCAGACAATTACGTTCGCAAGTGGCTGAGAAACCAGTAACTGATAACAGATCAAAGCTTATATTCATCAACTTCACGGACCTCCGACTGAACAGTGGAAACCAGACAATTACGTTCGCAAGTGGCTGAGAAATCAGTAACTGATAACAGATCAAAGCTTATGTTCATCAAAATTCACCTACCTCCGATTGAACAGTGGAAACCAGACAATTACGTTCGCAAGTGGCTGAGAAATCAGTAACTGATAACAGATCAAAGCTTATGTTCATCAACTTCATGGACCTCCGAGTGAACAGGGGAGAACGTTCGCAAGTGGCTGAGAAATCAGTAACTGATAACAGATCAAAGCTTATGTTCTTTAACTTCACGGGCCTCCGATTGAACAGTAGAGACCAGACAATTACGGTCGCAAGTGGCTGAGAAATCAGTAACTGATAACAGATCAAAGCTTATGTTCATCAACTTCACGGACCTCCGATTGAACAGTGAAGATCAGACAATTCCGTTCTCAAGTGGCTGAGAAATCAGTAACTGATAACAGATCAAAGCTTATGTTCATCAAAATTCACCTACCTCCGATTGAACAGTGGAAACCAGACAATTACGTTCGCAAGTGACTGAGAAATCAGTAACTGATAACAGATCAAAGCTTATGTTCATCAACTTCACGGACCTCCGACTGAACAGGGGAAACCAGACAATTACGTTCGCAAGTGGCTGAGAAACCAGTAACTGATAACAGATCAAAGCTTATGTTCATCAACTTCACGGACCTCCGATTGAACAGTGGAGAGCAGACAATTACGTTCGCAAGTGGCTGAGAAATCAGTAACTGATAACAGATCAAAGCTTATGTTCATCAACTTCACGGACCTCCGACTGAACAGTGGAAACCAGACAATTACGTTCGCAAGTGGCTGAGAAATCAGTAACTGATAACAGATCAAAGCTTATGTTCATCAACTTCACGGACCTCCGATTGAACAGTGGAGATCTGACAATTCCGTTCGCAAGTGGCTGAGAAATCAGTAACTGATAACAGATCAAAGCTTATGTTCATCAAAACTCACCTACCTCCGATTGAACAGTGGAAACCAGACAATTACGTTCGCAAGTGACTGAGAAATCAGTAACTGATAACAGATCAAAGCTTATGTTCATCAACTTCACGGACCTCCGATTGAACAGTGGAAACCAGACAATTACGTTCGCAAGTGGCTGAGAAACCAGTAACCGATAACAGATCAAAGCTTATGTTCATCAACTTCACGGACCTCCGATTGAACAGTGGAGAGCAGACAATTACGTTCGCAAGTGGCTGAGAAATCAGTAACTGATAACAGATCAAAGCTTATGTTCATCAACTTCACGGACCTCCGACTGAACAGTGGAAACCAGACAATTACGTTCGCAAGTGGCTGAGAAATCAGTAACTGATAACAGATCAAAGCTTATGTTCATCAAAATTCACCTACCTCCGATTGAACAGTGGAAACCAGACAATTACGTTCGCAAGTGACTGAGAAATCAGTAACTGATAACAGATCAAAGCTTATGTTCATTAACTTCACGGACCTCCGATTGAACAGTGGAAACCAGACAATTACGTTCGCAAGTGGCTGAGAAACCAGTAACGGATAACAGATCAAAGCTTATGTTCATCAAATTCACGGACCTCCGATTGAACAGTGGAGAGCAGACAATTACGTTCGCAAGTGGCTGAGAAATCAGTAACTGATAACAGATCAAAGCTTATGTTCATCAACTTCATGGACCTCCGAGTGAACAGTGGAGAACGTTCGCAAGTGGCTGAGAAATCAGTAACTGATAACAGATCAAAGCTTATGTTCATCAAACTTCACGGGGCTCCGATTGAACAGTGAAGACCAGACAATTACGATCGCAAGTGGCTGAGATATCAGTAACTGATAACAGATCAAAGTTTATGTTTATCAACTTCACGGAATTCCAATTGAACAGTGGAGAGCAGACAATTACGTTCGCAAGTGGCTGAGAAATCAGTAACTGATAACAGATCACAGCTTATGTTCATCAACTTCACGGACCTCCGAGTGAACAATGGAGACCAGACAATTACGTTCGCAAGTGGCTGAGAAATCAGTAACTGATAACAGATCAAAGCTTATGTTCATCAACTTCATGGACCTCCGAGTGAACAGGGGAGAACGTTCGCAAGTGGCTGAGAAATCAGTAACTGATAACAGATCAAAGCTTATGTTCTTTAACTTCACGGGCCTCCGATTGAACAGTAGAGACCAGACAATTACGGTCGCAAGTGGCTGAGAAATCAGTAACTGATAACAGATCAAAGCTTATGTTCATCAAAATTCACCTACCTCCGATTAAACAGTGGAAACCAGACAATTACGTTCGCAAGTGACTGAGAAATCAGTAACTGATAACAGATCAAAGCTTATGTTCATCAACTTCACGGACCTCCGATTGAACAGTGGAAACCAGACAATTACGTTCGCAAGTGGCTGAGAAACCAGTAACTGATAACAGATCAAAGCTTATGTCCATCAACTTCACGGACCTCCGATTGAACAGTGGAGAGCAGACAATTACGTTCGCAAGTGGCTGAGAAGTCAGTAACTGATAACAGATCAAAGCTTATGTTCATCAACTTCACGGACCTCCGATTGAACAGTGGAAACCAGACAATTACGTTCGCAAGTGGCTGAGAAACCAGTAACTGATAACAGATCAAAGCTTATGTTCATCAACTTCATGGACCTCCGAGTGAACAGTGGAGAAAGTTCGCAAGTGGCTGACAAATCAGTAACTGATAACAGATCAAAGCTTATGTTCATCAAACTTCACGGGGCTCCGATTGAACAGTGAAGACCAGACAATTACGATCGCAAGTGGCTGAGAAATCAGTAACTGATAACAGATCAAAGCTTATGTTCATCAACTTCACGGACCTCCGATTGAACAGTGGAGAGCAGACAATTACGTTCGCAAGTGGCTGAGAAATCAGTAACTGATAACAGATCACAGCTTATGTTCATCAACTTCACGGACCTCCGAGTGAACAATGGAGACCAGACAATTACGTTCGCAAGTGGCTGAGAAATCAGTAACTGATAACAGATCAAAGCTTATGTTCATCAACTTCATGGACCTCCGAGTGAACAGTGGAGAACGTTCGCAAGTGGCTGAGAAATCAGTAACTGATAACAGATCATAGCTTATGTTCTTTAACTTCACGGGCCTCCGATTGAACAGTAGAGACCAGACAATTACGGTCGCAAGTGGCTGAGAAATCAGTAACTGATAACAGATCAAAGCTTATGTTCATCAACTTCACGGACCTCCGATTGAACAGTGGAGATCAGACAATTCCGTTCGCAAGTGGCTGAGAAATCAGTAACTGATAACAGATCAAAGCTTATGTTCGTCAAAATTCACCTACCTCCGATTGAACAGTGGAAACCAGACAATTACGTTCGCAAGTGACTGAGAAATCAGTAACTGATAACAGATCACAGCTTATGTTCATCAACTTCACGGACCTCCGAGTGAACAATGGAGACCAGACAATTACGTTCGCAAGTGGCTGAGAAATCAGTAACTGATAACAGATCAAAGCTTATGTTCATCAACTTCATGGACCTCCGAGTGAACAGTGGAGAACGTTCGCAAGTGGCTGAGAAATCAGTAACTGATAACAGATCATAGCTTATGTTCTTTAACTTCACGGGCCTCCGATTGAACAGTAGAGACCAGACAATTACGGTCGCAAGTGGCTGAGAAATCAGTAACTGATAACAGATCAAAGCTTATGTTCATCAACTTCACGGACCTCCGATTGAACAGTGGAGATCAGACAATTCCGTTCGCAAGTGGCTGAGAAATCAGTAACTGATAACAGATCAAAGCTTATGTTCGTCAAAATTCACCTACCTCCGATTGAACAGTGGAAACCAGACAATTACGTTCGCAAGTGACTGAGAAATCAGTAACTGATAACAGATCAAAGCTTATGTTCATCAACTTCACGGACCTCCGACTGAACAGGGGAAACCAGACAATTACGTTCGCAAGTGGCTGAGAAACCAGTAACTGATAACAGATCAAAGCTTATGTTCATCAACTTCACGGACCTCCGATTGAACAGTGGAGAGCAGACAATTACGTTCGCAAGTGGCTGAGAAATCAGTAACTGATAACAGATCAAAGCTTATGTTCATCAACTTCACGGACCTCCGACTGAACAGTGGAAACCAGACAATTACGTTCGCAAGTGGCTGAGAAATCAGTAACTGATAACAGATCAAAGCTTATGTTCATCAACTTCACGGACCTCCGACTTGAACAGTGGAAACCAGACAATTACGTTCGCAAGTGGCTGAGAAATCAGTAACTGATAACAGATCAAAGCTTATGTTCATCAACTTCACGGACCTCCGATTGAACAGTGGAGATCTGACAATTCCGTTCGCAAGTGGCTGAGAAATCAGTAACTGATAACAGATCAAAGCTTATGTTCATCAAAACTCACCTACCTCCGATTGAACAGTGGAAACCAGACAATTACGTTCGCAAGTGACTGAGAAATCAGTAACTGATAACAGATCAAAGCTTATGTTCATCAACTTCACGGACCTCCGATTGAACAGTGGAAACCAGACAATTACGTTCGCAAGTGGCTGAGAAACCAGTAACCGATAACAGATCAAAGCTTATGTTCATCAACTTCACGGACCTCCGATTGAACAGTGGAGAGCAGACAATTACGTTCGCAAGTGGCTGAGAAATCAGTAACTGATAACAGATCAAAGCTTATGTTCATCAACTTCACGGACCTCCGACTGAACAGTGGAAACCAGACAATTACGTTCGCAAGTGGCTGAGAAATCAGTAACTGATAACAGATCAAAGCTTATGTTCATCAACTTCACGGACCTCCGATTGAACAGTGGAGATCAGACAATTCCGTTCGCAAGTGGCTGAGAAATCAGTAACTGATAACAGATCAAAGCTTATGTTCATCAAAATTCACCTACCTCCGATTGAACAGTGGAAACCAGACAATTACGTTCGCAAGTGACTGAGAAATCAGTAACTGATAACAGATCAAAGCTTATGTTCATTAACTTCACGGACCTCCGATTGAACAGTGGAAACCAGACAATTACGTTCGCAAGTGGCTGAGAAACCAGTAACTGATAACAGATCAAAGCTTATGTTCATCAACTTCACGGACCTCCGATTGAACAGTGGAGAGCAGACAATTACGTTCGCAAGTGGCTGAGAAATCAGTAACTGATAACAGATCAAAGCTTATGTTCATCAACTTCATGGACCTCCGAGTGAACAGTGGAGAACGTTCGCAAGTGGCTGAGAAATCAGTAACTGATAACAGATCAAAGCTTATGTTCATCAAACTTCACGGGGCTCCGATTGAACAGTGAAGACCAGACAATTACGATCGCAAGTGGCTGAGATATCAGTAACTGATAACAGATCAAAGTTTATGTTTATCAACTTCACGGACCTCCGATTGAACAGTGGAGAGCAGACAATTACGTTCGCAAGTGGCTGAGAAATCAGTAACTGATAACAGATCACAGCTTATGTTCATCAACTTCACGGACCTCCGAGTGAACAATGGAGACCAGACAATTACGTTCGCAAGTGGCTGAGAAATCAGTAACTGATAACAGATCAAAGCTTATGTTCATCAACTTCATGGACCTCCGAGTGAACAGGGGAGAACGTTCGCAAGTGGCTGAGAAATCAGTAACTGATAACAGATCAAAGCTTATGTTCTTTAACTTCACGGGCCTCCGATTGAACAGTAGAGACCAGACAATTACGGTCGCAAGTGGCTGAGAAATCAGTAACTGATAACAGATCAAAGCTTATGTTCAGCAAAATTCACCTACCTCCGATTAAACAGTGGAAACCAGACAATTACGTTCGCAAGTGACTGAGAAATCAGTAACTGATAACAGATCAAAGCTTATGTTCATCAACTTCACGGACCTCCGATTGAACAGTGGAAACCAGACAATTACGTTCGCAAGTGGCTGAGAAACCAGTAACTGATAACAGATCAAAACTTATGTTCATCAACTTCACGGACCTCCGATTGAACAGTGGAGAGCAGACAATTACGTTCGCAAGTGGCTGAGAAGTCAGTAACTGATAAGAGATCAAAGCTTATGTTCATCAACTTCACGGACCTCCGATTGAACAGTGGAAACCAGACAATTACGTTCGCAAGTGGCTGAGAAACCAGTAACTGATAACAGATCAAAGCTTATGTTCATCAACTTCATGGACCTCCGAGTGAACAGTGGAGAAAGTTCGCAAGTGGCTGACAAATCAGTAACTAATAACAGATCAAAGCTTATGTTCATCAAACTTCACGGGGCTCCGATTGAACAGTGAAGACCAGACAATTACGATCGCAAGTGGCTGAGAAATCAGTAACTGATAACAGATCAAAGCTTATGTTCATCAACTTCACGGACCTCCGATTGAACAGTGGAGAGCAGACAATTACGTTCGCAAGTGGCTGAGAAATCAGTAACTGATAACAGATCACAGCTTATGTTCATCAACTTCACGGACCTCCTAGTGAACAATGGAGACCAGACAATTACGTTCGCAAGTGGCTGAGAAATCAGTAACTGATAACAGATCACAGCTTATGTTCATCAACTTCACGGACCTCCGAGTGAACAATGGAGACCAGACAATTACGTTCGCAAGTGGCTGAGAAATCAGTAACTGATAACAGATCAAAGCTTATGTTCATCAACTTCATGGACCTCCGAGTGAACAGGGGAGAACGTTCGCAAGTGGCTGAGAAATCAGTAACTGATAACAGATCAAAGCTTATGTTCTTTAACTTCACGGGCCTCCGATTGAACAGTAGAGACCAGACAATTACGGTCGCAAGTGGCTGAGAAATCAGTAACTGATAACAGATCAAAGCTTATGTTCATCAAAATTCACCTACCTCCGATTAAACAGTGGAAACCAGACAATTACGTTCGCAAGTGACTGAGAAATCAGTAACTGATAACAGATCAAAGCTTATGTTCATCAACTTCACGGACCTCCGATTGAACAGTGGAAACCAGACAATTACGTTCGCAAGTGGCTGAGAAACCAGTAACTGATAACAGATCAAAGCTTATGTCCATCAACTTCACGGACCTCCGATTGAACAGTGGAGAGCAGACAATTACGTTCGCAAGTGGCTGAGAAGTCAGTAACTGATAACAGATCAAAGCTTATGTTCATCAACTTCACGGACCTCCGATTGAACAGTGGAAACCAGACAATTACGTTCGCAAGTGGCTGAGAAACCAGTAACTGATAACAGATCAAAGCTTATGTCCATCAACTTCACGGACCTCCGATTGAACAGTGGAGAGCAGACAATTACGTTCGCAAGTGGCTGAGAAGTCAGTAACTGATAACAGATCAAAGCTTATGTTCATCAACTTCACGGACCTCCGATTGAACAGTGGAAACCAGACAATTACGTTCGCAAGTGGCTGAGAAACCAGTAACTGATAACAGATCAAAGCTTATGTTCATCAACTTCATGGACCTCCGAGTGAACAGTGGAGAAAGTTCGCAAGTGGCTGACAAATCAGTAACTGATAACAGATCAAAGCTTATGTTCATCAAACTTCACGGGGCTCCGATTGAACAGTGAAGACCAGACAATTACGATCGCAAGTGGCTGAGAAATCAGTAACTGATAACAGATCAAAGCTTATGTTCATCAACTTCACGGACCTCCGATTGAACAGTGGAGAGCAGACAATTACGTTCGCAAGTGGCTGAGAAATCAGTAACTGATAACAGATCACAGCTTATGTTCATCAACTTCACGGACCTCCGAGTGAACAATGGAGACCAGACAATTACGTTCGCAAGTGGCTGAGAAATCAGTAACTGATAACAGATCAAAGCTTATGTTCATCAACTTCATGGACCTCCGAGTGAACAGTGGAGAACGTTCGCAAGTGGCTGAGAAATCAGTAACTGATAACAGATCATAGCTTATGTTCTTTAACTTCACGGGCCTCCGATTGAACAGTAGAGACCAGACAATTACGGTCGCAAGTGGCTGAGAAATCAGTAACTGATAACAGATCAAAGCTTATGTTCGTCAAAATTCACCTACCTCCGATTGAACAGTGGAAACCAGACAATTACGTTCGCAAGTGACTGAGAAATCAGTAACTGATAACAGATCAAAGCTTATGTTCATCAACTTCACGGACCTCCGACTGAACAGGGGAAACCAGACAATTACGTTCGCAAGTGGCTGAGAAACCAGTAACTGATAACAGATCAAAGCTTATGTTCATCAACTTCACGGACCTCCGATTGAACAGTGGAGAGCAGACAATTACGTTCGCAAGTGGCTGAGAAATCAGTAACTGATAACAGATCAAAGCTTATGTTCATCAACTTCACGGACCTCCGACTGAACAGTGGAAACCAGACAATTACGTTCGCAAGTGGCTGAGAAATCAGTAACTGATAACAGATCAAAGCTTATGTTCATCAACTTCACGGACCTCCGATTGAACAGTGGAGATCTGACAATTCCGTTCGCAAGTGGCTGAGAAATCAGTAACTGATAACAGATCAAAGCTTATGTTCATCAAAACTCACCTACCTCCGATTGAACAGTGGAAACCAGACAATTACGTTCGCAAGTGACTGAGAAATCAGTAACTGATAACAGATCAAAGCTTATGTTCATCAACTTCACGGACCTCCGATTGAACAGTGGAAACCAGACAATTACGTTCGCAAGTGGCTGAGAAACCAGTAACCGATAACAGATCAAAGCTTATGTTCATCAACTTCACGGACCTCCGATTGAACAGTGGAGAGCAGACAATTACGTTCGCAAGTGGCTGAGAAATCAGTAACTGATAACAGATCAAAGCTTATGTTCATCAACTTCACGGACCTCCGACTGAACAGTGGAAACCAGACAATTACGTTCGCAAGTGGCTGAGAAATCAGTAACTGATAACAGATCAAAGCTTATGTTCATCAACTTCACGGACCTCCGATTGAACAGTGGAGATCAGACAATTCCGTTCGCAAGTGGCTGAGAAATCAGTAACTGATAACAGATCAAAGCTTATGTTCATCAAAATTCACCTACCTCCGATTGAACAGTGGAAACCAGACAATTACGTTCGCAAGTGACTGAGAAATCAGTAACTGATAACAGATCAAAGCTTATGTTCATTAACTTCACGGACCTCCGATTGAACAGTGGAAACCAGACAATTACGTTCGCAAGTGGCTGAGAAACCAGTAACTGATAACAGATCAAAGCTTATGTTCATCAACTTCACGGACCTCCGATTGAACAGTGGAGAGCAGACAATTACGTTCGCAAGTGGCTGAGAAATCAGTAACTGATAACAGATCAAAGCTTATGTTCATCAACTTCATGGACCTCCGAGTGAACAGTGGAGAACGTTCGCAAGTGGCTGAGAAATCAGTAACTGATAACAGATCAAAGCTTATGTTCATCAAACTTCACGGGGCTCCGATTGAACAGTGAAGACCAGACAATTACGATCGCAAGTGGCTGAGATATCAGTAACTGATAACAGATCAAAGTTTATGTTTATCAACTTCACGGACCTCCGATTGAACAGTGGAGAGCAGACAATTACGTTCGCAAGTGGCTGAGAAATCAGTAACTGATAACAGATCACAGCTTATGTTCATCAACTTCACGGACCTCCGAGTGAACAATGGAGACCAGACAATTACGTTCGCAAGTGGCTGAGAAATCAGTAACTGATAACAGATCAAAGCTTATGTTCATCAACTTCATGGACCTCCGAGTGAACAGGGGAGAACGTTCGCAAGTGGCTGAGAAATCAGTAACTGATAACAGATCAAAGCTTATGTTCTTTAACTTCACGGGCCTCCGATTGAACAGTAGAGACCAGACAATTACGGTCGCAAGTGGCTGAGAAATCAGTAACTGATAACAGATCAAAGCTTATGTTCAGCAAAATTCACCTACCTCCGATTAAACAGTGGAAACCAGACAATTACGTTCGCAAGTGACTGAGAAATCAGTAACTGATAACAGATCAAAGCTTATGTTCATCAACTTCACGGACCTCCGATTGAACAGTGGAAACCAGACAATTACGTTCGCAAGTGGCTGAGAAACCAGTAACTGATAACAGATCAAAGCTTATGTTCATCAACTTCACGGACCTCCGATTGAACAGTGGAGAGCAGACAATTACGTTCGCAAGTGGCTGAGAAGTCAGTAACTGATAAGAGATCAAAGCTTATGTTCATCAACTTCACGGACCTCCGATTGAACAGTGGAAACCAGACAATTACGTTCGCAAGTGGCTGAGAAACCAGTAACTGATAACAGATCAAAGCTTATGTTCATCAACTTCATGGACCTCCGAGTGAACAGTGGAGAAAGTTCGCAAGTGGCTGACAAATCAGTAACTGATAACAGATCAAAGCTTATGTTCATCAAACTTCACGGGGCTCCGATTGAACAGTGAAGACCAGACAATTACGATCGCAAGTGGCTGAGAAATCAGTAACTGATAACAGATCAAAGCTTATGTTCATCAACTTCACGGACCTCCGATTGAACAGTGGAGAGCAGACAATTACGTTCGCAAGTGGCTGAGAAATCAGTAACTGATAACAGATCACAGCTTATGTTCATCAACTTCACGGACCTCCTAGTGAACAATGGAGACCAGACAATTACGTTCGCAAGTGGCTGAGAAATCAGTAACTGATAACAGATCAAAGCTTATGTTCATCAACTTCATGGACCTCCGAGTGAACAGTGGAGAACGTTCGCAAGTGGCTGAGAAATCAGTAACTGATAACAGATCATAGCTTATGTTCTTTAACTTCACGGGCCTCCGATTGAACAGTAGAGACCAGACAATTACGGTCGCAAGTGGCTGAGAAATCAGTAACTGATAACAGATCAAAGCTTATGTTCATCAACTTCACGGACCTCCGATTGAACAGTGGAGATCAGACAATTCCGTTCGCAAGTGGCTGAGAAATCAGTAACTGATAACAGATCAAAGCTTATGTTCATCAAAATTCACCTACCTCCGATTGAACAGTGGAAACCAGACAATTACGTTCGCAAGTGACTGAGAAATCAGTAACTGATAACAGATCAAAGCTTATGTTCATCAACTTCACGGACCTCCGATTGAACAGTGGAAACCAGACAATTACGTTCGCAAGTGGCTGAGAAACCAGTAACTGATAACAGATCAAAGCTTATGTTCATCAACTTCACGGACCTCCGATTGAACAGTGGAGAGCAGACAATTACGTTCGCAAGTGGCTGAGAAGTCAGTAACTGAAAACAGATCAAAGCTTATGTTCATCAACTTCACGGACCTCCGACTGAACAGTGGAAACCAGACAATTACGTTCGCAAGTGGCTGAGAAATCAGTAACCGATAACAGATCAAAGCTTATGTTCATCAACTTCACGGACCTCCGATTGTACAGTGGAGATCAGACAATTCCGTTCACAAGTGGCTGAGAAATCAGTAACTGATAACCGATCAAAGCTTATGTTCATCAAAATTCACCTACCTCCGATTGAACAGTGGAAACCAGACAATTACGTTCGCAAGTGACTGAGAAATCAGTAACTGATAACAGATCAAAGCTTACGTTCATCAACTTCACGGACCTCCGATTGAACAGTGGAAACCAGACAATTACGTTCGCAAGTGGCTGAGAAACCAGTAACTGATAACAGATCAAAGCTTATGTTCATCAACTTCACGGACCTCCGATTGAACAGTGGAGAGCCGACAATTACGTTCGCAAGTGGCTGAGAAATCAGTAACTGATAACAGATCAAAGCTTATGTTCATCAACTTCATGGACCTCCGAGTGAACAGTGGAGAACGTTCGCAAGTGGCTGAGAAATCAGTAACTGATAACAGATCAAAGCTTATGTTCATCAAACTTCACGGGGCTCCGATTGAACAGTGAAGACCAGACAATTACGATCGCAAGTGGCTGAGAAATCAGTAACTGATAACAGATCAAAGCTTATGTTCATCAACTTCACGGACCTCCGATTGAACAGTGGAGAGCAGACAATTACGTTCGCAAGTGGCTGAGAAATCAGTAACTGATAACAGACCACAGCTTATGTTCATCAACTTCACGGACCTCCGAGTGAACAATGGAGACCAGACAATTACGTTCGCAAGTGGCTGAGAAATCAGTAACTGATAACAGATCAAAGCTTATGTTCATCAACTTCATGGACCTCCGAGTGAACAGTGGAGAACGTTCGCAAGTACCTGAGAAATCAGTAACTGATAACAGATCAAAGCTTATGTTCATCAAACTTCACGGACCTCCGATTGAACAGTGGAAACCAGACAATTACGTTCGCAAGTGGCTGAGAAATCAGTAACTGATAACAGATCAAAGCTTATGTTCATCAACTTCACGGACCTCCGATTGAACAGTGGAGAGCAGACAATTACGTTCGCAAGTGGCTGAGAAATCAGTAACTGATAACAGACCACAGCTTATGTTCATCAACTTCACGGACCTCCGAGTGAACAATGGAGATCAGACAATTACGTTCGCAAGTGGCTGAGAAATCAGTAACTGATAACAGATCAAAGCTTATGTTCATCGACTTCATGGACCTCCGAGTGAACAGTGGAGAACGTTCGCAAGTGGCTGAGAAATCAGTAACTGATAACAGATCAAAGCTTATGTTCTTTAACTTCACGGGCATCCGATTGAACAGTAGAGACCAGACAATTACGGTCGCAAGTGGCTGAGAAATCAGTTTACTGATAACAGATCAAAGCAGTCAAGCACACAGAATATCCAGTGGATCAACTTTGGAAATTTCTTGAAGGAGATAAACTAAACATTGTTTCGCCTAATTACGTCCATGCAGTTATGTAAGTCATAAGGGACATTTTTATTATCTTTAAACGTTATACTCAACTGTATTAGTTATTAGTTTCTTACTGATTACAGCAGCCCTTGGCTCCTTCAACTATTCATGCCGTGTTTTACAGTAAGAGTAGCCAATATAGTATTACAATTTACGACCACCCATTCCAGTTCTAGTACAGACCTCTGAGACAATAGGCCTATAATGGATGGTGAAGCGTTTGCCAATTTCTAGTTGTGTACACACTTGAACTTTTTACATTTTTTTTAATTTTAAAAATTCTGCTTATTATATACATGTGTATTCAAAAATCGTTCGTGTTACATAGTGCGTTCCGGCACCTCTTTTTTTAGCAATACACCACTGTATACACACTATATACCAACAAGTAATTGGATACCTGTGATAGCAAAAGAAAACGAAGTTTATTCACCTTCAATGGTTAGTGGAGGCTCCACGAGCGGCGACCACAGCTGCGACCCTACGGGGCATACTCTCAACCAGGCGTTGTACGACGGCTAGCGGTATTTTCTTCCACTCGGCTTAGAGAAAACAGGTCAGTTCCTTCACCGATTTCGGACGGTGGGAGCACCCCTTAAGTCGACGCTCCAACTCGTCCCAGAGGTCCTCCATACGGTTAAGGTCCGGTCTCTGCGCAGGCCAGTCCATTCGATTAACCCCATTGTCACCATACCAAGCCATGGTGGACCTTGCAACATGACAGGTGGCATTGTCATCCTGAAAGTAACATAGATCCACCCCGTAAAACTGCCAAAACGTAGGAAGCGCATGGTCATCCAAAATGGTGCAGTAGGTCTCGGCGTTGAGTCTACCAGGAATTGCGACCAAGGGTCCCGTTCCATACCAGGAGAAATACCCCCAGAGCATAATTCCACCGCCGCCGAACTTCACAGTTGGCACAATACATTCCGGCAGGAGGCGTTCTCCAGGCAGACGCTAAACCCAGACCCTGCCATCCGAACGGTAGAGGGTGAACCTTGATTTGTCGCTCCAGAGAACCTTTTTCCACTGTTCAACGGTCCACTGTCGACGTTCTTTGCACCACGTTAGCCAAGCAGCGCTATTGGACTTGGTGATCAAAGGCTTGTGGGCGGCAGCACGTCCATGATAACCAAGCAGATGGGCTTCCTTACGGATGGTATTCATCGAAAGAACACTCCCGGATGCCTGTTGAAACTCTTCGCGGATGTGGCCCATCGATTTGATGCGGTTCTTCCGAATTTTTCTGGTCAGCACCCGTCGGTCTCTAACTCCCAGTTTTATGGTTCTGCCGGGTCGGGAACATTCCGACAGTCACCTCTCATCATCCTCTTGCCAATCACATAAGCCACTGTCGATTTTGGGTACTTCAACTAGCTGGATATGTCACGTATGGATCGGACACTTCTGTGATACCCGAAGATTACACCTTTCTCGAAATCAGAGAGCTCCGAACTGTGGGGCATCATGCATGAGACTGGTTCCGCTGTTGTTTCCTAGACGATATTTAACGGCGGCGGCCGTGACGTGTATCAGGACCGCAGATATCGTCGATTGCAGGGGTGTCCAATTACTTGTTGGTAGATAGTGTATATATATATATATATATATATATATATATATATATAAGTATCACTGAAGACGTAAGGAAATTCAACTGTGAACTAGTGAGGAAAGCAATTGAAAACAACCAAAGCCTAAAGATAGCAAAGGGACATCTCAGTAAGGGAAGAAAACAGATTATGGCACTGAGAAAAGAAGATGGTTCTGTAACAAGAAATAGAGGCGAAATTTTGACAAGAGTGAAAGATTTCTACTCCAAATTATATGAAAGGGATGATACATGCACTCCAGACATCATGAAAGGTACCAGTACCAGAGTTCCTCCAGTCCTTCCAGCAGAAGTTGCACATGCAATCAAGAACATGAAGCGGGGAAAAGCTCCAGGAGAAGATGGAATTACTATAGACATCATACAAGAAGCAAGTGGAGAAATCGAAACAGTACTCGCCCAAATTTTCACTCGATGCCTTAATGAAGGAAAGATTCCTGAGGATTGGAACACCGCTACAATGATCCTGCTACATAAGAAAGGTGACATTGAGGATCTCGGAAACTACAGACCTATCAGCATCCTATCAGTAGTTTATAAAATCTTCACTAAAGTTCTTTCACACCGCTTGAAGGTAACACTGGACATGGCTCAACCGAGAGAACAAGCTGGATTCAGGAGTGGCTACAGCACAATAGATCATATCCACGTGCTGAGAGAACTAATTGAAAGAGCGAGGGAATATGAACTTCCATTGTGCATGGCTTTTATCGATTATGAAAAAGCCTTTGATTCGGTGAAACCATCAGCAGTTACAATGGCTCTGAAAACCTGCGGTATTGAAGATGCATACATTAATATTATTAATAACATCTATGAAAATGCAAGTGCAAAGATTAGGCTGTTTGAAAATACAACACACGTAAAAATTGGAAAGGGAGTGAGACAAGGTGACACCATATCTCCGAAGCTCTTCAATGCCACATTGGAGGGTGTTTTTCAGTCGCTGAGCTGGGAAAACAAGGGGATAAAGATTAATGGAGATTATCTAACCCACCTTCGTTTTGCTGATGACGTAGTCATTTTTGCAACTAGCCCATCAGAGCTGCAGAGTATGATCCAGGAACTTGCTGACAAGAGTAAAGAAGTGGGATTAAAAATGAACTTTCAGAAGACAAAAGTGATGTTCAATGCTTTTACAAGAAATGAAGATTTATCGATTGATGGAGAAAAGCTGGAGATAACAGACACGTACGTTTATCTTGGACAGCAGATATCAAGTGAGGGTCACATTGATGAAGAAATTAATCGGCGGACAAAACTTGCCTGGAGAGCTTTTGGAAGAAACAGCATAATTTTCAAGAGCAATATGCCATTATGTCTTAAAAGAAAAGTGTTTGATCAATGCATCCTTCCAGTGCTTACGTATGGTGCAGAGACGTGGACCTTAACTAAAAGAGACATACAAAGGCTGCAGACAACTCAAAGAAGCATGGAGAGGTGCATGCTTGGTGTAACCAGGAGAGATAAGAAGAGGAACTCGTGGATCCGAAAAATGACAAGAGTGGAAGACATCATGATCAGAGTTAAATCCCTGAAATGGCAATGGGCTGGACATACTGCCAGAAGGACAGATCATCGATGGACAGCCGAAATTTTAGATTGGATTCCAAGGGACAGGAAAAGACCCAGAAGAAGACCACATGTGAGATGGGTGGATGAAATTCGAAAGTATGCAGGGGTGACATGGAGGAGACTGGCACAAGACAGACCGTTGTGGAGGAAACTTGGGGAGACCTTCGTCCAGCAGTGGATTGATAATGGTTGACAATGATGATGATGATGATATATATATATATAAATATATATACTTAGGTCACTTTCGGAGCTCTATAGATAACATAAATTCTTTAAAGCGTTTAAAACATTTAGGGTTTGCAGAATCTCTAAAGTAAGTTGCAACACAAGAACAGATTTTATCGACACAAAAGACTGCTTAGAATTTTTAGAATTTCTGATCAATTTCCTTAGAATGTTACATGTTTTTGAACGGTTCTTCAGAATTTATGTTATTAATAGAGTTATAGGTAGAGGTATTGTATTGTCACGACTTTGGGGTACGGTAATGAATTCGATTTGCAGGTTTTACAAGAGGCAGGAACAGCGTTAATTGTTGGTTGAAAATTAACAGCTAGTGGTTTCCCTCGTTGTGAAAGAAGAAAGAAGAAAAAGATACGAGTACCTTTTCTAGGAAGGGAGAAATCTTAGCCTGGTGTGGGAAACGCGATGCGTCGCCCACTAAGTGCGTGTCGGTCAGTTTGAGTGGCCATGTACGTGTGAGATGGTAGGATGTTTGGGAAGAGTGTCAACAGATCGGAAAACTTATGGTGTTTGCTAATCCGAACCTTGGCAGGACAAAGGAGTGTTAGTTAAGTTATGTGTTTTCCGTACTTATCGGGGAGTAGACCCACCACATATTCCGAATGCAGAGGCATGTTTTTCTTACCACTTCATCGTACCGAATGCTTTTAGGAAACGATCAGGCTGACAAGAGATTTAAAACAGACCCCTAACGACAGAGCAAGGAATTTGTTGACGATGTGAACAAGCGAAAAAAGGAGTCTGAAAGAAGCTCTGAAAAGGACTGGACTCGGATACAGCAGGACCAGAGGAGATCCTGCGGCGCGGTAATTTTACGGGGATAGGAAAGATTCTGTCCGAAGTTGCCGGCCAGCTAAGCAAAGAATGGCCGATCGGTTGATGTTACCGCGAGGAAATAGGAGGGAGGAGGACAGCTCTTCTCCTGGTGCTAGATTACACGTAAGAGAAAGCCAGCAGCAGCACCGAATGACTGAGATGCACGACCTGTGATGTATGCGAATCACCTTTGGACGGACGGACGGATCAGCTGGGACGAGCAGACGAACGGATCCTTCTATCACGACAGCGGCTTCGTTCCACCACGACATTGGTGCGCATAAATGCGTCCCCGATTTCATGCAGGTGAATGACGTGCACGAGATAAAGTGGGAGATG
Organism: Macrothele yani; assembly: GCA_039090855.1. Classification (NCBI taxonomy): domain Eukaryota; kingdom Metazoa; phylum Arthropoda; class Arachnida; order Araneae; family Macrothelidae; genus Macrothele; species Macrothele yani. Next base: position 118,103,989 of record CM077011.1, read on the forward strand.
GGGTTCGACTCCCCTTTCTATTGGTTACAGTGCGCGCTCTGAAATGGGCGTGTCGTCACACAGGTACGCTTCGAAAACACATAAAATGTTAGTGAGGGCACTAAACATGGATACCCGAGGAAAAACCGCATATCTGTAAGTACTGAATTTATGTATGCATGCCAGTTGTGAAATAATTGGCTTAGGTCAGCCAATAGACTTTCGTCGGCTGAGAACTGTTTTTAAAGCCGGGCTGTATAGGCCAAAGTATCACCACGGCCCCGGTAGTACGGTGGTCGCGGAATACTTAATACTCGTCTAATTAGATAAACAGTGAGGTTGCGTTCCCATAAATGTAAGGAACCCAATCTCAAAGTTTACGGACGTCGCGCTGTGTTTCATATGGGGTCGTTACGAGGTATTCGTAAAAACCCCATATGCCGCAATTTGTGAATTTAGAGAAATACACACCCTAGATAAGTTAACTACACCATGTTAAGTAATTAACAATGTTTATTAATAGAAAAAGTATATATATAAGCAATACATCCTTCAGGTTGAGGCCAAATAAAAGTTACGTTAAAAAATATTAGAATTAACCACGTTTACTAGTCCACTGCTGCGTAAGCCTCTTACACCCCTGAGCTTAACTTTAAATTAAATCCCTCAACCTATTTCGAGGAGGCATAGCGACCATGCATATGTATATATTTAGTTAACATTGGAACTGGAATTGGGGAATATAACGTCATCTTACCTTCCTTCCGTTTGGGTTGTCGCTCGTTGAAGCCCCATGCTGGTAGATGAAAACTTGCGTGAATGTTGACTCCGGATCTATCTATCCCTCTCGACTAATCTTTCTCTCTGTCCTCTCATTCTCAAATATCTCTCAAACTTGTCCTCCGAATACTATACGTGAAAAAACATCTGTGTTGCTATCTGTCCGTGAATCACAGTTTCGAATATGACTCCTCCTGAGTATATGAATCTCCGATACGAATTATATCTCTCTTTTTTCTTGACTATGTTTTCTTTCTGCCTATATATTTCCGTCCCTTTAATTTTCCACGTGATAGGGGCGTGCTTACTATAATGAATAAAGCTTTTACTACTAAGCTAAGTATAATGTTTTATAATGCTTCTGCTACTGAATTATATGCTTGTACTAAGCTAATGCTTCTTCTAATGGTTGTTGTTTGTTAATTAAATCATGAATAAACTTTCCTGCTAGTAGTGTAGTAACAATAATGAACAAGCTTTTAACTGCTAGTAATATCAAGTGAGGGTCACATTGATGAAGAAATTAATCGGCGTACAAAACTTGCCTGGAGAGCTTTTGGAAGAAACAGCATAATTTTCAAGAGCAATATGCCATTATGTCTTAAAAGAAAAGTGTTTGATCAATGCATCCTTCCAGTGCTTACGTATGGTGCAGAGACGTGGACCTTAACTAAAAGAGACATACAAAGGCTGCAGACAACTCAAAGAAGCATGGAGAGGTGCATGCTTGGTATAACCAGGAGAGATAAGAAGAGGAACTCGTGGATCCGAAAAATGACAAGAGTGGAAGACATCATGATCAGAGTTAAATCCCTGAAATGGCAATGGGCTGGACATACTGCCAGAAGGACAGACCATAGATGGACAGCCGAAATTTTAGATTGGATTCCAAGGGACAGGAAAAGACCCAGAAAAAGACCACATGGGAGATGGGTGGATGAAATTCGTAAATATGCGGGAGTGACATGGAGGAGACTGGCACAAGACAGACCGTTGTGGAGGAAACTTGGGGAGACCTTCGTCCAGCAGTGGATTGATAATGGTTGACAATGATGATGATGATGAATGTTGTGGTAGTAATTAAGATGAATAAAGTCTTAACGCTGGTTGTTAATAATAATCAACTAATGACATAAACCTAACAGCCAGACAGAGATCTGACAAAAACTATGAACTGAGAAAGACGTACTTACGAAAAAGCTCTTTTATTAGATAACTCTTGAATCATCCAACGCACACACACTACTCGTATCACAATAATGAAGAATCAACCTAATCACATAGAACGAAGCTCTGGCTATACAACAACAAACGCTCTCTTTCACATAAACCAACGCTCTCTCTACGTATCGTTGAACGCGCCTATTTATACTGGCTACCACCACGTCATGACTTACACTCATTGCCAGTTCTCATTCAGCGGGTGAAATAACATCTCGTTCAGTAAGAAGATAATTTACATAGTAAAATAAAATAACCAGAGATAGTAAAAATCAAAAGGAAAGTGAATATAGACTATACGTTACACTACACATTTTACGAACTCTTTGCCAGGGGTCTGGATTGGTCAGCTGAGCTGACCAGTGCTAGAGCTTAGTGGCTATTGGTTGGCCTTCTGGTGCAGTTGGCTACCTTTTCGCGGCAGCTGGCCTGTCGTGCAGGTGATGCTTTTGCGAATTCAATAGGACATATTTTTGCGCTCGGATGAATAGCGAAGAATTTAAAGGGGCTTTCTTCTGCCAGAGTTATGACTTTTCCTGTGACACCGCGATGTACTTTACTACTTTCGCTGGTGCCTCCCTCATCGAGGAGATGGTCATAAACCGCAACTCGCATATTCATCTGACCGCGTTTCGGGCCCTTGCCCGCGCTCTCCTGAAATACCGGGATGTATTGTCCCACCAGCAACGTCCCACCAGCACTGGGGCCATTTCGTAAAATTTGTGAATGCTGTGTTTCTTCTCACAAGAGTGAAAAGAAGATGAATTCCTTGGTCATTCTCCACGGGTGTCTGGCAAACTGCCTTGACCACCTGGGTTTTCTGCTACAGTGGGGAAAAGGGGATTTATGAGACAGGAATGGAGGAAATGAAAAATAATTTAGGTAAATTACTCCTGGTCTTTAAATTTAATTAGGCCGCAAACAATGTGACCCGAACTATGAAAAAGTAGTTCCGCGGCAACAAATGAGTAATCATTGAACTTTAATGATAAATTCAGCCTCAGAGCTATCCCGAAAAGGGCGAGTCTATTTGACACCCCTCCTTCACAGTCCTCGGTATGTAGACGCCTTCATCATTATCTTCATGTTTTATTGTTAATTGATTAAATGCCTGTTGTCTCGTGCCGGTCCTGAAGTTGCATGAATAATTTATGAGTAACAGAATTTCTTAGTTTTGATTGGCGAAATTGCAGGCTAAATTCATTTCACCAGTACATAAGATTTCGGCGATAAAAAGAGCTCACAAGTAATTATTCGTAATTTTAATGTCTACCTCCGGGTCGTCGGCCATTGCCTGATATCCTGACATCTGAATTCTTGAAGCTTTCTTTTATTCGATAATCTGGCGTCTCGGGGTGTAGCAACAGTATTTTGCAGTGTTTAAATATTGAGAGTTTGCAATTTTTTGTTCAGTTTCTCTCTAGGTTTTACTGCAAATATTTCCGAATTTTTAAGTGTATTTCTTTTAGAAATGTTAGAGTTTCTGAACAGTTTTTTTAGGAAATTGCAGTTTTTAGATACTTCTGATACGCTCCAAAGAGCGTAAAAGCCGAAAATGACGCGTAAAGTGATACATGCGCAAAGACAAGCGTTTCTAAAAAAGTTCCTTTAGAAAGTTTGCAGTCTTTACCCTTTTTCTTGTGCACACTGAAGAGGGTAAAACAAGAAAATGAAACGTAAAGTGATACCTTCACACAGAACTGGGTTTATAATTTTTCTGATACGCTCTAAAGATCGTAGCAAAGGAAATTAGGCGTAAAAGTATAGCTGCACGCTGAAGAGAGTTTTACAAAAGCTCTTTAGAAAATTTAGTATTTACAGGTATTACGATACACTTTAAAGATTGCAAAAAAAGGAAAATAAAATATCAAATGATAAATGCGCACAGAAAAAAGTTCCAAAAGGCGTAATGGACACTTTAAGCGCGGAAAGCTAGGAGACAACAATGATTTCTTGTAAGAAAGAAGTACGGGATTACGCCATATAATACAAATTTTGAAGATGACAATCCGATTTTTTGCGTAAATGTGACAAGGACGGTAAGTCAGATAAAATACGAAAACTTGAAAATTTTCATTGTCCTGGAGTGAGACTCGAATCCGTGTCTCCCAGAAAACTTGGTCGTTCTGGGTGGTGTAGTGGTTAGCATACCCGGGCATTTTCTGGGAGACGCGTGTTCGAGTCCCGCTCCAGGACGATGAAAATTTTCAAGTTTTCGGATTTTATCGGACTTACCATCCTTGTCACATTTACGCCAAAAATCGGATTGTCATTTTCAAAATTTGTATGATTTCTTGTTTTATTGTCTTAAAAGTCCAGAAAATAAACAACAACAACTTCTAACAGAAACGTTTTCACTCGTACTCGTTCCCAAAACTTCGAGACGAGAAATTAATACTTTGAACAAATCCGCCTCCTGGCGATTTATGACTCCCATATCAGCTCATGAGCGCAAATTGTCTTGTAAAGCAAGTCACCATACATGCTTGAAGCCGACATTTCTAAAACCAGAAAATATTGAATCTCTTACAACGAAATGGTTCCCTTCGTTTTACTGGTAAAACGAAAGCTGCCTTTGCTTTTGAGGAAGAAGAGCATATCGATTAAAGTTAGCTTCCTTTTCCTGCACTGTGCGATACTCCAAACTTTGAGCATGGAAGCACTAATCCGATCGATAAACATCCGCACTGGAGTTTTTCGGAGCAACCATTTCCTAAATGGAAGAAGAAACATGGAGAGCAAACATCTCATTTTCTATTGTGAATTCAGAAGTATCAAAATTCTTAAAATATTTATCTTGAGTCGCGAACTCAATAGTTTATGGGAACAGAACATAGCCGGGAGAAAACTCAATTTGTCTCTTGACAGGTCTTATGTAATGGTCTCTATCTCCAACAAATGGAGATGTCAAAGTGTTGCCTGTGGTCTTTATTAAGGGAATCTCCCTTTCTCTGCCACTTGTCTTCTTCTTCAGTTCGCATTTCTTTGAGAAGCGCCAGAAGCTTAATCGCCTTCCGAAGAGACCACAGGTGCAGAATGTTAACATCAATAAAGACACCTTCCCCCCATTCAGCGGGTATTTCTTCCTGCCCGAAGGACATGTCTTGCTTTGTAAAGACGAGAATTACAATGATCCGGCGAGTCTGCGGTTTTTTCGGTAAGCCCTTGCTTCTTTCAGATTATTTCCACTTGAATAAACAACAAAGATAATGTCTAGTTTGGAGGGAAATTTTCCTTCTGACAAGTTTCACTTTTCCCTTACAATGTCAGACACGTAACAGGATAACGGGACGTTACACGAACTTTAAAAGCTTTCTGCACTTTTTGAAAGTAAGTAACAAGAACGTGAAAATCCTGTTAAGCATGTTTGTTTGGAGTTGATTTTTTAGATACATATATAAATATATAAAATGAAGCACTAATCATCGAAGAGAATTACACTAATCTTCCAAGCATTGTTCAATTTGCGACTGAATAAAGGGCCGACTAAGCTGGAATGAAGTGTTAAACAGCAGCCTCGGGGGAAAATATAAAACAGTACTCACATAAAACTGATCAGAAAAATTTAAGACTCAAAGATTCGTATGACTGATCGCTCTCTAGTAATAATTTATTCTAAGTAAATAAAACCAAAACAAAGCATGTGACAACCTAACTCAACCTAATTAATAACAAGGAACTGTTCACCAATTACAATTAAAATAGAACTAGTGATCCGAATTTCTTGACGTAGAATATATACATCAAAGTTTAACAATGGCTTTCATACGGAAGTTTATTATAAACCTACCTCCGTTCCCAACTTGATGCTATGCAGTTCATTCTGCCCTGATGATTACAAGATGGCTTTCTTCCGTTCTCGAATTAGAAGAGCCTTCGCCGTCTCCTCCGATGTTTGTTCTGGAAAATCAGAACTAAAAACATCGTCGAATTGGCCACTGAGGCAAGATATACTTCGAATCAGATGCAGAACTTTGCCGATAAAGCTAGAACCAGCCGTGCCAATCTTTCTATCCCGCAACTTCGCTACCTGGGCTCTATTCCCTACATACCAAAAGTTTCCTAGCAAATCAAAAACGCGCCCAGGAGGATGAGCTTTGGTGTCGGCATAAGGTATCCGGCATCTTTATATACGATGCTTAAGAAAAATATTGACAAGCCCCCTCTTCTCAACGAGGCAGGTGTTTATGCCATCCCACTACAATAACCCGACGGCTCCAGGCGATACTACATCGGAATAACCAAACGTTCGTTTGGAATTAGAATCAACGTAAGTAAAAGGGATACAAAAAAGGTAAAATAACCACTACCCTATCAAGAGAGGTCAAGTTTAAGTCCTCTGATCCTATGTGGAATGATATCAAGAAATTAGCTTCATACTCCACACCTAAATTTTCTGCCATTCGCAAAACCTTGGAAATCTTGACCAGCAGCGAGGCTTGCAACGATGACGTGTCTCTCGAGTTGCCACGCATTTGGAATTAATTCTTCAAATGATGCTGTGTTTTCTACTACAGTACCGCGCGCCCAACCAACGTGACCTCGTTTCTTCGAATGTCTGATCACATTTGCGCCTATTCATTAATTGTCTAGTCAAGTCACCACGTTTAAATTGTTGAAGTGTTCCATTATCCAGTTTGCAGTTAGCTGTCTACTTTCCTTGAAAAAGCCATCTGGTTGTTGTGCGAAACCTTGGAAACTTCTTTTTTTATTTTAGGTTTAACGACCACCGTGAGCAACTCAGCGGGCTATAAGCATTCACCCGTCCCTAATTTAGGGTCACTGTTTCCAGGGAAGGGAGAGAGCCAGTGCCGTACAACAAACACAACATTCATGCCTTACCGGGATTTGAACCCGGACCTCCTTTCGGACGAATGATCAGAGGCCATCGCTTAGACCACTGCGCCACCGGGGCGGCCTTGGAAACTTTGATTTGTATTCTACGCCAAGAAATTCTAATCACTAGTACTATTTTCACTAACTGAACCTTCCTTCTCAGTTCGTTTTTTTATATGCAAATTTGGCTTCTTCTCGTTAAGATTTTTCTAAACTTAACGCCAGAGATTCCCGTCCGACGGATTTGAGTTTGGCAAACACCTGACAGAAGGTGTTGGAAGAATAGTCACACAAATTTTCCAATCCTCACAACCAGGCAACTCTATTTTCCGTTAAGGCGCCAGTGTAACCTTATAACCTAGATGGACAGGTGTCGAGGTGTTAGAGGTCGGGTCTCTAGCTGACCGGGGAAAAAAGAGGTATTCTCGGCTGCACGAAAAAGGTGATGGGAGAGAGATTTAGGGAAGGAAATCTGAGTTTGAGAGGAGCGGGTAGGAATAATAAGAAGAGCTGAGTACAACTTCTGCACTTCAGCAACTAGAAAAAATAAACTTCTCTATAAGATATTTAAAAAGGATTGCAAAAAAGTTATTACTATTAGCTACTTTATTGTCTTTAACTACTTCAAGTCAACCAAATAACGTAACAGGACTGTTCACGGTGTCATACACTACAGGTTCTTGAATGCTGGTAAAAGCATTACCTCAGTCACATACCGTAAAGAAATGGACCAAAGATACCAGAAGTTGTGTTCCAAACAGCCAAATTTCCTTTCTGACTGAAAAGATATGGAACAAATCTGAAATGTATATATGCCAGCGATCTTAAGTGAACAGGAAGGATCCCATCCTCCTCCATGATAAGGTGAGACTACACGTGTCACAAATGAGGAAACGGAAACTACACGAACGGAAGTTCCAAACTCTCCCACATCCAGCTTACTCGCCTGATTTGGCACCTAGAAATTTCCACCTGTTCATGGATTTTAGAAATTAACTCATGGAAATGACCTTCAGAAACCGAAAGGAGACCGAAATAGCATTCACGTAATTTCTTGCATCAAGAAACCAGGATTTCTTCCGGACTGGCATTGAAGAAATTGTCATTCGTGACAGAGGTGTGTAGCTGCTGAAGGTCCTTATTTCGAAAACAAGGATGCCTTCTATGAGGTGTGTCCCTTTCATTTTTAACCTCCAAATCGGTCATTATTTTCCGAATGACCTGGTGCCTGTGCCTTTTCCTGTCAGATGAATATTTGGCACATTCAAATGATGCGTGATTAATAGCAGTTATGAATGCCAGTGAGCTAAGAAAAGCGAAATACAGATCAGTATCACATTTTATTTCTTCCAATTAATAGTTTTTTTATATCTTTTTTAAGTTAACCATTAAAAAATGACCCTAAAATTTTGTATTTTATTTAATTAAAAATTTAACCATGACCCTAAAATTTTGTATCACTCTAAAATAACATAACGCCTTATACTGCCTGTTGTTTCGCTTCTTTGTTTAGTAACAATAATGATGACTGAATGTGGCTCCTGATGATGCCTCATAGGTCCTGCAAATTTAAAGAAAATGTAAATCTGACTCACTCTAGAAAGGCGTTTCTGGCGGCTATGGTCGTTTGCATGTACGGGCGTTTTGGGCGTTATGGTCGTTAAAGGGTTAAAAAAATCTCAGTAAACACCTTCCTGCACTCACGAATGGATTCTACTGTGCAGACGCAGGTCACCATAGTCAGCGTCGAGTTCAGCTAAAACTGTTTTGAATTTTTTTATGCTTAAGAGTTAGGTTACCTCCACTTATTATATTCGTTAATTTCAATACTTTGTATATGGTATTCAATTGTCCCAGCGAAGTCCCACATAATTCTACTTCGTGCAAAATGTAATGTGACATTTCAGATTTGTTCCATTTCTTTTCAGTCAGAAAGGAAATTTGGCTTATTCTTCATTTGGGGGCCGAAACATTTCGTCGAGCTGACCGCGTGTGGCCCGAGGGACATAAGTTGGACAGCACTGGTCTAACTGATGACAAAGGTGGACTCGTTTTTTAAAATGCTATGCATCTTTTCCGACAGCCGTAGAGCAAATCCCAAATAAAAGATTTCGATGTAACAAAAATTGGTAACAAAAGCAGTCGGTGAGTCATCTAGGATGGTTTTCTCAAATATACTGAAAACGATGCGTCGTTGCGAAATTTGGCTTCCGCTTGACTCCCCTAAAATGGCGAGGGGATTACCTCCTATTGACGGGAGCTTAAAAATGATGTATAACACGACGGGGTATAACCTGTATATGTGCTAGACCAAGACTTACCAATCTCCCTCATTAAGCACTAACACATTTGCAATTCAGCTTACCCTTAGGTCAGAATTTTCCTGGCGCATACGTAGGCGGCTCATTACATCACATTTCTTCCATGACAGAGTTGCTTCTTACGTTCGTCTTAATCTAAATAATAAAAACCCTTTGCCCCTCCGCAAAAACAAGGTTAATAAAATCATGCAATGCATTGATTATGATGCGTTTTCCAATATACCAGAAATCATTTCTCAAGTTATGAGGATAATGGCTGTGGAATAAATCACGCTCCTGTGCCCTGACCTTTGACCCCATTTCAATGATATTCAACAGAACCGCTTCAGTGTTCCTCCGGAACAACATCATAAAGTTTTATCGCAATCGAAACACTTTTTACGCAAGTTATGACGCATGAGGACGATGGAATAGATTCCGCTGCTGTCCTGACCTTTTATCCCATTTTGCCCATTTTCAATAGGATTCTTTCCCAGGTGGTCCCCTACCACATACTAAACGTTCATCGAAATTGAACCATTTTTACGCGAGTTATCTTGCGGACTGATAGACTGACAGACAGACGGACAAAGCTGGAGCATATGGGCTTCTTCAACCTACGGTTGGAAAGAGTAACAAGTTAGTAAAATCATGCAATGCATTGATTATGATACGCTTTCCAACATACCAGAAATCACTACTCAAGTTATTACTCAAATTATGAGGATAATGGCTGTGGAATAAATCTCGCTCCTGTGCCCTGTCCTTTGACCCCATTTCGATGATATTCAACAGAACCACTTCAGTATACCTCCGGAACAACATCATAAAGTTTTATCGCAATCGAAACACTTTTTAAGCTAATTTTGACGCATGAGGACGATGGAATGGATCCGGCTCCTGTCCTGAGCTTTTATCCCATTTCGCCCATTTTCAATAGGATTCTTTCTCAGGTGGTCCCCTACCACATACTAAACGTTCATCGAAATTGAACCATTTTTACGCGAGTTATCTTGCGGACTGATAGACTGACAGACAGACGGACAAAGCTGGAGCATATGCGCTTCTTCAACCTACGGTTGGAAAGCGCAAAAAAGAACGAAGCATTCCGGGAAAGTCATTTAATCCCGATGCAACTCCCCATGCAAGTACCTCAGGGTCAAATATGCAAATGAGTAAAATAAAAACGAACAGTAACGAAGTAGTGAACTGCGTTCCGAGGAGAGTATACCGATAGCAAAGCTCGCACGCAGGGACAATTGTAACAGAAGATTGCGGTTGGATTAACCACCACGGGGGTGAGACTGTCTCGACGGAAGATCCGTGCACACTACGAGTATGTAGATGAGCGTGTTTGAGGAAGGACGTATAATTGGGCTGATAGAAGCCAGTTGGTCAAGTCGCCGTATCGCCAGACACTTGGATCGAAGCCACGTGGCAATCGGACGATGTTGGTGCCAATGGGTCGAGGAGGGCACAACCTGCTGCAAACGGGCAGTGGACGAACGCAGGGATCGAGCGATGTTAGAGCCACACGAAAAGACCCGAATTTGTCGTTCTCAACCATTCGTGGACACGTTGTGTCGTCTATAGGTACGGAAGTGGCCATCCGGACCGTTGTCAGACGACTTGTGCCCCGGGGACTACATTCGAGGAGGCCACTTGTCCTCCTACCACTTCCCAGCTAGCATCTCCAGCACCTGTTGCAGTGGTGTGAGGCTTCATCAACGTAGGATAGTGTCTAGTGGCGTGGTGTTGTCTTCAGCGATGAGTCGCGGTTTGCACTTGGCACAGATGACGAGCGCATACGTGTCTGGAGACGAGCTGCCTACCGCACGGATCTTGCCTTTACCGTGGAATGGCACACGGCTCTCATAACGAGAGTGGCCGTCTGGGAAGCCATTTTCTAAAACAGCCGAATACTCTTGCCAAACGTCTGTACCACGTCCACGGCTCAACGGTAATTCGACGGCATTCTACGACCTGTTGTGTTGACATTCCTGTCGCAGCATCACCGAGCAATTTTTTTGAACAGGTTAATGCCCGGCCACAAACGGCACGCTCTCCCAGGCCTGCCCCCTGTAATGTCGACATCCTTCCGTGGACAGCCTGAATCGTCAGATCTCTCAGCTGACGAACATGCTTGGCCCATGATTTGACGCCACCGACGCCAATCCCGGATTATCGGCAAATTGGTTCGCAATTTGGACACCATCTGGCATGCTATACCTCCGGACAGTATCTGTGAACTGTATGCGTTTATGCCACGTCGGGTAACTGTTTGTATCCGAGCCAGAGGTACCGCTAGAACGTGCTGACTTGTTCTCCTCGTGTAGCTGTTTTATTCGAATAAATGACTTAATCTGGAATTGCAACCATTTCCTTCCCTATACATGTACGTTGCACATACCAATTTTAATCTCGATTGGATGATTCCTCCTGGGTGCTGCTTCGTTTTTTTTTTTTTTTTTTTTTTTTTTGCAAAGAGTGTGTAATAATAATAATGTTTTCGAAAAGTCGAAATACTATTATCGCCGCCATAGTTTAGTAAATACAATTGTATTCACTTTTATGACTCACATATCTTTTTTTATTGCTTTTTTTATTCAAGGTTTAACGTCCACCGTGCACAACTCAATGAGCCATAAGCTGTCTCCCGTCCCTAATTTAGGGTCACTGGTTCCAGGGAGGTGAGAGAGCCAGTGCCGCGAGACAAACACACCATTGATGCCTCACCGGGATTCGAACCCGGACCCTTCACGGACGAATGACCATAAGCCAGCGCTTAGATAACTGCGGCACCGGGGCGGCCATTGGTTTTGTTTCGATAACATTGATTAATCCACCTATCTAAGTACCGCTCAGCCGCCCCGGTGGAGCAGTAGTCTAAGCGATGGCTTCTGGTCAGAAAGGGGCTACGGTTCGAATCCCAGTGATGCATGGATGTTGTGTTTGTCTTACGGCACTGGCTCATTCCCTTTCCTGGAACCAGTGATCCTAAATTAGGGAGGAGTCTGCTTATAGCCCATTGAGTTGCTCACGGTGGTCGTTAACCCTTTAAGGACCACAACGCCCGAAACGCCCGTATATGCAAACGACCATAGCCGGCCGAAACGCCTCTCCAGAGTGAGTCAGATTTCCTATCTTTACCTGTCATGACCTATGAAGGAATATTAGGAGTCACATTCGGTCATCATTATTGTTACTAAACAAAGAAATGAACCAAAATATTGTTTTAGGCGTTATGGGGTTTATAGTGATACAAAAGTTTACGGTCATGGTCGTTAAAGGGTTAAACCTACAATCAAAGAAAAAAAAAGTATCGCTCAATGTAAGGAATTAGTAAACCTTACTGTTCGTTGTTATGATTTAATTCCACTTAGTATGTACGAGACTGTGGCTCGGTATGATCATATTAGTGACGCGAATAAATGGAATGCGTTGTACTTAAATAAATGTATACTCTCGAATCATTCGTTTTCTTTCACACCCACCAATACCTTGGCAAGCGAATGATACATAGCATGAATTATCTATGAAGACTACCAAAGTATTCTCTCTATTTTTTTTTTTTTGCACAACATTAAAAACTGCAGTTGTATATTGAGCACGTTGTACCTGAATCAACATCTTTAAATTTTAAATGTCTAAAATCCATACCTCATTTGGCTTCGTTCTGTTGCTTTGTACAGCTCAATCCGGGTTTGAAAACAATTAGAGCACGGACGATGTGTTTGTTCATACGTAGCTGAATCTTTTTCTCTGGCGTAAGTCGCTGTCAATTAGAATGGTGCTATCCTCTTTGGTATAGATTTATTCGTAGACCAAACTCAGAGATTTTCTTTTACATTTTATCTTTACCTACCAGAGGCAACCTTTTATCGCACTCACGTGCATTAACATACCCCTGAAACCGCCTGCGCTGACAGCACTCATTCAAAGCACTTTTATCCTTTTGTTATCGTTTGAAAGCAGCATTTCTCTTGGAACAAACAAAGAGCGATGTATCCCAACATGTTCTGAATCTTCTAGCTGTAGAAACGCTGTACAAGTGGCAGGAGGCTCGATGTAATTGGCAGAACTACGGACGTAAAGCCAATTTACACGACGCCGTATTCCTGATGTAATGAAATATGCATTCCACGACTTGGATTCCTCTGACTTCCGGACAACATGTTTGCTCGTGAAATCTTAGAAATAGAATTTAGCCCTGCGCTCTTCTCAACTATTAAACCCCGTATTGTGTTTGGTACTGTGGCCACCGAGAACAAAAACAAAGTTGGTAACGATGGAATGGAAACAAAATAGGGGATTTTTCATGAAACAACACCTTGAAATGGTCACCAGAGCAAAACATATGAAACCAAAAGTAGCGCTGAATAAAAAACTCTTGTACTCAAGCAAAAAGGTATTCTAACTTATTTCGAGAAGATAAGGTAAATAAAAATGCAGTTTTCCGAAAAAAAAATCTTCCATAAAACAAACATTTTCTTTCGTTGAAATTGCTCCAAGAGATTTAAAAACAAAACTTTACATATTTCTTGAAGGTAAAAATTCTATGTATTTCCTACCTGACTCTTGAATCCCCTTTTATGAATTAAAAAAACAATGAAAAAAGTTAATAAGATTTATTTTATATATATCATCATCATCATCATCGCCAACCATTATCAATCCACTGCTGGACAAAGGTCTCTGCAAGCCTCTTCCACAACGGTCTATCTTGTGCCAGTCTCCTCTATGTTACTCCCGCATACTTTCGAATTTCATCCACCCATCTCACATGAGGTCTTCTTCTGGGTCCTTTCCTTTCCGTTGGAATCCAATATAAAATCTCGACAGCCCATCGATGGTCTGTCCTTCTCGCAGTAAGTCCAGCCCATTGCCATTTCAGGTATTTTAATCTGATCGTGATGTCTTCCACTCTTGTTATTTTTAAGATCCACGAGTTCCTCTTCTTATCTCTCCTGGTTACACCAAGCATGCACCTCTCCATTCTTCTTTGAGTTGTCTGCAGCCTTTGTATGTTTCTTTTAGTTAAGGTCCACGTCTCTGCACCATACGTGAGCACTGGAAGGATGCTTTGATCAAGCACTGTTCTTTAAGGACATAATGGCATATTGCTCTTGAAAATTATGCTGTTTCTTCCAAAAGCTCTCTAGGCAAGTTTTATACGCCGATTAATTTCTTCATGAATGTGCTCCTCACTTGATAGCTGCTGTCCAGGATAAACGTACGTATCTGTTATCTCCAGCTTTTCTCCATCAATCGATCAATCTTCATTTCTTGTAAAAGCATTATACACCACTTTTGTCTTCTGAAAGCTCATTTTTTTATTCCACTTCGTTACTCTTGTCAGCAAGTTCCTGGATCATACTCTGCAGCTCTAATGTGGTAGTTGCAACAATGACTATGTCATCAGCAAAACGAAGGTGAGTTAGATAATCTCCATTAATCTTTATACCTTTGTTATCCCAGTTCAGTGATTGAAAGACGTTTTCCAATGGGGCAATAAAGACCTTGGGAGATATGGTGTCACCTGGTCTCACTCCCTTTCCAATTTATATGTGTGCTGTATTCTGAAACAGCCGAATCTTTTCACTTGCATTTTCATAGATGTTATTAATAATATTAATGTATGCATCTTCAATACCGCAGGATTTCAAAGCCATTGTAACTGCTGATAGTTTCACGGAATTAAAGCCTTTCCATAATCGATAAAAGTCATGCATAGTGGAAGTTCATATTCCCTTGCTCTTTCAACTAGTTCTCTCAGTACGTGGATATGATCTATTGTGCTGTAGCCACTCCTGAATCCAGCTTGTTCTCTCGGTTGAGCCATGTCCAGTGTCACCTTTAAGCGGTGTGAAAGAACTTTAGTGAAGACTTTATAAACCACTGATAGTAGGCTGATAGGTCTGTAGTTCCTAAGATCCTCAATGTAACCTTTTTTATGCAGCAGGATCACTGTAGCGTTGTTCCAATCCTCAGGAATCTTCCCTTCATTAAGGCATCGAGTGAAAACTTGGGTGAGTACTGTTTCAATTTCTCCACTTGCTTCTTGTATGATGTCTACAGTAATTCCAACTTCTCCTGGAGCTTTTCCCCGCTTCATGTTCTTGAGTGCATGTGCAACTTCTGCTGGGAGGTCACTAATATATTCGCTGAAGTGCCAGAAAAACTGGTACAGACCAGCTTATGCAAAATACATAGCAATGTCACCTATGCGCTTACTCGGTTGCATCCGCCATTGCGTATATAAAGCGATAGATATCCTTGCCAGATGTCAGAGCTGCTTTCGGCATGAGAATGACAAGCAATAACGATTTAAGCGATTTTCAACGCGGTGTCATAGTTGGCACTCGTGAGATGGGCCATAGTATTTCGGAGGTAGAAACGAAGTTCGGATTTTCACGGAGGACCATTGCAAGGGTGTACCATGACTACAAGAATTCCAGCAAAACCTCCAACCTACGATACCAGTGTGGCCGTAAAAAACATTGGGTGAGCGTGATCATCGTCGGCTGTCAAGAATCGTTTCACGCGATAGGCGCGCAACACTCTCGCAGGTATCATCGGAACTCAATGCTGGAGCCTGAACAAGCATCAGCGTCTGGACTGTGCAACGTACCCTGCACGATATGGGCTTTGAGAACCGACGCCCAACTCGACTCCCCTTGATGGGTGCGATACACAGAGCTATGCACCTCGCTTGGGCACGGCAACACCGCCACTGGACACTTGATGACTGGAAACAAGTAGCCTGGTCTGACGAGTCGCGTTTCCAACTGTATCGGGCAGATGGGAGGATTCGTGTGTGGCACAAACCCCATAAAGCCATGGATCCCGCCTGTCAACAGGAAACTGTACCGTTTGGTGGGGGGTCTGAAAGGGTATGTGGTGTGTTTATCTGGACTCCACTGAGACCCCTGGTACATCTACAAACGTCTGTGACCGGCGAACGCAATGTGCGCATCTTTTGTGACGAGGTACACCCGTTCATATCCAGCATTCATGCTGATGGGTTGGGCCTGTTCCAACAGACAATGCACCTCCACACAAGTGTCGGGACGTCACATTATGGTTAGAGGAGCATTCATGTAAGTTTGGGGTGTTGCCATTCCCACCCAAGTCCCCAGATCTGAAAATGATAGAACATATTTGGGAGGAATCCGAGACCTCGGAATACACCCGAATTGTGGAACGCTCTGCAGGAAGTATGGGGTGCATTGCCTACAGCATATTTCCAGAAGCTAGTGGAGTCTATGTCCCGTCGATATTCTGCAGTCCTGCGCTCCCGTTGAGGACCTACCAAGTATTAGACTGGTGTACCAATTTTTCTGGCACTTCAGTGTATATGTATATATATATCGAAGAAACCCTATAGTGAAGAGGATATTACCATTCTAATTGACAGCGACTTACGCCAGAGAAAGAGATTCAGCTACGTATGAACAAACACATCGTCCGTGCTCTAATTGTTTTCAAACCCGGATTGAGCTGTACAAAGCAGCAGATCAAAGACAAATGAGGATATGGATTTTAGACATCTAAAATTTCAAGATGTTGATTTAGGTATAACGTGCTCAATATATGAACTGCAGTTTTTAATGTTGTGCAAAAAAATAGAGAGAATAATTTGGTAGTCTTCATAGATAATTCATGCTATGTATCATTCGCTTGCCAAGGTATTGGTGGGTGTGAAGGAAAACGAATGATTCCAGAGTATACATTTATTTGAGTACAACGCATTCCATTTATTCGCGTCACTAATATGATCATACCGAGCCACAGTGCTGTGCATACTAAGTGGAATTAAATCATAACAACGAAAAGTAAGGTTTACTAGTTTCTTACATTGAGCGGTACTTTTTTTTTATTGGAGGTTTAACGACCACCGTGAGCAACTTAGTGAGCTATAAGCAGTCTCCCGTCCCTAATGTAGGGTTACTGGTTCCAGGGAAGGGAGAGAGCCAGTGCCGCAAGACAAACACGACATCCATGCCTCAGCGGGATTCGAACCCGGACACTTTTCGGACGAATAATCAGAAGCCATCGCTTAGACCACTGCGCCACCAGGGCCGCTCAGCGATAGGTAGATAGGTGGGATAATGAATGTTATATTCACTGCTGTGCACCCAAAATACAACACCAAGCAGGACACGAGACAGCGAAGCCAGATTTACAACATGAAACGATTGATCTTACAGACCCGTGTGATTTGCGGAACACGCAGACATCAATAGTTCGTGTGGCCCCCATGGCTGTCAATAACGGCCGCTACACGCCGCCGCATCGAACGAAGGAGGCTTTGGATGTGGGCTTGGGGTATGTCGGTCCAGGATGCTTCCATACGATTCCACCGTTGATCAGGCGTAGCCGCGGGTGGTTCTTGCCGGGCCATTTGGTTACCGATCAGCGACCAGACGTGTTCGATTGGCGACATATCGAGAGAATAGGCGGGCCACGGCAGCTGTGACACCTGATGGGCCGTGAAGAATTGTTGCCCGATGCGTGCCACGTGCGGACGCGCATTGTCCTCTTGAAACGTGGCCTCTGGCTGGTCCCGCAGGTAAGGGAGGACTATAAGCTCCAAAACGTCGGAGATGTAATGGTGGCTGTTGAGTGTACCGGCGATGCGTACCAGAGCGGTGCGGATGTCATATCGAAGTGCGCCCCAAACCATAACCACAGGCGACGGACCGGTATGGCGATGCATAATGCAGGCGTCATACAGTCTCTCGCCGCGATGCCGCCACACGCGGATCCAACCATCGTGGTGTAGCAGGCGGAAGCGGGATTCGTCGGAAAAAACAATGTCGTGCCATTCCGTAGTCCAGGTGCGGCGTTTAACTTCAATGGTAATTGGAGCAACGGGTGCCGTCCGACAAGTCCCCGCTCCTGCAGACGACGTCGAACGGTACGTGCTGACACAGGTTTTTGCGCAACACACCCTAATTCCTACGCTAACGTTCGTGATGTGGCAGTGCGAGCCGTCAATCCCCGCCGCACAACATGGCGGTCCTCTCGCTCGGTGGTGTGCCGCGGCTGCGGCAATCGCTCAAGTCGGTCCGTCCGTCCTTCCTGCACCCACTGAATCCATAATCGCCTCACTGTGTCTGGATGTCGTCCCACACGGGCGCCGATGTCTCGGTGCGATAAATCGCTGTCGCGATAAGCCACTATTCTTCCTCTGTCGAACTCCGAAACGTGCTGGAATGACTGCCGTATTCTGCGACGAGGCATCAGGAAGCCTCCCACGCACAGGTCCGGCAGCCCAACACATTTCCACTACTTACACCCCGCCTTCTGTGCACCCTTCGTATAGTGCTTCTCGGTGGCGTGCCGGGCGCACATGATTTGCATATGCCCTGTAATGCTAATCGTTTGCATGTCCTCTAGCGGGCGACACATGCTGCGAATTATGTATATACTGCATATATACATACATATATACTGTATATACATATCATCATCATAATGTGAATGAGAGACTGGGATAATAAGTGCCACTCCGCCGCAAAGATGCGTCGAAGTCCCAGGAGGGAATAGCAACTTATAATTACTTTTCCCAGGGCATGCCTGACATGATCTATCGGGCTCACGTCTGATGTTTTCGTGGGCTATTCCATCCTGTGATGCACAACATGTCGCCAGCCCTCCCGGCAGAAGTTGCACGTGCAAGTTAGAACATCAGACGGCTTAGAGCTCCAGGGGAAGATGCAATTACCGTGGACTAATATTTTATAAGCCAGAGGAGAAATAGGAAGTACACTCGCTCAAATTTTTACTAGATATCTCAATGAAGGGAAGATTCCTGACGAATGGAGCAAAGCTACAGTGGTCGCCCCGGTGGCGCAGGCCTCTGATCATTCGTCCGTAAGGGGTCTGGGTTCGAATCCCGCTCAGGCATGGATTTTGCGTTTGTCTTACGGCACTGGCTCTCTCCCTTCCCTGGAACTAGTGACCCTAAATTAGGGTCGGGCGACTGCTTATAGCCCATTGAGTTGCTCACGGTGGTCGTTAAACCTCCAATCAAAAAAACAAAAAAAAAAAAAAAGAAGCTACAATGATCCTGCTGCATAAAAATAGTTACACTGAGGATCTTAGGAACTACAGGCAAATCAACTTTCTGCAGGTGGTTTATAAAATTTTCACTAAGGTCCTTTTACGCAGCTCGAAGGTAACATTGGGCAAGGCTCAACCGAGAGAACAAGTAGATTCATGGATTCAGATAGTATCAGTGGATTCAGTATCCATGGATTCAGCAGTGGCAACAGACTATATATAGTATTCATGCACTGAGAGAAATAATTGGGAAAGTGGAGGAATACGAACCCCCACTATGTTGGCTATTCTTTATTATGAAAAGACCTTTGATTTTGTAAAACCATCAGCAGTTTTAATGTCTTTGAGGTATTAAAAATGCATACATTAGCATTATTAATAACATCTATGAAAATGAAAATGCAAAGGCTCCGCTATTTGAGGATACAACACCAATACAAATTGGAAAACGAGTGAGACAAGGTAATACCGTATCTCCCAAACTCTTCAATGCCTGATTGCAAAATGTCTTTCAATCATTGAACTGGGAAAACAAAGGAATAAAGATTAATGCTGATTATTTAACTTACATTCCTCTTACTTAAGACATACAGTAGTACCTTTCCCAACAACCACTTAAGTACTTCGGAATATGATCCAGGAACTTGCTAATAAGAGTAAATAATACTTTTTAAAATTGAATTCTCAGAAAACAAAATTGATGTACAATACTTTTACAAAAATTTCTTGTCATATGTCTATGAGTAGGTGAATCCTACGCCGTATTCCTTCGCTTTTCCAATTAGTTCTCTCAACCACTTAAGAACTTCAGAATATGATCCAGGAACTTGCTAATAAGAGTAAATAATAGTTTTTAAAATTGAATTCTCAGAAAACAAAATTGATGTACAATGTTGTTTTAAGAAAGGACGAATTTGCGATTGATGGGGGAAGTTCTAGTGATATACCTACATTTATATCGGGCAACATATATCAAGCAATGTCCACATTAATGAAGAAATTAATCTGCTTAATCTGCGTATAAGGCTTGATTGGAAAGCATTTGAACGTAACAGTGCAATTTTCAAGAGTAATATACCATTATGTCTTAAAAAAGTATTTAATCAACGCATCCTTTCAGGTCAGAGGCATGGAACTTAACTAAAAAGATATACAGAGGCTGCAGATAACTGTACGAAGCATGGAGAGATACAAGCTTGGTGTAAACAGGAAAGACAAGGAGAGAAACTCGTGGATCAAGAAAATGAGAAGAATAGAAGACATCATGATCAAAGGAAAATCTCTGAAATGACAATATGCTGGACATGCTGCTAAAAGCACGGACCACCGATGTACAATTGAAATATTAGATTTGATATAAAAAGTTTTATAAAAAATATCAACAGAAGACCAAGTAGGAAATGGATGAACGAAATTCCAAAGCATGCCGAAGTGACATGGAATAGTCTAGATCAAGACAGAAAGATTTGGAGGAAACTTTGGGAAACCTTCATTCAGCAGTAGATTCAACACAGCGACAATAAATTTAAAGTGTCTCACAAATGATTTGCGATTGACGGGGGGAATCTAGTCGCGAATGATACTTACATTTATTTTGGACGAGAGATATCAGGCGAGGACCACATTAATGTAGAAATTAATAGGCATATAAGGCTTGATTGGAAAGCATTTGGACGAAACAATACTTGTCCGCCTTGTGGAATTAAAAAGAGTACAGTATTTTTCTTTGTGTAAACTATGTGAATCGTAGTATAATTTTGGATGCATAAAGTCAATGCCTGGTGTTCAAACCAACTGTGTTGAAATATGTCAAGTTGTGCTGTTCATAAGGCCAGTGGCCAAATAGGAAAAAAAGATTGAGATTCTGTTTTTATACTGCTGTGTGTAAGCAAACAAGAAAAAAGAAATACCACAGCTGATTGTCCACTAAATTACCTTGTTACGTTTTTAAAGAAAAAAATAAATATAGGCAGTAGCCTTTCAAAAAAGTCCAAAATTAGTGCAGTGTGAAAAATTTTGTGTGCTGTTGTCTTCCATGACTTGGTCCCATGTGTTCACCTTAGCTTGACTAAGGCTATCGATCCGAATCCTGGTATTATAATGTATTTCATAACTGCAATTTTTGTCCTGTCGGCTTTCACAGCCTCCGCAAGTTGTTATGGAACGAGTACATTTTATCCTATGACTTATAGTGACACATTTTCATACACATGCAACAATATTCACTTATTTTTGCACTTTCAGGTGACTCAACTCTGCGTGAACACAAACAACGCAAACTTTTCAATAACTGCTTGTGGAATGTAAATTTTTAGATGCATTTTTGTTTAGGATGTTCATGGCCTTCATATACTTAGAAAATATTTTTGTTTCAAAATGCATCTACCCATCTCCCAAAGTTAAATTTTAGTCCAAATTCAAAATTTCCCTTCAGATTTAATTTTGGCTATCTATTATAATAACCGCTAATATAAAGTGGCTGAGATAACCCCACAGCATATATATATGGAAAATTTCAACTCTTCACAAGCTTGTGAAAATTGGTGTCTTACTGTGAAACATATTCTGGTTTCTTAATGAGACGAAACAACTTCCAGCATTCGGACTTTCCCTTTTTGTTTTAACACGCACGTATTTGTTAGCCTTGACGCATTTTTAATCTCTTTAATATTAAATTCATTCGTATTAACAAATTAGGCATTAATTCCGATACCACATGCAATGGAACGGGATGTTAGCACGTCAAAGGAAAACATCTGAATGCTCAATGGAAAAGATGCCATGTATTTTCAGTCTTACAATACGACACGCCGGGTGTGAAACAGTGAATGACCAGAGTAGGAAGCAGGTGTCTGCGCCGTGTCGTCGGTCGGTGGAAATTTTCGCTGCTTTAAGGAACAGCTGGTAATATGTTTTTATGACAAATCATTTTTACCCTCCGCTGTCACCAGTATTGAGCACAAAATTGCACAGTGTGCAATTTTCATTGAATTATTTTTTTTTCTTTTCAAAAATAAAACGGAAATAAAACTGGGTCGGAATCGGGTCCGGAACATCTTGACCCGACCCGTAAGAAACTGTCAGCCCGTTAACCCTGTGACCTGTGACCCGTTTTCATCTCTGGTCTTTATATTCTTTGAAATTAATTTTACTAACATCATAGTGCGTTCCAGTTTCCATTTCCGTCTGTGTAGGCAAAAGGACAAACAAACATGGCGATCAGTACTTGGCAAACAGAAGATCAATTAAAGCAGTATTTACATACGTTTGGGAGATGAAAAAATAAAACTTAACTTTTCCCAAAAATTATTTTAAGTGCTTTGCGTGGAGGTAAGCATGAAGCATATGATTAAATGCCCTCATCCTCAAGAATGCATAAGTAAAATTTTCCAAACGTCTGGCTTGCATTGCAAGACGTTCACTTTCGAAATACGGGAAGGAATGGGCATTTGCATTAACGAAAAGATTATTTGCATTAATAATCCCCTTACCTTGATAAATATTCATAGGTGTACAACATTCGGTATTTCGCAAGGGTAAAAGGATTTCCTTTGCGATAGAAAGTGTTACTCCTAGAAAATCATACTCTACTTTAAAAGTCAGAGCAAAAAAATTCTGCATTACGTGTGGGGTGAAACAAAATCAAATACCCTGGAGAGAATGTTAGCATAAATGTAAACTTTCGAACAGCATGCATACCCTCCAGTTCAACCACGCCTTAGAGTTTTATATCAACGTTGTTTATAGGTTACGGTAAGTTCGCTGGAAAAATGAGTATACTCATAACAGGCTTTCATTTAGCTCTGCAAAGCGACAACGAGGAAACTACAAACACCTATTTACGATCAATATGGGAATTACATTCAAAACAATACGGGAATTGAATTCAAAACAACACGCATGAAACGCAATATTAGAATATTGAGTTGCTTCAACTTCATTAAAAAAAAAATTAAACATGTGACTTTGACTGGAAAAGGTGTGTTACGAAATTGTATTATGGAAACTGAATCAAGGCACGGTTTCCGTGCCATGAATTGATCCCTAATATTATCTGCGACATTTAACTTTCAAACTTTTGTCAACATACCACACCCAGCCTTCATCTGGTTGATAGTGTAACACTATTGTGCAAAGCAGCTGCATGAGAACGATCACGCAACACTCTGATTAGCCACTTCCCTATTGATGAAACTGCGCTTAAACTATGAAAGTTTAGAGACATTTCCTAAGTACAATTTTCAGCGCCTTATGGTAGTATTCGAAATGATCTGGTTGTTCCAAATAACATCAGTGCATTTTGATCTCTAAAAATGACTTCAGATGGTTTCTTAATAATTTTATTTTTACACCATTAGTAAATACCCTTTGCCTTTTTTTAGCTTTCTATTCTGCATGCCTATTTTGTTTCTGTCATTTCTTGTAAGGTAATAGCATCGAAAATAGAACAACAAGATTTACAATCAGAAGACAAAGCATTAGAGGTAGGAGTTGTCTGCAGCTGACATGGGCATCCACCGCGCAGACTCAAACCGAACCCAGGCGATAAATACGCAGACAGCAGGGCTTCACAACAATGTATCGCAATCGACGGATATGGGTAAACGTGGTGATCTGAGCGACTTTGATCGTGGACGCATTGTCGCAGAAGACAGATGGGACACAATATACAAGAATACACAAGGTAACAGGGCAGCCAACACCCACAGCATGATGTACAAAATCCAACTGGCTTAAAAACACACACTTAATTCGGCAATATTCTGATTATGCATGTATATATACAAGTTTAAAAGGATGGAGGTTAAAAAGACGTTTTATATACAAGTTAAAAAGATGAAGGTTTACAAAAGCACGAGACCTTTTGGGTCCGCTACGGACCCATCCTCAGATGAGTTAAACGAAACGAGAGAGAGAACCAAATAAATATACAAGTATAATAGGTACGTGACTTAACGCATGTGCGGTTGGGACTGCATCGTAGACATATTGGAAGGATTGGTAATTAGCAGAAGTAACATTTTTATATAATACTAGTCCGTAACGCGTGCCATGCACGGTTGAAAAAGCTGTGACTGAAATGTTTTCTTGTCATATAACACGAATCGTAATAAAACGCAAAAATATAATAAGCGGTTGAATTATTAATGGACAATCTATAAGATGGGTGACCAACAACAAGCTTTTCGTAATATTCCCATTAATTTTTCCAGCTACTCGTTTACGAATTTAACGATGACGTTCCTCTTATTGTATAAACATGTGCTTATCCGACGTTGACGGGCTTGCATTGGAGTATCGAGGCATCCTTTCAGTGACCCGAAATGATATCGTGTCTACATAACTACACAATGGGGTTAACAATGTATTTTATTTTGCCAGTTTGGTTTTAGCAATTTTTTTTGTATCACTATATAATCTATACTAATATATATAAAGAAAGAAACTTTGTCTGTTTGACGTAATCTTAAAAACTACTGAACCGATTTGGATAATTCAATCACCGTTGGGAAGTTTTTTCTTTCCGGTGGACGTAGGCTATTTCGTTTATATTTTATTATTTTTAATTTATATTTAGATCGCTTTCAAGTAATTCCCGATTTCCCATGTATCGTTCCGCTTTGTTTACATACAACCTGATCACACCCAATGTGAAAGAAAGTAGTCCACGATAAAATACGGATTTTTTTTCTCGAAAGCCACTGAACATATTTGGATAATTCTTTCACTGTTGCGAAGTTTACTTCTTTCCGGTAGACACAGGCTATTTCATTTATCTATACTTAATACTAATAATATAAGAAGAGAGAAACTTTGTTTGCGCGTTTGAGGTAATCTCGAAAATTATTGAACCGATTTGGATAATTCTTTCACCGTCGAGAAGCTTATTTCTTTCCGGTGGACATAGTATAACGAAGTGAATTTCTCCGTCATTTTTATCCGCGCCAGGATTCGAACCCGGATCCAATCATTCCGGAATAAGTTGCTCTACCAATTGAGCTACGCGGACGTTTTATTCTGATTCCTATCTGCCTTTATGTCGTGTGCGTCCTTCTGGCAGGTACGTCACATCTCCTGGCACGTTACATCATCTCCCTCTCATTTTTCTTTTTTTTTCGAAGTGCTGGAGAACGGATTCTCTTATTTTTCCTATCTCGCGGTGTGGAAATAACATCACACCATTGCGAGATTTTGAACGGTCGGGTCATCCGGATAGTTCGGGCGCCATTATAACGAATATAATTTCTCCGTCATTTTTGTCCACGCCAGGATTCGAACCCGGATCCCATCATTCCGGAATAAGTCGCTCTACCAATTGAGCTACGCGGACGTTTTATTCTGATTCCTATCTGCCTTTATGTCGTGTGCGTCCTTCTGGCAGGTACGTCACATCTCCTGGTACGTTACAATAGGCTATTTAATTTATATTTTATTATATTTTATCATTTTTGGCTGTACTACCGAATCATATCGCTTTCAAGTAGTTCTCGATTTCCCGTGTATCGTTCCGCTTTGTTTACTTACAACCTGATCACACCCAATGGGAAAGAAAGTAGTCCACGATAATTATAATAAACGATTTGTTTTTACTAATCTCGAAAAGTACTGCACCGATTTGGATAATTCTTTTACCGTTAGGAAGCTTACTTCTTTCCGGTGGGCGTAGGCTATTTTGTTTGTATTTTTTTTCTGGCTGTACTACCGAATCAGAATGCTTTCAAGTAGTTCCCGATTTCCCGTGTATCGTTCGCTTACGACGGATTGTACAAAGAAAATGTCATGGTAGCATAAAGAATAAAATTATTTATGACAATAAAAATGAGCGATGACAAATCTGTGGGTCAGTAGCTTTCATTTAAAAAACAAAATCATGAAAATCTGTCCAGTGGGTGGCGCTGCCGGATTGTAGAAAGAAATGACTTTGTGTTTTAAATATATACCAACACTGCTGGCCACCCAAAATGCAACACCAAGAAGGAAGCATCCGATTGGCCTGAAATTCGCAGCATGCGTCGCCCGCGAGAGGACATGCAAACAGTTAGCATTACAGGGCATATGCAAATCATGTGCGCCCGGCACGCCACCGAGAAGCACTATAAGAAGGGTGCACAACAGGCGTGGTGTAAGTAGTGGAAGTGTGTTGTGCTGCCGGACCTGTACGTGGGAAGCCTCCTGATGCCTCGTCGCAGAATACGGCAGTCATTCCAGCACGTTTCGGAGTTCGACAGAGGGCGAACAGTGGCTTATCGCGACAGTGGCTTTTCGTACCGAGACATCGGCGCCCGTGTGGGACGACATCCAGCCACAGTGAGGCGAGTATGGATTCGGTGGGTGCTGGAGGGACGGACGGACCGATGTGAGCGATTGCCGCAGCTAGCGGCAAACCACCATACGAGAGGACCGGCATGTTGTGCGGCGGGCATTGACGGCTCACACCGCCACATCACGAATGTTAGCACAGGATTAAGGGTGTGTTGCGCAACAACCTGTGTCAGCACGTACCGTTCGACGTCGTCTGCAGGAGCGGGAACTTGTCGCACGCTGCCCATTGCTCCGATTACCATTGACGTTACACCACCGGCAAGTGCGGCGGCAGTGGGCCGTTGAACGCCGCACCTGAATTACGGAATGGCTCGACATTGTGTTCTCCGACGAATCCCGCTTCTGCCTGCAAAACCACGATTGTCGGATCCGCGTGTGGAAGCACCGCGACGAGAGCCTGTATGACGCCTGCATTATGCATCGCCATACCGATCCGTCGCCTGGCGCTATGGTTTGTGGCGCAATTGGATATGACACCCGCACCCCTCTGGTACGCATCGCCGGTACACACAACAGCCACCGCTACATCTCCGACGTTTTGGAGCTTGTAGTCCCTTACCTCCAGGACCTGCGAGCGGCCACATTTCAACAGGACAATGCGCGCCCGCACGAACACGCATCGTGCAACAATTCTTCACGGCCCACCAAGTGTCACTGCTGCCGTGGCCCGCCTGTTCTTCCGATCTGTCGCACATCGAACACGTCTGGCAGCTGATCGGCAACTGAGTGGCACGGCAAGCACCACCCACAGCTACGCCTGATGAACTGTGGCAACGTGTGGAAACAGCCTGGACCGACATACCCCAAGCCCACATCCAAAGCCCTCTTTCGTTCGATGCCGCGGCGTGTAGCGGCCGTTATTGCCAGCCATGGGGGTCACACAAACTATTGATGTCTGCGTGTTCCGCAAGTCGCACGGGCCTGTAAGCTCAATCGTTTCATCTTTGTATCTATGAGTCCAGTAAATCTGTGTTTACCATCTCGTGTCCTTCTTGGTGTTGCATTTTGGGTGGCCAGCAGTGTAGATACAAGAAGTGCACTTAGCCCCCACATTACAGTCTTTAGATGGGACATTCTATTGCACAAGTTGTAAGAACTCTATGGTTCCCGAGGACAACCGTATGAAGGGTGTACCGCGAGTATACCATCGACGGACGTACCAGAACCCAGAGAGTAAGCTGTGGTCTACCACACGTGATTGTTGACGAGAGTCGACGTAAATTATCCAGGCTTGTACGGATCGACCGCTTGCTTGGAAACGGAGGCGCAAATCACATCCAGGTTAAAGGTCCGAGGCTCAAGCAGTGTCAGCGAGTGAACGGTATGGCGCACAATGCATACCATGGGCTACGGGAGCCGACGCCCTACTCGTGTGCAACTGTTGACTTTTCGTCATCGGACATTACGTCTCGCCTGGTGCCGGGAATATCAAAACTGGTCCTCTGCAAATTGGCGCCGTATCGTTTGGTAAGACGAATTCCATTTTTAGCTAAACAGAGCTGACGGGAGGGTGTGGCGTCGAAAGCACGGGTGCATGGCCCCGTCGTGCCAGGTTGCCTAAGTTCAAGGTGGTGGTAGCTCTGTTATGGTCATGTCTTACGGGGGTCATAGGTCTTGAGGTACTGGGCGAGGTTGTTCCTGGATGCCAACCATCTTTATTCAGCTATCATATTATTCGGGCACATCCAGTGTGACAATTCGTCCAGCGATTCCTAGCGGATGCCACTAAACAGATTTTTGAACTTCGCGAAAAAATCGAAGTCGGGTTGACTAAGATCAGGGTTGTTTGGCTGGTGGGATAAAGTTTCCCACTCATATTTCGACAAGAGTCCCCGTACAGGCGCTGCATCATGACACGGTGCGCTGTCATGCAGCAAAGATCGCTCCCGCTTCTAACAAGTTATGGCGATTTTGACGAATTTTCTGTCTCAACTTTGTCCTCAGAAAGAAATTCTGCCTTCCATGAACAGTTCCTTCCCCACAAACTTCTTGCAAATCAGTGTAGATCTTTGTCGGAGATTTTCCCCGCATAATTTCTATTTTCACGTACGAGCTCTGGTCTAATGCTATGACTCGACCTGAGGAGCTGTACACTTCCATTTCCAAACCCTCGCACGTCCATACAGCACATGATGGCGCGTCGTTCTGACACCACTGCGTTGCTGAGAGTCTGACCTTGACATGACGCAATCATTTTCCCGATTGCGTCATCCGCTTCTGTTTTAGATTAACTGTGCAGAACTTTTGTCATGACCCTCGTAAGAGACACATTAAGTCCCTTAGTGTGTCTGGAAAGGTTCTTAACTCCTGCGCGCTACCAGCATGTGCTGGTTGATCACCTGCACTATTTCATGGCTTCGCGCATCCTCCGGCCGATTGTCTGTTCCAGCACGAAAATGCGCCACCTCACGAGGCCGCAATTACCCAGGTATGGCTCGAGTAACACTAATATCAGAGTGTGGATCCTTCCAGTGATTCCCAAGGTTACCTGATTTGAATCCTCTGGAAGCTCTCTGAGATGCAGTGTAATGGAACGTCAGATTCATGGACATTGGACAGATGTCTGGGGCTGAGTAGTGGACAATGCTGGAACAGGTATAGCTGTCATATTGCATCGACTCCACCAGGTGCAGGAGGGTTTCCGGCATTTGGTGGAGTCGATGCATCGGCGTGTGTAGGCTGTTATTGAAACGATACGACATCGTGTAGGTATTTCTAATGTTTTGTCCGTTGAGTGTTTATTTTGCTTGAATTTCTCAACCGGTTGAGCTGCCGATGTACCTGAACCAAATGGTGCTCAAAATGTTCTGTGCTCTCGAAACAGAAATGTTTACATGGAGGCCAAGATTTACGAAAGCAACGGAAAAAGCAGTACCGACCATAAACCTGTATAATCTAGTCCTCTATTTTCTGCTCAATGCCCCAAGCAATGGCTGGGACTTTGACTGGAGTCCAGTCAAGTCACGATACTGAGAACTTGGTGGTGAGATATGATGTAAAAAAATTTAAAATAAATCTGGGTTTTCCTTATTAGTTGAACTAACACCAAAAGATTACAAGGTATGAAGGTTTGACTGAAGTTTCGGTGTGTTTAATTTGGCCATAGAGGTCCAGGGTCTTTATTATTATTGAATTCTTAGATCTTGTACTCTGGGCTTGATTTAAATGATAAATTGTGTCGTGAACAGTTCGACTTGACTGTGATGGTGCATTTGAGATGGGTTGTCGTCTGCTTCACTTGAATCTTGCCTTGCTGTCGTCTGCTTCACTTGAATCTTGCTTTGCTGTCGTCTGCTTCACTTGAATCTTGCTTTGCTGTCGTCTGCTTCACTTGAATCTTGCTTTGCTGTCGTCTGCTGTATGATCATCAGTGGTGATTGGCGTTTGACTTTTCGTCGACGTTCGTGTTTCCGATTTGCGTTTCTTATATCGTACAACGAAAACCAACTTGACTGGTGAATACTTAACATTTGCTGGATTGTGATGTCTCAGGCGCGCTGCCAGAGGTGTAGTGACGGTGTGATTGTTGATAATGGCGTCAAATGATATGGTCGTTGTGGAGGATATTACCATCATGATTGCTGCTCATTGACTGAAACTACTTATAGAAAGATGTCAAGGGAAAGGAGATCGAAATGGAATTGTGATGATTGCAGGAGAGGAGTGGTTCTTACTTCTGCTGCTTCCGTGTGTTGTCCCAGAATATTAGCTGATGAGAATCAAGTTATTGGGTTGAGCTCCGGGGTTGCTCATGATAAGAGTGCTGATGCTGGACTACTGGATATTGTGAATAAGAAACTTGATGTAATTGTCGATATTAAGTTGGAGATTATTGAATTGCGAAAATGTGTGGAGTTCATGTCATCGAAATACATATGATGAGATCCTGGTTTAAATTATGTAATATGGACAAGACACTTGAGGCGGCACATAACAGGATTGCAGAGCTTGAGTCAAGGATCGAGACACAGGCTGTGGACATTCAATTACTTCGTGAGAAACACATTGACCTAGAGCAGTACAACAGAAATAAAAATTTAGAAATCCATGGAATAAATGAGGATAAAAATGAGACAGATGCTGGATTGAGAGAACTAATGTATCGTCTGGCGGGTAAGTTAAATACTATACTCTGCAAATTAATTGGGACAAAGTAAAAAATCACTCTTTTTTTCCAAAACTATGCCTTTATATCATTCTATGCCTTGATATACACTGATAAATACCTGTATTAGTATGAAGTATGTCCTCCTTTAGCAGAAATCACCTCTTGAATTCGTTTTGGCATTGACTCCACTAATTGAGTGCACATAGTTTTGACTTCATAATCGTGGAACCACACTTCTATAGCATTCGTTATCATGCGTTCTTTGGTTGTACAGTCCATTTTACCTAAACGTCTGTTCAAAATATTCCACAAATTTTCTATGGGATTTAAGTCTGGTGAATTTCCAGGCCAATCAAGCAAATGAATTTGATTTTCCAGCATGAAATTCTTGACCAATTTCGAATTGTGACATGGAGCCAAGTCATGTTGAAATGTCCCGTCAAAAGTTTGCAAGAATGGAAGAATCCTACGTTGTAATATTTCTACGTACTTGTCTGAATTCATCATACCTTGAACAGGAACTAAGCTTCCGGTACCATTTGATGTAAAAACCCAAAACATCTGTTTCAGAGGGTGCTTTACAGTTTGTTTGACAAGCTCAGGTCTTAAGAGTTCATAGTTGCTTCGTCTAACAACATTTGCTTGGTAACCATGCACAAATAAATGAGTTTCATCACTGAAAATTACCTTTTTCCAGTCGTCTGCAGTCCATGATTTATACTTTTTGGCCCATTCTAAACGTTTTATCTTCATTTCCGCATTCAAATATTGTTTTTTCGTTAGTCTTCTTGCCTTCCGGCCGACTTCCAGAAGCTTACGGCGTACACTTGAATCACTAACATCACAACCACTAGCCAATAAATCTCTTTGAAGGTCGTTGCTTGTTTTTTTGGATTCATTTTACTATTTCTGATTAGATATTTATCGGTTCGTGCAGTTGTTTTTCGTTTTCTTCCACATTTACCTCTCGTTTTTGGAGACGATGATCCAGATGCATTGTATCGCGTAAGCAGTCTTCATACACTGGATTTGCCTACACGAACTGCAGAAGCGATCACTGTCATAGAAGTGTGATGATCCTTCAGAGCAATTATTTTTGCACGCTTCCTTGGGGAAATATCCATTTTTCAATACACGAAAGCAACACGGACTCATAGAGAGCAAAAACTAACATCCACCTGTCACACACGAAAGCTCACAACTGAAGCTGAAGTGCCTATTTCCTGTTTAACACCGGTCAAACCACATTCTTACTATCAAGTTTTAACAGTCACACCACCTCACAGCTGATAAAACCGGTTTACGTGGGTTTCCGACATCAACTGACGATCACATTACAATTCTGAGAATAAATTAGCTTGTCCCAATTAATTTGCACGGATTAGTATTGATAGCTTTGACATTGCTGATGTTGAAACTATACACAGATTGCTTGCCTGGGGACCGAAAGGGACTTCTCCACTCGTAGTTCAATTTCGGGGAAGAACAATTCGGGATGCCTATTTGAAGAAGGGAAGGAGTGTGATTAAAGAATCGGACATTATACCTGGATCTCTGTGTGATAAAACGAATATATATTAATGGAAATTTAACGTCTTACAATAGGGAATTGTTTTGGCAGGCAAGAAACTTTTTTAAAATGAATAACATCAAATTTTGTTGGGCTAAAAATGGCCGCATGTACTGTAGGATGGCTGAAGGTGCTCGGGCTGTGATTATCAGGTTCAGAACAGATCTGGATTTTCGTTATTTTAATTAAGAAAATTTTATACGTATATAATTATGTTAGTTATTTTTCTGTTTGAATTATTATGAACTGTTTTAAAAACTTGGTTTCCGTGTGTACATTGCGAGCACTACTTGCTACTCATAAAAGTGACCTAAAACTGTTCCACCTCAATGCTCGCAGCTTATTGGGAAAAATGGATCTCCTGTTGGATTTACTGGATGTATTTGATTCTTTATTGGACTTTATTTGTGTTACAGAGACATGATTTGATGAGAATGGCAATCACTTGTGTCGTATTCCTGGTTATCGTGTTTTTGCTGCTTCACGGTCTGGTGGTCGTGGTGGTGGTGTGACTGTATTTGCGAGGCAGGCTCTCTCTGAGGAAATTGTCTACAATTTTGCTGTCACTGATCAAACTTATGAGATGCTTGTTCTTGAATCTCGTCGGTATGTGCTTTGAGCATTTTACCGACCGCCACGTGGCTGCTTAGAGAAATTTCTACAATTTGTTTCTGGTTTCTTTGATTATGTCAATGATTGTGATAAGTTGGTGTACTGTCTAGGGGACTTGAATGTTGATTGTGGCGTACACGATGACACTACTAAAAACTAATATATATTATTGTTGTCTCGGGTTTCGTGAATGTTATAGAACACCCAACCAGAATCACTGCTACTTCTGCTACCCTTCTGGATTTATGTATAACAAACATCACCTCTATTTATTCAGGAGTACTGGCCTGTCACATTAGGGATCACTTGCCGATTTTTCGTTTGTCGGGTTCCTATATAAACAGTAAATTGCCGTCCACTCGTTAATTTGTAATACGGAATTTTGGTCTCGAGTATCTTCGGTTGTTTGAATTGGCATTGACGGAAGTAAATTGGTAACCTGTATTAGACCATACAGATCCTTGTAACGTACTAAGAGATGTGACGTACCTGCCAGAAGGACGCACACGACATAAAGGCAGATAGGAATCAGAATAAAACGTCCGCGTAGCTCAATTGGTAGAGTGACTTATTCCGGAATGAGGGGATCCGGGTTCGAATCCTGGCGCGGATAAAAATGACGGAGAAATTTACTTTGTTATATCCTGTCGTGGCATATCAGGTGTTTTAGTCAATGTTTTCGCATTTTTATGATCTTCACTTTCCATTTATCACTGTAAAACGTTCCGCTCGTTGCAGAAAGCCATGGTTTTCGAATGGTCTTTTTAGGTGTCTCCATAGGAAGAATAGACTTTTTAGGGTACTCTTGAAGTCTAGGGATCCGGAAGATTTTAGGATTTTTAAGAGATATCGGAATTGGTATAACATCAAGATTCGGCATGCTAAAAGAGATTATTATCTGAATAGGTTTGCTTCTCCTACAGACAGTGGGAAGACTTGGCGGTCTATAAATGATCTCTTGGCCAGATCCAGATTTGTTACTCAATCTATACAAGGTGAAAATCCTCCAAATACGTGGCGTCAGTAAGTAAATAAATGCATCGCTCTTTCCACGTTCCAGAAACACATAGCAACCGAAAAATTGTTTTCAGCCACCACCGTGGAATCGAACCACGGATCTCTCGATATATAGCCGAGCGGTGGGCATTAACAACGGCACTGGCCAATGCCCACCAGATGGAGACGTCTCAGTAACAGAGCCCATCTTACGGATTTATGATGTCAGAAGCTGACTTAAAAATACACATAGCACCGTGGATTGTTAGCCACCGTGGTGTAAATGTAATGCGCTCGGTTAGATATCGATAGATCCGTGGTTCGATTCCACGGCGGCGGCTGAAAACAATTTTTCGGTTGCTATGTGTTTCTGGAACGTGGAAAGAGCGAATTATTTACAATCTATACAGGTTGATCATAATGGTGATATGGTTTCAAACCTGCAGAGGGTTGCTAATTTGTTCAACAATTACTTTGTTGAGTTGACAGGAAAGCTTGCTTCGGGTTTAAATCAGGCAGTTGGTGGTTTACGTGATTATATTCCTGATCGTGGCTCTTCAACATTTTATTTCACTTCTGTCGCAGGTGATCTTGTTCAGGTTTGAAATGGATTAAATCCTTCGGGGTGGGGGCTGGTTCGGATGGTGTTCACTCTAAGGTGGTTAAATCTGTCTCTTCGCGCATAATTATGCCGTTAACTCCCATTTTTGATAATATTGTTTTAACTGGGATTGTTCCGCCACCTTTGACTCTTAGCCGAATTACTGTAATTCATAAAAAGGGTTCGAGAATAGATATGGCAAACTATGGGCCGACAGCAAATATTTTGGTATTTGCAAAGATTTGGGAAAGGCTAATATTAAACGGATTGAATTCATTCTTGGATAGAAACGGGATTTTATGCCCCAACCAGTACGGATTTTGTAAGGGTTTCTCGACAGATACTGCTATTTTGGATATTTTGAGCTATCTACATGCTAGTTTGGATTCTGGGAGCTCGGTTGTCGGACTTTTCTCTTTGATCTTTTAAAAGCATTTGATACTGTCTGTCACGATGTCCTATTGATTAAGTTAGAGAGGATTGGGATAAGGGGTTCTGTGTTGAAGGTATTTCGACACAGCACCTCTTGTACATGCTTGAAAGCAGACAGTTTCTCAGTTGATGAGATATCCCGAGTCTCCTATTAGTGGAAAAATAACAAACTTTGTTTGTCTAAAAGATCTAACTGTGGAGCGACGATAATCTATCAGGACGAAATCGCCATCGTCTAAGATCGCTTGTATGGTGAAACTGAACTTCCTGTGTGCAGCAATTGACCGAAGCATTTGACGAAATCTGTTTCCGACCCATATTTCTACGAACTTTTTGCAGGGAATTGAAGAGGATCGGTATTGGCAGCAGCATGCTTATGCGGAACCACAAATCTGTTTAGAGAACCGGAAAGTTAATCTACAGTGGTGTCAGGAACACCGTAACTGGACACTGGAAAAAAGTCACGTGGTCCGACGAGTCGCGGTACACTGTAATTGGACACTGGAAAAAACATCACGTGGTCCAACGAGTCGCGGTACACCGTGTTCTGTACCGACGGTAAGCAGCGACTTTCCCGGGTGCCCCATGAAGCTATGGACCCAGCTTTCCTTGTAAACACAACTCAAGGTTCTTGACGTGCTGTCATAGTGTATTGTACGTTCTGTTGGTAAGGAACGGTTCCCCTAATATTACTGGAAGGTCGGGTGTCATCCAAGGATTAACTGAATATTGT
Source organism: Macrothele yani (assembly GCA_039090855.1). Classification (NCBI taxonomy): domain Eukaryota; kingdom Metazoa; phylum Arthropoda; class Arachnida; order Araneae; family Macrothelidae; genus Macrothele; species Macrothele yani. Next base: position 118,139,548 of record CM077011.1, read on the forward strand.
TGTCGATCGGTTTCATCCTGCAATAATGACTTTTTATCCAGGAGGTGACGGCTGTTTCATGGATGAAAATGCTGATGTCCATCGCGCAAGATGTGTACAGCAGTGGTTCAGAGAGCATGATAGCAACTTCCGCCATCATCTAGGCACGCCAAAAAGCCCGGATCTGAACCCGATTGAGAATGTATCGGAGTGTTAGAAAAAAGGATTCCCCAGCAAAGTCCTCTTCTGTAAAATATGAGCCAGTAAAATGACTATCTGGCGAAAGCCTGGTATGCTGTAGATGTACGTGTAGTTATACACCAACACCTTGTGGAATATTTGCCTAACCACAGACATGTTGTAATTTGGCCTAAAAAAGGTCCAACCAACCCTGTTTTGAATAAAAGTTTCTATTTCAGGGATCGGTACTTGTAAAACTACCAGTACAGTTAGGCATAAATAGTGGACTGAGGCTTGACCGTTGCATGGTATGGGAAAAATTCAAAAAGTGGGGACGTGGTTTCGCACGAACTCACGCAGCGTAGCTTTGCTTATAGTTTGAACATCTGTTTAACTGTTTGCCAGATATCGAAAAACGGACTTCGTGAGGAAAATCATTGCGGGCGATTAAAAATAGGTTCACGGCAAAGCAAAAGGTAAAGAGTAGACCTCGGCCAAACAACGACAGCAACACCGAAATCCAACCGCCATGGTAACAAAGTTCTCTGTATACGGTGGAACCTACAAAGCATGGTGTATCATGAAATCTTGCCTATTGGTTTTCAACTACTGCTCTTGGATGAAGAACTTTCCTCGAAACAATCGCTTCCAGAACATGGGCGCCAAAAGGGTATTTTGTTGCTTGACAAAGCGCGACCATATTTCACTAAAGCGAATTAGGAAACCATCATGCAACTGTGGTGGGAGGCTCTCCCTCAAGAGGCTTACTCGCAACTCTTAAGCCCGTCAGACTTCCATGCGCTATGAAATAATTCTAGGCCGATCAGCCAAATTTGTGGATCTCCAAAAATTCATCGACGACCTCATCGCATCGAAAACAGCATCGTTCTTTCACGATGGTATTTAACATCCACCGGATAAATGGCACAAGGTCAGAGTTCACGAGGAAACAACATATTTGGATAATGATTCTCCCTTTTACCAGCTGCAACGAATTAAACCGGGATCAGCAAAACCAGCTGAAATCAGTTCCAATGGATGTATTAACTCTATTAACTGGTCTAAGCTGACTGCAACACGTGAGCCTGGGCATCAGAAGCCTTGTCTCTTCCTCCCCTTAACTTTGTTATTCAAAGTGGTCAATTAGGAGGAAGACTGACACGAATCCATTCTGAGTGATTACCTACTAAAAGAGTTACAACAATGGCGACAAACCAGCGAGAGAGAGAGAGAGAGAGAGAGAGATGTATGAGTCACTTGATTCTACCCAGTGTTAGGTGGGCCTAACTGTTTACCATCATGCCATCGTTATGAAGCAGTGAATAGAGTACCAGAAGCTAGCTGTTATCATCAGTGAGATATTTACGGTCCATACTGTTGGAATGGGAAAGGGAAAGAAGTTTTTTTTTCATAACTTTCGTAATACCCGGGAGCTATGTGGACGTTTCTGTTTGGGAAACGCAAAAGAATTTTGGACTCTATTTGGTTCAGGTTCATCGGCCGTTTACCAGTGTTAAATACGGCCTGCATGTGAAAGTACGACATCTATTTGATCATAAAACACTGAAAACATAGACACGCATCTAATAGTTTAACAACCTACATACGCAACCAATGGCCATTTTTTTATTGCAAAAGCACGTTTCAGTACCACAGATGATGAAGACACCATGTCATGCATGCGCTACCATGAATTCAAGCTGCTAAAACATCAAAGAAATATGAAATGCGATGCATTTCGTGACATGTTTAATCATCAAGATGCTTAAACACACAACAAACACATCGGTAACATCAATAAAATATCAACCAATTGTTCCAGAGATGTTGGAGAAGAGAATATGTTTCTCACTCGGCTTTCCCAAACTGTTCACGGTGGTTCGATGATATTCAAGTCAGGTGATTGAGCTGGCCAAGTCAGATGTCGAAGTTCATATTGTTACTCCTCAAACCAAAACAAAACTGTTCGGGCTGTGAGTATAGGCGCATTATGATCTTGAAGAGTGGCATCACTATAGGGAAACAAAATTTGCACCACAGGATGCGCCTGATCCTCTAAAACGCTCAAGTACTCACTGGTAGTAACTTGATCATGTAAAGTAATGATGGGGTCAGCAGAATACCAAGATATAGCCATCCAAATTATCACGAATACACCCATGTTTGACAGGTAGAAATAGACATTCCATTTATACATTTCCTTGGAGGTTCTCACACATAAAACCCACCTACTGTTGGGAATAATGTGAATGAGGACACATCGGACCATATCACACGTTTCCAGTCATCAGAAATCTAGGTTTTCCATCTTTTAGGTATTGTAGCAATGGTTTCTGTGATTGCAGGTTTCGCAGTTGGAGCTCTTTCATGGATGTTGGCTTTGCGAACTGTTTTTATGGAAACAGGGACTTCCAGGTGGATATTGAATTCTGCTGCCATCTTCGCTGCAATACTCGTGTTTTTTTGTTCTTTGGACGCAATCCTTTTTAGTGCTTGACGGTCCCTCTCCTTCAATCTCGGTTTTCGCCCACTATTCTTCTTCGCTGATGAATTCTTGCGAAGTTTTGTGTGCCCAGTCATAACTGTGGAGACTGTTACTCTTGAAACATTAAACAATTTGTCTGCTGTAGATACAGATACTCCTGCTATTCGGGCTTCCACGGTTTGTCCTCTTTGGAAATCTGACAGATCCCCCATTTCACCGACCGCTCCTACGAACCACTGCTCAACACAACTTGTACTTCACTATGCAATCTGCAGCTTTTCTTTGTATATACCTAGAGAGTGTATACAAAGAAAAGATAAACAAAGATAACCCCAACATTTCTTTTTTTTCAGTGAAGCCTACATGAATAACATCACCCCTAGAATCACCGTGTTTCCATTATTTTGGCTACCCCGTGTACGTTTAAATTTCAAGAAGTATGCGCAATACTTTCTATAAAACGTTCAGATCATGTGAGGTATGAAGATGTGTTGCAGTTTTGTAATGTGAAGCAATATATTGTTAGCAAGGTGGAGACTAAGATTCTTAGGTGGTTTGGCCATGTTGAAAGAATGAGTGATGAGATGCTTTCTACGAAAAGGATTTTGGCCCAAGTGGCAAGAAAGAAAAAGCAGAGGAAGGCCAAGAAAGTCATGGGAGGATCAGATTCAGGAGTGCCTGAATGAGAAAAAGATTATGAGTATGAAGTGTAGAAGGTCTTGCGTACTTTGTGTGATTGATGTCACTGAAGCTAGTGCTGTGTCTCAAGATCGTTTTAAATGGAGAAGTTTGATACGGCAACAGTAAGTAAATAATCAGTTAAAAATGTAACTGGTGGTTTGTATGATCTATTTAATGTTTATTTGTGAGATGGTCTTCCTTTGAGGAGTTAACCTCTTAATATTGTTTTTTTGATTGAAATTTTAACGACCATCCTGAGCAACTCAATGGGCTATAAGCAGTCGCCCGTCCCTAATTTAGGGTCACTGGTTCCAGGGAAGGGATAGAGCCAGTACCGTAAGACAAACACAACATCCATGCCTCACCGGGATTTGAACCCGGACCCCTTTCGGATGAATGATCAGAGGCCAGCTGTTAGACCACTGCGCCACCGGGGCGGCCCTCTTAATATCAGAGAACAGCTTAATGATATGTATGTATGTGTACGTGTAATGGATATCTTTTTTCCTTTATTTGTTCTACACACGGAAAGTTAAAAGGGACATCGATATAATCCACTGGCACAATATATATCCCTGGTACCAACACAGATTTCAATCTTATGAGAACAGAACTTATTCGTTGATCACATATATATTGGGTCGTTTCATAATTATTGGCCGATGCCGACAAGGCGAATTGCCATAGCCGGTTACAAGAGAAACGTCGTAAGAGGAACTACCAAACGCCCATGCAAATTGAATCGGTACAGTCCAAGTGAATAAAACGATATATCAGACAGATCTCAGCAGTTGGGGACGTGATGGAGCAACCCGACGTGAGATCAGTGATTTTTTGCACGAATTCAAACTTGGCCGGAATGTGTCCGAAACTGTCACAAATGTCAATAGAGCGTGTGTTGTCGGAACGACGAGTTACAGAACTGTCCGTGGACTGTTTTCCAAGTTCCATGTCGGGGATTTCACAATCGACCATAAGCCAGGAGCCGGTCGTCCGGTCTGTGTGACACTGTACATTTAAGGCGGAAAGTGGAAGAAAAACCAACGTCCACAGTATATGAGCTGAGTGCCGAACTTGCCGTACCATCAGCGACAGTTTCCAGGCATCACCTGGCAGCTATGGGCAAGGTTAAAAACTGGATACCTGGGTTCCACACGAACTCACCGAACAGCAGCAGACACGGCGTCTGGAAACATGCATTGCCCTCCAAAAACGTGAGGCTAGAGCTCCCTCTCTGCATCGGATCCTTACGGTTGATGAAAAATGGGTGCTTTATGAGGAAAGGAAGCAAACAGCGCCGTGACTCGATAAACGTAAACCACCCAAACACATGTCCAAACCCAAGTTGCACCCACAGAAGGTTCTGATCTCTGTGTGGTGGACTGCCAAGACTGTGGCTCATTATGAGTTTTTACCGCGAGGTCAAACAATCACAACGGACGTGTGCTGCCGTCAGCCGAACGAATGTCACCAGAAATTATGCAGCAAACAACCATTGCTCGCCAATCGTTTGGGTCCCATACTGCTTCAGGATGGCGCACGACCGCATGTGTCTATTGGAAGCATGCGAAAAATCAACGCCTTGGGGTACGAGGTCCTCTCTCACCCTGTTTATTCAACTAACTTGGCCCCCTCAGACTTTCATATGTTTCGCCATTTGGAATACTTCTTGAGATGTAAGCGGTTCGCTAACAAGGATGCTGCGATTTCCGCCGTTACCAAATACCAAACAGGCGCTTCAATCTCTTTCATAATATATACAAAGGTTGTTCCAAAACAATTGAGAACGTTTTTACAAAAAAAATTGTATCTTAATTACCAAAGAAGTAGTCATATTTTTCGGAACACTGTCCAATGTATCAAATACAAGTGTCCCAATGTTCTTCACACTTTTTGAATGTCTTCTGGAATTTTTCTTCTGCAGTGCTGTTGAAGCACCGTGCGCAGCTGCAATAAGTCCGTCTCAAATTGTTGTCCCAGGAATGTCTTTTTTAAAACGGGGAACAACCAGAAGTCCCATGGTGTCAAGTCTGGATTATATGTGGGTTGGGACATCAACTTAAAATTCTAGACTATATGCAGGTTGGGGATCAACTTAATATTAATTTTCTCCAAATAAAAAAAACGATAGAAATGGCCATGTGCGGCCTTGCATTATCGTGATGTAACTACCAATTCTTTTTCAGGTGTGGTTCGTTTTGTTGTCACATGTTTCTGCAGGTTCTGTAGCACAGTTTTGTAGTAGTTGGCATTTATCGTAGTGTTTGGAGGAACAATGTGTTGATCGATTATACCTTGACGATTAAAGAAAACAAACACCACAACATGACCTTTCCCGGGGATTTTTATTGACGAATATTTTTTTACTTTGTGCGATGACGGCAATTTCGAAACAGTTTTCTGCTTTATTGTGTGGATCAAAATAACATAACCAGTTTTTGTTTCCTGTAATAACCGGTTCCATGACTTCTTGATTTTCGTTCACCGTTTGCTTTAATTGTTAGCAAACCTTAACTCAACGATCCGTTTGTTCTTTTGTCAAGAAATGGGGAACCCAAGTTGAACAAACTCGTTTCATGCTCCACATGCACGGTTAAAATCCTGTGAATTGACGATTTTGAAATGTGAACTATATCTTCGATATTGTGATGTATATTCTAGATTAACTTTCCTTTTTTAGTTTATTTCCCTATGTAAATCTTGAGTTTATTCTCAGTATTCTTCACGCTTAACGAAATATCTTTTCTCTCAAACGAATACGTTTGGCAACACAATTAAGGTTGAGTGCACGTGACGTATGCCCGATCTTGATAAGAACAAGGGATGAAAACGACGACTGATCTATTGCTAGAGGGTTGTAAGGGAGCGTTATAAGAGAGCGTTGTAAGAGAGCGATTATTACGAGTGTTGGGTTGTAAACTGATTATTGATAGGAGTGTTGTGATAATGTGTAGTGTGTGGAGCGTTTACTGCAGTATGCCCTATTACGATGTGTTTTCTACAGCCTAAATAAAGCTTTTCCGTAAGTTGACTTCTGTTGTTTCGTCTGGCCGTTAAGGTTTTCTTTCATTTAGGAACTATTGCTTAGTATATTGATGTGTTAAAACAGCGTAGAAGTCGAAAAGACTATTACGCTACAATATCTCTAATCAATAACTACCTGGCTTCATGTATAATAACACCTATTATTGTATTGATGTTTGCCTACGTAACACCCGTTGAAGATCTTCCTCCATGGCGATTAAAGTCGCCGACGCACGACCATCCATATATTCTTTATGCCATCTGTAAGTTGTTGAGTTTCATAGACATTCATCTTTATAAGACTCTTGCATAAGACCGAAAGTATTTCCGACAGACTTCTGAAGTCGACAGCAAAATTTAATAGCCCATCTTAGTTTCTCTTTTACATCCACTTTTTTCGAAAAATTACAGCACGAAAATACTGGTTTGGGGTTCACGAAACAACGCTTATTAAACTCCGCACTACTGACGACGCCTGCCTGATAAATAGGTATGGCAGGTTGCTATGGTTACTACAACAACTACCACTTTTTCGAGACTCGTGCTAAGGTCGAACGCAGTATTGCACATTTTTCACAAAAATATTCTCAGCTCTTTTGAGACAAGCTGTGCACATCAACTCTTCGCAGTCCATTAGAAATATCTCTACGTCTCCACAAAAACTCAACATCCGATACATTAAACGCCTTCATCTTATGTTTCTCTTACTCACTGTCAGCGTTGCAAAAATGTACAAGCCGTTCGGGGGGTGTGGATACTGTGGCGTTCATTTAGAAAACGTTCAATAAACAAATCTGCCGAGTAAAACAAGAAAAAACTTAGAACGAAGTTTTAATATAGGTTGTGGTGTATAACCATTAACGTCCATTTCAGTTTCTGTTTTCTTGGGTAAATTAGTTTTTTCCTCGATAAATATATTTTTTTTTTTTACATTTTAACGCAACAAATTTTTCCCCGAAGAATCTGAAGTTGACAATCCTGACAGAGGGTCAAAAAGCAAGCAATTCAGATAAAACTTCTGAGATAAGATCTGGGTGTGTAATATCAGTTGAGCGACTGACGATATGCAATGTTCAAATCGGTAAAGATCGAGCGAATCTTGAAAACGAACGTTTAGCCTTGAGAGAGTCGGTGGATTTTAAAGAGTAAGAAATGTCACGCATATTGCGGAACATCACTGATAAGTTCTACTGAACGTATTTTGTGTTACGAACGACTTGTTGCTGAGCTCTTGCGTGTTACGAACGACTTGCGCAGTAGCTCTTGCGCTTCGCGAAACCATCGAGATCATCACGCGACGGAATGTGTGTAACAAAGATGTAACCACGAGCCTTCCTTTCATATGGCACCGGCTCCTAGAAGTTACACGTGACCACCCGGCCCTGGGATCAAACAACCCGTGACATCGTGCAAGTGTTTTACTTATTTTGAATTTAATTATATTCTCAGAAATACATTTGTTTCAGTTGCTTCTGCGATCTTTAACTACTAAATGCCTGATGAAGCTACCCGGAGGTAGTGAAAGCTAGCATCTTTTGTTTCCCTTATTTTCTACGCCTAATAAACGGAGTTCACTTTTTATTTTTATTGTCTTTCACATTAATTGGGCGTACAGAAACCCGTTTCTTCATTGATCGTATATATATTTGATAAAATTGCAATTAAACCTTTAAGTGAAGTTGCAGTGACAAATTAATTATACAAGCTGTATTCGAAAGTGTAGTCGAAGGTGGAACTTTAAAATAAAGACAAATCTGCGAAGCCAACGACAGCAAGTATCAAATAAAAGCTATTACTTCGTAAGGTTTATGTCACAGACATTATTTTGCTATTAACATTTTAGAATACCGGATGAACATTAAATTTGGTTCTTGAACTTTCCGGTTGATTACGATAGATCAGAGGCGAATTTTCAAGGGGCATCCTGAAAGTAATGCCTCCTTCTTAATAACTTCTGTAATTTTGAAGTAATTTTAATGAAACTGCATTGACATGTACTATGCTAAGTTACCAACGTGGGAATATCTTTTTTCCAGAATCCGAAATAAAGATCATGAATGACAGAGAAAAGTAACAAGCTGTAATTGAATTCCTAGAAAAGGAGGGATGTGAGGCTCCTGTAATCCACAGAAGACTCCTGGAGGTGTATGGAGCTGCCATGATTGATACCGATAATTTCCGAAGACGTATGAAGAGGTTTCCAGAGTGCGAGAAATTTCAGTGTCGGTTATACGTACAAAGGAGGGGAAGACCCGTAACTGAAGTGAAAGATGCCAACAGCCAACGAGTGAAAGACCTCGTCACAGCTGATCGTCGTGTCAATATCCAGGAGTTGTGTGATGCAATTCATTGTGGTCATAGTGCGATGGAAATATAACTTGGGGATCTGGGGTACAGAAAAATTTGTTCAAAGCTGATCCCAAGAAACCTAACCCGTGAACAATGTGAGCAAAGGGTCGATATGTTCGACAACCTCTTGGACTGTTATGAGAGGAAGGCTGAGGTGTTTTTCTCTAATTTTTTGACGAGGGTAAAACCTGGGTGTTCCTTCATAACTCAGAAACAAAACCTGCGTCAATGGAATGGCACCGCACGTCTTCACCTCGACAGAAACAAGTGAAAACAACTTGTTCCATAGGGATAATAATGGTGACAATTTTCTGAGGCAAACGTGGTGACTGATTTCCTCGAACAGGGTAAACAATGCTCACTATGTGTAGACGTTGTATAACGAAGTAAATTTCTCCGTCATTTCTGTCCACGCCAGGATTCGAACCCAGATCCCCTCATTCCGGAATAAGTCCCTCTACCAATTGAGCTACGCGGACGCTTATACTGATTGCTACGTGCCTTTATGTCGTGTGCGTCCTGCTGGCAGGTACGTCACATCTTCCCCCCCCCGAAAGAGGGCCGGGGGCATGGCCCACGGATCAGCCGTGACCATGAATTGTTGCAGGCAGCCATCCACTGTAGAACGTGCACTTGAGAACTCCCAGTCAATCTGGTGTGTGGAAAGCAACGTAACACACATTTATTTTTCGAAGCGCTGGGATTCTCTGATTTTTCCTCTCTCGCGGTGTGGAAAGAACATCACACCAATGCGAGATTTTGAACGGTCGGGTCATCCGGATAGTTCGGGCGCCATTATAACGAAGTAAATTTCTCCGTCATTTCTGTCCACGCCAGGATTCGAACCCGGATCCCCTCATTCCGGAATAAGTCACTCTACCAATTGAGCTACGCGGACGTTTATTCTGATTGCTATGTGCCTTTATGTCGTGTGCGTCCTGCTGGCAGGTACGTCACAGTTGAAGAAGACAAAGGAAGCTATCAGAAGGAAAATATGTGACATTTCACTTCATAGTGTTGTTTTACACCATGCTAACTCACGTCTCCACACCTCAATGGAGACTTCACAGGCAATTCCCAAAATGGGGTAGACGGTGATGCCCCAACCCCATTACAGTCCTAATTTGGCTCCCCCAGAATTTTTCCTGTTTGACCCTCTTTGAAATCCACCTTTCGTGGGGAACGTTTCGACGATGTGACAGATGTTAAACTGGCTGTAAACTCATGGGTGAAACGACAGCCTCAGGAATGTTTCTAAAATGGCTTTTTCGAATGGTTTCGAAGATGGCGGAAATCTATAGAAAGTGATGGACAGAACTTTGAATAGGCTAGCATTAGTAACAATATGTCCAAGTATTTTGACCCCAAGTTTCACATTTTTGTTGCTAAAAATAAAAATCTTATGAGGGATGAAGCATTATTTTCAGGATTCCCTTTGTACCTACTCAGGGGCGTCGCGCACAGCAGAATTTTGGGTCCCTTCTTCCCTCTACAAGGTTCGCCGTTCCATAAATTTATTACTAGAAATGGTTTTCATTTTAGCCTTACACTGCATTTTTTTTTTTTTTTGATTGGAGGTTTAACGACCACCGTGAGCAACTCAATGGGCTATAAGCAGTCGCCCGTCCCTAATTTAGGGTCACTGGTTCTAGGGAAGGGAGAGAGCCAGTGCCGTAAGACAAACACAACATCCATGCCTGACCGGGATTCGAACCCGGATCCCTTCGGACGAATGATCAGAGGCCAACGCCTTAGACCACTGCGCCACCGGGGCGGCACACTGCTTTTCTGCCTCCTTCCTCGTACTTCTTCAGATTTTCGGTTTTCCGCAGATTTTTAGCTCACTGACCAAAAAGTATTCAGTGATGTCTGCTGAGAGGGGTATAGGACACAAAGCAACGTCATTTACATACAGATTTTCTTTTAGTTCGACTTCCATGCTACACTCCACGATTGCAAAAGATTTGAAGATTCCTGTTGACAAATTTGGAACTCACTTCTTTTCACTGCTTCTGCCAGGATAATGACATCCACGACTTTGACGGTGCTGCCCTTTTGATGTTGATCAATATCATCCGTCTTTTCCTCAGATTTTGGTTATCATCTCACACCTTTCTCTAAATTGTTTATTAAAGCTTCAGTTTCGCCTTTCCCATTTTTTGCCACATCAGACTTGAAGTCGGCTACAACGACATCTTCAGCACAATTAACAGGTTTAAAAACCAGACAAATTACCTTTTTTTCTGCTTTTCATGAGATTCTTGCTTCTCTTTCTTTTTTCCCGTTTCTCATTTCCTCACAAATACTGGCGGTTCAGAACAATAAACGTATAATTCGGCTATAAACTGATACGTCAGACAGTTTATATTATAGAAAAGAAAATGGATATGCAAAATCAGCGACAAATAGCTACTTCCGTTTACTGAATGATAAAACAGATATCAGTAAAGGCAAATTGATATCACGACAGTCTTCTGAACCTACCATTAACTTGTATTCTTGTAGCTAATCATTGACTTGTATAATAATACAATGATGATGCGTATTTACCTCATAATCCGAATACGATGTAAGAACTATAGTAGGCGGTGAAGCACAGAAAATTTCCAGGACAGCTTCCAGTGGAATATAGATAACATGTTTTAGTATTATGCACAGTAGTAAAAATCTTCCGTTACTATATTTAACAACAAATGAACCTTAGCTATACACTGAAGAGCAATTGAATTAGAGACAGCTGGCGTTATACAAATGTGGCGCTGTGGGCGGCCCTGTAAACGGAAATGGCATAACGTATGCAGCGATCCGACAACATAAGGGGTGATGCGACGGGAATCAGTAAGAGTCGGACGCAGTATGGGTAAGACGAAGGATCTAAGTGCATTTGATCGTGGGCAAGTTGCCGGGGCCCGACGAATGGGTCACTCCATCTCGGAAGTCGTGCAGGCACTGGGATTTTCACGAGCCACTGTGTCACTGGTGCATCGTGAGTACATCGAATCCGGTAAAACCATCCTTGCAAGGGCCAACTGCCGTGGACAACGACGTGTGGATGAGCAGGTTCATCGTCGGCTAGCTCGCATTGCAACAGCGGATAGACGGGCCGCAGTGCAAGAAATCACTCGGCAATTTAACGCTGGTGCACTAAAACGTGTAAGCAGCCACACCATCCAGAACCATCTCCTCTCTATGGGGTACAGAAGCCATCGTCCTACGAGGGTACCGCTGCTGACCGAACATCACAGGTTGCAAAGATTAGCATGGGCGCAGGAACATCGCCACTGGACCCTAGACATGTGGGAAAATGTTGCTTGGAGTGATGAGTCGAGATTCACATTGGTACATGCGGATGGCAGGATACAAGTACGACGCAAACCACATGAAGCGATGGATCCTTCTTGCCAGCAGGGTATTCTTCAAGCTGGTGGGGGTGGCATTCTGGGGACTGTTTACGTGGACTGAAATGGGACCCCTGGTACGTGTGACATGGTCCCTCACAGGTCAACGTTACCGGGATATCCTGGACGACCTTTTGCTCTCGTTTGTGGGTCTTCAACATCCCACTGGGGACCTCATCCTGCAACAAGACAATGCACAGTGCCATCGCTCTCGAAATGTATCCGAATGGTTGTATTAACACTCCACCGACGTCACCTCGCTTCTTTGGCCAGATAGGTCACCTGACCTCAATCCCATCGAGCACATCTGGGATGCCATCGAGAGAGATGTTCGAGGCTCTGACCCCTTACCCCTCCATCAAATCTTCGTGAACTGTGGGAGCTTGTTCAGGGGTCGTGGATCCGTATGGCTTTCCAACGCTTCCGGTGTCTTGTCGAGTCCATGCCTAGACGAATCGTCGCCGTCATCAGGGCGAAAGGTGGTGTTGCACGTTGCTAGACAGGTGTCTCTAATGCAATTGCTCTTCAGTGTACATTAGACGCCGCCATCTAACCGAACCTACACGCTTGGAAACCTGACGTGCTCTATCTGTATACATTTGCATCTATCCCGAAAGTCAGATGATATCGTGACGTCTTTCAGTGTTATTTTTTTTTTTGATGAGCTCTTGACGTCATCGTATATTTGCCGAGAGGGGTGACCACAATAGCAATAATTTTGTGACTCGTCAGCATACGGAACAACAATTTGACGTTTAGCATTACACTTTCTTTCCGGTTCCTTCTCACAGCTATTGAAGAAAAGAAAACATATCCGTTTTACAAAAAAATTTACTCCTATCAACAACACTCTACGATTCCTCCTCCTTGTTTCTCCCCCTTCAGCTTTCTTCAGTAATAATCGTCCCCCAGTAGTCCAATGTTACCTTCCTAGCATTCTCCATTTACTCACCCATGTTGCTCCTCTCAACCGACCCCACCGGCATTTGCAACTTCTAAACAAAACACCCTGTTTCAAAAGCTACGACTGTCAAGGTTGGCTAGGTAACAAACTCCTTTTACCTTCACCTTAACGTTTGACAGAATTTCTTATGACACTGGGTTTCTGCAGGGTCGTTGTGCCTCCTGCGTCTCTGCAATTTCCTGATTTCACCCGGCTGGCGAAGTTTTCAGATTTTGTGGTGTAAGTCTTTTGTACACTCATAGTCAAAAAAAATAGTTGCACCCAGAAGGACGTGTGTCGGATTGCAAATATATTCGAGAGGAAGGTAAAGGTTCCCAAGAACAATAAATGATTAAACATTGTGACTGATAGAGGGAATATTTATTGAGATACACGTCAATAAGTAGTGTAACTCAGTATGGCGTCGCGGGTCCCCCATGTTTGCTCACACAACACGCCAGATATCTCGGCATAGGGTTGTACAGGTTCCTAATGGTGTTCTGCGATACGCCATCCCACGTAGCTTGAATCTTCTCACGTAGTTCTTGCAGATTGTGAGGGTGGAATGTGGATAACGCGTCCAATAGCTTCCCCACACATTTTTACTCAGTCATAGGTCTGGCGATGCGGCTGGCCATGGCAGAGTGTCATTGCTTTGAAGGCAAGCTCTCGGCACAGCAGCAATATGCGCACGAGCGTTGTCCTGTTGGAAAATCGCGCCGGAGTGAGTTTTCAAAAAAGGTAAGGACACTGTTTGCAGGACCTCATTAACGTAACTTTGGGCTGTAATGAACACCAAAGGTGATCTGGCATCGTAGGCAATTGCACCGACCACCATGACACCAGGCCTTGTGGACATGTGACGCTCGACAGCAAACTGTGGTCACCTTAGCGGTAACCACGGTGCCTCCACACGTGGATTCGTTGGTCGTCTTCTCCAAGACAAAAGCGGGACTCGTCACTGAAAATCAACCCTCATTCCGAGTGGCTCACGACAATTTGGCATGACGCCATTGCAGTCTTTGGTGACGATGCAGTGGTGTTAAGGACAGTTGTCGTAACGGTCTGCGTACGTGTAGTCCTACGTCGTACAGAGTTTTGCTAACGGTGCTGGCACTATTCGGACGATGCATGGAGGGCACCACTGCTCGCTAAATATTCGCAATCGTGGCCGATGGGTCACTCCTCTCTCTCCGTGGTTCGTCTAGGACCCTCCCTATCGTTACTACGTTCTTTGTTCTATCCAATGCCGCCAACAGCGTGCTATGGTGATATCCGCATGACCTGTATGGCGTTCAATACTGCTATAAGACCATCCTGCTTCCCGGAGCCCGACGATGCGGCCCCCTCTTGAATTCCTCCAACTGCTCGAATTGCTTCTAAACTCTTCTCCGAGGCATACTTTACTTGCAAAGGATGCAACCAACAAAACAGCACGAGTCAGAATAGCAAGCACGCGCAACGGGGCAACCTTATATAGCCGGTCAGGCACAGCGCTACGACTCCTCCTTGCTTGCGTCACATGCACGGCCGAGCATGATACTTGAATCATTTGCATATCTCACGATGTCAAACCTACCCATCAAGTTTCATTCCTGTCGGTTGCTTCCTTCTCGGAGCCACTACTTTTTTGATGATGAATGTAATTTCCATTGCTGCTTAAACTACAGCCCCCCCCCTCTTCTCTTTTCTACGACTTGAAAGTAGTGGACTAACTATTACGAAACCTGTCACTTTCGTAATAGTAATCGATTTGTGTGGGGTTAAAGGTTTGAGATCGAAACCATAAGTTACATACCTATTTATGTTATTCCTTCCAAATTTTCTGGAAAATCGGTACTTCTCAGTTTAACATTTCTTTCCGGGATATGTGTAAGAATTGGGGAGGGCCTCTTTTGGCTCGGTGCCTATCGCATGTGGCACAGTGTGCGCACAAGTAAATCCTCCCCTGCGATACATGCAGCATTCTAAACATCACGTGTCCTTCTCTAATGTTGCAGCCTAACAAAAGCGAATTGTTTTCTGCGGCTCGATATTTTTCAAATAGAAAAAAATGATCTGCTTTTCACTATTCATGTGGCAAGGATGACTTTGAAGTGCTGTAAGTAGAAAGCAAAGTTGTCGAAAGCGCGAAATAATGATTTTTTCCCCTTTGCTTTCCTTTTTTTACATTCCGAAACGCTAAAATAACAGCCCATATGAAAAATCTTTGCCAAGGCTTTTAATTTATCATCTTCTGACACTATTTCTGGGCATGGATTCTCAACAGATTAGAATAGGAAGCTGCTCAAAAGATTTGACGCCATTTTCTGCATTAAATAAGCAAGTTCCAATTAAACGGCGTAAAATGAGTAAACAGTACAATGACGAATAACTAACTATGGCTTCTTCACTTTAATACACAGCTTGATTTATTTTAACTATACCTTTAATTCAATCCAATTTTCTTTAACTAAACGATTTGACTATCTGTTGGTCCATTTTAAATTCATTTTCTTTTACAACTGTACCAAATGAAATATGTTGCACATCCGCGAGCCTGGTTAGTACCATTTTACGGGCATTCGTATACAGAAAAACTAGGAAGCATGCATGTGTAACTAGGGACGCTATCAACAGCAAATTGGAAGGAAGCGACGTTTAATCGCAAAAGAATCCGGAATTACTGACATCACTCGAATGATTTGCGTTCATTCTTGCGTTTCTGCTTACAATCTAAATTCGGGTATCTTTGGGTGAATTCGCTCTGTTTTGCAACATATTAAGATTAATTTAGAACTGATTCAATTTATTTCGACAGTCAAAATTGATAAATTCAGAAGCGCGTATGTTCAAAACAAATTACATGTTTTCAAATTAAATTAGCCAAAAGCAAGAAGACGTTCCAGTTTATCCACTTTGTTGATGTTTTGACTTTTAACGGCACTCATCAGCCGGAGAAGGAAATACACTCCTGTCGAAAAAGTTACGGATCACTTATGTTTTCATAGCATATTCCAACAGGATGTGGAAGAAAATATTTTAATGAGGAGTAAACAAAGAGGAAAAGGGCATTGTACACACATAAAAAAAGCATGAATTCTTGCTTATTAATAGAGAAAATCGATAGAACAAAACATGCCATTTTATGATATTGACTCACAATAACTAAAATTGACAGAAAAAAAATGTTCATGGATCACTTTCATAAGGTATTTGTCCATACCTGACTGCAATGCATGATTGGCATCAGTTGGTAATGCTTTTCACGAGATTGTTCAGAAGATGCTGAAGAAGGTTTCTCCATTCTTCTTTCAGCGCTATCACCTGGTCTTTTTGGTGACAGGTGGTGGATTGCATTCAGCAATGCGCCTCCCTAGAGCGCCCCAAACATTTTCGATTGGATTCAGGTCCGGAGAGTAGGCAGGCCTCTGCCGATCTCCTCGCTCTCCAACAGTTCTACATAGGGTGATCGATGATACCGGGCGTTAACGTTCATGAAAACGAAAGAATTCCTCATAGCACCACAAAACAGCCTTACACGTTCTAAAATAATCTCCTCACAGTAACGCTGGGCTTTCGTTGAACTTCTCTGCAACACTAAGAGCTCTGTATGCCCATTGATCATAATTCCAGACCAGATCATTACTCCACCTCAGTTCTAATGGTTAATTTCTACGATGTTTCTGGCTGAAGAGGTAGTGCGGGGTTCTCGCCAGATGTATTGCCGCCTAAAGACAGTCGATAAACGAAATCGGCTTTCGTCTGTGAACAGAACGTTGGCCCATTGCTCTCACTCATGTGGAGTGTTCGCATTAGAGATGAGCTCGGGCCTGGCCCGGGCCCGGACGGGCTCAGAATTCATTAACTACCGAAAAACCCAGGCCCGGGATGGGCCAGGGCTTGGAATTACACGTCTTGAATTTCATTACTATAATTAATTCAACACGTGCATTTCCGAGCCCGGTTGAATTACACGTGTTGAATTTCATTGTGGATTTGTTACCATGGTGGAAGGATTTTCAATTTCCTAAGCTAGATGCCATTGCAAGACAAATTTTGTTTAGCAAGACTTGCATTATGCATTGTCGAAAGCTATGGCCCAAGCAAGGATTAGTTTAAGAAGGTCTGGTATCGAAAACCTGGGAGAAAATCGCATTCTCATTTTTTGTATTTTATTAAAAATCAAGAATCTTATCTTTAAAATGATGTATTAATTTCCAAAATTGTGCAGTTAGAAGTATTATTTATTCTTTAAAATTTCCTCACTCCCGCGATTTTTGGGGTGACGTTGGTTTTTAGTGCAGCAGGTCGAGTTTTAGAGAAAAGAAGATCAAGTTAAAGCGCTGAGGCATTAGATGCAATTCTCTACCTCTCTTTTTTTATGATGAATTTGATCTGGAAACGGCACACACATATAATAATATTGTGATTATTATACTATTAAGCACAAAGCTTTCTTAATGTCACAAAATGCAAAATAATCTGGTCTGGAATGCTTTTACGTTCTTTTTTTTTTTTTAATTTTGGAAATTTTCTTACATGCTTTTTTATATTCTACTACATCACTCTAAACTACCTTTACCAATCAGCATATGTGTAAATAATATTGCAAAGATTAGTTTTCTAGAGTTAAAATTTCAAACACGTGCAACTGTCTGTACCGCGTTTTACGTTTTATAATGTAATTTATTTAAAATAAAAGTAAATTTAGAAATCAAAAAGAATTAACGAATGGAATTTTTTTGTTTCTAAACGATTTTCTTTTCTTCAGCTTTTACCAAAATTATTGATTCCCCTCATACGGTCGAAGGGCAAGTTGATTATTTATTTATTTTCAAATCCACATTTTAGAACATTTGGCCTTATGCGTAGTATTTCTAAAAAAACATATTAATATTGTGAAATATTAAGTGAAATAAACATTTTAAACTAATCCATGCTTGGACCATATTTTTGGCCTGTGTATAATGCACAAATGCAAGCCTTGATGAGCACAATTTTCCAAGAATCCGGGCCCGGGCTCTAAGCCTTTGGACCCGGGCGGGCACGGGCTCCTAAATTTGAGCCCGAATTCATCTCTAGTTCACAGCACCATCGATACCGAGTTGTTTTGCGTGCTGGGGCCAATTAAACACAGTGAACAGGTTTTCGCGCATACGATTTTAAATTATTCAAACGCATTGACACGGTTTGACGCTATATGTTTTGGTACCCGTGCATGTTTCCAGCTCTTTTTCTAATTTTTTAGCAGTTATTCGGCGAGAGCTTTTAGCCGATACAACAAGATGATGACCTTAAGAAGGAGTAGTTATACGCGGTCAAAACTATTGAACCTTCTGGTAGCTATTCCACGTTCAGAAAATTGTTTCCAAATTCGTGATTCAAAGCTCTGATCAAATTTTAACTCCTTCACTACGTCTATCGCTGTCTGTCCTTCTTCCAGTTTACCAACAATTCGTCCATGGACAAAATCATCCAGATGAGTTCTTTTAAATGATCTACAAGTAGCGATAACAAACAAAAAACGCAGATCCAAACTTCAACACTTTCAAAACAAAGGAGCTGCCATGGTTGCGCAGTGGTCTAAGCTATGGCTTCAGACCATTCGTCCGAAAGGGGTCCGGGTTCGAATCCCGGTGAGGCATGGATGTTTTGTTTGTCGTACGGCACTGGTTCTATTCCTTCGTTCGAACCAGTGACCCTAAATTAGGGACGGGCGACTGCTTATAGCCCATTGAGTTGCTCATGGTGGTCGTTAAACCTCCAATTACCCCCCCCCCCCCCCAAAAAAAAAAAAAACGACTTTAACGCCAATCGGAAGTACTCATGTTAAGTTGCATAAGACCAAACACTTTTGCTTTGCTTGTTCCTACGTATTTTGATGACGTCAGAATGTTTTGTTTTTTATTTGATTGGAGGTTCAACGACCACCGTGAGCAACTCAATGGGCTATAAGCAGTCGCCTGTCCCGCATTTAGGGTCGCTGGTTCCAGGGAAGGAGTTAGAGACGGTGCCGTAAGTCAAACACACCATCCATGCCTCAATGGGATTCGAACCCGGACCACTTACGGACGAATGATCATAGGACATCGTTTAAACCACTGCGCCATCGGGGCGGCGTAAGAATGTTTTGACCGCTAACCAACGACTTGCGAGTTCGAAATTGTATCTTGTCGTTGATCCTTAATTTTTTGACATGAGTGTAGTCCCTCGAGTTTGAGAGAACAAAAAGAAATTCGAATTTTTTTTTTTTACGGAGTTTAATTCAGTTTTTAGAGCGAAACATCTGACGGAATTTTGAAAATCGACGCTTTTGATTTCGATGGTTGCCGCTAAATAATAAGGGATGTATTCTTCCGCGCTGTTTACGCTTTTATTCGTGGTGGCTTTTACCAGTCGGCAAAAAATAGCCCTTGGAGTTTGCAAAATAATTCAAAATTGTATCTTGCTAAAGATATTATTACAACGACCCCGATTCACACGCAAAGAATCGCGATGAGCGGTGGTCTAGGAAGTAATTCGTCTGTCTCTCTGGTGATCAGTAGTATATGCGTTAGTTTCTGACCGTTCGTTCGAACAGGCCGGGGATCAAGTCGAGGATTAAGTATTGTTTGTGTGTGTATATACACTGACGGAAAAAAAAATCCCAACACCACGAAAAAATAGTTGTAGAGGAATGAAATGGCGGCAATACATTTGTATAGGTAACATATTTAATCGATTAAGGTTTCAAGATCACAGCTTATTGTAAGCGCTAGAGGAGCCATTTTAAATGTGAAATACTGGTACATTAATAGCCGGTGTACCCGCCAGAATGTTGAATGCAAGCACGCAAACGTTCATGCATTGTGTTGTACAGGTGCTGGATGTCAGTTTGTGGGATGGAGTTCCATTCCTGTTGCACTTGGTCGGTCAATACAGGGACGGTTAATGCTGGTTGGGGGTGACGCTGGAGTTGTCGTCCAATGATGTCCCATACGTGCTCGATTGGTGAAAGATCTGGTGATCTAGCAGGCCACGGCAACATGTCGACACTCTGTAGAGCATGTTGGGTTACAACAGCGGTATGCGGGCGAGCGTTATCCTGTTGGAAAACACTCCCTGGAATGCTGTTCATGAATGGCAGCACAACAGGTTAAATCACCAGACCGACGTACAACTGTGCCGTCAGGGTGCGTGGGATAACCACGAGAGTGCTCCTGCTGTCATAGGAAATTGCTCCCCAGACCATAACTCCAGCTGTAGGTCCAGTGTGTCTCGGCCGCAGACAGGTTGGTTGCAGGCGCACACTTGGCCTCCTTCTAACCAACACACGGCCATCACTGGCACCCAGGCAGTAAAGGCTTTCATCAGAAAACACAACAGATCTCCACTGCGTCCTCCAATGAGCTCTAGCTTCACAGCACTGATGTTCCAAACGGCCGTGGTTTGGAGTAAGTGGAATGCACGCTACAGGGCGTCTGGCTCGGAGCTGTGCTTCAAGTAACCGATTTGTAACAGTTAGTTGTGTCACTTGGGTGGCAACTGCAGCTCAAATTGCTGCAGCAGACGCGGTACGATGCGCCACGGCCATAC
This sequence comes from Macrothele yani, assembly GCA_039090855.1. NCBI lineage: Eukaryota > Metazoa > Arthropoda > Arachnida > Araneae > Macrothelidae > Macrothele > Macrothele yani. Next base: position 118,160,144 of record CM077011.1, read on the forward strand.
GCCGTACACGGCGGTCTTCCCTCTTAGTAGTGTCACGTGGCCGGCCGGAACCCGGTCTTCTTGAGGCAGTACCTTCCCTTGACCACCGCTGCCAACAATCATGCACAGTGGCTACATTCTTGCCAAGTCGTTCTGCAATAGTGCGGAAAGAAAATCCACCTTCTCGTAGCCCTATTACACGACGTCGTTCAAACTCTGTGAGCTGTTGATAATGGCTTCTTCGTCTTCTTAAAGGCATTCTTCACTAAAATCAACACCCTACGTCGAATCTCAACGATAACTAACGCTCACGAACGTTACAGCGCGTATTTACGGCAAACCTGATTTGCATGTTCTGAGGGGCGCTACTAGCGCCACACGTATGCGCCGAGCGCGAAATTTGCATAGACGTCATCTTACAGATGTACTCTCACCGCCTACCAACTGTCGTTTATCTAACACAATCCCTTCTTGGTGTAGGGATTTTTTTCCGTCAGTGTATTTAACGGATCTGGTTCTCTCCCTTCACTAAAAACAGTGGCCCTAAATCGCAGACGATCGACTCCTTATAGCCTCATGGAGCTGTTCACGGTGGTTATGGGCCACTGGTGGCCTAGTAGGCAACGTTCGTGACTGCCGCGGAAAGGACCTGAGGTTCGATCCCAGGCAGGTACAAGCGCTCGATCCACTAAATATACGCCGTGCGTCGGATGGGCACGTCTAGCCGTCGGACCCCGGGTACTGCCCCCCTCGGTAATAGATAAGGGCGTCTTCCTTCCCCTTTCTACTTCGCTCGCTTCTGTGCCATTTTTCTATCGGGCACTCTAGCCCAAATCTCCTAGCTTCCTATTTCTGAGGGTTTTTTAAGACCTGGGGTCAGACACTCCCTTCCTAAAATCCTCTGCATATGATCATTCACGGTGGTCATTACCCCCCCACACACACACACGCCGTAAAAAAATCCCAAGGTTTCGTGGCGGACTGTTTCGTACGGATGTGAGCAAGGCACTCCGATAAAATTCTCCAACATTTACTCATTGAGACGACCATTCATAGCCTCTGCTTGTTGTGAGTTGCGTTCGTTCATTTACCCTCTTGCCGTAGCGCCTAATGATGATATGGACGAAATTAATGAACATAAAATTTGGGGGGGAGGGGGTAGGACAATAGCAGTAAATATAGAACCTACATCTGAGATCAAAACAGATCATTAAGCATCAAAAAATATATAGGATATTAGAGATTCTTCAGTTCTCCGAGGTGACTTTGAATTATTTCAGTTAATGAACAGCGCCTGTGCACGTCATATTGTTAGGGTACAGATACCAATTTTGAGTCATTTAAAAAACAAATGAAGTTCGTGTTTTTTAGTTGATTAAGGTACGGACGAATACTCTCTTAAGTGATCATTAACATAAAATATGTTATCAGCATGACAACAATGCTGATGTTTTCATTTCAGTGGCCCCCAATGGTGCAAATGTATAAAACGGAAAATACATTGTAGATCCAATTCTTTGGATTCAGTCTAAAACAGGTTTCACTGTACAATATTTCATAGACATGGTCAACAAAAAGTCGGACTAGCCAACCCCAGTGTCCTGACCTGAATCCAACATAGAATCTATGCGAGAAGTTCGATCGTCGGAAGGTCCGCGGGTGGCCTAGTGGTCAGGGTTCGTGACTGCCATGGAGATAACCTGAGGTTCGATCCTCAGCAGGTAAGAACGTTCGAACCACTAAATACCCGCTGTGCGTCGGATGGGCACGTTAAGCCGTCGGACCCCGGGTACTGGCCCCCCGCGGCAGTAAATAAGGGCGTCTTTCTCCCCTTTCTACCCGCTTCCGTGTCACTTTCCTATCGGGCACTCTAGCCCAAATCTCCTAGCTTCCTGTTTCTAAGGGTTGTTCAAAACCTGGGGTCAGACACTCCCTAAAATCCTCTACATATGATCTGATCTGATCGTCGGATGCGTGCATAGTTTTGCAATAGTTTTATAATAAACAAAAATTGAAGAATGGAAACAGCCCACAAAATTAGCTGTGCCTGTGAGGAACAGTGGCTACCGCAAGCTTTGTACAGGGTGTCCGAATAATGACTGTGCACTGAATGTACGAATTGCAGTAATGTAATAATAAAGAAATTTTGAAAGGAATTAGAGTAGAAGTGACCCGCCACCTTGGAGTACTCTGCGTCTGGTAACTTTCATGTTCCACACTCCAAGGAGCACGCGGCTGTCGTTCCGAGCGAAGGTCATACCCGAGCGCTTGGTCAACGGAGGCAAACATGTCGATTGATCACTCCTCTCGGCAGAAGAACAATGGTTTTGACGGTTGAACAGAAAGTGTTTTTGGTGGAATATGTTTTTTGCCATGACGACAAGTACAGGAACGAAGTGCAAAAAAGATTCGGTTGGAAATTTCGTGATGCAGACGTCTCCCACCGTAATGCGGTACGTCAGCTCATAGCGAAGTTTCGGATGCCCCAGCCCAGCTACTCCATCCACGGCAGACAAGACCGTACAGGATAACCAGTAGAGGATACAGGGAGGTCCACGATAAGTGAGGCTTAATGATTTATGATGAGTAAGCCAGGAGCAAAGAGACAATGTAAAAAATAAGATGTCAGCCCCCAGAAATTGAAAAACCGCAATCAGAAACTCACATCTCTTCAAAAGCTATGTTCGAAGATCTTTGCCGATCGGATGTAATGAACCAGTCAAAGATCCAAGTGCTGTTAAATATAGTTACTCTTCTGCCAGGTGGTTAGAGAAATATCATCGCATACAGGGTTCAGGAAAAATGAAAGGGATTAGTTCTTGCAGAAAAATGGAAACCTAGTTGTAGAAATGCATGCCGTAGAAACGGAAAACAATTCCATCAACGCTTCATACTGATGATGATCCTACATCTAAAAAATGAGCAAATTATGGATTTGTATTTGCTTATTTTTCTGGCGGCAAAGTCTCCATGCAGTTGACAAAAATAACTCCCATTATTTTTTTTTTTTAGTAAAAGCTGTAGTACAAAGCAGTTATGACATAACAATTTAGAACGGAGAAATCTTTCTTTAATAATACTGCTGTTTGATTCTGCCCAAAAAAACTTAAGAATCTAGCGAAAATAATAAAATTAAAAAAAACTGAAGACGCATTTCAATCTACTGTTGCAACCTTTCGAACTTTTTCTCGTCTCTACTAAAGTAAAACACCATCAAATGCAATAAAGCGTATCGACGAAACGAGCCTTCTGCAAGATGAACTTTTGGTGAACCTAGCTTTAAGTGAAACAATCATTTTGGCGAAACTAGCCTTCAATAAAATAAGCTTTTTGGAGAAATGACCTTTGGTAAGATGACCGTTTTTGTGAACCGCGCAAGATGAACGCTTTTGGTGAACCTAATGTGAAGTAAAACACACGCTACGGTGAAAGAAGCCTTGGGCGAGATGGGCGGTTTGGTGAACTATGCCTTGTGTAAAATAAACGTTGCGGCGAAACAAAGGTAACACAATTTTTTGGGTGAAACCAGCATTCGGTAAAGTGAATTGTTTTTTTGGCGAAACGAGCCTTTGACAAGGCGAACGATTTCGTGAACTAAGTCATGAGTAAGATAAACGTTTTTGCGAACCAAGTGATGAAGATGAACGTTTTGGTGAACCTAGAAATTTTTAAGATACACTATTTAGTGAAACTAATCATGTGTAAGATGTACGCAATAGTAAATCTAGCCATGCGCAAGATGAACGCTTTAGTGAACCGAACTTTCGGTAAAACAAACATTTCGGCGAAACCAACTTTCAGTAAAATGAACGTTTCGACAAAGCAAGCCTTTCGGCAAGATAAAAGTTTTGGCGAAACTTTTATCTTACCAAAAGGTAAGATGAACGGTAAGATAAACGTTTTAAACCAACGGTAAGAGAAATGGTTTGAACGGTAAGGTAAACGATTGGTAAGATGAACGTTTTAGCGAAACGTGACTTCGGTAAGGTACGTGTTTCGATGAAGCGAACTTTTAGAAAGCTGAACGTTTCGGGGAAGCGATTGCATCGGTGTAACAGTTATTTAGGTGAAACGAGCCTTTGGTAAAAAATTTCGGCGAACTGAACACTCGGAAAAGAGATTTCTCGGTCAAATGAGTTTCGGTGAAGCGATTTCTCGGTCAAGTGAGTTTCGGTAAAGTGATTTCTCGGTCAAATGAGTTTGGGTGAAGTGATTTCTTGAGCAAATAAGTTCCGGTGAAGTGATTTCTCGGTCAAATGAGTTTCGGTGAAGTAATTTCTCTGTCAACTGAGCAATACACAGATATTCCTCATATTTTCGTGTGCTATCTTTGACGGTATTTTTTTCTTACTTGGCGTAAATTAATTTTAGTGAATACAAGTATTACGTTCCAGTCCGCCTTCTGTATCGAACGAAAATAACTGTGACCATGTTTGCACATAATATTCAACTTTTCCGTAATCAAGATTTCATTTTGTATTTTATAGCATTTCAACTCGAGGCAAACTGAAAAAAGTTATTCTGTGTTCTACAGAGATATCCATTCATATTCGTTCTCAGGGACTGAGATGGTAGGTGGTTGCTATATAGGTTTTCGGTCTATACTTATGATACCGTTAATTCAAAACGCTTTAATCTCATTAACTGCATTTTCTTTTTTTAATGGAACTGAGGTGTTAATAGGCAATGACTGGCTTGGTTAAATCAAAGAATATAGCTTCAAGCGAGTAGCGTCACCGTAAAATTGAACGCGATCCATTGGTTTGCTCGAACAACTATCAAAACAAAGAGGAAAACATTTTGTTTAGGGAATTAAACGACGAAACGCAATGGAATTTAAAACGCACAATAGAAATCTGGCGGATGCGTAAGTTCTCAGTTTTTATCGTTTTAAGATCAATGTCCGTTATCCTTTATGTTAGTTCTTCTAAGCAGAGCTGCAGTAAGATGAAACTGTGTAGGTAGATTGTAGGTGGATGTACCTAACTCTCACCCGCCGTATTCATAATTAGTTTGATAATAATCAGACTTCTTATTGCTTTTTACCTCCGAGAATGTCGCAATGCGTGGGGTGTGAAACAAATTTGTACAGAAATGGAGAAATATGGCGTACCTCAAAATGCATACGTTCTGCAAGGCAGAAAAGAAATACTAAAAAGGATTTTACGAGGTAAAAGCATTTTCACCAAAATGAGAAATAAAACACAATTTCTTTATTTCTTAATAATTCTGAGAATTTGCAACGCATTTCATTTTAAGCATCGCTACGTTTGGGAAATCTAGAATTATTCGTGCTCTTATGAGATTGGTTAACTTGAAAGGTCTCTGCGTGGTAAATTTTCCTATTGCATAGACTTTTTCCTTTTCAAATTATCGAGCCAGTGTTCGAATCTCGCTAAGATATGAATATTGGGTTTCTCCACGCAAAAGGGGTTTTCTTCTTACTCAAGAAAATACCCTTACTCAAGAAAATACCCCCCCAAGCAAAGATGTTCCAGGAGATCGTTGAATATAACAAAAATTGAGAGAAATGAGATATTTTTGTCTTCTAATAATCAACACTATTATGAGAAACTCAAAACTGTCGTTTCAGTTCGCAACATTATCTCAACAATTTATTTGTTTCATGCGTCATGCTGAAATCACGAAGGTAGTTATTAATCATTAAATAAAGCTTAAAATTTTCTTTGCCATCTTGAGATAGCAAGGTATCTAATTATACACCATCGCTTAACTCCCAAATTATTTTATTCGCCCTTCCACTATCAAAAGAAGCCTTGCCCATTTTGGCCGAACTAACAATTTTTTTTTGTTTTCTGAGGTAACACTATACGTTATTTACCATTATCATGCTCACAAAATATTTTCCCCCTAAGAGAACCGTGGTCCATCTTTGATGAGCTAATAAAATATATTTTTCCATGCTAAGATAGGAAAAAAAGCCTTCTTGACATTTCTTGAGTTAATCTTTGGTTTACTCGATATTTTTCTTTGCAATGGCTTTGCTATTTCAAACAATTCTCATGAAAAAAGCTATAATAATATATCTATGCTTTTAGGGAAGAGACAGTAAGTACTCAATTTAGCATCGTTGGAATTGGGTTACTTCCACGAAATTCATGCGAATATTTTGACCGAGGAGAGCTTTGACAAGAGAAAAAGAGAGGTAAAAAAAAAAAAAAACTGGACGCAAGTTAAACGACCTCCAAAGAATAAGTAGATAAAATCGAAAGCTTTTTACGGTTTTTCAAACCCTTTTGTTTCTTTCTACGTTAGAACTGCTGCTTTAATAAAAATTATTTTCTTTCAGTAAAGTAGCAATATAATCTTCCTGACAAAGAAATCAATTCTGACAGCTATCGATATCACAAAGAAAGCGCATCGTTGTACACGAGTTGCTACATTTGTCTTAAGTGGGGGAAAGACTATTTAATAAAATCTACTATAAAGATGCAAGAATTTCAGTCTATGCAAGGCTCTCAGATTCGTTTAACTGATTCATAACGTTTTAAGAATCAAAAACGTATAAATCAGTTCCCTCTTCCTGAATTTCACTGAAACGAAAGGAAAGATTGAGAAATAAGCGTTAGGATGAATTAAACATATGTGTACGTTCAGGTTAGTAATGCTTTTCTTTTATTGAACTAGCAATCATGCCTGTTCTCCGAACGGTGAATCTATAAAATCCTTTTTTGAACATAAAATTAAAGAAAGGGAAGAGTAACTAAGGGAAAGAAAAGTAATTTAAAATCCGTAACTGAAGGTTTAGAACAGCGTCGTGACGTCAATGCATACGGTTTTGCGTAAAACGCAGCTGGCTTTGGTGCCTCTTAATTTTGAATCAAAATTTGAAATTGTCAAGGCATTTCAGTGATTCTGACAAAATTATCTTTAAACCAATCAGCATTATGAAACAGTAAAGCTAAACTACCCTTTGAACTTTTTAGTTTTCAAACTTTTTCTAGGTGTAGAAGTAGTAAAAAATTCATGCAAACAATGTTTCAAACCGCTGTTTTTTTGTTGTTGTTTTTTTGAGACCAACCAGCATGGCAATTTTTAGTTCACTAGATTATTTAGAAGTGGTCCAACAATTCGCGGAAAGTTCGAGCAGAAAATGTTTCAAAGCCGCCATTTTGATTCGTTTTTTCGTGCTTTTCTAGGTATACGGACCTTAAGATCTATCAGCATGCCAATTTTCAGATCTCTAGGTCATTTAAAAGTGGTAGAACAATTCGCGGACGAACACACTCGCACTCTTTGCTTTTTTAAATATAATACGAGGAGGAAGTCTATTTTTACATAGGTATTCACGTATGCCTGCGGAAAGCGCTAAACTTTGAAAGCATCGCTATGTCATTAAGCCTTGCGTCATTACCAGTTTGACTGTAGCCTGTCCTTTCACCCAATTAGAAGAGAGTGCTAAAAATGGCTGCGTCACTAGGGAAGCAGGTCATCGGACCAGGACTTTCCTGTGTTGTTAACGCTGAAGACAGAGTAAACCGCTCGTTCCTTTCCTTCGCGTCTTTAAAAAATGCTTAAAAATCAGAAAATTACGTTTTCTTAAAAAATATTTTTGAAGAAAGAGTGATGATAGTTATGAGTTTATGCTGTAAAAATTGCAATGTGTTATGATTACTTCCGCACGAACCCTATTGAAAATGGACGAAATGGGGTCAAAGGTCTCGACATAGGAGCGGGATCCATTCCATTGCCCTTATAGTTCATAACTTGCGTAAAAAAGTTTCGATTTCGATGAAAGTTTCGTATGTGGAAGGGGACCACCGTGCAATGAATTCTATGAAAAATGGACGAAATGGGGTCAAAGGTAAGGACATAGGAGTGGGATCCATTCCATTGCCCTTATGCGTCATAACTTGCATAAAAATATTTCGATTTCGATGAAATTTTAATGTGTGGTGGGGGACTACCTTGGGTCAAATTTTATTGAAAATGGACGAAATGGGGTCAAAGATCAAGACACAGCAGCGGGATCCATTCCATTGTCTTTATGCGTCATAACTTACGTAACAATGCTTCGATTGCGACAAAACGTTAACATGTTGTTCCGGAGGTACACTGAATCGGTTCTGTATAATATCATAGAAATTCGAAATGGGGTCAAAGGTCAGGACACAGGATCGATATTTATTTCACAGCCATTATCCTCATAACTTAAGTAGTGATTTCCGGCATGTTGGAAATCGCGTCATAATCAATACATTGTGTGATTTTACTAACTTGTTTAAAATGGATCCCATCGCGAAATAGAGAATTTTGTGAAATTTAAAAAATGTAATTTCTCGGAAACTTGAAAACCAAGAAGGGCACGAGATAGCAAAACTAGATTTACTGGAAACATAACAACAGATACAAAGATGAAACGATTGAGCTTACAGGCCCGTGAGACGTGCTGGACACGGAGACATCAATAGTTCGTGGGGCCCCCATGGCTGGAAATAACGGCCGCTACACGCTGCGGCAGCGAACGAAAGAGGCTTTGGATGTGGGCTTGGGGTATGTCGGTCCAGGCTGCTTCTACACGTTGCCACAGTTAATCAGGCGTAGCCGCGGGTGGTGCTTGCCGGCCACTCGGTTGCCGATCAGCAACCAGACGTGTTCTATGGGCGACATATCGGGAGAACAAGCGAGCCACGGCAGCGGTGACACCTGGTGGGTCGTGAAGAATTGTTGCACGATGCGTGCCACGTGTGGGCGCGCATTGTCCTGTTGAAACGTGGCTGCTGGCTGGTCCTGCAGGTAACGGAAGACTACAGGCTCCAAAACGTCGGAGATGACCTGCAGATAACGGATGACTACAGACTCCAAAACTTCCGACTATCGTGGTGTTGTAGGCAGAAGCGGGATTCGTCGGAGAAGAAAATGTCGTGCCAATCCGTAGTCCAGGTGCGGTGTTCAACGGCCCACTGCCGCCGCCGCACTTGCCGGTGGTGTAGCGTCAATGGTAATCGGAGCAATGGGCGCCGTGTGGCAAGTCCCCGTTCCAGCAGACGACGTCGAACGGTACGTGCTGACACAGGTTGTTGCGCAACACACCCTAATTCCTGCGCTAACGTTCGTGATGTGGCGGTGCGAGCCGTCAATGGCCGCCGCACAACATGCAGGTCCTGTCGTTTGGTGGTGTGCGGCGGCTGCGGTAATAGCTCACGTCGGTCCGTCCGTCCTTCCTGCACCCACCGAATCCATACACGGCTCACTGTGGCTGGATGTCGTCTCACACGGGCGCCGATGTCTCGGAACGATAAACCGCTGTCGCGATAAGCCACTATTCGTCCTCTGTCGAACTCCGGAACGTGCTGGAATGACTGTCGTATTCTGCGACGAGGCTTCAGGAAGCTTCCCACGCACAGGTCCGGCAGCACAACACACTTCCACTACTTACACCCCACCTTCCGTGCACCCTTCTTATAGTGCTTCTCGGTGGCGTGCCGGGTGCACATGATTTGCATATGTCCTGCAATGCTAATCGTTTACATGTCCTCTCGCGGGCGACGCGTGCTGCGAATTTCAGGCCAATCGGATGCTTCCTTCTGGGTGTTGCATTTTGGGTGGCCAGCAGTGTAAATTGAAATTCAAAAAAAGGGCGGCGAGGTGCATAAATTCAGCGATGGCCCTACATGTCTACAAAGTTTCGTGGTTCTGTTGCTGTTAGTGTGTCCGGAACGCGAACTGATAGCATTTTTTTTGCTTACCTTAACTTTGAAATAAAATAACTCTTGAGGTATCGCCAGAATCCAAAAACGGTTTATTTCAGTGTGTTCTCTGAACAATTCTTCACTTTTGATGTAAATTTCATATTTTTGCGTTCAATAGTTTTTGCGCTGAGAGCAAGAAAATCGTGAACGTCGCGAAATTTCTAAAACGGCGTTAACGTCAGTTACTTTTTTTACGCTTTCTGACCGTAGGTTGAAATAGCGTTTATGCTCCAGCTTTGTCCGTCTGTCTCTCCGACCGCGCGATGACTCGCGTAAAAATGGTTCGATTTCGATGAAATTTTAGTATGTGACAGGGGACCACCTGGGGATGAACCCTATTATAAATAGGACAAATGGGGTCAAAGGAAACGACATAGGTACGGGATCCATTAAATTGCCCTTATGCGTCATAACTTGCGTAAATATGGTTTGATTTCAATGAAATTTTATTATGTGGTAGGGGACCTCCTGGAGACGAACCTTATTGAAAATGGGTGAAGTGGGGTCAAGGGTTCAGGACATAGGATCGGGATCCATTCCATCGCCCTTATGCGTTATAACTTACGTAAAAATGCTTTGATTGAGACAAAACCTTATGTTGTTCCGGAAGTAGACTTTACTGGTTCTGTTGAATATCATCGAAATGGGGTTAAAGGTCAGGTCATAGGAGCGAGATTTATTCTCCAGCCATTTTCCTCATAACTTGAGTAATCATTTCTGGTGTGCTGTAAAGCGTATTATAATCAATGCATTGCATGTTTTTACTAACTTGTTTTAAAATAGAGAGATTTTGTTCAACATCAGCCGTGCATTGAAGAAATAAGTGTTATAACGAAGTAAATTTCTTCGTCATTTCTGTCCACGCCAGGATTCGAACCCGGATCCCCTCATTCCGGAATAAGTCACTCTACCAATTGAGCTACGCGGACGTTTTATTCTGATTCCTATCTGCCTTTATGTCGTGTGCGTCCTTCGGGCAGGTACGTCACATCTCCTGGTACGTTACATCATCTCCCCCCTATTTTTTTTTTGTTTTTTTTTTTTGTTTGAAGTGCTGGGGAAGGGATTCTCTGATTTTTTCTATCTCGCGGTGTGGAAATAACATCACACCAATGCGAGATTTTGAACGGTCGGGTCATCCGGATAGTTCGGGCGCCATTATAACGAAGTAAATTTCTCCGTCATTTCTGTCCACGCCAGGATTCGAACCCGGATCCCCTCATTCCGGAATAAGTCACTCTACCAATTGAGCTACGCGGACGTTTCATTCTGATTCCTATCTGCCTTTATGTCGTGTGCGTCCTTCGGGCAGGTACGTCACATCTCCTGGTACGTTGCAGTGTCTAAATTCTGGGCTTCAGTGTTTTTGGCGATGTAATGAGAAACTGTTGCAATATAAGCTACCTGACAAATAGTATCCGGGCACTTGATTTTCCACAAACTTCCTGTAATAGGAAAGGAATTGATATCGATTTGGCCCACCCTTTGCTTCCGTCACAATCTCCAATCTGCTGAAAAGGCTTTCCACTAGACTTCGGTATGTTGCTAAGGGAAATGTCTTCCGTTCAGTCCAAAGAGCATAAGCCACGTCGATCATCGATACCAGGAGGCTTGACCTGGCTCACAGTCGGCGTTTTAATTCCATCCCAAAGGTGTCCCATGAGGTTGAAATTGGGCTATTTTGTACTCCCCACAATTTCTTCTATACACATATGATGTTCGTGGAATATAGCTGTATAAGCAGTACATACAGTAGCAAACAAAAGTATTTGTCGAAACACTTTTTCGACCATAATTTTTTTTCTCTTCGACGAAATCTGGTCTTTTTGTGATATGATATGTGTTGATTCGTGGGTTACAATGACGCGTAGATTGTATTTCGATCAGAGCGAATTTGTCGTTCGAAATGGGCAATATTCAAGAGTCGCTATTTATTACCCATTTGTTTGCTGCATGTATTAATGTTTTGTCTGGGATTTTCGTGTGTTTTGTGATGTGTAGTGTGATAATAAGTCAATCTTAGGTTTTCAGAAATGGGTAAAAAGGCGGATATCCCTGTTGGAGCTCGCCAGGCGGCTGTGAACATGATGAAATCCCGAATGCGCGTCACCGACATTGCGAGGGCCTTGAAGATCCGACACCAGTCCATTTCAGCTATCCTGCAACGTTATAAGAAGATGGGGACCGTCGAGAACAGTCCGCGATGTGATAGGCCTCGTTATACTACGTTGCGTCAGGATAGACGCATCCTCCGTCGATCCCGTGCTGATCCCACCTTGACTGTTGTAGACATCGCCACCGAATTCCGCGACCGCGACGACCTGAACGTCAGCTGAATGACCATCTCCCGTCGTCTCATTGCTGGTGGATTGAATGGAAGACGCCCTGCCAAGAAACCACTCATCGGAGTCAAGAATCGACGAGCCAGAGCCGCGTTCGCGCACCGTCATCGACACTGGACCACGGCGCTTTTCACCAACGAGAGCAAGTTTAACTTGTTCGGAAGTCATGGCATCCGATACGTACGACGTCCGTGTGGCCAGAGATTCAACCCCCAGTTCATTCAGCCGACTGTCAAGCACGGAGAATGATCGCTCATGGTTTACGGCGCCTTCTCTTGCAATGGAATCGGCCCAATCATCAAGATTGACGGAATAATGACCGCCAGAGCTACAGGAACATGCTCATCAACAATGTCTTCCCATGGGCAAACCAGAACATGCCACCCGGATGAATCATGCAGCAAGACAACGACCCGACGCACACCTCCAGAGTAGCGAAGGCATCCTTCCAGCAGCAACAGGTCACACTTCTAGACTGGCCAAGCCAATCTCCAGACCTCAACCCCATCGAGCACATGTGGTAGGAGCTGGGAGACGATGTGTTAAGAAAACCTGCTGGAATAGGGCCCAGAAGTTCGACCAACTGTCTGCAGAATGGGCGCGAATTCCGCAGGTCACCGTCGAGAAGCTAGTAGACTCGATGCCGGCCTGTTGTGCAGCTGTTATTAAGTCTAGTGGTTATCCCACTAAGTATTAGTTATTGTTTTGTCGTTTTCTCGTGCTTGTTTTCTGTTATCGTTGCATCAAATGAATGTGATACACACCTACTTTATTGGTCAATTTGTATGATCTTTGCGATTAAGCTCGGTACCTGATCTGTGTTAAGGTTTCCGATCTATTTGCATATGGGTCATGTTTACAACTGAATATAACATATCATATCCCAAAATGACCCAATTTGATCCTGCAGAAAAAATATTATGGTCGAAAAAGTGTTTCGCCAAATACTTTTGTTCGCTACTGTAGATCAGTCTCACAACATCGCCTGCAGTGAAACAGCAGTCATTTAAGAACTTCAGAAAATGTTACTTACGATAAGTCTTTATTCAGCTAAATATCCTTTAGCACAACTCAGTTTTCAACAACGTAAGTGAACTAATCCAATTTACTTGTGAGGGAACATTTAACGAAAAAAAAAACACCCAAAACCCACCAACGCTTATAATATATAATACGCAGACGTCAAAAGATCACAACTTCAAGTAACTCACTTCCGCAGCTACTAATATATCGTCATAATACCAACATCTCCCCATAGTGCTGCTGCTCTAACATTATACACTCACGGACGATGAAATTTGCGCACCTAGAAGAAAACATGCTACAACCGCAAATCTTTGCAAATATCTAGAGTGCGAGCTGGCATGCAAATGATCCACGTCTGGTTCGAGTGCACATGACCGCACACTCTGTGGGGGCGCCGCAAGCACGAACCGGCAGCCTTATAAACCGGTGTATAGCCAATATGTCCCATGAAAGTGAAAAGCACCTGCCGACGCAAGCAAGAGTACTGCCTGACAAGAATGCCGGGTAGACGCCAGAGACGTCGATTTACGCAACTTACGGACTTTCAGAGAGGCTTGATCATCGGGCTGAAAACCGCAGAGTGGTCGGGGCGCCGTATAGCCCGCCACGTGGATCGTTCTGACCATACAGTCCGACGGTGTTGGAAGCAGTGGAAAAGTGACGACACGTCCACACGACGGGTTGGCTCCAAACCGACCAGGAGGATCCCCGGTAGAGAGGATCGACGGATCGTGCGCAAGGCACGAACGGATCTCGCGAGGAGCCGTTCCTCTATACAGGCAGATGCAGCGGCTCCTGTGTGCCCAAGAACCATTTCCCGACACCTCGCGAAAGCGAATCTGCGATCCCAGCGCCCCTTATGTGTGCTGCCATTAACACCGGAACATAGCCGGCTATGTGTGCAGTGGTTCCTGACCGGAGTGACGTGGAAAGCCACAGACTGGCGTCGTGTGGTGTTTAGCGATGAGTGCCGCTTCGTTTTGGGGACATGTGATCATCGTGTCCGGGTGTGGAGGTCCCTGGGTCAACGGCACAATCCCAACCTCGCTATCAAGCAAGCGCCACACCTCCCCCAGTGCAGGCACCATTGTCTGGGGACCCATTGCTTACGATAGCCAATTGGTGGTACGTGGATCATTGACAGGCCAGCGATATGCGGATGAGATCATACTGCCCCATGTGCTCCCATTCCTGGCCGAGATTCCAGGTGCGCTATACCACCAGGATAAGGTCCGCCCGCACACTGCTCGAGTTACGCAGGACTACCTACGTCATGTCCAGGCCCTTCCATGGTCTGCCTGCTTCCCGGACCTGCCCTCTATCCAGGATGTGTGGGACCAGTTGAAGCGCCGGCTGCGGCCATGCCGCAGTATGCGGAATTCGGAGCACACCGTTCAACACGTGGCGCTAGTCTTCCGCAGGAAACATCAGGCGTCTGTTCGCCTCCATGCCGGACCGTATTGCAACATGTATCGCCGCACGAGGCGGTGTGACGCGCTATTGAAGATGACCAGACTGCGTGCCACAAATCCCTCTGTAACTGTCCTGCAGCTGTATTTTTGCCATCATGTGTATCATTCATCTGTATCGTCCGTAAAATTTCAGTTCAACCCGATGCTATCTTCTTGGTGCACAAATTTCGTTGTCAGTGAGTGTATATATCGTCAGTTCTGATCTGACATCAAGTTGTTGCCAATGATGCTCATGCGAGAGAGAAGATGTCGCGTTAAGGTGAGAAAAGTGCTAAGGAGAACGAACTGAAATTCACATAGAGAAAGAAACTAAAAAGAAAGGTTAAACTAGAGTATATGTTATACACATCTCATCAAATCATTTCTGCACCAACCTCCTCGCTTTGTTCATGAAGCATTGTTTTGTTGGTAAAGGAAAGGACTTTCACGAAACTGTTGCCATAATATTTAGATTATATTTGGAAGCAGAAAACTGTCAAAAATATCCTTATAGTAGGCAATTGCGTTAAAATTCTCGTGTACAAGAACTAATGGACCCATCCCAAACTAAGCAAACCGGACAAAAAATCAGTCACCCCTAACAGAAAGGACAATACGAAATTACCGATTGCGCAGAGGACGCCGTGATAGCATTGTTAGGAGAGAAATAGTCCTGACGTGGTCTAAAGGGGAATTTTTGTCTCGTGTGGTGTTGAAGAACAACTTGTATGTTGAATTTAGTCTGCAATTTGGGTCGTAAGACAGACGTTACTGAGTTGCAAAAGGAGCCATCGTGTTTGGCCGTGCCGACGAACAAAAGGTGAATGAAGTCGCCCAATTTGTTGGTGAGCCAACAAGTCTACAAACGGTGATGTAGTTCGCAGTCAACTGAAAATCGCCGACGTAACTGTGGCCGGAGAACGATTCTCACTAACAGGGACTGCCGCCATGTTTCACGCTTAGTAGCTGCAAATCGATTTTAAACCAGGTAGCGATTGCTCCAAGCAGTCAATGAAAGTCCACTCCAAAAAACTTCCGAAAGGACATTGTGACGAGAACTGCACGCAATAGACCTCTGGAGCAGAGTACGTCACAAAGTCTCACGTTATTGATGGGCTCATAGGCACCAAAACTTTACTGTGGAGGATTGGAAACGAGTAATTGGGTCTGATGGGTCTCGTATTTGTTTGTACTCCAATGATGGGAGGCAACGAGGTCATCGCAGGCCCAACGAAGCCTCTAGTCCTGATTTTATCGAAGGTGTTTTTCAAGCTGGAGGGGTTCTGTGATGTTTTGGGGATGTGCCGCAAATTGGGCTTTCTCATTGGAGTGACGATTAATTTGAACCAGCATGCATAGCTCCTCATTCTGATTGACGAAGTGTCGCCCTTGCTCTGCATCTCCAGGAGCAGCATCACATTGCCACTCCTGTTTTCCAAGACGGCAATTGCCGTATGCACAGGGCCAAAAATCTGTCTGAGTGGCACGACGAACCTCATCTCGTCTTGCCCGCCAAATCCCCAGATTTAAATCCTATTGAAAATATGTGGGATCATTTGGAACAGAAGATGAAACGCCGGAAAAAGACACCCACGTACAATAATGGCGGAACTTCGGGACCAATTGACGCACGAGTGGATGCAAATCGATGTTCAATACATTCACAACCTTGTTCAGACTCTACCACAGTGGAGGGGTGACTGATTTTTTGTCCTGTGTGCTTATTGTAAAGCAACCTAAGAGCACGATGTCTCCTTCAGCAAACTTCACAGTTGGCATGACACAATCGAGCAGGTAGGGTGCACCTGGGATTCACTATACCCAATCTCATCCTTCGGACTTCCAGATAGCGAAGTGTGACTCATAACTCCAAGGAACGCTTTTCCAGTGCTCCAGAGTTCACAGGCGCAGAGCTTTACATCACCCGAACATAATCTTGGTGTTGATCTTCTGGTGTTAGGTTTGTATGAGGCTGACTCGGCCATGGAAGAAACCCATTCCCTTCAGCTCTCGATGAACCGTTATGGTGCTGGCTTTGTTTCAGAGGCATTTTTCAACCCGGATGCGAGTATTGCAAAAAAGAGAAGTCGATTTTGTCGCACCATCCGCTTCAGCATTCGGCGGCTCCGCTCTGTCAGTTCACGTGACTTACCAGGACGCCATTGATCTGCTGTTTCTCTTAGGCGTTTTCACTTCACCATAACATAACTTATAGAGACCCTTAATGGTAAGTAAACTCCTGTGTTGTATGATAATGACTGTGCCAATGTATCTTTCCTTTTACAGATTGGTGTGAAATGACATATTCCCGAAGACAAGAAGGATGCCCCGAACCCCTGGCGCCGAAGAATTGAGTGATTTCTAAAGAGGGCGTATTGTCGGACAATACGAGGGTGGTCAAAACCAGAGGTAAATTGCCCGAAAGCTGAGCATTCCGCTGTCCATCGTCAATCGGGTGATTGTGCAGTTCAACACGGAGAATAACGAAGGTGTTAGGTCACGTTCAGGTCGACCGGGACCAACAGCACGACAACTGGGGTCTGGAAAACGGGTGGTGGAAAAAAATCCCGGTTGCACGGCTGCAGATGTGGCAGAACACCTGAAAGTGAGTCATAACACAGCTGTCAGATATCTTCATCAGCTAGGCTATAATGGCAGAGCTCCCATGCGGAAACCACTTCTCACCGCCGCCAATATTGCGAAAAGAAAACAGTGGACAACCCACTATGGTGAAACGCCCGTTGAGCTTTTGGCATCGTGTTATCTTTTCACATGAGTCCTCCTTTGCCCAATTTTTATGTAGCGGACGCATACGGATCTGGAGAAAGCCCAGTCAAGAATTCCACATGAACCGCCTGCAACCAACCGTCAAGCATGGGTGATTTTCCGTTATGGTGTGGGGTGCCTTTTGAAGCACATGACGATCAGAGCTCGTGGAATGTGTGGGCAATATTAATGCCAAAAAATACATCGCCATATTGCAGACTGGTCTTCTACCAATATTCTCTGGTGGGCTGCTGAACAAACCTTCCGCTCTGTTCATGGAGGATGGAGCTCCTTGCTACACTGCTAAAAAGGCCCAAGCTTGGCAGCCACAAAACGGCATCCAGAAGCTTCCGTGGGCTAGTCAGTCACCTGACGTGAATCCCATAGAACATGTCTGGCATATGCTTGAGTTTGCAGTGAGACGACGCGACGTTCACGAAAACCTGCTTCCCGCTGAGAGCTGTTAGAATGTTTGCGTGCTGAATGGACCAACATTCCACAGGTCAAGGTAGCAGAACTCGTTTACTCTATGCCCAACCGGGTTAATGCTTTGAAGGCAGCAAAGGGTGTGGCAACTAAGCTTTAATACGCATGTTTGACATTTGTATCAAGTGCATACTGTGAAGTAAAAGTCAATGTTCGAAAATCAGAGTGTCTATTTACTTATCGGTTGTCTCTGTACATTTGAATATGGTAGTTTCAACACAAGAGAAATTTCTCGAACTGACTTGTTGCTGAGATGACGCATTATGACTCTGCCACTTCGAAAGTCAGCCATTTTACTGTTCATGCTTATCTGTGATGTTTGCCTTTTTTACGCTTTCCCACCGTAGGTTGAAGAAGCGTATATGCCAAACTTTGTCCGTCCGTCCGTCCGCACGATAACTCACGTGAAAATAGTTCGATTTCGACGAAACTCTAGTATGTGGTAGGGGACTAACTGGGGACGAACCCTATTGAAAATGGGCGAAACAGGGTCAAAGGTCAGGACATTGGAGCGGGATCCATTCCACAGCTCCTATGCGTCATAACTTGCGTAAAAATGTTTCGCTTTCGATGAAATTTTAGTATGTGGTAGGGAACCACTTGGGCGAGAGCCCTATTGAAAATGGGCGAAATTGGGTCAAAGGTCAGGCAGGACATATGAGCGGGATTTATTCCATTGCCCTTATGCGACATAACTTGCGTAAAAATGGTTCGATTTCGTTGAAATGTTAGTATGTGGTAGGGAACTACCTGGGGACAAACCGTATTGAAAATGGGCGGAATGGGATCAAATGTCAGGACGCTGGAGTATGATCCATTCCATTGCCCTTGTGCATCATAACTTACATAAAAATGTTTCGACTGCGACAAAACGTTATCATGTTGTGCCGGAAGTATAGCGAACCGGTTCCGTTCAATATCAACGAAATGGGGTTAAAGGTCATTGCACAAAGGCAAGATTTATTCTACAGCCATTATTCTCATAACTTGCGTAAAACTGCTTCTATTGCGACAAGACTTTAGAATATAATAGAAATGGGGTCAAAGAATATCATCGAAATGGGGTCAAAGAATATCATCAAAATGGGGTAAAAGAATATCATCGAAATGGGGTCAAAGGTTTGGACACAGGAGCGAGATTTATTCCGCAGCCACTATCCCCATAACTTGAGTAATAATTTCTGGTATGTCGGAAAGCGTATCATAATCAATGTATTGCATGATTTTACTAACTTGTTATACATGTGGAAGCTATGGATGTGACACATATGGACATATCCACGACTCAAAATGGGGTGTTCATACTTTTGATCACATAGGGTGATTGCAGAATGTTAAAGCTGTCTTGTTTTTAGTGCAGTTTTTCTCGTGAAATTCTTCAAATACTTCACAGCTTCCACATGTTCTTTCCTATTGATATACACAATCGTATCAGAATAATATGACCACCTACCTAATAATAGAAACAACCACCCTTGGCCCGGATGATAGGCGTGGCATGGAAGCAATGACGCCCTGGAAGGTTGCCCGAGGCACACATGCCCATTCGTACTACAGCAGAACACGGAGGTCCCGGAAATGACGTGGTCGTTGATTGGCACGTCGATCCAAGTGCTCTATGGGATTGAGGTCGTGCAATTTAGCTGGCTAAGGGAGAACGCAGACATCTGTTTCGTGTTCCTGGAACCAGTCACGCACCCCCTTAACGACGTGGCACGGCGCATTGCCTGTTGCAGACAGCATCACCGCCAAGGTAAACGTCCAACATGGAGGGATGCATGTGGTCAGCGAGGGTTGGACAGGTGGCCATTGGAGTTTAGGGACCCATCTAGTAGTACCAGCGGTCCCAGGTCATACCAGGAAAACATTTCCCAGACATGCGCACTGCCACCTCCGGCCTGTACTTGACCGACAAGCGTGTCCGGGTGTTGGTTCTCGTGTGTCTGACGTCATATCCGCCACCGCCCGTGAGTTGGTTCTCGTGTGTCTGACGTCACATCCGCCACCGCCCGTGAGTTGGTCCTCGCGTGTCAGACGTCATATCCGCCACCGTCCGTCACTTCTGTGGAGTAGAAACCTCGATTCGTCGGAGAAGGCAACCTTTATCCAGTCTTGCACTCTCAAATGACGGTCGTCCCATGCTAACTGCAGGCATCGTTGCCGTTGGACCTGGGTTAACATGGGTGCCTTGACGCAGCGTCGACTCCGGAGACCCATGCGTAACAGGGTTCGCTCTACCATTATTGGGACACGTACCCGGGTGCCCCAGCGTTCATTTGCGTGGTCAATTCTGCCCTGTCGCACGTCAATGGACCTTTACCAGTCGATGGAGGCGACGATCACCTCTGGGGTCGATGGCCTTTGGGGCTCCATAGTTATGACGTCATGAGGTACTTGGTGTGCCAGCGGCCCATTCTTGGTACACCCTTGCTACAGCAACTCGCGAACAGCTCAGAAAACCTGCTGTTTCTGAGATGCTTTCACACTTGGCGAGGTAGCCCCTGATGAACGTCCGTCAAATCACTACTTCTGCCCACTGTGCTGGCGTAATGCACTATGGCTCATCTGTCCTGGCCGGCCGCTTATATTTCAGTGTGGACGGTCATGTCACATGCACTATGTGACGCGCCTGGGCAGGTTCACTGTGATTCCAGGGGTGGTCATATTATTCTGATACCACCGTGTATAAAATGCAGGAGGTCTTAATAAAAAACGTCATATGCTTATAGGTCATTTCAAAGGCATTAACTACTTACCTTAATTTCCAAATCCCATGCAATGATAAAAGCAATTTAAATGACACAGCAAAATGTGCGTAATTTCGATTTCGGTAAACCCAGGGGTGTCATGCGACTTAAAGGAAAATAACTTATGTACTCGTTCCACAAGAGTAACTGTCCGTAATGAGTAATTCAAGGTTTATATAAATGCAGTAAATTTACAGATCTGCAGTCAGTATCCTGGGGGAACAAACAGGAAAGTTGGACTGCGCTCCTATCTGCAGTTGTATCGCTAATTGAGTTTGTTCGATCGATTGTGCGCGTTCCCTGAATAACTGAACAATGCTAATTGTATTAGGCCCGTACACAGATGTTAATTGCATTGGACTACAGATGCAGGGCAATCAGTTTCGGTTGGCTAACTGGACGTTTGCTGAGGTGTATTTCCTATCTCACTTTTCGTCTACAGACCGCCAGTCATTCGTATCAGAGGGCATGTCTGTGAAACAGTGTGTCTTCAAATACCAGAAGCCCTTTCAATTCAGTGGGCTTCGCCATTAAGCGAAATACGAATGGGACTCCTGTTACAGTTTAATTCATATTTAATTCGTTAAGTCAATTAATGATGAACGCATTGGAAAGGTTAGGTCGTTAAGTATCACATGATGCCATCCATTGCCACGATTTGAAATCTCTGACTGAAAAGAAATTTCCTCCCGATTATTTCGAAGTATAAACCTCCAATTATGAAACTCTGGCTGCAAAACTAATAATAAACTAAATGAATGAAATACGGGATTACACCATTGTACAATACAAATTTGGAAAATGTGAATCCGTTTATTGGTGTAAATATGACGTGGATGTTAAGTCAGATAATATTCAAAAACTAAAAACTTTCGTCGTCCTGGAGTGGGAATCGAACCCGCGATATAAGATTCTTTCCATATGAATGCCGGTTGGTTAGCATACTCAGGCGCTAGCCGGGAGACGCGGATTCGATTCCGCTCCAGGACGACGAAAGTTTTCATGTTGAACTGTTAGGAGTTGTTATCGAATAACATTACTGTGTTTTTCAATTTCTCTAAGCCGCCCCGGTGGCGCAGTGGTCTAAGCGATGGCCTCTGATCATTCGTCTGAACGGGGTCCGGGTTCGAATCCCGGTGAGGCATGGATGTTGTGTTTGTCTTACGGCACTGGCTCTCTCCCTTCCCTGGAACCAGTGACCCTAAATTAGGGACGGGCGACTGCTTATAGCCCATTGAGTTGCTCACGGTGGTCGTTAAACCTCCAATCAAAAAAAAAAAAAAATTTCTCTAAAACGGCAGTAGTTGTATAACGACAATTTTGCTACAGTGATTTTCTATTTTAAAAATATATTCTCATGTGAGATTTTTCCAAATGTATGGAGAATTCTGGCCGCATTTCTTTTAATGTACGCACATCTACGTCCCCAGAAAAACTCCTTAATTATTTAGAGTAAAAAGTAATGTTTCATATAATTTTCCACCAAGTAACGCCAAATTTTGGCTGTTCTCAATGGAGCCATTTGCTCATGTAACTTGAAAATTACCGCACCCTGGGATTTTCGTTGTCCAGAGTGGAAGCATGCTACCATTACACCACTTAAGACAACGAACTTCCGAACAGCTAAGAATTGTAGCTTGAGAATTTGAATTAATTTCATGTTTGCGGTAATATAAGAATTCAATCCTTGCTCGTAGTATCAACAATCATTTTAATCCACTGAAGGATCCAGGTCAGGAATCGCTGGTCCTCCGGATGGTGTTACAAAAGTAACGGTAAAACAATATTGTCATAAAATTGATGAAGACAACGGTAAAATAATATTGTCACTGAAATTTATAGAGATAATAGTGAAACGATATTGTCGAACAACTGATGAAGATAATGTGTGACGTACTACTGAGGTGTGTCACGTGTGATGACGACAGATCTGCAGCGATATACACTATATTGACAAAACTCACCGGACACCCCTTCAAAAGCAAAGGAACGGATCCGATGCGTTCTTAAGTTGCGCAGTACAGCTGCAAACGGTATAAAAACCAGCCTGCAGCTGACAGCGATCATATCGCACTGTGAGGTTGAGTGAAAATGTCGCGGCGGGAGAGAACTGACTTTGAGAAAGGAAAGATCGTTGGGTGTTATATTAGTGAGTTGTCCATAAGAGAAACCTAGAGGCGTTTAAACATACCGAAATCAACTGTTTTGGATGTACTGAAAACGTGGAAGTCACATGGCGTGCCAGAAGCAGCAAAACGTACCGGTCGACCAAAGAAAATCAGTCATAGAGGAAGTCGAAGCCTCAGGAGAGTCGTTACAGCTAATCAACTGAGTACTGCACAAGACCTCAGTGTACAGGTGAGTAAAAGTGCTGGAACCTCGGTATGTACGCGTACCATTCGCACAGAACATCATTCCGTAGGTTACCGTGGTCGTACGGCTGCTTATAAGTCTTTCAACTCCACTCGGAATGCTACTCGTCGCTTAGCATGGTGTAAAGAACATTTATTGTGGACCGTACATCACTTGGAAACGGGTCCTATGGACTAATGAATACAGATACACGATCCATCAGTCTGATGGCCGTGTGTGGGTATGGCGGCAACCGGGGGAACGCTATTTACCACAGTGTGCTGTTCCTACGGTCAAGTTTGGAGCTGGCAGTGTACTCGTGTGGGGGTGTTTTTCGTGGTATGGTCACAGCCCATTGGTTATTGTGGACAAACATGTTAACCAGCATGTCTTCCTCGATATTCTGAACAATTATGCCCTACAAACTCTGTGGCATTACTATACCACATAACCTTGTTGGTACCAGCAGGATAATCCCTCGATCAATTACGCAAGGTTTCAAAATCGCTTTATTCTAATTTATCATAAGGAAACATAAGAGGGAGACGTACAGTATTGGGCATCTCACTGGGAAATAATACAAAACTGTTAAAAACATGATGGTATATACACTGCAATGACAATGGGGATGAATAACAAATGCTGCAAGCAAAGCTTATTGAATAAAAAATTGCAGAAGTGACAAAGAGAAACACATCGTGTCACATGACATTGGCTGGGCATGATTTACAGGATAACACAGGCGAAACAATAGTACACAATTAGAAAAAGAACAGCACAAACACCGCCGTGAAGGTAAAACATTACATACATGAGATAAAAACACAGCGTGCACAATTGTGGAAGTTATTTAACGAGGGCACCAAAGCAACATAATACAGGCGGGGTGAAAGTAAGTAATGTACACAAGTAAGCATGAAAATACACTGAGATGGCATTAGCATTCACAATTCAACGGTAGTGTGGATTGCACGAGTCGTAGAGTGGAGGAGGGGCACCAGGGTGCCACGGAACTCAGCAAAGGAGGTGTAGAAAGTCCTAGGGTACTGATAGGTGTAGCAGTCCAGAATCAATCGCAAACCATGGAGCGGCCGGCGCCCAGGTAGCATAGAAGGTGGCTTCTCGACGACTGGAAGAAGCCGACTGGTACTCCAGGCGGAGTCGAGAGTGCAATCGATCTTGAAAATGGCACAAAAGTGCTGCGCTGGCCTGGTGTAAAGAGACCGGCGAGGAAACGCTGCGGAGTTGTTGAAGGTATACGTAAATAACTTGTTTAACCAGCACGAAAAGATAGGCACATACTGACGGAAGAGGCGTAGGTGGATGAGCCCGCAGAAGAAGATGTCTGTAGGCAGTGAACGGAAGATCTTGAGAACAAGAGCGACTGGCAATCCGGACTGTTACGGCGTATTTTGACGATAATTCCGGATCGTGTGTGGACTGGCCAGCATAGAGCACTGATCTTAATCCCATAGAGTACCTATGGGATTAATCAGAGCGCCGCATAAGAAGTTTGGAATTAAGGCCTTCTACTAAGCAGGAGTTAACGGCAGCATTACGTACTAAATGGAAACGCATACCTACCGTTGTTTTCCAAAACCTTGTCAAAGGCATGTCTCGAAGGGTCAGTGCATGCATTAAGGCCAAAGGTGGACCGACACTGTACGATATGTCAATAAATTCTATGTTGTGTTTCTCTTCTAGGTGTCCGGTGACTTTTGTCAACATAGTGTATTCTGTCAATGTAGCTTAATCGGTTAGGACACTTCACTTTGGAGAGGGGGGACACGGAGGGTTCGATTCCCGTCTCTGACTAACTCCTGTTTTCACATTGGCGCCCAAACATGAAAATGGATGCACTTGACGTTGGGCTCTTCGAAAAATGTGTGATGTTTGTTTCATACATTGTATGGAATTAATTAAAATTCATATTTCGCTTCAAAATAAAGAAAAAGAAGAAGGAAATATTATGACGTACTGTTGAGGTGAATCACGTGTCAAGACGACAAATCTGCAGCGATATATTCTGTCAGTGTAGCTTAGTTGGTTAGAGCACTTCACTCCGGAGCGAGGGGACACGGTTTCGATTCCCTTTTCTGACAAACTCCTGTTTTTCCAAACAGTAAAGTGATACTGTCACAAAAAATTGAAGAATGTAACAGTAAAACAATATTTTTAGAGAAGTTGCCGAAGGTTTCGATAAAACCAAATGTCACAGAAACTGGTGAAGATAACGCTAAAACGATATTATCACACAAATATAATGGAGACAATGTTTAAATGATATTGTCACAGACATTGATGAAGCAAACGGTGAAACGACACTTTTACAGGCACTGATGAAGGTAGCGATAAAATGACTCGGTAACAAAAAATGATAGCTGAAACGATATTTTTAAAGAAATTGATGATTATGGTCATACGAAATGCCACAGAAACTAACGACGATAACACTAAAAACGACAATGTCAATAAAATTGATGGAGGTAACGGTAAATCAATATTATAACAGAAATTTCTGGAGACAAAGCTGAAACAATATCATAACAGAAATTGATGGAGAAAACGGCAAAACGATATTGTAACAGAAATAGATACAAATAAATGTAAAGCCATATTACCGCGAAATCTCAAGAATACAGCGCTAAAGCCTCAAATATTATTCAATATTTTTTTTTTTTTTTTTGATTGGAGGTTTAACGACCACCGTGAGCAACTCAATGGGCTATAAGCAGTCGCCCGTCCCTAATTTAGGGTCACTGGTTCCAGGGAAGGGAGAGAGCCAGTGCCGTAAGACAAACACAACATCCATGCCTCACCGGGATTCGAACCCGGACCCCTTACAGACGAATGATCAGAGGCCAGCGCCTTAGACCACTGCGCCACCGGGGCGGCTATATTATTATTATATAATATATCCCCGTAGCTTCAACGACCATTCTAATCGAGAAAAGGATTTTTATCAGGAATAGCCAGTTCTCAAGTAACTGTTACCGAGATTGACGAAGATAACGATAAAATGACATTTTGCACAGAAATTGATGAAGGTAGATGTGGAATAGCACTATCACAAAAATTAAAAAAGGGAACGGTAAATCGATACTTTTACAGAAATTGATGACGATTACCGTAAAACGAAGTGTCACAGGAAGGGATGAAGATAACGGTAAAACGATATTGTCACAGAAATAAACAAATATAAAGCTAAAACTATATTGACACTGAAATTGATGAAAAAAAACCGTAAAGCAATATTATTACAGAAATTGATGGACATAACGGTAAAAAAAGTGTTGTTATAGATATCAATGAAGATATCCGTAAAACGATATTGTCGCAGAAACTGAAGTCCATGGCAGTAAAACATATCGCCAAAGAAATTATCCACTTCCACCTTTCAGCGGGAATGATCATCAGAATCAAGAAAAGGATCCAGCTCACGAATCGCCATTTCATCAGATACTGTTGCAGAAACTGATGGGGATAACGGTAAAACGCTATTGTCACAGAAATTGATGAATATAACGGTAAAACCAAATCTTACAGAAACTGATGAAGAAAACGACATTGTTTCAGAAATTGGGGCATATAACTGTAAAATGATATTTCGCTGATATTACTGATGATAGCCGTATAACTTTAGCACGTTCGAACGGTAATTGGGAAGTGCGGATTCAATTCAAGGAGGTTAGAAGTAAGAAGAGGTGGAAACAGTCCCTCTCCCTGTGCTTCTGGCGTGACGCCACTTTTTATCAGCTGACTACGCCAATGCGCCCAACCTAAGAATCTCCTGTATATCTCTATGGGGAAATCGCGATTTTGAACGGGTTTTTCGGACCCTTACTCTACCTATACAGGCATGAAAAAAATTGAGGCTGAAATATTTATTCCCTTAATGAAACATTTCCAGGAAAGACAGGAAAACATGTGTTGGTATTTCTTTAAACAATTGAACAAAATAATGATTTTTCGAGCGGAAGTTCATAGTGTGCATGGTTACTTACTGCCCATGTGCAAGTAACTATGTTTAAAATATAACCAAAAGCCTAATGTTAAGAAATAAGAAGTCCGAAATATTCCTTCTTTCCATCCTTGGTTTGCATGCGCTAAGCAAAACTGCTTAAGCCACAGGAAGTGACGTCACGTTCCCGAACTCTCGCAGCGCAGACTCCCACCACCTCAGAAAGAGGACAGAAACAGCTGATCTGTTTTGGCTTCACTCAAAACGGGTCCCTTCACCTCCTCTTCTTCTAACCTCCTTGATTCAATTCCCTTTCCAGGGAACTGAAGTTTTTAATTTGTTTTTGAGGAGATGGCCACATGGATTGCATCAAAATGGAGGTCCCTCTGTTCGACAAGAACGTGACTAGCAGGAGGACTAGAGTGCGGCTCAGCGCCCCTGCAAGGCAAACGCACATCCGTGGAAAAGGAACGTTTTTGTAAGAACTTTTAACGTTTATTTACGATGTCTTAATGAAAATTACTTTTGCATTTCATTATACATCGATCAGCGTAGAGCAACCTCTGCGTTGTGCATATACGCGCGCGTGCAGCCAATCAGTGTCTCGTGCCAAGGTCTGTACATAATACCTGGATCGGAGCTATCTCGGTCAGTATTTCGTTTCGTCTCAACTTTGGAAAAGTAGTTTACCAGGAGTTGAAAAAGGCAGATCTTTATTGTAAGACGCCTTGGTGAGAGCATCTCCGGAATGCAGTAGTTACTACCTATCAAAAATGGTCCCCAAGAGCCGTCGACAAGGCGTGGTAAGGCCACTCCTCTTTGATGCAAGAAGTCAGCGCAGACCAATCCTCTTTCATGAAGAAGTCAGCAAAGACTACTGCTCTTTAATGAAAGAAGTCAGCGCAGGCCACTCCTTATTGATGCAAGAAGTCAGCGCAGGCCACTCCTCTTTGATGCAAGAAGTCAGCGCATGCCACTGCTCTTTGATGTAAGAAGTCAGCACAGGCCACTCCTCTTTGATGCAACAAGTCAGCGCAGGCTATCTCGTTTTCTCCGCAGCAGCAGGAAAGTTACTGTGGCTGTCATTACGCAAAATTTCAACTGTGTTTTTGGACCCAATGGGTCCAAAAACACAGTTCATCGTACGCTCTTGGATATTGGTCTCCGCAGCCGCAGACCCGTTCGTGTGCCCATGCTCACAGCCATTCACCGTCGTCAACGCTCACAATGGGCACGTAATGTTCGACAATGGACTATAGAAGGCTGGAAGAGGGTACCAAGTTCAGCGCAATCCTGTTTTCTGTTGACGAACGAGCTCATGTTCCACGTTTACCCAAGGAAGCATTCTCATTTAGATGAACTGTGGGACGGATCCATGACTCTGGACATAGTGTAATGACCTGGAAAATATTATCTTGGAGAACACTTGGACTTATTATCTCTGTAGAGCGAACTCTGACAACTGTCACGTATCAGAACATCATGGATGACCAAGTACACCCCTTTATAGTGACTGTATACCCTGGCTAAGATGGCGTCTTTCAACCAGACAATGCTCCATGCATTAGTGCGAAGAAGGTTCAAGAATAATTCCAGGAACATGAAGACGAACTCAATTTATTGCCATGGAACCCGAATTTTCCTAACATGAATCCTTTCGAGCATTTGTGGTTTGAGTTGGAGAAAAAATTACGAGCAGCATCTCCCCAACCTCGTAATTTACGGGAACTGCGGGATCTTCTGTTGCAGTCATGGTGCCAAATATCTAGAAACACTTACCAAAATCTCGTTGAATATACTGCACGCCTCATTTGGTGCGAGAGCCTTTGGCGACGAGAGAAGGACCTACATCATAGTGGGTAGGTGATTATAATTTTTTGCCTGGTGCAAGCATAAACACGCTTTTTACTAAGTCTAACTCGAGAGAACTGACTTTACGATGTGAATCAATAGGAACAGCCGCGCCAATGATTATCTGCCACATGGGCACAGGGTTTATTTGCGTTAAGGGTCAGGAAAGAGAAATATTCTTTTCCGGACAACCGTGAATTTGGAAAGAAAACAAGAGAGAGAGAGAGAGAGAGGGAGAGAGAAAGAAAGAAAGATAGAGAGAAAGAGAAAAAGAAAGAGAAAGAAATAGAGAAAGAGGTGGATAAGGAAATTTGCGATATGCCTTTATTAATGACATGTTGGACCACCATTTAATACAGCTTCCAAATGATCAGGAAAGAGAAATCTTTTCCGGAGAACCATGAAATTGGAAAGAAACCAATAAAGAGAGAGAGAGAGAGAGAGATAGAGAGAAAGATTACTTTTCCTGTAATTGGATCAATTACAAGAACTTTGCGAGTACGTCGTACTCCCGATGTTCTTGTAGTTGATCCAATATATAGCCTGTGTTCTTGACCCGATGAACTACAAGAACATTGGGAGTACGACTTAAGGAGCACCAATACGATATTAAAAAAGACAATATGAATACAGCTTTGGCCAAATTTGTAAAAGAAGAAGATTACAGTCCCCAATGGGAAAAGATAAGGCATCTATCAACTACAGCAAGTGAGATTGATACGTGGTTCACAGAGGCAACGTACATTCTTCTATATGGTACCCATTGTTGTAATGAGGATTTACCAACAATAATACCTTCATCATGCAGACAATTTATACGTACTATGCCAGCGTCTATTCAGGAACATATACAGGGTGATCAGAATCGGTAGTACAATAAACCAACCGGACGATTCCTTCTAGAAAAAAAGCCGAAAACCGTTGTCCGTTGTCCGATCGGACATCGCATTCCGGAGACATACGCACCGAAAGTTCTTGACGTCACATTCGGTAAGAATACAGACATTAGAAAAATCTTACCCAATTACTTTGACAGAAAACATGTACTTTATTGATGTGTACCACTTCAACACAAATGATAAAACATGTGGATTTGTGTCAGATTACAACATTTGTTAAAAATGACCACCTTGTAGTGCGAAACAGGCGGTAGCCCGCCGAGGAATAGACATCTGCGCGCGTTGCAGCATAGCAGGTGTTACAGTTGTGAGGGCCGCGTGTAAGGTGGCCACTAGGTCGAGCAGGCTGTTGATAGGCTGTCGATATACCATTTCTTTTAGATGACCCCAGAGGAAGAAATCCAATGGGTTAAGATCCGGTGATCTAGCGTGCCATGCGACAGGACCACCACGGCCAAGCCATCTACCGGGATATTCCGTATCCAGCCACTGGCGAACATTTGCAGCGTAATGCGCCTGTGCTTCATCATTCAGGAACCATAGATTGCTGAGAACAGTCAATGGTACGTTTTCCAGTAAGTCCGGCAGAACATCACGTAAGAACACCAAGTAGTTGGCAGCTGTGACACGTTCGGGAAGAAGATATGGTCCCACTAGGATATAGCCCACAATACCACACCAGATATTAACACCCCACCGGACCTGGTGAACGTGTTCACGTGTTGCGTGCGGATTGTCCAATGCCCAAACATGATTATTATGCGTGTTGCAGGTACCCTGCCGTGTATACCTTGCTTCATCAGTCCACAAATTCCGGCGGATGAAACTATTATCGGCAGCATGTTGCTGTAGCAGCCACTCACAGTATGCCTGTCCTTCGAGGATAATCCTGTGGTAATAGGCCTTGTACCTGTGTGATGTGTATGGATGTAGGTCTTCGTCGTGTACAACGGCAAGTACGGTACTTTGGTGCACACCGAACTGTCGCGCGATCGCACGGCTGATGGTCGTTTGCTCCTCCTTTATGAACTCTAGTATGGCGTCCTCGAGAGATGGTGTTCTCACAGAGGGTCCAGCGCCATTGTTTACACTTGGACGTCGTGCGTTCGAGCGTCAAGCCGCAGTATGACCTGGACGTCCGGATGCCGTCGTGCTGGGTATCGCTCTCTGTAGGCCCTTGCTGCACGCAATGCTGAACCATGGCATTCCCCAAATAAGAGATGCATGTCACAATACTCTCTCAAACTGTTCGACATATTGCTACCCACACTACTGTCAATTGTACCAACGCAGTGTTTGCTTACATGCTACCGCGCCAACCCTTTTTATCCCTACTTGCCGTATTGCGCAGGTGTACAATTGATGGTTCATGCCACCAGGTCCTTCGAATTTTCATACCCACCCCGTGCCACATTTTAAAATGTTGATTGCCTTTTTAGTTCTTTTTTTTGGAGGTTTAACGACAACCGTGAACAACCCAGTGGGCTATAAGTAGTTCCCCGTCCTGATTTTAGGACCACGGGGCCGCGGGTGGCCTAGTGGTCAGCGTTCGTAACTGCCATGGAGATAACCTTAAGTTCAATCCTCGGCAGGTACGAACGTTCGAACCACTAAACACCCACCGTGCGTCGGATGGGCACGTTAAGCGGTCGGGCCATGGGTACTGGTCCCCGGTAATAAATGAGGGCGTCTTCCTCCCCCTTTCTGACTCGCTTCCGTGTCGCTTTCCTATCGGGCACTCCAGCCCAAATCTCCTGGCTTCCTATTTCTAAGGGTTGTTTACGACCTGAGGTCCGACACTTCCTTCCTAAAATCCTCTACATATGATCTGAGTATCTTTAAGGACCACTGGTTCCAGGGTGGGGAGAGAGTCAGCGCCGTAGGACAAACACAACATCCATGCTTCACCGTTATTCGAACCCGGACCCCTTTTGAACAAATGATCAGAAGCCATCGCCTTAGACCATTGCGCCATCGAGGCGTCTTGATTGCCTTATGATACGTGTCTGTATAACTACCCACGTCGCTCTTCAGCGAGCATGTGCGTTGCCGGATGTGACGTCACGAAACTTTCGGCGTGTATATCTCCGGAATGCAACGTCCGATTGGACAACGGTTTTCGGCTTCTTTCTGGAAGAGGAATCGTCCGGTAGGTTTAGTGTGCGGTCGATTCTGATCATCCTGTATATCGACCAAACGCTCTTGATGATATGGATTGACTTAAAATTAGGACCTACATTGATAACTAATAATTCATTATTACTATCATTACATTGTATAATGTGTTCAATTATATATTTACGAATTAACTTGTTTAACATCTTAAAATTTAAAATGCTTGTTGTTCCCTGAGAGTGGTGTAGCTTGTTTGTAACTTTAAAGCATTATATTGTCAGGGGAACATGACGTGAATTTTTATATATAAGTGCGTGTCTCTGAGGGTGCACACGGCATTTTGTCTTGAGAATGAGCTCCAGTGGGAGCTCGAAAGATCTAGCCTTTTTAACTTATCCTTCTTTACGTGTACTTTGTGACCTGACTGTAACAAGATACTGCCAATGACTCAGTTGTACATAATGGATATGTTTTTTAATAGTGTGAGACAGTTGTAATTTGAAATGCAATGTTGTACCATTCATCGATCATAATATCAGCCAATTGCTTCAGAGTTGTTGGAGCAGGGCATCTGCTTTTAATTTTGCTCTTCAAACGTGTCAACAATGGTTCTCCAATGGAATGTTGTACCATTTGTCGATCATTACATTAGCCAATGGCTTCAGATATGTTGGAGGAGGGAATCTGCGTTTTACTTTGCTCTCCAAAAGTGTCAACAGTGGTTCTCCAATGGAATGTTGTGCCATTCGTCGATCATAACATCAGCCAATTGCTTCAGAGATGTTGGAGCAAGGCATCTGCTTTTTATTTTGCTCTTCAAAAGTGTCCACAGTGGATCTCCAATGGAATGTTGTACCATTCGTCGATCATTACATTAGCCAATGGCTTCAGATATGTTGGAGGAGGGAATCTGCGTTTTACTTTGCTCTCCAAAAGTGTCAACAGTGGTTCTCCAATGGAATGTTGTGCCATTCGTCGATCATAACATCAGCCAATAGCTTCAGAGATGTTGGAGGAGGCAATCTGCTTTTTGCTTTGTTCTCCAAAAGTGTCCACAGTGGCTCAATGGTATTCAAGGCAGGTGACTGAGCTGGCCAGGACAGATGTTGGTTCATCTTTCTGCTTCTCCAACCAAAACCGAACTGTGCCGGCTGTGTGTGTGAGTTTATTATCATTGTGAAAAATGGCATCATTGTTGGGAGAACACATTTGGACTATGGGATGCACCTGATCACCTAGAATGTCCAAGTACTCGCTGGGAGTAACCCGATCAAGTAGAATAATTATGGAGCAAGCCGAATACCAAGATGTGGCTGCCCAAATAATCACAGATCCACCCCCATGCTTGACAATTGCAACCAGACATTACGAATTGTTCGCTTCCTTGCGAGGTCTCCATACACACACCGTAATACTATCGGGAATAATGTAAATGAAATCTCATCAGACCATATCAAAAGGCTCCGGTCATCACCCGTACAGGTTCTACGCTCATGACGCCATCGTTGTATCATTGTAGAGTTGGTTTCTGTGATTAAAGGTTTAAAAGTTACAGCTGTTCCATGGATGTTTGCTTTGTGAAGTTCTCTCGGGACTGTTTTTGTTGCACGAGAGTCATCCAGATGGATATTGAGTTGTGCTGTCACTTTGATGCAATAGATTTGTGTTGTTTGGACACTATCCTCGTTAGTGTTCGGCGGTCCCTTTAATTCAGTCTTGGTTTTGGCCCACTATTCTTTTTCGCCGATGAAATCTTGCCATGCTTTGTGTATACAGTTCTATCCGTGAAATCTATTGCTCTTGAAACATTAAATAATTTGGCTGATACGGTTAGATATGCTCCTGCTGTACAGGATCCTACGATTTGTTTTCTATGGAAGTCTGATAGGTCACTCATTTCACCGATCACTCGTAAGAAGCGCTGCTGAACACAACTTGTCTTACACTAGCATACAAAATATAGCGAATGTATTTACAAAGAAAAGATACGCAAAACATAACCACAACGGCTTTTTTTTTCAGGGTAGCCTGCACGAATAACATTTGCCCCAACAACCATGACGTTCACATAATTTTGTCTAACTCCTGTAACAATTTTAAGGATTTAACGTTTATTTTTGGTGTTCCCTCTAAAGCAATTAGATCGCGATTCTGCCGTAATTCCTTTTTGTTAAACTCCTGATTGTGGCGAAAAATCATTTATTTCTTACTCCCGGTTAATGCATCGAGGGAAAAGAAAGCATTTGAAAGTGGGAACGAACAAATTAAACAGACGTATCTTACGCACAATTAGGGCTCAACGCTCTTTCTGAGAGGAACTCATGGCACCTTTATGCTCGAGCAATCGAGTAATCAAACGGAAGGTAATAAAAGAGACATTAGAATTAAGTAATGGATGTTATAAAAAATACCCAACATATGGAAAATCTCTAATTTACTTACTCCTCTTTTATTTGGGGGTTTAAAGACCACTTTGAACAATTCTAAGGGTTATTAGCAGTCACCCGCACTAGTTTAACACTACTAGTTCCAGCCAAGGGAGAGAGTCAGTGCCGTAATACAAATACAACATGCTTCACTGGAATTCAAACAAGGATCCATCTCGGACGAGTGGCGAGACACCAGTGCACCACTGCACCACCGGGACGTGTCATGCTCCTCTAATTCTTGACCTTGTTTAATGCCATTGATGATCAAAGAAATTGTAAAGTCTGCGGCGTACTACAGAGGTGAATCACGTGTTAAGACGACACATCTGCAGCGGTATATTCCATCCTTGTAGCTTATCTGAGGGAGCAAATTACTCCGGATTGAGGAGGTGCGGTTTCGATTCCCGTCACGGAAAAACTTGTGTTAGCACAAGTCTCTAATCGACTGGTCTGCATCCAAGAATTTAGAAATTCCAGGATGAACACCATAGGGCGATAAAATATACTCAGATATCTACTTCTTTCGTTAGAACAATTGAATATATCATATTGTATAGAGTATTTATTCGTTGAGAGAGATAGGAAGACGAGGGAAAAGAAATTAAAAGTCAAAGATGGGGTGTGCATGAGGATGTACAGAGACAGAGAAAAATAGTAAAGAGAAATGAACGGGAGAACATGGAAAATACACTATCTACCAACAAGTAGTTGGACAACCATGCAATCGACGATATCTGCGGTCCTGATACACGTCACTGCCGCCGCCGTTAAATATCGTGTGGGAAACAACAACTCAACCAGTCGCATGCAAGATGCCACGCAGTTCGGAGCTCTCTGATTTCAAGAAAGGTGTAATCGTCGGGTATCACAGAAATGGCCGATCCATACGTGACATATCCAGCGGGTTGAAGTACCCAAAATCCACAGTGGCCTACGTGATTGGCAAGTGGAAAATGAGAGGTGACTTTCGCTGAGTGCACCGACCCGGCAGACCCTCAAAACTGGGAGTTAGAGACCGACAGGTTCTGGCCAGAGAAATTCGGAAGAACCGCACCAAACCAATGGGCCACATCCACGAGAAGTTTTAACAGGCATCCGGGAGTGTTCTTTCGATGAATACCATCCGTAACGAAGCCCATCAGCTCGGTTATCATTTACGTGCTGCCGCCCACAAGCCTTTGATCACCAAGTTCAATAGCGCTGCTCGGCTAACGTGGTGCACAGAACGTAGACAGTGGACCGTTAAACAATGGAAACAGGTTCTCTGGAGGGACGAATCAAGGTTCACCCTCTACCGTTTTGATGGCAGGGTCTGGGTTTGGTGCCTGCCTGGAGAACGCCCCCTGCCGGAATGTATTGTGCCAACTGTGAAGTTCGGCGGATGTGGAATTATGCTATGGGAGTGTTTCTCCTGGTATGGCACGGGACCTTTGGTTGCAATTCCTGGTAGACTCAATGCCGAGACCTACTGCACCATTTTGGATGACAATGCGCTTCCTACGTTGTGGCAGTTTTACGGGGTGGACCCATGTTACTTTCAGGATGACAATGCCACCTGTCATGTTGCGAGGTCCACCATGGGTTGGTATGGTGACAATGGGATTAATCGAATGGACTGGCCTGCGCACAGCCCGGACCTTAATACTATCGAGCACCTCTGGGACGAGTTGGAGCGTCGACTAAAGGGGTACCCTCACCGTTCGAAATCTGTGAAGGAACTGACCTGTCTTCTCCAAGCCGAGTGGAAGAAAACACCGCTAGCCGTCGTACCACGCCTGGTTGAGACTATGCCCCGGAGGGTCGCAGCTGTAATCGCCACCCGTGGAGGCTCCACCAACTATTGAATAAACTTCGTTTTCCTTTGCTATCACAGGTGTCAAATTACTTTTTGGTAGATAGTGTATATGTGACAAACTACCTACACAGAGATCGAAGTTTATTAGGTACATCTCCCGTCGTCGCATAAGTGACCCACTCCAATGCATAATGCGTCACGTGAGCTTGGGGTGATGTATAAATCGGGGAGACTAGCTCGTCGAGCATCAGTTAGCGTTCGATTGAGTGTCGGAATGGGAAAAAACCAGAGATGGAATCGGGTGGCGGGTCAGCGGGTCGACAATTTTTTGCGGGCCATACAGGTCGGGTCTAGGTGTTCCTTACCTAATTTCAACCCGGTTTTATTTCCGTTTTATTTTTGAAAAGAAAAAATATATTTATAAAAAGAATGCGTACTGTAGAATTTCGTGGTTGATACTGGTGCCATGGAGTGAAAAATGATTTGTCATACAAATATATTGCAGTCTAGTTTTTTAAGCAATGGAGATTTTCATCAACCACGAGACGACGCAGACACTAGACTGACCGATACCATGTCGTGAAATGACACTTCCTTTGCGTTTGTTTTCAGTGCGATTTCCCGGAGCAAGGTACAAGCAAACGCTTGTCACCTACTTCTCTGCTGATTCACTCTCTCACACCCCTCGTGCCACATTGTAAACAGAGAGTTTCTTTTCACATCGCACCTTTCGCATTGAGCATTCAGAGGTTTTCGCTCGTTTGGCGTGCAAACACCCCGTTACATTGCATGTCGTGTCGGAATTAATGCCTTATTTGTTAGTATAGATGAATTTACTCAAAATAGTATAACTATACCAAAAATCCGAAGTTTCTCGGCGTAGAACAAATATAAACATTCCAAGGTTTTGCACATCAACCAGATGGCTTTTTCAAGGAAGCTAGACAGCTAACTGCAAACTGGACAATAGAACGTTTCAACAATTTGAACGCGGTGACTTAACTGAATAGGCGCAAACGTGATAAGTAGAAGAAACGAGGTCACATTGGTTGGGCACGCGGTACCACGGTAGAAAACGCAGCGTTATTTGAAGAATTGATTTCAAATAGGTGGCGACTCCAGAAAGATGCTATCATTGCAAGCCGCACAGCTTGTCAAGATATCCAAGGTTTCGCGAATGGCCGTAAATTTGGGTGTGGAGTATGAAGCTACTTTCTTTACATCACTCCATATAGGATCGGTGGACTTGAACTTGTCTTCTCTTGATAGGGCACTGGTTATTTTTCAGTTTCTTGTATCCCATTTATGTTCGCTGATTCTAATTCCAAACGAACGTTTGGTCATTCCGATGTAGCATCGCCTGGAGCCGTCCGGATATTGTACTGGGATGGCATAAACACCTACCTCATTGAGAAGAGGGGGCTTGTCAATATTTCTCTTAAGCATCGTATACAAAGATGCCGGAGATCTTATGTCGTTACCGAAGGTCATCCTCCTGAGCGCGTTTTTTGAGTTGATAGGAAACATTTGGTATGTAGGAAATAGAGCCCAGGTAGCGAAGTTGCGGCATGGAAACACGGCTGATTCTGGCTTTCTCGATAAAGTTATGCATCTGGTGCGACGTATATCCTGCCTCAGTGGTCAATTCGACGATGTCATTTAGTTTGGATTGTCTAAAACAGACATCGGAGGAGACAGCTAAGACTCTTCTAATTCGAGAACGGAAGAAGGCCGTCTTGTAATTATCAGGGCAGAGTGAACTACGGAGCATCAGGTTAAGAACGGAGGTGGGTTTATAATAGACTTCCGCATGAATGCGGTCGTCATGCGATTTGCTGACTGAGACGTCCAGATAAGGTGAATTACCATTATGTTCAAGCTCCATGGTGAAATTGATCGTAGGGTGCATACAATTTACTTTATAGAGGAAAAACTGGAGACTAAAAAAGCTAAAAACTGAAAACAAATCGAGAAAGCCAGAATCAGCCGTGCTAATATTTCTATGCCGCAACTTCGCTACCTGGGCTCTATTTCCTACATACCAAATGTTTCCTATCAACTCAAACACGCGCTCAGGAGGATGACCTTCGGTGTCGGCATAAGATCTCCGGCATCTTTGTATACGATGCTTAAGAGAAATATTGACAAGTCCCCTCTTCTCAATGAGGCGGGTGTTTATGCCATCCCACTACAATATCCAGACGGCTCCAGGCGATGCTACATCGGAATTACCAAACATTCGTTTGGAATTAGAATCAGCGAACGTAAAAGGGATACAAGAGGCAGCAAAATAACCACTGCCCTATCAAGAGAAGTCAAGTTCAAGTCCGCCAATGCTATATGGAGTTATGTAAAGAAAGTAGCTTCATACTCCACACCCAAATCTACTGCCATTCGCGAAACCTTGGGAATCTTGACCTGCTGTGAGGCTTGCAATGATAGCGTGTCTCTGGAGTTGCCACCTATTTGGAATCAATTCTTCAAATAACGCTGCGTTTCCTACCATTGTATCGCGTGCCCAACCAACGTGACCTCGTTTCTTCGAATTATCACGTTTGCGCTTATTCATTTATTGTCTAGTAAAGTCCCCGCGTTCAAAATGTTGAAAAGTTCTGTTGTCCAGTTTGCAGTTAGCTGTCTAACTTCCTCGAAAAATCCATCTGGTTGATGTGCGAAAGCTTGGAAAGTTTTATTTATATTCTACGCCAAGAAACTTCTGACTTTTACTATAGTTATACTATTTTGAGTATAATTTGGTGTACAGTTCCTACTTGTTGAATAGATGAATTTAATATTAAGGAAATTGAAAAAGGCATAGAGGCGAACAAATACGTCCTTTTTGAAAACAAAAAAAGGGGAAGCGTGAATGGTGAAAGTTGTGCCGTCTCATTAAGGAACCACATTATGTTTCACAGCAAAACCAATTTTCAGAATCTTGCGATATGCTGAAAGCTTTCAAAATGTGAATGTTGATCTTATGACTGTTCCTTACGTCTGGGGGGGCAGGGGGGATGATGAAATCAACATCCACATTTTCGAAACTTTCAACTCATCAGAAGCGGATGAAAATT
The DNA here is from genome assembly GCA_039090855.1 of Macrothele yani. Classification (NCBI taxonomy): domain Eukaryota; kingdom Metazoa; phylum Arthropoda; class Arachnida; order Araneae; family Macrothelidae; genus Macrothele; species Macrothele yani. The sequence continues at coordinate 118,199,127 of CM077011.1, forward strand.
CGTGTTGCTGTGAATCATATTCGGAAGCTTGATATGTCATCAAGAAAATATACGCTAAGAAAAACGTTACTTAATTCCCAATTTTTGACTGTAGCAGCATCAAAATTTAGTGGAACCGCCTTAACATTACTACGGAGGGACTTTTTGACTCTGACAGATGTATTTTAAAACATATGTAAAACAGTTAGTGTTACGTGAAGAACGACATCTTTAACACCTTCTGTAAGTAAGCAAGTAAATTCTACATTCCCATAATACGATTATGATTATGTATAATTATAAATTGAGTTTAGATTTTATAGTTCAAACCAGAGTTTTCCGTGTCAAATCCGAGTCTGGTCCCCATCGTGTCAAATTATCTGATGTCCGGGTCCAAAATATTTGTCCTGTTTCCAACGCTAAGAAAAACGCGTAATTTGAGCGACACTGATCGTGGCGCTTTAGTTGGCGCCAGGCATGCCCGTCCTTCTTAAATTTCCTCGTGGAGCAGTAGCAAGGATTTACCGTCAATGATGTGACACACAGAAACTTCCAGAAAATATCGATCCTATGAATAAGAACTACTGGACGATCATAGGGATCAAAGCAGACTGGCGCAAATTGTGCAAGCGAACCACTGAGCCACAATCCGGCAAATCATTGCAGAATTCAATGCCAAAAATGATTGCAGAATTCAATGCCCAGGATGATCTCGGAAGGCACCAGGTATTAGAAGACTGCACGGTTCTGTAATCGAAAGTACAGTATTTTGCTTCTGGAATAAAAATATGTCTTCGTCTCATAACACGAAGACTGTCTTGTGAAATAATCACTTGGCAAAATTCACTGAGTAAAACAGAAGACCCCGTCAGCCACAGGATGCATTAGTTAATTGCAGTAGCTTGGTCGTACGATGAGAGCCTTAAATGATACGCTTTATTTCCTTAAAGGTTGAAATCAAATTTCGTTTTTACTTCCTTTTCTTTAGGGACTATAAAGCACGTGATATCTGTTTTCTTTTCCAGAAATATTTGTACATAAAAGGAGCTTTTAGCTTCACGAAACCCCAACCAAAACAAGCTTGTGGCATGATTCCTTGCTACAACGGAAATGAGGAAGTTCGAAGTATCTGTGTACACAAGAGGGAGTCTTATGTAAATATCCAAAACATATTTAGTACACCACCAATAATTAAGGAGACAATAAAGTTACACAAATCCATGAAATGGTGTATAGCAAAAATATTGTAATCATGCCAAACTTTTACCATTCCACCGCGAACTTACACTAGAATGACGATCAGTTTCGAGTTTTTTTACACTAGAATAAAACTCCAAACGGATTGCTATTCTAGTGTAAGTTCGCCTTTTTAAAGCCTCCCGTTGAATGGTGAAAGCTTGGCACGATTAAAATATTTTCTCTATACACCATTTCACGGATTTGTCTGTTTACATACTTAAGGAACAAGATCTACCTTGTTTGTATTTAAGTGTCGAATAGGAAAATTCTTCACATTTGTAACAGAAGTATACAGGTCAGCGAACCCTCATTTATGGGAGGAATTCCTACCAGAAAAGGAACCTCACTAAGTGTTACATTCTCTTTACTACTAAGATAGGCCAGCGCAATAGCGCACCTCAGTTTTTCTAGAGCAGATGGTCTTCAACATACATGCTGTCTTCCCATACATGTTGTCTTCCCTGTGTAGGATGGGAATTTCCAGCACGACAATGTGACGTGTCACACTGCTAGAAATGTCCGAGAGTGATTCGAAGAGCACGATAAAGAACTCAAAGTAGTTACCTGGCCCCCTAATTCCCCAGACTTAAACCCAATTGAGCATCTGTGGGACCACGATGATCGTGTTGCTCGCTCTACTGATCCTCCACCACGCACCCTCCAGCAGCTGTCAGATTACCCCAGTCACTATGGCTCCACAATCCTGTGAACACCTTCCAGCAGCATATTGAGTCACTCCCAGCCCGTCTAGCTGCTGTCCGCGCTGCACACGGCGGTTACTCTGGATATTAGCTGGTGGTCACAATAATGTGACTCGACCGTGTATATAGAAAGTGATCAAATGTATTCAGGAACGTATAATTTACTCACTTACAGAAAGAGTGGAAACTGTCATCCTTCATTTGCAAGACATAACCAAACTGTTTTACGCACGTTTTTAAACTCATCTGTGAGAGTCAAAAAGTTTCTCGGAAGTAATGCGAAGACATTTAGTTTTCATAGCGCTACAGTCAAAATATTTGAATTAAGTAACTTGTTGTATGTTTAATATCAGCTTTTGCTGTATTCTTGATAACATATGAAGGTTCAGAATATGTTCCACAGCAACACCAATTTTCACCAGCTTCTGAATAGTTCAAAGTTTCGAAAATGTGGATTTTGATTTCATCACTACCCCTCAGAAGGAAGGAACTCACATTAAATCAACATTCACATTTTGGAATCTTTTAACTCATCACAAGCTTATGTAAATTAGTGTTGCTATGAAATCTATTCTGGCTCCTCGACGAGACGAAAGAACTTCCAGCGTTCACTCTTCCCATTTTTGGTTTGTACACGAACGTATTTGTTGGTATCGGTACTTTTTTCAATCTCCTTAATACTTTATTAAATTCATCCATATTATAAGGGTTGTTCAAAAAGTAGTGAGACTCTTCGCATATAGTTCGTTTGCGCTTCCTAATTTTCTCAATAAGTGTCGCTAAAGTAGAGAATATTTAAAGGCAATGTAACTGCATTGCAGTTTGTTTATTACGGAAGGGCTGTAACGTGCTAGATTAATTTTATTGTTCTCTGGTAGGAGATGGATATGTCCAAATTTGCGCAACTTGCCGAAAAGCGAAATTCACAGACGAATGAAGGCGGTGTATGGGCCTGCTTGTTTTCCACGCAGTATTGTAATGTGGTGGTGCTAGCTCTGTATTGGTTGACGAAGAAACGCTGCAGACTAGCCAAGATCAGGACGCCTTGCTGTTTTAGTGATGACCATTTCACGTGTGGATGCTGCAGTAAAGACCAACCGAAGAACTGCAATCCGACGTCTGGGGAATAGTTTGGTGGTGAGCATCGAAACTGTCAATACGATCATGCATTCACACCTATTCTGTATTGGTGTACGAAGAAGCGCTGCAGACTAGCCAAGATCAGGAGCACCACGCCGTGCTGTTTCAGTGATGGCCATTGCACGTGTGGATGCTGCAGTAAAGACCAACTGAAGAACTACAATCAGACAACTGGGAAACAGTTCAGTTGCGAGCACCAGAATTGTCAATTCGATCATGCATTCGCGCCCATTCTGCATTGGTGTATGAATAAGCGCTGCAGACTAGCCAAGGTCAGGGAGCACCACGCCGTGCTGTTTCAGTGATGGCCATTGCACGTGTGGATGCTGCAGTAAAGACCAACTGAAGAACTACAATCCGACAACTGGGGAACAGTTCAGTTGCGAGCACCAGAATTGCCAATTCGATCATGCATTCGCGCCCATTCTGCATTGGTGTATGAATAAGCGCTGCAGACTAGCCAAGGTCAGGAGCACCACGCCGTGCTGTTTCAGTGATGACCATTGCACGTGTGTATGCTGCAGTAAACACCAACCGAAGAACTACAATCCGACCACTGAGGAACAGTTCCGTTGCGAGTACCAGAATTGTCAATTCGATCATGCATTCGCGCCCATTCTGTATTGGTGTACGAATAAGCGCTGCAGACTAGCCAAGGTCAGGAGCACCACGCCGTGCTGTTTCAGTGATGACCATTGCACGTGTGTATGCTACAGTAAAGACCAGCCGAATAACTACAATCCGACGACTGAGGAACAGTTCGGTGGTGAGCATCGGAACTGTCAATACGATCATGCATTAGCACCCACTCTGTATTGGTAACCAACCAAGATCAGAAGCACCACTTTGTGCTGTTTCAATGACGACCATTGCACTTGTGTATGCTGCAGTAAAGACCAACCGAAGAACTACAATCCGACCACTGGGGAACAGTTCCGTTGCGAGTACCAGAATTGTCAATTCGATCATGCATTCGCGCCCATTCTGTATTAGTGTACGAATAAGCGCTGCAGACTAGCCAAGGTCAGGAGCACCACGCCGTGCTGTTTCAGTGATGACCATTGCACGTGTGTATGCTGCAGTAAAGACCAGCCGAAGAACTACAATCGGACGACTGAGGAACAGTTTGGTGGTGAGCATCGGAACTGTCAATACGATCATGCATTAGCACCCACTCTGTATTGGTAACCAACCAAGATCAGAAGCACCACTTTGTGCTGTTTCAATGACGACCATTGCACGTGCCGATGCTGCAGTAAAGACCAACAGAGGAATTACAATCCGAGTACTGGCGATCAGTTCGGTTGTGGTCATTGGAACTGTCAATACGTTCATGCATTCGCACCTACTGTGTATTGGTGGACGAAGAAGCTCTGTAGACCAGCCAAGATGAAGAACACCACGTTGTGCTGTTGCAGGGACGACCACTGCACGCGTGGATGCTGCAGTAAAGGCCAACGGAAAAACTACAATCCGAGAACTAGCGATGAGTTCGATTTTGTGCATCGGAACTGTCAATACGACCGTGCATTCACACCCACTCTATATTGGTGGACGAATAAGCGCTGCAGACCAGCCAAGATCAGGAGCACCACGCCGTGCTGTTTCAGTGATCACCCTTATACGATTGGGCAGTAAAGACCAACCAAATAACTACAATCCAAAAACTGGGAAGCAGTTAGGTTGTGAGCATCGGAACTGTCAATATGATCAAGTATTCGGACCTTGAATATCATAAGTTCTGCGCCACGTAGGCACCGAAACATCTGTTTGATGAACAGATGAGTCAACGTTACATCATCTGTTCCGCTGCCATGAAGATAGTTAAAATTTTCTGCTACGCATTATTGCTGGGGACGAAAGGTGTTGGAATTACTTCGAGCCTGAGTCGAAACGCCAAAGCGTGCAGCGGAAACATGCATCATCTTCATCATCGCCAAGGAAATCACAGTCCACCATTTCCGCGGGCAAGGTAATGTTAACCCTGTTCTTTGAACATCGAAGACCATTGCTTCTTGAGTGGCTACCAAAAGGATCAACCATCAATGACAAACGATATTGTCAAACCTTTAAGAAGCTTCGACCAGCCAGCATAAAACAAAAGACCTGGCAGCCTCACTCAGGGTATTGTGCTTCAGCATGATAACGCCTAACAGCAAACGGAAGTTACCACGCAAAGGACATTGCAGTGCTTCGCTGTAATGTCCTTCAACATCCGGCGTAAAGTCCTGACCTATTGCCCAGAGTTTTTAACATCTTTGAACCTATGAACAAAATTCTCAAAGGCAAACGTTTCACTTCGGATGATCAGTTGCGTGAAGCTGTAGATAACTAGTTGCAGCATCAGCTTGCCTCCTTCTGTGCCACAGGAATACAAGGACTTATGCAACGATGGAACCGCTGTCTAAATGCTGGCGGCGAATATTTTTAGATATGTCATGTTTCGACGCTTTCAGGCACGAAGTCTCACTATTTGTTGAAAACCCATTATAAAATATAAGGCATTAATTTGCGACACGACATGAAATGGAAACAAGATGTTAGCACGTCAAACTAAAACTTCTAAATGCCCAATGCGAAAGATGAGATGGAAAAAGTAACTCTGTCTTGCTACTAACGCCTGTCGCCTTGCTACGGAAAATATGTGTGTTAACAGAGATTGTCGGGAACAAGGCGACATGCATTTTCCTGTACCTTGCTCCCAATCGCGCTGAAAACAAACGCAAAGGAAGTGTCGTTTTATGATATGGTGTGAGGGCGTCTAGCGTCGGCCCCGTATCGTCCATCGGTGGAAATCTTCATTGCTTTAAGAAAGGGACGACAATATTTTTAATTGACAAACAATTTTACACTCCTCTGGCGCCACTATCGAGCGTAAAATTCCGCAGTGCTCATTTTCTTTTTAAATATATTTTTCTCTCTTAAACAATAAAACATACCTTAGCCCGACCTGTTTGACCCAAATGAAATTGCCTGTCGTTGACCCTCTAATCCGGGACACGTTTGCATTTCCGGTTTGAGGGCCACGAGTTGACGACCCCTGCTGTAGAGGAGGCCATGCGTAATTTGCAAAACGTAGCAGAGAACGCTTGATGTAAGTCTGAAACGGGCCATGCTGTCAACCGATAATTTTGAATTAGGGCTGGGTTTTCCAAATTAATTGCCGTGCAGACATCACGTATTATCTCGTACCGCGAAATTTGTTACAACAGACGACGACCCTATTTCAGCCTCCTTCCACTACCTGTTTTAGTAAACAGGATCCATGACTTACATGTTGCACTATCCATGGAAAACCTTTGCTACGTATGTGCGTCAAAAGTCCAGCTGTTTTGAAGATAGACGAACGGGTGCGCCTGGTGCTAACTATGGCGCCACGTTCCCATTCCGATACTCACTCGAACGCTATCTGGTGATCAACCAGCTGGTCTGACTACCTTATAACGCATAATGCGCCAAGTGACGTCTTCGCGTTAGAGTGAACCATTTATGTGCTGAGGGTAGGTGTCTCTCTATTCAAAAAAAAAGTTACTGCCGCTGTTTTAGAAATCTCTCGACACTCTTGCTTTCCTAGCTCGCAACGCAAAACGTATTGAACACAAAAATATGAAATTTACATCGTTTGTAGAGAACTGTTTGGAAAACACGCTGAAATAAACCGTTTCTCGATTCTAGCGAAACTTCAAGAGCTATTGTATTTCAAAGTTAAGGTAAGAAAAAATGTGCTATCAGGTCGCGTTCCGGACGCACTAACAGCAACAGAACCACGAAACTTTGTAGGCATGTAGTGCCATGACCGAATTTTTGCACCTCGTCGCCCCTTTTTTGAATTTCGATTTAGTATATGAGAAATTAAATTTCTTAATTTCACATAATCCTCTATTTCGCGATGGGATCCATTAAAAAAAAAACAGATATATGGCAAACTATAAATTATAACGCATTGCAATTTTTACAGCATAAACAAAAAGCTATCGTCCCTTTTTTACAAAAAAAAAAAAAAAAAATAAGAAAAAGTCATTTTCTGATTTTTAAGCATTTTTTAAAGACGCAAAGGAAAGAAACGAACGGCTTGTCTGTCTTCATGATAACCAAAGAGGAACGTTCTGGTCCCATGACCTGCTGCCATGGTGACGCAGAGAATTTGTTATGCATATGTTTTGTTGGTAAAGCTATCTCAGTTGTTTAAGGTGGACGTCAAGTAATTTTGCTTCCTATACTTCCAATGGAAAAATTTCTGTACACATTTTCTTCACAATTAATGCGTTCCCAAGGATCAAAATTTTAACATCGATTAAAAATAGCTTCATTTTATTACTTGGAATACTTAATATTTTCTAAAACATAACCATAATTATGCAATCCAACATTTGTTTGTCTACTGACGTCATCAAAGTACAGGTTGCGTCATCTTTTTTCTGGTTCCAACACCACCAACGGAAAAGTTATTGATTTTTTATATAATTATGGTTATGCTTTAGAAAATATTAAATATTCCAAGTTATAATATGAAGTTATTTTAATCGATGTTCAAATTTTCATCCTTGGGAACGCAATAATTTTGAAGGAAATGTGTACAAAAGTTTTTCCATTGGAAGTATATGAAGCAAAATTACCTGACGTCCACCTTAACGGTTTAGCATAACGGTTTACGGAAATGCTTTCTGGACCGCTTTTGTTTTTCTTGGTAAATTAAGTAAGTGCCATAAGTTCAAACGACTAAAGTCCGACCTTCCAAAAATTAACGACTGTAAAAAAAACCCTCTGAAATTTCGGAATGACAAGCCTTATTTGCTTAGACATGCAATAAAAATTTAAATTTATATGAATTTTCCAGTTTTTATTTCATGTGATATACTTGGAGATCGGGATGCAGGGCCCGAGCGCTACTCTGGAAGCGAGCCTAGAGGCGCAGCCCCTAGTGGTTATTAAACTAGCATCACAGTGTATACATTGAGTAGTGAAAACATTAGAAACAGGGGGGGGATGGGCGGTTGACATGGGCATCCTCCGTGCAGAGTGTAACAGATCCATGCCGAGCGTAAGCGATAAATAGCCGGACAACAGAGCTTTCCAACAGTGCATTGCGATCGACGAACATGGGTAAAAGTGGTGATCTGGGCATCTTTAATTCTGAATGAATCTCCAGTGCAAGACAGACGGGTCATTATATCGCCCAAGTGGTAAGAACCCAAGGGTTCTCCGTGTTGTACCACGAGTAAATTTTCCACGGACGTACCACCGCCCGGAGATCAAGTGGTGGCTGACAGCACGCCATTGGTGACCGGTATCGACGTGGACTATCCACGCGCGTACTGACCAACTATTCGGCAACAGCGGCGCAAATACATCCGGGTAAAATGTCGGATTCCCAATCTGCGTCAGCGAGTGAATAGTACGGCACTCGCTGCGTTCCCTGGGCTACGGATGCCGACACCCTACTCGTGTGCGACCGTTTCACTGCTCGTCATCGGACACCACGCCTCGTCTGTTGCCAGGGACGCCGAAACTAGACGTCTGAAGAGTGGCGCCGAGTCTTGTGGTCAGATAAAACCCGTTTTCTTCTGTACCGAATTGACGGGAGGCTGCGCGCGTGGCGTCGACAGCATGAGGTCATGGCCAGGTCATGCCAGGTCGGCTCTGTTTAATGCGGTGGTGCCTCTGCAATGGTTTGGGTAGCCTTCTGTTGGGACACATTATGTCCTTTAGTGCATCGGTTCCCAACCGCTGGTTGGCGTACCCCGTAGGGTACGTGCTGAGCCTTTCAGGGGTACACGAAGACAAATCAATAATGGCGGAAAAACAAGTAAAGTAAAAAAAAATAAATTCAAAACGTTAGTTATGGAACAATAAACATTAAGTTTGAATCTCCGCTAATGGAGACACTTCAAAACCAGCTCACATTAGCGAATGATGATTGGTGAGGGCGTGGCTATGAACCCCTACCCCCAAACCACTCTTCTACCAATCATTACGCACAGTTCATGCGTCACTTTTGTCCCCCATCCTCCTTTCCAGAACAATCGCGTGTTACTAATACATCCGTAGCCATGTGACGTACCTGCCAGCAGGACGCACACGACATAAAGCCAGACAGTAGTCAGAACAAACGTCTGCGTAGCTCAGTTGGTAGAGCGACTTGTTCCAGAATAAGCGGACTCGGGTTCGAATCCCGGCGTAGACCAAAAATGACGGAGAAATTTACTTCGTTGTAACGGCGCCCGAACTATCCGGATGACCCGACCGTTCAAAATCTCGCAATGGTGTGATGTTATTTCCACACCGCGAGATAGGAAAAAATCAGAGAATCCCTTCTCCAGCGCTTCGAAAAATAAATGTGTGTGACGTTGCATTCCACACACCAGATTGACAGGGAGTTCTCAAGTGCACGTTCTACAGTGGATGGCTGCCTGCAACGATTCATGGCCACGGCAGACCCGTGGGCCATGCCCCCGGCCCTCTTCCCGGGGGGGGGAGATGTGAGGTGCCTGCCAGCAGGACGCACACGACATAAAGGCAGATTCCAGCACGATTATGTGCAATCAGAATAAACGTCCGCGTAGCTCAATTGGTAGAGCGACTTATTCCGGAATGAGGAGATCCGGGTTCAAATCCCGGCGTAGACCAAAAATGACAGAGAAATTTACTTCCTTATAGCCAGACTGTTTGATCAGTTCAGTTATTGACTAAGTATTAGTAAGTGCGTTGTCTTTAATTATGATACTTTTCAATTAGTTTTTTCATTTAATGTTTAACGTAGTTTCAGTTATTATTGTCAGTGATTTTTAAGCGTGTCAGTTATGCATCAGTGGTTGAAAACAGGAACGGTTAAAAAAACAAACTTTATGTGGATTATAACTCGAAGCCAAGTACTTCTTAACACATGTTCGTAGTTATGATTATTTTAAGAACAAGGGGTGCAATGTATTGAAATGGGTTTAAAAGGAGTACATAAGTGGGAAAAGGTTGGGAACCACTGTTTTAGTATATCTGGAGAGGTCCTCAAACACTGCGGACTACCAGCGTGAGCTGACTGATCATCTACATGCTTTCGTGACCTTCCAGCAGCATGAGGCCGGCGGAAGGCCATAAAAGCATGCGTTCCAGCACGATTATGTGCTACGCCAACCGGCCTCAAACACCTAGGCATGGCTCGAAGAACACTCATCTGAGTTCGAAACCTTCCAATGAACCCTAAGGTCCCTGGATGCAAACTCTGCTGAGGCTTTCCGGGATACTTGTATCGGAATATGAGATCCAGGGATTCTGGACAGACGTCCCGGGCGGAGTTGTAGACAATCCTGCAACAGGCGTGGCTGGCGTTACTTCTGGAAACCCTTCGGCGTCTCGTGGAGTCGATGCCTCGGCGTTAACTGTAACATCACAGACTTGCCAGTTATACTCTGCCGGACAATTGCTAAGGGCGGATGACAATAGCAACGATAGCAACCATAAAATGGAAAGCAGGAAAATGTGGAAATTAGCATAAGTGCGGGATACAGTAAGACGTGTTGTGCGTATGCAAATTTTGGATTGCCGAACTTGTTCGTGACGTCATAGCGCTGATAAGAGTTATAAAGGATTTGACGCGTATTGGCCGTTGTTGTTCAAACGCAAAGTTGAAAGGGAAAGAATCAATTGACGAACTTGCAATTTTCAGCATGTCTTCCCGACATCACCTAGATGATTTTACGCGTGGCCGTATTATTGGCAAGATTGAAGAAGGGCGAAAAACAACAGATGTTGCCAGGGAGTTTGACGTCAGCCACAGTGTTGTTTCAAGGCTTTGGAAATCATTTCAAACAAATGGAGTGTGTAGCAAACGTCACGGGGAGGTCGTGTTCGCAGTACGACACCTGCAGATGATCGGTACATAGTGCTATCAACAAAAAGACACCGGCGCAGCACAGCTAGTGAGGTAGCAAATCAGTTTATGGCGGCTACTGGCAAGCAGATCTCCCGAAAAACTGTCGCCAGACGTTTGAATGAAGGAGGACTATACGCCCGCCGTCCTGTTGTGTGCATCCCATTGTCCAGACGTCACCGTACCGCCCGTTTGCAATGGTGCCATCAACATCGCAATTGGACTGATAACGACTGGTCTGCTGTTCTCTTCTCAGATGAGAGTAGATACACTCTATCGTCTGATTGTCGACGACAACTGATCTGGCGTGATAGTGGTACTGCATATTGTCCAGCAAACATACAGGAAAGGGACCGATATCCGACATGTAGTGTCATGGTATGGGCTGGCATCATGATCAATGGCCGTACGTCCCTCTATGTGCTTCCAACTGGGACTATGACTGGCCAACGGTACATTAATGATGTTCTGCTACCTCATGTTCGCATGTTCCGTGGTGCTCTCGGTGATAGATTCATTTTCATGGACGACAACGCAACATGTCATCGAACAGTCGCTGTCCAGGAGTGTCTTGAGAGCGAGGATATTCAACGCCTCGTATGGCCAGCACGTTCTCCAGATCTGAATTCCATTGAAAATGTGTGGGATGCTTTGGGGAGGAGTCTTGCTGGTCGCCAATGCCCTCCAATAAACAAGGACACCCTCATGCGTGCACTGACGGAGGAACGGGATAAATTACCCCAACAGCTGCTTGATAATGTTGTGCAAAGCATGACACGACGTGTGGAATCTTGCATCGCCCTCCATGGTGGCCATATCCCGTATTGACATCTTACGCCGGAACGCCTGCGGACGGTAATTGCATTTTTTTCAGGTTTACGTATTCTGCACAAAATGGCCTGTTTGTCCCTTGAACACGTTCCAAAGCCTTTTGGATTTCAGAGCACAAAAAATTGTCTTTCTTTTAATGTCCTGGCATTCTGACATTATTTTATTTCACTTGGCATCCAACCACACTTACTTTTTTATGCGCTATATAGCCGTTTATGATCCGTTCATAGCAATTGTCCAGCAGTGTAAAACGAAATAATTTATTCACAACGATCTAGTAGAAATACTATTAACTGTAACTATTACATTCTACTTCATTGTACAATCTTACAATACTTCAAATTGGCCAGCTTCTTCACGTATCTTCCTTTCAAAATCTCACACACAACTGACTCACGAACTCTGCAGCGCACGTCGAACACCACACTCCACGCTCCAATAGTCAATATGTCATTCCTCTTTCTCGTGCATGGAAGTTTAAGTCTCGAGTCAACAGTTCTCTGTATCAGTCCGCATTCTGAGAATGAAGGTTATTAGGTAGGTATCTCTAATGTTTTGCCGATTGAGAATATAGCGAGGAAACCTTAAAAAATGGGCACGAAAACAGAGCGAAAACGTTTATTTAACTTCTACAGAGTTAGATTGAATGTTGCGTCTTTCATTGAAGTGCATACCTAATATCTGATCAGATGTAGAAAGAGCTCAATCTAGATGAGAGTGCAGATGAGACAGAAAGCGAAACAACTCCACAGGAATAAAAAGAGTGGGAAATAAATAAATAGGAGAACATGTTGGGAGAAGTTGCAAAACAGGGATAAATTATACATAAGCAGGAGAGATAAACACAAAAAAAGAAAGAACAGGTAAAGCTATCTTGTGAGAAAAGGAGAAAGAAAGAAAAAGAGTAAGGAAATAATAGGAACGAGAAAAGATGCAAAAGAATTAAGCTTTGGAAAGCAATATTTTTTTATTGAAAATCAAATGTGTAACGTACCAGGAGATGTGACGTACCTGTCCGAAGGACGCACACGACATAAAGGCAGATAGGAATCAGAATAAAACGTCCGCGTAGCTCAATTGGTAGAGCAACTTATTCCAGAATGAGGGGACCCGGGTTCGAATCCTGGCGCGGATAAAAATGACGGAGAATTTTACTTCGTTATAAATGTTATGATCAAAAATTCAAAACAAAAGAAACAGAAAATGCAAAACCAACACCGAAAAAATGTGTCTACAAATACGTGGATGAGTATTGGTTACAACAATTCCAAGAAAGCAATAGTAATTTATAATAAAATTACCTTGTCTGTCTGTCTCTGAGTTGCCTACAGAAGAAATTACTGAACGTTTTGACAAATTACTGAACGTTTAGTACAGCATGACGGTGTTCACCTCGGAACCCTATTTCTGACACTCGAACTTACATATTTTTAATTTATGCATTTTCTTTTTAAAGTAATCAACCATTGTCGGAATAAACTATTGTTGATATATAATATGTAGTTGCTGATGGACTCGACCAGAAAACTGGAATGAGAAAAGGGGCTATTCATATGCCCAACTCTCTGTCGACTGCACCACTAGGAGTTGTTGAAAAATAGACTTCCTTGCATAACACTGATCGCAACACAACAGAGAATTGGATCTTTTTTTTTTCAAATATTTCAAATTTCTTATGTTCACAGTCAATAAAGATTGCTGGTTTCCAACAACTCGGACGGGACAAGTGTATATTTTATTCTTTTTTTAACAGCTCCTCTCTTTTCATTAGTGCAGCATACAAGGTGTTCAATAAATGACCGAACACTTAGTTGGTAGAAAACGTTTAATAGACAAGATATACAACCTAAGCAAACAGTATTTCTTTGAAGTGCGCTCAAAATGTAATTAAGTGATAACATTTTCAAAGTGTTTGCCTCCCGTTACCACAAGATGGCGCATTCGGGCTTCAAAGTTCTATATGGCTCGGCTTAGAGTATCTCGAGTTACAGTGGGAAAAGCCTCAGTGATAGCGTATTTGAGCTCAGTCACAGTGGTAGGGCGTGATTTGTAGACCAAATCTTTGATGTATTCCTAAAGAAAGACGTCGGAAGGATTTGCGTCGTGGGAGAATAAAGAGACCATTCGATAGCTCCAGGGTAATGATTGGGGTAGTTGAGGACGAGCACGTTGTGTCGAAAGTGGCTGCTTATGGTCCTAAAAACATCCAGAGTGTGATGCGGAGTTGCACCATCTTGCATGAACCAGAAGCCATCGACCATTCCCAGATGGCGAATTTTCGGGAGAAAATTGTTTCCCAGCATAGCTTTGTAGGAATCGCTTTTCGCAGTGGAGTCGAAAAAACCAGGACCCAGCATTTTTCGAATGATTCGGGGGTGATATCAGCAGCAGAGCAGTATTTGAGTGATCAGACTTCAGAAAGATTAAAGAAACTCCAGAAACGCTGTGTCAAGTGTGTTGGACTTCGGGGTGAATATGTGGAATAGTCTGTAAGTTTCATGGCTCCAGCTCAATTCCTTCTTCGTGAGGCTGAGAACTTATCAGGCTGTGCCAAGTGTGTTGAACTTCGAAATGAATATGTTTAATAGTCTGTAAGTTTCTTGGGTCTAGCCCATTTCCTTCTTGGTGAGGCCAAGAACTTATCAGGCTGTGCCAAGTGTGTTGAACTTCGGGTTAAATATGTGGAATAGCCTGTAAGTTTCATGTCTCCAGCGTACTTCTTTCTTGGTTCTTGGTGAGGCCGAGAACTTATCAGCATCCCATCGTAATATGTACTTTGATCAGTAGTACCTAAAAAAAATATTGCAACGTTCCGTTTGAGAAAAAAAAACAGGCATTTTTTACTACACTGAGTGGCCAGTTTATTATGACCACCCCGTCAGTACTTCGTTGGGCCACCTTTTGCCTCTAATACTGTGTCGATTCTTCGTGACATGGATTTCAGAGATGTTGATAGGTGGTTTGTGGAATCTGAGACCATGCTTGGTGAATAGCACTTTTCAGGAGTGTGAGATTGCAGGGTTGTGGATCCAGCTATCTGACGGATCGTTTAACTTCATCCCACAAATTCTCAATGGGGTTGAGATCTGGAGATCGTACAGACCCAGTTTTTTGGCTGACAGTAAACTCACCGGCATGTTCCTGAAACCAACTCTGTACAATACGAGCACTATGGCAGGACGCATTATCTTGTTGAAAGTAGCCATCGCCATCGGGATAAACCATCTACATGACAGGATGCAATTGGTCTGCAACGATGTTTAGATATGATGTGCCAGTCAGACGTTGATCAACACGAATTAAAAGGCCCAAAGCATGCCAGGAAAACCTTCCCCAAACCATAACGTTGCCTCCACCAGCTTGAAGGGTTGTATGCATTTAGGGTCCATGCTTTCGTGCTGTTTCCGCCAAATTTCACTTGGCCATCGGAATGGTGCAACTGAAAATGTGATTCATCGGAGCACATAATTTGTTGCCAATTATCGACTGTCCAATCGTTGTGTTGCTGTGCGAACTGGAGACGTTTTTTCTTGTTAAGTGCAGGGAGCAAAGGTGCTCGAAGAGGCCTTCGGCTGCCATATCCCATTCGATGTAGTGTACGGCGAACAGTGCGTGCAAGGATCTCTCCGTTCCGCCCGAGCAGTCACTAATTGATGACGACCATACGTTGCACGTAGAGACCCAGCTTTTTGGCTGACAGTCCAGTCTTTAAACACTCTAACAACAGCTGCTCTGGAACATTTCACGAATGCGGCGGTTTCGGTGATACTCGCTCCATGGCTCCGAGCTCATACAATCATCCCACGTTTAAAGTCCGTCAAATCACATTTTTTACCCATCTCGTCACCCAAAAATCACTTCTACTACTGTCGCAAGCACTAAGCTTTCCCTTTTTATACTAGCCTCGCCCTCTGGTGGCAACAGCGTGCAGCCATATCTCATTTGCTTAAAACTGTCAGGCGGTCATAATTAAGTGGCCACTCAGTGTATATCATGGTAACAATTCCCTAATTTCGGAATACCTTTTCCCTTCTTCGTCCTCTAATATTTCATCTTCTAAGAGCGTTCTTTGCAAAATACTAAAATGCACAAAGTTTTTCGTTTCACCATGTGTCATCACCCAGGCTGCTTATATGTGATGAAATATCTAATTTAAACGAAAACTTCATTCGCTTCGTTCATAGAGGATTAGGGAATATCTATTTTACTCGGGAGCAAAACAATAAAAATTGATATCCCGGGGAAAATATTCATGAACTGTTTGCTTTGGTAGTCTTTAAATCCAGAAAATAAATACCCCTCATAGATCTACTGTAATTAGATTTCCATCCATTGACATACGAGCAGAAAAATAATTTTTAAAACCCTTCTCTACCATAGTTGCTTCAATAGAATTTTGTTGAATCAATACACTAGGTATTAACGGAAATACTGTAGAAAAAGAATTTTTCTTAAATTCTGTTAACAAAAGCTTGCTCACGAAATTTCTTCATGGAAGTATCAGGAGTTCTTCACTGATATCACACTAACAAGCTCTATAAATACGCCTAAACAAAGGAGTTGCTTAAATTTTAGGTCAATATGAATAATTCAACCATCTTCTTGGAGATTTCATTAAGCGAGTCGCAGATACCGGTGGTCGCTCTAAACACAAGAATTTTATTCAACGCATGCTGAGCATTCGACGTGGGCTATCGTTTATTTGGTGCGCTTACTCTATATATAAGCTCTGAAATTTATTCAGGCAGAAAATATACTGCATTTAATTTGTAAGGATTGCATCACCGTGTCGCATTTCCGCAGCAATGCTGTGTTCGTAAACGTCCGCCCTTTCTATTCCACACTCTTATATCTAAGTCAGTCCTAATGCATGTATGGTGGAATGGGTATTGTACAAGATGCCATAGATATACAGATATGTATTTCCTGAACAGATTATTTGCGATAGCTATGGGCGAAATACATGCAAAACTCTTAGAGCCTATGTGGTGAAGGAGTTTGGTAGTATTAAGCACATAAATTCTTAATTATATTTCGGACGAGATTTATATTGCCACGTGCTGCTAAAGTATTCCACCAGACTTTTGAAATTTGAGCGAGCCTGGAAATTTTCAAAGCAGCTAATGGAGAACAGCGTATTACAGTTGACGAATTAAACACAAATGCTTGTACGAACGGATTAACGGATTTTAGAAATGAAAAGATGTGCAGTATTAAAGTGATTTATTTTCAAAAGCAATGTAACGCAGACATGTTGGCGAGAAAGGGAAGTAAACAAATTACATTCTGTGATGGTTTTAAGGGTGCAACTATATGTGCAAAGTCAGTTTATCTAGAACACCAACATTAGGTAAAGCTTGAATAATTATCAAGAACAGCGGATAGCTTGGTAATCAATGTCTTTAATTAAGCATAGATTGACTGAACAAGCAAATGAGCATAATTTGGTACTTACACAAACTTCAACGTTTCATTTGATCTTTTAGGCACTAGTTAGCACAGTTCATCATATCACTTGTAGGGTGACACACGCTTCATATACACTGAATTGCCAAAAGACACGAGCTAAGTACCTAGGATCCTTCAAAGTTTTATTTGTTCTTTTAGGCACTAGTTAGCACAGTTCATCATATCACTTGTAGTGTGACACACGCTTCATATACACTGAATTGCCAAAAGACACGGGATAAGTACCTAGGATTCTTCAACGTTTCATTTGTTCTTTTAGGCACTAGTTAGCACAGTTCTTCATATCATTTGTAGTGTGACACACGTTTCATATACACTGAATTGCCAAAATATACAGGATACATACCTAGTATCCTTCAACGTTTTATTTGGTATTTTAGGCATTAGTTAGCATAGTTCATCATATCACTTGTAGTGTGGCACACGCTTCATATACACTGAATTGCCAAAAGACACGGGATAAGTACCTAAGATTCTTCAACGTTTCATTTGTTCTTTTAGGCACTAGTTAGCACAGTTCATCATATCACTTGTAGTGTGACACACGCTTCATATACACTGAATTGCCAAAAGACACGAGATAAGTACTTAGGATCCTTCAACGTTTCATTTGTTCTTTTAGGCACTAGTTAGCACAGTTCTTCATATCATTTGTAGTGTGACACACGTTTCATATACACTGAATTGCCAAAAGATACGGGATACATACCTAGTATCCTTCAACGTTTTATTTGGTATTTTAGGCATTAGTTAGCATAGTTCATCATATCACTTGTAGTGTGGCACACGCTTCATATGCACTGAATTGCCAAAAGACACGGGATAAGTACCTAGGATTCTTCAACGTTTCATTTGTTCTTTTAGGCACTAGTTAGCACAGTTCTTCATATCATTTGTAGTGTGACACACGCTTCATACACACTGAATTGCCACGGGATAAGTACCTAGGATCCTTCAACGTTTTATTTGTTCTTTTAGGCACTAGTTAGCACAGTTCATCATATCACTTGTAGTGTGACACACGCTTCATATACACTGAATTGCCAAAAGACACGGGATAAGTACCTAGGATTCTTCAACGTTTCATTTGTTCTTTTAGGCACTAGTTAGCACAGTTCTTCATATCATTTGTAGTGTGACACACGTTTCATATACACTGAATTGCCAAAAGATACGAGATACATACCTAGTATCCTTCAACGTTTTATTTGGTATTTTAGGCATTAGTTAGCATAGTTCATCATATCACTTGTAGTGTGGCACACGCTTCATATATACTGAATTGCCAAAAGACACGGGATAAGTACCTAGGATGCGTTTAATGGTGTATTAAAAACACAAATCTATATAGTTTAGCTTTCACTACCAACGAACGGCTTATCAGAAAGAAATATAATGTAATGTAAACAGAGAGTTTCAGATATTCAAAATTCAAAACGGTAAGAAAAAGATGATCAATGCCAATGTGAAGTCGTATGCATGCGACATCACATAGGTACATTGCATTTCTGTGTCGCGGGATTCACAGAAGCACACGCCAGATGTACGGCAGTTCTATAGATGTCTCCTAGAAGGTAAGTATTCCCATTTCTTTTTCTTTCTTTTTTGTTTCCCAAAATTAAATTAACTAAATCAAAAAATTTAAAATAAGTTTACTGGAAAATTGCAGGAATATCTTTTTCATTCATTAACTTTCACCAGCTGAACTTGGTGATTCCACAAATAGTAATATGTACCTGGCAAATTACTGGTATCCCTGCTAGTACAAATTATATTAATGATTTATTTGCGTCCAGTTCAATCTAGTATGTCCATAAGAGCGTTTGGGGCCGTATGAAAAATACATTTCAACGTGTGCCGCTACGGCGGCGGAGTGATCTAGGCGCTGGCTTCTGACCACTTGTCAAGAAGGATCCTGGTTCAAATCCCGGTAAATCATGGACGTTGTGCTGGACTTCTGGCACTGGCTGTCCCCCTTCCCAGGAACCAGTGGCTCAAAATTGGGAATGTCCGACTGCTTATAGCCCACTGAATTGATCACGGTGGTCGTTAACCCCCCCCCCCCCCAAAGATTGCGACGTGTCCATTGCTATTTGTTGTGGACCGTACAAAAAGTATGTTTTTGATATCAAGGTGTACACTTCCATGTAGGCTGGCCATCAAATGTTAGGGGACCGTACAAAATTGCACTTTTGTTTTCACCTTGTCAGCGCTTCGGTATATGGTTGAAGTATACGTATATATAGTTGGGCCATTTCAGCACGTAGTTTGGTTTATTAAGAAAATCAAGATAATGTTACACTTTTACTCAGCTACAACACATTAATCCCAAAGGCTATTTGTTGAAATCTTTAATCCACCGTGCTCATATTCACAACGTTAACATAACATGTCAAGTTATTAATGTTGCAGTTTTACCCTGTCACAAAACTTTAGTTACAAGACCTTAGGCGTAAACTTTTTTTAGGAATTTTTAGTCCGACGAATTCATAAGGTTTCGATAACATGCCAAGGTTATGGTACTGCGTTTTGACTGAGGCACAAAAATTAATAAACAGGCCTTAAGCCCTTTTATCAGTTTTTAATCAACTGTGCTCATATACATAAAATTTTCAGAGAAAGTCAAGTTTACTGTGTTGCGCATTTACTCGAGTACAAAACTATAAACAGCCATTAACTTTCACCCGCTGAACTTGATGATTCCTCAATTCATCCATTAACAAGTCTTTTAAGTGATTGTATGCTATGGTCATATTGATAATGTTTGATGACAAGTCAGGTTAATGATGCTGCACTTATTAAAGACTTAAAAAGGTGTAGAGGCTAGTAATTATTATTTGAAGTCTAAGTAAAAGCTCATTTTTAACTTGACTCGTCATGAAATCCATGTGAATATGGCATTTATTTTATTTTGTACATTTTACAAAGCGTATGCATTTTTTTTTGGCATTTGTTTTATTTTGTGTTGTACTTGTTACATAGCGTTTCGCATTTTTGTAATGCTTGTGACTTGTGATTGCATTTTGAATTTTTATTTGTTTCACATTTTGGATTGCATTTTGAATTTTTATATGTTTCACATTTTGGATTACTTTTTGACATTTTATGTTTTTGACATGCTATTTTGAAAACTTTGACTTTTTTAATTTTTTTCTAATGTGATGTGCTGATGTTATGATCAGCACATCACATTAGAAAAAAAATTAAATATTTTGACTTTTTTAATTAATAAAATATTCTAAAACCAAAAAAAGAAATTGCGGAACCGAAAAAGCTAGGTAGAGGAAACAAAAGGCTCTAAGAAAACGTTCATATTTAAAGAAACCTGTAGTCGCTTAATGAGTAAGTGGTATAACTCAATACAAAACCATGTGCTGTATTTGAAAAAAAAATTAGAAGCAAGTAGGCATCGTGACTGTCCACAGTTTCCCCTTTTCATCCTGTCGACATTACAACCACCACAGAAAAGAAAAGAACAAAAACATAACAAAAACACCATACAAAGTAAAATGACCAAAACATAAAAAGAAGTAACCACACAAAATGAAATGCCCAAAACATTAAAAAAACTGCAACCACACGAAACAAAATACCCAAAACATGGTAAGAAATTCTGTTTAAAGCACAATGAAGGTATACGATAGGAGAAATATATGTTTTTAAAACTTAATACAAGTGTCAAAACTGAAATAAAAAGAAAGAAAAAAGAAATATTCCAAATTTCATTGTTACTTTAGATATTTTGGCCTGTTGACATTTCGTAAATTGTACTTGCACTCGGTCAAAAAATATTACTTACAAGGACTCTTTAGTAACTTTTAATCACTGTGGTCGTATTTATAAGGTTTGCATAACAAATCAAGTTAATAATGTTGCGCTTTCACTTACCGTCTCCCGCTAAGTTAGAGTTTCATGACACAAAATTTGGTGGTTCTGAATTGAAAAATAAAGATTTTAAGAAAATTTTGTATGTGGGAGGGGGTCTTACCCCGGGCCTTGATCCGTTCCAAAAACCTTCTACCGTCTAAGTTAGAGTACCATGAGATAATATACAAAATTTGGTGGTTCTAAATTGAAAACTATAGATTTTACGAAAGTTTGTGTGTAGGGGGGGGTAACCACCCTTGCCCCGACCCGTTCTGAAAACCGTCTACCGTTTAATTTAGAACACCATTATATAGTATACCAAATTTGGTAGCTCTAAATTGAAAACTTTAGTTTTTACGAAAAATATTTATGGGCGGAGGGACTCTGACCCCGTGCCCGACCCGTTCCAAAAACCGTCTACCGTCTAAGTTAGAGTACCATAAGAGAGTATGCCAAATTTGGTGGTTCTAAATTGAAAACTGTAGATTTTACGCGGCATTTTTATGGGGGGCTTTACCCCCGGGCTCCAACTCCTTCCAAAAAGGGTCTACTTTCTAAGTTAGAGTGCCATGAGATAGTATACCAAATTTGGTGGTTCTAAATTGAAAACAGTAGATTTTACGAAAACGTTTTTATTCGGGGGGTGGTCTGACCCCCGGGCTCCAACCCATTCGAAAACCCGTCTGACGTCTAAGTTAGAGTACCATGAGATAGTATACCAGACTTGGTGGTTCTGAATTGAAAACTGTAGTTTTTAAGAACATTTTGTATTTGGGGGCTCTGACCCCCGGGCCTTGACCCGTTCCAAAAACGGTCTACCGTCTAAGTTAGAGTACCATAAGATAGTATACCAAATTTGGTGGTTCTAAGATGAAAACTGTAGATTTTACGAAATTTTTATGAGGGGGGCTGACCCCCAGGCTGCAACACCTTCAAAAAACCGTCTAGCGTCTAAGTTAGAGTACCATGAGATAGTATACCAAATTTGGTGGTTCTAAATTGAAAACTGTAGTATTTACGAAAAAGTTTTTATTCGGGGGTCTGACCCCCCGGGATCCAACCCCTTCCCAAAACCGTCTAGCGTCTAAGTTAGAGTACCATGAGATAGTATACCAGATTAGGTGGTTCTGAAGTGAAAACTGTAGTTTTTAAGAAAATTTTGTATGTGGGGGGCTCTGATCCCCCGAGCCTTGACCCGTTCCAAAAACGGAGTACCATAAGATAGTATACCAAATTTGGTGGTTCTAAGATAAAAACTGTAGATTTTACGAAATTTTTTATGAGGGGGGGCGACCCCGCGGGACCCCTTCCAAAAACCGTCTAGCGTCTAAGTTAGAGTACCATGAGATAGTATACCAAATTTGGTGGTTCTAAATTGAAAACTGTAGTTTTTACGAAAAAGTTTTTATTCGGGGGGGTCTGACCCCCGGGATCCAACCCCTTCCAAAAACCGTCTAGCGTCTAAGTTAGAGTACCATGAGATAGTATACCAAATTTGGTGGTTCTAAATTGAAAACTAAACACTGACTATAAGTTCTATACAAAACTCTTATCCCGTCGCCTTAATTCTGTTCTCTCTTTCGTTATTTCTCCTGACCAGACATACACTGTGCCTGGTCGGACTATTTCCACTAACGTTTCTCTTCTCCTTCATCTTCACTTCCTCGCTCGCTCTTTTTGTGAAATTCTTGCCTTTCTCAATCTGGATCAAAAGTCCGCTTTTGATAACGTTTCTCATTTTTATCTCTCTGCTGTCCTTTCACAATTTGGCTTTCCTCCTACCTTTTCTTCCGCACTCTTGGCCCTTTATCAGATCGCCAGTTTCCATGTTCGAGCGGCCACATTTCTAACCGCTCCAATTCCGTTTAAGCGAGGCATCCGGCAAGGATGTCCGCTCTCCGGCCAGCTATTCGCTCTCGCTTTTGAGCCTTTCCTGTTAGCAGCCCGAAGATCACTCCTGGATGTCCTACCGCCGACAGTGGCTAGTACTCGTCATCATCGAATAATTTTCACCGCCTATGCTGATGATGTGACCTTTTGCGTCCGGGATGAATCTCAATTTGATCGCCTGTATTCTGTATATCAACAGTATGTTGCATTATCTGGAGCAGCGCTGAATGCCACTAAAAGTACTGGCTTATGGTGCGGGGCATGGGTTGCCCGCACTGATGCTCCTTGGGGTGCGCAGTGGACAGCCACTACACAGAAGATCCTCGGTGCGTATGTCGGATTGCCCTTGGCTTCTGCATCTGCCACCTGGACTGCTCTTCTTCCCCGGATACAACGGACTGCTGCCTACTGGAGTAAGGCCCGCCCTTTCACATCGTTCCGTCAACGAGCAGCCGTTGTTCGTCGACAACTTATCTCTCTATGCGAATACTCTTGGATGTCGACGGTTGTGCCCGTGTCACAAATGATGACCATCACTCGCCTCTCAACTTCCGTCATCTGGTCTTCACATCACTGGGTTAAACCTGCCACGCTTCATCTGCCAGCCTCTTTGGGTGGCATCCAACTTCCTGATCCAGCTTTTCTTTATAAAACACATCGCATTATTCATTTCATTCGCCTTGCCACTTCAACTGTTCCGTCCCTTACCACTACCTTGAATGTTCTAGCTTCTTTCCGTGACCCATCTTTCACCTTCCTACTGTTTCTGAAGATGGATGCATACTCTCTTCTCCCGTCCCACCTCCCTCCTGTCCTGCGAGAGGGCCTTTCTCTCTTTCGTTCGCTTCCTCTTCTCCGTTCATTTCCTTCTTCAACTCTTGATCTCCTAGATGAACCTCTCTTCTTCTCTTCTCTTATTCACCCTCCTAACCTCCCTTACTTTTACTTTCCTCATTGGATCCGCTCTGGTGTGATAACTGTCCGTTCTCTCGTAACTTCTGATCTAACCTGGAGACCTCTTTCTTCCCTGTTTCTATCTCCAACCATTACTCTTGCTAACGAATATCTTCTTCTTCGCACAGCGCTTTGGAGCCTCTTTCCACTCCTCGCTTCACCTGATGGTCTCTTCTCGGTCCCCTCTGCTCCTCTTTCCCTACCGTTCTTTCTCCTCATTCGTAGCTCCCCGGTTCTAGTTACTTCTCTCTCCTCCTCTTCTCTTTATTGGCTTCTTCTTTCCCCTCCCGCACTTCCACTTTCTGTTCATTCTGCTCCTCCTTCTCTTCTCCCCGCCATCTGGACAGCATCTACCTCTGCCCTTTCCTCCCCTCTTGAACTCAATGTCCATTGGCAATTTCTTCACCTTCGTCTCCCCGCCCCATCAGTACTGTTTCGCATGACCCTTCTCACCTCTCCGCAGTGCTCCTTTTGCCCTGAAGTCAGCGACGTCCAACATCAATACCTATTCTGCCCCGTTCTCCTGCCAGTCCTAAACACAGCATTTCGTCTTGCTGATCAAATTTGTGCTCGATCGTTACCATTTCTTGCATATGCTTGGCTACTCCAAACAAAGCATCCACCTACTCACTTGCCTCCTGTGTGCCGTTATATTTTTCTTCTTGTGAAGTTCACTGTCTATGCTTTCCATCTTCAACAACGCTTCCCCGCTCTTATTCCACCTCCTCAGGAGGCAAGTGCTATCATTCGGAGACGCTTCCTAGCACGGTTAACCACTCGCCTCCAAATGGAGCACTCTCGTGCTGCCTCAACAAACACCGATAGCGTTTTTCAATCCACTTGGGCCCAATCGGCTGGGTGGTTCCATATCCACAATTTGCAGTTACATCTCAACCTATAAGTGGGATTTTTGTTGTCGCCCACGTTCACTGTAACAAATCATGTTTTTACGTATTAATTTTGGTGCTTCGCTATTTGTGATTTTTCTGTTTTAATGTGCCATTGAAGATAGCTCACCATGTTTCCCATGTTCTCTTCGATAATGTTGGGTTTTATGTTGTTGTATATAATTCTTCCTTCTGCACAGTTTACTGCCCACGCAATGTCCCCTTCATTATGTTGAATATTTTTTTAAAATCTTAGTCACTGTGTGTATAATATAATGTAACAAGATGCCCTTCTGAGTACATTTAGCGTTATTTCCCCCTTGTCACTGAATACTTCTGTACATATGTTGTAAATTTTGAATGTAGCATCACTGTTGCATTTCTGTGAATTAGTACCTAATGTTTAATCTTTAGTATGGTAGTAATGCTTAATTGGAATTTGTGCATAGTATAGAATCATGTCTTGCCCTGTCTACAATACTGTAGGTAAACATTTTGGTTTGTATCGCTCGTGCTTTATTGTCTGCCTCTCCTTCGCCCTACGTGGCGAAATAATTTTTTTTTTTTTTATGATTTTAACAATATTTTGCTTTACGTTTCACTGGAACTTTCCAGCTGATGTATATACCGCTGTATTTATTGGCAGAATTCCATTGTCATGTACATAGAAATGTTATTTTACTGAAGAATAAAGGCAATTTTGAAATGTAGATCTTACGAATATTTTGTGTTTGGGGGCTCTGACTAACCGGGCCCCTGACCCGTTAAAAAAACCGTCTACCGTCTAAGTTAGAGTACCATGAGATAATATACCAAATTTGGTAGTTCTAAATTGAAAACTATATTTTACGGCAATTCTGTAGAGGGGGGCTAACCCCCCTCTCCAACCGCTTCCCAAAACCGTCTACAGTCTAAGTTATAATACCACGAGATAGTATACCAGATTTGGTGGTTCTGAATTGAAAACTGTAGATTTTACGAAAATTTTGTATATGGGGGCTCTGACCAACCGGGCCCTGCCCCGTTCCAAAAACCGTTTACCGTCTAATATTTTTAGTGCCAAAGAAAAACGTAATATTCCTATCCTGTGTGCGTGTCCAAACTTTATAAATTTGATCAGGGAGCAAGATGTTCGAAATCGTACGTTTTCCTGCATTCGTTTTGTATGTAACCAAAATCTGTAAACGCGACGAATTGACGTAGTCGACGAATTGACGTAGTCGACGAATTGACGTAGTCGACGAATTTGTCCGCGACGAATTGACGCGCGACGAATCGTCGTGGTCGACGAATTGACGCGCGATCAATTGACGCATGCGACGAATTGACGCGCGACGAATTGTCGTAGTCGACGAATTGACGCGCGACGAATTGACGCAGGCGACGAATTGACGCACGCGACGAATTGACGTGACACCAAATTTTAGTGTGTGGTAAGGGACCACCTGGGGACGAACCCTGTTGAAAATGGACGAAATGAGATCAAAGGTCAGGACATGAGAGCGAGATTTATTCTACAGCCATTATCCTCATAACTTGAGTAATGATTTCTGCAATGTAGGAAAGCGTATCGTAATCAATGCATTGCATGATTTTAGTAAATTGTTTTTATATAACAGAGTCAAAAGAAAGACTTTTACTGTGTGCAAAACATCGGGATATTACGTTAAGAATGGTTTTTTTATATTCAAAAGTAAATAATTTAAGTAATTTTATTCTTTTAGTGCTCCCAATTCCTAATTGTTAGTTTTTTATTTGCTTACTTATGTTCTGTATTTTCGAATAAATCGGATAATGTTATTTGACGCTGTCACACGGCCGTCACGTGTTTTGTGTGTGTGGTTGCGAAATATTTCAACGAGGATGGCCTTAGTTCTCTAAAAGAATAAAATTTTGCATGATATGATTGACTTTGGTTAAAGTGTTTTGCGATACTTTGTATTGGTATAGTACCGAGGCAGTAATTTTAATTATAACATGTACATTTGTGTTACAAGCAGTAAAGCGTAATAACTTTGGTTTAACGAAAAATACCTACAAGCTACAAAGAATCTGAATTATTAAAACGCCCATACAACCTAGTGAATAATATGGAATTTAAAATGTCTGTAATATTAAAGCAAATGTATTTTTGCAAAAAGGCCTCGAAGATATTTATACGCGGGGGAGGGGGCGAGTTTTTCAGGTGCGCTACTGCCTCGACTGCAATACGTTCAGACAGCATGCACTCTAAAGAACGGACTGTTGCATGAACCCAATTATTTCTTTCAAAAAAAATGTAATTGAAAGTTAAGCCTTTACGATTTCCAGTTATTCCACGTATTACAATGATAACTGCGCATGAACTTGTATCCCTGATTTATAAGATGATGACGTTTTGTTTAAGGCGAGATTAGTTTCTTCAAATGAAGCTTTCAGGTGATTTTTGTCTCCACTCTTTCTGTTTATCATCCAAACATCTCGTTGTTAAAATCCATTTTCTTTTAGATATATATTTTTTTCCTTTAAGGACAATAAAAAAAAATTGTGTAGACTTCCACTTTAGCGAACTATAGTGTGGTTACTTTGTGTAATCAGTATGTTCAAAATAAAAATCTGTTGTCTAAACCAAACAGAAAAATCGGCGATTTTCTGCATCATGGTGATTAGGAACGTGAAAGGGAATAAATTGCAGTGTTTGTTCTTAGAAAAAAAAGTGGAAAAATCTGGAATTTCAAATTTAAAAGAAAGCACTCTAACGAATTTTCGTCATTAAGTGCACATAAAGAAATTTGCGAATAGTATTTTCGCAACTTTCGGCAAACATTAGCGTTATAACATGGGAAAGCGTTTTCGCATTGCTATGCAGCATAACAATGTTTAATTAAATTTTAGGTCGAAATACTCCTTCCTCCTAAGTTAGGCATAAATGCACTGAATTTAATTTATAATCTCTGATGGCAAGTAAATATTTGACCAAGTATTAAAATCTAGGAAGAGAAATGAATAATACGGAACAGTTAAAATTATTTCGTAGGCTAACAGTTTTCAACTTTTATCCATCGAGCTTCAAAAAAATATGTGTTTAATGAATGCATTAAATCAAACAGACAGAAATATCTAGAGTAAACGTTTTTCCTTCAAAGGGCGACGGTTTTCGTTTTTTGTGAATAAGGTTTGATGAAACATAAGTACACGCAGAAATTATTCAAGCAAATATCGATGGTATCAAATTAAACACTACTTCATAAAACTGTGGAAATCTAATGGGTAAATGAACGAATCAAGCTCATGATGAAAGAACTTTAATCCATCTTATGTTTGTGGGAAGCAGTCGTTAAAAGACCAAACAATCATCAAAGATTTTTAGCTCATTTCATGTCAACCCTGTGACACGGAATATCAGATCAAATAATATCGCATACATCATCTCAAAACATTTCTTTTGTGTGAACGTTTGCCCCACACGTCACAGGTTGGAGTGGCATGACGTCCACTTCACGTGCTGGTAGTCGATGTTTACAACCCTGCTTTAAGGTGGACGTCAAGTAACTTTGCTTCCTATACTTCCAAGGGGAAAAACGTTTTGTACACATTTTCTTCACAATTAGTGTGTTCCCAAGGATGAAAATTTGAACATCGATTAAAATAACTTCATATTATAACTTGGAATACTTAATATTTTCTAAAACATAACCATAATTATATTAAAAATCAATAAATTTTCCTTTGGTGGTGTTGAAACCAGAAAAAAAGATGGCGCGACCTGTACTTTGATGACGTCAGTAGACAAAAAAATGTTGGATTGCATAATCATGGTTCTATTTCAGAAAATATTAAGTATTCAAAGTTATAAAATGAAGCTATTTTAATCGATGTTCAAATTTTGATCCTTGGGAACGCATTCATTGTGAAGAAAATGTGTACAGAAGTTTTTCCATTGGAAGTATAGGAAGCAAAATTACTTGACGCCCACCTTAAATCTTCGGGGAAACATTTTCACCCACCACATTTATTATGGAATTTTCCAATCTGTTTTTGGGTGGAAATTTAATTGACCTAGAGAAAAATTTATCGAGGTCAATTTTTATGAACTTTGAGGATTTATTTTGGAAAAAGCAACGAGAAGGTTTGATTTTGGGGCCACCTAAACTTATTGGGTTCAAACCCAATAAGTTTAGGTGGCAGTCGCATGTTGAATCAATGTGGCCACGTAGACATTGAGTGGGTTGGTCAGTATGATTAAGATATTAATGGTGAAAGCTGACTCGCTCAGAAATGTGTTTGATTTTTACAAGCATGCACGGGTCTTACCACAGTGACGGGGAATGATTACAACGCCATTTGTTGGACCTTTCAGGAACAAATACATGATTTTAAAAAATTACACTACATATCGTATATTCCCCGTCATTATGGCGGCTTTTCACTTAGTAGCAATATAAATATGATCATATTAACGGAAAATAATTTTAGTAGCATTTCTGAAAAATTGAAGTTTATACAACCACGTGGTTGGGTTTGGATTTACACTGCTGTTCATTGAAAATGCAACACCAAGATAAAGTTGGGCGATCGGTCTTAAACTCACGGGATGGGTAGATCACGCGAGGAGGTACAAATTATTACAGTTGCGGTGCACATGCAAATAATTTGTTCCAGCCACTTTCTCGTAGCTGTCTCCCAGGAGGTATAGAAGCAGGACGCGGGTGGCCTAGTAGTCAACGTTAGTGACTGCCACGGAGAAGACCTCTGGTTCGATCCCAGGCAGGTACGAACAATCGAACCACTAAATATCCGCCGTGCGTCGGATGGGCACGTTAAGCCGTTGGACCTAGGGTACTGGCCCCCGGTAATAAATAAGGGCGTCTTCCTCCCCTTTCTTCCTCGCTTACGTGTCACTTTCCTATCGGGCACTCTAGCCTAAATCTCCTAGCTTCCTACTTCTAAGGGTTGTTTAAGACCTGGGGTCAAACACTCCCTTCCTAAAATCCTCTATATATGATCTGATCTGATCAAGTTGTCGTAGGTGACCCAAGCAAAAGCATTTCTTCAGCTACTTCTGCGATTCGTCGTGCATTGCAGAGGGCGGCTTCTTGAAAGCTCTGGCAGTCCCAAGCAATGACATTTTTTCAATTTCATGTAGGATTACTATTTAATTTGCAAAGGGCAGCTTCTTGAAAGCTCTAACGGACCCAAGCATAAGAAATCTGCAATGTAGTAAGTAAAAACTTCATTTCATAAAAAATGAGCAAGTAAAAGTTACAGATCAAAAAGATATTAAACAAGTAAGCGTTACAGTCCAATAACTGTATAGTAAGCAAGTAAAAGTCATTAAACTCATAAATAACGTTACATACTCTTAACATAATTACCATCAGAAACACAGTAACAACAGACACATCCAACGTCATTATCATCGCAAGCCAGAGCAAAAACACGCAGAAAGTGATAATAAAAAAAGGCACGTCTAATAGCACTCTTTAAGTTAACACCTAAATTATCACTGTTTGACCATTCATTATCAAAATAAGAACACCTCCAAATCCGCCTAACTTAAACCTAAATTTCCAAAAACTATTATGTATCTATGGTTCTTCAAAGTAGTTCCCTTTCATATGGACGTACCATTTGATCGCTCCACTAGATGTATGAAATCCTTTTTGAGTTAATTTACAGGAACACTGTTCATTTCCACTTTTACGGTTTTCTTGATGTCTTGAATATTCATGAAACGTCGTTCTTTCAACGCCAATTTCCCTTTGGGGAACAGGAAGTATTCGACGGGTGCTCAGTCCGGGGGAATAAGGCGGATGGTTGAGCCTGGGTACTCGGGACTTGGCGAAGAACTATATTACCGACAGTGCCAAGTGGGCAGGCGCGTTAACCAGAGGGAACCAACTTCCACGTGCTCGCAGGTGCGGCCTGGCACGTTGAATTCTCTTGCGTAGGTGATCAAGAACTTGCAGGTAGAAGACAACGGTGATTGATGCACATTTCCGGAAGCCATTCCCTGTGACTGATGCCGCTGCTGTCATACAAACGTGAGCAGCATTGATTTTTGACTTCTGCAGGCGAACCTTCTTGGGTCTCGGTGCCCTCTATTCCATGCTTTGCCTCTTTGATGCTAGATCGTGTTGAAAGCACCACGTCTCATCACCTGTCACAATACTGTCCAGCATCGAAGGTTGCGATTCCAAGGCCGCAATGAACGCCTTGCAGCTTTCGACTTTTTGCACTTTCTGTTCTTCAGTCAAACTGTGCGGCACAAATCTTGCGCAAATCTTCCTTCTCCCGAGATCTTCCTTTAGAATCAGCTGGATTGTTTCACGGTTGATATGGACTTCCACCTTTATTATCTGTCCCGTCATTAGAAGGTCTGACTGCACCAAAGCGCGAACTTTCTCCACTATTTCCTCAGAACGGCTGGTTGACGGTATTCCAATCCTTGGGTCATCCCCAACGTCTTCTCTTTCCTCGTGAAAGCGAGCCATACCATTGAAAAATACGACCACGTGATAGAGCATTGTCCCCGTAAACAGTTCTGATCATTTCGAAGGTCTCCGTTGCCGACTTTCCGGACTTGCAGCAAAACTTGATGTTTACTCTCTGCTCCCTTGATTCAAATCCATGATAATGGTCTTTCGAGTACCTTCCCTTAACAGTCTTGAGAATCGGACAAGTCCGCACTTTCTTAGATCTTCATGTGTCCTGAAAGAGAGGAAAAACACAGTTACAATTTGACCCATAAAACATTTTTTACTACTACCATTAACAGAGTAAAAATCAACTGTCCTGGAACTTTATTGTCAGATGGTGTATATACCGCCTCACGAACACAAACAAAAACACCAAAAACGAAAAATCTTCAATGAATTCTTTGGAGGTCAGTAGCGGGGAACCACTCATCAGGAAAAGACATTCCCGACCACTGACCGCAACCTGAACTTTCCGGTTTCATGCTGGGGCACACTAAGTCTGAAGGGCGAAAAAGTGACGTCCTTAATAATTTAGCAATTTGGAAATTTGGCCACCCAGTCTTCCCTACTTGAAAAGAAGGCAAATAATACCATTCCCAAAACTATTATATCATAAAACACTAATCTTGTTGTTAAGTCCATGCCAGCAGAGATGTAAACACTAGACTGCAAAGTATGGATAGTGGGAAATTTCACGCGGCTCCAGAATTAAGTGTGACATATGATACGTTCAGAATTATACCCGAGCCGTAATCCAATCAAAATGTAGCAACTCCGTATTTAACCCCATACATCCTAATTTCTACACGGATGAAAGCAAAAGATGTTAATAAATTTTCCAGGACAGCTCGAAAGATGTGACAAGTTTCGGGACTACAATAAATTCCGCACTGAAAACAAAATTCTGAAATTCACAGGCAACTTTCTGTCATTTCTTTTGTGATTTAATGAAGTATGATACCACTTTTTTCGTGAAATGACGGAAAAAACCTGAATTTTTCACGGGAAAATTCTAAATTTTCCAAAACCTCTCAGCAGTTTCTTTCTTATATTGACGGTAAATTACCATTTCAGAGATGTGCTAAAGGAGAATTCTGAATTTTCAGAAACCTTTCCGCAGTCTTATATTGACACTAAATTACCATTTTAGAGATGTGCTGAAAGAGAATTCTGAATTTTCAGAAACCTTTCCGCAGTCTTATATTGACACTAAATTACCATTTTAGAGATGTGCTAAGGGAGAATTCTGAATTTTCAGAAACCTTTCCGTAGTTTCTTTCTTATATTGACGGTAAATTACCATTTTAGAGATGTGCTAAGGAAGGATTCTGAATTTTCAGAAAACTTTCCGCAGTCTTATATTGACACTAAATTACCATTTTAGAGATGTGCTAAGGGAGAATTCTGAATTTTCAGAAAACTTTCCGCAGTTTCTTTCTTATATTGACGGTAAATTACCATTTTAGAGATGTGCTAAGGAAGGATTCTGAATTTTCAGAAAACTTTCCGCAGTTTATTTCTTATATTGACGGTAAATTACCATATTAGAGATGTGCTAAGGAAGGATTCTGAATTTTCAGAAAACTTTCCGCAGTTTCTTTCTTATATTGACGGTAAATTACCATTTTAGAGATGTGCTAAAGGAGAATTCTGAATTTTCAGAAACCTTTCCGCAGTTTCTTTCTTATATTGACGGTAAATTACCATTTTAGAGATGTGCTAAAGGAGAATTCTGAATTTTCTGAAACCTTTCCGCAGCTCCTTTTGTATATTAACGGAAATCTCCGGTCTCACTTTTTCCGTGTCTGTATGACGAGAAATTACCGGTAATACGAGCGATGGGTGAGAATACTTGAGGTTTGATTAACTTTCAAATTTCAATCGTCTGTCGAATTTTGAAGTTCCGTAGCAAGATCGGATATTGTGGATAGCATATTGCATGGATTTTGTTTATTGTGGCACAGGATATTTATTCTCCTTTCCCCTATTTGATGTACCAGCTATTTATTACATACGTATTGTATACGATGTCTGTGTATCAGTCTTTGGACAACTTAAGAGAAAAGCGTCCAGAGTAAATTTTATATTTAGTTTCTTTTTTTTTTTTTTTGTGAAATAATACTATGAAAAACAGATTTCACCTTTGAAGATGACAATCCGGTTTTTGGTGTAAATGTGACACAGATGGTAAATCAGATAATATCCGAAAACTTGAAAATTTTGTCGTCCTGGAGCGGGACTCGAACACGCGTCTCCCAGATAGCACCCGGATATGCTAAACACTACACCACCCAGAACAACCTAGTCTTAAGTTTCCGATTAATTTGAATATAACCATCACAGGATTCGCTAGTCGAAGCAACCGGCATTCATGTTTAGCGAATCTGGAGGTTAAGAATCCTATCCCGTGATCGCCCGGAGGAGCAGATAAATCATGAAAGAAATACGGGATTACACCATATAATACAAATTTTGAAGATGACAATCCGGTTTTTGGTGTAAATGTCACAAAGATGGTAAATCAGATAATATCCGAAAGTTTGAAAATTTCATTATCCTGGAGCGGGACTCGAACCCGCCCCTCACAGATAGCGCCCGGGTATACTAACCACTACACCACCCAGAACGACCTAGTTTCAAGTTTCCCGCTCCAGGACAATGAAATTTTCAAGTTTTCCGCTCCAGGACGATGAAATTTTCAAGTTTTCCGCTCCAGGACGACGAAATTTTCAAGTTTTCGGACATTATGTGATTTACCATCTTTGTCACATTTACACCAAAAACTGGATTGTCATCTTGAAAATTTGTATTATATGGTGTAATCCCGTATTTCTTTCAAGATTTCATCTGTTTTAAAGAAAAGTGAAAGCCATTGCCAGTTTAAGTAAATCAAGTTGCAAAGCATTTTGTTGCTTCGAAAAATCAGGATGAAAAATGCTTAATTTGTGAAAAGTCCTGCTACAGGAAAAAAAATATTACAAACCTATTCAGAAAACTTATAAGCTCCAACAGAAAATAAATGACTAAATTACTCGCATTAAGTGACAAAAAAAATTTCATCGTCGCAGGATTCGTTTTACGATGTACGTGAGGACGATTGCCGAGCGATAGTGTGTCAGTGATTAAAGACACGAGTTACATTTTCAGCCAGCTCAAACGTCGGGGGTTTCGATCTGACCTCAGCGGAAGGGTTATCGGGGGGTAAGGGCTGAAAAGTACAGGGTCGTCGATTTAGCGAAATTTCAGTTTAAATATTAAAAAAAAACAAAAAAAAAACGGAATTCCTGTCTACAGAAAATCTGTGAAAATACGGGAATTAAAATAAACGGGTACTTTTAAAAACGGAAATTTCTGAAAAAGACGGATACCTACCGGCAACTTTGCTGCACGTTATTTTCAGAAATTTTTCCGTGAATTCACACCACTTATTTTTGACAGTGCGGGCTCAAGTTGGTCCAGGCCTGTACTGGAAGCCTTAGCATTTCGCTAAGGATTCCAGTACAGGCCTGGACCAACTTGAGCCCTAAGACTTCGAGTACAGGCCTGGACCAACTTGAGCCCGCACTGTCAAAAATAACTGTCAAAATAATAGTTTAACTACGGAAAAACCTGAAATGGACTTTTCTGAAAAAAAAAAAAAAAAAACCGGAATTCCTGTCTACAGAAAATCTGTGAAAATACGGGAATTGAAATAAACGGGCACTTTTAAAAACGGAAATTTCTGAAATACACGGATACCTACCGGCATTTTTGCTGCACGTTATTTTCAGAAAATTTTCCGTGAATTCACACCACTTATTTTTGACAGTGCGGCCTCAAGTTAATCCAGGCCTGTACTGGAAGTCTTAGCATTTTGCTCTTGGGTTGAGAAATAACATTTCGTCTTACAGAAAAGAAGGCTGACTTATTAATTAATCAAATGGAGAAATTCACTAGTGAAAGAAATACCCTATCTGCCACCGGTGCATTGCTAGATGAAACCGACATTATTTCTTAAAGGTTGAAATTTAATTCCGTTTCAATTTCATTGGATTTAGTGATTAAAACATTTAATTCTGTTTCAATTTAATTGGATTTAGTGATTAAAACATGTAATTCTGTCTCAATTTAATTGGATTTAGTGATTAAAACACGTTGCGTTTTTCTACTCCGATAAATGTATACATAAACAAAGTTTTCAGCTTCACGAAACCAAAACGAAAACGAGCTTCTAAGGTGATTACATGCTACAGTGGAACGGAAATGAGGGAGTCCGACGTATTTGTTTACATATTTTGGGATCTAGGTCCATCTTGTTTATACTTAAGCCAAGGAGGTTAGAAGAAGAGGAGGTGAAATGATCCGTTTTGTGTGAAGCCAAAACAGATCAGCTGTTCGGATCCTCTCTCTGTGGTGGTGGAAGTCTGAGGGAGTTTGGGGGACGTGACGTCCCCGAACTCCCTCAGAGTTTCGCTTAGCGCATGCAAACCAAAGACGCACACAAAGAAAATTTCGGACTTCGTATTTCTCAACATTAGGGTTTTGGTTATATTTTAAACATGGTTCATTGCACATGCGCAGTATGCAAGTAACCATGTGCAGTATGCACTTCAGCTCAAAAAATCATCATTTTGTTCAATTTTTAAAATAAATACTAAGCCATATTTTCCTATTTTATCTGGAATTTTTTAATTATGAGAATAAATACTTCATCCTCAATTTTTTTAATGACTGTATGGGTAGAGTAAGGGCCATAAAACACCGTTCGAAATCGAGATTTCCCCATAGAGATATACAGGGGATTCTCGGGTTGGGTGCATTGGCGTAGTCAGCTGATAAAAAGTGGCGTTACGCCAGAAGCATAGAGAGAGCGGCTGTTGCCATCTCCTCCTAATTCTAACCTCCTTGACTTAAACGCAGAAGAGGAAAAGCGTTTACATTTTGTAACAGAACTATGTCCCCAGGTTTATAGCTCTCATTTGTGGGAGGAATTCCTACGAGAAACTGCACGTCTCTCTGCATTATATTGCCTTTACTGCTAAGTTAGCTCAGTTCAGTAGAAAAACCTTTGTTTCTCTAGAGCAGTGGTTCCCAACCTTTTCCCACTTGCGTACCTTTTTCTACACATTGTATCCCTTGTTTTTAAAATACTCGTATAGCTGAGGACACGTGTTGAGAAGTACTTTGCGTCGGGTTACAATCCACATCAAGTTTTGGTCTTTTAACCGTTCCTGTTTTCAACCACTGATACATAACTGACACGCTTGAAAATCACTGACAATAATGAATGAAACCACGTTAAATAAAAACACTACTTGAAAAGAATCACACTTACTTATACTCAGTCAATAACTGAACTGAACAAACTGTCTGGTTACGGATGTATTAGTAACACGCGAATGTTCTGGAAAGGAGGATGGGTGACATACGTGACGCATGAACTCTGCCTAATGATTAGTAGAAGAGTGATTTGGAGGAGGGGCTTCATAGCCACGCCCTCACCAATCATCATTTGCTAATGTGAGCTGGTTTTGAAGTGTCTCCATTAGCGGAGATTCAAACTTAATATTTATTGTTCCATAAATAACATTTTGAATTTTCTTTTTTTACTTTACGTGTTTTTCCGCCATTACTGATCAGTTTTCGTTAACCCCTGAGAGGCCAAGCACGTACCCTGCGGGGTACGCGTACCACCGGTTGGGAACCGAAGCTCTAGAGCAGGGGTCTTCAGCCTTTTCTAAATCGCGGACAGCATTACAAAATGGAATGAAACTCCATGGCCACATGAAAATGATGAGTACGAATGCATGTATATATTAAAATAATACAACGTATTTTGTCAAGGGAAGAAAACAGATTATGGCACTGAGAAAAGAAGATGGTTCTGTAACAAGAAATAGAGGCGAAATTTTGACAAGAGTGAAAAATTTCTACTCCAAATTATATGAAAGGGATGATACATGTACTCCAGACATCATGAAAGGTACCAGTACCAGAGTTCTCCCAGTCCTCCCAGCAGAAGTTGCACATGCAATCAAGAACATGAAGCGGGGAAAAGCTCCAGGAGAAGATGGAATTACTGTAGACATCATACAAGAAGCAAGTGGAGAAATCGAAACAGTACTCGCCCAAATTTTCACTCGATGCCTTAATGAAGGGAAAATTCCTGAGGATTGGAACAACGCTACAATGATCTTGCTACATAAAAAAGGTGACATTGAGGATCTCGGAAACTACAGACCTATCAGCCTTCTATCAGTAGTTTATAAAATCTTCACTAAAGTTCTTTCACACCGCTTGAAGGTAACACTGGACATGGCTCAACCGAGAGAACAAGCTGGATTCAGGAGTGGCTACAGCACAATAGATCATATCCATGTGCTGAGAGAACTAATTGAAAGAGCGAGGGAATATGAACTTCCATTGTGCATGGCTTTTATCGATTATGAAAAAGCCTTTGATTCGGTGAAACCATCAGCAGTTACAATGGCTCTGAAAACCTGCGGTATTGAAGATGCATACATTAATATTATTAATAACATCTATGAAAATGCAAGTGCAAAGATTAGGCTGTTTGAAAATACAACACACGTAAAAATTGGAAAGGGAGTGAGACAAGGTGACACCATATCTCCGAAGCTCTTTAATGCCATATTGGAGGGTGTTTTTCAATCACTGAACTGGGAAAACAAAGGGATAAAGATTAATGGAGATTATCTAACCCACCTTCGTTTTGCTGATGACATAGTCATCCAGGAACTTGCTGACAAGAGTAAAAAAGTGGGATTAATTAAATAAACTTTCAGAAGACAAACATGATGTTTAATGCTTTTACAAGAAATGAAGATTTATCGATTGATGGAGAAAAGCTGGAGATAACAGACACGTACGTTTATCTTGGACAGCAGATATCAAGTGAGAGTCACATTGCTGAAAAAATTTATCGGCGTACAAAACCTGCCTGGAGAGCTTTTGGAAGAAACAGCATAATTTTCAAAAGCAATATGCCATTATGTCTTAAAAGAAAAGTGTTTGATCAATGCATCCTTCCAGTGCTTACGTATGGTGCAGAGACGTGGACCTTAACTAAAAGAGACATACAAAGGCTGCAGACAACTCAAAGCAGCATGCAGAGGTGCATGCTTGGTGTAACCAGGAGAGATAAGAAGAGGAACTCGTGGATCCGAAAAATGACTAGAGTGGAAGACATTATGATCAGAGTTAAATCCCTGAAATGACAATGGGGCTGGACATACTGCCAGAAAGACAGACCATCGATGGACAGCCGAAATTTTAGATTGGTTTCCAAGGGACAGGAAAAGACCCATAAGAAGACCACATGGAAGATGGGTGGATCAAATTCGAAAGTATGCGGGAGTGACATGGAGGAGACTGGCACAAGACAGACCGTTTTGGAGGAAACTTGGGGAGACCTTCGTCCAGCAGTGGATTGATAATGGTTGACAATGATGATGATGATGATGATGATGATTTTGTCACAAATATATATATTTGTTTCAAGTTGACCATGGTTTCGCTGCGTATTGGCCCAGCTTCATCAGGACGAATCGCACGTAAATATTCAGATTGTATATGGCATCATAAATGGTGTTTACAGTCACGTGTTTTGGTTAGATGCTTCCACACGCTTGATAGAAAGGGCGTGGATGCCATGTCATTAACAAGTTGCGAAGACTTCTGATATACACTGGCGGAAAGTGAAAAAAGAACACGAAGAAGGAGACGTCTGATACCAACGAAATTTATACAGCATAATAACGGAATGCAGAGGATAACGTGAAAAAAACATTATGGCAAAATACAGCTGTATTTGATAGTAAACTGAAAAATAACATTTCCATGTAACATGGTTAGTACGAGTTTGAACTGCCATGAACTGCGTCACACTGTGCAATTCTGGCATGGAGTCTGTCGTACAGATGTTGGATGTAAGTTTGGGGTATTGAGTTCCAAGCATCCTCAACCTGGGCGCTTAAATCGGGGATGGTCGTGGCTGGCCGTGGAGACCGGATAAGTCGTTGTCCCATAAATTCCCACACGTGTTCAATGGAGAACAAATCCGGTGAACGTGCAGGCCATGAAAGTTGTCTCACACCCTGAAGTGCATGTTGCGTTGCACGTGCCGTGTATGGGCGTGCGTTATCTTGCTGGAAAACACCACGATGGACCGACCTTACAAATGGCACAACAACGGGCTAAATGATGTTGTTGATGTAGGAGATGCTGTTTAACGTACCCGGTACAAACAGTAGTTGTGTACGGGAGTGATAGCTGATCGCTCCCCACACCAGGAGACCAGGTGTAGGCCCTGCGTGTCGCTGGCGGATGCAAGAAGGGTGGAGATGCTCCCCTGAGCGTCTGCGAATACGCATACGGCCATCGGAGGCTCCCAAGCAGAATCTGCTTTCATCGCTGAACACGATAGATCGCCATTGCGTTCTCCAGTGTCTCCAGTGTAGACACATGCAGAGGCACACGTGCACGTAGTCCTGCATCCAGTAGACGGTTGCGGATTGTTCGCACAGTCACCCCAGGTGCAACGGCAGCTCTGATTTGCGTCGCAGGGGATGTCCTGTTTGACAACGCCGCTCTTCTTATGCGTCGATTGGTCCGCTCAGCAGTCCTTATGTGACTCCCGGTTCCACGTCTTCTCGTGTGGGAATGTTCCTCGGACATTCTTCGCCACCATCGTACCACCACCGATACTTCCCGTTCAATTCGCTCCGCAATACGACGATACGACCACGCGGAGTCCGACTAGACGACCTTGCTCAAAGTCCGACAACTGCTGAAATCGTACACGTCTTTCATGTCCAGGCATTGCAGTTTCTTCAGGGTCTTCGCACATGTCCGTACGCCGACGACTGATTACTTTCACTTCGCCGTACTCCTTAAATACCACCGACGATAATTTGCATATTATGCGGTGCTGTGGCGTAAGCGCTCACCGGTTGGTCCCGAAATTAACATCACACCTACGTAAGCTTGACCCCAATAACATATGTAAATTTCATGATCGTCCGCCAATTCCTTCTTGGTGTTCTTTTTTCACTTTCCGCCAGTGTATATGGAAAGCTTCCAAAATATCAAGTTTGGTGGTTGAATCTGGCTTGTCAATTAGTTTTGCTTCTTTAAAGAGAAATTTATGGTCCTTTTTGTAACAGTGTTTAGCCATCGATCATTTCTTTAGGTCACAGTTACGAATGTAGGTCTTGTGCTCCTTCAATCGAAAACGCAAGGCTCTACGAGTCTGTTCTATATACGAAGCGTCACATTCACGTGGAATTTGACAAATTCCCCACGAGTTTTTGTCTTCAACACAGTCCTTTGAACCTAAAAATCTCATTTTGTTTATGGGTTTGAAAATCACCTTAAAATGAAAGGTTTTGAGAATTTTTGAAATTTCGAAGGCAATGTCACGTGAAAAGGGAATAATGGCAAAATTATCTCGCAATGGATGCATCACAGGAGTTGACGTGGAGATATGCTTCGGTTTCCGAAATTTTGTTAGAGCCTTAACTATAACGGAAGTGTTGTATCCTCGCTGTACTGCAACACGTTTAGGTAAATAAAGTTCTTTCTCCAAACTGTCTTTATAGGCATGTAAGACAGTTTCAGAAAAGTTTTGAATCCCAAAACTTAACGTTCGGAAAAAGAAATGATGTATTTAACATGATATCTGTATTTACAATGATGTCCGAAGTAGATACCTGGTATTACAACATTTTTAGTACTCTTAAAATTTTTAAATTATACAGTGCATCGCAGCACAGCTCATACACGGCAAGAAATCAGTGCTGAGCATTTACGGAAAATTTTTTGAAAATAGTTTCCGGTAGTTGTCCTTCTTTTAACGAAGGTTCCGGTTTTTCTAACCCGTATTTTGACAGAATTTCCGTAGCGAATAATTCCATTTACTTCAGAAATATGCGTTGTGACTTTTTCTGTCACTTTCTTTTCCGGTGTACTAAGTTAACGAATCATTCCTAGTTCGTACGGATTTGAACCAGCGATCTTCCAAACGGGAAGCGCGTCTCTTACCGCTGAGGCAGAAACAAACGACAATGCCTCTCGCGTGTAAGATACAACTCTAATTTTGGATGAATTTGTTTTTGTTTTATTATTATTAATGCGGGTGAATTAGTTATTCTATTTTCTGTTGGAGGTGATTCTTTTTCCGAATACGTTTGCAACAATTTAGTTTTTTTTGTAGGAGGACCTATTAAAAATTATGTATTTCTTGTCAGTGTGATTTTTCGAAGTGACCGAATGCTTTGGAACTCAATGACTTTTCAAAAAGCTAGTAAAATCATACAATGCATTGATTATGATACGCTTTCCAACATACCAGAAATCATTACTCAAGTTAGGATGATAATGGCTGGAGAATAAATCTCGCTCCTATGACCTGACATTTGACCCCATTTCGATGTTATTCAACAGAACCGGTAAAGTGTACTTCAGGAACAACATGATAAAGTTTTGTTTCAATAGAAGCATTTTTACCTACGTTATAACGCATAATTGCGATAGAATGGATCCCGATCCTATGTCCTGACCTTTGATCCCATTTAACCCATTTTCAACAGGGTTCGTCCCCAGACGGTCTTTTACCACATACTAAACTTTTATTGAAATCGAACCATATTTACGCAAGTTATGACGCATAAGGGCAATGGAATTGATCCCGCTCCTGTGTCATGACCTTTGACCCCATTTAGTCCATTTTCAACAGGGTTTGTCCCCAGGTAGTTCCCTACCACATACTAAATTTTCATCGAAATCCAACCATGTTTACGTGAGTTATCGTGCTGGCGGACTGACAGACGGAAAAAGCTGGAGCATATACGCTTTTTCAACCTGCATTTGGAAAGCGTAAAAATGGACAAGTGTACTGTTTTAGCAATGAAAGAAGAATTAATCTTCATTATACATGGGAAATCGATGAAATATTAATTCCAAACAGATTATAAACTCTGAATTGGTTTGCAGCTTTTACTGGTCATCCACATAATATCTCTCAGAAAATTTGAAAAATTCATCCCCATGGACATACGCATGTATACCCTATTCCGGATTTCAGACATATATCTGTTTCCGAATGGGAGATGGGTCAAAATAACGCTTTGAGGAAACATCGATTCTTCGACTAGCGCAAATCTGAAAGTGTTCAGATTTCTAAGCTACGTTTGCTTAGTCTCAGTTGGTTGGAACTTCATTGTCCTAAGTGGTGTAACGGTTAGGACGCTCGAACCGAAATCGGGAGAGGCGGGTTCGATTTCCACTCCAGGGAGATGAAATGTTCCAAGTTTTCTGAGAGATTTTACATGGATGACCCGCAAGAGCTACAAGCAAATTTAGAGTTCATAATCTGCTTGCTATGAAAATTAGAACTTGTTTACAGCATTATTTCACAAAATTCCTAAATATAAAATTTACTCTTGATAGCTATAATAGCTTTTGTGTTAAGGAGTCTACCGACTGATATATAAATATCATACAATCAGTTTAATAGTTAATCAAACCTCAAGCATTCCCGCAAGCAGTTTCTTTAACCAGAATTTCGGCGTCATATAGATAAGAAAAAAGTGAGAACAGAATTTTCCTTTCACATACGAAAGGAATTGCAGAAAGTTTTCTGAAAATTCAGAATTTTCCTGGTGTACGAAAAACCCGTGGAATTTATGGTTTTCCGCATTCATTCCACGGAAAAGGTTGTATCAGAAACACACTACATTGACAAAAGTCACCGGACACCTAGAAGAAAAACACAACATAGCATTTATTGATATACATTAGTACGGTGTCGGCCCACCTTTGGCCTAAGTCACGTTTTTCTGAGCTCCGTGTTGTGTGCCTATTTAGTGTGTTTCATCGTGTGGTTCGTCATTTTCCTTTCGTGTTCCTTCAAGCTGAAGGTTCGTGCTTTGTTTTGATACATCTCCCAAGTTGGTGAGTAGTTTATTCTTTCTGTTATCATCATTTGAATTGTCGACCTAGCTGGTCGATTTCTCAGGCAGCCCTCGTCATTAACAATGGCGGCGGCTGCTGCTGATAAGAGCGATGTCCACGCCCATATCAGCGAGGCATTTCCTGCCGCCTCCTCCTCCTCCTCGACACGAGACCAATCTCCTCCAATGCTTGTAGGTGACGTCACCCAACCACTAGAAGTGGAAAGTGACTCCTCAACTACAGCTCAAGCTTCTTGCCCTGCTTCGACCAGTGACGTCAGTGCAGCGCAACTCTCTGTTGCTTTAAGTGAAGACATGGATGTGTCTGACAGCGCTGCTAATTTACCCTCTACTTCCACTCAGTTCAAACAGCAGGTTGCGTTGCAGCCTTCACGCTCGAGTCCTGCTCCTAGGGCATACTCTGCCGCTCTTACTGGAACAAAAGCTCCTTCCAAGTTTGTTGCAGAAGTCTTACCAGACTCGTACGTCATTGTTGATGGCCTTACTGCCACCATAGATATTCCCGAAGATTCCTCAGCGGGAAAACAATTCTATTCTAGAATGGACTTCGGAGTGTGTTTTGATGCGCTCCCAGACACAAAGTTGAAAGAATATAGTATGGCTCTCAAGCAGATACTTCCAGCTGGAGCCAGTATTACTCACATGGCTCGAAAACCTCGAGCTGTGTTGGTGTACTTTGCTCTTAAAGAGCATGCGGATCTTGTCTTGACAGAAGGTTTGTCCCTCAAAGACGTCCATCTTCTACCAGAACCTGTCTCTCAGCGTCCAATCCAGGTTACATTTTATCCGGTTCCACCTGAGGTGTCAGACGTTGCGCTGTGCACTGTACTCAGTAAGTTCGGCCGAGTTGTTGGGCCAGTTACTACTCTTTCAGCCGCGCCAAGAGATCCAGACGATAAATCCATAGGAGGATTTCGCCGAAGTGCAAGAGTGATCTTTCCATCTGATGAACATTTGCTCGCCTGCCCAAAGGTGCTCAACGTTCGTTGTGGACAGCAACGTAGGAGAATTGAAGTGACCACCTTCCTCCACTGCACTTTTTGCCACGGAGAGAATCATTTACGTGTGCATTGCCCACATCTAGCATCACAGGCTCCTGATAATTCTCCTACAACTTCTGGCCCTCTTCTGAGCCGAGCAACACCTTCTTCCACTGCACAGAAAGCTTCAGAATCGAAACTTTCACAAAAGTCGACTGCAGGAGTTGGTCAACGCGTGTCTACGGACCCTTTATCCTTCGACCAGCAACTGGATTTTCCCTCACTTAATTGTTCGCTTCCCATGAGTCGTCATTCTGTAGCGGAGTCCCCTTCAGGGGGTTTCTCCACTGCCCTTATCATTGATACTTCTAAATCTGCTGATGACGGATTTTCTGGCCACGAATCTCGAGTTAATGAGAGCTCAACTGAGCCTTCGCTGAAACGTCGTGGTTCTTCTCGAAGACGCCCACCGAAGAAGCCGACTGCCGCATCACCCCGCACCTCTCCCCGTACTGGTAGTACCTCTCGAAAGAATTCACCATCAAAGGCTGCTACCTCTTCTGTCCAGGCCGACGAAGAGCCTCCTCTTAAATTTGAGGATCTTGTCGAACACCTTAAGGATGGCTCGGTTCCTACTGGGCCGATTTCATTTGAAGAT
This sequence comes from Macrothele yani, assembly GCA_039090855.1. Classification (NCBI taxonomy): domain Eukaryota; kingdom Metazoa; phylum Arthropoda; class Arachnida; order Araneae; family Macrothelidae; genus Macrothele; species Macrothele yani. The sequence goes on from CM077011.1 coordinate 118,244,016, forward strand.
TTACATCAATACCTGTCACATAAGACAGACCACTCCACAACGCATGCTTTACTCTCAAAGTATGCATCGTTTCTCCCTCTAGTGCATGATCAGATCCAAGTCCTTAATCAATGCATCTCCCACCTTCGCAAGGAACATCCGTGGGCTAAAACCTATTTTAATCGACTCAAATCATTTCCTCCTGTTGTGAAGGCTCTTCAGCAAGCATTAATGGAAAAAAGTCTTCAAGATTGTATCTCTTAATTGCAGGGGATTTGCATCCCCATTTTCTAATGCCTTGGTACATGAAGACCTCACTCCGTTAGGAGCTGATCTTCTCTTACTACAAGAGACGAATTGCCAATCCACTACGATATTCTCACGATGGCGCCAGTGGAACTACACATTTCACCACGCCTACCAACTATCATCCCATAGTGGTCTAGCTATAGGTATCCGCCATACTTTCAACTCCATAATCACCTCTTTTTCGGTTCGAAACTTATGTCGAGACCTATTACAGTGTGCATCATTCACCATAGCTTCCACATCTTATCATATATTTAATATTTATATTCCAAGCTCTTCAACCCACTTGACAATACTTTTTACTCGCCTTCGTCGTGCCTTGTCTCGCATTCCTCCCATAGATCATGTTTTAATTGGAGGGGATTTCAATTGCACTCTGAATCCTACCCTGGACCGATCTCCTTCCACCAGAGAACGCCGTGTTAACTTGGTGAATCTTCTTCAGTCAGTGGTCTCCGACAACTCATTCATTGATGTTCACCGTCACTTCCATCCTTCATCGACTGTACATACTTGGCGCTCGCAACATAATCAAAATCCGTACACAGCTCGCCTTGACAGATACTACGCCTCATCTACTCTGCTTACAGCTGTGACAGAATCTATTATCACTCCTACAGCTTCTTCTGACCATTGTGCCATCGTTCTTATTATTCAAGCAGTTCCAGCACAACCCCGTACAATTCGTCCATGGACTCTTGACGACACTCTTCTTACAGATCCAGACTTCTGTACTTCAGTACGCTCCTTCCTTAAGGACAAACGACCTCAACTTCAATCAGCTCCTTGTGGTCTGACTTTTTGGTTGGACATTAAACAGCAACTCGTTCTCCACGTTCGCAATCTTTCTTTTAAAGCAAAAACGCTTCAAAACATGCGTCTCAACCATGTCCGTTCCATGCTCTCCATCCTAAGCCTAAGTGATCCTCTCTTCTGCCACTATCAAGAAGAACTGCGATCAATCCTCCTTCCTCTGGCTCAACAAGCTCTACAACGTCTCCGGCTACAACATCTATCGCCAGACGCATCCAATTACGATTTCCTTACATCCATGGAAAAAACACGAACAGCATCGAATCGCACCTTCGCCTCGCATCTGGAGAGGTGTCTGATGATCCACTCACTCTATGTTCCCAGGTCCGAAAGTTCTATACAGAGAAGTTCTGTGAATCTTCTCCGCCATCCTCTTCAGCTTTGGCATCACTTCTTTCTAACCTACCACAAGTTCCTCCCCATCTTGCCTCTTCTCTCCTCCTTCCTCCCACGTTCTCTGAACTATCCTCTACGTTTTCTTCTTTAAACTCTAGGGCCGCACCGGGTCCGGACGGCCTCACTTTCCTCTTCTATAAAACCTTTTTACCTCTCCTTCTACCATTTCTCTTTTCTGCACTTTCTGCTGCTTTCAATCACTCCCCTCTACCGAGGCGATTCACAGTAGCATATGTTGTACTATTCCCTAAGAAAGGGGATCTCCTTGACCTGGGGAATTGGCGCCCTATCTCCCTCTTAAATCTAGATTATAAACTTTATACTAAACTTCTTTCCCAACGCCTTAACCCCATTCTCACTCACATTCTCTCCCCAAATCAAACTTACACAGTTCCCGGCCGTTCACTTTCTCATAACATCCATCTACTAAATGATCTAATCCATCTTGCCCGATCTCGCTCTGAACCCCTCGCCCTTCTCTCTCTTGACCAACAATCCGCTTTTGATAATATCTCACATTCCTATCTATCGGCTACACTCCTTCACTTCGGTTTTCCTCCTTCCTTCGTCTCTCTTCTTTTCTCACTCTATCAAGACGCCGTTCTCCAGGTCAAGCTGCCCACCTTTCTCACAGCGCCTATTCCCTTCCGCCGGGGAGTGCGGCAGGGTTGCCCACTCTCCGGACAACTCTTTGCAATCGCAATTGAACCCTTCCTCCGCTCTGTACACCAATCTTTTACAGCAGTTCTGCCACCACTCTCTGCCTGCACAAGACATCATGCCACTACCTCTGTTGCATACGCAGATGATGTCACCATCTGCATCCGTCATGACTCACAGTTTCCGTGTCTCCAACGTCTATTCGCAGCTTATGCCTCATGCTCCGGTGCAGCGCTCAACTCATCTAAAAGCACTGGTTTATGGTGCGGCTCATGGGCACATCGTGTAGACACCCCTTGGGGAGCAAGCTGGTCGTCCATCTCACAGCGCTTCCTTGGAGTTCATCTTGGTTCCTTGCAAGCTGGCCCCCTCTACACGTGGAATGCTATTCACCCACGCTTGCTCAGGTCAACTGCCTCCTGGAGCAGAGCCCAGTTCTGCTCATCATTCTTCCAGAGAGCTCGCCTCTCTCGAACTTACCTGATTTCCTTGTGCACACACTCTTGGCTTGGTGTCAAGTCTCTACAACTCCGCCTTCATGAAATTACCCGTTGTCTTACTTCTCTGATTTGGACCTGCCACCACTGGGTCAGTGTCACAAAGCTTTGCCTCCCTCCGGATCACGGCGGCATCGGACTCCTTGATACACAGGAGTACTACAAGGCCGTCAGAATCACTACTTTTCTCCGTCTCTTCACGTCGCCAGTACCAGATGCCGTTTTAGCTAGGGACGTCATCGCCTCCCCGAGCAACCCTAACTTTTCTTTTCTCTCCTTACTACTCATGGACCACCGACCCCTCACCCTCATTCGACTTCCCCCTGTTTACCGTGAAGCTCTAACTTTCCTTCGTTCCCTCCCTCTCTCTCGTTCTCCACCTGATTCCACAACTGAGCTCCTTGCTGAACCCCTCTTTTATTCTTCGATTATTCACCCCTCTCATCTTCCGTACTTTGCCTATCCTACCTGGCTCCGAGCAGGTGTGGTAACAGTTAAAGATCTCACTAACCCTGACCTTTCTTGGCGACCCTTCGCCAGTCTCCCTCCCTCTCTTCTCCTCTCCTCCTCCTCTCGTGACATCTACGACTCTATTCTTTCATCTATCATTTCTCAATTTCCTCATCTTGCTTCCCACTCAGGTCTTTCCTTTGTTCCTTCTGCTTCTCTCCCATTTCCTCTTTTCTTGCTTACTTCTGGCTCAGCTCATCCCATTTCTTCTCTCTCGGTGTCAGCTCTTTATCGGTTCCTCTCTATGTCCCATTCTTCTCCTCCTCTCCCCATTCCTGATGTTCCCCCTGCTGCCACTGCTACGGTGTGGTCAGCCACCCTGTCTCCTCTTTCTGCTCCTCTAGAAATTAATACCCATTGGCTTTTCCTCCATCGCCGCCTTCCTGTTCCCTCCGTTCTTTTCCGAATGTCTCTTCTCGATTCCCCTCTTTGCCCTTTCTGTGCTCGGGAGGCTGATGTCTCCCATGTCTATCAACACTGTGTTATATTACTCCCAATGCTGAACTTAGCATTTACTGTCGCCCAATGCTCCATTACAGCAGATCTTACATTTGATGCGTATCGGACTCTTCTGCTACAGAACTATCCCCCAGTCAAGCTCCCATCAGTCTGTGCCTATATTTTTATTTTAGCAAAGCATGTAATCTACGTGTTTCATCAACGCTGCAGATATTTGACTACTCCTCTGACTGTGCATGAAGCTTCTACGGCATTATTATGCCATTTCCGCGACCGTCTGACATCTCGACTTCGGCTAGAGTATTCTGTTGCAGTTACTCAGCGTCGGGAGAGCCAGTTCCTTGCCACCTGGTCACCGGCTGCCTCATGGTTTACCAGCTCGCCAGCGTCATTGTACCTGACGGTCGGCAGATTTGGTATTTGACCTTTTTGAATCAGCAATGCATATGTAAATATCAACAATCTGTTTTCAAGATCTTTGCACGGCTTGGAAATTTACCGCATGGGTTTTTTTTTATAAAGGGCTGTACGTGTTTACACAGCAAATTGTTTTTTGTGACACTCATCTTGTATTTTTTTCCTACATTGACGTTCAAGTTAGTTCGTCTTTAGTTTACATTTTGAGTATAAATATTGCAGTTAGTCACTAGCATAGTGCTGTATAAACATAGATATTGTTTCTGCAGTGTAGTTTTTTGTAATTTTGTTCTATTTTGTTTCCCGAACATGTTTGCACTGTGCTGTATAATTGTACATAGTTTTCAAAATATTGCGGAACAAGTAATCCATCTTATTTGCATCAGAATGTCCAAGTTTAGTTATTTCCTGTTATTAAACATTCCAATGATTTGTCTGATAATCAGTTTTTTAAATTGCATAGTACTGTACATCCTTGTAAATATGTTGTGTTAAAACTCACTGTCATATCGTACCTTCTTTCAAGAGACATGTTGACTAATGATTCTTACTGTATTTATTTTTGCACAAGTTAGTCAATTGCATGGTGTTGTACTCATGAGTAATATATTTTGAAAAACATTTTACCTATTTTGTTCTTTTGTGTGAGGTGATGCTTGGTACTATCATTCTTCTATCACTACATATGGATAGTGAGAATATGTTAAAGCTTTCTTCATCGTGTGTTTTCTTATTATACTTACATTTTCTATCTGGTCAACAGAATAGTGTTACATTTCTGTATATGGTCCGCTTTTGATTTGTAACATGTTGACACTGTGCTGTATATCTGTACATTGTTTTTGAATATTGCCGAACAGGTAATATATTATATTTACACCAGGAAGTCCAAGTTTGTTCTTCTCCTGATATTCATCATTTCATTGATTTGTCTTATGATCAGTTTGTCAATTGCTTTGTACTGTACATTCTTGTAACTATGATGTGTTACACCTTACTGTCTTATTGTATTGTATTTTTCTTTTTTTTTTTTTTTTTTTTTTTCAAGAGAAATGTTGTCTCCTGAAGCTCTCAATTTTCTTGAACAAGTTTGTTAATCGCACAGCAATGCACTTATGAGCAATAAGTTTTTTGTTAAAATCCTTCCTCAATGCCCAGACATGCTTGTCGCTGTTCATTTATCACGAGCTGTAATTTTGCTCCATTTTTCAACTTGTGCACTATGCTGTATATTTTTATATAGGTTTTAGTAGTTTAACGATCTTTGATCGTATTTTATTTGTATTTAGACGTCCTTATTAGTTCGTCTCCTGATTTCTACCTTGAATAAAGATATTTTGAAACCACCTTTGGCCTTAACGCATGCACTGACCCTTCGAGACATGCTTTCGACAAGGTTTTGAAACACAGCGATAGGTATGCGCTTCCATTCAGCACATAATGCTGCAGCTAACTGTTGCTTAGTAGTAGGCCTTGTTTCCAAACTTCCTATGCGGCGCTCTAATTCATCCCATAGGTGCTCTACGGGATTAACGTTAGGGCTCTGCGTTCACCAGTCCTCACGCGATACGGAATTATCATCAACACACGCCGTAACAGTCCTTGCTTTATGGTTCGGTTCATTATCCTGCTGGTACCAACAAGACTCGGTTCCATAGTATTGCCATCCTATAGAGTTGGTAGGGCATTATTGTCCAGAATATCGAGGTAGACGTTCTGGTTAATACACTGCTGAACACCCAAAACGCAACACCAAGAAGGAAGCATCCGATTGACCTGAAATTCGCAGCATGCATCGCACGTGAGAGGACATGCGAACGATTAGCATTGCAGGGCATGTGCAAATCGTGTGCTCCCTGCACGCCATCGAGAAGCACTATAAGAAGGGTGCACAGAAGGCGGGGTGTAAGTAGTGGAAGCGTGTTGTGCTGCCGGACCTGTGCGTGGGAAGCTTCCTGATGCCTTGTCGCAGAATACGGCAGTCAATCCAGCAAGTTTCGGAGTTCGACACAGGACGAATAGTGGCTTATCGCGACAGCGGTTTATCCCTACCCAGACATCGGCGCCAGTGTGGGACGACATCCAGCCACAGTGAGGTGAGTATAAATTCGGTGGGTGCAGGTGGTACGGACGGACCGACGTGAGCGATTGCCGCTGCCGCGGCACACCACTGAACGAGAGGACCGGCATGTTGTGCGGCGGGTATTGACGGCTCGCACCGCTACATCACGAACGTTAGCGCAGGAATTAGGGTGTGTATTAAAACAACCTGTGCCAGCACGTACCGTTCGACGTCGTCTGCAGGAGCAGGGACTTGTCGCACGGCGCCCATTGCTCCGATTACCATTGACGTTACACCACCGGCTAGTGCGGCGGCAGTGGGCCGTTGAACGCCGCACCTGGACTACGGAATGGCACGACATTGTTTCTCCGACAAATCCCGCTTCTGTCTGCAACGCCACGATGGTCGGATCCGCGTGTGGCGGCACCGCGGCGAGAGACTATATGACGCCTGCATTATGCATCGCCATACCGGTCCGTCGCCTAGCGTTATGGTTTGGGGAGCAATTGGATGTGACGCCCGCACACCTCTGGTACGCATCGCCGGTACACTCAACAGCCACCGCTACATCTCCGACGTTTTGGAGCCTGTAGTCCTCCCTTACCTGCAGGACCTGCCAGTGGCCACGTTTCAACAGGGCACTTCGCGCCCGCACGTGGCACTCATCGTGCAACAATTCTTCACTAACCCACCAGGTGTCGCTGCAGCCGTGACCCGCCTGTTCTCTCGATATGTCGCCCATCGAACACGCCTGGTCGCTGATCGGCAACCGAGTGGCCCGGCCAGCACCACGCGCGGCTACGCCTGATGAACTGTGGCAACGTGTGGAACCAGCCTGGACCGACATACCCCAAGCCCACATCCAAAGCCTCTTACGTTCGATTCCGCGGCGTGTAACGGCTGATATTGCCAGCCATGGGGGCCACACGAACTATTGATGTCTGCGTGTTCCGCAAGTCGCACGGGCCTGTAAGATCAATCGTTTCGTCTTTGTATCTGTTGTTATGTGTCCAGCAAAGCTCGCTTTGTTATCTCGTGTCCTTCTTGGTGTTGAATTTTGGGTGGCCAGTAGTGTAGGTTTGTCCACGATAACCAATGGGTCGGGACCATATCACAAAAAAAAAAACAAAAAAACAAAACACCCGCACACGAGTACACTGCCAGCTCCAAACTTGATCGTGGGAACAGTACACTGTGGTAAATAGCGTTACCCCGGCTGCCGCCATACCCATATAGATTCATTAATCCATAAAACCTGATTCAATTGATCTTCGGTCCACGATACATGTTCTTTACACCATGCTAAACGAGGAGTAGCATTCCCAGTGGAGACAAAAGGCTTATGAACAGCCGCACGACCACGGTAACCCATGGAATGAAGTTCTCTGCGTATGGTACGTGTACATACCGAGATTCCAGCACTGTTACTCACCTGTATACTGAAGTCTTGTACAGTACTCAGTCGATTAGCTGTAACGACTCTCCTCAGGGTTCGACGTCCTCTATCTCTGATTTTCTTTGGTCTGCCGGTACGTTTAACTGCTTCAGACACGCCATGTGTCTTCCACGTATCCAGTACATCCAAAACATTTGACGTGGATATGTTTAAACGCCTCTCGGTTTCTCTTATAGACAACCCAGTAATATAACACCCAACAATCTTTCCTTTCTCAAAGTCAGTTCTCTTACGCCGCGACATTTTCACTTAACCGCACAGTGCGATATGATCGCAGTCAGCTGTAGGCTTGTTTTTATACCGTTTGCAGCTGTACCGCACATCTTAACAACGCAGCGTATTCGTTCATTTGGTTTCGAAGGGGTGTCCGGTGACTTTTGTCAATATAGTGTACGTATGCTTCGTTAATTTAAGAAAGGAATCACAGAAAATGGCTCGTGAAATTCAAAAATTTCAGAATTGTTTTTGCAGCGTAGAATGTTCATGTACCCTGGGAATTCAAAGTCCATGTACTCAAGGTTTTAAATACACTGCTGGCCACCCAAAGTGCAACACCAAGAAGGAAGCATCCGATTGGCCTGAAATTCGCAGCATATGTCGTCCGCGAGAGGACATGCAAACGATTAGCATTTCTGGGCATATGCAAACTCTGTGCGCCCGGCACGCCACCGAGAAGCACTATAAGAAGAGTGCACAGAAGGCGGGGTGTAAGAAGTGTAAGTGTGTTGTGCTACCGGACCTGTGCGTCGGAAGCTTCCTGATGCCTCGTCGCAGAACACGGCAGTCATTCCAGCACGTTTCGGAGTTCGACAGAGGACGAATAGTGGCTTATCGAGACAGCGGTTTATCGTACCGAGACATCGGCGCCCGTGTGGGACGACATCCAGCCACAGTGAGGCGCATACGGATTCGGTGGGTGCAGGAAGGACGGACGGACCGACGTGAGCGATTGCCGCAGCAGCGGCACACCACCGGACGAGAGGACCGGCATGTTGTGCGGCGGGCATTGACGACTCGCACCACCACATCACGAACGTTAGCGCAGGGATTAGGCTGTGTTGGGAAACAACCTGTGTCAGCACGTACCGTTCGACGTCGTCTTCAGGAGCGGGGACTTGTCGCATGACGCCCATTGCTCGGATTACCATTGACGTTACACCACCAGCGAGTGCGGCGGCAGTGGGCTGTTGAACGCTGCACCTGGACTACGGAATGGCACGTCATTTTCTTCTTCGACGAATCCCGCTTCTGCCTGCAACACCACGATGGTCGGATCCGCGTGTGGCGGCACCGCGGCGGGAGACTGTATGACGCCTGCATTATGCATCGCTACCCCGGTCCGTCGCCTGACATTATGGTTTGGGGTGCAATTGGATATGACACCTGCACCCCTATGTTACGCATCACCGGAACGCTTAACAGCCACCGCTACACCTCCGACGTTTTGGAGCCTGTAGTTCTCCGTTACCTGCAGGACCTGCCAGCGGCCACGTTTGAACAGGACAATGCGCGCCCGTACGTGGCACGCATCGTGAAACAATTCTTCGCTGCCCACCATGTATCACTGCTGCCGTGGCCTGGCAAGCACCACCTGCGGCTACACTTGATGACCTGTGACAACGTGTGGAAGCAGCTTGGACCGACATACCCCAAGTCCACATCCAAAGCCTCTTTCGTTCGATGCCGCGGCGTGTAGCTGCCGTTATTACCAGTGGGGGCCACACGAACTATTGATGTCTGCGTATTCCGCAAGTCGCATGGGCCTGTATGCTCAATCGTTTTATCTTTGTATTTGTTGTTATGTGTCCAGTAAATCTGGCTTTGCTATCTCGTGTCCTTCTTGGTGTGGCATTTTGGGTGGCCAGCTGTGTATTCATTTTTCCATTTCAAATTTTTTCTTTTTTTTAAATTTCCTTTGTGCACAACGACTCGCGGATGAATAAAAGTGCTAGCAGTGTTGCCAGTCAAAGACCCCCTTCTCTATGGGAAGACTTAAGCTATTTGCAGTAAATGGTGGATAACGTTTGATGAAATTCTGAAACGGGTCGGGCCATAAACTGAAAATACTGAGCAGGGCAGGGCATTCCAAATTAAGGCCCATGCAGAGCCAGCATGGAAAGCAGTGATGTATTCAGGCATCTTTTCGGAGGTGCTTAGCCCCCGGAAATCAATGAATGCCCCCCCCCCACACACACACGCCGGTTTTAAAATGTTCTTCCTTTGTATTTAATTTAATTGTTTTCGTTTATAGCTGAATATTTGGAGAAATTAATTAAAAGGAAAAACTTAAGAAATAGAGGTAAAATATCATAATAATAAAAAAACACATCCCCATGGACTTGAATCTGAAGTTTCTATCATCCTTCAACAACAGATTAAACATTCCTCGCTGAAAGGGCAATTTTTCACTCACTGACAACACAGACTACTTCCGTAATAAAAACCCAATTCCATAGAGTAGAGATGTTTTCACAGCAATAGATCATCGTATTTTCGAAGCTGGCATTCAGCTGCATCTTAGTCTTCTGAATCCCTACTTTCGCCGCCGTGGTGGCGCAGTGGTCTAAGCGATGGCCTCTGATCATTCGTCCGAACGGAGTCCGGGTTCGAATCCCGGTGAGGCATGGATGTTGTGTTTGTCTTACGGCACTGGCTGTCTCCCTTCCCTGGAGCCAGTGACCCTAAATTAGGGACGGGCGACTGCTTATAGCCCATTGAGTTGCTCACGGTGGTCGTCAAACCTTCAATCAAAAAAAAAAAAAAAAAAAAAAGAATCCCTACTTTCCATGTACACGGTTAAGCCTCAATGTAGCCTAACGTGATGCTAGTGCCTATAGAATAAAGTTTATACCGTCTAGGCACGCTAGAAATATTTTATTTTTCGCCATAACACACTGGCGCTTTCGAAACTATGTATTTTATCGTTTCGTCATCAGGTGTACAAAATAAGATATAGATCCTTTCAAATACAAACTATTCAAAATACTCCTTGAATTTATAACGGTAAGTAATATATTTACGTGATGGTTATGATCAAGAACACTTAGGCGCGTGTTTGATTTAAATATCAAATTGTTGTGGGAGTTAGCTATAAAGAGCCGTTGCGATTTTTGATGAAGATGTGATATCTAACATAGCAACATGTTATAGTTTTTGTTAAGATTTCTTCGTCAGTTCCCGAAAAATAGTCTCTTCGTTAATAAGGTGTCTCCAAGGATGGGGTAGAACAGTAGGGAGTTCTTCATTACAGCAAGCGTTTGTAAATCTTTGTATTACGACTGTTTCGCCATATCGAATAGACCGAACATTAGTGCATCCAGTTATAAAGGATATGTCGTCCCATAACGGAAAGAATTTTTCGTCCGTGCAGGCTCTAGCTAATGCTGTTGAGCGGCAATTGTTAGTAATTGATCGTTTGTGTTCCATGATTCTAGTACGTTTGTTTCATGCTATGCTTCTAATACAACAAAGTATTTGCTAACTAATTTTTAACAATAGAAAATTATGAGAAATTGTTCCCATAAAAATATTTTTTTCCCTCTGGCCGTGGGTGATTTACGCCCTGTGACGAAAAAAAAAAAAAAAAAAAAGATCAAGGCACCTCAAACTGTCATTCACACACACACAAACGGTTAGTTAGTGTATTTTTTTCCTATATGCTAATCTAAATATTCTAAATGGACTGAAACCAAATGGCAGGAGAATGGTTTATCAAACAAAGATCTTCGCTCTTTCCACGTTTATAAGTGAGTCACGGAAAAATTCTCATTGGCCGCCACCGGGAGTCGAACCCAGGGTCTTGCAGTCACGCGCCGGATATGCTTCCGCTACACCACAGCGGCCTCGAATTCCTCCAGACTCACACACGCTAACTGCCAAGCCACTTTGGCAGGTTGCTTCTTGGAGCCCCGCACAATGCTGGGGATTCACCAAAGATGGTAAGCAGCAACTGAAGAAATAATTAGAAGGCGAATGAATAATTAATACGGAAATTTAACGTGGACCAGGAACATCAAACAAAGATCTTCGCTCTTTCCACGTTTATAAGTGAGTCACGGAAAAATTCTCAATTGGCCGCCACTGGGAGTCGAACCCAGGGTCTTCCAGTTACGCGCCGGAAATGCTTCCGCTACACCACAGCGGCCTCGAATTCCTCCAGACTCACAATGGTTTATACCATGCGTTTTCAGGTAACGCTCTAATGACTCCTTAACAGTGTTTTTTTATTTTATTTTTTTGATTGGATGTTTAACGACCATCGTGAGCAACTCAATTGGTTATAAGCAGTCGCCCGTCCCTAATTTAGGGTCACTGGTTCCAGGGAAGGGAGAGAGCCCTTGCCGTAAGACAAACACAACATCCATGCCTCACCAGGATTTGAACCCGGACCCCGTTCGGACGAATGATCAGAGGCCATCGCTTAGATCACTGCGCCACCGGGGCGGCCCTTAATAATCAGAAACACGCTTGTAGTAAGGCGAGGACATTATTACCACTCCTAATGTTAGGAGTGGGGGATTTTCTCCAGTACAGCAAATTTCACACCACCAATTTTACACTTCCTCAATGTTTTATTCCATCCCAGGGTGAAATCCGTGGTGCGTTACTGAGTTAAACCAAAGGTATAACGTTTTTGCATTTTTAATCATTTGCATGTGGAGGTTTCTTGGAATTCGCATTTGCGATATATGAGCATAAGAAAATTTTTATATGTGTTAATGTATATCATCATTGTCAACCATTATCAATCCACTGCTGGAGGAAGGTCTCCCCAAGTTTCTTTCGCAACGGTCTGCCTTGTGCCAGTCTCCTCCATGTTACTCCAGCATACTTTCGAATTGCATCCACCCATCTTCCATGTGGTCTTCTTCTGGGTCTTTTCCTGTCCCTTGGAATCCAATCTAAAATTTCGGCTGTCCATCGATGGTCTGTCCTTCTGGCAGTATGTCCAGCCCATTGCCATTTCAGGGATTTAACTCTGATCATGATGTCTTCCACTCTTGTCATTTTTCGGATCCACGAGTTCCTCTTCTTATCTCTCCTGGTTACACCAAGCATGCACCTTCCCATGCCTTTTGAGTTGTCTGCAGTCTTTGTATGTCTCTTTTAGTTAACGTCCACGTCTCTGCACCATATGTAAGCACTGGAAGGATGCATTGATCAAACACTTTTTTTATAAGACATAATGGCATATTGCTCTTCAAAACTATACTGTTTCTTCCAAAAGCTCTGCAGGCAAGTTTTATATGACGATTAATTTCTTCATCAATGTGACCTTCACTTGATATCTGCTGTCCAATATAAATGTAGGTATTGGTTACCTCCAGCTTTTCCCCATCAATCGATGAATCTTCATTTTTTGTAAAAGTATTGTACATCACTTTTGTTTTCTGAAAGTTCATTTAATGTATATATATCTATATATATATATGTATGTATCATCATCATCATTGTCAACCATTATCAATCCACTGCTGGACGAAGGTCTCCCCAAGTTTCCTCCACAACGGTCTGTCTTGTGCCAGTCTCCTCCATGTCACCCCTGCATACTTTCGAATTTCATCCACCCATCTCCCATGTGGTCTTCTTCTGGGTCTTTTCCTGTCCCTTGGAATCCAATCTAAAATTTCGGCTGTCCATCGATGATCTGTCCTTCTGGCAGTATATCCAGCCCATTGCCATTTCAGGGATTTTACTCTGATCATGATGTCTTCCACTCTCGTCATTTTTCGGATCCACGAGTTCCTCTTCTTATCTCTCCTGGTTACACCAAGTATGCACCTCTCCATGCTTCTTTGAGTTGTCTGCAGCCTTTGTATGTCTCTTTTAGTTAAGGTCCACGTCTCTGCACCATACGTAAGCACTGGAAGGATGCATTGATCAAACACTTTTCTTTTAAGACATAATGGCATATTGCTCTTGAAAATTATGCTGTTTCTTCCAAAAGCTCTCCAGGCAAGTTTGTACGCCGATTAATTTCTTCATCAATGTGACCCTCACTTGATATCTGCTGTCCAAGATAAACGTACGTGTCTGTTATCTCCAGCTTTTCTCCATCAATCGACAAATCTTCATTTCTTGTAAAAGCATTGAACATCACTTTTGTCTTCTGAAAGTTCATTTTTAATCCCACTTCTTTACTCTTGTCAGCAAGTTCCTGGATCATACTCTGCAGCTCTGATGGGGTAGTTGCAAACATGACTACGTCATCAGCAAAACGAAGGTGGGTTAGATAATCTCCATTAATCTTTATCCCCTTGTTTTCCCAGCTCAGTGACTGAAAAACACCCTCCAATGTGGCATTAAAGAGCTTCGGAGATATGGTGTCACCTTGTCTCACTCCCTTTCCAATTTTTATGTGTGTTGTATTTTCAAACAGCCTAATCTTTGCACTTGCATTTTCATAGATGTTATTAATAATATTAATGTATGCATCTTCAATACCACAGGGTTTTCAGAGCCGTTGTAACTGCTGATGGTTTCACCGAATCAAAGGCTTTTTCATAATCGATAAAAGCCATGCACAATGGAAGTTCATATTCCCTCGCTCTTTCAATTAGTTCTCTCAGCACATGGATATGATCTATTGTGCTGTAGCCACTCCTGAATCCAGCTTGTTCTCTCGGTTGAGCCATGTCCAGTGTTACCTTCAAGCGGTGTGAAAGAACTTTAGTGAAGATTTTATAAACTACTGATAGGAGGCTGATAGGTCTGTAGTTTCCGAGATCCTCAATGTCACCTTTCTTATGTAGCAGGATCATTGTAGCGGTGTTCCAATCCTCAGGAATCTTTCCTTCATTAAGGCATCGAGTGAAAATTTGGGCGAGTACTGTTTCGATTTCTCCAATTGCTTCTTGTATGATGTCTACAGTAATTCCATCTTCTCCTGGAGCTTTTCCCCGCTTCATGTTCTTGATTGCATGTGCAACTTCTGCTGGAAGGACTGGAGGAACTCTGGTACTGGTATCTTTCATGATGTCTGGAGTGCATGTATCATCCCTTTCATATAATTTGGAGTAGAAATCTTTCACCCTTGTCAAAATTTCGCCTCTATTTCTTGTTACAGAACCATCTTCTTTTCTCAGTGCCATAATCTGTTTTCTTCCCTTACTGAGATGTCCCTTTGCTATCTTTAGGCTTTGGTTGTTTTCAATTGCTTTCCTCACTAGTTCACAGTTGAATTTTCTTACGTCTTCAGTGATACTTTTTAGTACTGTCTTGCATAGCTCTATATATTCCACTTTGGAAGTCACATCTTCTTTAGTTGTCCTCATCTCTCTTCTTTTTTCCATCAACATTTTCGTTTTTCCTGATAATTTATTTACATGCAACTTGTTCTTAGACCCAGCTAATTTTGTTGCTGTTTCCATAAGAGCTTTGGTTACTTTTCTGTTAACTTCAGAGATGTCCACTTCTTCCGATGTTAGGCCTTCTAAAGCAGAGAACCTATTCTTCAGTTCCAACTTGAAGGTATAATGGTGTTTTTTAAGGTTGGTTATGTCAATAGATTTTGTTTGCCTTATGAGCTTGCCACGTTCAAGTTTAGTGTTGAGGTGCATCTTACATCTCACCAATCTATGGTCACTACCTGTGTTGAACTTGTTTAGCACACTGCAGTCTTCTATGACGAATTTTTTGTTACACATAATAAAATCAATTTCACTTGTCGTCCCATTTGGATGTCTCCATGTCCATTTCCTGTGTGGCTTTTTCTTGAAGAAGGAGTTCAAGATGATAAACCTTTCTGCCTCTGCAAACTCAACGAGAGTATTTCCACGCTGGTTTCTGTTGCCGTGACCGAATTTACCTACTGAAGTTTCATTCTGTTGCCGTTGCCCTATTTTTGCATTGAAATCTCCCATAATTATTTTCAAGTGCTGCTTACCTTTATTATTTAGATGACAAATTTCCTCATAAAATTCTTCAATTTCTTCTTCAGGATGACTTGTGGTGGGTGCATAAGTTTGAATAATCTGAGCCTGGTATCTTCTCGATAGTTGGATAACGAGTCGTGCAGCTCTGTCAGAGGAACTTTCAACTTCTACCACTTTATCCTTCAGTTTCTTGTTTATTATAAATCCAACACCACTAGTTCTGCCAGTATCTGTCCCACGATAGTAGAAGAGATGTCCACTTTTAAGTTCAATGAGATCTTCTCCTTTTCTCCTTACCTCACTTAGCCCGACGATGTCCCACTTGATCCTTTGTAGTTCCTCTTCCAATTCAAGAAGCCTTGAATCAGAAGATAGGGAGCGTCCATTGTACGTTGCCAAGGTCAGCATCAGATGGCAGCCTAGTCCGGTCCTCCGGGGATTCTTAGCACCCTCTGCCTTCATGTCGCACTGGCCGCTGCCTTGGCCAGGTACATTCCAGCTGCCGGAGACTGAGGGCCAAGATTTAAGTTGTGGAGTCATTTTGGAGGGGTTTGGCCATAACTCACCACGCTGGCCAAGCGGGTTGGTGAGTGTGGGATAGAATTTCCTCTAATCCCGATGGTATAGTTATACCGCTATGGGCGGTCGTCAGAGCCCCTTTAGTGGGAACAGGATGCACCACGAGAAGGCGGGGTTGACATTTGTCAAGGAGAGGCTGTGATGTTACGCATCACCTGACCTTACATCCCATATACACTCACCAACCCGCTTGGCCAGCGTGGTGAGTTATGGCCAAACCCCTCCAAAATGATTCCACAACTTAAATCTTGGCCCTCAGTCTCCGGCAGCTGGAATGTACCTGGCCAAGGCAGCGGCCAGTGCGACATGAAGACAGACGGTGCTAAGAATCCCCGGAGGACCGGACTAGGCTGCCATCTGATGCTGACCTTGGCAACGTACAATGGACGCTCCCTATCTTCTGATTCAAGGCTTCTTGAATTGGAAGAGGAACTACAAAGGATCAAGTGGGACATCGTGGGGCTAAGTGAGGTAAGGAGAAAAGGAGAAGATCTCATCGAACTGAAAAGTGGACATCTCTTCTACTATCGTGGGACAGATACTGGCAGAACTAGTGGTGTTGGATTTATAATAAACAAGAAACTGAAGGATAAAGTTGTAGAAGTTGAAAGTTCCTCTGACAGAGCTGCACGACTTGTTATCCAACTCTCGAAAAGATACCAGGCTCAGATTATTCAAACTTATGCACCCACCACAAGTCATCCTGAAGAAGAAATTGAAGAATTTTATGAGGAAATTCGTGATCTAAATAATAAAGGTAAGCAGCACTTGAAGATAATTATGGGAGATTTCAATGCAAAAATAGGGCAACGGCAACAGAATGAAACTTCAGTAGGTAAATTCGGTCACGGCAACAGAAACCAGCGTGGAAATACTCTCGTTGAGTTTGCAGAGGCAGAAGGGTTTTTCATCTTGAACTCTTTCTTCAAGAAAAAGCCACACAGGAAATGGACTTGGAGACATCCAAATGGGACGACAAGTGAAATTGATTTTATTATGTGTAACAAAAAATTCGTCATAGAAGACTGCAGTGTGCTAAACAAGTTCAACACAGGTAGTGACCATAGATTGGTGAGATGTAAGATGCACCTCAACACTAAACTTGAACGTGGCAAGCTCATAAGACAAACAAAATGTATCGACATAACCAACCTTAAAAAACACCATAATACCTTCAAGTTGGAACTGAAGAACAGGTTCTCTGCTTTAGAAGGCCTAACATCAGAAGAAGTGGACATCTCTGAAGTTAACAGAAAAGTAACCAAAGCTCTTATGGAAACAGCAACAAAATTAGCTGGGTCTAAGAACAAGTTGCATGTAAACAAATTATCAGGAAAAACGAAAATGTTGATGCAAAAAAGAAGAGAGATGAGGACAACTAAAGAAGATGTGACTTCCAAAGTGGAATATATAGAGCTATGCAAGACAGTAAGAAAAAGTATCACTGAAGACGTAAGAAAATTCAACTGTGAACTAGTGAGGAAAGCAATTGAAAACAACCAAAGCCTAAAGATAGCAAAGGGACATCTCAGTAAGGGAAGAAAACAGATTATGGCACTGAGAAAAGAAGATGGTTCTGTAACAAGAAATAGAGGCGAAATTTTGACAAGAGTGAAAGATTTCTACTCCAAATTATATGAAAGGGATGATACATGCACTCCAGACATCATGAAAGATACCAGTACCAGAGTTCCTCCAGTCCTTCCAGCAGAAGTTGCACATGCAATCAAGAACATGAAGCGGGGAAAAGCTCCAGGAGAAGATGGAATTACTGTAGACATCATACAAGAAGCAAGTGGAGAAATCGAAACAGTACTCGCCCAAATTTTCACTCGATGCCTTAATGAAGGAAAGATTCCTGAGGATTGGAACACCGCTACAATGATCCTGCTACATAAGAAAGGTGACATTGAGGATCTAGGAAACTACAGACCTATCAGCCTCCTATCAGTAGTTTATAAAATCTTCACTAAAGTTCTTTCACACCGTTTGAAGGTAACACTGGACATGGCTCAACCGAGAGAACAAGCTGGATTCAGGAGTGGCTACAGCACAATAGATCATATCCACGTGCTGAGAGAACTAATTGAAAGAGCGAGGGAATATGAACTTCCATTGTGCATGGCTTTTATCGATTATGAAAAAGCCTTTGATTCGGTGAAACCATCAGCAGTTACAATGGCTCTGAAAACCTGCGGTATTGAAGATGCATACATTAATATTATTAATAACATCTATGAAAATGCAAGTGCAAAGATTAGGCTGTTTGAAAATACAACACACGTAAAAATTGGAAAGGGAGTGAGACAAGGTGACACCATATCTCCGAAGCTCTTTAATGCCACATTGGAGGGTGTTTTTCAGTCGCTGAGCTGGGAAAACAAGGGGATAAAGATTAATGGAGATTATCTAACCCACCTTCGTTTTGCTGATGATGTAGTCATTTTTGCAACTACCCCATCAGAGCTGCAGAGTATGATCCAGGAACTTGCTGACAAGAGTAAAGAAGTGGGATTAAAAATGAACTTTCAGAAGACAAAAGTGATGTTCAATGCTTTTACAAGAAATGAAGATTTATCGATTGATGGAGAAAAGCTGGAGATAACAGACACGTACGTTTATCTTGGACAGCAGATATCAAGTGAGGGTCACATTGATGGAAGAAATTAATCGGCGTACAAAACTTGCCTGGAGAGCTTTTGGAAGAAACAGCATAATTTTCAAGAGCAATATGCCATTATGTCTTAAAAGAAAAGTGTTTGATCAATGCATCCTTCCAGTGCTTACGTATGGTGCAGAGACGTGGACCTTAACTAAAAGAGACATACAAAGGCTGCAGACAACTCAAAGCAGCATGCAGAGGTGCATGCTTGGTGTAACCAGGAGAGATAAGAAGAGGAACTCGTGGATCCGAAAAATGACAAGAGTGGAAGACATCATGATCAGAGTTAAATCCCTGAAATGGCAATGGGCTGGACATACTGCCAGAAGGACAGATCATCGATGGACAGCCGAAATTTTAGATTGGATTCCAAGGGACAGGAAAAGACCCAGAAGAAGACCACATGGGAGATGGGTGGATGAAATTCGAAAGTATGCAGGGGTGACATGGAGGAGACTGGCACAAGACAGACCGTTGTGGAGGAAACTTGGGGAGACCTTCGTCCAGCAGTGGATTGATAATGGTTGACAATGATGATGATGATGATATATGTATGTATAACTAAATTTTGATTATATGTATCTAAATCGGTCAACAAGTTGCCCCCCCCCCCCCAAGAAAATTTGTAATTGTTCCCCGGAAAAAACTCTGAATGCAACGCTGATGGAAATACAAACCGCCGCCC
This sequence comes from Macrothele yani, assembly GCA_039090855.1. Taxonomy (NCBI): domain Eukaryota; kingdom Metazoa; phylum Arthropoda; class Arachnida; order Araneae; family Macrothelidae; genus Macrothele; species Macrothele yani. Next base: position 118,263,374 of record CM077011.1, read on the forward strand.
CGGTGGCGCAGTGGTCTAAGGCGTTGGCCTCTGATCATTCGTCCGTAAGGGGTCCGGGTTCGAATCCCGGTCAGGCATGGATGTTGTGCTTGTCTTACGGCACTGGCTCTCTCCCTTCCCTGGAACCAGTGACCCTAAATGAGGGACGGGCGACTGCTTATAGCCCATTGAGTTGCTCACGGTGGTCGTTAAACCTCCAATCAAAAAAAAAAAAAAAAATACAAACCCACCGTTAATGCTTCATACGGGATGCGATCCCACAATGTTGTTTAAAAAGCTGATCTCGGCAACTATAGCGGGAATAATGTTTTCGGAATGATAACGATTTTTTCTTCTGGGAAAATCTGTAATGTAAGTATGGATGTATTTCGGTGTCACACACTGGCACACGCACACGAACAAGAATAGTATTTGAAAGCGCATTTAATCATTGAGTTTTACTCTAGAAATTCCCTGGAAGATTTTCAAACGCATCAACGATCATCAAAGAAATGTGTGGCTATTGTATTCAACCGGCAGTTGTTTTCGGTTGTTTTTCTATTGATCTGCGGTCAAGAAAGGAAACTCGTGATCACCAGAGCAGGCAACTGAACAGATTAATTTGTAGCAAACTAATCAATACCGGAAAGGAAGGAGCAAAGTGCTGGCCAGAAATGGAGATTAATTCCACTCGGAATTGAATTTTCCTGAATTACATGTTCATGCTTCTCCTCACACGAAAAGTTATTTCCGGTGTTACTCATGTACTGCTCCGTCTGTTGGAGGAAAAATAATCTTTATTCTAGTTTTTAACATAATTGACTTTACTGCTTCTTTAAGTCACTAAAATATTTCTATGTGAGGAATAACTCTTAAAATCACGTTGACGCAGCACCTTCTGCATGAAGAAAACTGCAATGTAAATAATATAATCTTCATAAAATTATACGGAACAGAATTTTTGAGACGAAAAAGTTTTAAAAGGAGAGGGAATGCCATGTAACTGATAATGTAGGCTACCTGAAATAAACATTTGGCTGTTGCAAAGCATCCAATTGGCAAAAACGAAGTTACAGCAAAAATGCATTTTTGCCAATAGTAATTTTTTTCAACTTTAAGGGATTTATTCTGGGAGATTGCTTTATTTACCATTTTTATTTAACATAAACATAACTATTTTACGAGAAGAAAATTAAAATTTTTAAAAATTATTTACCTTTCCTTTTTTGGGATTTAACGACTATCTATCATGGGCAACTCTGATGAATATAAGGAGTTATAACGAAGTAAATTTCTCCGTCATTTTTGGTCTACGCTGGGATTCGAACCCGAGTCCGCTTATTCCGGAACAAGTCGCTCTACCAACTGAGCTACGCAGACGTTCATTCTGACTCCTATCTGCCTTTATGTCATGTGCGTCCTGCTGGAAGGTACGTCACATCTCCCCCCCACGAAAGAGGGCCGGGGGCATGGCCCACGGGTCAGCCGTGACCATGAATAGCTGCAGGCAGCCATCCACTGTAGAACGTGCACTTGAGTACTCCCAGTCAATCTGGTGTGTGGAATGCAACGTCACACACATTTATTTTTCGAAGCGCTGGAGAAGGGATTCTCTGATTTTTCCTATCTCGCGGTGTGGAAATAACATCACACCATTGCGAGATTTTGAACGGTCGGGTCATCCGGATAGTTCGAGGGCCATTATAACGAAGTAAATTTCTCCGTCATTTCTGTCCACGCCGGGGGTCGAACCCGGATCCCCTCATTCCGGAATAAGTCACTCTACCAATTGAGCTACGCGGACGTTCATTCTGACTCCTATCTGCCTTTATGTCGTGTGCGTCCTGCTGGCAGGTACGTCACAGAGTCCCTAACTTAAGACCATTCATTCCATCATTCCAAGGACAGAGATAGAATCACGGCCATTAGAAAAACACACCTCAGATGCTTCATCCGAGATTTGAACGCTGAACCATCTCCGACGAATGGTCAGAGGCAACGCATCTTACCACTCGTCTACCAGGGTTAAGATCTTTTTTCTCTAGAGTAATTATTTTTTCGTATATTCCATACGATAATGTAATATTAGGATTTGGGAAAAATACAAAAAATGGGAAAGTTTTAAACCAAACACCTACCATTTGCATCGAAGGACACGTTAGAAGGTGAGCATGTACATCATTGTCATATAAAACCATGGATTCAGCGCTCTTTGGTCGCCCTGACGCCTGCTCCATCAACTTTCTCCATTTGTCTTTATTTAATGCAATGCAGATGAGCTTCTGTAGTCTAAACCGTCCAATTCCGGTATATCATTGACAGCGATAGATGGAATGTTGATCCTCTTCTGCTCATTTCATCTATCACACCAAACAGTAGTACCTTAATTCGCTGAATTACTCCTTCTGTGCCCAAGTTGTTGCAAAGTTCTCTTTGCAATCTTCTGCAGCAGTTTTCTTTCAGATGTCCTATTTCTTCATTAATAACTTTCCAGATCCATGCAACTCCCAAGATCTTCCTACAGCAGCCTCTTTCAAGTGCCAAGATTATCCCTTTCAGCTGCTTTGTTGTTTCTTATGTTTCACAGCTGTACAGTATGCAGAAGAATATGCTTGCGTTCACGACGTTTAACATCGCCTGTAGACGGATCTCCCTCCTTTTTCTAATATCTCCGATTGTTATTACTTTTGATGTTCGCCTTCCTTCCGTCCAGATAATATCTAAGGTTACTTCTTCACATTCGCATTCCCATCCAGTCCTTTTTGAGTTTTTTCCTAATTTTCTACTTTCTAGATACCACGGTTTGGTTTCGTAGAGCGCACAATTTTTCAACATGCCTTTTATCTTTTTTCGTAAGCTGATTCGCAGTTCTTTCAAGTTCTTCATGTTATTCCAAAATTGACAAACATTCTCATGCGATGTATCAAGACACTCTCTATATAATACATATTGTCCATCATTCTCTCTATGAAGATACATGATGGTGTTGGTATTGGGTTACCTTGTTCCGTACGTGTTCTGAACGAGCTTCCCATTTCTCCAGGTACTATCGCTATTGTTATATAAATACTTCACATTGCATTTATCAGATTCCAATCCAAAATGCTGTCCCGGTGCGCGTAGTAGTCTAAGCGCTAGATTCTGACCATTCGTGCTAAATGGGTCTGGGTTACGAAGCCCACTAAGGCATGGATATTGTGTTTGTCTTATGGCACTGGTTCTCTCCTTTTCCTGGAACAAGTGGCCTTAAATTTAGCACGAGCGACTGCTTAACTGCTATTGAGTTTCCCACGGTGGTCGTTAAACCTCCCAAGGAACAGACCCATACAATACACAATATTCCAGTACTCTCCAAACGACTTCAAGTTGCTATCATATCTGATGTTTCAGAGTTCCAAGGTAAATGTAGGATTTGGTTACTTTTAGATTTGCCCCATCAAATTCCAAGTCTTCCGTTTTGGAAAAAGAATTGCACATCAATTTTCTTTTGTGTAATTTCATTCTCAATCTCACTCCTTTCCCGTTATCAGAGGGTTTCTGGATCATGCACAGTAGCCAGTCATTCTGGCAAGTGTATGATCTACTTGCAAAAATGAATAAGTCGTCGGCAAATTTAAAGCCGCTAAATAATAATCATTCGTTTTTACCCTAGTCTTCCGAGTTCATGATTCTGCAATGTGACACTGAAGAGCTCTGGAAGTTACCTGTCACCCTGTCTCACTCCCTTTCAAATTTTTATTAGTGCTGTATTCTCGAATAGCCAACAATTTGGGCTATCATTTTCATAGATTTTATTAATAACGTTAATGTATGCAACTAGTGAATCAAGCTTGCTTTCTTGATTGAGCTAAATTCATTGTTACCTTCAAGCGATATGACAAAATCTTGTGAAGACTTTAGAAGCCTCTGATAGGAGACTGATGGGCCTGTAGTTGTTTAGATTCTCAGTGTCACCTTTTTTATCATTGCAGCATTGCTCCATTCGTCAGAAAGTTTTGCATCATCAAAATATGTAGGGAATACTTAAGCGATTGCACTTCCTACTTCACCACTGACTTCTGGTATAATGTCCAGTGTAATTCCATCTTCCACTGGAGCTCTACCTCGTTTGATGTCCTTAATTGCATGCGCAACGTCCGCTGCGAGGACTGGAGGAACTTTGGTACTAGTACATTTCTTTAAGTCTGCAATAGACATATCTTTCCTTTCATGCATTTTTGTGTAGAACTGTTCCCCTCTATCAAACTTTGCTTCTCTTTCATGTTAGAGTAATATCTTTTCTGAGTGTCACAATCTGTTCGATATGTTTTCACACTGTTGTACGTTTTCCTGCATATTCCACTTTAGAAGTCACATCTTCTGTCTTTACATTAATCTCCCTTCCTTTTGTATATGCATTTTTTCTTTTTCTGATGTTTCCTTGCTGTGGCGTTTGTCTTTGTTCTACCTATTTGTGTCACTGCTCCGATAAGGACCTTGGTAATTTGCTGTTGATTTCAGAAATGTCTACGTCTTCTGCCACTTCTGTTAGTGTAGAGAAATGGTATCTCAGTTCTAATCTGGAAATTTTATTATATCATATTTTTCGAGATTAGACATATCATTTTTTCATGAACTGCATCTTTCAAGTTTTGTGTTAACGTGCATCTTACATCTCACCATTATGTTGTCACTTCCTGCGTTAAACCTGCTAGAAACACTTCATCGTTAGATGATAAATTTCCTGTTACACATAACGAAATCAATTTCACTTGTCATCAAATTCCAGTGTCTCCATGTTCATTTCCCATTCGGCTTTTTCTTTCAAAAAGATGTTCATGATGGAAAACCTTTCCGTCTCCTTGAACCCCACGCAATATTTCCACGCTGGGTTTTGTGGCCTTGACCTAATTTATCTTCCGAGGATTCATTCTGTTGTTGTTGCCCTATTTTCACATTTAAGTCACGCAAACGTATTTTCAAGTAAAGCTTACCCTTGCTACTTAAAAACCGAAATTCCTCGTTAAACTATACGATTTTGTTTTCAGGGTAATTTACGGTAGATACGTAGGCTTGAATGACCTGAATCCGGTGTTTTTTTTGAGAGTTGGATATCGAGGCGTGCAACTCTGGCTTAGGAACTAGAACTTTGTCCTTCAATATTTTGTTAATGATATATCTAACACCACTAGTTGTGCTAAAGGAAGTAGAAGAAATTTTTACTATGAGAACCTCTCCTTTTCTTCTAACTTCACTAAGCCCAACGATATCCTATTTGATCCTTTGGAGTTCCTCCTGCGATCAAGTAGCCTTGACTTAAAAGAAACTGTTCATCAAAACAGATCAAGGTCAACATCAGATAACAGCCTAGTTTGGTCTTACGGTGATTATGAGCACCCTCTGCCTCTATGTAGCATTCACAGCTGCTTTGGTTAAGTGCATTCCAGTTGCCGGATACTGATGTCCAAGGTTTGAGTGGTGAATTCAATTTTAGGTGGGTTGGCCATAACTCTCTACAAAACTATCAGAAACAAAATTGATGTGCAATGATTTTACGAGAAATAAAGATTTAGCGATTTATCGGGAAATTCTTGCGGTAACCGATATCTGAACTTATACTGGGCAACAGATATAAAGCGAGAGCTAAATTGATGAAGAAATTAATCGGCGTATCAAATTTCGTTGGAGAGCATTTAAAAGAAGCAATACAGTTTTCAAGAACAATTATTCCATTGTGTCTTATAAGAAAAGTGTTTAATTAATGCATTCTTCCAGTTTTTACTTATGTATCAGGGACATGAGCCTTAATTAAAAAAGACATATGTATGCTGCAGACAACTCAAAGAAGCATGGAAAGATAAATAATACATCAAATAGAAGTCATCGCTTATTCCACGTTTGCATGGGAAGATGTATGTTTGGTGTAACAGGAAAGATAAGAAAAGGAACTTGTGGATCAGGAAAATGACAAGAGTGGAAGACATCATGATCAAAGTAAAATCCGTGAAATGCCAATGAACTGGACATATTGCTGGAAGAACGGACCACAGATGGACAACTGGAATATTAGGCTGGATACCATGGGACGGAAAAGACCCAGAAACAAACCCCGTGGGAAACGAGTTGATGAAATCCTAAGGCATGCCGTAGTGAAATGCAGGAGACATGCTCAAGACAGTTGTAGAAGAAATTTGAGGAGATTTTCATCCAGCAGTGGATTGATGATGATGAATATAAACAGGAAAATTTAAAGCTTATAAACTTCCCAAAAAACATAAAGTAAACAAGATCTTAAAAAAATAACAAGTCCAGAAATTATTTCTAAAATCTTGTAGAATTTATAAAAAAAGAGGAACAAATATACAGGAAAAATAAAAGTAACTGGTTCCTATTTTTACCCTGAACAGCATTTATTAAGCGAAGGCCACATCAAAGAAGAAATTAGTAGTAGCAAAAAGTTGACCGGAGAACATTTGAAAGAAACAATAAAAATTTCAAGAGGTATTTTATCATTATGTTTTAGAATGAAAGGGTTTAATAAACGCATTCTTCTATTTCTTATTTATTAATTAGAGACATGGACCTTAATTGCGAAAAGATATTCAGACTCTGCAGACAAGTGAAAAAAGCATGAAAAGGCACATGCGTGGTATTACAAGGAAAGATAAGAACATTAACACGTGGATCAGGAAAATGACTGAAACTGACGACATCATGATCTAGAAAAAAACCCTGAAATTGCAATAGGATCGACATACTGCTAGAAAAAACTGACAACCATTGGACAGACGAAATACTAGACTTGATTCCAAGAGACAAGAAAAGACATAAGGGAAGACCAAGTGGGAAATAGCTGGATGAAATTAGAAGCATGCCCTGAGTGACATGGAGAATGCTCTCTTAAGACAGAAAAGTGTGTAAGATATTTCAGGAAACCCTCATCCAGCAGTGGTTTGATAATGATCGATGATGAGAAGGATGCGTCGGGATACATGCAAAATAAGGAATTCAAAACTGAGTATTTCTGGATGAGCGCACACTAACTGCATCACAGAGCAGAAAACGTATGATACCGACTAGTAGCGCAGAAATATATAAGAGAAAGAACAGAAAGCAAGTGAGATATAACTGACTGAAAGGAAGGCTAAAAGATCGATGGGAAAATGAGATGTCTGGATATACAAGAATCAAAGGATTAGAGCAAGGAAAGTATGACATGCATCTGAATGTGCAGAAAAATAACATTATCAAACCAGTGCTATACAACGTTCCTTTATCTTAATATTCTGATGAAAACATCGTCGTTTAATTTTCTAGTTACTGTGGTAAACAGCGCTGCATGAATTAAGAAGCAGATGTTTCCAGATAATTTTCAGTGTTAAATGCTCGTTTGTGTGGGGTTTATTTTGATAAATCTCTTTCATTTTATTTTTTCGAAATAATTCATAACGTCTTTTAATGACACATTAATTAAAAGGAAAAAAATCTTACACTATTATTATCATGCCCCCGGTAGTACGGTGGTCGCGGAATACTTATTTCATCGTCTAAATGAATAAACAGGGAGGTCGTGTCCCCATACATTTAAGGAACCCAATCTCTAAGTTTACGGACGTCGCGTTGTGTTACATATAGATCGTTACGAGGTATTCGTAAAAAACCCATATGCCGCAAATTCTGACTTAAAAAAATATACAGATCCTAGATAACTTTGGTACACCAGATTAAGTAATTAACATACTTATTATAAAGAAAAGCATGTTGAATTAAGCAATTGCACCCTTTAGGTGGAGGCCAAATAAAAGTTACGTTAAATTAAAAGAATAAAATTAGCCATGCTGTTATATGCAAGATATATGCAAGAATTCAGCTGTCTACCTGTGCGATAAAACACCATACCATAAGTTGCAAATTAAAATCACTTTATTTACAATTTAAAAGTAGGTTAAAAAACTGACTAGCGCTTTCGGGGATCCCGTTGTCCCCATCTACGGGTCCAAAGCACCACAGGGACACGATAGAAGCAGTCATTATATACAGATAACCCCCCCCCTCCCCGTACACCACGTCACCAACATTTTAGTGATGCCAACATTTAAACAGAAAAAGACGTACAAGTTATTAACAGCTGATATTACACTAAGTATAAGAAATTACAGGGATGTAAGGTCAGGTGATGCGTAACATCACAGCCTCTCCTTGACAAATGTCAACCCCGCCTTCTCGTGGTGCATCCTGTTCCCACTAAAGGGGCTCTGACGACCGCAAATAGCGGTATAACTATACCATCGGGATCAGAGGAAATGCTATCCCACACTCACCAACCCGCTTGGCCAGCGTGGTGAGTTATGGCCAAACACCTCCAAAATGACTCTACAACTTAAATCTTGGCCCTCAGTCTCCGGCAGCTGGAATGTACCTGGCCAAGGCAGCGGCCAGTGCGACATGAAGGCAGAGGGTGCTAAGAATCCCCGGAGGACCGGACTAGGCTGCCATTTGATGCTGACCTTGGCTACCTACAACGCACGCTCCCCTATCTTCTGATTCAAGGCTTCTTGAATTGGAAGAGGAACTACAAAGGATCAAGTGGGACATCATCGGGCTAAGTGAGGTAAGGAGAAAAGGAGAAGATCTCATTGAACTGAAAAGTGGACATCTCTTCTATTATCGTGGGACAGATACTGGCAGAACTAGTGGTGTTGGATTTATAATAAACAAGAAACTGAAGGATAAAGTGGTAGAAGTTGAAAGTTCCTCGGACAGAGCTGCACGACTCGTTATCCAACTATCGAGAAGATACCAGGCTCAGATTATTCAAACTTATGCACCCACCACAAGTCATCCTGAAGAAGAAATTGAAGAATTTTATGAGGAAATTCGTCATCTAAATAATAAAGGTAAGCAGCACTTGAAGATAATTATGGGAGAATTCAATGCAAAAATAGGGCACCGGCAACAGAATGAAACTTCAGTAGGTAAATTCGGTCACGGCAACAGAAACCAGCGTGGAAATACTCTCGTTGAGTTTGCAGAGGCAGAAGGATTTTTCATCTTGAATTCCTTTTTCAAGAAAAAGCCACACAGGAAATGGACATGGAGACATCCAATTGGGACGACAAGTGAAATTGATTTTATTATGTGTAACAAAAAATTCGTCATCGAAGACTGCAGTGTGCTAAACAAGTTCAACACAGGTAGTGACCATAGATTGGTGAGATGTAAGATGCACCTCAACACTAAACTGGAACGTGGCAAGCTCATAAGACAAACAAAATGTATTGACATAACCAACCTTAAAAAACACCATAATACTTTCAAGTTGGAACTGAAGAACAGATTCTCTGCTTTAGAAGGCCTAACATCGGAAGAAGTGGATATTTCGGAAGTTAACAGAAAAGTAACCAAAGCTCTTATGGAAACAGCAACAAAATTAGCTGGGTCTAAGAACAAGTTGCATGTAAAGAAATTATCAGGAAAAACGAAAATGTTGATGCAAAAAGAAGAGAGAGATGAGGACAACTAAAGAAGATGTGACTTCCAAAGTGGAATATATAGAGCTATGCAAGACAGTAAGAAAAAGTATCACTGAAGACGTAAGGAAATTCAACTGTGAGCTAGTGAGGAAAGCAATTGAAAACAACCAAAGCCTAAAGATAGCAAAGGGACATCTCAGTAAGGGAAGAAAACAGATTATGGCTCTGAGAAAAGAAGATGGTTCTATAACAAGAAATAGAGGTGAAATTTTGACAAGAGTGAAAGATTTCTACTCCAAATTATATGAAAGGGATGATACATGTACTCCAGACATCATGAAAGGTACCAGAGTTCTTCCAGTCCTCCCAGCAGAAGTTGCACATGCAATCAAGAACATGAAGCGGGGGAAAGCTCCAGGAGAAGATGGAATTACTATAGACATCATACAAGAAGCAAGTGGAGAAATTGAAACAGTACTCGCCCAAATTTTCACTCGATGCCGTAATGAAGGGAAGATTCCTGAGGATTGGAACAATGCTACAATGATCCTGCTACATAAAAAAGGTGACATTGAGGATCTCAGGAACTACAGACCTATCAGCCTCCTATCAGTGGTTTATAAAATCTTCACTGAAGTTCTTTCACACCGCTTGAAGGTAACACTGGACATGGCTCAACCGAGAGAACAAGCTGGATTCAGGAGTGGCTACAGCACAATAGATCATATCCACGTACTGAGAGAACTAATTGAAAGAGCGAGGGAATATGAACTTCCATTGTGCATGGCTTTTATCGATTATGAAAAAGCCTTTGATTCGGTGAAACCATCAGCAGTTACCACGGCTCTGAAATCCTGCGGTATTGAAGATGCATACATTAATATTATTAATAACATCTATGAAAATGCAAGTGCAAAGATTCGGCTGTTTGAAAATACAACACACATAAAAATTGGAAAGGAGTGAGACAAGGTGACACCATATCTCCGAAGCTCTTTAATGCCACATTGGAAAATGTCTTTCAATCACTGAACTGGGAAAACAAAGGGATAAAGATTAATGGAGATTATCTAACCCACCTTCGTTTTGCTGATGACGTAGTCATTTTTGCAACTACCCCATCAGAGCTGCAGAGTATGATCCAGGAACTTGCTGACAAGAGTAAAGAAGTGGGATTAAAAATGAACTTTCAGAAGACAAAAGTGATGTTCAATGCTTTTACAAGAAATGAAGATTTATCGATTGATGGAGAAAAACTGGAGATAACAGATACGTATGTTTATCTTGGACAGCAGATATCAAGTGAGGGTCACATTGATGAAGAAATTAATCGGCGTACAAAACTTGCCTGGAGAGCTTTTGGAAGAAACAGCATAATTTTCAAGAGCAATATGCCATTATGTCTTAAAAGAAAAGTGTTTGATCAGTGCATCCTTCCAGTGCTTACGTATGGTGCAGAGACGTGGACCTTAACTAAAAGAGACATACAAAGGCTGCAGACAACTCAAAGAAGCATGGAGAGGTGCATGCTTGGTATAACCAGGAGAGATAAGAAGAGGAACTCGTGGATCCGAAAAATGACAAGAGTGGAAGACATCATGATCAGAGTTAAATCCCTGAAATGGCAATGGGCTGGACATACTGCCAGAAGGACAGACCATAGATGGACAGCCGAAATTTTAGATTGGATTCCAAGGGACAGGAAAAGACCCAGAAAAAGACCACATGGGAGATGGGTGGATGAAATTCGTAAATATGCGGGAGTGACATGGAGGAGACTATCACAAGACAGACCGTTGTGGAGGAAACTTGGGGAAACCTTCGTCCAGCAGTGGATTGATAATGGTTGACAATGATGATGATGATGATAAGAAATTACAAATGACACTAGGCAGGAAGTGCAGATTAGCCATTGGACAAAGTCTCTGTCGGGGCAACCAATCTAAGCCAAGTTCCCGGTACATATGCGGGCAAGTCCAAATTACAACATCTGTCACCATAAGCAAGAATATACAGGCTTTCGGAAAGGAAAACAGTACTTTTATTGAGATTTTTTTTCAGAATTTTCACATTATCCCAATCTGGTGAGTAACCGCCCTGTGTGACAGCTAACGTAAAGGCAGTATGAGTAGTGCCATGTCAAAGCGAGTACTGGTGTTCTTTCAGGCGGGTATTTAGGCACCTGAGAGTAGAACCTATATAACAATTCTCAGTAACATTCGGGTCTCCATGGGTAAGAGGGATGCAGTATACCCCATGTTTCCTGAGGGAAGGAGTTCTGTCCCGGTCATTCCTGACCATATCAAAGATATTTCTGGTGCATAATCCAAAACAGATGTCATGTCGCTGAAAGATTTTTCTGAGTGTGGAGACTATAGGAGGGAGGTAATCTACTTTACCTACAAATCTAGTTGTCCGAATTTACCTAGACAAAGTGGTGAAGTTCAGTCTAATAGATCTTCTTAACAACTTCTGAAAAAACTGTTCCGGGTAGCCGAATTTGCGAGCCAAAGACAAGGTTCTTGAAAGTTCTTCACGTCTTGCTTTGCCTGATGTAGAATGTGTATAAGCACGTTTAATCAAGAAGCGAAAAGCTGCAGATTTATGTTCTGGGGGGTGAGATGAGTTGAACGGTATGATACAGGGGATGAAAGTGGGTTTTCTATAAACAGATTATTTGATCTGTTGAGTATTTAGGTTTCTACATAACAAGAAAACAAGGAAGGGTAACTTCCCATTTTGTTCAACTTCTTTGGTGAATTTTATTGTAGGATACTGTGATGATAAGCAAGAAATGAGATCATCAAGTTGGTGAATTGAATGTGGCCAGAAGACCAGCATATCGTTAACATACCTAAGGATTAATGATGGTTGAAACGGATAATCACGCAAGACCTTGTCTTCCAGAAACTGCAAAAGTATTTCTGCCAGCACCGGAGAGAATGGGGAACCCATGGGTGCACCCTTTTTCCGTTGATAGATTATGTCCTCATATTTAAAATATGATCTTTTGGCTACTAATTTCAGAGCTGTGAGAATAGCATGTACTTCTAAATATGGAATAGGGTCTTCTTGCAATCTGCCAGCAATGATGGAATGTACCGTGTCTAGTGGTACATTCGGGAAAAGCGACACCACATCCAGAGAGGCCATAATAAATCCAGTTTGTGGTGGGTCAAAGCCTTTAATACGTTCCAAAGCCTGTATGGAACTTTTTATTGATACATTAGAGTTAAAAGTGAGGGGTCTCAAATAAGTAGCCAGCACAGACTCAAGAGACCTTGTAGGGATAGCACGGCCCGAGACTAATAATCTTAGGGGATGGTCTGGTTTATGTAATTTTAGCTTACCAAAAAGTTCTGGTACTCTGGGTCCAGTGGGAGGTTTCATTTTAGAGGATATAGAAACGGGAAGGAAGCCCTGATTTCTGAGTTTACTCAGTTCCACCACCGTAGCTGCAGTAGGGTCCGACTTAAGAATTTGGTGTGGAATTAGATTAACAGCCTGAGCAATTTTGGCAGAATAATTAGTTTTATCCAAAATAATAATTTGCTGAGACTTGTCCGCCCCTACAATAGAAAGATTAGGGTTATTAGCCAAAGAAATCAGCTCTTCCCTTTCGTACTTGAAAAACTTTGAGGAATTGGTGGAATTTGAAATAGATTTAATCAACGCATAACCTGACTGGTCCACCGCTGCGTACGGTTGTATACCCCTGAGCTTAAATCTGAAATAATTTCTTAAGTCTATCTAAGAGGAGGTACAGCGACCATACATATGTATATATACATATAACTCTCGAACTGGAATTGAGGAGAAAAACATCGGCCGCAAGTCGCTGGCTAATCTTTATATGTACATCTACTTCTTTTCTTTATGTCTGTTTTTTTTGTTAGCCTCCTAAACTCGTATATAGACTCTAACTGACTCCCAATTGTGCCACGTTACCTTGAACTGCCTACCATCGACTTCTGGCCTTCAATTCGCTTATCTCGACTCTGGATATGACTATCTCGATGGCCAACTATGACTACATTTTAAGACTAATATTTTTATGCTTAATATACAAAGGTTACATTATTTATGTGTATATATCTGAGTGCCTTTCATTTCCCACGAGGTAAGGGCGAGCCCTCAACCCTCTAAGTTTTTCTGCCTGGTGCCTGGATTGGTCAGCTGAGTTGACCTTAGTGATTATTGGTTGGCCCCTGAGCTACTCAGCTACCCGCTACTAACACCTGGTGTTGTGGACAGGTGATGGTTTCCGTGCTCTAAATGGGACATATTTTCTTGGGCCTGGTGAATAGCGAAAGAAAACGGTGGCTTAACACTGAGAGAGTTAACTTTCTTGTGACACCGCAGTGTATTTTACGACTTTTGCTGGTGCCTACTTCTAGAAGAGATGGTCGTAAAACGTAAACTTGACTATTCATCTGACCGGGGTTCAGACTTTGCAATGTGAATTTCTGAGATACCGGGAAGTTTGTCCACCAGCAACGCCTAGCACTCGGGACGGACATTTCATAAATTTCGTGAATACCACGCTTCTTCTCACGAGAGTGAAAAGAAGAGAAATTTCTTGGTCATTCCCACGGGTGTCTGAGGGAAACGCCATAAACCGCCTTGATCACCTGGGCTTTATGCTCCAATGAGAGAAAGGGGCTATGTGGCAGGAAAGGGAGCAAAGGAAAAAATAATTTAGATTAAATAGAAAAAAATGAAAAGTAAATTACGCCAGGTATTTGCAATTAATTAAGCCGCAAAACAATGTGGCTGGAAAAACGAAGTAGTTAGGTGACAATACTATATTGGAAAAAATTTCATTGCAATTCCCTGCAAGCTAAATAAAAACAGAACACGTTATAAAATACAAAAACAATATGATTTACATCCTCTCAACGCTAAATATTTCTGATGAAATTCCATGGAAAGGAATTGAGTGGTTGATGTCATTTAGGACTTTTCAACAGCGTATTGAAATCTGATTCCTTCCATTACAAAAGGAAGGATATGTGGCCAGTCGTTAAATAAAGCCTTCTTCACTGACTTCTAAAGCCAAGACCTAAAAGTTTCGTCGTTGACAATAAGCTAATGTTTTTGTGTGTTCGATTTTTCCCCAATGTTTTATTCATACCATTCGCCCATATGCCACAGTTTTCGTGCGGCACTTTTAGAATCAAATCGCTCCCGAGCTTGGAAATCACCTCGGAATCATTTGCATAATGTAAGCAGTGTATACCATTATTTCCATAGCTGTCTCCTCATTAACACTTCATCCTCTGCCGTGATGCTTAGCAAACTAATTTATTCCCAGCTATCAAGCAAGTCCTTCTGAGACGCATTATGCTCGAGAACCTTAACTTTGACCTTTCCTGCCGCACGATTTCTGCCTCGTAAATACTTTCCGTATGAATAGAAAAATGCATCATTTCAGCGTTTTAATTCTGACTATGAATCTTGCCATTGTCTTGAATTACATAAATGAGATTCAGAAATATGAGAAACGAATTGATGGGTGACAAAAATTACTCCCTTTCTCCCCAAAATGCATATTAAACCGGTAAATCATTCAATCAAAGGTCACCCCACTAAAGACTGCGGTGTAATTAAGTAAATAACTGGTTGACAGGTTTCAGCACCTACGGGTTCCTTCTTCAGGTTCAGACGTGGTTTAAATACAACTTTAGGAACCTAAATGAATGAACAGAAAACATTTAAATATATTCAGGTGAATGCCTATTTATTTTTTTTATTTAAATATGATATTTAAATATACATAAAATTTAATATTATATTGTTTTTATTTAAATATAATATTTCTTTAAATATTCACATACATATTTACGTTTTGCGCAGACTCTCTGTGTTCGGGGCGCGAATGCGTAGATGGTTCCCTGTGAAGTCGGCCCCGGACGCACTTTGTTCCTTACCCGTATGTAGCAGCGGAACGGCAAGCCGGCTACATTAATTTGACAGTAATCCTCAAGGGCGCATTGTCGTCTTTGCGGGACTCAACTCGCCATGAGCGGAAGTCCCGCAAATACGACAATGCGCTTTTGAGGATTACTGTCAAATTAATGTAGCCGGCTTGCCGTTCCGCTGCTGCATACGGGTAAGGGACAAAGTGCGTCCGGGGACGACTTCACAGGGAAATCTATCTATCTATCTATCTATCTATCTATATATATATATATACTATAAAGATACCTAAGCAAAAAAATACATATATAATTTTGACTCACACCTAGTACAACATAGAAAAGGTTATGTATCTACCTGTGTGAGTAAAAGGAGAAAAGAAAAAAATAAAATAAAACAACTGAATGTAGAAGGTGTCGAGAATACTGAGCCTTGGCTTTATCAAGGACCAGCAAAAACTCTGCATTTTCTCACTTCCACAAAGACCTAGTTGGAAATGGGTTTCTGCAAGGCCATAGATGCAAGTAATATTCCCACCTAAAATAGTTTCAAAAATATATATATAAGTCATGTCCTCCGTAGAGTAGCATGACCTAGCACTAGTTAACAATTTCGCTTGCATCCATTAACCTTCATGGCCCGACCCATGCTCTTCATCTGTTACTATTAAACAGAGAGAAGAAGATTAAAGAGAACTCAAGCTGTGAGAGTGACATAATAAATAGAAATGATTTTCAGCTATAACGAAATTCCAAGTTCGTTTGAGAGAGAATTTAAACCTGAAAAACAAATTTTACATTGCAATTAAAAAAGGAAATGTTAATTTATAACGAACAGATTTTTGAAAGAAAACTTGAGTCTAAAACCCCTACTCTACAACTTATGACAGCACGAAAACGAGAATAAATTAAAGATAATAATTAACTAAAGAAAACTTTGTGAAAGTTATATACCTTAAACAGTTAGTTGCAATATGTACAAAGTATTTCAGCAGTGCTTTAAGTGCATAATTAATTAGTTATTAAGAACTTAACTACTTTGAAAAAAACAGCGCATAGACAGCGCATAGAAAAGGAACAAGCTTAGCCATCTTCTGTTCCTAGGTACCACAAAAGACGCTCAAAGTTACAAAGAAAAGTAAGAGTTAAAACCCGCATAAATGTTAACAGACAAACCAATGCTTAAAAGCTGAAAAGCTAAAAAACGACAGAGAAAAGGTACATGAAGTACAAACATTGAACTTATAAAACCTAGAACCCAAAAACAAGGAAGAGAGCTTACCTCTTGAGTTGCAAAAAACTTTTCTCCTCACAAGAGGAGAACATGGCTGACCTCTTCCGCCACTCCCTAGATGCTGGGGGGCAGTGAGGGTGGGGCTGATGGCCTCCTCATACAGCAAGAAACCAATGCGCGGAGATTTTAACCAGAGAAAAAAATATATAAACTTAAGACTGTGGATCTGTATGATCAGAATGAGCAGAATTAACTCTCCAGAATACATGAGAAATATTATAAAATACACGAGCATTTTATTTAATAATCTTTGCATGTATTAAATCACCTTAGTGAGCTTCTATAGATTAATCAGAATCTTATTAATTTTAATGTTGGTTTTACTATTTTTAGTATAGCTATCCTAGTGATGAATAACTAGTTTTCTTTTTTATTTGTTTTTATTTTCTTTTATAAACAGATTTTTAAGCTTTTTTTGTGATTTTGTTTATATTATTTAATTTTTTTGTTTTAATAGGACCGTCATATCCATAGCACTAAGGTTCCTTTAGGTAGTTAATAGGCATCCTCTAGCCAACTTCCTTACGGCTTTGATTGGTCAGAATCATATTATTAACTGTGTAGAAAATTAAAGCAGATCTGCCAACCTTACTCTATTATTCAGAATAATTTTTCTTAAAGTTCTTTTGATGAAAGAAGAAGGAATTTCGTTCTCTAGAAAACTTTCTAATAGTATATTAATGTGGTAATTGAAGTCCAAATTGTTGCTGCAAATTCTTGAAATTCTTTGGTTGAAATGTTATTATTCCAGTGTAGATATTTAATTACTTTGAAAGGAAAATTAACTCTTTTATCAAAGAGGCTAATAGATGGGTTACCTCTGTTGAGCTTAATGCTTAAGTCTAGGAACTCAAGTTCCTGATTACTGTGGTTGGTTTTACATAAGTTAAGAGAGCTAGGATAGATATTATCAAAATCACTCTCTATAACTTCGGAATTATTGATACACAGCAGATCATCAATATATCTAAAAGTGTAAAGGTAGTTATCTGAGCAAGTGGGGTGATTTTTAATGAATTTATATTCCTTAAAGAACAGGAATAGATTAGCGATGAATATTACTTGCATCTATGGCCTTGCAGAAACCCATTTCCAACTAGGTCTTTGTGGAAGTGAGAAAATGCAGAGTTTTTTGCTGGTCCTTGATAAAGCCAAGGCTCAGTATTCTCGACACCTTCTACATTCAGTTGTTTTATTTTATTTTTTTCTTTTTCTCCTTTTACTCACACAGGTAGATACATAACCTTTTCTATGTTGTACTAGGTGTGAGTCAAAATTATATATGTATTTTTTTGCTTAGGTATCTTTATAGTATGTGAATTCTGAATTTTCAAAACTGCTGCGTTGCGCGTTTTGATTTTCAGGTTATTTTGCACCCTTCATTTTAAATTCTAAAATTTTTTCCTTAGTCTTCAGTTTTGCTCTTAAGTATATATATATATATATATATATATATATATATAATCAACAACAACAACCACTATCAATCCACTGCTGGATGAAGGTCTCCCCAAATTTTTTCCACAATTGTCTGTCTTGGGCCTGTCTCCTCCACGTCACTCCGGCATACTTTCGAATTTCATCCTTCCATCACTCATGGGGGTCTTCTTCTGTGTCTTTTCCTGTCCCTCGGAATCCAGTCTAAAATTTCGGTTGTCAATCGGTGGTCCGTTCTTCTGGCAACATGGCCAGCCCATTGCCATTTCAGTGATTTCACTCTGGTCATGATGTCGTCCACTCCTGTCATTTTCCTTACCCACAAGTTCCTCTTCTTATCTTTCCTGGTTACACCAAGCATGCATCTCTCCATGCTTCTTTTAGTTGTCTGCAGTCTTTGTATGTCTTTTTAACATTTTCCAACCGTAGGTTAGAGAAGCATACATGCTCCAGCTTTGCGCGTCCGTCCATCCGTCCGTCTGTCCGTCTGCCGGCACGTTAAATCACTTAAAAATGGTTCGATTTCGATGAAACTTTAGTATGTGGTAAGGGACCACCTGGACACGAACCCCATTGAAAATGGGACAAATGGGGTTAATGGTCACGACCTAGGAGCGGGATCCATTTAATTGCCATTATTCCTCATAACTTGTGTAAATATCGTTCGATTTCAATGAAATTTTACTATGTGGTACGGAACTGCTTAAGGACGAAACCTTTTGAAAATGGGTGAAGTGGGGTACAAAGTCAGGACATAGGAGCGGGATGAATTCCATTGCCTTTATGCCTCATAACGTGCGTAAAAATGGTTCGATTTCGATGAAATTTTAGTATGTGGTAGGGGACTACCCGCAGAGGAAACCTACTGAAAATGGAACAAATGAGGTCAAATGTCAGGGCATAAAATCGGGATCTATTCCATCGCCTTTATCCCATACCATTAAGGTGGAGGTCAAGTAATTTTGTTTCCTATATTTCCAATGGAAAAATTTTGTACACATTCCTTCACAATTAGTGCGTTCCCAAGGATGGAAATTTGAATATGGATTAAAATAACTTCATATTATAACTTGGAATACTTAACATTTTCTAAAACATACCGATAATTATATTACAAACCAATAACGTTTCCTTTGGTGGTGTTGAAACCAGAAAAAAGATGGCGTGACCTGTACTTTGATGACATCAGTAGACAAATAAATGTTGGATTGCATAATTATGGTTATGTTTTAGAAAATACTAAGTATTCCTAGTAATAAAATGAAGTTATTTTAATCGATGTACAAATGTTCATCCTTGGGGACGCATTAACTGTGAAGAAAATGTGTACAGAAGATTTTCCATTGGAAGTATAGGATGCAAAATTACTTGACGTCCTCTTTAAAGGAGCAATTTTTGTATCTATGTAAATTTTTCTTAAAAAACGGCTCTGACGATTTTGATGTAAGTCGTTAACCTTCCGTTTTCTGGTACTAGAAATCGATTTAGCTTGATCTCGACTTTGGAAAATTCGTTTAGTGGGTTAAATAACCACCCCGTATTAACACGTTATTAGTGTCATGGCGTCGTCCCATTAATGTTACCCATGCTTAGAAATCTTATGACGTTCACAAGCTCGCGATTGAGATGTTGGCGCGCAGTCACGCCATCTGTCTCATTACGTCACGTGTTGTGTGTCGATCCTATTAAAGTTTTATGACGTCACACTCTTTCTAGCAGATGGTCGCGATTCTTTTCTGCCTGATTACGTCACGCGTTGTGTGCGTATTTCCGTCAGCACGATAACTCGCGTAACAATCGTTCGATTTCGATGAAATTTTAGTATGTGGTAGGGGACAACCTGGGTAGGAACCCTATTGAAAGTGAATGAAATAGGGTCAAAGGTCAGGACATAGGAGTGGGATCCATTCCACTGCTCTTATGCGTCATAACTAACGTAAAAAGGGTTCGATTTCGATGAAATGTCAGTATGTGAGTATGTGGTAGGGGACCACCTGGGGACAAACCTTATTAAAAATAGGCGAAATGGAGTCAAGGGTTTGGAAATAGGAGCGTAATCACTTCCATCGCCATCATGCGTCATAACTTACGAGACATGCTTTGATTTGGATGAAATGTTAGTATGTTGTAGGGGCCTGCCTGGGGACCAATTGTATTGAAATTGGGAGAAATGGGGTCAAAGGTTAGGACACAGGAGCGGGATCTATTCCATATCCCTTATGCATCATAACTTACGTAAAAATGCTTCGATTGCGACAAAATTTTATCATGTTATTTCGGAGGTATACCGAACCGGTTCTGTTGAATATAATCGAAATGGGATCAAAGGTCAGGGCACAGGTTGGTTGGTTGGTTGGTTGTTTGATTTTTATGGCGCAAGGGTCATTATTGGCCAAAGAGCGCCAGAGACAAGACAGACAAGCAAACAGTAATAAAAACGTGGTAAAAAGCTTAAAATCTCGCTGATCATGTAAAAACTGAAAAATGAGAACGATGGAAGGGCTAAAAAGATAATGAAACATACAGTATTAACAACATGGTACAATGATTAAAATCTAGCTGATTCAGTAAAACTTAGAAATGAGGATGATGATAAGGCTAAAATCTAGATACGTTTAGAATAGTCAATTTCTTTAAAAAATGAAAACACGGTAACAGTATCACAGTGGTCATTGAGGAGCCGCTGCAGTGTAGCGGCGTCCTCGGTCAACAAATGAGAATGAAAGAAATGAAAACGTACATCACGAAAACGAACACAGCTGCACAGAAGATGAGTGACGGTGAGTCGGCAATTGCACGTCTCACACATCGGCGCAGTGTTGCCACACAGCAAAAAGCGGTGAGTAAAACGACAATGCCCAATGCGGAGACGCGCAAGCACCACTTCCTCCCTACGGTTCCGACGATATGTGGATTTCCAAATTTCAAGATTAGGTTTGATACGATGCAGTTTATTTTCCACCTCTTGGTCCCACAGACCTTGCCACGTTCGCTTGATATGGTCGCGAACCAGAAAGCGGAAACCCCGATGAAACAGTGGCAAGCGTGTGACGACCAAAGAGGAAGCAGATCTAGCAGCCGCATCAGCACACTCGTTACCCGTGATTCCAACATGCCCGGGAATCCAACAAAATTGTATCTGGACACCGGTCTCGAGCAAAGAGCAAAGAAGCCTTCGTACGGTAAAAAGAAAAGAGTGGTCACAGCAGTCCAACGATGACAATGACTGTACAACACTCAAAGAATCAGTGTACACCGCAGCCCGTTGATGAGAGCCTGACTGAACATGAAGTAGAGCAAGATACACAGCATGCATCTCTGCCGAAAACATCGTGGCCTCAGCTGGGATCCGCACGACAGAGACGTCATCAATACAAACCGCTGCGGATCCAACGACTCCGTGAATCTTGGAGCCATCAGTGAAGATGGGAGTGTATTCAGAATTGAGGGCACGGTGTTCAGCGAAGAGCTGCTGG
Organism: Macrothele yani; assembly: GCA_039090855.1. NCBI lineage: Eukaryota > Metazoa > Arthropoda > Arachnida > Araneae > Macrothelidae > Macrothele > Macrothele yani. Next base: position 118,284,930 of record CM077011.1, read on the forward strand.
TACACTGACGCAGGGGTTGAGGATTTCTCGAAAGAAGTAAAGGTGGTATCAACCATGACACCAAGTGGGTGCCATGGAGGATCCCCAAAGCCCCTGGTCTTTTCAACAAGAGGCAAGTCGAGACCTACATCACGGGCTACGGCCGCCATACGAAGACCGAATGTTGAAATGCACGAGGGCCGGTTCCCGAATAAACGAGTATGCTGGGGATGAAAAACTGCATCGTATAAAGGATGGTCTGGAAGAGATCTAAGTTTCAGGTAGAATTGAATAGACAGCTGCAGACGGCGTAATTCAAGCGATGGTTCGTTCGCGTCAGCGTAAAGCCTGGGAATGGGAGATGTCCGAAAAGCTCCCGAACAAAGACGCAGTGCTTGATGTTGAATAGTGTCCAAAGGCCGGAGAACGGAAAAACGAGAAGAGCCATACACGATGCAACCATAATCCAGTTTTGACCGTATTAATGAGTGGTAAATTCGAAACAAAGACATCCTGTCTGCGCCCTACGAGACTCTCGAAAGGATCTTAAGAATAGATAGAGCCCGCAGACAGGAAATCTTGAGCCGCCGAACGTGCGCACGGAACGTAAGCGCACGGTCGACGGTCAGACCAAAGAACTTGGTCTCCGGCAAAACTGGTATGGCCGCACGGTCTAAAAACAGCTCTGGGTCAGGATAGAGGCCGCGCCTCCGGCAGAAATGGACACACGCTGTCTTGTCGGGAGATAGAACGAAACCATTGCTATTCGCCGTTTTAAAGATCTGATTAATTGCAGACTGCAACTGCCTTTCAATAAAATGCATGCTTGATGACGAGCAGAAAATGTGCAAGTCATCAACATAGACAGTAGCCGAAACCGCAGGAGGAAGATTTGTGAGGAGACAATTAATGCGGAGGATGAACAATGTGACAGATAAAATGCAACCTTGAGGAATACCTTGTTCTTGATGGAATGTTGCCGATAGCGTCGTACCCAGGCGCACCTGGAACACCCGATTGCGAAGAAAATTTAAAATAAATGTCGGAAGATTTCCTCGCAATCCGCATGCGTGGAGGTCACGGATAATACCATGCCGCCACGCTCGATCATAAGCTTTTTCAATATCAAAAAATACAGAAACCAGGTGCTGCCTACGCACGAACGCCTCGCGCACAGATGTCTCAAGGTGCAGGAGATGATTGTGAGGTGAACGATGACGGCGAAAGCCGCTTTGTGATGGTGAAAGTACTTGATGATATTCTAAAAAATGAATTAACCGGGAATTAACCATGCGTTCAAGAACTTTACACAGACGGCTAGTGAGAGCAATTGGACGATAACTAGAGGGAGACTTGGGATTCTTGCCAGGTTTGGGAAAAGGCAGAACAAAAAGCTTTTCGCCAAGATTCCGGGAAACTGTGCTCCGACCAAATACGATTATACAAGATTAAAAGATTCTCGAGAGACGACTGCGAGAGATGACGGAGCATGTCATAGTGGATTCCATCGGGACCGACAGATGTTGCGCCGGACCGATGCAGAGCCACCCTGAGTTCAACCATGCTGAAGGGGGAGTTATATCCCGTGTCTAGAAAAGGCGCAAAGGAGATTCTCTGGCGTTCCGCAGTGGATTTTATTCTTTGAAAAGAAGTAGGATACGCCAGGTCACTCGACACGGAGGCGAAACGCCTCCCCCAAACAATCAGCAATCTCCCCGACTCCAGCATATGTGCAGCCGTTACTCTCGAGAATGGAGATCTGGTGAGAGCTGTAGTTACCCCTGATTTTACGAATCTTGTCCCACACACTTTTCGAACTGGCACGTGAAGTGAGAGATGAAACATACTGGATCCAAGACTCCCTCTTGCTACGTCGACGCACCAACCAAGCATAGGATTTTGTTCGTTTGAATGTAACGAGATTAGCATCGGTTGGATAACGCCGAAACGTAGACCAGGCCTTATGTTGAGCTCTCCTAGCCGCTGCGCATTCAGGGGTCCACCAAGGCTTCGGACTTCTGGAGAGTGTCGTAGATGTTTTTGGTATAGAAAGATCAGCTACCTGAAGAATACAATTTGTTACTTCAAGAACCGCTGCGTCGATTGACTCTTGGGTCACCATTGCAGAAAATATCAAAGCTGACGGTGTGAAGACCTCCCATCTCGCACGCTCCATCCTCCAACGAGGAGGGCGGGAGGCAGAAGATGGCATGTTCGCATGATGCGAGAGGACAATTGGAAAGTGATCGCTCCCGTGGAGGTCGTTACACACCGCCCACGACCAGTCAGCAATAATTGATGGTGATCCCAAGGTCAAATCGATCGCACTGAAGGATCGTGTCGGTTCATGGAAGTACGTGTCAGCACCGGTGTTAAAAAGGCACAAAGAGGCCGAGGACAGAAGAGACTCTATGCGACGACCTCTCGTGCTGATGCTGACACTACCCCACAAATGATGATGGGCATTGAAGTCACCTAGTAGAAGAAAGGGTGAAGGCAGCTGATCAACCAATCTCTCCAGTACCGAGGCGCTCACGTTCTCGTCCGGCGGCAGATAGACACTGCAGACAGTAAGAGGTACAGGCATAGAAATACGAACCGCCACGGCCTGCACAGTTGTGGAAACCGCGACGGAAGATACCGGAACCCTGTGAGGGACGAGAATAGCGACTCCCCCACAGGCTATATTTCCAGACAAGTTATCTGTCCGAAATGCACTGTAGCCTCGAACTGAAAGCAGGTCTCATGGTTTAAGCTTCGTCTCCTGTAGACAAAGGCACACCGGAGAGTAAAATGAAAGCAGATGTTTCACTTCATCAAAGTTCGTCCGAAAACCTCGACAGTTCCACTGAATGATTATAGCCATGGTTATAAGTGAAATGAAAATGAAAATGATCAAACGAAGTCCGGTTCCATCGCCTCTGCTGGGGGTTCCCCCAGATCTGGAGGCGTGTGACCAGGGGCTAAGATGGGAGCATGGTTTGTCCCAAGTGTCTTACCGGGAGGCGCACGACGTTGAGTCGTTTCCTGAGATTTTGGAGGAGAAGAAATGCTTTTCTTATCCTGGGCTTTGGTCTTTTTGTTAGAAGAAGTGGCCTGAGTTCCCTTGTTGGTGGTGGGATGAGTCTGCTTCGGCGAAGTGGTGGGTGGCGCTTTCAGACCCCTAGCTCGAGACTAGAGTGCCTCCAGTCCGGCTGCGATGATGTCGTTTACATTGTATGGACATTTAAGGGGGATCTGAATGTCGGTCTGAATGGCAACCGTAGATTTGGCAACCACCACTGAAGCGTATGATCGCCGATCAGATGTAACAGGAACCACTTTTCTTCTGGCCTCAGGATAGGAAATATTTTCCACCGTTTTGATCCTTTGGATTTCCTTCTCCTCCTTTCATTTGGGACAATCTTTGGCTGATGCCGCGTGTGAACCCTTGCAGTTCACACAGAACTCAGCCTCGGCCACACATTCCTGCAAAAGATGTTCTGTGGCACCACAGCGTGCACACCGGGGATTGCTCCTGCACGACTGCTGAGAATGGCCATAAGACTGGCACCTAAAACATCTCAAAGGGTTAGGGATGTACGGGCGTACCTCGAGGTGGAGATACCCTGCCTTGATGGATGTAGGCAGGGAAGGGCTATCAAAAGTTAAAATGATGTTCCGGGATGGGACGGACTGCCCATTCCGCCTGAATAGAATACGCCGCACACCCGTAACGTGTTGACTCCTCAGTTCTTCAAGTAATTCTTCCTCAGCACACTCAACGAGGTCCTGAGAGGAGACAACACCTCGAGATGAATTTAGGTATCCATGAGGTGTTATTTTTACCGGAGTCTCAAGCAGCGTGGTGGTGTTAAGAAGTGTAGAGCTGTAGACCACAGTGGACATTTCTACCAGAAGATCTCAAGATTGGAGCTTCTTTACGCTCTTAGGAGAGCTTGCGATGGATTGAAGTGCTTTATGTATCCAAAATGGACTTTTGGCATTCAGAGGCTTTGAAGGGTCTAATGAATGAACAAAAAAGAAACGAGCATTCGAACAATCAGGCACATGCTTTTTAGCGGAAGGGGATGAGCCTTCCTCATTACTTCTTTTGCTTTTTGGTTCGTGGGAAACTTTATTTTCATCCATAGAGAAAAATTAATAATTCGTCCGCCGACTTCCCCACCCACAATCGAGCCCAACGAGGGAGAGCCGGAGGTCCGCAAGCCCAAGTGGACGCAGGACACGGCTCTAGGGATAGCAAGCGGATATAGCAAGTTGATAGGGCAGACATGCGCTCGGCGTACACCCAGACTTTCCCATGCCTGGGGAACACCCCTTTGGCATGCCCACCCTATCCCCAGACTCACCCAGTCGTACGAGACGACAAGCCGTTAGAGGTCTGGGCTCCACTCGGCCACAGACCTCATTGACTAGGAGTGGGTTAGTTCCCAGCCGCCCGTTTAGGGTGTAGCAGGGGGCAAAGAGGAGTGTTGGCAACTGGCGACAACAACACCCAGGTCTCCAGAAACCTCAGCCTCCAGCATCCCCTTTTCCACCTTACGGGTCACCACACACGGCAAACGTGCAGGTAGGTCTAGCTAACCAGCTCGGAAAAACAAAAGGAACATAAAATGGAGAAGACAGGTAAGAAAAAGATAAACTCAAATCCAGAGCTGGCGCATAATCACAACCTCAGCAACCTACAACTGAGGCGGGAACGTGTCAAGTGAAAAAACATAAAAAAAAATGTGAATATCATCACATATAGCACGTTTCGGCTCGGGCCGTGGGGACGCCATCCCCCAGCAGCTGGATGAACAGCTGTCCCTTCGGTTACATAATCGTTCAAGACGAAATATATAAATTGATCCGTCACAAGGTCAGCTCGGGCCGTGGGGGCGCCGCTCCCCAAATAACTGGAAAACCAGTTATCCCCGTGCGGGGCAGGGCACAGGACCAAGATTTATTTCACAGCCATTATTCTCATAACTTGAGTAATGATGTCTGATATGTTGGAAAGCGTATTATAATCAATGCATTGCATGATTTTACTAACTTGTTTAGTTAATGTCCATGTCTCGGCTCCATACGCAAGCACTGGAAGGATGCATTGATTAAACACTTTTCTTTTGAGACATATTGTCATACTGCTCTTAAAAATTGTACTGTTTCTTCCAAACGCTCTCAAGGTAAGTTTTATACGTCGATTAATTTCTTCATCAATGTGACCCTCACTCGATATCTGCTGCCCAAGATAAGTGTAGGAATCGGTTGTCTCTTGGTGAGATGTAAGATGCACCTCAACACTAAACTCGAACGTGGCAAGCTCATAAGACAAACAAAATGTATTGACATAACCAACCTTAAAAAACACCGTAATACCTTCAAGTTGGAACTGAGGAACAGATTCTCTGCTTTAGAAGACCTAACATCGTAAGAAGTGGATATTTCTTAAGTTAACAGATAACTCACCAAGGCTCTTATGGAAACAGCATCAAAAATAGGTGGTACTAAGAACAAGTTACATATGAAGAAAATTTCAGGAAAAACAAAAATGTTGATGCAAAATAGAAGGGAGATGTGGACAAATAAAGAGGTAACTTCCAACGTGGAATATATAGAGCTATGCAAGACAGTGCAAAAAGGTGTCACTGAAGACATAAGGAAATTCAATTGTGAACTAGTGAAGAGAGCAATTGAAAACAACCAGAGCCTGAAGAGAGCAAAAAGACATCACAATAAGGGAAGAAACCAGATAATGGCTCTGAGAAAAGAAGATGGTACTGTAACAAGAAATAGAAGCAAAATTTTGACAAAGGTGAAAGATTTCTGTTCAAAACTATATGAAAGGGATGATACATCTATTCAAGACATTACGACAGGTACTAGTGCCAAAGTCCCTCCAATCCTCCTTGCAGAAGTTACACATGCAATTAAAAACATCAAACAGCGAAGAGCTCCAGGAAAAGATGGAATTACCGTGGACATTATATATATATACATACATATATATATATATATATATACAATACACACCCACAGTACATACACTACATTGACAAAACTCACCGGACACCCCTTCAAAAGCAATTGAACGGATCCGCAGCGTTGTTAAGATGTGCGGTACAGCTGCAAACGGTGTAAAACAAACCTGCAGCTGACCGAGATGATATCGCACTGTGAGGTTGAGTGAAAATGTCGCGTCGGGAGAGAACTTGCTTTGAGAAAGAAAAGATTGTTGGCTGTTATATCAGTAGGCTGTCCATAAGAGAAACCGAGAGGCGTTTAAACATTCTCAAGTCAACTGTTTTGGATGTACTGAATAAGTGGAAGACACATGGCGTGCCTGAAGCAGCAAAACGTACCGGCAACCAAAGAAAATCAGTGATAGAGGACGTCGAAGCCTCAGGAGAGTCGTTACAGCTAATCGACGGAGTACTGGCCAAGACCTCAGTGTACAAGCTAGTAGAAATGCTGGAACCCCGGTATGTACACGTACCATTCGCAGAGAACTTCATTCCATGGGTTACTGTGGTCGTGCGGCTGCTCATAAGCCTTTCATCTCCACTCGGAATGCTACTCGTCGTTTAGCATGGTGTAAAGAACATTTATCGTGGACCGTAGATCAATGGAAACAGTTCCTATGGACTGATGAATCCAGATACACGATCTGTCAGTCTGATGGCTGTGTGTGGGTATGGCGGCAGCCGGGGGAACGCTATTTACCACTGTGTACTGTTCCTAAGGTCAAGTTTGGAGCTAGCAGTGTACTCGTGTGGGAGTGTTATTCGTGGTATGGTCCGGACTCATTGTTTATCGTCTACCTCGTTATTCTGGACAATTATGCCCTACCAACTCTGTGGCAATGCTATGGAACGGAGCCTTTTTGGTATTAGTAGGATAATGAACCGAGCCATAAAGCAAGGACTGTTACGGCGTGGTTTGACGATAATTCCGTATCGTGTGTGGACTGGCCAGCGTAGAGCCCTGATCTTAATACCGTAGAGCACCTATAGGATGAATTACTGCTCCGCATGAGAAGTTTGGAACCAAGGCGTGCTACTAAGCAACAGTTAGCGGTAGCATTACGTACTGAATGGAAACGCATACCTACCGCTGTGTTCCAAAACCTTGTCGAAAAGCATGTCTCGAAGGGTTAGTTTTCAGTGTTCACACAGTATTTATTAGAAGAAAGATACAGGAGATGTGCTTGAATAAATCATCTCAAATGATGTATGACAAAAAAAAATATTTACAGATGCTTGTAGCTTACGCTACTGCTTATTTACACGGTTCTGTACATTGATGATAGTAAAAAAACAGTTAATTACACCCGAGTGTCTGGTGAGGCAACAAAAGTCTCTGACAAAGCAAAGAATAGGAACAATTCAGCTAGAAGAGCGTTATACAATATTAATTTTGCACAGTATTGATGCAAGGAATAATACAGAATTCGAGCTTGCAGACATAGATTCAAAAGACAGGTGATGAGAAATTAACAGAATGTGCAGCTTGCGCTACGTTAATTACAGGATTCGGTGCAACGTTTGCATGACAACAGTTAAGTGCAGTAGAAATCTGGCGAGGCAATATGAATCTCTGGTAATACAGAGAGTAAAATCAATCCAGAATGATGAGCACTATAGAGGATAAATTTTACACAATATTGATGAAAAAAAAAGTTCTGACCGAAAGGTGAAACATTATGGGTGACCTGGAAAACCAGGAGGTTGCAGGTGATCAAGGGACAAACATGAAATCGAAAGTTCGAAAGACAGATGATGAAAAATTTACAGATGAATGTGGCTCGCGGTACTACATGTTACATACAACGGTGATATGAAAATAGTTATATACAATAATTTTCCTGAGAATACAAAAGAAAAAATAATATCTGAAAATACAGAGAGAAGACACAACTCATCACAGTGAGTATTGGAGAACACAAATTTATACAGTTGAAAAGTAAAATTACACTGTTGAATCAGGAATTGAAGATAAGAATATACTGTAAAAACGACAAAGTTTACAGATGTCTGTGGTTCGTGAAACGACCTATATACATGATTCTGTACAATGAGAAGTTACAATTTATATATATTGATTTGTCAGAGGTGGTAAAAGAAATAGTCTCTGACATCGCAGAGAGAATACATAATTCAGCAAGATGAGTAATGAAAAACAAAAAAATTTACACATGAGTTATACACGAAATGATACATGTGAAGAGGATGAGAACAGAGTCTTAAAAAAAGCGTGAAAAGAAATTGACAATTATAAGTAGCTCATGCTTCGAACAATTCATAGGATTCTATACAATAATTGATCTACTAAAAGTGATGTACAATAGTGAGACAAACAAAAAAATTCTGATAAAATAGAGAGTACAAATAATATAGTACAGTGAATGTTGAGGAACAAGATTGCACTCAGTTGCGAAGCAAGAAAAAAAAACAGGAAATGTGTATAGAAAAATCGTCTCAAAATGACATATGAAAAGAAGATTTACAGGTGCTTGTAGCTGACGCAACGACCTATTCACAAAGCTCAATATAGTGGTGAGAGAATACAGTTTATGTATGATAATTTGTCGGAAAAGACAAAAAATAGTCTCTGATGAAGCAGAGATTGAAGACAAATCAGCATGGCAAAAATTGTATCTATCAGGAGGTAGGTGAAACAAAAGTTCCGACTGTAAGGTGAAGCGTTGTGGGCGACCCTGCAAACCAAGTGGTTGCTGGTGACCAAGTTGATAGGAACTGTGGTTCACTGCAGCGTGCAACTGCAGTGGTAAGTTCTAGTAGAAGGCGGGAGAGTAGGCGATTACGAAAATGACAAAGTAACGCAGTACTGACTTTATTTATGTCAGTAGAAGCTTCGGGGGGACGCTGAAGATGATACACGTGAATTATATGTTTTACAACCACGAAGATGTAGGAACAGACTGCCGGAAGGTGAATAGGGCGAGAAGAGTTCAGAAGTAGTGTTCGGTAGGCGCTGAAGGTGAGGACGGTCTCACAGGATCGTTGCGCTAGCGTGAAAGCGAGATGGAGTATTGGCAATAATACTGTGCAATACATGAAGACATGCTGAACGTCAGCCTCCTCGCCACAATACGGACAGGAGGGTGAAGATAAAATGGTCATGCGATGTAAAATCGACGGCACAGGGAGGCGGTTGTGTAAGAAAAGCCAATGTGAATTGACTTCAAGGGGTGCTGAAAGTGGGGAAAGCGCAGCGGACCACACTGCGGAGGTAGAAGAAAGTGGAATACCAGAAATGGGAAGAGGTGCGGAAGAGCGAGAGAGAAAACGGTAGAGATCAGCTGTTGAGAAAGAGACAAGAGGAAGAGGTGGACCAATGGACGACAGAAAAAATGGGATAAGGAGAGAGGCAGAGTGAACAGAAATGAGACCTGAGGGAGTAGCAAGCTCAGGGAACAGGGAGATTATAGTAGAAATAAGAGAGTTGTGAACAAAGTGAGCGTTGGCATTGAAACGGAGAGCAGAGGGTAGAGAAGAGAAGGGGAGCCAGGAAAGATCGGTGGTAACAAGATCGCTGACAGTAACGACTCCAGCTCTGAGCCATGAAGGAAAAGCAAAACATGGGAGATGGGGAGGGTGTAGCAGAGAAGAAAACAAAAGAGGTTCGGAAAGTAGGTCATTTGTGGAGGCAGGGAGAGAGCGAGAAAGAGGGAGGGAACGAAGAAAGGAGATAGCCTCTTTTGTAGACAGGAGGGAAAAGTGTGAGAAGGGGGACAGTGGTCCATGAGTAAGAACGAAAGGAGAGTAAAGCGTGGGTTATGCGGAGATACTATGGCATCACGAGCAGCAACTGCAGAGGGAGCAGGTGCCGCAAGTGATCGTAAAAACGTAGACACACGATAAGCCTTGTAATAGGATCTGACGTCGGGTAGACTAATGCCTCCGTTGGAAGGAGGCAGGCTGAGGTGAGGTGCTCCGACCCAGTGATGGCCGGGCCAGATAACCTGAGTTTGACAGCGGGTGAGTTCAAGAAGACGTAGTGCTGGTTGCTTCGAAGCCAACCAGGAATACGTGCACATTGAAAGCAGGTAAGTGTGCGTTAGACGTGCTCTTTGAAAGACGGAGGTGCAGAATTGTGCGCGCCGCCAGATTGCGACCGAGCGATGCAGGCGTGGCCGGAGAGTCGTCCAGGTGACGAGTGAAGCAGTTGCTGGTTTTCCAAGGTGGACTCCTAGGAATCGTTGAGAGGTGTTGGACCACTCTGCTCCCCAAGGAGAGTCAGTGCGGTTAGTCCACGAACCGGTCCATAGGCCTGTGCTTTTCGTTGTGTTTAGCGCTGCTCCGGAACATGAGGCGTAGGTATTGTAGAGATTGTGGAGATCGTGAAATTGTGAGTCTTGCCGAATGCAGAATGTAATATCGTCGGCGTAGGCAACATAGGTAGCAACATGATGACGTGTGCTGGCTACCACCGGTGGTAGTGAAGCAAAGAAGGATCGATGGACTGCGCGTAAAAAAGGTTCTATTGCGAGGGCGAAGAGCTGCCCGGATAAGGGGCAACCCTGACGCACGCCGCGACGAAAGGGTATGGGAGCTGTGAGAACCTTCTCACAGCTCCCATACCCTGAGCAGCTTGACGTGGAAAACTGCGTCCCGGTAGAGGGAGATGAGAAGAGAAGCAAAGGAAGGAGGAAATCCGAAATTTAGTAATGTAGCAAGAAGGTAATCATGAGAAATATTATCGAACGCTGAGGGTTGATCGAGGGAAAGAAGAGCAAGGGGTTCTGAGCGAGAGCGGGCGTGGTGAATTAGATCATTAAGAAGCTGAATATTATGGGAGATGGAGCGCCCGGGTACAGTATAGGTTTGATTAGTGGAGAGAATATGAGGGAGTATGGGGTTAAGCCGGCGGGACAGAAATTTAGTATAGAGTTTATAATCAGTATTTAAGAGTGAGATGGGACGCCTATTCCCCAAGTCAAGCGGATCACCCTTCTTGGGGAAAAGTACAACATGTGCGAGCGTGAAACTCCTTGGAAGAGATGTAAGATGTATGGCAGTAGAAAAGGCACAGAGGAGAAATGGAAGGAGGGCAGGAAGAAAAGCCTTATAGAAAGAAACAGGGAGACCGTCCGGGCCAGGTGAAGCCCGGGGGTTGAGGGACGAGAAAGTGTCAGAGAGCTCAGTTAAAGTGGGAGGATGGAGGGATGGAGGAGGCTGGCTGAAAGATGAGAAGGGACCTGAGGCAAAGAAGAGAACAGAAGAGCAGAAGCCGTAGGGGAGGGAGGAGGAGTTTCACAAAATTTTGAAATGTAGAAATTACGTACCATAGAACAAATTGGAACTGGTTCGGATGAAACTACTCCAGTTGGAAGACGAAGGTGCTGCAGAACAGAAGAGGATCGGCGAGTTGACTCAAGTGACGTAAGGAATTCGTACGAACAAGCATCAGGTTTCAGGTGTTGTAGTTTAAGGCGTTGAAGGGCTTGTTTTGCAAGTGGCACCAAAAGTGAATGTAATTCTGCCTGGTAGACTTGAAATAGGGGATCAGCAAGATTGAGCAAAGAAAGCATTTGCCTAGTATGATCAAGTCGCATCCTCCGTTGTGCCATGATCGAGTATGACAGGTTTCGTACCAGTAATATGAGGTGGCGTTTTACTTCCAACCAAACGTTGAGGGGGCACGGTGCAGAATGAAGCCTTGTACGCCAATCTGCAAGAAAATCTCGCACCGATGAGCAGAAGGCTGAGTCATCTAAAAGAGTGTCGTCAAAAGTCCAAGGCCGGATTGTACGTGGCTGTGTTGAAGTAGCAAAAACTGTTATGGCAATGGCGCAATGATCCGAGGAAGCTGTGGGTGTACAGCATGAATCTGATATTGCTGGTAGAAGAAGAGAAGTTGCATAAAAGCGATCCAATCTTGCTGTAGGAGGATCAATGGCTCTTGGTGCACGCCATGTATGTGTAGTCTGGGTTGGTGACAAATGGCGTTGAACATCTACTAGTGAGAAGTCTGAAGTGATAGACTGTAAGAGATGTACTACTTCCCTACGGTGTTCTCTGGAAGAAGAAGAACGATCAGTTAGGGGATGTAGAGTGCAATTGTAGTCACCTCCGATAAGTACCCGGTCGGTGATGGGAATACGTGACAGAGCCCGTCGAAGTTTTGCAAACAACTCTGGCACGTGAGTAGGAGTGCAAGGAACATAAATGTTGAATACATGAAATTTTTCAGCTGTGACGGTGAAAGAGACTCGTTGTAATAAGTCTCGACATAAGTTTTTCACTGAGAAGGAGGAAAGAGTTGAACGAAAACGTGAGTGAACACCAACTGCCATGCCACCACGCGACAGTTGGCTGTAGGCGTGATGGAAAGTATGATCCCACTGACGCCATTGATGAAATTGAGTGGTGGAAGTACAGTTTGTTTCCTGCAGAAGTAATATATCAGCATTCAGCGGAGCAAGATCCTCTCGTACCAGCGCATTCTCAAGAGGTGTCGCAAAACCGCGACAATTAAGTGACACCACCTTGAATGTCTAGGTTAGTTGTGGGATGCAGTAGGAATTGACTGGCTGTAGTGATGGAGTGGAGTCGACGGAGAAAACAAGCACTCCACGGGACCTCGTCCGCAGTGCGCCGAAGAGTGTTTTCAAGTGAGTGTAATTGAACCAGCCCTTGTGGAAGAGCTGCTTCATACTGCTGAATGGAAGTGCGTGCTGAGGAAGGGCTAGAGGACCCTAAAAGGCAATCCAGCACGTCCTCGTATGGCAGAGGCTCAGCAGGGAAAGCATTTTCAGCAAGAAAAGTTGTGAATTCTTCTAGTGAGGGAAAGGCACCCTCACATGCTGTCTCAGAGGAAGTGTGTAGAGGCGACCTGGAGAACGGTCGTCGAGAGCTGACGGAGCGAGAGGATGAGCGGGTAGAAGAGCAAGATGATCTTCGGGACGCCAGAGTCTTTAACTTCTTCGTCTTGGAGCGAGTAGCACCACTGCGTTTTCCAGCAACCACTAAAGCTTCATGATCGTCTGGAGAGTCTGAACCCGAAGCGTTACCTGTGACTCGTGTCATGGAGCCAACGGTAAAAGCTGAGGAGTGGTCAACATGTACATCAGCAGTGGTTGTAAAAGTACAAGGAGGGGTCGATTTTGGAAGCCTGGGAAAATTCTTAGGATCAGCAGTAGGTGGAGGCATCAAAGTCGTTTGTTGACCAATGGCAGTAAGCTGACTTTTGGAAGATCTTGATTCCGCGACTTTCCTCGAATAGGAAGAAGTCTGTGAAGCGTTGGTGGACAAAGTAGAAGAAGATGTAGTGTGTGGAGCTGTTTGCAGGGAGGCACGTGGGCACTGAGCCCTTATGTGACTTTCGCTCTGACATATAGTGCAATACTGTGAAGTGATTATCTCAACTCTTCGGCGTTGCTGTGCACAGCGGATGTGCAAAACATTCGGAACCGCTTTCAGCTGAGCATCAGATGAAAAGAGGACTCGAGCAGTGCGGCGAAAACCTCGAATCGATTTGTCTTCAGGATCTCTGGGAGCCGCAGAGAGAGTTGTTATGGAGCCAACAACTCTGCCGTACCTGCTGAGCAAGGTGCAAAGTGCAGCGTCGGATACTTCTGGTGGTACGGGGTAGAAGGTCACCTGCACCAGGCGGTGCGCAACCGGTTGTGCTAACAGATGCACGTCATTGATGGTTAGACCTTCCGTAAGGACCTGGTCAGCATGCGCTTTATCCTTAAAATAGACCAAGACAGATCTGGGTTTTCGAGCTACAAAGTCTATTGCATCCTTTGGTAAGATAGTTTTGAGGGCTCGGCTATATTGCCACAGCTTAGTGTCGGGAAGCGCATCAAAATAAACGCCCCGTTCCATAGTGGAGGTAAAAAGGTGACCAGCTCGGGAATCCTCTGGTATGTCAATTGTAGCAGTAGAACCGACGACAGTGACATAGGATTCAGGAAAAGGCATAGCAGATGAAACTGGGGGTGTGAGGACCCCAGAAGTTGCAGAAGCATAGGATGCTTGGGCAGGCATGGGTCGAGAACTCGATGAAGCGGCTCCTAGCAGTGAGGGCGGATCAGAAAGTTGATGAAAAGTAGAAGCTATGAGCTCAGTATCGCTGATAACGGAGACGTCATCATCTGCTGAGATGTAGATAGGAGACTTGGCACCACCGCACTTGGTGGGAAGGGAGGAAGTTATTGCTGGAGAAGAAGAGGTATCCATGACGTCGCAATGACGCTCGGGAGCCACCTCATTTAGCTGAGCAGGAGCTGTCGCCGTAGAAGAAGAAGAGGGTGCTGGCTGATCTGCCAAGATAAGGATGTGGGCGTCACCCTTGTCTGCCTCCGCCATCGAAGCAATGGCGAGACTTTAACGAAAAAAGACCAGCTCGGTTGAAAAATAAAACAGTGAATAATGAAAAAATATGGCACTCACCAACCTGGGAGATACACGAACGTAAAGCGTGGACTTTCAACTTGAAGATACACGCAACCACAGAAACTAAAGCACTCAATAAACACCTTATAGCAACGAAAATCACGGAGCTTAAAACCCAACCACTGAGCTTCGAAGGGTTAGTGCATGCATTAAGGTCAAAGGTGGACCGACGCCGTACTAAAGTATACGACACCGTACTAATGCTATATTATGTTTCTCTTCAAGGTGTCCGGTGACTTTTGTCAATATAGTGTATATGTAGAGAAAGAAAAAGATTAAAATAATTAAACTCCCATAAATCACTTATCACTAGTTCTTGGTATTCTTCTAATGCAATGAAATTTTAAATAAAGAATTCCTTTGATAATATGAATTTCTAAGTAAAGAATCGCTTTGATGACATCAACCGTTCTATAACATGACCGTTGGGGTTGAAATGAACTATTTGGTGAAGTGGCCTTCAATGACATGAACCAGTCGATAACAACACCCTTCTATGAAATGATCTTTCGATGAATAGAAATTTTTGGTGAAGTTACCTTTCGATGAAATGACGTTTCAGGTGCAGCAAACCTTTAGATGAAATGAACTGTTAGGTGGAGTAATCTTTAGATGAAATGAAATTTTAGGGGAAATATCCTATATATGAAGTGAAATTTTAATTTTAGGTAAAGTAACCTTCGATGGAACGAAATGTTTGGTGATGGGAGCTTACGATGAAATGAAACGTTAAATAACATGTCCCGTTCTTTTGAATGGCCTGTTGATGAAATGCGCTTCTAGGTGAAGACCCTTCGACGAAATGAGCGTTTAAGTAAAGAATCCGGTCGATGAAATCAACCGTTCGAGGACATGACCATTGGGTTGAAATGACCTTTCGATGAAATGAACTTAAAGTGAAATAACCTTTTTGTGTTAGGCGTAGATAGCAGAGAAAACTGGCTGAAAGAGTTCAACGCCCACACCAACCAGAGATAATCGACTCCCACGAAGGTTACGTTGAGCGTTCAGAGGGAAATCAAAGGTTCAGTTAGAGTTGCTATCACCATTGAAGCCATCATTGCTGAGATCAGTAAGCAACTCGAATACAGAAAATGCACTTTTTAACGCAATTTCCCTCACCCATACATACTTAAAAAGAATTATGATACTTATAACGAACATTATCCTGGGTAGAGGTTATTTTTCAAGTAATGTATAGTTTTTTCGCTAGGGGTCGTAAAGTTAAATTACGATATTTCCGATATCCTTGTTTCAAAATTATCTATTTGAAAAATACTTTTTGCATCAGGTAGGTCTCCTGGTTAGAAATGTTCCGTAAATAAATTTTGTTTTTTGGTAATGAAATATTTTGCCCCTAGTGGGCGTAAGAGTATATTTTGGTTTCCCAAGTATTCGCAGTAATATCTGCGCTTCTGAAAACTCGACTGAAAAAACTATTTTGTGGTCTGATATCACTTCAATACGAATGACCTTTTTAAATTTTCCTCTGCTTAAAATAACGCATAGTCTTTCCGCCAGTGAGCGTCTTTCCGCCATAACTTATTTTTCTCAACATCTTTGCTTCTAACAGTCCGATTTGATAAGTTTTTGTTTGTCGGATAGCGTTTGTAGTGCAAAAGGTTTTGTATATAATTTCAATTTTTTATTAATATAATTTCAATTTCCGATTGCAAAATTTATTTTTTTCAGCCAGATGCTAGCTACTAAGTACAAAAAATATTTGTATGCAGGTTCTACCCCCCAAATAATGCACAATCTCCTCGCCAGGGGTGCATATATTTAATATGTTTTCTCGATATTTGTTTTTTGTAGTTCACAGTTCTGGTACTAGGTGGTGTTAGTGTGTATTTCCCTTTAGGTTTTATCTCGGCTTTTATTAAATTCAATTCAGTTTATTTAGCTGTTACATAAAACAAAATGCAATGTAACACAACAACAGTGTAAGTAATTGCAGCAGCAAGGGTGATCTCTAAAATGACCACAAAAGTCCTGACCAGGCCCTGATCTTCCTATACAAATGTAGGCAAGTCAGAATTGCACCTGAAAGCATAGCGCAGAATATTCAAAGGTATCAGTAGAAATTAGTATTAGTAAAATTGTTTCCCATTCCCCCTTTCTCTACCCTTATCCCAACTTTCCCCACTTCTCTACTACTTTGCCCTCCTGTTCCAATTTTCCTAATGGTATCCCTTTGACCTTTTAGTCACTTCTTCCCTCCAATCCCCCCCTTTTTTTTTACATTTTCCATTTGATTTCTCTTTATTCCTTTATTTCACTTTTTTATATTCTTGGTAGTCACATAATGCGAAGTTTTTTTTTAAATACACTGCTGGACAATTGTTAAGGACGGATCATAAACGGCTATATAGCGCATAAAAAAGTAAGTGTTATTGGATGCCAAGTGAAATAACAGAATGCCAGGACATTACAAGAAAGACAATTTATTGTGCTCTGAAATCCAGAAGGCTTTGGAACGTGTTCAAGGGACAAACAGGCCATTTTGTGCAGAATACGTAAACGTGAAAAAAATGCAATTACCGTCCGCAGGCGTTCCGGCGTAAGATGTCAATACGGGATATGGCCACCATGGAGGGCGATGCAAGATTCCACACGTCGTGTCATGCTTTGCGCAACATTATCAAGCAGCTGTTGGGGAAATTTATCCCATTCCTCTGTCAGTGCACGGATGAGGGTGTCCTTGTTTATTCGAGGGCATTGGCGACCAGCAAGACTCCTCCCCAAAGCATCCCACACATTTTCAATGGGATTCAGATCTGGAGAACGTGCTGGCCATACGAGGCGTTGAATATCCTCGCTCTCAAGACACTCCTGGACAGCGACTGTTCGATGACATGTTGCGTTGTCGTCCATGAAAATGAATCTATCACCGACAGCACCACGGAACATGCGATCATGAGGTAGCAGAACATCATTTATGTATCGTTGGCCAGTCATAGTCCCAGTTGGAAGCACATAGAGGGACGTACGGCCATTGATCATGTTGCCAGCCCATACCATGACACTACATGTCGGATATCGGTCCCTTTCCTGTATGTTTGCTGGACAATATGCAGTACCACTATCACGCCAGATCAGTTGTCGTCGACAATCAGACGAGAGACTGTATCTACTCTCATCTGAGAAGAGGACAGAAGACCAGTCGTTATCAGTCCAATTGCGATGTTGATGGCACCATTGCAAACGGGCGGTACGGTGACGTCTGGACAATGGGATGCACACAACAGGACGGCGGGCGTATAGTCCTCCTTCATGCAAACGTCTGGCGACAGTTTTTCGGGAGATCCGCTTGCCAGTAGCAGCCATGAACTGATTTGCTACCTCTCTAGCTGTGCTGCGCCGGTGTCTTTTTGTTGATAGCACTATGTACCGATCTTCTGCAGGTGTCGTACTGCGAACACGACCTCCCCCGTGACGTTTGTTACACTCTCCATTTGTTTGAAATGATTTCCAAAGCCTTGAAACAACTCTATGGCTGACGTCGAACTCCCTGGCAACATCTGTTATTTTTCGCCCTTCTTTAATCTTGCCAATAATACGGCCACGCGTAAAATCATCTAGGTGATGTCGGGAAGACATACTGAAATTTGCAAGTTCGTCAATTGATTCTTTCCCTTTCAACTTTGCGTTTGAACAACAACGGTCAATACGCGTCAAATCCTTTATATCTTTTCTCAGCGCTATGACGTCACCAACAAGTTCGGCAATCCAAAATTTGCATACGCACAAGACGTTTTACTGTATCCCGCACTTATGCTAATTTCCACATTTTCCTGCCTTCCATTTTATGGTTGCTATCGTTGCTATTGTCATCCGTCCTTAGCAATTGTCCGGCAGTGTATATTGAAGTTATTTATTATTGTAAGATCATGAGGTAGAAAATTCCAAAATTAAGGCTCACTATAACTTAGTGACTGTTTACCATACTGAGTCCTGGGAAAAATTGGTCTCAGTTGAGATCTACCTCTAATATTATAGTCATGGGAAGGTAACGAAATTTCAATTAATGTATGATCTATATCATTTTTTTATTCTCTTGTACATGGATTTTCCCAAACCGCAATAATATAATTGTTTTAATGTTACCATGTTATATTCATTTGGGTCAACGCGTATGCATATACACTGCAGAGCAATTGAATTAGAGACAGCTGGCGTTATGCAAATGTGGCGTTATGGGCGGCCCTGTAAACGGAAAAGACATGACGTATGCAGCGATACGAAAATATAAGGAGTGATGCGACGGGAATCAGTAAGAGTCGGACGCAGTATGGGTAAGACGAAGGATCTAAGCGCATTTGATCGTGGGCAAATTGTCGGGGCCCGACGAATGGGTCACTCCATCTCGGAAGGGATTTTCACGAGCCACTGTGTCACGGGTGCACAGTGAGTACATCGAATCTGGTAAAATCATCCCTGCAAGGGACAGCTGCCGTGGACAACAGCGTGTGGATGAGCGGGGTCATCGTCATCTAGCTCGCATTGTAACAGCGGATAGACGGGTTGCAGTGCAAGAAATCACTCGGCAATTTAACGCTAGTGCACAAAAAACGTGTAAGCAGCCACACCATCCAGAACGATCTCCTCGCTATGGGGTACAGAAGCCATCGTCCCACAAGGGTACCGCTGCTGACCGCACATCACAGGGTGCAAAGATTAGTATGGACGCGAGAACACTTCCACTGGACCCTAGACATGTGGAAAAATGTTGCCAGGACTGATGAATCGAGATCCACGTTGGTACATGCTGATGGCATGATACGAGTACGGCGCAAAACACATGAAGCGATGGATACTTCTTGCCAGCAGGGTACTCTTCAGGTTCGCGGGGGTGGCATTCTGGTCTGGGGACTATTCACGTGGACTAAAATGGGACCCCTGGTACGTGTGACATCGGCTCTCACAAGTCAGCGTTACTGGGATATCCTGGGCGACCATTTGCTCCCGTTTGTGTGTCTTTAACATCCCACTGGGGACCTCATCTTTCAACAAGGCAATGCACCGTGCATTGCTCCCGAAATGTTACCGAATGGTTGGATGAACACTCCCCCGACGTGACCTCGCTTTCTTGGACAGCTAGGTCACTTGATCTCAATCTCATCGAGCACATCTGGGATGCCATCGAGAGAGATGTTCGAGGCTCTGCCCCTCTTCATCAAATCTTCGTGAACTCTAGGAACTTGTTCAGGGGTCTTGGATCCGTATGGCTTCCCAACGCTTCCAGTGCACTGTCGAGTCCATGCCGAGACGAATCGCCGCCGTCATCAGGGTGAAAGGTGGTATTACATGTTACTAGACAGGTATCTCTGATTCAATTGCTTTTCAGTGTAGGTGAGTTCATTAGTGAAAAGTGATTCACATCAGAATTATGTTTTATTCTAAAAGTCTAATATATTTATTTTGTAATGTCTGAAGTTTCCTAAAATTAGAGTTAGTTGTTTGTCCCTAAAATAGAATGCAATAATTTAAACGTCATTGTACGAGAGAACAACATCGAAGCTTTAGTTCTGAAACTGATAAGTCATTAAGAACACGACTAACTATCCTAATACTTGATGGCACTTTATTCATTAACAATTTAATATGGTTAATCCACTTTAAGTTAGACCGTATTTTTATCCCTAGATATATGAAATAAGTTACTATTTCTATTGTCTTATCATCTAAAATTATAGAATTAGGAGGTGTTAGGTTTATCTGACCATTTGTAAATATTATTGCCTTGTTTTTTTTTATATTTACCACAAGCTTATTTGAAGTCAACTAATTAAAGTATTTTAATAATTCAAGATTACATCGGTTAATAACGTCAGAGATGTTTGAACCAGTGAAAAGAATAGTAGTACCATCAGCATAGAAATTAATGCGTGCATTTAATAATACTGAGTATATGTCATTAATATAAATCTTATACATAAAACACAAAACGTCTGTTTGTCTGAAGCAGCAAAAACTCTCGAACGCGGAACTGTGGCATCGTGAAATTTGCATAGCTTATTAATACTGGAGTTTCTAGGTCAACGCAACTATTTTAAGATCTCTACTTTGTTCCGTTCGCGAGTTATGAATTAATTAATAAGCTAATTAATAAAGTCAGTGTCGTTTACTACGTCAACATGTTCCAAATCTGAAAGCACGTGACTGCATTCATCGCCGCGGCACATCCACAGGCGTTTCTATTTTTGGAGAACTGTGCGTAAAAAAATGCAAAACGAATTTAGCGAAATCTTAACGAAACTGGCTGAAATTTTTTTATCAACACCATGAATTGGTAATAAGAGGAGTCCCTCAAACTTTCACCGAAATCCGGTCAAAACGTTTTGAAATAGGGATGGAATTTTTAATTCATCGGTAAACAGAAATATATACGCAGAAACGGTTAATAAAATTTTGACAGCTAATTTAGAAAGTTATTTACCAATTCAGGCGAAATTTGGAGATCATGTTCCTATTAACGATTTATGGTGTTTATTAAAATTTCAGCCAGTTTCATAAAATATTCCCAAAGACACGGTTTTAACTTTTTTTATCCCATAGATTCGCCCCTCAAAGACGTATGAAGCAGAAAGCACGTGATGCATTTGATCGTCGATAACAAATTGTAAACTAATTTTGTTCAATCAGTGTTCAAATGCTGTGTCTCTTGGACGCGTGTTAAATATTTCGTAACGCTTTTGGTCCGCTTGATTTTACAGATTCCATACATTCTGTACCGGTAAAAGCCGGGTAGTAAAGCTAGTATTAAATAAGATCGGACCCAAAACAGAACCATGTCGTACACCCGAATTCATATATTCTAATGGAGAACAAAACTGATCAATTTGTGTTAGTTGTTGTCTGTTTGATAGGTAATTATTAAAGACTGTGAGAAATATCTCTTATTCCAATATTATGTAGCTTTTTTAATAAAGTTTCCGGATGTAATACACTGACGGAAAAAAATCCCAACACCACGAAAAAATAGTTGTAGAGGAATGAAATGGCGGAAATACATTTGTATAGGTAACATATTTAATCGATTAAGGTTTCAAGATCACAGCTTATTGTAAGCGCGAGAAGAGCCATTTTAAATGTGAAATGCTGGTACATTAATAACCGGTGTAACCGCCAGAATGTTGAATGCAAGCACGCAAACGTTCATGCATTGTGTCGTACAGGTGCTGGATGTCAGTTTGTGGGATGGAGTTCCATGCCTGTTGCACTTGGTCGGTCAATACAGGGACGGTTAATGCTGGTTGGGGGTGACGCTGGAGTTGTCGTGCAATGATGTACCATACGTGCTCGATTGGTGAAATATCTGGTGATCTAGCAGGTCACGGCAACATGTCGGCACTCTGTAGAGCATGTTGGGTTACAACAGCGGTATGCGGGCGAGCGTTATCCTGTTGGAAAACACCCCCTGGAATGCTGTTCATGAATGGCAGCACAACAGGTTGAATCACCAGACCGACGTACAACTGTGCAGTCAGGGTGCGTGGGATAACCACGAGAGTACTCTTGCTGTCATTGGAAGTTGCTCCCCAGACCATAACTCCAGGTGTAGGTCCAGTGTGTCTCGGCCGCAGACAGGTTGGTTGCAGGCGCTCACCTGGCCTCCTTCTAACCAACACACGGCCATCACTGGCACCTAGACAGAACCGGCTTTCATCAGAAAACACAACAGATCTCCACTCCGTCCTCCAATGAGCTCTAGCTTGACACAACTGACGTCGCAAACGGCAGTGGTTTGGAGTGAGTGCAATGCACGCTACAGGGCGTCTGGCTCGGAGCTGTCTTTCAAGTAACCGATTTGTAACAGTACGTTGTGTCACTGTGGTGGCAACTGCATGTCGAATTGGTGCCGCAGACGCGGTACGATGCGTCACGGCCATACGCCGTACACGGCGGTCTTCCCTCTTAGTAGTGCCACGTGGCCGGCCAGAACCCGGTCTTCTTAAGGCAGTACCTTCGCTAGACCACCGCTGCCAACAATCATGCACAGTGGCTACATTCCTGCCAAGTCGTTCTGCAATATTGCGGAAAGAAAATCCACCTTCTCGTAGCCCTATTGCACGACCTCGTTCAAACTCCGTGAGCTGTTGATAATGGCTTCTTCGTCTTCTTAAAGGCACTCTTGACTAACATCAACACCTTACGTCGAATCTCAACGATAACTAACGCTCACGAACGTTACAGAGCGTATTTATAGCAAACCTGCTTTGCATGTTCCGAGGGGCGCTACTAGCGCCACACGTATGCGCCGAGCGCGAAATTTGCATGGACGTCATCTTACAGATGTACTCTCACCGCTTACCAACTGTCGTCTATCTAACACAACCCCTTCTTGGTGTTGAGCTTTTTTCCGTCAGTGTATATCAAAAGCGTTAGTGAGATCTAAAATTGTTACAAGTGTTATTTATTTTTTTGTTCCATATTTTTCTGTTTTATATTTTGCATACGAGGTAAAGTTGTGGAGGTTGATTTATCAGACTGAAAGCCAAATTTGTTAGGATTAATTATGCTATAATTTTTTGAAGATAAGAGATAAGTCTACTGTAAATAAGCTTTTATAGAAGTTTTGCGAAACTCGAAATTTTTGCAAGAGGTCTATAATTGTTTTCTTGATTCTTCGAGCCTAATTTATATTTAGGAGAAAGTTTCGCTATCATTAGTGCGTCTAGATAAATACCAGTTCGAAAAACAATTTTAATTTTTTAATAAAGGATTTATTAAGATATTTGCCACATACCTAACAACCTTACGACGGATGTCATCATAACCAGCAGCAGAATTAATATTAATTCTATTTAATTCAATATATAGTTCATCTCGAGTAACATCAGCAAGGCAAAAAGTGGTAGTTCGAATAGTACTGTGAAGATAAAATAAAAACCACTAAATATTGCAGTTTAGGTTATTTTTAATAAGTTGAGGGATAGAAGAAAAGTAGGAATTTCATTTAACAGCTATCTACTTTTTCTGAAATATCTGTTGGTTATGTGCATCAACAAGATAATATGGAATAATTTATTTTGTATTCTTTCCCATTAATATATTTAAATGTTTCCAAGTTAAGCAAGAACAGTTTTGTGAAAATATATTAATGTAAAATTTCCTTTTAGTAGTTCTAATAATAGAATTTAGCTTATTTCTATATATTCTGAAATGAAGGTAATAAGAGTGCTGTCTAGTTTTAAGAAATTTAGAGAATAGTTTTTTTATTTATCTGATTAAGTATTGAATTATTTATCCAAAGTTTCTGAATTTATTCCTTAGGTTTATCTTGATGTGAACGTGCCGAGCGGTATAATTTAAACATTCTTCACTTATTGATATCACCGCTGGCACCATTTGATAAGAACGAGCCCGTAGATTCTTTTAGTTCGGGAGTTGGCATAAATAGGCGAGAACGTGAGGTTTGCTTAAAACACAGAGATTTTATATAAGGAATTATTTACAACACCAGAGCCTATGGAATGAATAGAGGAAGATTAATCAATTAAACATCTTTATTCGTTGGAGGAAACACTATCTCAGGGCATTGCCCGCGGTGATATAAACACCTGTTATGCTCCCCATCGGAGCTAATATCTTCTTCTGGATTTAGGAATAAGACTTCCGCCTCAAAAAAAGGATGTATCAAAGTTCTAATCTAAAGTCTGGTATCGGCCAAAGTTCTTATTTCCCTCCTCTTGGTGATAGGATAACGATCGACAACAAAAATGAAAAAAATACTCACGTCTTGTTCACTGTCGAAGAAAAAATCCAAATTATAGAAATCGCTATTTCTGTAGCACTTACACACACACATGCGCCTCTGTAACAGTAGGAGACGATGGTTTGATTTTCACCTGAGTGTCACACAGGATCCACTGATTTGTTAGTTTTCTTTTTTACACTCCTTCGTCCGGCGGTGCAGCAGAGAGAGAGAGAGCCTTCTTTCGTGTTTCTCCCCACTGCTCGTGGGAGCGTGAAAAATGGCAATCGGCGCTGACTCCTCTTTGCCCAGCGGGCAGGGGGGGGCTGTCGGATGAACAGGGGTAATTCTTTCGCACTCCGTCAAGGAAGATGGGACGCTCTTTCGCACTCGGTTAAGAAATTCTGTCGACGATGAGGAAGCGGCGTTTACTTTGAGAGCTCAACGACCTCCTCACTGGGGCTAGGGACGGCGATTTTAGCAAGGCTGGTTTGCCAGTCGTGTTTTACCAATGCTTGTTTCCTGGTCGGGCGGAGATCCGCTGGAATTGTATCTCTATCAAGAGAAACTCTCCCGACGTTCCTAACGTTCTGTCATCAGCGTATGGACCTGGACCTTGGGAGCGAATAAAGCAGCTCTTTTCGGCGGTTGTAGAACCGTCTTCTTAAGTTCCAGATTTTACCACACCTGGCGGGCTTACCTCCAGCCACCAATTATAAATTTAGCCTGGTTCTTCTTCGTAGCTATACGACCTACGGAAGCGCGTCAGATACCGTGGACTCTAAATGCCAGCGTCTTACAGCAGCGCCGAACATTATTGCGTATTCTTCCATTTTTTGTGGGCGGGTCTCACGTGTGGCTTACTTCTGCGTACGGAGATAGAATACTGACTTCTTTCGCTACTTTTCAGCTATTTTAGGTCACGAGGGCCTCATATGCTTTTCTTCACCAGACACTTGAGATTTTTCTCATGCCTTTCGCACGGAGCGTCGTTGCTCCTGCAAGAATGGTGCCGTTTTTGATTCTCGCCCCCTCGTAACCATAATTTTTCCGCGTTCCCTACAGATATTTGGCACTAATGGCACACTTAAAACAGTCTTTATGGGAGTCTGAGTGCTTCTCAATTGCTGTCTGGGGTGGTCCCTTGCTGCTCACAGACCCCCAGAGATGATCCACTAATTCCTTTGTTTCCACCCAAACAAAGAGAATTACAAGACTTCCCTAATTAAAATAACTCCCCCAATTAAAATAAGTTAATTTTCCCCTTTAATTTGCAATAGGCCAAATATTTAATTTAATTAACAACATAATTTAGCCACGCCTATTAACGCCGTCCCCCCTTTTTAATAGTAATTAATTTAGACCCAATTTTCGCACCAATCTGTCGATAAGATTTTACATATATATTTGATCGTATGACACCTGTAATTTGTTTATACATTTTTGATACGCATTATTTGGTGAATCAACATTCACTACAAGATCCCAATTTATGTCCTCCAATTGAAATTTAAAGTTCTCAAGAGTTGTGTGATTAATTGATCTAATGATATAGAGTTCATGTTCCTGTATTACATTACAATTTTGTTTATAGTAAATAAAAATAGGAAGATGATCACTGAAATGTTAATTGAGTACAGCAGAAATAATTGACTCTTGTCGAGTGTAGGTAAGACACAAATCAATTAGTGAGTTTGTATTAAAGGTTATTCGAGTTGGGAGTTGAATTGTATTGCTAATTCCTGAAGACTGTATTAAGTAATTTAGTTGGTCTGCCATTGAGTGTGATTGTGAAATATCTATGTTAAAGTCACCTAGTGTAAAATATTTTTTTGTTAGATAAATTTGCAAAGTTTTTCTAAAAGTTAATTTAGAGTAGTTAATAGGAATTGTTGGTTTGCGTTTGGTCGTCTGTAGCAAACTGCTAAAATAAAGTTCTGAAAATCCTATCGGAAAATTTCTACTTTTACTGTATGCCATTCGCTACAGTAAATTCGGGGAAAATCAAAAAAAAATAATTTAAATAATGCACAGTTTTCTCCTTTAAATAATAATTTTAACAGTGCACAGTTTTCCTCTTTAAATATTGCACAGTGTTCTCGCTTGGGTGACATGAACATCAAACCATTTTTCTCGCTATCCCTGAACCTGAACCCAGTAGACGTATTTGAAAAATTATTTTTCCTTAGCATACCTTTTGCTATGTGAAGAATACTTTTCCCGTATTTTCTACTTTTCTAATATTCAAAATTCTTCCGCTTGGTGGTGCAAAATTACATACCATTTTTCTCAAAGTCTCTTGTTCTAACAGTTCAATTTGAGAACTCATTTGTTTCTGATATCTTCCATGATAAATGAAAAATGTTTTATATATAATTTATTAATTTTAGTAAAAAAACTTTTCAGACGTTTGTGCGAAAAAGCACAACGGCCGTTCAATAAAATCTTAGAGTAAACTCACACGAAATGAAAAAATATAGGTACAGCAGAATATATGTTATTGTTTCTCAAAGTACTTTCCTCGGATGAAATGCAACGATGCCATCGTTCAGTATATTTTTCAAAGAATGTGGCGATGGAATTTTCTGGAAGCTGCTTTAGCGACCCTTGTACAGCTTGAATAACGTCAGCATCTGTTAATAAACAAATCTACACAAACTCCGTTTATTGGTGTGAAAGTATATGTAAAGAAGAAATACAAGAAAAATTTGTATTTCCTGAGCTTTCGCTCTCCAACCGGGAGGCTTTCTCAAGGGTTGCAGACGTTATTAACAAGTCTGGCGAGTTGGAGAGCAAAAGCTCGGGAGATACAATGTTTCCTTGTATTTCTTCTTTAAATATACTTTCACACCAATAAACGGAGTTTGTATAGATTTACAAATTTTGAAGATGACAATCCGATTTTTGGCGTAAATGTGACAAGGATGGTAAGTCAGATAATATATGAAAACTTGAAAATTTTCTTCGTCCTGGAGCGGGACTCGAACCCGCATCTCCCAGAAAACGCCCGGGTATGCTAACCACTACATCACCCAGAACGACCAAGTTTCAAGTTTCCGATCAATTTGAATATATAAACGTTTGGGGTGGTGTAGTGGTTAGCATACCCGGGCGTTTTCTGGGAGATGCGGGTTCGAGTCCCGCTCCAGGACAATGAAAATTTTCAAGTTTTCGGATATTTTCTGACTTACCATCCTTGTCACATTTACGCCAAAAATCGGATTGTCATCTTCAAAATTTGTATTATATGGCGTAATCCCGTATTTCTTTCATGATTTATCTGCTTCTCCGGGCAAACACGGGATATGATTCTTAACCTCCAGATTCGCTAAACATGAATGCTGGTTGCTTCGACTAGCGAATCCTGTGATGGTTATATTCAAATTGATCCGAAACTTGAAACTTGGTTGTTCTGGGGGATGTAGTGGTTAGCATACCCGGGCGTTTTCTGGGATACACGGATTCGAGTCCCGCTCCAGGACGACGAAAATTTTCAAGTTTTCGGATATCATCTGACTTACCATCCATTGTCACATTTACGCCAAAAATCGTATTGTCATCTTCAAAATTCGTGTTATTATTTGCGTAATCCCGTATTTCTTTCATGATTGTATGGATTTGTTTATTTTATTTAGGTGTGAATCCCGTTCAACAAGTGTCAGCATCTGTGTTGAATGTTGCCCCACGGAACTTCTCTTCATTGTTGGAAACAACCAGAAATCGCACGGGGCGAGGTCAGGACTGTAGGCAGGCTGTGGCATGATTTCAGTACTGCATTTCGTAAGAAACTGTTGAACACAAGCAGCCACATGTTGGCGGGCGTTATCATGGTGTAGGGTCCACCTACCCACCTGTTCCGGTCGCCTAATCGAAATTTGTCGTCACAGACGCTTCAATACTGAAATGTAATATACTCAGCATTGACAGTAATATGTGGAGGAACGAAATGCTGGTAGACTACACTTTCATGATTAAAGAAAATTATCATCATCGCCTTTCTAGCTGATTTGGTTTGGCGAACTTTTTACGGAGGAGGCAAGCCTGTGTGTTTCCAGACACTCGTTGCGCGATACGTAAGGGGTTAAAATAATGGACCCATGTTTCATCGGCAGTTATTACTGTGTTTAAAATGTTTGGATCCTTTGCAATCACAATTGTTTCCACTCATGACACACCTGAACTCTGGCTAACAATTGTTCTCTCGTCAGGCGATGAGGTACCTATCTGGAACACACACGACGCAGCAGTGATTTGTCGCGTACAATGCGGAATGCTGACGTTTTTGAAATATTAGTTGATGCCGCTATGTCTTCACACATCATTCCTCGATCTTCTTGCAGTATTGCCCAGTGTTAACAACACGCTCCGCAACAATACTTTCAGGTCGACCAAACCTAGGAGCGAGTTCTACCGAAAAACGCACTTTTTGAAATCACGGTGACATCTAAATAATCGTTGACTCACCTAAATATTTATCTTTGTAAGGTTTTTTCATTAAATCAACTGTTTCTAGAGCCGTTTTGCCAAACGATTGTAAACTTTTATCGCACAACGCATTTCACTTCTTAACTGTGAATCACTGATCCCCATAGCTGTATGGAGAAATGCATCAGACGTACCTTAAACAACCGCTCAACAAGAAAACTACAATCGCCTGCCACGGCTAATAACTGTTGCTATAGATTCCTCCTTAATTTAGTTAGTCGTCTGCTTGGTTATTTTCCCCCTTCGCACTGTTGCCAACCCCAACAACAATTACTCTTAGTTTTTATGGAACTGCCTTTGTAAACGTTCCTATTTCTAGACGTTTTGCCGATTGTTGAAATCCGGTTGATTATTTTTTAACGGGCTCCATTGACAAGGAATGTTTTTAAAATATTTTATTCGTATCTGAAAGGATTCAAAAAACGTGATTGTTACAACCGAAAATTGGGTGTCATCTTTTTTTTTTTTTTTTTTTTTTTTTTTGATCGCGTCTTATCCCAGCAACCATCATGAGCTACTTAAGGCTATACGAGACCCGCCATCTTGTATTGCTACCTTCTCTCATTAACCAACGGGAAGCATATTTCACAAATTTCTCGGGCAATTTTGCACATTTTGGAACACCGTTTGTGACTAACGCAAGATATGTGATAAACAAAGAGTTCCCTGGTTTCAGGTTTTCATTTTGGACCCTTTAGGTATTTTTTATTAATTAATAAAACTATGAAAGACGCCTTGGTACGACTTTCGCTGCAGATAAAAAATGAAGGGAAAGGTCAATAAAAATTCTGAAACCAGGGAACTCTTTATTTATCATGTATCTTGCGTTAGCCACAAACGGTGTTCCAAAATGTGCAAAATTGCCCGACCAATTTGTGAAATACGCTTGCCCATTGGTTAATAAGAGAAGGTAGCAATGCAAGATGACGGGTTTCGTAGAGCCTTAGCGGATATAAGCAGTCGCTCGTATGTGGCGTGGAGCCACTGATTCCACGGAAGCGACAGGGCCAGCGTCATTAGACAAATCAACCATTCATGCCAAAGTCGTGACTCAAACCCACTCCAATTTAGATGAATGATCATCTGAGAATACTCGGGCAACAGGGAAGTAGGAAACACATGTTTGATACAATGCATGGGTAGGATTTAGTCGGTGAGGTTGTGTTCAGTGGGAATGAGGAAACCTAGGGACGTCCATGAGATCAATCTCCATACCATGCTATCTTCATCATCGGCCGGATTCCTTTCGGCAAAGCATTTCGGCTGCAGTTGAACACGGAATCGTCAATATGGAGATGGAATCTGGACTCATCTAGCCAGGTGGCCACCTCAGAGTCGTCCACCAGTGCCGTGCCCGAGCACTGATCGGGATCGGGCTAAATAATATTGGGTGTGTGCAAAAGTTGTACCTGTTTTTGTAGGCTACGAAGAAAGGAGGAGAACACAACAAATAACATACCTAGCATTTCACATAATTGCCATCATTCTGTATGGCCTCGATATGATTCTACACTATCTACCAACAAGTATAATTGGACACCTGTGATGGCACAGGAAAACGAAGTTTAATAACCTTCAATAGTTGGTGGAGCCTCTACGAGCGGCGATTACAGCTGCGACCCTCCGGGGCATACTCTCAACCAGGCGTTGTACGACGGCTAGCGGTATTTTCTTTCACTCGACTTGGAGGAGACCGGTCAGTTCCTTCACCGATTTCGGACAGTGAGGGCACCCCTTAAGTCGGCGCTCCAACTCGTCCCAGAGGTTCTCGATAGGGTTAAGGTCCGGGATCTGCGCAGGCCAGTCCGTTCGATTAACCCCATTGTCACCATACCCAGCCGTGGTGGACCTCGCAACACGACAGGTGGCATTGTCATCCTGAAAGTAACATGGGTCCACCCCGTAAAACTGCCATATCGTAGGAAGCGCATGGTCATCCAAAATGGTGCAGTAGGTCTTGGCGTTGAGTCTACCAAGAATTGCGACCAAGGGTCCCGTGCCTTACCAGGAGAAATACCCCCATAGCATAATTCCACCGCCGCCGAACTTTACAGTTGGCACAATACATTCCGGGAGGAGGCGTTCTCCAGGCAGACGCGAAACCCAGACCCTTCCATCCGAACGGTAGAGGGTGAACCTTGATACGTCGCTCCAGAGAACCTATTTCCATTGTTCAACCGCCCACTGTCAACGTTCTTTGCACCACGCTAGCCGAGCAGCACTATTGGACTTGGTGATCAAAGGCTTGTGGGCGGCAGCACGTCCATGAGAACAGAGCAGATGGGCTTCCTTGCGGAAGGTATTCATCAAAGGAACACTCCCGGATGCCTGTTGAAACTCCTTGCGGATGTGGCCCATCGATTTGGTGCGGTTCTTCAGAATTTCTCTGGCCAACACCCGTCAGTCTCTAACTCCCAGTGTTGTGGGTCTGCCGGGTCGGGGCACATTCCGGCAGTCACCTCTCATCTTTCACTTGCCAATCACGTAGGCCACTGTGGATTTTGGGTACTTCAACTCGCTGGATATGTCACATATAAATCGGCCATTTCTGTGATACCCGACGATTACACCTTTCTCGAAATCAGAGAGCTCCGAACTGCGTGGCATCTTGCATGCGACTGGTTGCGTTGTTGTTTCCCACACGATATTTAACGGCGGCAGCCGTGACGTGTATCAGGTCCGCAGATATCGTCGATTGCAGTGGTGTACAATTACTTGTTGGTAGATGGTGTATATTAGTAGGGGAATCCCAGTCCGGAAAACCTCCTGTGTTTTAGAGTAAAAAACTCATGTAATGCCGTTTTCACATCGTCCACATCATCGACGATTTGGAGAGCGAAGTCCTTATGTAATGATCAAAAAAGGTGGTAGTTCGTATGTGCCACGTCACGCCTGGTGAGGTAACCCTTCCTAATCGAATCCAGTACATTTTGCCGAATGATTAAAGCAGCGTTATCATGATGAATGATCACGCATTCGCGATTGGCAAGTGCTGGCCGCTTCGATATCAGTTGTTCTCGAAATATGTCCAAATGGTGACAGTAGAGGTCAGCATTTATCGTTCGGTTAGGTGGCAACACACCTCTGTGGATTATTCCATGGGCATCCAACCAAACACTCAACAAAACCTTTTTGGGATGCAGTCCTCCTTTTGAGGTCGCTGGAGCAGACTCCGCACCTTGGCACACAGTCCGTCGACGCTTTACATTACGGTACATTTCTATAACGAGAAAGCGAAAAAACACAGCCAGGCACGGATTCTCTCCTCCCGTTACTTTGCAGAAATCTGGTGCGGAACGCAGTTATTGAACTTGGCGATGAACTCAAGAGCATGCATCAGTCTTTCAACCGTTGTTCTGTGTACCGACAACGTTCCTGTAATTCCTGAACAGTAGTATGTGGGTCCTTTGTTATGGCTAAGACCGCATCCTCGTCAGAAACCACGCATGAACGTCCAGGATGTAGTTGATCTTTACAGCTTCTGTCTCCGTCCTGGAATTTCCGAAACCAACGGAGACATGTGCTATCATCAACTGCATATCGGCAAGCCGCGGCTGCAATACTGCAGCCACGGCTGTACTCCCGTTCTCTTACCAAACTCACCCTGTTAACCTTTTAACAAACAGTGGATGCTAATATTAGATTCACCGCTCCTCAAAGTATATATGACAGCAATTTTAAACATTTTGCTGGTTGCTATTTTGAATTATTCCAAAAATTACTTTAATTTTGGACATCAGTGTAGTTATCTTGACCAGTTATCACCAGCACATTTCTTTGTGGTAACACAATATCTTTCACAGACTGATCACGTACTTTCTACTATGTGGGTTTCACCATTACATCTTAGCTGACTGCTCACTAACATAACTGTTGACACTTCATAATTCTTGACGTTACTTTTCTTATTGGGAATTCGTCTACGAACTCATGCGGGCGGCAGAGATGAAAACGGGTCACGGGTCGGCGAGTCAACGGGTCGGAAATTCGTTGCGAGTCAAACGGGTCGGGCTAAGGTGTTTTTGAACCAATTTCGACCCGGTTTTAATTTTTGAAAAAAAAATTGCGAACTGTGGGATTTCGTGCTCGATGCTGTTGACAGAGAAGACAAAAATGATTTGGCATAGAAAATTATTGCCTTCTACTTCTTAAAACAAAGGGGATTTCCACCGACCAACGATACCAGGTCGTAAAACGATACTTCCTTTGCGTTTGTTTTCAATGTGATTATCCGGTGCAAGGTACAGGAAAATGCCCATCGCCTGCCCTTCAGGCGATTAACTGTCTCACACCCCGGGTGTCTGATTGTAAGACTGAGAGTTACATTTCACATCGCATCTCTTGCATTGAGCATTCAGAGGTTTTCGTTTGACGTGCTAACATCTCGTTCCATTGCATGTTGTGTCGGAATTAATGTCTTATTTGTTAACATGGATGAATTTAATATTAAGGAGATTGAAAAAGGCGTTCGAGTCCAACAAATACGTTCCTGTTGAAAACAAAAGGGGAAAGAGTGAATGCTGAAATTTGTTTCGGTCTCATCAAAGAACCAGAATATGTTTCACATCAACACCAATTTTCACAAGCTAGTGATGGGGTTGAAAGTTTCCAAAATCTGAATGTTGATTTCATGAGTGTACCTCCCTTCTTAGTGGCAATCATGAAATCTACATCCACATTTTGAAAACTTTCAACTCATCTGAAGCTGGTGAAAATTGGTGTTGCTGTGAAACATATTCTGAAGCTTGATAGGTTACCAAGAAAACACCAAAGACTGAGATTAAACATACAAGGCTGCCCAGGTGGCGCAGTGGTCTAAGGCGCTGGCCTCTGATCATTCGTCCGTAAGGGGTCCGGGTTCGAATCCCGGTCGGGCATGGATGTTGTGTTTGTCTTACGGCTCTGGCTCTCTCCCTTCCCTGGAACCAGTGACCCTAAATTAGGAACGGGCGACTGCTTATAGCCCATTGAGTTGCTCACGGTGGTGGTTAAACCTCCAATCAAAAAAAAAAAAAAAAAAAAACATACAAGAAGGTGCTTAATTCAAAACTTTTGACGGTACCACCATCAAAATGAAGTGGAACGGGCTTAGCATTAACACGCAGCAACTTTTTTGGGAGGTGCTTGAAAACATGTGAGAAACATGTAGGTTATGCGAGTAACGACAGTTTAAACACTTTCTGTAAGTGAGTGAGTAAATTATACGTTGCCGTAATTCATTGATACGATTTCTATATAACCTACGTACAATACCCTACCCCACTGCGGAGATACTTTTTGAACTCCCTGTGTGTGTGTGTGTGTGTGTGTGTGTACAAAGGCCGCTCCATAAAAACTAACAGAAATTTTTTTTTCTTATTTTTTTTTTTTTGAGTTGGCAAAAGTGCGAAGGGAAAAAATAACCACGCAGATGATTATCTGAATTCAGGAAGTATCTATGGCAACAATTATTAGCCGTGGCAGACGATTCTGGTTTTGTTATTGCGCAGTTGTTTCAGTTACGTCTGCATTTCGCCATACAGCTATAACAGTGGGGGATTCAGAATTAAAAAGTGAAATGCGTTGTGCGATAAAATTTTGCTATCGTTTGGGTGAAACGGCTGCAGAAACACTTGATTTAATGAAGAAAGCTTACAAAGATAAATGTTTGTGTGCAGCAACGATTTTTAGATGGCACCATGATTTCAAAAAAGGGCGTTCGTCGGCAGAATTCTCTCCTAAAACTAGTCGACCTGAAAGTGTTGTTAGGAGTGTATTATTGACAACATTTGGGCAATCCTGCAAGAAGTTCAACAAATGACGTGTGAAGACATAGCGGCGTAAACTAATATTTCAAAAACGTCGGTATTTCGCATTCTACGCAACAAATTACTACTGCATCGTGTGTGTTCCAGATGGAGTCCTCATCACCTGACGAAAGAGCAATTACAGTATTATCCAGAGTTCAGGTGTGTCATGACTGGAAATAAATGATTGCAAATGATTCAAACTTTCTAAACACAGTAATAACTGCCGATGAAACATGGGTCCACTATTTCGGCCCCCTCAAGAAACGCGCAAAGAGTGTCTGAAAACACACAGGCTCGCATCCTCCGAAAAAAGTCCTCCAAGCCAAATCATCTAGAAAGGTGATGATGCTATTTTTCTTTGATCATAAAGGTGTAGTCTACCAGCATGCCGTTTCTCCACAAATTACGGTCAGTGTTGAGAATTACATTTCAGTCTTGAAGCGTCTACGACGACATATATCGATTGAGCAACCGGAACTAGTGGGTAATTGGACCCTACACCATTATAACGCCCTCCCACATGTGGCTGCTTGTTTTCAACAGTTGCATACGAAATGGGGTATTGAAATCATGCCACATCCTGCCTCGTATAACGAAGTAAATTTCTCCGTCATTTCTGTCGACGCCAGGATTCGAACCCGGGTCCCCTCATTCCGGAATAAGTTGCTCTACCAATTGAGCTACGCGGACGTTTTATTCTAATTTCCTATCTGCCTTTATGTCGTGTGCGTCCTTCTGGCAGGTATGTCACATCTCCTGGTACGTTACCTCATCTCCCCCTTATTTTTTTTTTCGAAGTGCTGGAGAAGGGATTCTCTTATTTTTCCTATCTCGCGGTGTGGAAAGAACATCACACCAATGCGAGATTTTGAACTGTCGGGTCATCCGGATAGTTCGGGCGCCACTATAACAAAGTAAATTTCTCCGTCATTTCTGTCCACGCCAGGATTCGAACCCGGGTCCCCTCATTCCGGAATAAGTTGCTGTACCAATTGAGCTACGCGGACGTTTTATTCTAATTCCTATCTGCCTTTATGTCGTGTGCGTCCTTCTGGCAGGTACGTCACATCTCCTGGTACGTTACACTCGTTCCGTGCGATTTCTGGTTGTTTCCGACAATGACGGAGAAGTTCCGTGGCGCAACATTCAACGCAGATGCTGACGTCATTCAAGATGCGTAAAGGTCGCTAAAGCAGCTTCCACAAAATGCCTTCGTCCCATGCTTCGAAAAGTGGACTGAACGATGGGACCGTTACGTATCATTCGAGGGAAGATACTTTGAGAAAGAATAACATATATTTTGCTGTACTGATGTACCAATTTCTTCATTTAGTGTGATTTTTCTCACAGCTTTTATGGAACGGCCGTTGTGTTCATATATCATCATCCTCATCATCCTCATCATTGTCAATCATTATTAATCCACTGCTAGACAAAGATCTCCTCAAGTTTCTTACAACATTCTCTGCCTTGTGCCAGTCTCCTCCATGTTACTCTCGCATACTTTCGGATTTCATCCACCCATCTCACACGTGGTCTTCATCTGGGTCTTTTCCTGTCCCTTGGAATCCAGTCTAAAATTTCGGCTGCCCACCGATGGTCTGCCCTTTTGGCAATAATGTCCAGCTCATTGCCGTTTTTGGGAGTTTACACTGATCATTATGTTTACCACTCTTGTTATTTTCCTGATCCACGTGTTCCTCTTCTTATCTCACCTGTTACACCAAGCATGCGTCCCTAAATGCTTTATTGAGTTGCCTGCAGTCTTTGTATGTATGTTTCGGTTAAGGCCCACGTCTATGCACCATATGTAAGCACTGGAAGGATACATTGATCAAACACTTTTATTTTACGACATAAGGGAATATTGCTCCTGAAAATCACCCGGTTTCTTCCAAAACCTCTCCAGGCAAGTTTAATATGTCGATTAATTTCTTCATCAATGCGATCCTCACTTGATATCTGCTGTCCAAAATAAACGTAAGTATCGGTTATCTCCAGATTTTTCCCATCAATCGATAAATCTTTATTTCTTGTAAAAGAATTGTACATCACTTTTGTCTTCTGAAAGTTAATTTTTAATCCCACTTCTTTACTGTTGTCAGCAAGTTCCTGGATCATACTCTGCATCTCTGATGGGGAAGTTGCAAAAATGACTACGTCATCAGCAAAGCGAAGGTGAGTTAGATAATCTCTATTAATCTTTATCCCTTTGATTTCGCAGTTCAGTGATTGAAATACATTTTTCCAATTAGTGTCATTTTGTTTCAGTCCCATCCGATTTTTTCAATTTTTATGGGTGCTGTTTTCGCAAATAGCCGACTCCTTGCATTTGTATTTTCATAGATCTTATTAATAATATGAATGTATGCATCTTCAATACGGCAGGATTTCAGAGCCATTGTAACTGCTAATGGTTTCACCGAATCAAAGGCCTTTTCATAATCGATAAAAGATACGCATAATGGAAGTTCATATTCCCTCGCTCTTTCAATTAGTTCTCTCATTATGTGGATATGATCTCCACTGAAGAGCAATTGAATTAGAGATACCTGTCTAGTAACGTTTAGCACCACCTTTCCTCCTGATGACGGCGGCCATTCATCTCAGCACGGACTCGACAAGACACCGGAAGCATTGGGAAGCCATACGGATCCACGATCCCTGAACAAGCTTCCACAGTTCACGAAGATTTGATGGAGGGGGTCAGAGCCTCGAACATTTCTCTCGATGGCATCCCAGATATGCTCGATGGGATTGAGGTCAGGTAACCTAGCTGGCCAAGGAAGCCAGGTCACGTCGGTGGAGTGTTCATCCAACCATTCGGATACATTTCGGGACCTGCATTGTCTTGTTGCAGGATGAGGTCCCCAGTGAGATGTTAAAGACGCACAAACAGGAGCAAATGGTCGTCCAGGATATCCCTGTGACGTTGACCTGTGAGAGACGATGTCACACGTACCAGGGGTCCCATTTTAGTCCACGTAAACAGTCCCCAGACCAGAATGCCATTCCCGCGAGCCTGAAGAGTTTCCTGCTGGCAAGAAAGATCCATCGCTTCATGTGGTTTACGCCGTACTCGTATCCTGCCATCCGCATGTACCAAACTGAATCTCAACTCATCAGTCCAGGCAACATTTTCCCACAAGTCTTGGGTCCAGTGGCGATGTTCCCGCGCTGATGCTAATCTTTCCACCCTATGATGTGCGGTCAGCAGTGGTACCCTCGTGGGACGATGGCTTCTGTACCCCATAGCAAGGAGATAGTTCTGGATGGTGTGGCTGCTTACACGTTTTTGTACACCATCGTTAAATTGCCGAGTGATTTCTTGCACTGCGGCCCGTCTATCCGCTGTTACAATGCGAGGTAGTGGACGATGACCCCGCTCATCTACACGCTGTTGTCCACGGCAGTTGGCCCTTGCAGGGATGGTTTTACCGGATTCAATGTACTCACGGTGCACCCGTGACACAATGGCTCGTAAAAATCCCAGTGCCTGCACGACTTCCAAGATGGAATGACCCATTCGTCGGGCCCCGACAATTAGCTCACGATCAAATGCGTTTAGATCCTTCGTCTTACCCAAACTGCGTCCGACTCTTACTGATTTCCGTCGCATCACTCCTTGCATTGTCGGATCGCTGCATACGTTTTGTCGTTTCCGTTTATAGGGCCACCCGCAGCTCCACATTTGCATAACGCCAGCTGTCTCAAAATCAATGGCTCTTCAGAGTACAGTTCTGTAGCCACTCCTGAATCCAGCTTATTCTCTCGATTGAGCCATGTCTAGTATTTCCTTCAAGTGGTGTGAAACAACTTTAGTGAAGATTTTATCAACCACTGATAGGAGGATGATGCGCCTGTAGTTCTTGAGATCCTCAGTGTCACCTCTTTTATGTAGCAATGTTCCAATGCTCAGGAATCTTCCTTTCATTAAGGCATCGAGCGAAAACTTGGGCGAGTACGGTTTCAAAATCTTCACTTGCTTCTTGTATGATGCCTACGGTAATTCTATCTTCTCCGGGAACTTTTCCGCGTTTCATGTTCTTGCTTGCATGTGCTACTTCTGCTGGAGGACTGGAAGAGCTCTGGTACTGGTACCTTTTGTAATCCCTTTCATAAAGTTTTGAGTAGAAATTTTTCACTCTAGTCAAAATTTTGCCACTATTTTTTGTTACAGAAACATCTTCTTTTCGCAGTGCCATAATCTGTTTTCTTCCCTTACGAAGATGTTTATTTGCTTTCTTCAGGCTTTGGTTATTTTCAATTGCTTTCCTCACTAGTTGACAGTTGAATTTCCTCCCGTCTTCAGTGATACTTTTTCATACTGTCTTTCATAACTCTATATATTCCACTTTGGAAGTCGCATCTGCTTTAGTTGTGCTCATCGCACTTCTTTTTTGCATCAGAATTTTGGTTTTTCCTGATAACTTGTTCATATGCAACCTGTTCTTAGTTACCAGCTAATTTTGTTGATGTTTCCATAAGAGCTTTGGATAGTTTTCTGTTAACTTCAGAGATGTCCATTTTTTCCGACGTTAGACCATCTAGAGCAGAGAATCTGTTACTCAGTTCCAGTTTGAAGGCATTGCGATGTTTTTTAAACGTCGTCATGTCAATACACTTTGTTGTCTTTATGAGCTTACCACGCTCGAGTTTAGCATTCAGGTGCATCTTACATCTTACCATTCTATGGTCACTACCGGTGTTGAACTTGTTCAGCACACTGCTGTCTTCCATGACAAATTTCTTGTTACACATAATAAAATAAATTTCACTAGTCAATCCATTGGGATGCCTCGATGTCCATTACGTTTTCTGGTGTTTCTTGAAAAAGGGGTTCATGATGAAAAGCCCTTCTGCCTCTGGAAACTCCACGAGGGTATTTTCACGCTGGTATCTGTTGCCTTGACCGA
Organism: Macrothele yani; assembly: GCA_039090855.1. NCBI lineage: Eukaryota > Metazoa > Arthropoda > Arachnida > Araneae > Macrothelidae > Macrothele > Macrothele yani. Next base: position 118,324,210 of record CM077011.1, read on the forward strand.
ATTTACCTATTAAAGTTTTCTTCTGTTGCCATTACCATATTTTGCATCGAAATCTCCCATTATGATCCTCACGTGCGTCTTGCCTTTATTATTTAGATGACGAATGTCCTCATAAAATTCTTCAATTTCTTCTTTAGGATGACTTATGGTGTGTATATGTGTGCGTATATATGCTATATGTATATATGATCATGTATAAACAAAATTTTACTCACAATCAACGAAGAACTCGCCAAGGAAAACCCCGAACCTTCGATAACTAACGGATGTAAGGTCAGGTGATGCGTAACATCACAGCCTCTCCTTGACAAATGTCAACCCCGCCTTCTCGTGGTACATCCTGTTCCCACTAAAGGGGCTCTGACGACCGCAAATAGCGGTATAACTATACCATCGGGATCAGAGGAAATGCTATCTCACACTCACCAACCCGCTTGGCCAGCGTGGTGAGTTATGGCCAAACACCTCCAAAATGACTCTACAACTTAAATCTTGGCCCTCAGTCTCCGGCAGCTGGAATGTACCTGGCCAAGGCAGCGGCCAGTGCGACATGAAGGCAGAGGGTGCCAAGAATCCCCGGAGGACCGGACTAGGCTGCCATTTGATGCTGACCTTGGCTACCTACAACGGACGCTCCCTATCTTCTGATTCAAGGCTTCTTGAATTGGAAGAGGAACTACAAAGGATCAAGTGGGACATCGTCGGGCTGAGTGAGGTAAGGAGAAAAGGAGAAGATCTCATTGAACTGAAAAGTGGACATCTCTTTTATTATCGTGGGACAGATACTGGCAGAACTAGTGGTGTTGGATTTATAATAAACAAGAAACTGAAGGATAAAGTGGTAGAAGTTGAAAGTTCCTCTGACAGAGCTGCACGACTCGTTATCCAACTATCGAGAAGATACCAGGCTCAGATTATTCAAACTTATGCACCCACCACAAGTCATCCTGAAGAAGAAATTGAAGAATTTTATGAGGAAATTCGTCATCTAAATAATAAAGGTAAGCAGCACTTGAAGATAATTATGGGAGATTTCAATGCAAAAATAGGGCACCGGCAACAGAATGAAACTTGAGTAGGTAAATTCGGTCACGGCAACAGAAACCAGCTTGGAAATACTCTCGTTGAGTTTGCAGAGGCAGAAGGATTTTTCATCTTGAATTCCTTTTTCAAGAAAAAGCCACACAGGAAATGGACATAGAGACATCCAATTGGGACGACAAGTGAAATTGATTTTATTATGTGTAACAAAAAATTCGTCATCGAAGACTGCAGTGTGCTAAACAAGTTCAACACAGGTAGTGACCATAGATTGGTGAGATGTAAGATGCACCTCAACACTAAACTGGAACGTGGCAAGCTCATAAGACAAACAAAATGTATTGACATAACCAACCTTAAAAAACACCATAATACTTTCAAGTTGGAACTGAAGAACAGATTCTCTGCTTTAGAAGGCCTAACATCGGAAGAAGTGGATATTTCTGAAGTTAACAGAAAAGTAACCAAAGCTCTTATGGAAACAGCAACAAAATTAGCTGGGTCTAAGAACAAGTTGCATGTAAACAAATTATCAGGAAAAACCAAAATGTTGATGCAAAAAAGAAGAGAGATGAGGACAACTAAAGAAGATGTGACTTCCAAAGTGGAATATATAGAGCTATGCAAGACAGCACGAAAAAGTATCACTGAAGACGTAAGGAAATTCAACTGTGAGCTAGTGAGGAAAGCAATTGAAAACAACCAAAGCCTAAAGATAGCAAAGGGACATCTCAGTAAGGGAAGAAAACAGATTATGGCTCTGAGAAAAGAAGATGGTTCTATAACAAGAAATAGAGGCGAAATTTTGACAAGAGTGAAAGATTTCTACTCCAAATTATATGAAAGGGATGATACATGTACTCCAGACATCATGAAAGGTACCAGAGTTCTTCCAGTCCTCCCAGCAGAAGTTAATCATGCAATCAAGAACATGAAGCGGGGGAAAGCTCCAGGAGAAGATGGAATTACTATAGACATCATACAAGAAGCAAGTGGAGAAATTGAAACAGTACTCGCCCAAATTTTCACTCGATGCCTTAATGAAGGGAAGATTCCTGAGGATTGGAACAATGCTACAATGATCCTGCTACATAAAAAAGGTGACATTGAGGATCTCAGGAACTACAGACCTATCAGCCTCCTATCAGTGGTTTATAAAATCTTCACTAAAGTTCTTTCACACCGCTTGAAGGTAACACTGGACATGGCTCAACCGAGAGAACAAGCTGGATTCAGGAGTGGCTACAGCACAATAGATCATATCCATGTACTGAGAGAACTAATTGAAAGAGCGAGGGAATATGAACTTCCATTGTGCATGGCTTTTATCGATTATGAAAAAGCCTTTGATTCGGTGAAACCATCAGCAGTTACCACGGCTCTGAAATCCTGCGGTATTGAAGATGCATACATTAATATTATTAATAACATCTATGAAAATGCAAGTGCAAAGATTCGGCTGTTTGAAAATACAACACACATAAAAATTGGAAAGGGAGTGAGACAAGGTGACATAATATCTCCGAAGCTCTTTAATGCCACATTGGAAAATGTCTTTCAATCACTGAACTGGGAAAACAAAGGGATAAAGATTAATGGAGATTATCTAACCCACCTTCGTTTTGCTGATGACGTAGTCATTTTTGCAACTACCCCATCAGAGCTGCAGAGTATGATCCAGGAACTTGCTGACAAGAGTAAAGAAGTGGGATTAAAAATGAACTTTCAGAAGACAAAAGTGATGTTTAATGCTTTTACAAGAAATGAAGATTTATCGATTGATGGAGAAAAACTGGAGATAACAGATACGTATGTTTATCTTGGACAGCAGATATCAAGTGAGGGTCACATTGATGAAGAAATTAATCGGCGTACAAAACTTGCCTGGAGAGCTTTTGGAAGAAACAGCATAATTATTTTCAAGAGCAATATGCCATTATGTCTTAAAAGAAAAGTGTTTGATCAATGCATCCTTCCAGTGCTTACATATGGTGCAGAGACGTGGACCTTAACTAAAAGAGACATACAAAGGCTGCAGACAACTTCAAAGCAGCATGCAGAGGTGCATGCTTGGTGTAACCAGGAGAGATAAGAAGAGGAACTCGTGGATCCGAAAAATGACGAGAGTGGAAGACATCATGATCAGAGTTAAATCCCTGAAATGGCAATGGGCTGGACATACTGCCAGAAGGACAGACCATAGATGGACAGCCGAAATTTTAGATTGGATTCCAAGGGACAGGAAAAGACCCAGAAAAAGACCACATGGGAGATGGGTGGATGAAATTCGTAAATATGCGGGAGTGACATGGAGGAGACTGGCACAAGACAGACCGTTGTGGAGGAAACTCGGGGAGACCTTCGTCCAGCAGTGGATTGATAATTGTTGACAATGATGATGATGATGATTCGAATTTATAGTTCAAAGCAGATTTTCTCGGGTCGGGTCTAAAACTTCTGACTCATTTCTAACCCTTGGGAGCGGAAGAAATTTTGACTTGCAGTCACTTCAATGAGTGCCGTGTAGTAAAGTGAATTGGTTAATCATTCACAGCGGTCAGAGCCGAACTTTTTATCATTCCCGATGAAGAGTTATTATTGGTTGTGAAGGAATCGCTCACGAATGGCCCATTAATACTATTTAGCGTGAAATTTGTGGATAAAGTCCATGGGGAAAAAGGATAACGCACATGGAAAATTTATTGAAAATAATCTCTCCGATACGTCTTAAAAACAATTTTGACGTACACAGAAGCCATCGAGCAAGACAACCGCACATCAGAAAAAATCAGAATATTAACTGTCCAGCGAAAGAATTGTGCATCACATGATATTGTACAAAGAAAATATGCATCTTATTTTCATGCTCCGATGTAAGAAAGACAGGCAAGCAATCGATCAGGTCCACATAAGTAACATTAGCTTGTTATTTCTTAACATTTTGGTACTACATATGTCAAATGACGTGCTCCAAATAACGAGGACAACCCTTTTTCTTTTTCTTTGCTCCGAAATTTAAAGAAAACAAGCAAATGTAACCGTTCAAATATTGATGGGCTGTTCTTCAATGCTGAAACGGGTTGTACGAATTTCTTCGAAACTCCTTGCGTATAGAAAACGCAATAGCACTTGTGAAACGTATCTGAAATTTATCAAGTTTTCAAAATTATGTTAAACATTTTTTTTACTAAGGAATCATTACACTGGAATTGAAAAGCTAACGATATCTGGAAGATATTTGAAGTAGGAAAGCGAAAAAGAATTGAAGAAAAGTGATTTCAGGCACATAAAAACGTAATACAGATAAGAGAACCGTGCTCAAAATAACGTTAATAAATCCATTCATCGATGCTATTTTTCTAACAAAGCAAGACAACAGCAAAATAAAATTAATGCTTGAAATAAAGCAGCTGTAATATTAGTGGACCTTCTGAGTAGGGAAATGGAAAATGATTCTGAGAAATTTATTTCAGGTAAAATGCGTATAAAGTAGGAGGAAGAATCAAAAAGTAAAGGCAACGTATCCTTTAATACGGGTATCCAGTGGTGGAAATGGCCCGGAGCGATGCGATACCGAAATAAAGGGTGCTTTTAACCTGAATAAAAGATTTCGCAATGCATTGTACATTTTAATTAATAAAAATCTTGCATGAATTGTTCCTCATTTCAAAAATAAAAAAAAATTCCTTCTGCTCTAATAAAGCTCTAGCAGGATGTTTGGTGAGAGCGAAGTTCCCGACAGAAGCTGATCGCCAACCATCTGGCGCACTTCCTTCGCGAGCCACCCAACAGAAACTGATCGCCAACCATCTGGCGCACTTACTTCGCGAACCACCCGACATAAGCTGATCGCCAACCATCTGGCGCACTTCCTTCGCGAACTACCCGGCATAAGCTGATCGCCAACCATCTGGCGCACTTCCTTCGCGAGCCACCCGACAGTTGGGAGACTCAGGAAATTATTTTAGCATATAATTTTTATATTTTCGAATCGAAGTTATAATATATATTTCAGTTAAAATAAATGGATATTTTAAACAGAGCCCAGTTTCTATATTTTGTCGTCTAAAACAACTGCATATCTGCACCTCGAATACGAGCCGACTTTTTTTGCTCCGATGTTTATTAATAGGGGACACTTTTAATTGCACAAGTATTCGAATTTTTTTTTCAATAAGAAACGTAGTTCTGAACAGAGAAAACAACTCCGGCTTCATCTAAGTGTGATTATTTCATTTTAAAGTTTAATAACGAAATTTCCTTGTATGGTTTTACACTGGAGAGCAATTGAATTAGAGACAGCTGGCGTTATGCAAATGTGGCGCTGTGGGCGGCCTTGTAAACGGAAACGGCATGACGTATGCAGCGATCCGACAATATAAGGAGAGATGGGACGGGAATCAGTAAGAATCGGACGCAATATGGGTAAGACGAAGTATCTAAGCGCATTTGATCGGGGGCAAATTGTCGGGGCCCGACGACTGGGTCACTCCATCTCGGAAGTAGTACAAGCACTTGGCTTTTCACGAGCCACTGTGTCACGGATGCACAGTGAGTACATCGCATACGGTAAAGCCATCCCTCCAAGGAACAACTGCCGTGGACAACAGCGTGTGGATGAGCGGGGTCCTCGTCGGCTAGCTCGCATTGTAACAGCAGATAGACGGGCCACAGTGCAAGAAATCACTCGGCAGTTTAACGATGGTGTACAAAAACGTGTAAGCAGCCACACCATCCAGAACCATCTCCTTGCTATGGGGTACAGAAGCCATCGTCCCACGAGGGTACCACTGCTGACCGCACATCATAGGTTGGAAAGATTAGCATCAGCGCGGGAACATCGCCACTGGACCCAAGACTTGTGGGAAAATGTTGCCTGGACTGATGAGTTGAGATTCAGTTTGGTACATGCGGATGGCAGGATACGAGTACGGAGTAAACCACATGAAGCGATGGATCCTTCTTGCCAGCAGGAAACTCTTCAGGCTCGCGGGAATGGCATTCTGGTCTGGGGACTGTTCTCGTGGACTAAAATAGGACCCCTGGTACGTGTGACATCGTCTCTCACAGGTCAACGTCACAGGGATATCCTGGACGACCATTTTCTCCCGTTAGTGCGTCTTCAACATCTCACTGGGGACCTCATCCTGCCGAATTGTATCCGAATGGTTCGATGAACACTCCACCGACGTGACCTCGCTTCCTTGGCCAGCTAGGTCACTGACCTCAGTCCCATCGAGCACATCGGGGATGCCATCGAGTGAGATGTTCGAGGCTCTGACCCCTTACCCCTCCATCAAATCTTCGTGAACTGTGGGAGCTTGTTCAGGGGTCGTGGATCCGTATGGCTTCCCAAAGCTTCCGGTGTCTTGTCGAGTCCATGCCGAGATAAATCGCCGCCGTCATTAGGTCGAAAGGTGGTGCTACACGTTACTAGACAGATACCTTTAATTCAATTGCTCTTAAGTGTATATACACTGCGAATGGGTTGCTGAATATCAAATTTTTAAGTTATTCACTAGTACGTTGTGGAAGGTATTGAATGAATATGATGTTAATGGGAATCTACTTTATAATGTGAAAGCTATGTATGCTGGTAGTAGAGCTTGTGTACGAGTAAATGGTGTTTTATCAAGATTGTTTGCTACTTGTGTTTTATCAAGATAGTTTTCTACAAGATTGCGTTATGTCACCATAGCTGTTTAATATATTTATGGATGCGTGCATGCGTGATGCCAAAATAGATAATAGTGGTTTATGTCTTGGTGATATCCGTAAGTGCAGAATGCTCTATGCTGGTGACACTGTCCTGTTGGCAGAGAGCAAAAGTGATTTGCAGGGTATGTTGTCCCGGATGCACGAAGTTTCCATGAAATTCAAACTGAGTATAAATAAGGGAAAAACCAAAGTTATGGTCTTTGAGAGAGGAACTGGTAGCACTGAATGTAATGTAAGTCTAAATGGCACTGTGATTGACCAGGTGAGTAAGTTTGTGTATTTAGGAAGCATGTTTGACAGAAAGAACAAATGGGATGGGCAACTTAGTAGACAAGTGAATTCTTCATTGAAAGTGATAGCTGCACTGGCAGGTATTCACAGCAATAATGGGTTCTATAGATAGTCCCGCATGGCTGTGTATGAAAGTGTAATTGTTCGTACTCGATGTATGGCAGAACAATCTGGGTATTAAAGAAGAAACGTAGAAGTCGTTTGTGTGCTGGAGAAATGCTTTATTCACGGGGGGTTTGTGGCAAGACACGGTCTAATTGTGTGAGGAATGAAGATGTGTTGCAGTTGTGTGATGTGAAGCAAAATGATGTTAGCAAGGTCGAGACTAATATGCTTCGGTGGTTTGGCCATGTTGAAAGAATGAGTGATGAGATGCTTACTAAAAAAACTTTTTAGCCCAAGTGGCAGGAAGGAAAGGCAGAGGAAGGCCAAGCAAGACATGGGTGGATCAGATTCAGGAGTATCTGCATGAGAAAACGTTGTGTACGGTGTGTAATGGATATCAGTGAAACCCGAATTGTATGTCAAGATCGCTGGAAATGTAAGAGTTTGATACGACAACAGTAAGTAAAAATATCTGGTAGTTTGTATTTCTTTTTGGAGCTAACCTCTGAATCTCAGAGAACAGCTTAATGATATGTACATTAATGTGCAAAAATTAAGGACGAAGAGGAGAAATTAGCATAACAGCGGAACGAGCAGGCAGAACGGACCAAAAAACCACTCAGGAGATAGACAAGGGTTCGGTACAGTAGCACATGCGCATATATGCAGCATGACGTAGGGGGGAGAAGGGGGTGTCGGAAGGGTATATAGCACACGGGCGGTGTACGCTCAGGAATTTTGTGAGAGCTATTGCACTGAGTACATAAGTTTGAACGACATCGAGTTGCTGCCACCGTGTCATATGGCCAACAGGCAATCCAGTAGACGACATCTAGATGACTTTACTCGAGTTCGCGTCATTCGGAAGTTGGAAGAAGGTCAAAGTGTGACTAGTGTGGCCGAGAAGTTCGAGATCACTCACAGCATCGTTTCAAGAGCTTGGAGAGCATTTCAAACGACAGAAACAGCTGTCCCAGAGTTTAGCAGTGGTCGTCCCCGAGCAACCACGGCGGCTGACGACCGGTATATTGCCCTACAGGCGAGAAGAGACAGACGGCAGACAGCGGTAGAAATCGCAAGGCACATGCAACAGACAACTGGACGTCCGTTATCGCGTTTTACCGTGGCCAGAAGGCTGCACAAAGGTGGTCCATTTGCACGACGACCAGTATGGTGTGTGCCATTAATGCCTGCTCATCAGAGACGGTGGTTTCTGTGGTGCAAGGAACACAAGAACTGTACACATCAGCAATGGGGTCGAGTTCTCTTTACGGATGAGAGCCGATTTAGTCTGACGAGCGATTCTGGACGTATACACATCTGGAGCATCTGGAGAGAGCAGAGAACACGCAATCACACGTCCAACGTAATCGAAAGGGACCAGTTTGGAGGTGGCGGAGTTCTCGTTTGGGGCGGTATCATGCTTGGTAGCCGTACTGACCTCCACATCTTCCAAGGAGGTTCAGTCACTGGTGTCCGCTGTTGTACCGAGGTTCTCCTGCCTCACGCGTCTGTTTAGAGGTGCTGTGGGTCCTGAGTTCCTCTTCATGGACCAAAACGCAACACCTCATCGTACAGTGGCTGTCGCAGAGCTGTTGGAGAGTGAAGATATTCAACGCCTGGATTATTCCGCAAGGTCCCCGGAGCTAAATCCAATCGAACACGTGTGGGACCTTCTCGGGACACGCTTGGCAGCACGTCACCAGCCGCCAGCAACGATTCCGCAGCTGCGATTGGCGCTACAAGAGGAATGGGCCGCGATGCCTCAACAGCTCCTTTACAACTTCGTGCTCAGCATGGACAGATGTTGTAAATCCTGCAACGCAGTCAGGGATGATCATACCCCCTACTGAAGACCGGATATGTTTCTTGGAAGCCGCCTGTCATATGGACGTTTCTGTTTTCTGTCTAGTTGTGCTCGAAGCTACCTATCCAATATAGTGCCTTTGTGTCCTTTGGATTCCTTGTTTGGGCGGTTTTGCGCACTTGTCCCATATTCTTACATCTCGGGGATCTTATAGCATGATTTGAGTCGATGTGAATCACTTCTGCACGACGTTACGTTCAAAAAACCGTCTCGTCCTTAATTTTTGCACGCCAGTGTATGTATGTACTGGTACGCTGGGTTTCGTCGGTTAAACTTGTTCTTCCAGCTTTAAACCTTTCTACCCATTGATAAAGCTTTCGTTGAGTCATGCTGTTCTCACTTCCGTACTGAGCCAACATCCTTTTGCGAATTTTAGCATGCTTCACTACCTATGCATGAAGAAATCTCACTACGGCGCGTTGTTCAATAATCGTGCAATCACGAAGCGGGATGTCCATGTTTATTTGATCTTTGCTTCAACTGGACTGACAGCAGAGCGGTGCACTGTGCGCGTTCGTACAACCCATATTTCATTGCGAACGTGTTGTATTGCGTCGGAGTTTTTCCCGTTATGTTTACTACGCAATTTTCAAATTGGTTTTACTTACGTTTTCCAACCGTTATTTGAAGAAGCGTATATGCTCCAGCTTTGTACGTCTGTCCGTCCGCACGATAACTCGCGTAAAAATGGTTCGATTTTAACGAAATTTTAGTATCTGATAGGGGACCACCTGGGGACGAACCCTATTGAAAATGTGCGAAATGGGGTCAAAGGTCAGGACATAAGGGGTTGATCCATTCCATAGCGTTTATGCGCCATAACTTACGTAAAAATCCTTCGATTGCAACAAAACGTTATAATGTTTTTTCGGAGGTATACTGAACCAATTCTGCTGACTATCATCGAAATGGGGTCGAAGGTCAGCGCACAGGAGCGAGATTTATTCCACAGCCATTATCCTCATAACTTGAGTAATAATTTGAGTAAATATTTCTGCTATGTTGGAAATCGTATGTGACGTACCTGCCAGCAGGACGCGCACAACATAAAGGCAGATAGGAGTCAGAATGAACGTCTGCGTAGCTCAATTGGTAGAGCGACTTGTTCCGGAAAAAGCGGACTCGGGTTCGATTCACGGCGCAGATAAAAAATGATGGAGAATTTACTTCGTTATAATGGCACCCGAACTATCCGGATGACCCGACCGTTGAAAATCTCGCAGTGGTATGATGTTATTTCCACACCGCGAGATAGGAAAGATAAGAGAATCCCTTCTCCAGCGCTTCGAAAAATAAAAATGTGGGATGTTGCATTCCACACAATAGATTGACTGGGAGTTCTCAAGTGCACGTTCTACAGTGGATGGCTGCCTGCAACGATTCATGGTCACGGCTGACCCGTGAGCCATGCCCGGCCCTCTTTCGGGGGGGGGGGGCGCAGCAGGACGCACACGACATAAAGGCAGATACGAGTCAGAATGAACGTCTGCGTAGCTCAGTTGGTAGAGCGACTTATTCCGGAATAAGCGGACTCGGGTTCGATTCCCGGCGTAGACCAAAAATGACGGAGAAATTTACTTCGTTATACATATCATAATCAATGCATTGCATGATTTTACTAACTTGTTTACATAAATCAAGAATTCATAACAGAGACGTATTTGCAACCATTTTAGCGGCCAGTGTATCGAACTAAACGGCGCCCTAATTTTCTGCGCTCCCCAAATGGAAATATTCACATAGCGGTCAGGTCTTACGCAAGTTAGAACAAAACAATTCCTTTCCTACTATAATCTAAGCACTACCGACTATAAACCTGCCAAAAGCAACAAGCGTTTCCTTCAAGTCTTTCCTTTGTTTACGCTTTGCAACCGTAGGTTGAATAAGCGTATATGACCCAGTTTTGTCCGTCTGTCTGTTTGTTCCTCCGGACGATAACTCGCGTGAAAGTCATTCGATTTTGATAAAATGTTAGTATCTGCTAGGGGATAATCTGGGGATGAACCCTATTGAAAATGGGCGAAAAGGTCAGGAAATAGGAGTGGGATCCATTCCATCGCCTTTATGTGTCATAACTTACGTAAAAATGCTTCGATTGCGATAAAACTTTATCATGTTGCTCTGGACGTATACTGAACAGAATGTCATCGAAATGGAATCAAAGGTCAGGGCACAGGAGCGAGAGTTATTCCGCAGCCATTATCCTCATAACTTGATTTAAAAATGCTTCTATTGTGACAAATTTTTAGTGTGTTGATTCGGAGGTATACTGAGCCAATTCTGCTAAACATCATCGAAATGGGGTCAAAGGTCAGAGCACAGGGGCGAGATGTATTCCACGGCCATTATCCTCATGACGAAAAATGACTCTGTTGCGATAAAACGTTTTAGTATGTTGTTCCGGAGGTATGCTGAACCAATTCTGTTTAATATCAGCGAAATGGGGTCAAACGTCAGGGCACATGAGTGAGATTTATTCCACAGCCATTATCCTCATAACTTAAGTAATGATTTCTGGTATGTTGGAAAGCCTATCATAATCAATGCATTGCATGATTTTACTAACTTGTGTTCCAAAATACAAGGCACGGCGGAAAAGGGCTGATACTAATAACATGGATACAATGCCACTAATTAAGAACAAGAGACTCAAACTTCATCTCTCTCCTTGCTTGTTTTAGTCACCATTGTCATGACTGTTTTAGGAGGTAATCAATCAAGAAAGGATTGGTGTCAATCATCCCCTTAAATGACATCTTTGAAAAACAAAGCTGAGGGGGAAAGGAAAGGTTTCTCGTCCAGCCGCGTTCGCGCCACTTCTTAGGGAGTGAAATTATAGAGTCTTTGCACCGACGTCATTTTTAACGTCACGGTTCCTTCCCGGTGGTTAAGAGAAAGTTCGGCTTCTAAGGTTCCCATAGTATTAACATGGGGAAGCGATTTCTGGACCCTCTGTTATTTCGATTGTTAGAAGTTTTAGAAATGGTTAAAAGTTGTGTGGCGTATGGGTGCTACTCAAAGTACGAGTAAGGTAGTGGAATTTCCTTTTATCGCTTTCCAACGGCAGAAAAACGCTTGATAATGGGGGAAAAAACCGTAAATCGGAAGGCATGGTCACTCATGCCGTATGACAGGGTCTGCAGTAAATACTTCATTTCAGGTATAGTAAATCTGCATATTTTACTACGTTAATAGTCGATTTTATACTGCTACATTTTCTTGCTCACTCTTATGTATTATCTTCAAGTTTTTACGTAAATCCTTGTTATTCTGTTTGAAATGATGTGAATACATGACGGATTAACTTTGCTGTAGAATCGGAAATTGCTAATCTTTGATGAACTTTCAAGATTTTGTAATGTTACTGATTTCTAAATACTGAAACTTTTTTTCCGAACCAGGTGCTGTCAAACATTATTGTGTCGTCCGTTTTCTCGGATCTTTTTTCTTTTCTTTCCTTTTTTTTTTTTTTTTTTTTTTGTGGTGAAAAAATAGTCCGTTTTTCGGGATATGATAAGTCGTATTTTCTTTTTTTAATTGCAATACGCACTGGAATCCGTCATGAAAGGTAACAACTTACCTTAGAACGGATAAGAAATTTTTCGTTTAAATTCTTCAGAATTAATACATTTCTAACACACCCATTGGTAAAATATTGATATGCATTAAGGCTTTTATAAGCTTTTAGAACTTTTCCTGTATGACATTTATATTTAGAGCGTTTCCTGCATTCCTGTATGACAGGAAAAACTGCCTATTAAATGTAGTAATAAATATCGTGATAGTTCAGATCAGAGAGGTCCTTAGCAACACAAAGTTCCAGACGATAAAAATATCTTTCAGGTATGTCATATGGATCTTCTATGCCATTATTATTTCTAAGCTTTTCTTCGTAACGTTGCTTTTCCACAACATTAAGATGGCAAACTTTGTCAGAAAGAACAGATTTTTTAACTCTATTTATAGCAGCAGCCATTGAAAAGCATCGAGAGAGACCACGTTGGGTACTTTCTAACCACCCGGAAGCCCAGCAGACAGTTTTGTGACGTCACGCGCAAAGGCTCTATACGTAGCAGCTGTTTTTAGCTTCCTTGGCCAACCCCGAGTAAATTCGTTTGTAAGCCTTCTTAACTGAGGACGATAAAAAGTAAAAGCAAAGTAGATGCGCTTTGTCGCTTGGTTTGCAGAAACTATGTGTCATCTCCTGCAATAATTCTGGAGCAAAAATCAGGATTCTTAGCTGCAGTTCCCAAGAGATACGAACAGATTGATGAAAGAGCTTCCTTTTGGACATCACTGAGTAAACGGGATACCAAAATGGCCTTAAATTTTTACTTTCAGAGATCCTCGCGTAGTATCTCATGACAGATAGACTTACTGATGCTCACCAACTCTGTCAAAAGTTTCACACCAATTCGGTGATCTTTCTTTAACTGATTCAGCCCCTCTTCGATTTTTTTCCGCTGTCCGCAAGCTGGAGGAACGTCGAGATCTCGGATCATCATCACAGGATTCCTGCCCGTCACGAAACCGTGCATACCATACCTATATACATACACTATATTGACAAAAGTAAACGGAAACCTAAAAGACAAACACAACATCGCATTTATGGACATACAATAGTACGGTGTCGGTCCACCTTTGGCTTTAATGCATGCACTGACACTTCAAGACATGCTTTCGACAAGGTTTAGAAAGACAACGATAGGTATGCGCTTCCATTCAGTACATAATGCTGCAGCTAACTGTTGCTTAGTAGTAAGGCTTGGTTCAAAACTTCTCATGCAGCGTTATAATTCATCCCATAGGTGCTCTATGGGATTACGATCAGGACTTTGTACTGATCAGTCTACACACGATACGGAGTTATCGTCAAACCACCCCGTAACAGTCTCTGCTTTATGGCTAGGTGCATTATCATGATGGTACCAACAAGGCTCAGTTCTATAGTATTGCCACAGAGATGGTAGGGCATAATTGTCCAGAATATCGAGGTAGACGTGCTGGTTAACAGGTTTGTCCACGATAACCAATGGGCCGGGACCATACCACGAAAAATTCCCCCACCCGAGTAAACTCAGCTCTAAACTTGACAGTAAAAATAGTACTCTGTGGTAAATAGCGTTCCCTCGGCTGCCGCCATACCCACACACGGCCATCCGACTGATGGATAGTTTATCTGTATTCATCAGTCCATAGAACCCGTTTCCATTGATCTACTGTCCACGATAAATGTTCTTTACGTCATACTAAACGACGAGTAGCATTCCGAATGGGGATGAAAGGCTTATGAGCAGCCGCACGGCCACGGTAACCCACGGAATGAAGTTCTCTGGGAATGTTACGTAAACATACAGAGATTCCAGCATTTTTACTCACCTGTACACTGAGGTCTTGCTTGGTACTCTGTTGATTAGCTGTAACGACTCTCCTGAGGCTTCGACGTCCTCTATCACTGATTTTCTTTGGTCTGCCGGTACGTTTTGGTGCTTCAGGAACGCCATATGTTTTTCATTTATTCAGTACATCCAAAACAGTTAACTTGGGTATGTTTAAAAACCTCTCGGCTTCTCTTATGGACAACTCACTAATATAACACCCAACAATATTTCCTTTTTCAAAGTCAGTTTTCTCCCGCCGCGGCATTTTCACTCAACCTCAGAGTACGGTATGATCACGCTCAGCTGCAGGATTGGTTTTGTACGGTTTGGAGCTGTACACGTATCTTAGCAACGCAGAGGACCGTTGGTTTTCTTTTGAAGTGGTGTCCGGTGAGTTTTGTCAATATAGTGTATATGCAGCAGGTTTACTTGGACCACGGTGCCATCTTTCAGCAAGATAACTCACCGTGTCTTCGGACTCATATAACTACTGAATGGAGGAGGAACACGACACGTATTCCCCATATTGCCCAGGCTCCCAAAGTTCCCTGACTGTAACCCAATCGAGCATTTATAGGACATGCTAGAACTGGTTGGGAAGTGCTT
Source organism: Macrothele yani (assembly GCA_039090855.1). Lineage (NCBI taxonomy): Eukaryota > Metazoa > Arthropoda > Arachnida > Araneae > Macrothelidae > Macrothele > Macrothele yani. Next base: position 118,339,222 of record CM077011.1, read on the forward strand.
ATCCTCTTTCACGAAATGAGCATGAACTGAGAGGGTGCTGCAGCAGACTTAGGTCAAGTTGCGCAGGAACGCCTGCAGCAGACTTGGGTCAAATTACGACACCTTGCAGGATCTGTTCCTGAGCGCCTGCAAGCGATGGATGCATAGAGTGGTGGTCCAACGCGGTATTAGGTAGATGTTCCTAATTCAAAGCTAACTCAGTGCAAATCTTCATAAAATCAGCTCTTGCCACGTTTAAAGATCTCTTATTTCTATTCATCTAACACATAGCATATTGTACTGAGCACAACAACTAACACTTGGCTTTCGCTGATTGCTTTATTTACTTTTTAGCCACTGTTAGACTACCAACTTTTAAAATCTCATCGAGGGGAATGATCAAGGAGGTTATATTACTGGAGACACCTCTCCTATCCACGCAGCATTGACCACCATAATTCACCGTCCGTGCTGCAAAGACGTCATGAGCAGGCACGACGCAGCCGCAGAAAGGAAGCTGCTTTGAAACCAATGGAACAAAAGCTTCTAAGCGCATAAACAGATAAAATGAGTAATTCAATAATCTTTATCAATGATACACAAGCTTACTGTTTTATTAATGGTATAATTTAGTTCGTTTTTGCCTGCTTGTGATGTCACACCACAGATTAGCTGTGACCTATGGCGGCAGAGCCAGTGGTGTCTCCAGTAATATAACTTCCTTGGGAATGGTGCGTCGTTATGCCAGTAAAAGAGAAGAAACCAAATTTACATGAGGACACAAAAACTCAAAAGGAAGGTTAAATTACAGATGTACGTCATAGTATACAGTGAAAGAAGGGAAAAATGTTTGGCTCTCACGTGTAAAGACTTAGTGCTTGCTAAGTAGAAGACAAAAGAATGACAAACCTTGCCCACATTTTTCTTTTGAGAATAGCGTCCGTTGAAAGAAATCCCTCTCTCAGCTCTTTGTTTGTTGAAACACCTATGTCAATGTTGCGGGCAGAATGAACGATCGAAAGAACTACAGCGTCGGGGGAAAAGCGTCGTTTGCAATGCGATGAGACATATCGAAGCCTGCCTTTAGGATTTTGTTGTGTTTACGTGTCATAATTTGTACACCTGAAAATAATAAGTGAGTCAAAAATAGTCTTCGAGCATATATTAGGTGTACAACTTAATAATCGGCCTCTAATCGCAACCGATCATTGAACGTCGGCAAATGCAAATAGCTGTGCGCGATAATGGCTGGTTGCAGCGCCATCTAACAGCTTTCCAGGCAACAGTAACCGCTCACAGCTGTAGTAACAGAAGGGACGAAAGTTGACTATGAAAGCAATGTCGTTTGAGAAGCAACATTTGATGCACTGCCTCCTGTTCGCTTTCCGGTTAAAAAAACGTTCCGATAAAGTCCATCAAATGATCGGTGCTGCTTTTGGTGAGGCTGCTGTGTCCTACAGTACGTGTAAGAAGTGGTTCCAGCTGTTTAAGCAGGGAAATTTCTATCTCCGTGATGCACAACGTCCGGGACAGCCACACAAAGTTGATGATGAGGAACTGGAACAACTGTTGGACTCGGGTCCCTGTCAAACAATCAGAGCTCGCCAAGGAACTCGGAGTAACACGGCAAGCCATTGCAAAGCACCTGCACAAACTTGGACGGATTCACAAGGAGGGCCGTTGGGTAACCCACCAACTCACAGCTGCGAACAAGTCTAGGCGCTACGATGTAGCCGTGTCCTTGCTCTCCAGATTCAAGAAAACAGGATTTAATCCACAAGATTTTGACCTGCGATGAGAAGTGGATCCTCTACGATAAACCTAAGCGGCGCAAATCGTGGGTATATCCAGGTCAGGCTACCACCAGTACCGCCAAACCGAATATCCATGCGAGGAAGTTGTTGCTGTGCATATGGTGCGAACAGCGCGGTGTCGTACATTATGAGTTGCTCAGACCTGGTGAACCCGTCAATGCCGAGCGTTATTGTCAGCAACTCATACGTGTGAGTGACGCAATGGAGGCGAAAAGGCCATACACTGGCAAAGGCAGAAGGTCTGTTCTGTTGCTTCAGGGTAACGCGCATCCACACAACGCGGAAACGACTTTAAAACACGATCACCAAACTGGGATGGGAGATTTTGTTCCACCCGGCGTATTCTCCAGACTTCGCCCCGTCGGATTATCACCTCTTTCGCTCCCTGCAATATCGCCTGAGTGATACGCACTTCACTTCTCTCGAGGAGGTCCAAACAAGTATTGGTGACTTTATCAACTCGAAATAGCCCTCTTTTTTTCGCAGTGGCATTCGGCAGCTCCTGACCGATGGCTCAAATGTATCCAACACGACGGGGATCATTTCCCTGATTAGGTACGTATTCGATTTGCTATAATTTGCTGTCAACGTGCAACTTAATTCCCTGTGGCCGAGAATTAAGTTGCACACCTAATATTTGGAATGCAAATTATCTCTCAAAAAGTGTGCGCTTCATAATAAAATTTTCCATGAGATAGTGTAAATTATAATGGTCACTTATAAAATTTTACACAAAAATGTGTTTATGTTACAATTACCGAATTTCCAGCGAGAATGCGTATGATCAAAATAATTTTAACTGAACAGTCGAAATATTTACTTTCGCCGCCGGCATAGTTTCAGTGAATATTTACTTTTGTGGCTCAGATATCTTCTTTCATTCGTTTTTTTTAATGAATGTTAATTCATTAATCCATCTACCTAATTATCGCCCAAGGTCAGGAATTAGTAAATCTTATTGTTTGTTGTTATGATTTAATCCCACTTAGTATGCACCGGACTGTAGCTCGGCGTGTTCGTGAGTGGCGCGAATAAATGCAATGTGTGGCACGTAAATAAATGTAGGGCCGCGGGTGGCCTAGTGGTTAGGGTTCGTGACTGCCACGGAGACAACCTCAGGTTCCACTAAATATCCACCGTGCGTCGGACGGGCACGTAAAGCCCTCGGACCAGGATCCTCCCCCTCGGTAATAAGTAAGGGCGTCTTCCTCCCCCTTTCTACTTCGCTTTCGTGTCACTTTTCTATCGTGCCCTCTAGCCCAAATCTCCTAGCTCCCTATTTCTAAGGGTTGTTTAAGACCTGGGTCAGACACTCCCTTCCTAATAATCCTCTACATATGATCTGATCTAAGTAAATGTATACTCTCGAATCACTCCTTTCATTTCACACTCACAAAAATCTGGGCTCTAGCCCAAATATTCTCGCTCCCCATTTCTAAAGGTTGTTTAAGACCTGGGGTCAGACACTCCGTCCTTAAAAATCCTCTACATATGATCTGATCTAAATAAATGTATACTCTCTATTCACAATTTTCATTTCACACCCACAAAAATCTGACATGCAAAAGATGCATTGCACAAATTATCTACAAAGAATATCAGGGTACTCTCTAAATTTTTTCCTTGTAAAAATCTGATTTAAAATACTTCACTCGTGCAGAAAAAGATTGAAAAGACGTGCTAATTACACTTGAAAATTCGGTGTCATCTTTCTTGTTATTAAAACGTTTTCGACCTGAAGATCATTTATTCTGCTACTTTAGAAATCGAACAAAAATCAGGAATTTAAATACATGAAAGAAAACTCTCCCTCAGTCGATTTGAGAATATAAAATGCGGCAGCAAAAGCTATGGTAATGCGGAAGTGAACGAGTTTGTGGCATTGATGTGACAGTAAGCCAAGTCATTGCGATACTGATGCATTCTTTACGCGGATGTTCGGACAGAAAGAGAGAGAGAGAGAGAGAGCGAATGGTTGAATAGATTGTGACAGCATAGAGGTATCCAGGCAGTGACAATCCTTTGCACATGCGGAAGGACAAAGTGAAAATGCGTCTACGAGCTACGTGGAGTAGCTGATCTCACGCATAATTATGTTACACAGGCACACAGGAACGTCAAAGTCACATCACTGAAAAGCTTCAACCATGAAGCCCTTTTCTGTCAGAAAATGCGCCGCCAAACAGACTTGCTCGGGAACTACATTATCACTGATTTTAACTGAGGTGACAATCTTTATCTCATACTTTCGTCGCAGGATGTATGACACACTTTTCTGTTTGGCGAATTTATAATACTGGAAAGATTTGTACGTCTCCACTTCCGTCATTAGAAAGTAGTCTGTTGAGAAAGATATAAAAAAAGCCCCAGAATTCCCGTAACAGAAGCTCTTAAAATCAGAAGCTGTTCAAAACACATGAGTTTTTTCCTCTCTTTAAAGGAAATACATACAGTATATACTCGTGTATAGGTCGACTTTTTTTAATGAAATATTTAGGTCGAAATTAGGGGTCGAACTATACACGGAAAATATTTCTGATAGGTTAAAAACCAAAATTTTGATGCCCTATGGAAATGCGCATACTTAGCCATTTGCACCATCAGTTCATTTGCAGTTGTATATTTAGTCATTTTTCGGGTGTTACTGCTACAGAAGAAAATTATTGCTAAGAATGTTCTTGATTTTATATGTAGGATTTTTTTAATTCACTAATAGAAAAACTCATTTCGCAAGGATGTCTCAAAGTCCGCTTTAGATATGTCGATATGGCCTTGACTGCCCCGCTGGTAAATCACCCAGAGGAAAAAGATGACTTGATTTGCACCGTGCCGTGACCTACGACCGTGCTCATTTCTCGACGGGGGGATGAAGAGGGAAAAGGACAGACTATTGCAAAAGGAGACCGCTGCCCGTGCTCAGTGACGGCGAAGAGAGGTGTGACAACATACAGAACAGCGGTAACTTGATCAGTGCATCCCGAAAACGAAAGTGTTTAAACTTGGCCGATAGCTCAGAATAACACTGCCACTGATAGTAAAAAAGTGCATTCGTTTAACAACCAACTTACGTTTGCTATTAAATTGAGTGTGCCCCAGCTCTAAAAATCAAACAAACAATAACCTTTTCTGAAGACTATAAGAGCGAGCAAAAAAGTATTGCATCTTTACTGAATGGGGAGATGTTTGGTTTTGTTACTAAAGCCGATTGTTTGTCACAAACACGGTGGAGACGGGGGATGAAACTCGGGAGTAGATAAACGACCTCTCTGTCAATCACACACTCGTACAACTCAGCAGTAGACCGACAGCTGCTGCGCTGCATAGGGTAGGGGGAGAAAATTTTATAGAACAAATTTTCTTCAATTTTTTAAATAGTTGCGTGCAAATTTTACAGTGTCCGCAATACATCAAAATAAAGATTCATTTTAAATTTTGAAGAAATCAATTGAAAACTTAAAAAGTTACACAACTATATTTTACGGCATGCATATTCTTTATGGGATAAAAAAACTATCAGGTTGACATCAAGACCTATTAACGCTTTCCAAATATGTTTCAGAATTTTTTTTTTTTTTTAAGTAACGATGTGCCTGCCTTACGACGTTGGGTCAATGCATTACGATTCATTTGCTAGGGGAACAATAACAAAAACTTTACTCTCCATGAATGAAGTAACCGCAGAAAACCCGCTCGCAAAAAGTGGAAGAAGGGGCTGGGGGGGGGGGGGGGTATGTGCAAAAGGGGATTCATATATTGTTAAAGTGTGTAACCTTCCCCTGAAGACTCTCTAACCAGGGTGGTGAGTCCTATCATCTTCCCAGAATTGTGCCTCAATTCCACCCACATTTTGCGGGAAACAGCCGCAAGCAAAATTGCGAGATTCAGCTACAACAATAAATATAAGGTTCACATTTCCGCATGTGGGCGCATCCTCGGAAAAACATTTTTTTTTTGTTTTTGTTTATACACAAGATAGGTAGGTATGCAAAAACTGCAGACATTCACATAAACATAGGGGGGTCGACTTATACACGGGATATACAAAAACTGCAAATATTCAGATAAAAATCGGGGGGTCGACCTATACACGAGTATATATATACGGTACGTATTTTACCTTATTTTTTGTAGGTCTTACTGAAATCGAAGATATTAAACTGCTCTTTAATCACTCGAATTTTTATTTTCCAATATAACTAATGATATTTCATCAATGAAACATTGTCGTATCGTTTCATCATCTAGCCCCTGATACCGAACCGTCGTTTCAATTCCGGGGACACAGTTCGATTGATAATCATGACTCCCATATGTATGGAAGGATGTCTTTCAGTAAAAAAAAGAGCAGAGGAAAATCAATTAAGTTTAAGTATCTAGCGAGACATAAAACATTCTTTAAAATAATAAGAAAAATAAACACTACTATTAATAATAAAATAACAATATATTCTCGTCCCCACGTATCCCCTCGGGATCATCAAATGGGCCACCACAGAGCTAAAGAAAATAACGCGTAATACCAGGACAACCCTCACTAAACATCGCCAGTAACACCCGAAGTCAACTGTAGAAATGTTGACTACTGGACGGGCGGAAGGAAGACAAGGAATCATTCATCTCCTGAAACACCGAGAGAAACAGATCAGCAACATCAGAAAATACTTCCATCATAGCATGGTACCCTTTCACCAAGCGATAAACCAGAGTTGCAAAAAGTGCGCAACCCTAGACCTCTGTATCCAGAACACTGAGAGCAGAGCCAGTGAACCAAAAGCAGTTTTCTTTTCCGAAACTTTATTTCGGGAAAGAAAGTCCTACACAGATGGCACCAAAACGACCTGTAGTCCAACCATGTGAATAAGACTGCCTCCAATGCATGGCTAAGAAACGGATAACTCTTCCCCGAGACCGAAGGGTTCCTGATGGCTATACAAGATCAAATTGTAAACATCAGAATCTGTCGGAACCATATACTGTAGTGCACATCAGTAGAAAGCGACACATGTCGACAATGCGATCAAGCGCCAGAGGTCATCCAACATATCACATGAAGGTGCAGAGTACTCACACATACAGAGTATATGAACATGTACAAGCAAGCCGCCAATATCCTCCATCAGAAATTGACAAAGAAGAACCACATCATTACAACTGAGCCTGTCCCCTACTACGAGTATTGGTCAGAAACGCTCCTAGATGACAACACCCACAAGATCTATTGAAACAGATCAATCAGAACAGAGAAGACCATCCTCACCAATCGGCCCGACATCGTCATGGTTGACAAGGGGAAGAAGTCAACATACCTCACTGACAAAGCGCTGCTTAACACATGCAACATCTAGAAGACACACGGACAGAAGCTGTCAAAGTATAACAACCTAAGATACGAAGTCAAAAAAATGTGGCATATGGAAAACGTCACCAAAGTCCCCATAGTAATCGGACACAGGAGTTGTACGTACCTAAGGCCATTCACAGCTTCTTACAGAATCTAGGTCTTCAACCTAACATTTACATGGAACTGCAGAAGACAGCTATCCTGAACACTTGTAGGATAGTAAGGAAGTTCCTGGACAGCTAAAACAATAATACTTCTCAGACTTGGTACATCGTACCCATCCCTGAAGGAAGAGAGAAAAAAATCCCCCCAAAAAGGCCGCGTGGAATTTTCTCTATGTTATATTTTTTTAGAAATCATAATAATAATAATAATGACAATAGTACGGTGATAATACAAAGGACAATAAAAACATTAAAGGAAACCAAACGGTTAAACAGAAGAACATATTTGAAGCTTATGCCAAAACTTGCCTCAACAAAGCTTTTTAAATAAGATAGTATAACGAAGTAAATTTCTCCGTCATTTTTGGTCCACGCCGGGATCGAACCCGAGTCCACTTATTCCGGAACAAGTCGCTCTACCAACTGAGCTACGCAGACGTTCGTTCTCGCTGCTATCTGCCTTTATGTCGTGTGCGTCCTACGGGGCAGGCGCGTCCCATCTCCCCCCCCTAAAGAGGGCAGGGGGCATGGCCCACGGGTCAGCGTGACCATGAATCGTTGCAGGCAGCCATCCGCTGTAGAACGTGCACTTGAGAACTCCCGGTCAATCTGGTGTGTGGAATGCAACATCACACACATTTAGTTTTCGAAGCGCTGAAGAAGGGATTATCTTATTTTTCTTGTCTCGCGGTGTTGAAAGAACATTACACCATTGCGAGATCTTTAACGGCCGGGACATACGGGAAGTTCGGGTGCCATTATAACGAAGTAAATTTCTCTGTCATTTTTGTTCCACGCCAGGGATCGAACCTTAGTCCACTTATTCCGGAACAAGTCGCTCTACCAACTGAGCTACGCAGACGTTTGTTCTCGCTGCTATCTTCCTTTATGTCGTGTGCGTCCTGCGGGGCAGGCACGTAACAGTATTTTTGCCATTTTTAAATTAGGATTTTGGTTTACTCTCAGATTCGTACAGTAATATCCTACATATTTACTCCGAAACTGTCAGAGAATTTCCGAAATGGTCTGAAGAAAGTTTTACTGAAAGAAGTTTCTTTTAGAATTTTTCCTTTTGCTAACAAATTAGCCAGCACTTTTGATCGGCGGAATAATTTTACAGCCATTACCTCTCCAATCCCCGATAGAGCTGCTGCGATGTGAGTGAAAGTTAAACATGCATTTAGCAATCTAATTAACTTACCTACTTTTCCAGAAAAAGTAATGTCCGGAATAAGACAATGTATGTGATATCTAGGAATGGCGTAACATACTCGTATCTGTTGAAAGGAAAGATGTGAAAACGCAAAAATTCCATACTGTAAAAGTTGTTCTTCAAATGAAATGCAACCTTCATGCTTTAACAGTGGCAAGATCATCTATGTATGAGTTCATCATATCCCGAAATCAACGATTTATCACGTACGAGTTCTTCAACGATTTGTCACATTATAATTTGTTACAGTAAAAGCTCCTTAATGGATACTCCAAAATAGTGGACATTTTTGTGATTCCAAGTCCTCAAGTAAACTGCGTTTTGTAAACATTGCAACACCAAGAAAGAATCGCGCTATTCAAATGAAGTGTATCTCACAGATTCTTTATGTTACAGGAGATAACTGATTACATCTTTAGGGCTATACAGGATTTTTCGCTTCAAAACTCAGTATCATGTAAAGCCTCCTCGAGCAAAAATATATATAACATTTTTTATAAAACACGGCGTGTCATTGAATGGAAGAGGATTTATGATATCGTCCTGGGGAACAGCTTGCCAAGCTGCTTTTATACGAGATCAAAGTTCATTTGTAGTGATTGCTGTAGGCGCTTCACGGGCCAATCGCTTAGCTGCCATGTCCCAGACATGTTCGATCATGACATGTCCGGCGAACATGCAGGCCAGGGAAGAAGCCGTATCTGCCGTGTATGGAAGAGGTCTTAAACATTCCGGGCCACATGTAGCCGAGCATTTCCTTGCTAGAATATAGCGCCTGGACAACTCTGAAAGAAGGATATAACTTCTGCCTCTAAAGCATCCCTGATATATCGCTGTATGTTGAGTGTTCCTTCAATTGCGTCAGGCAAGATCGCGAATTGAACAAAAGGGTGTCCCAATCATCTGAAAAAGTAATGTCCAGAATAAGTGGACGTTACTTTATAAATAAGTGGACGTTACTTTATAATCCGAATAAATGGACAATATTTTATAATTAGAATAAGTGGGCATTACTTTGTAATCCGAATAAGTGGACATTACTTTATACTCAGAATAAGTGAACATAACTTATAATCGGGATACGTGGACATTACTCTGTAATCAGAATAAGTGGACATTACTTTATAACCAGAATAAGTGGACATTACTTTATAATCAGAATAAGTGAACATTACTTTATAATCAAAACAAGTGGATTTTACTTTATAATCAGAATAAGTGGACATTACTTTGTAAATAAGTGGATATTACCTTATAAATAAGTGGACATTACTTTATAATTCGAATAAGTGGACATTACTTTATAATCCGAATAAGTGGACAATACTTTATAATTCGAAGAAGTGAACATTACTTTATAATCCGAATAAATGGACAATACTTTATAATTCGAATAAGTGGACATTGCTTTGTAATCCGAATACGTGGACATTACTTTATACTCAGAATAAGTGAACATAACTTATAATCGGGATACGTGGACATTACTCTATAATCAGAATAAGTGGACATTAATTTATAAATAAATGGACATTACTTTATAAATAAGTGAATATTACTTTATAAATAAGTGGATATTACTTCACAAAACGAATAACTGAACATTACTTTATAAATAAGTGGACATTACTTTATAATCCGAATAAGTGGACATTACTTTGTAATCAAAATAAGTGAACATTACTTTATAATCCGAATAAATGGACATTATTTTGTTAATAAGTGGACATTACTTTATAAATAAATGTACATTATTTTATAAATAAATGGACATTACTTTATAAATAAGTGGAAATTACTTTATAGTTCGAATAAGTGGACATTACTTTATAAATAAATGGACAATACTTTATAAATAAGTAGAAATTACTTTATAATTCGAATAACTGGACATCACTTTATAATCAGAATAAGAGAAAATTACTTATATTTATTTTGCGGGGCCAGTCCGGCCCAATGACGCTGCAAGGTTCCATTCACCCCGATGTCTTCAAACACATTTGCGACCATCATGGGGCATCAAGCTGATTCGTGCCTCGTCAGAAAACATGATCCGCTGCCAACCAGTGCGCCAATGTCTGTATTCGAGACCGCATTGCTGCCTGAGGCGTCTGTTGTTGAGCGTCACAAATAGACTACTAGCAACCAGTCCTTTCTTAAGCAAACGGAGTCGAACTGTGTTGGAGGACAAAGCCTGACCTGTGACAGGGCTCCACTGCTGCGCTAACAATGTGGATGTCGCTGTGCGATCGGTCACTGCCATGCGGTAGATGTGTCTGTCATCCCGTATAGTTTTGCGATCTTGCGGTCCATTTCCCAGATTTCTTGGCGTGTGAGCCTCATCGGTCCACTTACGTCACGTTCGCATCAGTGTACTCGCGTTTCGTCCCTTACGATTGGTCATTTCGCGGTAGGAATATCCATCTTCTCTCATCCAAACAATCCTTCCTTCGTCGTTCAAAATCCGTCAGGTGTTCATAACGCCACCTGCTGCGGCGACGGGGCATATGGTGTCACAAAACATACTCTTTCGACTCAATGCCGGCTATTCACTGATTGCAATATCTCGTTTGAGTCAGCTGTTTATATACAAGACCGTAAATTTCAGAGGGTGCTGCTCCCAAATCGTATGCGCATTTCCATTGGCATTTTAATCATTGGTATGTCCTAACGTTTTGTGCATATCCTGTAAGTTTCAGGCTAATATCAGTAGTTTTTCGTGGGGTTCCAATTTTTACAAACAGTAGTGTATTTAAGGTTGACATTCTCTTTAAATGGAGGTAATACATGACAGTACTGAGGCTGAATTCCTCAACAGCCGAAATCTTTATTCACCTTCTTCTCTTCAACGACTTTCGTAAAGGAAAGGAATATAGGTAAAAAACTGAAAGTTTCTGTGAACACACGAGAAGAACCACCAAATTGAATGCCATATTGTCTTTCACGAAAGCATTTGGGATATATATATATTGGCCTCAAAAGCTTTTACCCATCCCGATTCTTCGCATTACATTAACGCACATGGTTGCATTATTTGAGGAATATTGTGGATATACTGGGTTATGAAAAATGTATTTCCACATTTTGGCAATATACGTCACCGGTGTTGAATAACTGCATCGCAGATTAAGATTTCTCATTGCATGAGAGCGGTTCGTTTACAGAGAAAGAGAGAACATGCACCTGTTCGCATGAAACACAAGATCCAATAACTCACGTGCTTTCTGCCCGTGAGACGATTTCGCTAGTGAACAGAAATAAAATGCTGCCGATTTGGTCCCAGATTTAGCCTGAATGGACGTGTGTGTTCTAAAGTTTTTCACGATTGATTCCAACTGAGTACCTGCGGGTATTTCCCAATTTTGAAATATGTGTTCTGCGTATACTATTTTACATCTATAGAGATAGATGTACAAATATAATCCGTTAAATAGTTCAATAATGAAGACTAACAAAGGTAATATATTCTTATGTGTTCTTTACACTGAAGAGCAATTGAATTAGAGACAGCTGGCGTTATGCAAATGTGGCGCTTTGGACGGTCCTGTAAGCGGAAACGACATGACGTATGATGCGATCCGACAATATAAGGAGTGATGCGACGGGAATCAGTAAAGGTCGGATGCAGTATGGATAAGACGAAGGATCTAAGCGCATTTGATCGTGGGAAAATTGTCGGGGCCCCACGAATAGGTCACTCCATCTCGGAAGTCGTGCAGGCACTGGGATTTTCACGAGCCACTGTGTCACGAGTGCACCGTGAGTACATCGAATCCGGGAAAACCATCCCTGCAAGGGTCAACTGCCGTGGACAACAGCGTGTGGATGAGCGGGGTCATCGTCGGCTATCTCGCATTGTAGCAGCGGATAGACGGGCCACAGTGCAATAAATCACTCGGCAATTTAACGAAGGTGCACAAAAACGTGTAAGCAGCCACACCATCCAGAACCATCTCCTCGCTATGAGGTACAGAAGCCATCGTCCCACGAGGGTACCGCTGCTGACCGCACATAACAGGGTGCAAAGATTAGTATGGGCACGGGAACATCGCCACTGTACCCTAGACATGTGGGAAAATGTTGCCTGGACCGATGAGTCGAGATTCACGTTGGTACATGCGGATGGCAGAGGATACGAGTACGGCGCAAACCACATGAAGCGATGTATCCTTTTCGCTAGCAGGGTACTCTTCAAGCTGGTGGGGGTGACATTCTTGTCTGGGGTCTGTTTACGTGGACTTAAATGGGTCCCCTGGTACCTGTGACATTGTCCCTCACAGGTCAACGTTACCGGGATATCTTGGACGACCATTTGCTTTCGTTTGTGTGTCTTCAACATCGTACTGGGGTCCTCATCCATCAACAAGACAATGCACCGTGCCATCGCTCCCGAACTGTATCCGAATGGTTGGATGAACACTCCACCGACGTGACCTCGCTTCCTTGGCCAGCTAGGTCACCTAACCTCAATCCCATCGAGCACATCTGGGATGCCATCGAGAGAGAGAGATATGTTCGAGGCTCTGACCTTTGGGAGCTTGTTCAGAGGTCAAATCTTTGTGAACTTTGGGAGCTTGTTCAGAGGTCTTGGATCCGTATGGCTTCTGAACGCTTCCGGTGTTTTGTCGAGTCAATGCCGAGACGAATCGCCGCCGTCATCAGGGCGAAAGTTGGTGCTACACGTTCCTGGACAGGTATATTTAATTCAATTGCTCTTCAGTGTATTTGAAACGAACTTTGTCGCTGTTCTGATGGTTACGTCGGTAACAGAAGATGGCTCTTATATTTCCATATATTTACATGTCAATGCAAATAGCATTTATTTTAAAAGTTGGTAAACAGTTTAAAGTTTAATTTGCATTGCAGGCACATGGTATTTACAGGTTCTGGGAGGTGGGGTCCCAAAACGTATACAGAAAAGAAGTTCGGCGAGATCCGTTCGGCTGAATCCATTTGGAGTAGGTTTGCAAATGGGAGACGATGAGATTCGTTTTTGTCATTTATCGCTTCTTTTCCTTTTTATCGTATGGGTAAAAAGACAACGCATACGAAAAATAAAAGACATGTGCTGTGTATGATGAAGTTGCTGTAAGAGTTCCACCGTGTCGATATTGTTTGCGAATTTTCTTCGTGGAAATTACTCACTCGCCAATTCACAGCGCTATGAAAGACCCGTTGATGTTGTCGAAGGCCAAACCAAAACGTTAACCAAAAGCAAACTCCACAATACGACCAGAGTAATTTCGCAGACACTGCATAAATCCTACTACACAGTGGCACTGCATTTGGCAAATCTTGGATATGTTAATCATCTTAAAGTTTGGGTATCGCGCTGTTTGCGTGAGAAAAATGCTCTCGGTGGCATATATTTTTGCAATTCACTGCTCAAACGGATTTAAAATTACACATTTCTGGAACAAATGGTCATGGGCGATGAAAAATAGTTTCCGTACACTAACGTGGAGTTGAAAAATTGTGGTGGATGAGAGGCGAAAAGCCATTTTCCAGTCCAACAGCCGGAACCTACCAGGAAGGTAATGTATACCAGCTGTTAGTGAGCGAAAAAAAAAACAGCTATCAATTCTGCTATGTACGGTGCCTAATTTGACCAGCTGGAGGCTGCAGTTGGTGACAACAGTCTAGAAACGCTCAAGAGGAATGGCATTGTATTACATCAGCACAACGCCCGACCTCATGTTTCTTTGGTCACCGGGATAAAAATGTTGGAACTTGGTGGAGATCTCCTACATGACCCGAACTTGTGTCTTCAGATTTTAATTTTCTCCAGTCTATCAGAGTTCACTTAGAGGGAAGAACTTCCATTGTTCGACTAATTCTTGGTCACTAACCTACAAAAGTTGAGGGCGGATGGAATCCTCAAGCAATTCGATTGATGGTATGAGGTGCTGGAAATCAATGGTGCCTACATCCTAATATGTAATCTGCTAGAGTCTTCCTCCTCCTCCGTGCCAGTTTTTAAGTCGGCATAGCAAAAAACGGGAAACAAATGTTTGTGACGTCACGCTCAGCATTTCGTGTAGGTGACGTCGCCACCTACACGCGCACAGTCCACGCGTATAGCACTTTGCTTTGTTGTCATAGCAACAAAGAACACAGCTGCTGGTGTGACGTCATCTAATCCCAATCATTCTCACATGACGTCAGAGTTGCGTTACGTCACACGGTCAACTGTAGAGATACGAACATGTTTTTATTTTGTTTTTTTTGTTTTTTTTGGGTTGGAGGTTTAACGACCACCGTGAGGAGCTCAGTGGGCTAAGACAAACACAACATCCATGCTTCACGGCGATTCAAACCCGGACCCTTTACAGCTCCCAGCAAAAACACAAGTGCTGGGAAACTGTTGGCCACCAGCTGGCAGTGATGGGTCACAGCTGGCTGAAATCTGCCGCTCACGGCCCGGTAGTGGTCTGTTGGTGGCAGCGCTATCAGTTGGCGAGCCATTGATGGCCCTGCAGCATCGCCGTGAATTGTGGGCCTCCAAGCAAGTGTCACTAGTGGCCCGTTGCTGGCAACCAATGCAATCCCCAACAGCAGGTGGAAGCATCGGGACTGCGCATGCGCAGAAGCACTACTTGCTGTGTCTCTTATGGTACCAGTTAGTTGAAGACGACGCTATCGCCATCGTGTTATTTTAGTGGATGTTAAGAAAAAATCCATATGTGGAGGAGGCGAATTAATTTCCTAATGAAATTTTACGTCGACGAAGATATCAGATTAAGCCGTGAAATACTAGATTACAGCCATGAAATACACCCACTCCATTCCCATGAATAACAATTCATGGAATGGAGTGGATGAATAACAAGAAAAAATTTGAAACCGTTTGAAACACATATCCTGGAAAACCATTAAAACAGCGTTTGTTGGAAAAAAAAGAATTATGCGCCTACAAAATTTATTAATTATTTGAAAGAAAAAAAAGCAACGTTATGTGGTGTACTCATCCATGGGTTGAATACACAAGACTGGGAGGAATTCGCTTCTAAAAATAACGAGAAGTAAAATAAAATATCTTTTACTCTTTAAAACAAATGTAGCTTCGGACAACGGAAAGGAAAGACACAAAGTTAAAAATGTAACAGAATGTGACATGAACCCGGGTAAATATATATTTATTCAACAATCTCTTTTCAAGACGGCAAGGACAGTACAAAACTTTGGAAAGCGACTCTAAGTATGTACACGCCTTGAAAATGAGTGAAGTTCCCTTAAGGTAAAAAAACAACCTATCGTTACGTTGAAAAAATTAATTTATCAATTATATGAAACTGACTTTTATGAAAAATACCTCTCAATATTGTAAAATGAAAGAGGGAAGCATTCTATTACAAATTGCATACCAAACAGATAGCTTCCAGCACATATCTGAACGTAGTGAATTAGTACAGTCGGTAGCGAGCGCGGCTTCCACGGGAACGGCCCAGGATCGAAGCTAGTCAGATACGAACGGCCGTTTTTCCGGTCTGTTGAGAAAATTTCCCCGTCGTTAATTCACAAGCTTCGTAAGGGTAGAATAAAAAATTGTTGCTTTAGGAAAATGCGGTTATCCTTGCTTTTATTATTATTATTATGGCTACTACTGGGAAATCGGCGGACAAGATTCGGCAAGCCACCAGTTACGTCACGTGGTTGCTGGCTGCGACTAACGGCCCACTACCGGACCACATTAGGCTAGCCATCATTTCTGGCACGTGCTTGCAGGGCCACTGAAGGGCCACTTATGGCAGCTACTGCCTGTGATGGACCACTGATGGCCCTGTTGTGGCATATGACAACTGATGGGGTGCCAACTGTTGGCCAGCTGTTGGCCTAAACTGCTGGCCCTTCTGTTGGCTGCCCGGTCATTTTATTAACGGTTCGGCAGCGGCAACACAGTGCTGGGCCATTGCTGGCAGTGCTGGCTGCCAGCAATGGCCCAGTGCTGGGCCAGCAAGACTGTTTTTGCTGGGAGACGATTAATCATAAGCCAGCACTTAGACCACTGCGCCACCGGGGTGGCTACGAAAAGTTTTACATCAGAAATTTTGGTTCACTACCTGAACCGGTGTTTTGCCATCTGTATGTGGCAACGTCAAGAGCACAACGATTGGATGACGTCAAGAAAAAATTAGTTCACGGAAAAGAACAGGGGTAATTGATACAGCGTTAACAGTTAGTGTATACGAAAAATGTTGTGTACAAGGAAGTGTTGACGAAATAGGGACTAAAGGTTTTAAAAAACACATAACTAAAAGACAGCCCGTCGTATTAATTTTTTTTTTGATTTAAGGTTTAACGACTACCGTGAGCAACTCAATGGGCTATAAGCAGTCGCCCGCCCCTAATTTAGGGTCACTGGTTCCAGGGAAGGGAGAGAGCTAGTGCCGTAAGACAAACACAACATCCATGGCTCACGGGATTCGAAACCGGACCCCTTACGGACGAATGATCAGAGGCCATCGTTTAGACCACTGCGCCACCGGGGCGGCGTATCAAATTCCATAACCGACTGCTTGGGGAATTTTCAGAAAGCTGTGAGGCAACGTCGCCATCTATTGAAGTGAAACTCAAAAACTGAATAAATAAATGCCAATCATTTCTGTATCATAAATTTTATTTTCCCAGGCCATTATTGACGGGTTTTGTCTACAAATGTGAAAATAATTACACAACCTAATACATGTACCGAAGACCCAAAACATTATGGCCATCTGTTTAGCATGATGTTGGTTCTCCACGCGTCGCCAAAACAGCTCGTAACCGGAGAGGTATGTACGCTACAAGATTTCCGAAAGAATCTTGCGGTATTTGCTGCCAATACGTTACCAAAAAAATACTTTAATTCTTGTAAGTTATGTGATTGAGCCGCCGCAGAAACGATTTTCTGTTCCAATACAACCGCGGATGCTCGACTGGGTAACTGTCTGGGAAATTTGGAGGCCAGGGCAATACATAGAAGTCTTCCTCATGTTTCGCGAACAATAGGGGTAGTATGCTATGTTGCATTTTTGTTATGAAAACGGTACAGCTAGAAGGAGGTATCGTTGCCACTAATGTATGTATCTGGTCTGCAAAGATTCTTATGTAGGTGATAGACGTCAGAGTTTGTTGGATTTGAATGACTGGACAAGGGGTTCATCAGCAGAACGTTGCCCAAAGCATTATACTTCCTCCACTGGCTTTTTTTCGTATCACGGTGCATCCTGGCGCCAGCATTTCCCCAGGTAAACGCACACACACACACACGACACACACACACACACACACACACGCGCGCGCGCACACACACACACACACACACACACACACACACACACACACACACACACACACACACTTACCCAGTCGTCCACGTGGTTCATTCAACACGAAACAAGAGATTTATCGAACCAGATGACCTTCTTCCAATCATTCAATGTCCAGTTTTGATGCTCACATGCCTATTGTATGCGCTTTCGATGGTAAACCGAAGTTACTAAGGGCACTCGGAGTGTCCTCCGGCTACCCAGTCCCATTCCCAACAGTGTTCAATGTACTGTGTGATGTGACACGTTGTTTTCATTACCAGCCTTTAAATTACTGGTGAGTTGCGGCGCCACAGTGTCCCTTCTGTTGGTTCCTACTTTACGGATAGCATTCACTCACATCTAGCATCGGTGAGCAGTGGTCAACAAACACATTGCTGGCGGCTCCTTGTTTTTCCCTCCTTGGACCAATTTTTGAAGTCACAAACCACGAGCCAGAAATGCTCTGATCCAGTCGACAGTCCATTACAATATGGCCTGTTTCAAACTCGCTTAAGGCTCTACAAGAGCCGCCATCTTGCATTGCTAACTTCTCTTGTTAACCAACGGGCAAGCGTATTGCACAAATTTCTCGGGCAATTTTGCACATTTTGGAACACCATTTGTGGCTAACGCAAGATACATGATAAATAAAGAGTTCCCTGGTTTCAGAATTTTTATTGACCTTTCCCTTCATTTTTTTATCTGCAGCAAAAGTCGTACCAAGGCGTCTTCCATAGTTTTATTAATTAATAAAAAATACTTAAAGAGTCCAAAATGAAAATCTGAAACCAGGGAACTCTTTATTTATCATATATCTTGCGTTAGCCACAAACGGTGTTCCAGAATGTGTAAAATTGCCCGAGCAATTTGTGCAATACGCTTGCCCGTTGGTTAACAAGAGAATGCAGCAATCCAAGATGGCGGGTCTCGTAGAACCTTAAGTCCGCTGCCTTTCCTATCTGAACAGCAAGAATAAAACTGATTAAAACAGCTGAGTATCAGGTATAAATTTCGAAGATGACAATCCGTTTTTCTTGTGTTTTTTTTTTTTTGGTGTAAATATGACAAGGGTGGTAAGTCAGATAATATCCTAAAACTTGAAAATTTCATCGTTTTAGAGAGGGAATCGGAACCGCGTCTCTCAGATAGCGCCCGGGTATGATAACCACTACACCACCAGGAACGACCAAGTCTCGAGTTTCCGATTAATTTGAATATAACCGCCACATGATTCGCTAGTCGAAGCAACCGGTATTCATAGTGTAAAGTAATCCCATATTCCATTCATGATTTATCTGCTTCTCCTGGCAATCACGGGATAGGATTTTTAACCAGCAGATTCACTAAACATGAATGCTGGTTGCTTCGACTAGCGAATGCTGAGATTTATATTCACATCATTCGGAAACTTGAGACTTGGGCGTTCTAGGTTGTGTAGTGGTTAGCATACCCTGGCGCTATCTGGGAGAAGCGGGTTCGAATCACGCTCCAGGACGACAAAATTTACAAGTTTTTGGATATTATCTGACTCACCACCTTTGTCATATTTACACCAAAAAACTGAATGTCATCTTCAAAAATTTGTATTGCATTGTGTAATTCCATATATCATTCCTGACTATCAAGTGTTATTTATACTGCTTCATGATCTTAATACTCGCCGTCGTTTACGGGCAGTTGCTTCGATTTGCATAAAAACGCATTGGACATAATGTCTTGACGCTTTGGAGTAAATCTAAATGGATTCCTTCATATCATACACGTAGAACAAGTTTATTCCTTATGTCTAGAACGCGACCGAGCTTGAAAAAAATGTAAGTTAATCACCAAAGTTTCTTTTGCTGTGAGTTTATTTTCAAAAGGATACAGTAATTTTATTTAGAGCTTTACATTTTCATAATTAGAACGGGCTGCAACGTTTGCAACGCCATGGTGAATAAGTAATATTGGGATAGTATATATCAAATACGTGGAGACAATGTAAATGGACGATGTCATCGCTCTTTCCACGTTATTTTTAAACAATGCATAGCGACTGAAAAATTGTATTCCGGCACCGCTGGGATCGAACCCCAGAACTCTCGATAACTAGTCGAGTGCGTTCGAATTTACGCTACGGCGCCAACAATTCTCAGCGCCATTCTTGACTTCTCAGCGCCATTCTTGACTGATAAATCACGCATGGCGCTGAGAATTGTTGGCACCGTAGCGTAAATTCAAACGTACTCGACTAGTTACCGAGAGTTCTGGGGTTCGATCCCAGCGGTGCCGGAATACAATTTTTCAGTCGCTATGCGTTGTTTAAAATTAATATTGGGAAGTGGGGAAGTAAATAACATTAAACTAAAAACACATTAATGGTTGCACTTTCATAAAGAATACGTAGTTTTTGTAGTATAAGAATAAGGACGCAAAAAACTGAAAGCAAGTGACAGAAAAATAAAAGTAAGAAATGGGTGAAAAAAAGAGACCCTTAAAAGACTATCGAGATAAAAGGGAATCAAGGAGATCGTGATGGTGCAAAACACCTACTCAAATCTTCTGACGGTGAGTAAGATGATTTATAGAAGGCTATTTTCACTTGCTGCCGCCACCGTCACACGTGCTTTGGGAAAACCGGATTTTGAGAAAAAGATAGCCCACGCTTTCTTTTTTCTTTTGGAAAGCCAGCGCTTTTGGCGTTCAGCTTAAAACGTCGTGGGTGAAGCGTGAATGAGAATTTTAAAAAGTTTTTTATTCTACAGAAGATTTCAATCGTAAAATAAATTCTACCTCCACTGATAAACGGAAGCGAGCGATGTTAAGACTTAGATATGAATTGTAATTCAGAACAAATGAATAAAAAATGAAATAAGGTTGTGAATGCACGTTTCAAAAAATAAGCACCAAAGTTTTAGCAGCCCACAGCCTCAGTTATTTTTGATATCACAAAATGTAGCTGATGTGAGAGGCTAGCTTTTTATCGGCAGCTTTAAATCTGTATTACTAAATGCAGCTGATACAACCACTTGAAATTTTTAAGATTCAGTTAGTATAGTGCCGGAATAAAACTTAGTTTATCGAAAACAGCTAAAAGAATGAAATTTCACTTCCTTGAAATTCCATAAACTGCTAAAAAGCAAAAAGAATGAAACACCACTTTCTTGAAAATGCATACAACTGTGAACCTTGGAAATCTTCATGCATAAAAATGTCAGCAACAAATCTTTGCGTATCTTTTGAAGGCCAAAATGTTCATACCAAACATGTGCGTATGTCTTGAAATCAGAGACAATTATATAAGTTATATTAAGTTAATACAACGTTTGACATAAATAATTTATTTTTCAAGTCGACCAAGGTTTCGGAAATATTGGATCCAGCTTCATCAGGACGAATGTCACGTAAATATTCAAATTGTACATGATATCACAAATGATGTTTACAGTCACGGGATTTGGCAAGTTGCTTCCACGCGCTCTATAGAAATGGTGTGGGTGCCATGTCATTAAATATAAGCCATGTTGGACACAGGTCTTGTAGATAAGACCTATATTCGGAACTGTGGCCAACAGAAATCATCGATGGCCAAACATTGTTGCAAAAAGGACCATACGTTTATCTTCGAAGAAGCAAAACTAATTTACAAGCCAGATTCAAACACCAAACTTGATATTTTGGAAGCTTTCCAGTTACACTCACGGACAATGAAATTTGCGCACCTAGAATTAAACATGCTACAACCGCGAAAATTTGCAAATAGCTAGAGTGCGTACTGGTATGCAAATGATCTACGTTTGGTGCGATTGCGCATTTTTTTTTCTGAAAGGTGTAGAGAATTTGACTCTTATACTCCAGCAGTGGTTCTTGCTGCAGTCCGCAGTTTGCGGATAAGTATGAGCAACTTTGTAGGTCACCTTTAAAAGATTTATATATACATATATTTGGCATTAAATATTAAAAACTTGTCCTCACTTTACATACATAAATATAAAAACAGAATGTCCTCACTTTCTTCAGAAATGCACTTATACTTAGCTAATATTCTAAACTGCTGCATAAAATAAATCATTTACAACTTTCAAACACCGAAAAAAAAATTAAAAATTAAAGGAACTCACTAAATCTCTCAAGCACCCCAAAACAATTTTCAGGGAAAAGCATTTGGGAGACTTGAGAGTTCAGTGATATATATATATATATCATCATCATTGTCAACCATTATCAATCCACTGCTGGACGAAGGTCTCCCTAAGATTCCTCCACAACGGTCTGTCTTGTGCCAGTCTCCTCCATGTCACTCCTGCATACTTTCGAATTTCATCCACCCATCTCCCATGTGGTCTTCTTCTGGGTCTTTTCCTGTCCCTTGGAATCCAATCGAAAATTTCGGCTGTCCATCGATGGTCTGTCCTTCTGGCAGTATGTCCAGCCCATTGCCATTTCAGGGATTTAACTGTGATCATGATGTCTTCCACACTTGTCATTTTTCGGATCCACGAGTTCCTCTTCTTATCTCTCCTGGTTACACCAAGCATGCACCTCTCCATGCTTCTTTGAGTTGTCTGCAGCCTTTGTATGTCTCTTTTAGTTAAGGTCCACGTCTCTGCACCATATGTAAGCACTGGAAGGATGCATTGATCAAACACTTTTCTTTTAAGACATAATGGCATATTGCTCTTGAAAATTATGCTGTTTCTTCCAAAAGTTCTCCAGGCAAGTTTTGTACGCCGATTAATTTCTTCATCAATGTGACCCTCACTTGATATCTGCTGTCCAAGATAAACGTACGTGTCTGTTATTTCCAGCTTTTCTCCATCAATCGATAAATCTTCATTTCATGTAAAAGCATTGAACATCACTTTTGTCTTCTGAAAGTTCATTTTTATTCCCACTTCTTTACTCTTGTCAGCAAGTTCCTGGATCATACTCTGCAGCTCTGATGGGGTAGTTGCAAAAATGACTACGTCATCAGCAAAACGAAGGTGGGTTAGATAATCTCCATTAATCTTTATCCCTTTGTTTTCCCAGTTCAGTGATTGAAAGACATTTTCCAATGTGGCATTAAAGAGCTTCGGAGATATGGTGTCATCTTGTCTCACTCCCTTTCCAATATTTATATGTTTGGTATTTTCAAACAGCCGAATCTTTGCACTTGCATTTTCATAGATGTTATGAATAATATTAATGTATGCATCTTCAATACCGCAGGATTTCAGAGCCATTGTAACTGCTGATGATTTCACCGAATCAAAGGCTTTTTTATAATCTATAAAGCCATGCACAATGGAAGTTCATATTCCCTCGCTCTTTCAATTAGTTCTCTCAGTACGTGGATATGATCTATTGTGATGTAGCCACTATTGAATCCAGCTTGTTCTCTCGGTTGAGCCATGTCCAGTGTTACCTTTAAGCGGTGTAAAAGAACTTTAGTGAAGATTTTATAAACCACTGATAGGAGGCTGATAGGTCTGTAGTTCATGAGATCCTCAATGCCACCTTTTTTATGTAGCAGGATCATTGTAGCGTTGTTCCAAGCCTCAGGAATCTTCCCTTCATTAAGGCATCGAGTGAAAATTTGGGCGAGTACTGTTTCGATTTCTCCACTTGCTTCTTGTATGATGTCTACAGTAATTCCATCCTCTCCTGGAGTTTTTCCCCGCTTCATGTTCTTGATTGCATGTGCAACTTCTGCTGGGAGGACTAAAGAACTCTGGTACTGGTACCTTTAATGATGTCTGGAGTACATATATCATCCCTTTCATATAATTTGGAGTAGAAATCTTTCACTCTTGTCAAAATTTCGCCTCTATTTCTTGTTACAGAACCATCTTCTTTTCTCAGTGCCATAATCTGTTTTCTTCCCTTACTGAGATGTCCCTTTGCTATCTTTAGGCTTTGGTTGTTTTCAATTGCTTTCCTCACTAGTTCACAGTTGAATTTCCTTACGTCTTCAGTGATACTTTTTCGTACTGTCTTGCATAGCTCTATATATTCCACTTTGGAAGTCACATCTTCTTTAGTTGTCCTCATCTCTCTTCTTTTTTGCATCAACATTTCGGTTTTTCCTGATAATTTGTTTACATGCAACTTGTTCTTAGACCCAGCTAATTTTGTTGCTGTTTCCATAAGAGCTTTGGTTACTTTTCTGTTAACTTCAGAGATATACATTTCTTCCGATGTTAGGCCTTCTAAAGCAGAGAATCTGTTCTTCAGTTCCAACTTGAAGGTATCATGGGTTTTTTAAGGTTGGTTATGTCAATAGATTTTGTTTGTCTTATGAGCTTGCCACGTTCGAGTTTACTGTTGAGGTGCATCTTACATCTCACCAATCTATGGTCACTACCTGTGTTGAACTTGTTCAGCACACTGCAGTCTTCTATGACGAATTTTTTGTTACACATAATAAAATCAATTTCACTTGTCGTCCCATTTGGATGTCTCCATGTCCATTTCCTATGTGGCTTTTTCTTGAAGTAGGAGTTCAAGATGAAAAACCCTTCTGCCTGTGCAAACTCAACGAGAGTATTTCCACGCTGGTTTCTGTTGTCGTGACCGAATTTACCTACTGAAGTTTCATTCTGTTGCCGTTGCCCTATTTTTGCATTGAAATCTCCCATAATTATCTTCAAGTGCTGCTTACCTTTATTATTTAGATGACGAATTTCCTCATAAAATTCTTCAATTTCTGTTTCAGGATGACTTGTGGTGGGTGCATAAGTTTGAATAATCTGAGCCTGGTATCTTCTCGAGAGTTGGATAACGAGTCGTGCAGCTCTGTCAGAGGAACTTTCAACTTCTACAACTTTGTCCTTCAGTTTCTTGTTTATTATAAATTCAACACCACTAGTTCTGCCAGTATCTGTCCCACGATAGTAGAAGAGATGTCCACTTTTCAGTTCAATGAGATCTTCTCCTTTTCTCCTTACCTCACTTAGCCCGACGATGTTCCACTTGATCCTTTGTAGTTCCTCTTCCAATTCAAGAAGCCTTGAATCAGAAGATAGGGAGCGTCCGTTATACGTAGCCAAGGCCAGCGTCAGATGGCAGCCTAGTCCTGTCCTCCGGGGATTCTAAGCACCCTCTGCCTTCATATCGCCCTGGCAGCAGCCTTGGCCAGGTACATTCCAGCTGCCGGAGACTGAGGGCCAAGATTTAAGTTGTAGAGTCATTTTGGAGGGGTTTGGCCATAACTCACCACGCTGGCCAAACGGGTTGGTGAGTGTGGGTTAGCATTTCCTCTAATCCCGATGGTATAGTTATACTGCTATTGGCGGTCGATATATATATATATATATATATATATATATATATATATTTATATAGTATTACATGCCTTTAGACAATCACTTATATACATTGACACTCATGAAAAAAATGAAGTTAAAACCCTAGTATAAAGGGATGTACAAAAGTAAAATGATATGATATATGGACAAGATTCGAAAGTAATTTAAAAAAAAACAATTCCTAAACTTTCCAGGAACTACCCATAAAAGTAGAAAATTACCTGTTAAATTAGACTGTTCTCTTCAGGAGAACACCAACCTAAGGGTGACCTTTCGAAACAGGAAACCGGTTTGTAATATACAAAAACCGCCTGTGTGTCCCATAGGTCACCGGATTGTAGTGATGAATAAATATGAACATATATATATATATATATCGAAAATATTACAGAACAAAAATACAAAATTTCAAAACAAGTGAAAAACTGGAACAGGTTGCCGTCATCAGGAGAGCATCAACCTGCGGGAGTGGCCTTTCTAGTACCAACAAAAATGACAAGGCAAGCCAAAATTGTCGGTTGGTCATGCTCCCTAGGCCACAAAACCAAATCTAATAAGCACAAAAATTACAAAAATCAAATTTATAAAACTAAAAAAAGAAGAATTGAAAGCTTACCGGCAGAACAAAAACCGCCATGACAAAAAGTCAAACAAGACTGGCAGCCCCGGTGGCGCAGTGGTCTAAGCGATGGCCTCTGATCATTCGTCCAAACGGGGTCCGGGTTCGAATCCCGGTGAGGCATGGATGTTGTGTTTGTCTTACGGCACTGGCTCTCTCCCTTCCCTGGAACCAGTGACCCTAAATTAGGGACGGGCGACTGCTTATAGCCCATCGAGTTGCTCACGGTGGTCGTTAAACCTCCAATCCAATCCAATC
Source organism: Macrothele yani (assembly GCA_039090855.1). NCBI lineage: Eukaryota > Metazoa > Arthropoda > Arachnida > Araneae > Macrothelidae > Macrothele > Macrothele yani. The sequence continues at coordinate 118,365,168 of CM077011.1, forward strand.
CAATCCAAACAAGACTGAACAGAGCACCCACAAGAACCCAAATACTTACACTGATTAGAAAGGTGGTCACGGTTAAACAACTACCTGGTAAGCCAAAAAATGTGTGAATTGACAAGATGCAAAACTGTGTATGTAGATAAGATCTTCAGTTATTAGGGGCCCACCAAAGAGCACTTTATGTTACCTATATATTTAAAATTGTTAGGTCCTAGGTTAATAAAGCATGTCAATGTGTAATTTGAAACTTTTGGACACCGAATTAAAGTTCAGAATTAAATGGTTAAAATGATGTCTTAGGAAATTTTTAGGAAAATTGTTAGATTGCAATTTAGAAAGAAGAGCTTTCAGATTTTTTGCAAGTAAGAGCTGTGTAGCGCAAATTTTAGCCATTCTATGAAACTGGGAGATGAGTAGATTGCGATGTATAACTTTTGAAATATTGGATGTATAACTTTTGAACTCTTTTGAGTGAATGATATCAAACTCAAAAGAGTTTCTTTTATCAAATAAATTCCCCACACCTCTTCCCTCTTCGTCCACCTGAACCTCTAAATCGAGGTAACAAACACAAGTAGACGATCTGTTTGTTTTTTCTAGGTTAAGGTCGTCAGGATACAAGTCAGTGGCACAACACAAAAAGTCCGGAATGTTAATGACAATAATGTCATCAACATATCTTAGAGCAATCCCAGGTAAAGGATGATTGGCAACATATCTATGTTATTACCTTCTTGCGTTCTTTTGTAAACAGTTCTATCAGGATCTCCTAATACAGGAGATGAATACCACGGATACTTACACTCCGGTTTCCCAAAACCATAAAGACATTGTTAAGAAAATAATCGCTCTGCATGAAGGGATAAGGCTTAATGTGTCCAACTTAAACTTTCCTTTTATTTATGCCATCCCAAAGTTTCATAAGGAACCTGTTTCCTTCCGTTTCATTACTAGTGGACGCAACTGTTATAACAGTAAAGCGGGTGGGTTGCTTCAGAGATACTTGTCCGTGGCTCTTCGCAAGTTGGGTTCGACTTGGATTATTGGGAGCAATAACAGTCTTGGAGACACCTGGCTCGGTGACTGTCACATCTGTGGATACTTACGATTTTAAAAACCTCTTCACCTCAATTTCTTTGAAGGGTCTGTGGCAGGTAGCCCTAAACATACATACGAAGTTCGAGCCCGGGACTACAGAAAAGTAGTGGCGTTTCCTACTGGATTTCTGTATCAATAACAATTTTGTTACCGTAGGCGATGGGCTTTACCTCCAAACTCGTGCTATCCCGATGGGCAGTCGCTTTTCTAGCGGTTTGGCTAATCTCTACCTACATTTTTTTGAAGATAGATATGTTGCCAATCATCCTTTACCTGGGATTGCTCTAAGATATGTTGATGACATTATTGTCATTAACATTCCGGACTTTTTGTGTTGTGCCACTGACTTGTATCCTGACTACCTTACCCTAGAAAAAACCAACAGATCGTCTACTTGTGCTTCTTACCTCGATTTAGAGGTTTAGGTGGACGAGGAGGGAAGAGGTGTGGGGAATTTATTTGATAAAAGAAACTTTTTTGAGTTTGATATCATTCACTACACTCACTGGTCATCCAATATTTCAAAAGATATACATCGCAATCTACTCATCTCCCAGTTTCATAGAATGGCTAAAATCTGCTCTACACAGCTCTTACTTGCAAAAAATCTGAAAGCTCTTCTTTCTAAATTGCAATCTAACAATTTTCCTAAAAATTTCCTAAGACATCATTTTAACCATTTAATTCTGAACTTTAATTCGGTGTCCAAAATTTTCAAATTACACATTGACATGCTTTATTAACCTAGGACCTAACAATTTTAAATATATAGGTAACATAAAGTGCTCTTTGGTGGGCCCCTAATAACTGAAGATCTTATCTACATACACAGTTTTGCATCTTGTCAATTCACACATTTTTTGGCTTACCAGGTAGTTGTTTAACCGTGACCACCTTTCTAATCAGTGTAAATATTTGGGTTCCTGTGGGTGCTCTGTTCAGTCTTGTTTGACTTTTTGTCATGGCGGTTTTTGTTCTGCCGGTAAGCTTTCAATTCTTTTTTTTAGTTTTAAAAATTTGATTCTTGTAACTATTGTGCTTATTAGAATTTTGTTTTGTGGCCTAGGAAGCATGACCAACCGACAATTTTGGCTTGCCTTGTCGTTTTTGTTGGTACTAGAAAGGCCACTGCCGCAGGTTGATGCTCTCCTGATGACGGCAACATGTTCCAGTTTTTCACTTGTTTTGAAATTTTGTATTTTTGTTCTGTAATATTTTCATTCTATATAAGCTACTACATGATATATAGCTGCCTTCGGCGCTTCTCATGGTATTAGCCTTTCTTGCCTAAATTCTTTTTGTGTTAAAATAATTTATTTATTAAGTAATGTTTTTGTTTGATTTATGTACTATATATATATATATATATATATAAGATGGTTCTGTAACAAGAAATAGAGGCGAAATTTTGACAAGAGTGAAAGATTTCTACTCCAAATTATATGACAGGGATGATACATGCACTCCAGACATCATGAAAGATACCAGTACCAGAGTTCCTCCAGTCCTTCCAGCAGAAGTTGCACATGCAATCAAGAACATGAAGCGGGGAAAAGCTCCAGGAGAAGATGGAATTACTGTAGACATCATACAAGAAGCAAGTGGAGAAATCGAAACAGTACTCGCCCAAATTTTCACTCGATGCCTTAATGAAGGAAAGATTCCTGAGGATTGGAACACCGCTACAATGATCCTGCTACATAAGAAAGGTGACATTGAGGATCTCGGAAACTACAGACCTATCAGCCTCCTATCAGTAGTTTATAAAATCTTCACTAAAGTTCTTTCACACCGTTTGAAGGTAACACTGGACATGGCTCAACCGAGAGAACAAGCTGGATTCAGGAGTGGCTACAGCACAATAGATCATATCCATGTGCTGAGAGAACTAATTGAAAGAGCGAGGGAATATGAACTTCCATTGTGCATGGCTTTTATCGATTATGAAAAAGCCTTTGATTCGGTGAAACCATCAGCAGTTACAATGGCTCTGAAAACCTGCGGTATTGAAGATGCATACAATAATATTATTAATAACATCTATGAAAATGCAAATGCAAAGATTAGGCTGTTTGAAAATACAACACACATAAAAATTGGAAAGGGAGTGAGACAAGGTGACACCATATCTCCGAAGCTCTTTAATGCCACATTGGAGGGTGTTTTTCAGTCACTGAGCTGGGAAAACAAGGGGATAAATATTAATGGAGATTATCTAACCCACCTTCGCTTTGCTGATGACGTAGTCATTTTTGCAACTAGCCCATCAGAGCTGCAGAGTATGATCCAGGAACTTGCTGACAAGAGTAAAGAAGTGGGATTAAAAATGAACTTTCAGAAGACAAAAGTGATGTTCAATGCTTTTACAAGAAATGAAGATTTATCGATTGATGGAGAAAAGCTGGAGATAACAGACACGTACGTTTATCTTGGACAGCAGATATCAAGTGAGGGTCACATTGATAGAGAAATTAATCGGCGTACAAAACTTGCCTGGAGAGCTTTTGGAAGAAACAGCATAATTTTCAAGAGCAATATGCCATTATGTCTTAAAAGAAAAGTGTTTGATCAATGCATCCTTCCAGTGCTTACGTATGGTGCAGAGACGTGGACCTTAACTAAAAGAGACATACAAAGGCTACAGACAACTCAAAGAAGCATGGAGAGGTGCATACTTGGTGTAACCAGGAGAGATAAGAAGAGGAACTCGTGGATCCGAAAAATGACAAGAGTGGAAGACATCATGATCAGAGTTAAATCCCTGAAATGGCAATGGGCTGGACATACTGCCAGAAGGACAGATCATCGATGGACAGCCGAAATTTTAGATTGGATTCCAAGGGACAGGAAAAGACCCAGAAGAAGACGACATGAGAGATGGGTGGATGAAATTCGAAAGTATGCAGGGGTGACATGGAGGAGACTGGCACAAGACAGACCGTTGTGGAGGAAACTTGGGGAGACCTTCGTCCAGCAGTGGATTGATAATGGTTAACAATGATGATGATGATGATATATATAAGGTCAGGTGATGCGTAACATCACAGCCTCTCCTAGACAAATGTCAACCCCGCCTTTTCGTGGTGCATAATGTTCCCACTAAAGGGGCTCTGACGACCGCCAATAGCGGTATAACTATACCGTCGGGATTAGAGAAAATGCTGTCCCACACTCACCAACCCGCTTGGCCATCGTGGCGAGTTTTAGCCAAACCCCTCTAAAATGATTCCACAACTTAAATCTTGGCCTTCAGTCTCCGGCAGCTGGAATGTACCTGGCCAAGGCAGCGGCCAGTGCGACATGAAGGCAGAGGGTGCTAAGAATCCCCGGAGGACCGGACTAGGCAGCCATCTGATGCTGACCTTGGCTACGTACAACGGACGCTCCCTATCTTCTGATTCAAGGCTTCCTGAATTGGAAGGATCAAGTGGGACATCGTCGGGCTAAGTGAGGTAAGGAGAAAAGGAGAAGATCTTATTGAACTGAAAAGCGGATATCGCATTCTAATATCGTGGGACAGATACTGGCAGAACTATTGGTGTTGGATTTATAATAAACAAGAAACTTAAGGATAAAGTTGTAGAAGTTGAAAGTTCCTCTGACAGAGCTGCACGACTCGTTATCCAACTCTCGAAAAGATACCAGCCTCAGATTATTCAAACTTATGCACCCTAACAAGTCATGATGAAGAAGAAATTGAAGAATTTTATGAGGAAATTCGTTATCTAAATAATAAAGGTAAGCAGCACTTGAAGATAATTATGAGAAATGTCAATGCAAAAATAGGGTGACGGCAACAGAATGAAACTTCAGTAGGTAAATTCGGTCACGACAACAGAAACCTACCGACGTGGAAATACTCTCGTTGAGTTTGCAGAGGCAGAAGGGTTTTTCATCTTGAACTCCTTCTTCAAGAAAAAGCCACACAGGAAATGGACATGGAGACATCCAAATGGGACGACAAGTGAAATTGATTTTATTATGTGTAACAAAATATTCGTCATAGAAGACTGCAGTGTGCTAAACAAGTTCAACACAGGTAGTGACCATATATTGGTGAGATGTAAGATGCACCTCAACACTAAATTTGAACGTGGCAAGCTCATAAGACAAACAAAATCTATTGACATAACCAACCTTAAAAACGCCATAATACCTTCAAGTTGGAACTGATGAACAGATTCTCTGCTTTAGAAGGCCTAACATCGGAAGAAGTGGATATTTCTCAAGTTAACAGAAGAGTAACCAAAGCTCTTATGGAAACAGCAGCAAAATTAGCTGGGTCTGAGAACAAGTTGCATGTGAACAAATTATCAGGAAAAACTAAAATGTTGATGCAAAAAAGAAGAGAGATGAGGACAACTAAAGAAGATGTGACTTCCAAAGTGGAATATATAAAGCTATGCAAGACAGTACGAAAAAGTATCACTGAAGACGTAAAGAAATTCAACTGTGAACTAGTGAGGAAAGCAATTGAAAACAACCAAAGCCTAAAGATAGCAAAGGGACATCTCAGTAAGGGAAAAAAACAGATTATGGCACTGAGAAAAGAAGATGGTTCTGTGACAAGAAATAGAGGCGAAATTTTGACAAGAGTGAAAGATTTCTACTCCAAATTATATGAAAGGGATGATACATGTACTCCAGACATCATGAAAGGTACCAGTATCAGAGTTCTTCCAGTCCTCCCAGCAGAAGTTGCACATGCAATCAAGAACATGAAGCGGGGAAAAGCTCCATGAGAAGATGGAATTACTGTAGACATCATACAAGAAGCAAGTGGAGAAATCGAAACAGTACTCGCCCAAATTTTCACTCGATGCCTTAATGAAGGGAAGATTCCTGAGGATTGGAACACCGCTACAATGATCCTGCTACATAAAAAAGGTGACATTGAGGGTCTCGGTAACTACAGACTCATCAGCCTCCTATTAGTGGTTTATAAAATCTTCACTAAAGTTCTTTCACACCGTTTGAAGGTAACACTGGACATGGCTCAACCGAGAGAACAAGCTGGATTCAGGAGTCGCTACAGCACAATAGATCATATCCACGTACTGAGAGAACTAATTGAAAGAGCGAGGGAATATGAACTTCCATTGTGCATGGCTTTTATCGATTATGAAAAAGCCTTTGATTCGGTGAAACCACCAGCAGTTACAATGGCTCTGAAATCCTGCGGTATTGAAGATGCATACATTAATATTATTCATAACATCTATGAAAATGCAAGTGCAAAGATTCGGCTGTTTGAAAATACAACACACATAAAAATTGGAAAGGGAGTGAGACAAGGTGACACCAAATCTCCGAAGCTCTTTAATGCCACATTGGAAGGTGTCTTTCAGTCGCTGAACTGGGAAAACAAGGAGATAAAGATTAATGGAGATTATCTAACCCACCTTCGTTTTGCTGATGACATAGTCATTTTTGCAACTACCCCATCAGAGCTGCAGGGAATGATCCAAGAACTTGCTGACAAGAGTAAAGAAGTGGGATTAAAAATGATCTTTCAGAAGACAAAAGTGATGTTCAATGCTTTTAAAAGAAATGAAGATTTATCGATTGATGCAGAAAAGCTGGAGATAACAGGCACGTACGTTTATCTTGGACAGCAGATATCAAGTGAGGGTCACATTGATGAAGAAATTAATCGGCGTACAAAACTTGCCTGGAGAGCTTTTGGAAGAAACAGCATAATTTTCAAGAGCAATATGCCATTATGACTTAAAAGAAAAGTGTTTGATCAATGCATCATTCCAGTGCTTACGTATGGTGCAGAGACGTGGACCTTAACTAAAAGATACATACAAAGGCTGCAGACAACTCAAAGAGGCATGGAGAAGTGCATGCTTGGTGTAACCAGGAGAGATAAGAAGAGGAACTCGTGGATCCGAAAAATGACAAGAGTGGAAGACATCATGATCAGAGTTAAATCCCTGAAATGGCAATGGGCTGGACATACTGTATAACGAAGTAAATTTCTCCGTCATTTTTGGTCTACGCCTGGGATTCGAACCCGGGTCCACTCATTCCGGAATAAGTTGCTCTACCAATTAAGCTACGCGGACATTTTATTGTGATTCCTATCTGCCTTTATGTCGTGTGCATCCTTCTGGCAGGTACGTCACATCTCCTGGTACGTTACATCATCTCACCCTTATTTTTTTTTTTTTTTTTTCGAAGTGCTGCTCTTATTTTTCCTATCTCGCGGTGTGCAAATAACATCACACCATTGCGAGATTGTGAACGGTCGGGTCATCCGGATAGTTCGGGCGCCATTATAACGAAGTAAATTTCTCCGTCATTTTTGGTCTACGCCGGGATTCGAACCCGGGTCCACTCATTCCGGAATAAGTTGCTCTACCAATTAAGCTACGAGGACATTTTATTCTGATTCCTATCTGCCTTTATGTCGTGTGCGTCCTTCTGGCAGGTACGTCACATCTCCTGGTACGTTACAACTGCCAGAAGGACAGACCATCGATGGACAGGCGAAATTTTAGATTGGATCCCAAGGGACAGGAAAAGACCCAGAAGAAGACCACATGGGAGATGGGTGGATGAAATTCGAAAGTATGTAGGGGTGACATGGAGGAGACTGGCACAAGACGGACCGTTGTGGAGGAAACTTGGGGAGACCCTCGTCCAGCAGTGGATGGATAATAGTTGACAATAATGATGATGATATATATATATATATATATATACTGGTGGAAAGTGAAAAAAGAACACCAAAAAAGAGACGTCTGATACCAAAGAAATTTATACAGCATAATAACGGAATACAGAGGATAACGTGATCAAAACATTATGGCAAAATACAGCTGTATTTGCTGGTAAACTGAAAAAATAACATTTCCATGTAGCATGGTTAGTACGAGGTTGAACCACCATGAACTGCGCCACACTGTGCAATTCTGGCATTGAGTCTGTCGTACAGATGTTGGATGTAAGTTTGGGGTATTGAGTTCCAAGCATCCTCAACCTGGACGCGTAAATCGGGGATGGTCGTGGCTGGCCGTGGCGACCGGATAAGTCGTTGTCCCATAAAATCCCACACGTGCACAATGGGGGACGAATCCGGTGAACGTGCAGGCCATGGAAGTTGTCTCACACCCTGAAGTGCATATTGCGTTGCACGTGCCTTGTGTGGGCGTGCGTTATCTTGCTGGAAAGCACCACGATGGACCGACCTTACAAATGGCACAACAACGGGCTGAATGATGTTGTTGATGTAGGAGGTGCTGTTTTACGTACCCGGTACAAACACTAGTTGAGTACGGGAGTGATAGCTGATCGCTCCCCACACCAGGAGACCAGGTGTAGGCCCTGTGTTTCGCTGGCGGATGCAAGAAGGGTGGATACGCTCCCCTGTGTGTCTGCGAACACGCACACGGCCATCGGAGGCTGCCAAGCAGAATCTTCTTTCATCGCTGAACACGACAGATAGCCATTGCGTTCTCCAGTGCAGACGTTGGCGACACCACTGAAGCCGTTCCTGACGGTGAGCTGGAGTCAGAGGTACACATGCCAGAGGCACACGTGCTCGTAGTCCTGCATCCAGTAGACGGTTGCGGATTGTTCGCACCGTCACCTCAGGTGCAACGGCAACTCGGATTTGCATCGCAGTAGATGTTCTACTTGACCACGCCGCTCTTCTTATGCGTCGATCGGTCCGCTCATCAGCCCGTCTGTGACTCCCGGTTCCACGTCTTCTTGTGTGGGAATGTTCCTCGGACCATCTACGCCACCATCGTACCATAACCTTTACTTCCCGTTCAATTTGCTCTGCAATAGGACGATACGACCACCCGGCTACACGGAGTCCGACTAGACGACCTCGGTCAAAGTCCGATATCTGCTGAAATCGTACACGTCTTCCATGTCCGGGCATTGCAGCTTCTTCAGGGTCTTCGTACGTGTCCGTACGCCGACAACGGATTACATAATCTTCGCCGTACTTTTTAAATACCACCGACGATAATTTGTATATTATGCCATGCTGTGGCGTAAGCGCTCACCGATTGGCCCCGAATTTAACATCACACCTACGTAATCTCGACCCCATTAATATATGTAAATTTCATGATCGTCCGCCAATTTCTTCTTGGTGTTCTTTTTTCACTTTCCGCCAGATTATATCACATTTATCAGTGGTCCAACGTCCAGATATGTCTGCACACGCTTCTGTATGTTGGCGAAGACTTTTCTCAAGGTATGTGTCGTGATTTGTTGGAAGTGTGTCGTTATTGCAGTCTGCAGCTCTTGAACGGCATGCAGATTACCTGCATACACCTTCCCATTCAGTGTTCTTCACAAAAAAAGGGTCAGACGGTGTCAGATCCGGTTACCGGGCACGAGTCATGGCACACCAAACACCGACCTTCTGGTTGTGGATTGGCACTTCCTTCAGTTCGTGGGGATTTTCAGTATACCCCACGGAGGAGTGTTTTGTCTGTCGATGTACCCGGGCAGATGGAACCATGCCTCATCTGTAAAGAAAGTCATGTCCAGAATGTCGTCACTTTCTTCAGAAGGGAACTCTTAGAACCACCTGTAGTACCGAACACGGGTCACGTGGTCTGTTTCTTTCAGCTGATGCACAGCAGACACTTTTTACTGGTGGAAACGCAACTTCCCTTTCAGAATATCGTGGGCTCTGTGCTTTGTCACATTAGCTTATTGTGACAACCGCCTCACTGACATGTGTGAAGTCCTCTGCATCCTGTCCTGGACATCCTGTATGGCATGCGTCTTCCGTGGGTGGCCTATCGGGACGGGGGCATTCAGAACAATGCCAGTTTCCCGAAACTTTGCTATAAGCTGACGTACCGCATTACGGTGGGGGGACGTCTGCATCACGAAATGTTTTAGCGAACTGTTTCTGTATTTCGTCCGAGTACTTATCGTCACGTGGAAAGGCGTGTTCCACCAAAAACACTCTGTTCAACCGTCAATACCATTGTCTTTGGGCCGAGACGTATGATTAATTGGTAGTCTGCTTCCGTGGACCAAGCGCTCAGGAATGACCTACTGTGCGTTATACGAAGAAAAAGGTATACGCAAAATTGCCGTTGCCGTAAGAGGTATCGAAGGAAAAAAATGTTTCGTTCGGATTCTTAAAAGCAGTTATATGGAGCAAAAGATATTTTTAATTGAGTATTATTTGCATTTGCACCCCCTAGCGGCGAAAGTTGGCTTCGGAACAAGATACCAAATGGTACAGATCATCCATCTCACAGCTCAGTCTCTCCAATACAAAAAATATTATTTTCAAAACAGACTAATAAATGCAGAACTATGGTGCCCACAATTGGACAGATGAAGTGTTAAAAGAAGCAGTTGATAAAGTACCCTTTTTGAAGCTAAGTACACAGCCGGATAAACGTAGTGATAAAGTAGCATCTTGATAAAGTACATTTACGTGGCTTGCAGCAGCCGATAATTTAGCAATTGTTCTGCTATGCTGCTGAAGCAATTAAGCTTTTTTTTCCAGCGTTTATACGCAGCCAGAGGTGACAATACTTTTTGTTGTTTTGTTTCTTTTAGAATTTAGAAAAAAATCACTCTTCAAGACTGATATAATCGTAGAAGTCATTTGATAATCTGTAACTAGAGGGACAAAAAAAAAAAAAAAAAAAACAGCTGCGTATATCCATTTCACGGAATTTCCACATGGCTGTGGGACTACAGGTCTTCGTTTTGTATTCCAAAGCATCGCAGAGCAATGCTCCGCTTCTACGTCGTTTAGGCAGTTTTGGCACGTCAACACATCTAACGCAAGCTATTTATAACGTCGTAATTCCCTTCAAACAGATGATAATAGCACGTGAATAGTAAAGCTGCGGGATCACTAGATGCACCTGCGAAATTTTTGTCTGCAATCTTAATATCTGAGAGGGGGAGGGGGGTCTCCATGAAGGAGTTCATGGGAAAGAATGGTTTTGACGTTTACTGAGACATATGGGGCAAAGAAAAATACTGCCTTTTCTTGAAACCCTAGGACTGAAATCTTTTGCAAGAATATTACGGGAAAGTTATAACATTATTTTATCGGACATCTCTGCTGTGGAAGTGGTCAGAATTTCAAGAGGCTGTATTTCCTGCTAACACCATCATCGCAGAATACGTTGTGAGATATAAAAGGAGGTTATCTTCCTGGCAATAATTTTTCTTGAATAAATCCCTATTGCAAAATGTTCTCAGGAGTGAACTGCTCAATTATTACACAAGAGGCTTTATCCAGAAGCTGATTTTACTTGCTTTTATAGTTCATAGTAAATTATAGTTCATAGTATGCGAAGTGGATTCGAGTTATCAGGTCCATTTCTTGTTCTCAATAACTGTTATTGGGGGATAAAAAGGTTACATAATTTTATAGTTCCACAGATGTTTGTCATCTTCTTTTTCAAAGCTGCAAGAAATGCAGTGAAGCATTCTTCTTAATTCAGATCAATGTAGGCCATCTAGAAACCACGAGGTCATGGTAATAGAGAGATGAGTTCCCTCCATTTGTGAGGTCACTCCTAGGTTACGTAGACCTGTACACTGAAGAGCAATTGAATTAGAGATACCTGTCTAGTAACGTGTAGCACCAGCTTTCGCCCCGATGACGGCGGCGATTCGTCTCGGCATGGACTCGACAAGACACTGGAAGCGTTGGGAAGCCACACGGATTCACGACCCCTGAACAAGCTCCTACAGTTCACGAAGATTTCATGGAGGGGGGAGGGGTCAGAGCCTTGAACATCTCTCTCGATGGCCTCCCATATGTTCTCGATGGGATTGAGGTCAGGTGACCTAGTTGGCCAAAGAAGCAAGTTCACGTTGGTGGAGTGTTCATCCAACCGTTCGGATACAATTCGGGAGCGATGGCACGGTGCATTGTCTTGTTGCAGGATGAGGTCCCTAGTGGGATGTTGAAGACGCACAAACGGGAGCAAATGGTCGTCCAGGATATCCCGGTAACGTTGATCTGTGAGGGACGATGTCACACGTACCAGGGGAGGGTCCCATTTCACTCCACGTAAACAGTCCCCAGACGAGAATGCCACCCCCACAAGCTTGAAGGGTACCCTGCTGGCAAGAAGGATCCATCGCTTCATCTGGTTTGCACCGTACTCGTATCCTGCCATCTGCATGTATCAACGTGAATCTCGACTCATCAGTCCAGGCAACCTTTTCCCACATGTCTAGTGTCCAGAGGCGATTTTTCCGCACCCATGCTAGTCTTTGCACACTGTGATATACGGTCAGCAGCGGTACCCTCGTGGGACGATGGCTCCTGTACCCCATAGCGAGGACATGGTTCTGGATGGTGTGACTGCTTACACGTTTTTGTGCACCAGCGTTAAATTGCAGAGTGATTACTTGCACTATGGCCCGTCTATCCGCTGTTACAGTGCGAACTAGCCGACGATGACCCTGCTCATCCACACGCTTTTGTCCACGGCAGTTGGCCCTTGCAGGGATGGTTTTACCGGATTCGTTGTACTCACGGTGCACCCGTGACACAGCGGCTCGTGAAAGTCCCAGTGCCTGCACGACTTCCGAAATGGAGTGACCCATTCGTCGGGCCCCGAAAATTTGCTCACGATCAAATGCGCTCAGATCCTTCGTTGTACCCATACTGCGTCCGACTTTTACCGATTCCCGTCGCATCACTCCTTATATTATCGGATCGCTGCATACGTCATGTCGTTTCCGTTTAAAAGGCCGCCCACAGCGCTACGTTTGCATAACGCCAGCTGTCTCTAATTCAATTGCTCTTCAGTGTATGTCGGGGTCGTATTGGACATCACACACGTAGGCGTTGGCAACCAGTCAGAAAACTGGGTTGTTCTTTGACGTCACTGGAGGAGGCACGGGGCGCCGACTTCATCAAATTATTGAGGGGCAGACGAGAAGAGATCAGACGTGGGAAGAGCACGTCTGTTCCTTTGTCAGGAGGAAAATAAAAATATAAAAATTAAAAGGGGTTGGGGGGCAAAAAGATAAACTACGAGATTAGACGTATGTTTTAAAACGCAATTGTAGTTGCTCATCAGCAAATGATCAAGGAAATAGAAATATTCTTGAATATCAATATTTTTAAAAATGAACTTCAGCCTGCGATTTTACAAAAATATCCCGAGAGATTTTGTTTCCAAACGTTTATCAAAAATATGAAAAATTAACGCTGTTACTCAAGCAAAGAACGAGAAGCTCAAAAAATAAATAGAAACATAAAGGCGCTAGAAAATATACGTTTCTGTATTTTTATTTATGTTATTTTTCACAAGTGTTTTAAACAACAGGAGAACATGTCGAACAAAATACGAGGCTGACAATCAAGTTTCTTATCAAATAAGCAATGGGAAAAAAGTTTACTTAATATGTTATTTATAAATATTTCGGAAATAAATCGTTTTGGCCTAATAAGGTGAAGCTTGGTCCACCTTATGAGGCAAAAGCGATTATTTAATTAAACAGGACGAAATTATTGTAAGGGCACTGTCCCCCCACCCTAGAAAAATTATTAGGGAGCAAGGTATAGTCGGCGCCTATGAGAGGAGGCATCTTTCTAGATGGCCTTGGATTTCGCGTGACGTCACTAAAGGAGGTAACTCTCAAGACGGCCTTGGATCTAACCACTGTTGAATTACAGGAGCAGCTGTTTATCTTCTAGGAAACACAGTCCCACGAAATTCATACTTCACTGTCGGCAACAACCTATAGTACCTGGAGAAGGAGTTGGAGCATCGCAGATATGGTGTAAGCTGTTTTCATCATGTTCGTGCGTAAGCTCTGCTTATTATATCAATAGGAGCCAATCTCAGCTTATTATGATCATGTGCAACACGGAACATCTAACGTGAGCGCCCCGATTATGCAATGTGTTGCCCTCTACAACAAAAATTCATAATGAAACGTTGAATATTTAAAAAAATATTACCGGTATTCTTTTTTTTCATTGGACGCTTAACGACCACCGTAAGCAACTCAGTGGGCTATAAACAGTCACCCGTCCTTAATTTAGGGCCTCTGGCTCCAGGGAAGGGAGAGAGTCAGCGCCGTCAGACAAACACTACATCCATGCCTCGCCGGGAATCGAACCCCGACTACTCTTGGACGAATGGACACAAGTCATCGCTTAGACCACTGAACGCCGCTCCGGTGTTCACTCCTGAGAACATTTTCCGCGCCGCCCCAGTTGCGCAGTATTCTAAGCGATGGCTTAAAACCATTCGTCCGAGAAGAGTCCGGGTCCGATTTTCGGTGAGGCATGGATGTTGTGCTTTCAAACGGTACTGGCTCTCTCCCTTCCCTGGAGCCAGTGACCCTAAATTAGGGACGGGCGACTGCTTATAGCCCATTTAGTTGCTCACCGTAGTCGTTAAACTTTGAATAAAAACAAACAAACCCACTGCACCACCGGGGTGGCATATTCTTCATTGGGGTACTTACATAACGCAAAATTGCGCTTTGTGCATTCGTAAAGGAAAATTGCGTGTTATAGCTGCAAGCATATTATGTTTCTGAAACTATTATTCCAGAACGGCAAAACAGAAAATAAAAATTCTTCTCTCCTAATCGTGAAACGACCTTCACAAGCATTTACGTCTATTATCTCAAATACAATCATTTGAAAAAGTTTAAGACCACCCGTTGGTATTAGGAGATTTCTGCCGATTGCGTCAGCTACTGTCTGTATTACACAACTTGCTGTCGGTGTTGTATCATCCTATAGCGGCAGCTTACGATAGATTTGGGGGAAGCGAGCGAGCGTCAGTTTGTTTCTGGTTTTCATGCTGAGAGGTTTTCAACGTATTTTCTGTATAGCGAAAAATGGACAAAAAGGCGTCATTAAGTGTTATTCAGAATGCACAAATAGTGACTTTATATCATGCAGGATACTCCGAATGTGACATGGGCAGAAAGATGAATGGTATTCATAATAAGATCATGAAATATCGAGATACAGGTGAATGAATTTAACTATACCGAAAGAGATGTGGACGTCCAAGGAAAACAACCCCACGTGATGATAATACCATAATGCGAATAATTATGCGTTCTCCGAGAAGTTCGTGCAAGAAAATCAAGGCCTTTCTACGTTCAAAAGTGTCTGATATTAGTATCAGAACTGTTTCTCGACTTCTTGCATGGATTTTTTTATTAAAGTCTTATAAACCTGCACATAAACCTAGACCAAGGAGGTTATATTACTGGAGACACCACTCCTATCCACGCAGCATTGGAGGCCATAAGTCACCGTCCGTGCTGCAAATGACGACATGAGCAGGCACGACGCAGCCGCAGTAAAGAAGCTGCTTTAAAACCAATGGAACAAAAGCTTCTAAGCGTATAAACAGATAAAATGAGTAATTCAATAATCTTTATCAATGATACACAAGCTTACTGTTTTATCAACGGTGTAATTTAGTTCGGTTTTTGGCTGTCCATGACGTCACGCCAAAGATTAGCGGTGACCTATGGCGGCAGAGCCAGTGGTGTCTCCAGTAATATAACCTCCTTGACCTAGACTAACCTCTGTCTTGAAAAAGAAGAAACCCCAGTTCGCGAAGCATCATTAATCATGGACTGCTGAAAATTGTAGCCAAGTCCTTTTTACCGATGAATCAACTGTGCGTCATTTTAAATCACGGGAAGCACATGTTCGACGACCAGGACGCAAAAGGTTTGATGAAAAATACACCGTTAGCACCGTGAGACATCCGCCTAGTCAGATAATATGGGTACTATGTCAGCATTCGGTACTGCTTCATTATCCATTTTGAATGTCGGCAAAAGGGATAATGATGCAGTACCGGATGCTCTTGTTATATAAAAAAATGTTACGTGAGAAGCTGTTAACTCATACATGTACATGAGAAAACTCCGTGTCGGTTATCATGCCAACATCTTGAAGTACGCTTGATCCAATTGCAGCTGTTGCACGATCAGATACTCCGTATCGATCACTACTTAATACCGTTGCTTTAAAGTTGATTCTCATCTGCCACGGTGATGATTTTTTTGTAGATATGCTTCGCTTAAATTCATCACCATCATCAGAAACATTGGAAGAATAGTGTTTAGAATCTACGCCTTCTTCAGGTTTGGTGGTGTCTTTAGATTCACTTTTGGTAGAGATCGGTTGTGAACATGAGGTTTTTGAAATTTCAGACGTACCTCGGCCGAGCTCACGCTCGCAATCCGTCCCATTGAGGCTTTCTGTCGACTTTTTTTGTTTCCTTTGAGTCTAATGCTCCAATCTTTTCAACCCTTTACTTTCTTTGGGGATAAAGCTACCTTAATTCAATGACAGGAATCTTCTGGGACTTTTTCCACAGTTATAATTTAAGTATAGAAATCAGGCATTCACACAAATCAGGGGTTTTCTTATAAGTACAGTCCACAACAGTAGGATATTTACACGCTGCAACATCAAAAAGCGATGTAGATCAACGCTTAAAGTCGTCAATCTTTTCTTTGAACGTTGCTTTGCTTTTACCGCGTTTATACGACTTTCTCAGTTTGTAATAACTATCATGCTACACATATATAAGCTTTACGATCTTGTACTCAGAAACTGTAGGGATAGATGCTTTATCGAACAATCATTTTATTCTCCGTGCTACTATTCCTGCGACTTTTGAAAAACTTACGCTTTTGTTGTTGGATTCTAGGGACAAATGATATCTTTCTTGAAAACAACAGTGAAGGACATCCTCATGCGTAGGAAGTTTATTTGAAATAAAATCTCTAGGTTGACCAAATATGGGGCACTCAAGTACTTGTCTTGTAATGATCTCCTTCGATGCTTCCATCATAACACCGATGTTTCTATCAAAATCACGACAACTATTGCAAAAACGAAAGTTAACAGCAACGTGAGACGTAAAATAGTCACGATTCAATGTACGTGTACTAGACAACTAGACACAGACAATTCCGCGTGAAGGTCTGCGAGTGACTGTTGAAATGGTGGGAGCGTGGGAGCCAGCAGCGTTATGCTATTCAGCAAAGGGCTCTGGGTAAACTCGGGGGTGGGTTATTTACTATTGCGCCTTCCACTTATTATGTTACTAACCGGGAAAGATTTCTTTGTGAATTTCTACAACTCCAAACCTATAATGGAACATTTTACGAACATTGTAAAAGCTATGTAATGAGCAAAATTATGCTGTATTTTGGTAAAACATAAATAAGGTTTTTTAACTGCACTGTGCGACCGGTAATTAATAAAATATCAATGATGTTATTATTTACTATACTTCCTTCAATCCTTAACTATACATCCCAATTTAAAGCGTTTGGACCATCGTATCTTTATTAATTTTTAAAAATGGACAAAAAAAATTAAATTTCTTCATTTTTAAAAATTACGAGGGCGAGCGCGAACGGAAGATATCGATTGATTTTGAAAATTCTTTTTTCATTTCTCTTATCTGTACAAGAGGCACGTTTTCCGCGCTATAGCTACTCGAAAAAAAAAATTTGCTTTTTTTCGGCCAACCCTAATGTGCAATCCACTTGTTCTAGCCGTGTTCTGCCCCCTTAGACAGCGAATATATTCGTTCGAGCTGATTTCATTCCATTTTGCTAAACCCGAGTAAATTCGTTCCACCCGGTAAAAGGATTAAGATGTAGTCAGGTTTGTAGCTTAAAAGATGCCGTTCCACCAACAAGTGAAAGGTCTGGTGGCCTAGTGGTCAGCGATGGGCCGCGGGTGGCCTAGTGCCTTGCGTTCGTGACTGCCATGGAGATAACCTCAGGTTCAATCCTGGGCAAGGTACGAACGTTCGAACCACTAAATACCCGCCGTGCGTCGGATGGGCACGTTAAGCCGTCGGACCCCTGGTACTGGCCTCCCGGTAATAAATAAGGGGGTCTTCCTCCCCCTTTCCACCTAGCTTCCGTGTCACTTTCCTATCGGGCACTCTAACCCAAATCTCCTACTTGTTTCTAAGGGTTGTTTAAGACCTGGGGTCAGACACTCCCTTCCTAAAATCCTCTACGTATGATCTGATCTCATAATCAAGCAAAAGCTCGAAGCGATGTTGATGTTTACGTACACCAGTAAAAAAGAACTGAAGCTACCAGCTTTACATACATTTTATTATATGGTGCATTCTCTTTCTTAACATTGATTTCATTTACGTAGGTCGCTGTACAAACCTCCGGTTAATCTTCTCAATAACATTTCTGTTAAGACTTGCCTAAACTTGAAATCCCAATTAATGGTACACGCCGTGAAGATTTATGTAATATCGTGCACTTAGGATGACTTCTCAGTAGAAGTATTCTTGAAAACATATTCCATCAAAGGTTGCGGGATATAATGCGATTTCCCCACAAGAAGAGACCCGATTGCTTTGTCTACTAACAGGTTTTATTTAGCCGTCTGGAAGCTGAAATGAGGTAACCCAGCTGTCGCATATATAATCCTACGCATTTAGAGACTGAGTTCATCCTCGTATCTTATTATACGGAATATTAAGGGGAACACTCTGAACACGGTCAAATGGAGTAACGTAATAATACCTTCATCACACTGCTTCTGAATTTCACTCACTCGAAATTCGGTCTGACAGTAGGATCAAACTTCGGTGTAGCATTAATTCTGTGCCTCTGAATAGAAATGTTCGATTCATCGATACAGTGCTACAGTTTATGTGTTATTTGAAAGCATTTCCTTCTCAAAGGTAAAATTCATCAAAGTTAAATACCAAATCTCTCTCTCTCACCCAGATCTTTATCTCTCTTTATTTCACCAAAGTTAAATACCAAATACCAAAGTATTTCTTTTGATACTGCATAGGGGTGTTCGTTCTGAGACAAGCATTATTTCCAAAATATTTTTCCGCACCTCATTGGTGATTGAAAAGTCGCAAATAGGTGCTGCACTTATCTTTAATTTCATCAGAAACTAGAATCCGAGTACAACAAAGCAAAATGAAACAAAATAGAGAAAGTTAAAATGGGTAAAGGATTTGCTGTGCAACTGCGAAAAGAAAGTGCAGAAGCAAGAGATGAAATGTTTTGTTGCACGAATTTAAAAAATCTTACATATAAACACCCACATCTCATTCTTTCTCTCTGTCTGGAAATGTTGACGTCACAGCAACGTCTGCATTGCTGAGCCATCACGCATCGATCAATTCGTGTGCGCTCTCATGATGTCATACTGATTGCCTGCTATATAATAGCACCCGATCACTTTTAGATGCCAAGGTGATCGCGTGCTAATTTAAAAACATTGGATTATCAACGACTCGAGTTTTATTTTTTCGATCTATAAAAGTCGAATTGAATTCTTAATATCACTGCAAGTTGCGTTTTTATTTTACTTTAACTTAACACAATTCAAATATTAATTTGTGCGCTTTAATTATTTTTTTACTTTTTAATTTAACTAAATTTTCGAGTTTAGTGCCGATCATATTATACATTTTGCAAAATATCGATCTATCTAAACGCTCTAACCTACAATAAAAACTGAAATCTTGAGATGTCAAAGTGAGCAAAATTGCATCTAAAAGCAGATGTCGCCCCTATAGCACATTGTCGAGAATTTAGATAGTTCCAATTTTTAACACCAGATGTCGCATTATTTTGCAGAAAAAGCTTTGATATTAAGTTTCAAACTAACCGTCGAATAGGACAGTCTAAAACAAGCCGTGAAGGGAATAACAAGTGTGCCGGAGGAAAAGTCATTTAACTCCAAAAATCAAAATAAAAGTTATTAAGGTAAGTTTACACGAAAACAACTTTCCGAGTTAAGGGCTGATCATATTACACATTTTGCAAAATATCGACTCTATCTAAACCCTCTACCCAAAAATTGTTGAACAACAAATATTTTACACAGAATGTTATTTAACGCAAGGTCTTTTTAAAAGGGAAATAAATAGCATATAATTTTTAGTTCTAACATGAATGAGGCCTTACTATATAAGTTTTTACTATGGTTCCTTAAAGAAATCCGGCGTCTATTTGATTTGTTTTCAATCTGCTTCAATTAAAAATTTCACTGCGTCACAGAAAGGGCAACCAACATCCTCTCTATATATTAATATTTATTTAAAGCTTTAAAACAACCGTCCTAGGACGGGCTATACGCTAGTGTGGAGTACCTGCCAGCAGGACGCCCACGACATAAAGGCAGATAGCAGTCAGAATGAACGTCCGCGTAGCTCAATTGGTAGAGTGACTTATTCCGGAATGAGGGGATCCGGGTTCGAATCCTGGCGTGGACAGAAATGACGGAGAAATTTACTTCGTTATACTAGCAAATAAATAAACAAACAGCTCGACAAATAACCTGAACGAACTGGTAACGTGGCAAACACTTTTCCTAGAATTTCGGAACTGACTGTTGAGTATTTCGCAATGTGAAACAAAGGTAGCGAGTTCCTCATATATGAAAATTATTTTCTATTCACAGGAAAGTTCAAATTGCCGAAATATTTCGGTTGACGAGTGTCCGCATTGGCGTTTGCGTTCCGCTGTAGAAGATGCGCTCATTTGTGCACCTGCTGGCACTTTATGAACCAATTTTGCACTATGAAAACAAAATAGGGCTCTCACTCGCTTTTCCCGAATTTGTTCCTGCGTCCACTAGTAAATGTGAAACAGACTTTATTTGAGTATCGTTCACTTGACTGAAAGTTCATTTCACCAAATATCAGTTGGCCGAACATCGACAGAAAGTTACATTTCACCGAAGGGTCATTTAATCGACAGGTCCGCTTCACCGAAGGGTCACTTGATCGAAAGGTTCATTTCCCCGAAAAGTCACTTCACTTAAAAATTCATCACATCGAAAAGTCATTTCACCAAAGGATCACTTGATCGAAAGGGTCATTTCACTGAAAGGAGTCTTCACCTAAATATCCATTACATCGAAAACTCATTTCACCGAACGGTCTCTGCACCTAAAAATTAATTAGAACAAACGGTCATTTCACCGGTGGGTCACTTTCGAAAGGTTAATTTCACCGAAAGATATCTGCACCTAAAAATCCAATGCATCGAAAGGTCATTTCACCGAAGAATCACTTGATCGAAAGGTTCATTTTACCGAAAGGTCTCTTCAACTAAAAATTCATTACATCGAAAGGTCATTTCACCGATGGGTCACTTTCGAAATGTTCGTTTCACCGAAAGGGCTTTTCACCTAAAAATTCATTACATCGAAAGGTCATTTCACCGAAAGGTCATTTGATCGAATGGTTCATTTAACCAAAAAGTTTCTTCAACCAAAAATTCATTACATCGAAAGGTCATTTCACCGATGGGTCACTTTCGAAATGTTCGTTTCACCGAAAGGGCTCTTCACCTAAAAATTCATTACATCGAAAGGTCATTTCACCGAAAGGTCATTTGATCGAATGGTTCATTTAACCAAAAAATCTCTTCAACCAAAAATTCGTTACGTCGAAAGGTCATTTCATAGAGCGTCACTTGATCGAAAGGTTCATTTCACCGAAAAGTCTCTTCACCTAAAATTTGATTTCATCGAAAGATAATTTCACCGAAGGGCCACTTGATCGAAAGGTTCATTTCACCGAAAAGTCTCTTCACCTAAAACTTTATTACATCGAAAGGTCATTTCACCGAAGGGTAACTTGATCGAAATGTTCATTTCACCGAAAGTTCTCTGCACCTAAAAATTCACTACATCAAAATATCATTTCACCGTGGCTGTGCTAATCGATGTGTTTATGAGCCCAGATTTAAAACAGAATTTGAAGTTTCGCTATCCACATACGATGGGAAAACACAAATTCATTCGTTTTTCGTATTCAACAACCGCTAAATCAAAAAAAAAAAAAAAAATACTTTTGTATGTTCAAAATCAATGCGTGAATTTTTCACCTCGGGTTACATAGTAAAATTTTTGCGTACTTTTTTCCCCTGTAACAGCGCACACCAAACCTAAATAGGCACGCGACGCCACTAGTACGTATGTATGTATGTTATATATTACCATCATTGTCAATCATTATTAATCCACTGCTGGATGAAGGTCTCCCCGAGTTTCTTCCACAATTGTCTGTCTTGAGTCCTTGCCTTGCTTGGATATCTTTTGTTCTGAGAAATGGCAAAATTTATATATATATATATATATAGATATATACTGAAGAGCAAAACTGAAAACTAAGGAAAAACTTTAGAATTTAAAACGAAAGTTGCAAAATAACCTGAAGATCAAAACGCGCAACGCAGCAGTTATGAAAATTCAGAATTCACATTCTATTAAGAAGAGACCTAAGCAAAAAAAAAAATATATATATTTTTGACTCATACCAAGTACAACATAGAAAAGGTTATGCATCTACCGGTGTGAGTAAAAGGAGAAAAAATAAAAAAATAAAATAAAACAACTGAATGTAGAAAGTGTCGATAATACTGAGCCTTGGCTTTAGCAAGGACCAGCAAAAACTCTGCATTTTCTCACTTCCACAAAGACCTAGTTGGAAATGGGTTTCTGCAAGGCCATAGATGCAAGTAACAAGCCCACCAAAAATTGTTTTAAAAAATATATATATGTCATGACCTCCGCAGAGTTGTATGACCTAGCTCTAGTTAACAATTTCGCTTGCATCCATAACCTTCATGGCCCGACCCATGCTCTTCATCTGTTACTATTAAACAGAGAGAAGAAGATTAAAGAGAACTCAAGCTGTGAGAGTGACATGATAATTAGAAATAATTTTCAGCTATAACGAAATGCCAAGTTCGCCTGAGAGAGAATTTAAACCTGAAAAGCAATGCAAAAGAAATCCAAATTTTTACATTGCAGTTAAAAAAGGAAATATTAATACTTTAAACCTCAGATTTTTGAAAGAAAACTTGATTCTAAAACCCCCTACTCTACAATTTCTGACAACACAAAAACGAGAATAAATTAAAGACAACAATTAACTAAAGAAAAGCTTTGTGAAAGTTATATGACATAAACAATTAGTTGCAATATGTACAAAGTATTTCAGTAGTGCTTTAAGTGCATAATTAAGTAGTTATTAAGAACTTAACTACTTTGAAAATACAGCGCAAAGAAAAGGAACTATGCTTAGCCATCTGCTGGGCCTAAGTTTCCTAAAAGACGCGCAAAGTTACCAAGAAAAGAAAGAGTTAAAACCCGCAAAAATGTTAACAGACAAGCCAGTGCCTAAAAGCTGAAAAGCAAAAAACAACAAAGAAAAAAAGTACAAGAAGTACAAACATTGAACTTAAAACCCAAAGACAAGGAAGAGAGCTTACCTCTTATGCAACTAAACTTTCTCCACATAAGAGAAAAACATGGCTGACCTCTTCCCCAAGGGTCCTAACATTTCTGCCACTCCCTAGTCGCTGGGGGGCAGTGTGGGTGGGGCTGATGGCCTCCTTATACTGAAAGAAACCAACTCGCGGAGATTTTAACCGGAGAAAAAATATATATATACTTAAGACTGTGGATCTGTATGATCAGAAAGAGCAGAATTAACTCTCCAGAATACATGAGAAATATTACAAAATACACAAGTGGTGTATTTAATAATCTTTGCATGTATTAAATCACCTTAGTGAGCTTCTATAGATTATTCAGAATCTTATTAATTTTAATGTTAGTTTTGCTATTTTTAGTATAGCTATCCTAGTGATGAATAACTAGTTTTCTTTTTTATTTGTTTTTATTTTCTTTTATAAACAGATTTTTAAGCTTTTTTTGTGATTTTGTCTATATTATTTAATTTTTTGTTTTAATAGGACCTTCATATCCATAGCACTAAGGTTCCATTTAGTAGTTATTAGGCATCCTCTAGCCAACTTCCTTACGGCTTTGATTGGTCAGAATCATATTATTAACTGTGTAGAAAATTAAAGCAGATCTTCCAACCTTACTCTATTATTCAGAATAATTTTTCTTAAAGTTCTTTTGATAAAAGAAGAAGGAATTTCGTTCTCTAGAATAGGGGGTTTTAGAATCAAGTTTTCTTTCAAAAATCTGAGGTTTAAAGTACTAATATTTCCTTTTTTAACTGCAATGTAAAAATTTGGATTTCTTTGCATTGCTTTTCAGGTTTAAATTCTCCTTCAGGCGAACTTGGCATTTTATTATAGCTGAAAATTATTTCTAATTATCATGTCACTCTCACAGCTTGAGTTCTCTTTAATCTTCTTCTCTCTGTTTAATAGTAACAGATGAAGAGCATGGGTCGGGCCATGAAGGTTATGGATGCAAGCGAAATTGTTAACTAGAGCTAGGTCATACAACTCTGCGGAGGTCATGACATATATATATTTTTTAAAACAATTTTTGGTGGGCTTGTTACTTGCATCTATGGCCTTGCAGAAACCCATTTCCAACTAGGTCTTTGTGGAAGTGAGAAAATGCAGAGTTTTTGCTGGTCCTTGATAAAGCCAAGGCTCAGTATTATCGACACTTTCTACATTCAGTTGTTTTATTTTATTTTTTATTTTTTCTCCTTTTACTCACACCGGTAGATGCATAACCTTTTCTATGTTGTACTTGGTATGAGTCAAAAAAATATATATATTTTTTTTGCTTAGGTCTCTTCTTAATAGAATATATATATATATATATGTATATCATCATCATCATCATTGTCAACCATTATCAATCCACTGCTGGATGAAGGTCTCCCCAAGTTTCCTCCACAACGGTCTGTCTTGTGCCAGTCTCCTCCATGTCACCCCTGCATACTTTCGAATTTCATCCACCCATCTCCCATGTGGTCTTCTTCTGGGTCTTTTCCTGTCCCTTGGAATCCAATCTAAAATTTCAGCTGTCCATCGATGATCTGTCCTTCTGGCAGTATGTCCAGCCCATTGCCATTTCAGGGATTTAACTCTGATCATGATGTCTTCCACTCTTGTCATTTTTCGGATCCACGAGTTCCTCTTCTTATCTCTCCTGGTTACACCAAGCATGCACCTCTTCATGCTTCTTTGAGTTGTCTGCAGCCTTTGTATGTCTCTTTTAGTTAAGGTCCACGTCTCCGCACCATACGTAAGCACTGGAAGGATGCATTGATCAAACACTTTTCTTTTAAGACATAATGGCATATTGCTCTTGAAAATTATGCTGTTTCTTCCAAAAGCTCTCCAGGCAAGTTTTGTACGCCGATTAATTTCTTCATCAATGTGACCCTCACTTGATGTATATATATACATATATAAGTGGACATCTCTGAAGTTAACAGAAGGCTAAACAAAGCTCTTATGGAAACAGAAATAAAATTAGCTGGTACTAATATCAAGTTACATATGAACAAATTATCAGGAAAAACCAAAATTCTGATGCAAAAAAGAAAAGAGATGAGGACAACTAAAGGAGATGTGACTTCCAAAGTGGGATATATAGAGCTATAAAAGACAGTACGAAAAAGCATCACTGAACACGTAAGGGAATTCAACTGCGAACTAGTGAGGAAAGCAATTGAAAACAACCAAAGCCTGAAGAAAGCAAAGGGACATCTGAGTAAGGGAAGAAAACATATTTTGGCTCTGAGAAAAGAAGATGGTTCTGTAACACGAAATAGAGGCGAAATTTTGACAAGAGTGAAAGATTTCTACTCAAAACGATATGAAAGAGATGATACATGTACTCCAGACATTACGAAAGGCACCAGTACCAGAGTTGTTCCAGTCCTCTTAGTAGAAGTTGTACATGCAATCAAGAACACGAAACGGGGAAAAGCTCCAGGAGAAGATGGAATTACTGTAGACATCATACAAGAAGCAAGTGGAGAAATTGAAACAGTACTCGCCCAAGTTTTCACTCGATGCCTTAATGAAAGGAAGATTCCTGAGGATTGGAACAATGCTACAATGATCCTGCTACATAAAAAAGGTGACATTGAGGATCTTCGGAACTACAGACCTATCAACCTCCTATCAGTGGTTTATAAAATCTTCACTGAAGTTTTTTCACACCGCTTGAAGGTAACACTCGACATGGCTCAACCGAGAGAACAAGCTGGATTCAGGAGTGGCTACAGCGCTATCGATCACATCCATGTACTGAGATAACTAATTGAAAGAGCGAGGGAATATGAACTTCCGTTATGCATGGCTTTTATCGTTTATGAAAAGGCCTTTGATTTGGTGAAACCATCAGCAGTTACAAGTGCAAAGATTTGGCTATTTGAGAATACAGCACCCATAAAAGTTGAAAAGGGATTGAGACAAGGTGACACCATATCTCCGAAGCTCTTTAATGCCACATTGGAAAATGTCTTTCAATCACTGAACGGGGAAAACAAAGGGATAAAGATTAATGGAGATTATCTAACCCTCCTTCGTTTTGCTGATGACGTAGTCATTTTTGCAACTACTCCATTAGAACTGCAGAGTATGATCCAGGAACTTGCTGACAAGAGTAAAGAAGTGGGATAAAAAATGAACTTTCAGGTGACGAAATTGATGTACAATGCTTTTACAGGAAATGAAGATTTATCGATTGATGGGGAAAAGCTGGAGTTAACCAATGCCTACATTTATGTTGGACAGCAGATATCAAGTGAGGGTCACATTGATGAAAAAATAAAAAAAAGAAAAACCTTGCCTACAGTGCTTTTGGAAGAAACAGTGTAATTTTCAAGAGCAGTTTGCCATTATGTGTTAAAAGAAAGTTTTTGAAAAATGCATCCTTCCAGTGCTTACGTATGGTGCAGAGACATGGACCTTAACTAAAAGAGACATACAAAAACTCCAGGCAACTCAAATAATCCTCGAGAGGTGCATGCTTGGTGTAACCTGGAAAAATAAGAAAAGGAATTCGTGGATCATGAAAATGACAAGAGTGGAAGACATCATCATCAGAGTAAAATCCCTGAAATGGCAATGGGCTGGACATATTGCCAGATGGACAAACCATCGATGGACAGCCGAAATTTCAGAATGTATTCCAAGGGACAGTAAAAGACCCAGAAGCAGACCACATGGGAGATGGGTGGATGAAATTGGAAAGTATACGGGAGTAACATGGAGGATACTGGCACAAGACAGACCGTTGTGGAAGAAACTTGGGGAGACCTTCATTCTGCAGTGGATTGATAATGGTTGACAATGATGATGATATATATATAATATATATTACAAATTGTGCTCAAAGCAGTTCTCACAACAGAAGATATCCAAGGCAAAAGCAGTTTTTCAAATCTGGTTATTAGAGACCAAAAACATGATTACAACTGTAGTACAAGTAGAAACCCCTACCCACAAACCTGGTGGTACAAAATTTGGCAAATATCTGAAAAATATTCTTCGCCACACTGCTATGAATTGCACAAATATTTTTTAAATCGTATTTCTAATAGCAAAAGTATAATTACAGAGATTTCCATTAACGCTACCTACCTGAAAAACTGAACATGAATATGATAAAAAAACTTAAAAAAAAAACTACACATAAATGCTTTCCGCGATGAGTGGAGTCTGACTGAAAAATATTTCTTTCAGTTGAAACTTTAGAAGCGAAGGTACAATTGCAAGCATATTAAATACTAAAATATGCTCTTACGCCGCATAGTGGCAAGACATTTTGTCACAAAATATTATATTAAAATGTATGTAAAGTATTCATTGTCATGACCTCTATCTAATGAAAAAATAACTTCTAAGATCCCATTTCTTTAAGCCGAAATTCCGTGAAAAATGCAAGATACATTCACGCTCCCTAGCAGTGACACCATGATTTATTTCAAATAGAAGTATGTAAAACGACCTTCGTGGTTAAAGGCATCCGTAAGTAAACAGAATGATTTGTTTTTTTTAAAGCATCTGAATAGAGTAAATTATAATTTGAATTTAATGGGATGCGAATTTATACCCGCTACAAGCAAAGGTATTTATCGGGAAAATGTCAGACGGTACGATCATTGTTCTCACAATTTAGGCGTTTGACTGCAAAACGAATTTTTCAAATCTAAATAATTGAATAATCGTTGCGGAGATATACAGGGTGTCCGAGAATTATTGGACATATTACAAAATTATGTACAAAAAAAACTATGAGCATTGTCGGTTTTTATATGTCACGTAATACTAACACGGCTTCTATATTTTTGCTTTGCAGAATTGTTTTTCCCGGAATCCGATAGATGGCGCTAGGTGTCGCCTGATGAGGAATGTATGAGAAATGCGTAATCAGTAGCCATGTCATCCGTACATCAGAAGGCGATGTATGTGTTATGGCTTGCGGAATTAAAGTCTATCATTAAAGTTAAAAGACGGTACAGTTTAGAGTATGGTTGTAATTCTTCGTCAACGAATTCAATTAAGCGGTGGATAAAACAGTTTAAAGAAACTGACAATGTGGAACATCGTGGAGGAGCCGGTAGGCCTAGCTTCGGCGGTGAGACGATTGACCAAGTTAATGAAAAGTTTCCAAAGAAGCCCCAGTAAATCCGTTCGTAAAGCAAGCAGAGAACTGTGCATTCCGAAATCGACAGTTCACGATATCTTGCACAAGAAATTGAAGTTTCATGCTTATAAAATTCAAATAGTGCAAAAGATGCATGTAAAAGATCCCACTCTGTGACACGATTTTGCTGTGGATATGCTGAATTGAGTGGAAAACGAAGAAAACTTTGTCAGTACTGTAATTTTTAGTGATGAATACACATTTCATGTATCAGGTATTGTGAATCGTCACAACTGTAGGATATGTGGCAGTGCACCACCTCATGCTGCTATTGAACTGGAACGTGATTCTCCTTTTAGTTAATGTGTGATGCACCCTATCAAAAAGAGAAATGATTGGCCATTTCTTCTTCTGCGAAAAAATCATAATTGATGACATTTACTTGGATATGCTAGAAAATTTCGCTATACCCCAGATCAAAAGATATGACGTCATTTTCCAACAAAACGGCGCGCCTCCGCATTGGTCAGCGTGTGTACGTAAGTGCCTAAATGAGCATTTCTCCAACAATCGATTGGGCGTGGTGGTCCCATTCTGTGGCCTCCTCGTTCTCCAGATCTAACTCCATTGGATTATTTCATGTGGGATTATGTGAAGGAAAGTGTCTATCAGACGCCTTTTACTGATTTGCAGGAACTGAAGCAGCGTATCACAGCTGCTATTAATTCCATAATTCCTCAGATGCTTGCCAATACATGGCATGAAATTGAGTATCGCTTGGACGTACTACGAGCAACCAAGGGATCTCACATCGAAATTTATTAACTTGTGTAGTTACATTGTAAGTTAGTACAGTCAGTTTCCTTCTATCTGTTTAATGTTTTGTTTTATATAATTTTGTAATGTGTCCAATAATTCTCGGACACCCTGTATATATAGAGATGGACGGGCGCAAAATAAAGACTGAGTTGTTAAATAATCAAATGGCGAAGTTCAATGAGATTTTTCCACAGGACGCATTCATTAATTACATCTGAACACGACAAGATCAGAGTTTGAAATGGGACTGTTTAATTCTTTAAAGGTTCAAATCAAATTCCGGTTTCTCTTTGTTCTCTTTAGAGACTAAAATCCTTGACTTTTTCTTTTTCGAGAAATAGACAGGGACAGTAGTGCATGCCGTATGCAACTTCGTAAAGATAGCAAGGGGTCTGCTTTTTCCTGTTTCTGTACGTGTGGGGGGGGGGGGCCGAAATGCCTTAGTCCCACTTTCAAAATGGCGCCCATTTGTATCTCGTAACATGTATTTGCTCTTAACTCGGTTAGTCATCATCCGATTTCATTTTTTTTAATGGAAGCTTGTTTTATGTTCTTTATTTTGTGTTATTGCCAATTTTTGTGTATACCTAACGGTTTTTCCATAAAACCTAAAACACTAAAAATTTTAGCGAATTTTTGAACTCATTATATTTCGATTCATTTTGATCCAGTTTGAAGGAATTTTGGGTTTACCATAAAAGTTAAAGGCCTGTATTGTATGAGGAAAATAAGGATTATTTTCAATCCAAAAACTATACATACAGTAAGAACAATATTTAAACTAAAATTATATACATATTTCATTTGAGGAAAAAAGTATCATGCTTAAAAACGGGGAACATTTTGGTCTATTTCACTGTCCTCACTTTCATCATCAGTGCCAAAAACAAGTTCACAAGTTTCCACAGTGTTGAAAATTCTCCAAATACGTGGCGTTAGTAAATAAATAAATACGTAGCTCTTTCCACGTTCCAGAAACACACAGCGACCAAAAAATTGTTATCAGCCGCCGCCGTGGAAGCGAACCACGGATCTCTCGATATCTAGCAGAGCGGGTTACATTTACACCACGGTGGCCAACAATCCACGGTGCTATGTGTATTTTTAAGTCAGCTTCCGACATCATATATCCGTAAGATGGGCTCAGCTACTGAGACGTCTCCATCTGGTGGGCATTAACAACGGCACTGGCTATATATATTATAGCAATTAAATCCAAAGGGCGAGATCCAAGGTGAAAATTCTCCAAATACGTGGTGTCAGTAAATAAATAAATACATCGCTCTTTCCACTTTCCAGAAACACACAGCAACCGAAAAATTGTTATCAGCCGCCGCCGGGTTAATGCCCACCAGATGGAGACGTCTCACGGACTTATGATGCTGACTTAAAAATACACATAGCACCGTGGATTGTTGGCCACCGTGGTGTAAATGTAACGCGCTCGGCTAGATATCGAGAGATCCGTGGTTCGGTTCCACGGCGGCGGCTGATAACAATTTTTCGGTTGCTGTGTATTTCTGGAACGTGTAAAGAGCGATGTATTTATTTATTCCACCGTGTTTTTACATAAGCCTTCAGCACCAAAACAACTGCACATTTCTGTACACGGAAGTGAATAACTGGTACACTTACAACGCTTACAACTACATTTTGTTTTGGCACGGTTGCACTTAATGAGTTCCAGTACAGCCTGGGGTGCTGGAGGAGTACAGCAGGTAACAGGTATTAGGCGGTTCTTTTCATGCTGCCACCCAAAATAAGTTGGATCTGGTAGGTTGGGATGTGTTTGGACACATTTGTACCAGGGCTTAAAGGTGTGCTCTTTGTATAGCTAGCCTTAGTGACGTCTTTGTGGGAGGATGATTTTCTCCTGCTACCTGCTTTTGCGTGAAAAGCCACCACCTCAGTTCTCCAACAACGATAATCTTTCTCTTTGTTACGTATACCCTTACAAATAAATGCTTCGATTGAAAACACGGTGTCCTCTGATATTTCACTTGTTTTTCCAAGGTTCGACAAAGCTTACAGAATGTTGTCATCAGCAGCAATAAAGGGCTTCCAAAATTTTAACTTTCCTTTTTTATTGAATGATCCGGTTACGTCTGCACCACACATTGTATGCAAGCGTCATAGAGCATTCTGCTTTTAGTCTTCCCAACTTGCTGTATATGGATGTAAGGGGAACACTTCGCTTCCTATTTCCACTTCCAGTGATAAAGTTGGGATCTTGTGGCAGATAAGGACATTTGCTTAACACTAGGACTAACACATCTGTGTCAGGGGAGTGCATATTCAACCGAGTTGCTCCTATTTTTGTAGCTTCTATTGCATGTAGTATTTATTATTCTACTGTCAGCTTCTTCATGTGAGCTACTCTGTGATGTCATATTCTCATGTGATTCTTCAGCAACTTGTCGCCAAGCTACAACTGTGTTGCGGTTTGATACTTTTGCATTTTCTGAGAACCTTTCAGCTAGAAAATTGGACAACTCATCCTTGGGTTTTTTTACGAGAAAGAAGCTTCTGTATGGTTGTAGAGTGGATAACAGTTTCAGGTTCTATTTAGTAGTGTGTCGGTTGAGGGTGGCGTCGTCCCTAGTGGACTTCTGAAACGAATCTTCAATGTATGAGTCAAAAAACAAATGAAGGCAACTGTACATTTCAAACTTCTTTTTGATCTGGTGGATGAAGTTTAGCAAGTTCTGCGCAAGTCTTGATTGTTGGTGGCTTGTCAAGGGATCGTATTTCTGCAATGCCTTCTAAAATAGCAACGCTATTAATTGACCATTCAGTTTCCATGATTTCATCCACATCTGCATGTGTGTTTTGGTCCTAAGAGTTCGATAAGTCTGCTCTTGGTAGAGCAGTGTAACATATGCAAGAGAGCGTTTTTTCTTGTGCTCAAATGAGCTTACAAGACTTGTTGAAGAATCCACAAAAATCAGTGGTTTTAAACCAAGTATAACGAAGAACCACTATGAGCTGACAAAAGAAGCAACAGCAAAGCAAAGCAAAATTGTATGTACGCTTGTTATATCACTTCGTGCAGCTGGTAACCCATTCAAATATGGTAAAAGTGAGCTCGTAAACATCAATACAAAGTGCGTAATGCAAGAAAAGGTAAAGGAAGATACAGTATGAGCAACATGGCAGCAATCGGGCAAAGGCAGTTTGTTAAGTTTACAAAGGAACGCAAAGTGACTGGTCAAGTCAATCTATGAGACCGAGCGGGAAAAATCAATCTGAAGACCTGTAAAGAATCATCGAAGAAAGCTCGTCTAAAAGTCAAAGACACCATAGTAGAACTAAAACAGGATACAGCACTTTTTTCCCGAATGCTTATTGTTGCCAGATTCATTTATACCAAGATCATTGTTTACACCAGATGGTGCAATGTTACACTGCTCTTCCAAGAGCAAACTCATGGAACCCCCAGTCTCTACTTGAAAAACCTGAGGACCAAAACATACCTGCAAATGTGGATGAAATCATGGAAACTGGATGGCCAGATAATACTGTTGCTATTATACACTGGCGTGCAAAAATTAAGGACGAGACGGTTTTTCGAATGTAACGTCGTGCAGAAATGCTCCACATCGACTCTAATCATACCATAAGATCCCCAAGATGTAAGAATATGGGACAAGTGAGCAAAACCGTCCAAACAAGGAATCCAAAGAATACAAAGGCACTTTATTGAAAAGGTAGCTTCGAGCACAACTGGACAGAAGACAGAAATGTCCATGTGACAGGCGGCTGCCAAACAAAATCCAGTCTTTAGTAGAGGATATGATCACCCCTAACTGCGTTGCAGGATTTGCAACGTCTGTCCATGCTGAAGACGAGGTTGTCAAGGAGCCGTTGATGCATCACGGCCCATTCCTCTTGTAGCGCCAATCGTAGCTGCGGAATCGTTGCTGGCGGCTGGTGACGTGCTTCCAAGCGTCTCCCGAGAAGGTTCCACACGTGTTCGATTGGATTTAGGTCCGGGGACCTTGCGGGCCAATTCATGCGTTGAATAACTTAACTCTCCAAAAGCTCTGCGACAGCCACTGTACGATGAAGTGTAGCGTTGTCGTCCATAAAGATAAACTCAAGACCCACAGCATCTCTAAACAGACGCACGGGAGGCAGGAGAACCTCGGTACAATAGCGGACACCACTGGCTGACCTCCTTGGAAGATGTGGAGGTCAGTACAGCTACCAAGCATGCTACCGCCCCAAACGTGAACTCCGCCACCTACAAACCGGTCCCTTTCGATTATGTTGGAGGTGTGATTGCGTGTTCCCCGTTCTCTTCAGATGTGTATACGTCCAGAATCGCTCTTCAGACTAAATCGGCTCTCATCCGTAAAGATAACTCGACCCCATTGCTGATGTGTCCAGTTCTTGTGTTCCTGGCCCCACAGAAACCGTCGTCTCCGATGAACAGAAACCGCCGTCTCCGATGCGTTAATGGTACACACCGTACTGGTCGTTGTGCAAATAGACCACCTTTGTGCAGCCTTCTGGCCACGCTAAAACGCGATAAAGGACGTCCAGTTGTCTGTTGCATGTGCCTTGCAATTTCTCCCGCTGTCTGCGGTCTTTCTCTTCTCGCCTGCAGGACAATATACCGGTCGTCCGCCGCCGTGGTTGCTCGTGGGCGTCCACTGCTAAACTCTCGGAAAGCTGTTCCAGTCGTTTGAAATGCTCTCCAAGCTCGTGAAACGATGCTGTGAGCGATCCCGAACTCCTCGGCAACAGTAATCACACTTCGAATTTCTTCCAACTTCCTAATGACGCGACCTCGGGTAAAGTCATCCAGATGTCGTCTACTGGATTGCCTGTTGGCCATATTAAACGGTGGCAGCAACTGGACGTCGTTCAAACCGATGTACACCGTGCAATAGCTTACACCGAATTGCTGAGCGTACACCACCCGTGTGCTTTATACCCTTCCGACACCCCCTTCACCTACGTGATGCACCATATATGTGAATGCCCTACCGTACCGGACCCTAGTCTATCTCCTGAGTGGTCTTTGGGTCCGTTCTGCCTGCTCGTTCCGCTGTTATGCTAATTTCTCCTCTTCGTCCTTAATTTTTGCACACCAGTGTATGAGTCGGTGACGTCACTCTCATGTTACACGGACTGATACGTCCGTGTCGTGTTTGACTTCACACACGACAGCGTTGGAAACAAATCCGAAGCCTTGATTTCTGCGCGACGTCACTGAAAGAGGGAACTCATGTCTGTGATGTCATGACATTGTATTTTCTAGACTGCCTGGGTTGAAGGCTTCTGCTTCAGAGGAAGTCTTGCGTTACTTGTAAGAAGTGGCAGAAAAGGCTTTAAAACGCCTGAAACGGACCGGGCTAAGCCGGACGCTCCAAATTAAGGCCCGTGCAAGACCTCTATATGGTGATATCATAGGCAAGCA
This sequence comes from Macrothele yani, assembly GCA_039090855.1. Taxonomy (NCBI): domain Eukaryota; kingdom Metazoa; phylum Arthropoda; class Arachnida; order Araneae; family Macrothelidae; genus Macrothele; species Macrothele yani. The sequence continues at coordinate 118,399,871 of CM077011.1, forward strand.
CTTTTTAGCTCGTCTTTTGTAAAATAAAGATCGTGCTTATGTTATCGGTTTTTCCGTCAGTCCGTCTGTCCGCCTGTGGACACCATTATCTGTGCGACTATTTGTCTTCACTTTGTTTTCTTTTCGCGATGTATATTTTCAGCGCGAGAGGGCGTAAATTAAGATAAAATCTAATTCAAAATACATTTTGCTCCTTATATTTGCTTCTAAACATCCAATCGAAAAAACATCATTTACCTTTCGATTCCATTTATAACGAAGATTATTTTAGGTATAGTTACTTTTACAAGTTACGCGATAGGTTTTTCATAAGGCTTGGGAGCGTAAAATTAAATTCCGTTTCCCCCGATATCTCTACGTCAATACAGACACTTGATGTGGACCAGGAACATCAAACGGAGGTCATCGCTCTTTCCACGTTTATAAGTGAGTCACGGAAATATTCTCATTGGCCGCCACCGGGAATTGAACCCAGGGTCTTCCAGTTACGCTCGCCGGATATGCTTCCACTGCACCACAGCGGCCTTAAATTTCTCCAGACTCACATACACTAACTGCCAAACAAATTTAGCAGGTTGCTTTTTGGAGCCCCGCACGATGCTGGGGATTCACGAAAGATGGCAAGCAGCAACGGAACAAATAATTAGAAGGCGAATGAATAATCAATACAGACACTTGACGTGGACCAGGAACATCAAACGAGGTCATCGCTCTTTCCACGTTTATAAGTGAGTAACGGAAAAATCTCATTGGCCGCTACCGGGAATCGAACCCATGGTCTTTCAGTTACGCGCCGGATGTGCTTCCACTGCATCGTACGGGGCTCCAAAAAGCAAATTGCCAAATTGCCTTGGCAATTAGATTCCCGGTGGCGGCCAAAGAGAATTTTTCCTTGACTCACTTATAAACGTGAAATGAGCGATGACCTCCGTTTGATGATCTCTACTTCTAAAACTCCGATTAGAAAAATAATCTTCAGCGGATACAGCTTCTGATGAGAAAACTTTTGCATATAATTTCTAATTCTTGGTAAAGAATAGTTTGGCCACCAGGGGACGTAAATGTTAATTTCTGCTTCTGAAGTGTTTGCTGCCAAATTTGAGTTTCTAAAACCTCGACTGAAAAAATTCGTTCGTTGACCGATGCTGCTCACGTCGATAAACCTTTTAGAAATATTTTCTTCTTAAAATATTGCATAGTTTCTACGCCAGGGGGCGTAGATGTATATCTTATTTTTCTCAATATCCTACTTCTAAGAGCCTGATTTGAAAAAAATCCCTTTTTTTTGTTGAATAACGTTTGCGGTGTGAAATGTTTTTCATATAATTTCAAATTTTTCAAGTAGCTCACAGACTTCCTGCTATGGATCGTAAAAGTAAACTGCGTGTCCCCCGATATCTCTGCTTCTAAAACTCCGATTTTAAATATTCTTCCTGCATCGGATACAGCTCCTGATGGCGAAATGTTTTTCACATAATTTCTAGCATTTGGTAAAGAATGGTTTGGCCACCAGGGGACATAAGTGTTAATTTTTCCTTCTGATGTATTTGCAGCAAAATCTGGGCTCCTGAAAACTCGACTGAAAAAATTATTTCCGAGACCGATCCCGCTCACATCAAAAAACCTATTGGGAATACTTTCTTCGAAAATAATGCATGTTTCTCCCGCCATGGGGCGTATAGATGCATATCTTATATTTGTCGATATCTCTGCTTCTAAAAGTCCGATTTGAAAAAAATATTTCTTTGTTGGAGAGCGTTGCTGTTACAAAATGGTCCTCATATATTTTCACAATTTTCTTAATGCACAAGTATGCCACCAGAGGGCGTAATTTCACGATTCCGTTTACAGTAATATCTGTGGAATTAAAAGCCCATTTGAAAAACTTCTTTCTCTACTGTTTTCCATACCATTTTCATTGACTTTGAATAGCTTTGATAAATTTAATTCGCATCAGAACGGATTCAAAAGACGTGCTCATTACACCGGACAATTCGGTGTCATCTGTCTCGTTTATTTTCAAAAGATGTGCTAATAGGATAACTAAACAGTTTCCATGAGATACGAAATGTCATAGACACTTGAGTTCCCGAAGTTTCAAATGGTAAAGAGAGTGTTAAAAGAATTCCTCCATATAGGCAGCTCTGAAGAAAACACAATGACACATTTTGTAAATGTCTAGTGCCTGCGAAAGATTTTTATTGTATTTGATTGTTTTTATGCTAAATGTTAGGAACTTTAGAAAAGCAACAAAGAGCAGTAGAAAAATTTCTTAGATACGATTAACTGAAATGGAAAAGATGAAAATTTTGAAAATGAAATATACTTTGTGCTCGCCCCAACGGATGAAAATTAAGAAATTAAAGAACCATTGCATTGGTAATAAATGCAAATAAATCCGCATGTGGTATAATCAAAAGGAAACTAATCAGCATTTTTAGAACACAATTAAATGCTTGACTGAAGAAAAATAATTAAACTCACGAAATCAATAAAAATAATTAAAAAAAAACTACTTGAGCCAAAGCTCGTGGTGATCTAAGGCACAATTCTCTTATCGGAAAAAAAGGCCAGGCAAATTGGTGGACGATTAAGTTCAGTGAGACTACTTACAAATAAAATTAGATTTCCATTAAATTGTTAATTAAAACGGAAAAAGGAATTCATCATGATTAAATGGAAAACAACAGGAGACTACCACAATGTATGAAAATATACGAGGCGGAAGCGTAAGACACTTTACCGAAAGGAAATGGACACGATGTGTCAAGATATCATCTGCATTTGAGCATTTATATATTAAAACAATCACTAATTGTTACAGATAACTTTTAACGCATGGATGCTACCGAACAGCTTTCCATTTTCTTGAAGACAACTAATGAAAAAATTCCGTCACTTTTACATTTTTTTCTGAATTATTTTTTTAGAACACCCTTATCTATAATTTAATGACAGGTCGCAGGGAAATAGCTTTAACTGGAGGAATCTGATACCGATTTACGGTACACATCTCGCAGACTCCATACGTCTTTGGCGTCAGAGCTGAAACTCCAAAAGGTCTAAAAGGTGAAACAGTGAACTTCCACCAGAGCGCGTCGGCGAATATCGTGGCGCATGACGTCACTAATACCAGAGGTGGATAGTCGAGGCTCATTGGCTCAGTAGCGCGATGGCCCCGCCAAACGTATTACTAATTCACAGAAGAGGTAACCTCAGTTGGGAGAACGTTTTTTTTTCTTTTTAGTACTCCGGTTGTCGCAGAAACAGTATAAAGAATATCATGTTTGAAACTTGTTCGCGCTTTTTCGAAGAAAAACAATTGTGATCGATAATTCTGTCGTGAGTGAAATGCAAAATTCAGAGAGTTCAGATTTTGTTCCACGTGATCCATCTGACTCAACTATCATTTTAGTTAGTTAGTTAGTTAATTGATTTTAGTGGCGCAAATGCCAGGTTTGGCCAAAGAGCGCCAGAAACAGAACTATCAGTTAAAGATTTTTTTTTTTTTTTTAGAGGCGGGGCGAAATGATTAGGAGCAGACAGGCTTGGTAAAAGTTAGAAAAGAGAATGATAAAAGCTGTGAAGACTAGTTAGTTAATTATGTTTATAAATAAATTTATTAATTCACTGTTATAATCATTATAAATTATTATTTTTTTTTTTTTTTTTTTTTTTTTTAAGTTTTAAAAAGTCAATCTGCTTTAAGAACGAAAATACTGCGAAAGTGTCGCAGTGGTCGCCCAAAAGCTTCTGCAGTGTAGCTGCGCCGTCATCCAGTAGATGAGACTGAAAATAGTGAAACCGATGATTACGAAAACAGACACAACTACATAAAACATGAGAGATGGTGAGTATACAGTCGCACGCCTCACACATTGGGGCAGCGTCGCCACACAGCAAATAGCTATGCGTGAAGCGACAATGCCCAATGCGGAGACGCGCAAGAACAACTTCTTCCCTACGGTTCCGGCGACACGATGATTTCCAGATTCCAAGGTTAGGTTTTATACGGTGCAGTTTATTCTCCACCTGTTGGTCCCACAGACTTCGCCACGTTCGTCTGATATGATCGTGAACAAGAAAGCGAAAATCACGGTGAAACAGTGGCAAGGGTGTGACGACCAAAAAAGAGGCAGATCTAGCAGCAGCAGCAGCAGACTCGTTCCCTGGGATCCCAACATGCCCAGGAATCCAGCAGAACCGAATCTGGACATCAGCCTCGAGCAAAGAACGAAGAAGTCTCCGAACGGTAAAAAGAAGTGGGTGGCCAGTGAAATCCAAAGATGACAATGATTGCACAACCCTCAACGAATCAGTGTACACAATAGCACGCTGATGAGAGCTCGACTGCACGTGAACAAGTGCAAGATACACAGCATGCATCTCCGCCGAAAGCACCGTGGCCTCAGGAGGAATGCGGGCAACAGAAACTTCGTCAACGCAGACGGCGGCGGATCCAACAACACCAGCCGCCTTAGATCCATCGGTGAAAACAGGAATAAAGTCTGCATTGACGTAACGGTGTTCAGCGAAGAGCTGCTGGTACACTGACGCAGGGGTTGAGGACTTGTCAAAAGATGTATCAACCATGACACCAAGAGGATGCCATGGGGGATCCTCATAGCCCCTGGTCTCTCCAACGAGTGACAAGTCGAGCCCTGCATTACGAGCTACGGCCGCCATACGAAGACCGAAGGTTCGAATGCACGAGGGCAACTATCATTTTACATTCTGAACATAAACAGGACGAGTAGAAATCAGTGATGCCGGCAGCAGTGAAAATTTCAGCCATGCAGTCCCTAGTTCCAGTACGAACCAGCAGTTAGTAAGAAATGTATTTGAAAGCAAGGAAACTGATAAACGAGCGACCCAAGGTTTTTGGTTTGAAAAATTTGTATAACTTGAACTTCACACACACAAAAAAACGCCTTACTTCTGTTTGTAAAAAAATCAAACGGATTAGTGATCAAAATTCTAAGCTTGTAAATGAATGTACAGCAGCTTTTAAAATGTAAAGCCTAAAGATTCATGATGTAAGTAAAGCTCTGATGTATTACGTAGAAGCAGGATTGGTTAAAAAGGATCCAATTTTCGCATCTCTGTCAAAGTGCATCTATAAAGCTTCGCAAGAACAAATTTCTCGGAGGTGTATATTTATAATACTGCATATTTTATGGCTTATCATTCAAAACCACTCCAAGATTTTGATAAACAGATAAAACTGATCCGAAAAGTGGGTGCCAACGTGACCAATTGTTACGAAAAAAAGAAATGAAGGCATTTCCTTCATCAATTGTATTTCATCTGGCATGCAAACTGAAAAAGTGCGCGATATTTCGATGTCCAATTATGAAAGTATTTTCATGAACATTACAACAATCAAAGAAAACATATATTGGCTAAGACAGGTATTCGACAATTAAAACAGGCAAGCGCTCTTTGCGTTGCGCCAGCAAAGTGGGACAAGCGTTCAGGCAAAGGGAATTATATTGTTTTGCATTAGAGAAAACAGGCAAGCCCTCTTTCCACTCAGGAAAAGGAAATTATATTGTTTTACATGGATCAATTGACACATCAATCAGTCTTGTACTGTTATATACACTATGTTGACGAAAGTCACCGGACAATTCTTCAAAAGCAAATGAACGGATCCGCTGCATTGATAAGATGGGCGGTACAGCTGCAAACGGTATAAAAACAAGCCTGCAGCTGACCGCGATCCTATCGCACTGTGAGGTTGCGTAATGATGTCACCGCCGGAGAAAACTGACTTTGAGAAAGGAAAGATTGTTGGGTGTTACATTAGTGGGTTGTCCACAAGAGAAACCGAAAGGCGTTTAAACAGACCCAAGTCAACTGTTTTGGATGTACTGAATAAGTGGAAGACACATGGCGTGCCTGAAGCAGTAAAATGTACCGGCAGATCAAAGAAAATCAGTGCTAGAGGAACGTCGAAGCCTCAGGAGAGTCGTTACAGCTAATCGACGGAGCACTGGACAAGACCTCGGTGTACAGGTGAGTACAACCGCTGGAACCTCGGTTTATTGACGTACCATTCGCAGAGAACTTCATTCCATGGGTTACCGTGGTCGTGAGGCTGCTCATAAGCCTTTCATCTCCACTCGGAATGCTACTCGTCGTTTAGCATGGTGTAAAGAACATTTATCGTGGACCGTAGATCGATGGATACGGGTCCTATGGACTGATGAATCTAGATACACGACCCATCAGTCTCATGGCCATGTGAGGATATGGAGGCAGCCGGGGGAACGCTATTTACCGCAGTGTACTGTTCCTACCGTCAAGTTTGGAGCTGGAAGTGTTCTCGTGTGTGGGTGTTTTTCGTGGTATGGTCCCAACCCATTGGTTATCTTGGACAAATCTGTTAACCAGCACGTCTACCTCGATATTCAGGACAATTACGCCCTACCAATTCTGTGGCAATACTATGGAACCGAGCCTTGTTGGTACCAGCAGGATAATGCACCAAGCCAGGACTTTTACGGCGTGTTTTGACGATAATTCCGTATCGTCAGTATGCTGGCCATTTGTGAGTATGCTGACCAGATACCATAGAACACCTATGGGATGAATCAGAGCACCGCATAAGAAATTTCGAACCAAAGCCTACTACTAAGCAACAGTTAGCGGCAACATGATGTACTGAATGGAAGCGCATACCCATCGCTGTGTTCCAAAATTTTGTCGAAAGCATGTTTCGAAGGGTGAGTGCATGCATTAAGGCCAAAGGTGAACCGACACCGTACTAATGTACTGTATATCAATAAAAATTATGTTGTGTTTCTCTTCTAGGTGTCCAGTGACTGTTTTCAGTATAGTGTACATCAGATACATAAAAAATAGTGAGGTGCGTGAATCGTTTTATTGTTCGGAGATGCTGTTAAGTGAAACAGCACATAGATATTTTAAAGCACACACTACTGCACTCCAAAGATTAGAAGTCCCATGCAAGAAACCTGGTTTGTTGGTAAGCATTGGTATCGATGGTGCTGCCAGAATGATTGGTGAGACCCGAGGGCTTGGTGCCAAGTTTACCAAAATTTCTCCTCAAGTAATACAAGTACACGGTGTAGCAGATAGACTCCAACTAGCAATTCTTGATGCGTATTCAAAAGTGTCCTTTGTTAGCGAGAGTGCGAAAAAATTATATTAGAGCAGTTTTTAAATTTTATATTAACTCACTAAAATGGTTGAGGGAGTTAAATGCCGTTGCTTCTAAGTTCGAAGTAAATAACTGTAAATTAAACGATCTGAATACTGTGAGAAGGTACAAGCAAATTCAGAACTAGGTGTTTACTTTGAATATTGTAACGATGTCCCATGCGGAATATTTATTCTTTCATTCATTTATCTGTGGTACTAGTGAATTCTGACCCACATGTACACCCGTTTCTCGATGGGAGATGGGTTAAAAAAGCTACAAGGAAGCAAGAAGCATCGACTAGCGAAAATCTGAGGATGTCAAATTCCTAAGCTAAGTTTGCTAAGTTGCTTGGAACTTCACTGTCCTGGGTGGTGTAACTGTTAGCATACTCGAACGGAAATCGGGAGAGCCACCCCGGTGGCGCAGTGGTCTAAGCGATAGCCTCTGATCATTCGTCCGAATGGGGTCCGGGTTCGAATCCCGGTGAGGCATGGATGTTGTGTTTGTCTTACGGCACTTGCTCTCTCCCTTCCCTGGAACCAGTGACCCTAAATTAGGGACGGGAGACTGCTTATAGCCCATTGAGTTGCTCACGGGTGTCGTTAAACCTCCAATAAAAAATTGGGAGATGCGAGCTTTGGATGTGGGCTTGGGGTATGTCGGTTAAGGCTGCTTCCACAAGTTGCCACAGTTCATCAGGCGTAGCCGCGTGTTGTGCTTGCCGGGCCACTCGGTTGCCGATCACCGACCAGACGTGTACGATGGGCGACATATCGGGAGAACAGGCGGGCCACGGCAGCAGTGACACCTGGTGGGCCGCGAAGAATTATAGCACGATGCTTGCCACGTGCGGGCGTGCATTGTCCTGTTGAAAAGTTACCACTGGCAGGTCCTGCGGGTAAGGGAGGACTACAGGCTCCAAAACGTCGGAGATGTAGCGGTGTCTGTTGAATGCACCGCCGATGCGTACCAGAGGGGTGCGGGTGTCATATCCAATTATGCCCCAAACCATAACGCCAGGCGACGGACCGGTATGGCGATACATAATGCAGGCGTCATACAGTCTCTCGCAGCGGTGCCGCCACGCGCGGATCCGACCATGGTGGTGTTGCAAGCAGAAGTGGGATTCTTCGGAGAAGACAATGTCGTGCCATTCCGTAGTCCAGGTGCGGCGTACAACGGCCCACTGCCGCCGCACTCGCCGGTGGTGTAACGTCAATGGTAATAGGAGCAATGGGCGCCGTGCGACAAGTCTCCGCTCCTGTAGACGACGTCGAACGGTACGCGTTGACACAGGTTGTTGCGGAACACACCCTAATTTTTGCGCTAACGTTCGTGATGTGGCGATGCGAGCCGTCATTGCCCGCAAGACAACATGTCGATCCTCTCGTCTGGTGGAGGATGCCGCGGCTGCGGCAATCGCTCACGTCGGTCCGTCCGTCCCTCCTGCACCCACTGAATCCATACTCTCCTCACTGTGGCGGGATGTCGTCCCCCACACGGGCGCCGATTTCTCGGTACGATAAACCGCTGTCGCGATAAGCCACAAATCGTCCTCTGTCGAACTCCGAAACTTGCTGGAATGACTGCCGTATTCTGCGACGAGGCGTCAGGAAGCTTCCCACGCACAGGTTCGGCAGCGCAACACACTTCCTCTACTTACACCCCGCCTTCTGTGCACCCTTCTTATAGTGCTTCTCGGTGGCGTGCCGGGCGCACATGATTTGCATATGCCCTGCAGTGCTAATCGTTTGCATGTCCTATCGCGGGCGACGCATGCTACGAATTTCAGGCCAAACTGATGTTTCCTTCTTGGTGTTGCATTTTTGGTGGCCAGCAGTGTAGGTACACCGATGAGTCATTCCATTATGGCCACCCCCAGCCTAGAGAAATGAGCTCGCCTGGAGACCGAACTGTGGTGCAAGTGAATTTCACAGAGAAGTATATATACAACCCGAGGACCGGCATTTGGTTAGTAGAGGGTTCTGAGTCAGAATGGGAAAAGCTGCCGATTTATCGGAGTTTGATAAAGGACAAATTATGATGGCACGGCGCATTCGAACTGCGATCTCTTAAACGGCGTGGCTTGTGGGTTGTTCACATGCCGCTCTATTGAGTACGTATCAAAAGTGGTGCGCATATCACCAAATGACGAACCGTCGTCCAGCAGTGTGTCGTCCACAGCTCATGAATGCCAGAGGGGGAGCGGAGACTTTCGCGCACTGTTCACAGCGACCGCAGGACTACAGTGCGGCAAATCACCCGCAGCTACAACAGCAGCGATCAGGGCAATGTGCCACAACACACAGTATGTCGCAGCCTTCTGCGCATGAGCCTGCGTAGCCAAAGACCCAGCCGGGACCTCATGCTCACTGGACGCCAACAACGCATGAAATGGGGCCAAGATCGTTGAAATTGGACCGTGCAAGATTGGAGGAAAGTAGCCTTTGCCTGACGAATCAAGATTCCTGGTGCATCACGTAGACGGCCGAGCGCGGATACACTGATTACCAACGGAGTCTATGACACCTGGATGCACTGTTGGGCTGAAACAGGCAGGGGTGGCGGTGATATGCTTTGGGCGATGTTTTCTTGTGACACGTTAGGCCCTATTATCCCAATAGCACGATCCCTGACAGCTGTCAGGTATCTGAACATCCTTGCGGACTAATTTCACTTATTCATGGCAACTGTGTTTCCAAGCTGGTGAAGGCTATTACCAACAGGATATTGCGGCATGCCACACTATCAGAATCGTGAAGGAGTGGTTCGAGGAACATGATGGTGACTTTCTGTTAATGCCCCGGCTTCCAATTTTGTTTTCTATTGGGGGTTTAACGACCACCGTGAGGAACTCGGTGAGCTATAAACAGTCGCCTGCCTTGTAACGTACCAGGAGATGTGACGTACCTGCCAGAAGGACGCACACGACATAAAGACAGATAGGAATCAGAATAAAACGTCCGCGTAGCTCAATTGGTAGAGCAACTTGTTCCGGAATGAGGGGATCCGGGTTCGAATCCTGGCGTGGACAGAAATGACGGAGAAATTTACTTCGTTATAGCCTCTAATTTAGGGCCATTGGTTCCAGGGAAAGGAGAAATTCAATGCCGTCCGACGAACACAACATCCATGCCCCAAGAGGATTTGAACCCGGACCCATCTCAGACGAGTGGTCAGAAGCCAGTGCTTAGATCACGGCACCAGAAGGACAGCACTGACTGCTTATAGCTCATATAGTTGACCATGGTAGTCGATCAACAAATAAAAACGGTACAAACATAAGAAAAGCGTTAAAATTGTACGATATGAGAGAAAATTTGTGCAACGCACTTAGTGACAACCTTCGTATTCGCTGATACGTAAACGTCTCTGTACATGTACGGAAACACACGCTACAGGCGAGGTAATGAATGAAACAAATAAAAGAAGATATTCTTCTGAAGCTAAAGAGCCTTGCGCCCACCACATAAGAAATAACATTTATCAAGGAGGTTTTAAACTTTTTCATCTTGAAGAAATAATAGGGTCATTAGGAAAGTTTGACGGAAAAGGAAAGACGCAATTACTCTAGGGTAAACCTCAAATATTCTAGGCTTTATCTGCTCGACTTTCAGTTTTCGATTGCGATTTCCTTTAAGGTAAATCCCGGTCACTGGGGGAGAGAGAGGGGGAGTTAAATTTTACTTTGTTTCGTATTTATTAACTCCCTTCGGAGATACTGCTATTAAGGTGAATCTTCTTTTCTTTTGTTTTACTGGAACATTTTTCGACGGAAAAACGAGTTTGTCTAATAAAGAGTACGACATAAAATCTTGTACGCAATGAAGAAACTTTCACAGGATTTACAAAGAAATTTTCCTCAACAACATGTATAAAAAAAAATTACAAGACGACTGGCTTGCTGCAATCATTAGAAAGAATTCTCACATTTTATTATTACTTCATTTTTCAAAAAGTAACAAGACATTTGATTTTGTTTCGGGTTCATTCACAAGCACAACTAAGACTGTTTAACTCGGCGGTTTATGATTTGTTCTATGGCTATATTAAATGAAGAATTTAGGTTAGTGATTGCATATGTCATTCTTTCTTGGGAGTTCATTCATCATTCACACACACAAACAAAAATAAGTAATTCCCGAATGATCCAATTTCCAGGTTGTAAGTACGCTCACTAAGTGAATCAGTCGTAGCAGGCATACTGTGTGACGCCTTTTAGGCCACAGATTTTGTCGGCAAACTGCCAACAAAAGACCGCCAGCTCTTTTTAGCACGTTTTTTGTAAAAAGAGGTCATGCATATGTTACCGGTTTGTCCGTCCGTCTGTGAACACAATATCTCTGCAACTATTAGTCCGATTTGAAAAATTATTTTCGCATTGGGAAGTTTGAAATGTGCGAATAATGATGATTCTTCATTTCGTTTTTTTTTTTTTTTTTTTTTTTTTTTACGATGAACAATTTCTCCACTAGAATTAAATGCAGATGATATCGAATTCAAAATACATTTTGTTCCATATGATAGCTGTGTGCCGCCCCGGTGGCGCAGTGATCTAAGCGATGGCCTCTGATCATTCGTCCGAAAGAGGTCCGGGTTTGAATCCCGGTGAGGCATGGATGTTGTGTTTGTCTTACGGCACTGGCTCTCTCCCTTCCCTGGAACCAGTGACCCTAAATTAGGGACGGCCGACTGCTTATAGCCCATTGAGTTGCTCACGGTGGTCGTTAAACCTCCAATAAAAAAAAAAAAATAGCTGTGTGCGATAATGGCTGATTGCAGCGCCATCCAATAGCTTTCCAAGGAAACCGTAACCACTCACAGCTCACAGCTGTAGTGACAGAAGGGACGGAAGTTGACGGTGAAGGCAATGTCGTTCGAGAAGCAATATTTGAGACACTGCCTGCTGATCGCGTTTCAGCTAAAAAAGTGCCTCGGACGCCCAGCAAATGTTCTGTGCTGCTTTGGGTGAGGCTGCTGTGTCCTACATTACACATGTAAGAAGTGGTTCCAGCGGTTTAAGCAGGGAAATTTCGATCTCCGTGATGCAAAACGTCCGGGACAGCCACAGATAGTTGACGATGAGAAACTGGAACAACTGTTGGACGCGGATCCCTGTCGCACACAGTCAGAGCTCGCCCAGGAACTCGGAGTAACACGGCAAGCCATTGCAAAGCGCCTACACAAGCTTGGACGGATTCACAACTCACAGCTGCGAACAAGTCTGGGCGCTACGATGTTTCTGTGTCATTGCTCTCCAGATTCAAGAAGAAGGATTTCCTCCACAAGATTTTGAATTGTGATGAGAAGTGGATCCTTTACGATAATCCTAAACGGCGCAAATCGTAGGTTCATCCAGGTCAGACAACTACCAGTACCGCCAAACCGAATAGCCATGTCAGGAAGTTGTTGCCGTGCATATGGTGTGATCAGCGCGGTGTCGTACGCTATGAGTTGCTCAAACCTGATAAAACGGTCAATACGGAGCGTTATTGTCAGCAACTCATTCGTGTGAGTGACGCAATGGAAGCCAAAAAGCCATACACCGGCAAGGACAGAAGGTCGGTCCTGTTGCTTCAGAATAACGCGCGTCCTCACCCCGCGAAAATTACTTTAAACGCGATCATCGGCCTGGAATGGGAGATTTTTTCACACCCGGCGTATTCTGCAGAATTCGCCCCGTCGGATTATCACCTCTTTCGCTCCCGGCAACATCACCTGAGTGATACACACTTCACTTCTGTCGAGGAGGTCCACACAAGTATTGACGAATTTATCAACTCGAAACTGCTTTCTTTTTTCTGTAGTGGCTTTCGGCAGCTCCCTGACCGATGGCTCAAATGTATCCAACACGACGGGGATTACTTCCCTGATTAGGTACGTATTCAATTTGCTATAATTTGCTGTCAACGTGTCGTGCCTGTGGCCGATAATTGAGTTGCACCCCTAATATTTGCTTCTAAACAACCCATTGAATTTTTTTACCTTTCGATTGCCTTTATGCGGAAGATTATTTGAGGTATAGTCACTTGTTCAAGTTACGCCCAGATATCTCGCTAGGGGGCGAAAAAGTAAACTGCACACACCTCCCCCAATACCTCTGCTTCAAAAATTCCGATTTGAAAACTTCTTTCTGCACCGGATACAGCTCCTCATGGAAAATCTTTTGCATATAATTTCGAATTTTTAGCAAAAAAATGTTTTGGCCACCAAGGGGCGTAATTGCTAATTTCTGCTGTTTTTGTAGCAAAATCTGAGCTTCGAAAATGTTTATTGAAAAATCCGTTCGTGGACGGATCTCACTCACGTCGATATACCTTTTCGAAGTATTTTCTTCTTAAAATGTTGTATGGTTTTTCCGCCAGGGTGAGTAGATGTATATCTTATTTTTGTCAATATCTCTGCTTCTAATAGTCTCATTTGAAAAATCCCTTTTTTATTGGACAGAGTTTCCGTTACGTTATGTTTTCATTTAATTTCAAAATTTTTAGGGAGCGTAAAAGCAAATTGCGTTTTTCCCGATATCTCTACTTCTGAAACCCTGATTTGAAAATCCTTGCTGCACCGGATACAGCTCCTGATGGGAAATCTTCTGAATACAGTTTCAAATTTTTGGTAAAAGATAGTTTGGCTATCAGTGGTCGTAAGTTTTAATTTCCGCTTATGATGTATTTTGCAGCTGAATCTGAGCTTCTAAAACCTCGATTGAAAAAATTCATTCTTAGATCGATACTACTCACGTCGATAAACCTTTTCAGTCTATTTTCTTCTTAAAATAATGCATGGTTTCTCCGCCAGGGTTCGTAGGCGTACATCTTATTTTTGTCAATATCTCTGCTTTTAAGAGTCCGATTTGAAAAATTCCTTCTTTGTTGGATAGCGTTGCCGGGGCGAAATGTTTGTCGTAAAATTTAAAAATTTTCAAGTAATTCATAGACTTTCCGCTGGAGGGAATTAAGGTAAATTGCGTTGTCCCCAATATCTCTGCTTCCAAAACCCTGATCTGAAAACTTATTCCTGTATCTCATTCAGCTCCTGATGGAAAATGTTTTGCATATGACTTCTAATATTTTGTAAATAATGGTTTAGCCAACAGGGGGCGTAAGAGTTAACTTTAGCTTCTGACGTATTTGCAGCAAAATATGAGCTCTTGAAAACTCATTGAAAAAATTCTTTCGTGGACCGAAACCTCTCTCATCGGAAAACCTTTTGGAATGCTTTCTTCTTAAAATAATGCATGGTTTTCCCTCCAGGGAAGATAAATGCATATCTTATATTTGTCGATATCCCCGATTCTATAAGATTCTCCTTTCAAAAACGCTTTCTTTGTTGGGGATAGTTTCCGCTGCGAAATGTTTCTCATGTAATTTTGAATTTTTCTTAACGCTGAAGTCTGCCACCAGAGGGCGTAAGTTCACGATTCTGTTTACAGCAATATCTGCGGAATTAAACCCGATTGAAATACTTATTTCTTCAGTCAGGTACTACTGTTTTCCAAACCGGTTTCATTGACTTTGAATAGCTTTAATAAATTTAATTCGCGTCAGAACGGATTCAAAAGACGTGCTGATGACAACCGAAAATTCGGTGTCATCTTTCTTGTTTTTTTAAGCCTGTTCATGGCGAACGATTTGAGCTCACCATTCAAATGAATGGCATTCGCATAGGCGCTGATAAGTTTTAACTTAGTTTTCAGGAAGAAGACAAACAAAAATGTTAACTACAAAATAACATATATACGAATACCACATGCAAATTTCTACTGTGCCTTCTTGTTATCAAACTGTTTTTACCACACACTCTAAACACATAAATGTGATTGGAAAACACCAAACTCTAAAAGAAAGGATGAATAAATGAAATTAGACATCATGTTAGGACAATAAGGACATTTCTTTCTTTTGATGCTTTTGTCCACTTCTGTCACATGCTTTACGAAACCCTAAAGATAACTTAATTTGTCGTCAAGTAGGAAGAAATGTCCGCAAGACAGGTTTCCAGAAATATTTTCGAGAGATTGTTTTCCATCAGTGAATAGCTGCTACAGAGGATGATACATTTTTCATTTCTTCGTATCCCATCCTTTTTCATATTGTACGTACGTACAATGATCTGCGGAATGCAATACGAAATTTCATTATTCGATTATAAATTTCAACTTTTTTCTATAGAAAATTCTTAACGTTTTTCCAATTTTTAGTGTACACACACGCACCCAGAAGTTCTGAAGAAAAAATTAGCATGAAGAATTAGTGTTATCGCGAAAATCACTGAAGTACCTTCCAAGAAAAGAAATGACACGTTTCCATTACCAGGGGAGGGCAAATACATTTCTCTTGCCCCCCCTCCCATATGGGCGTCCAAGGGTACTCACGTGCCATTCCTATTCTTAAGTTTCACCGTTATCTCCTAGTTGATAGCTGATTAATCATTCACATAACGGTTGACATTTAAATATTATCAACATTATTTTTTCTTACTTGAAATTCGTTTTCGAATTCATGGTGGCGGAATAAATGTACTGAGGCTTCAATATATGTCGCAGTAATGGCAGATTAAATGATAGATTTACAGCGGTAAGAGGGAAGCACTCACCATTAACGTTGAATAGTAATTTGTTGTGAACGAATCGTCCAGGAATGGTCTACCAGTAGTGAGGTTGATCTCAGGGTAAAGGATATCTCATTTGACATTTAAATATTATTTATGGGCTGATTTTAGTGTATATATTATACAAAATTTGATTTACTGCAATGCATGTGCGTTTTTGAATACATTTAAGCCACAGTTATAATGGGCATTGTATGTGTAAAAACAATTTTTTGTGCCTTTTGAAAGACTGCTCGCCATGTTTTGAAGACTGTTCTAAAGGACGCCATGTTGTGTCGCACTTTTCCAGAAGTTGTCTTGAACTGCAATGAATATGTTCGGTTAGTCTTCCGCATACATGGAGGCGGTACGAAAAGAAATTCGTTAAGGAACTGGTATGAGAATGAGTCTAGGACGGGTTGGCGGGAGAGAGAGAGAGAGAGAGAGGGAAGGTAGACTTTGCTTTTTGCGTTCTATGGGATATTACCCGCAAACTGTAAATACAGTAGATTCCGGTTAATTGGGACACATCGGAGCTAGAACATTTTGACCATAGTAGGCGGCTGCCCCAATTATGCGAAGCTTTATTCTAAAGAGCTCATTTGGGATGTCTTTCACGAACTGTCCCAAATTAACGGCTGCTCCGATTAAATGATGACTCCATTAACCGAAATCTACTGTATGTATATCGAAATACATTGTTTGATAAGTGTTGTTAATAAATATTTCCAAAGTCGTAATGAGGTGATTAATAGGAACCTTCGACAAGGGCATGCATCCGATACAACGAACCGCCAACTAATTGGGCTTGGGTAGTGGAATATCAGAACGCAACGTTTGCAGTGTCACAACTAAAATCTACACTTACATAAGTCTGCAAAAGTTGACTGGAGTAACCTATAGCGACGAAAAGCTCTGAAGAAAAGGTGGTATCTTGTAAAAAAGGGGAAGATGTGCATTAAGAAAAATTAAGTAGGACTGTTCAAGGTACTGTGATAACGTCTCACTGAGCCCGGCACTCTAAAAAGTCATACGTGGCTTTTGGCAAAAATAATGGTCACATTAACAAGAACAAAAGGGATACAAAAAACTCTTGCTCTTTTAATTATCGGATAATTCTTTGTTTTAGGGACTTTTGCAGAAGTTTTCAAGACTTCTTCAGCGATAAACTAAAAGAAACTGCGATTCAGGAGATGAATAACAAGATAGTAAAATCATGCAATGCATTGATTATGATACGCTTTCCAACATACAAGAAATCATTACTCAAGTTATGAGGATGTGGAATAAATCTCACTTCTGTGACCTGAGCTTTGACCTCATTTCGATGATATTAAACAGAATTGGTTCAGCATACCTCCAGAAAAACATTCTAAAGTTTTGTCGCAATAGAAGCATTTTTAATCAAGTTATGAGGATAATGGCTGTGGAATTAATTTTGCTCTTGTGCCCTGACCTTTGAACCCCATTTCGATGATATTCAACAGAATCGGTTCAGTAAAACTCCGGAACAACATGATAAAATTTTGTCGCAATCGAAGCATTTTTACTTAAGTTATGACGCATAAGGGTGGTGGAATGGATCCCGCTTCTATGCCCTGACCTTTGATACCCCATTTCGCTCATTTTCAATAGGGTTCGTCCCCAGTTTGTCCGCTACCAGATACTAAAATTTTATCGAAATCAAACCATTTTTACGCGAGTTATCGTGCGGACAGACAGACGGTAAAAGCTGGATCACATACACTTCTTCAAATTACTTTTGGAAAGCGTAATAAAATTTCATCGAAATCGAGCCATTTTTACGCGACGCGTATGTGAAATGGAATAGATCCCGCTCTTATGTCCTGACCTTTGACCCTATTTCGCTCATTTTTAATAGGGTTCGTCCCCAGCTGGTCCCCTACCACATACTAAAATTTCATCGAAATCCAACCATTTTTACGCGAGTTATCATGCGGACAGGCAAACAGACAGACGGACAAAGCTGACGCATATACGCTTCTTCAACCTACGGTTGGAAAGCGTAAAAAATGAGGTAGTTATATATGAAACACGTGCTTTCATAATGTTTTCGGAAGCCCTCTATAATTTATTCAAATCATTTGAATAAAAACAGCAATAATTCACTAAAAATTGAAATAATTCATTTATTCTGTGTGATACTGAAATACGCAAATTTGATATAAATTATATTTCTTTAGTAATGTTCATACGTATAAACAAGTATAGTAGTCTGAAGCCTACATCACAATGACGTGTTTTCAGGGGTATCACTATATCGAAGTATAATGTGATGTACATGATTACTATATGATCTCAGATCTTGGCACCTGACGCATAACTTGAAATGAGCTAGGATCGAAATGTCAAGCCCTCAGCATTTCATGATTTCTCGTTTGTTATAAAGAAACGCTCATCTACGCTAGAGCCAAGCATGTACAGTAAAACATATTTAGCGTGAATTCTCGAAAAAAATCTTGAAAACAATGCAACAAAGTCACCGTAGGCCTACGTTTTTTAACGAAATTTACGTTTCTAATAAAGAAAATTTCAGTATTTTGATAGATTTCTTGTTGTCGCTTATTCCACTTTTTTACGGAAATGTCGTTTTAGGGTTTTTCGTGTTTACACAGAAATTTCCCGAGTTCGAAAAAATTTCAATTTTGAATTTTTCAGTCTCTATAGAAAATACTTACGTTCCTATTTTTTTTTCAGCCTAAACGCATGAGTCGATGGCAAGTTTTTTTTCTCACTTACAAAGTGAAGGAATCATTTAGCTTGTCTGCTGTGGCGATCGAGCTCGCGATGAATTGCCCACCAGTTAGGAGCGCAACCCAGTGAGCTCGTCAAAACATTTACCACTAGCTAACGTTTTCCCAATGGTATTCCTAATCAGTGCGGATTAACTTGACATTTTATTATCGGTATAAGCTTACCTTTTTTTCTGAATAGGTTTGTAACACTTCTAGTTTTTATGTTGGATGATTTGTCAAAAATATACATTTTTTATGCCATGCATCTTTCCTGGCAGCAGTCCCAGGCAAAAAGTTTCGATGTAACAAAAATGGGTAACGGAAGTAGTCAAAACCGTTGTTGAAATCTGATTTTTGAATGATGTCACATGAATCGACGCAACAATAGTTCATTTCATTGTTACTCAACCATATATTTTACTAAACTATCGCCAAATATCGTTTCATCACGTTTTACATACACATAACAATTCCTCATTGCGATCTGCGTAAATTACGAGAACTTCATGCTGAATGAGGTGAAAGCCATTACAATAATGCATTTTTGTTGCTACGAAAACAGTGTGTCTCAGCGAAATATGGCTTCCTCTCGATCAGGTTACCTGCTATTCACTAGAGCTTTAAAATGATATATAACACGATGGGGTATAACCTGGAAATATCCAAGACCAAAAGTTACAAATCTCCCTCACTAACACTCTTGCGGTTTGTGACGTACCTGCCAGCAGGACGCACACGACATAAAGGCCGATAGGAATCAGAATGAGCGTCTGCGTAGCTCAGTTGGTAGAGCGACTTGTTCCGGAATAAGCGGCCTCCGGTTCGAATCCCGGCGTAGACCAACAATGACGGCGAAATTTACTTCGTTATAATGGCGCCCGAACTATCCGGATGACCCGACCGTTCAAAATCTCGCATTGGTGTGATGTTATTTCCACACCGCGAGACAGGAAAAATCAGAGAATTCCTTCTCCAGCGCTTCGAAAAATAAAAATGTGTGATGTTGCATTCCACACAGCAGATTGACTGGGAGTTCTCAAGTGCACGTTCTACAGTGGATGGCTGCCTGCAACGATTCATGGTCACGGCTGACCCGTGGGCCATGCCCCCAGCCCTCTTTCGGGGGGGGGGAGATGTGACGTACCTGCCTGCAGGACGCACACGACATAAAGGCACATAGCAATCAGAAGTCTGCGTAGCTCAGTTGGTAGAGCGACTTGTTCCGGAATAAGCGGCCTCGGGTTCGAATCCCGGCGTAGACCAAAATGACGGAGAAATTTACTTCGTTATAGGTTCAACTTTTTTTTTTTATCTTGAGGTCAGATTTTAGCATGCGCATGAATAGATGGACTTTTGAAGCTACATCCCATTTCATCGGTGTCAGGATCGTTTCTTACGTTCGTTTAAATCTGAATAATAATAATAACAATAACAATACAGCAGGGTTCTGAATCATCACACAGACGGAATACACGAACAGGCACAATCAAGTCGCTAAGATTCTCCATCAGAAATTGGCAAGACAGCACCACCTCATTACAACTGAGTCTGCCACCTACTACACTGGCGTGCAAAAATTAAGGACGAGGGAATTTCGAATGTAACGTCCTGCAGAAGTGCTCCAAAACGACTCAAATCATACCATAAGATCCCCAAGTTGTACGAATACGGGAAAAGTGAGCAAAACTGTCCAAACAAGGAATCCAAAGGATACAAAGGCACTTTATTGAAAAGGTAGCTTCGAGCACAACTGCACAGAAGACAGAAGCGTCCATGTGACAGGCAGCTGCCACGAAAAATCCAGTCTTTAGTAGGGGATATGATCACCCCTGACTGCGTTGCATGATTTACAACATCTGTCCATGCTGAGGACGAGGTTGTCAAGGAGCTCTTGAGGCATCGCGGCCCATTCCTCTTGTAGCGCCAATCGCAGCAGCGGAATCGTTGCTGGCGGCTGGGGACGTGCTGCCAAGCGTCTCCCGAGAAGGTCCCACACGTGTTCGATTGGATTTAGGTCCGGGGACCTTGCGGGCCAATCCATGCTTTGAATATTTTCACTCTCCAACAGCTTTGCGACAGCCACTGTACGATGAGGTGTAGCGTTGTCGTCCACGAAGAGGAACTCAGGACCCACAGCACCTCTAAACAGACGCACGTGAGGCAGGAGAACCTCGGTACAATAGCGGACACCAGTGACTGAACCTCCTTGGAAGATATGGAGGTCAGCACGTCTACCAAGCATGATACCGCCCCAAACGGGAACTACGCCACCTCCAAACCGGTCCCTTTCGATGATGTTGGAGGTGTGTTTGCTTGTTTCCTGCTCTCTCCAAATGTGTATGCGTCCAGAATCGCTCGTCAGACTAAATCGGCTCTCATCCGTAAAGAGAACTCGGCCGCATTGCTGATGTGTCCAGTTCTTTTGTTCCTGGCACCACAGAAACCGCCGTCTCCGATGAGTAGGCGTTAATGGCACACACCGTACTGGTCGTCGTGCAAATAGACCACTTTGTGCAGCCTCCTGGCCACGGTAAAACGCGATAACGGACGTCCAGTTGTCTGTTGCACAACCTTGCGATTTCTTCTACTTTCTGTCGTCTGTCTCTTCCAGCCTGTAGGACAATATACCGGTCGTCCGCCGCAGTGCTTGTTCGTGGACGACCACTGCTAAACTCTCGGACAGCTGTTCCTGTCGTTTTAAATGCTCTCCAAGCTCGTAAAACGATGCTGTGAGCGATCCACAACTCCTCAGCCTCACTAGTCACACTTCGACCTTCTTCCAAATTCCCAACGACGCGACCTCGGGTAAAGTTATCCAGATGTCGTCTACTGGAGTGCTTGTTGGCCATATCACACGGCGGCAGCAATCGACGTCGTGGTTTTTTTTTTATTTTGATCGGAGGCTTAACGATCACCGTGAGCAACTCAATGGGCTATAAACAGTCGCCCGTCCGTAATTTAGGGTCACTGGTTCCTGGGAAGGGAGAGAGCCAGTGCCGTAAGACAAACACAACATCCATGCCTCACCGGGATTCGAACCCGGAGCCCGTTAGGACGAATGATCAGAGACCATCGCTTAGACCACTGCGCCACCGGTGCGGCATCGACCTCGTTGAAACCGATGTACACCGTGCAATAGCTATCACCGAATTGCTGTGCGTACACCGCCCGTGTGCTTTATACCCTTCCGAACTCCCCCATCTCCTACGTCATGCTGCATAAATGCGCATGCCCTACCGTACCGGACCGTAGTCTATCTCCTGAGTGGTCTTTTGGTCCGTTCTGCCTACTCGTTCTGCTCTTATGCTAATTTCTCCTCTTCGTCCTTAATTTTTGCACCCCAGTGTATCAGCCAACAACGCTTCTAGAGAACAACATCCACAAGATGTACTGACCCAGATCGACCAGAACAGATAAGACCACCCCTCATAATCGTTCCGACATCGTCCTGGTCGACAAGGAGAAGAAGTCAACATGCCTCCTTGACATAGCCGTGTCCAACACGTGCAACATCCAGAAGACGCACGGAGAAAAGCTTTTAAAAGTATAACGACCTACGACACGAAGTCAAGGAAATGTAGCATATGGAGAACGTCACCACCGTCCTGATAGTAACATCAGCCACAGGAGTTGTACCAAAGACTATTCGCAGCTCTATACAGATACTAGACCTTCCACCTAACACCTACATACATGAAACTACAGAAGGAAGCTATCCTGAACACATTTAGGATAGTAAGGAAGTTCTTGGACAGTTGAGAGAAAAGAAATACCACTTCCCAGACTTGGTAAATCGTACCTGTCCCGGAAGGAAGAGATAAACCTCATGAAGAGGAGGAATCATCTTCTCCAATTTTATAATAATAATAATAATAATAATAATAAATATTGTTTCTGAAAAACGAAACAGTCGAAATACTTACTATTGTCGCCACCACATAGTTTAGTAAATATTTACTTTTATGACTTACATACCTTCTTTCATTGGTTGTGTGATATAACATCCATTAGTACATCTACCTAAACACCGCTCAATGTCAGGAATTAGTAACCATATTGTTTGTTGTCATGATTTAATCCTTTACGTGGCCGATGTATCTTAATCAAATGGTGCACAACATTTTCTGCGCTCCTGATGCTCAGGGAGCGCATTTATGAAAGGTAGGTCAAATGTCTTTTTTTTTTTTTTTGTGCCAAAATCTACAACTAAACAATTTATATCTCCTTCTCATCTCACCAGTACCGATAATAAACCTACCACAAGTGATAAGCCCTCTCTTCTAGTTCTTCGTCATCTGCTCCAAAAATCTACAACTGGTTATAAAGGGGAAGGACTGTCTACCCAAGTTACAAAAGGGGAAGGACTGTCTACCCAAGTTACAAAAGGGGAAGGACTAGCCCTCCTGACATGGACATCATGCCACTGGGTAGAAACAAGTGCCTCAAACATGTTCTCTGTCCTTTCTTAGATTCGTCGCTATTGTAATAGCCAATTTTGAAGGTAATCAGTCAGTAAGGATTAGCGTTAATCATCCTCCTGAACGACCACTTTGAAAAATAAAGCTAAGGGGGAAACAAACGTCTTCTGACGAGGAGGATCTCTTGTTCAACCCGCGTGCGACCAGTTTCTTAAACAACGAATATGTTCGTTCCAGCTGACTTCAGCGCATTTTGCTAACCCCGAGTTAATTCGTTCCAGTCGGTTAAATTGTTAATTTCACTTAGTATGTACTGAACTGCAGCTCCGTGTTATCGTGAGTGACGCGAATAAATGCAATAATGTGGATTAGGTATTGTATGCATAAAAAAATGTGTTGCACGCCTAAAAATGTATACTCTCGAATCACTCTTTTCATTTCACACACAAAAAGATCTTGGCATGAGAAAGATGCAGAGCAGCATGAATGATCCACAAGGAGTAAGTACCCTCTCGATTTTTTCTCACCATCAAACAAGAAACAAAGATCTTCGCTCTTTCCACGTTTATAAGTTAGTCACGGAAAAATTCTCATTGGACGCCACCGGGAGCCGAACGCAGGGTCTTCCAGTTATGCGCCGGATATGCTGCCGCTACAGCACAGCGGCCTCGAATTCCTCCAGACTCACACACGCTAACTGCCAGGCCAAGTTGGCAGGTTGCTTCTTGGAGCCCCGCACAATGCTGGGGATTCACCAAAGATGGTTAGCAGCAACTGAAGAAATAATTAGAAGGCGAATGAATAATTAATACAGACATTTAACGTGGACCAGGAACATCAAACAAAGATCTTCGCACTGTCCACGTTTATAAGTTAGTCACGGAAAAATTCTCATTGGCCGCCAATGAGAATTTTTCCTCATTGGCGGCCAATAATTGTTCAAAGCAACGAAATGTTTTGGAACTCGAAGTTTTTTTAAACTGACAACGATTTTTAATTAGACTTAGGTGAAATGCACTACTTCATAGTATTATTTCACAAAACCCGTAAATGTAAAATTTACTTTTGGTAGTTATAATAGCTTTTGTGTTGAGGAGTTCACTGACTTATACACAGGCATCATACAGTATGATCATCCGTACGACACTCCAAGTACTTAGTTTCTTACTACGGTAACACAATATACCAGGTGCACTACGTGGGGTAGGGCGATATCCGTTACCATAATAGCCTTAATAATATATGATCTGCTATTAAAAAGGTCCGGGTAACCAACAAAAGATTTAAATTTAATAGTTTAAGTATTAACGCTTGTCGCTTATATTACCGCTAATTTTCCTCACATGAATAGAGAAAAAGTGAAAATATTTTTTTTTGTTAATATACAGTGTAACGTATACTCTAGATTCAGTTTCTTTTAGATTTTACTATCTCTTCTTATTTTATTTTCCTATGCAAATTATCTTCTCACTTAACGAGATATTGTTTCTCCCGCTGAATTATATGTGGCAACGAGTGTAAGTCATGACGTGGTGGTATGCAGTATATATATATATATATATATATATATATAGGCGCGCTCAAGATACCAGAGAGCTTCGTTTTATATGTGATAGGTTCTTCCTGATTATTGATATGCGATTTACCTACTTTTCTACGATATTACGATAGTACGAACGTTTGGGCTATCAGCAGTTGTGTTATTTTGGAGTGTGTATTTGAGTAATACCAGGAGCTCCCCAATAAAAGGTTAAAAGTGAGTACGTTTCCTTAGTTCATTTTATTGTTAGACCTCTGTCTGACCGTTAAGTCTATTTCATTGAGTGTTTACGTTAAGTTCAGGGAATATTGTGTTTACCGCTCTAATAAGGAGCCTTCAAGGTACTAATGTACTAAAACCGAAGTTATATTACTGATATTCAAGATAATGAGGAACGCTGAGTAAAAATAAATTCCATATTCTTGGAATTTATTGCACGTGCGTGTCTTACCTAAACAAACTCTAGCACTTTGAAGATTAAGCACACTTTAGCTACGTCAAGTAACCTTTCAATAACCCTAACGTGACTTAACGTAAGCTTTCGTGCACTACACGTCCAGCCGGAGAAATCTCTTCATTATAACAGGGTAATTCAAAAGTTACCGAACTCTGAATTCAAATATTTCTACCACGAATATAGTGAGGTATAAATATTTTTATATAGTTATATTGACACTCATACTTACAGGTAATGAAAACCACTTTACAACAGATGCTGGAATTGTCCACCATTCTGTTGAAGACACAAATTCACCCGGCGACGCATGTTGGCGGACACTCTTTTCAGCATGTTGGCTGGTATCTCCTTCACGGCTGTAATGATGTTGTTCCGCAGGTATTGTACCGTCTTAGGGTTGTTGTGGTAAACTGTGTCTTTTAGATAGCCCCACAAATAAACGTTTGGAGGACTCAAGTCTGGTGAGCGAGGCGCCAAAGTTTTTTTCGACATTAATCGATCGTGGAAGAATTCACGGAGCATCTCCTTTGTGTCATTTGATGTGTGGCACGTTGCTTCATCTTGTTGAAACCAACAGTAACGTTCGTGTTCTTCCAGCATCACTAAAAATTGATGGATGATGTCTGCATACACAACGAAATTTACGGTTGTGTCGAAAAAACAAATGGCCCTACAATTCGCCGTCTAGACATGGCGCACCACACTCCAACTCTCTGACAGTGAAGTCCAACCTCATGCAATGCGTGTGGATTCTCCGCAGCCCATCTGCGAGTGTTTTGGCTATTCATCATCATCATTGTCAACCATTATCAATCCACTGCTGGACGAAGGTCTCCCCAAGTTTCCTCCACAACGGTCTGTCTTGTGCCAGTCTCCTCCATGTCAGTCCCGCATATTTACGAATTTCATCCACCCATCTCCCATGTGGTCTTTTTCTGGTACTTTTCCTGTCCCTTGGAATCCAATCTAAAATTTCGGCTGTCCATCGATGGTCTGTCCTTCTGGCAGTATGTCCAGCCCATTGCCATTTCAGGGATTTAACTCTGATCATGATGTCTTCCACTCTCGTCATTTTTCGGATCCACGAGTTCCTCTTCTTATCTCTCCTGGTTATACCAAGCATGCACCTCTCCATGCTTCTTTGAGTTGTCTGCAGCCTTTGTATGTCTCTTTTAGTTAAGGTCCACGTCTCTGCACCATACGTAAGCACTGGAAGGATGCATTGATCAAACACTTTTCTTTTAAGACATAATGGCATATTGCTCTTGAAAATTATGCTGTTTCTTCCAAAAGCTCTCCAGGCAAGTTTTGTATGCCGATTAATTTCTTCATCAATGTGACCCTCACTTGATATCTGCTGTCCAAGATAAACATACGTATCTGTTATCTCCAGTTTTTCTCCATCAATCGATAAATCTTCATTTCTTGTAAAAGCATTGAACATCACTTTTGTATTCTGAAAGTTCATTTTTAATCCCACTTCTTTACTCTTGTCAGCAAGTTCCTGGATCATACTCTGCAGCTCTGATGGGGTAGTTGCAAAAATGACTACGTCATCAGCAAAACGAAGGTGGGTTAGATAATCTCCATTAATCTTTATCCCTTTGTTTTCCCAGTTCAGTGATTGAAAGACATTTTCCAATGTGGCATTAAAGAGCTTCGGAGATATGGTGTCACCTTGCCTCACTCCCTTTCCAATTTTTATGTGTGTTGTATTTTCAAACAGCCGAATCTTTGCACTTGCATTTTCATAGATGTTATTAATAATATTAATGTATGCATCTTCAATACCGCAGGATTTCAGAGCCGTGGTAACTGCTGATGGTTTCACCGAATCAAAGGCTTTTTCATAATCGATAAAAGCCATGCACAATGGAAGTTCATATTCCCTCGCTCTTTCAATTAGTTCTCTCAGTACGTGGATATGATCTATTGTGCTGTAGCCACTCCTGAATCCAGCTTGTTCTCTCGGTTGAGCCATGTCCAGTGTTACCTTCAAGCGGTGTGAAAGAACTTTAGTGAAGATTTTATAAACCACTGATAGGAGGCTGATAGGTCTGTAGTTCCTGATATCCTCAATGTCACCTTTTTTATGTAGCAGGATCATTGTAGCATTGTTCCAATCCTCAGGAATCTTCCCTTCATTAAGGCATCGAGTGAAAATTTGGGCGAGTGCTGTTTCAATTTCTCCACTTGCTTCTTGTATGATGTCTATAGTAATTCCATCTTCTCCTGGAGCTTTCCCCCGCTTCATGTTCTAGATTGCATGAGCAACTTCTGCTGGGAGGACTGGAAGAACTCTGGTACCTTTCGTGATGTCTGGAGTACATGTATCATCCCTTTCATATAATTTGGAGTAGAAATCTTTCACTCTTTGTAACGTACCAGGAGATGTGACGTACCTGCCAGAAGGACGCACACGACATAAAGGCAGATAGCAATTCGAATCAATGTCTGCGTAGCTCAGTTGGTAGAGCGACTTGTTCCGGAATAAGCGGCCTCGGGTTCGAACCCCGGCGCGGATAGAAATGACGGAGAAATTCACTTCGTTATAATGGCGCCCGAACTATCCGGATGACCCGACCGTTCAAAATCTCGCATTGGTGTGATGTTATTTCCACACCGCGAGATAGGAAAAATGTGAGCAGCACTTCGAAAGAAAAAAGAAAAATAAGGGGGAGATGATGTAACGTACCAGGAGATGTGACGTACCTGCCAGAAGGACGCACACGACATAAAGGCAGATAGGAATCAGAATAAAATGTCCGCGTAGCTTAATTGGTAGAGCAACTTATTCCGGAATGAGTGGACCCGGGTTCGAACCCCGGCGCGGATAAAAATGACGGAGAAATTCACTTCGTTATATCTTGTCAAAATTTCGCCTCTATTTCTTGTTATAGAACCATCTTCTTTTCTCAGAGCCATAATCTGTTTTCTTCCCTTACTGAGATGTCCCTTTGCTACCTTAAGGCTTTGGTTGTTTTCAATTGCTTTCCTCACAAGCTCACAGTTGAATTTCCTTACGTCTTCAGTGATACTTTTTCGTGCTGTCTTGCATAGCTCTATATATTCCACTTTGGAAGTCACATCTTCTTTAGTTGTCCTCATCTCTCTTCTTTTTTGCATCAACATTTTGGTTTTTCCTGATAATTTGTTCACATGCAACTTGTTCTTAGACCCAGCTAATTTTGTTGCTGTTTCCATAAGAGCTTTGGTTACTTTTCTGTTAACTTCCGAAATATCCACTTCTTCCGATGTTAGGCCTTCTAAAGCAGAGAATCTGTTCTTCAGTTCCAACTTGAAGGTATTATGTTGTTTTTTAAGGTTGGTTATGTCAATACATTTTGTTTGTCTTATGAGCTTGCCACGTTCCAGTTTAGTGTTGAGGTGCATCTTACATCTCACCAATCTATGGTCACTACCTGTGTTGAACTTGTTCAGCACACTGCAGTCTTCGATGACGAATTTTTTTGTTACACATAATAAAATCAATTTCACTTGTCGTTCCAATTGGATGTCTCCATGTCCATTTCCTGTGTGGCTTTTTCTTGAAAAAGGAGTTCAAGATGAAAAATCCTTCTGCCTCTGCAAACTCAACGAGAGTATTTCCACGCTGGTTTCTGTTGCCGTGACCGAATTTACCTACTGAAGTTTCATTCTGTTGCCGTTGCCCTATTTTTGCATTGAAATCTCCCATAATTATCTTCAAGTGCTGCTTACCTTTATTATTTAGATGACGAATTTCCTCATAAAATTCTTCAATTTCTTCTTCAGGATGACTTGTGGTGGGTGCATAAGTTTGAATAATCTGAGCCCGGTATCTTCTGGAGAGTTGGATAACGAGTCGTGCAGCTCTGTCAGAGGAACTTTCAACTTCTACCACTTTATCCTTCAGTTTCTTGTTTATTATAAATCCAACACCACTAGTTCTGCCAGTATCTGTCCCACGATAATAGAAGAGATGTCCATGCCTTGTCACTGAAAAAAGTGTTGTTAAGCTGGTTAGTCACATTGTTGCGCGTGAAACTCTTAAACCATTGGCAGTAAGCAATGCGCTTTTCCGAGTCCAAAGGGCGTAGTTCTTGCACTACTCGAATTCTGTACGGCCGTAGGTTTAGACGTTTTAGTAACCCTCTGGCAGGCTGAATGTGATGCCCTTAACTCTTGAGACAGCCGCCAAAGGGACTTCCGGAGAGAGTGCTGCAGGGAGACGTGAATTTTCTCCAGAAACGTGGTCGTCGCCACGGCCGTCCGGCCGGTTTTAGGCTTAACATGAACACTACCTATCTTGCGAAACCGGTTCATAAGATCATACGCAGCTGTTTTCCCTAGTATAGGAACATCAGGAAGCTTCCTTTGAAAGAGCTTGATGCAACGTTGGTAAGATTTTTCGTTAAAATAAACTTCCAACAAAGCGACTCTCTGTTCTTGCGTGAGACTTATGGCTGACTGAACGTTACTACTTGCCAGCGCTCGCGTAAGCGTAGTGTCACGTGGCGCCAACTCGTTCCCCGAAGTCACACACAACAGCCACAAGCAGCAATACTCTGATATCGCTTATGGTTTTACAGAAAATACGTTTTAAAATATAGAGTTCGGGGTCTTTTGAATCACCCTGTATTACACGAAGGGAATCACAGAAAAGTTCCCTGAAATCTGAGGATAACACATTTAAAAAGATAATTTCCTGTTATAAACAAGAGAAAGATTAACAAAAATATTTCATCGCACGTATGATAAATACGTGACGTTAAAATTTTATTTCCATCATTTCACATAAAAAAGCTACGTCAGGAATATGATTCGGTACTTCACGAAATAAATCACGGAAAATATCTCGTGAATTTCTGGAAATTGTTCCTAGGGTAGAGATAATTCTTCAACACGGGACGAAGTCATTCGTATGAAACGTGGATACAGTTTTCCTTACAGGCTGCATCAATCAAAATCGAGTAAATTTTGCTCACTTTCAAACGTCGTGTTTTCACAAACACTCTACGAAATACCCATGAAATCAGCATCAGACAATCTTTTTAACATGCTAGCTACAAGCCAAATAAAACACCGAATCGCTGAATATTGCTGACATCAATTTTTCTCGACATCTTAGTTTCGATTTTCAACTCTTTACCCTCGTTTTTATTCGAGATTTTTGAATTTTGAGGTTTCTTCTGTGCTTCTACACATTGCTCTTTATTGTCCGACATCAATAATACTTTGTTTTCCGCAGGAAGGGCCATCAATCTGACTTTCCGATGTGTTCTGTTAATGTTACCATGTCTTACAATGTAGATCTATTATTAATCTTCATAGAACGTTTGATCTCACCGTATCTATCAAGCCAGATTCGTCCCAAAACAAGAAGAGCTTAACGTATTGTATTACGTTTCACGAAACAAATGTACTCCTGGAAAACCTTTTGTAAGTTCGTATTGGGGGAAAATGGTGTTTCATGAAGAAACTACAAAAGGCTCAGGGATTTTCTTTTAGGCATAGTTTCCTCCATTCAGAATTTCATTGTTGAATACACTGAAGTGGCAGAAAAACTGGTACAAAAGTCTAATATTTGGTAAGTCTCCCGCTGGAGGGCAGGACTGCAGAAATACGACAGTGCATGCACTCCACTAGCTTCTGGAAATATGCTGTAGGCAATGCACACCATACTACCTGCAGAGCATTCCACAATTCGGGTGTATTCCGAGGTCTCGGATTCCTGTGCTCGATAGCGCGTTGTATGACATCCCAAATGTGTTCTATCACGTTAAGATCTGGGGACTTTGGTGTTAATGGCAACACCCCAAACTCAGATGAATGCTCCTCTAACCATAATGTGGCGTCCCGACACTTGTGTGGAGGTGCATTGTTCTGTTGAAACAGGGCCAACCCATCAGCAAGAATGCAGGACATGAACGGGTGTACCTCGTGAGAAAGGATGCGCACATAGCGCTGGCTGGTCACAGACGTTTGTAGACGTACCAGAAATCCCAGTGAAGTCCAGCTAAACACACCCTATACCATTACGGACCCCCCCCCAACACACACACACACACACACCAGCTGGTAAAGTTCCCTGCTGACCGGCGGGATCCATGGTTTCATGGTGTTTGCGCCACACACGAATCCTTTCATCTACCCGATACAGTTGGAAACGCCACTCGTCAGACCACGCTACTTGTTTCCAGTCATCAAGTGTCCAGCGGCGGTGATGCCGTGCCCAAGCGATGCGCATAACTATATGCCGTACACCCATCAAGGGGACTCGAGTTGGGCATCATCTCCCCCACGCACAGGGAGCAAGGGGAGCGTCGCGCGCACGATGCATTGCGCATCACGCAAATTGGATACCATGCTGCTTACGAATATGCAAACAAGCGTAATGTGCGGCACGCATTTTTGACACTATAATGACTTTAACTGGAACCTATTTTTGTCACCGGCTGTCGGCCGTAAGTCGCCCCATACTATCCACGGAAATTTGTGCTGGGGAAGGTGAAGGAGCAGTGTCTGAGAGAACGCAAATATTTTGGCTTCAGCTGTTTAAAAATGGCGATTGCAGACTTAAAGACAAAGCACGTACTGGAAGACCTTCAACGGTAAATTCTGAAGCTAAAAGCTACGCCGTAGAGTCAAATTTGTGCACAAGACCTAGAGTACTGTCTAATAAGCTAGGAGTACCTCATCTCACATTTGTTCACGAAATGCACAAGCTCGACAAGAAGCGCAAAAGCTGTCGACTGTTACGCGTTGAACTGACTTCTGCTCAAGCGCAGCGACGTGTGCATGTGTGCCCCCATGTGCTTGAAAATTCCCAGGAAGACCGTTTTTTTAGGCCAATTATGACATGTGATGAAAAGTTGATATTTTTTTACAAAATCCCGACATGAGAAAACAATGTTAGATCCCCAAAGACCAGCAGAACTAGTACCAAAACGATGATGATTTGAGAATAGAGTTAGAGTATGCTATGCGTATGGTGGAACTTTAGGACCTCATGCATTAGAAATTGGTTCCAGATGACCGAGGCATTGATGTGCTTCTGTACTGTAGCCAGTTAGAGCGGATGTATACTACTTTAAGCCGAAAATAGCCTGCTCATATGAACCGTAAACGAGTTTTCCTCCAACAGGATAACGTTCCTGCTTATTATGCCTGATCAACTAAGGACAAAATAAACCAATTATAGGGTTTTGATCTATACTCCGGGCAAAGCTAACCTGACTACATTGCCAATGCGGTGAAACTGATTTACCGACAAGATATCTCTTGTGTTTCAGTATTTCTCCGCGTACTAATGGGGTGCTATGTATCGTAGACCCTTTCCCCCTGAAGGTGACTTAAGGTAAGGCAAAGGGAAACTTCCGGCCTTCCCAGTAACCACACATAAAAAGCAAGCTTAGTGACCGCTAAGCCATTATCTCCCCTTACCCTCAGGCTAACGCAATTCTCCTCTCCTACTCGCAGTAAATTTCCCCCGTGTATTGTATAGCATCTCTGAAGCAAAACTGAAGTGACAATGACGTCGCCAAAATGCGAATATTTGTATTTTTTAGAAACGCCACCGAAACTGAGATCTTCATTTTTTTTTATGCACGTACGTACATTTAGAACATCTATATAACCATTTGCTTGTTTAGGTTTCAGTTCAAACTTGAACAGGAGGTTTTAAACTGGAACTATATTATGCAGTGGAAGTACACACTCCGTAGCTTTAACTGCATATAGAGCGTCGCATAAATATAGAGACAGAACAAATTTTCGAATAAAAAAGAAACAACAACGAGCTGAAAGGTACACCTCATATTTATAACAAAAATAGCATAGGACACGAAGCTGCGCAATAGTTTGACGGAAACATAACAATTCCAACGCCAAGCACAAGAAAAAAACAGAAATACGCTGTCCCAAAAATATAAAGACTTACTAGTTTTGAGCTCCTCCGGTACGAATAGTGGAGCCGTTGTTCGGAATAACACTGAAAACCCGATTGGGCATGCTGTCCACCAAGCGATGTAAGTGTTCTGGACGGAGTGCGTACCAGCGTCGTTCAATCTGCTCTTTCAATGCCACCACACTTGAGAACTGCCGTCCATTCGCATACACATCACGAGCTAGGACACCTCCAGAGGTTCTCGATAGGGTTCCGATCTGGACTGAGTGCTGGACGATTCATTACTGTCACATGATGAGTGTTAAAGCATCTTTTCTTTGATGCAGACTGATGGACAGAGGCATTGTCCTGCTGGAACAGATAATCAACACCCTCTAGAGTTTCGGCAGACGGTAGAAGGTGGCGGCTGCTGAGTATGTCCTGATACGATTCGGAGTTTTGCCTATTTTTCAGAAAATCGATACCCGTTGTCCTATTGAACGCAAAATCTTCCCAGGTCGTCACAGATCTTCCTCCTTTCTGTCTGCTGCAGAAGGTGCGTGGTTCGCTTCGTAAATCATGCCAATAGCAGTTCCAGCCGTCAGGGCCGTCCAGATTGAACTTTTTCTCATCGGAGAAAATAGTTGTGATCCACTCGTCCGTCCAGTGCATGTGGCTGCTTGCCCATTATAGTCTAGCTTCCTTGTGGAGCCGCGTGAGGTGTGGCAGACGGCGCATATTACGGAGAACAGTGTTGTGACTTTCCTTGATTCGTCGATGAACTGTGTTCTTTGGGACGGTGACACCAACAGTCCGAGAAACTTGACGTAGTAATAACCTTTGGGATGAAACTAAACGCATGATGGCACGATCATCTCGTTTGGTTGTTCTTCGAGACATACCAGGCCGTTTTCTGGCAGTTAACGCACCGCGTTTCGATAAAGTCTTATAAATGACTGTCCTACTCCTCCCCATGGCTTTACAAATTTGTTCGCTACAGGATATCCATTTGCTCTCAGTCTCCAAATCTTCTGCACCTCCTCAGCAGAAAGTTGACTGTTGCGTGACATTTCGGAAAATGAATGTTTGACGGCAGGTCCGCTGCCTTTTGTAGGCTGGACCGAATTACGGCCCATGCGCGTGCGTACAACGTGCTAATTTGTACATCTCATTTACATGTGGCTACTTTACATAGTTGTCTTTATATCTATGAGAAACCTAAAATTAAACTATTTCACTTTGTGGAGTTCTTTTCACACAATCCGGTCATCTCGACGGATCGAAACGTTTGTTGTAGGGTTATGTCTAATTAGGTACCACTTCAGCTTTCTACCTATATTCGCATTGCGTTCACGGCGCAAAGTCGATTGTCTCTATATTTATGCGATGCACCTTAGTCTGGTTAGCTTTGCCCCGAGCATAGTGACCCATCCTGCTTCTAGTCCGAATCTTGCGCCTTCGTGTTGAAGGTACGCAGTTACTATTAGCTGTATAGACTCTCTAGCTGTTAGAATACATTAACATTAACCGAGTAAGACTGAAATTGCAACCCAAGCTGCTAAATGAAGCCGAGACTCGTTAACCAAAACGAAAAATAGCTTTATCTATAGCTTCACTCGTTAACAGTTCATAAAACCAAATGTTCCTTCAGTTTGGAAACTTTTATAGTGACCCATCCTGCTTCTAGTCCGAATCTTGCGCCTTCGTGTTGAAGGTACGCAGTTACTATTAGGTGTATAGACTCTCTAGCTGTTAGAATACATTAATATTAACCGAGTAAGACTGAAATTGCAACCCAAGCTGCTAAATGAAGCCGAGACTCGTTAACTAAAACGAAAAATAGCTTTATCTATAACTTCACACGTTTACAGTTTATAAAACCAAATGTTCCTTCAATTCGGAAACTTTTATAGTGACCCATCCTGCTTCTAGTCCGAATCTTGCGCCTTCGTGTTGAAGGTACGCAGTTACTATTAGCTTTTTAAACTCTCTAACTGTTTGAATACATTAATATTAACCGAGTAAGACTGAAATTGCAACCCAAGCTGCTAAATGAGACCGAGACTCGGTAACTAAAACGAAAAATAGCTTTATCTATAGCTTCACACGTTTACAGTTTATAAAATCAAATGTTCCTTCAGTTTGGAAACTTTTAGTACACTTTCCGGTACATTTAGTGTAAATAAAATTAATAAATAATTTGCAGTCGTTTTAATCCTTTGGGCTAGCAGTCTAATGCTGTTTGCATGTAGCAGCATTGTTCAATACTCAGTTGAACTAACCAAAGACACGTAACAAGACTTACTATTTGAAGCTTGCCTTAACTTTGTTATAAAGACGAGTCGGTAACCGTGCCATGCACTATTGAAAAAGCTGTGACTCAGATGTTTTCTTGTAATATAACACGAATCGTAATAAAGTGCATAACTATTATAAACAATTGAATTATTAATGGGCAGTGTATCAGATCGGTCCCCAACAACAAAATTATCGTAATATTCCCATTAATTTCTAATTTTTCCAAATACTCGTATACGAATTTAACGATGACGTTCCTCGTTATTGTATAAACATGTGCTTACCGGTCGTTGACGGGCTTACATTGGAGTATTGAGGCATTCTTTCAGTGACCCGAAATCATATCCTGTCTAGAAAACTGCACAATGGGGCTTAAAATGTGTTTTAGTTTGCCAGTTTGGTTTTAACATTTTTTCTTTGCTATCATTATATAATCTATACTAATATATAAAGAGAGAAAGTTTGTGTTTTTGAGGTAATTTCGAAAACTAGTTAACCGATTTGGATTATTCTTTCACCTTTGGGAAGCTTCTTTCTGGTGGACGTAGGCTATTTCGTTCATTTATTATTAATTATAATTTTTTTATTATTTTTTACTGTATTACCGAATCAGATCGCTTTCAAGTAGTTCCCGATTTCCCGTGTATTGTTCGGCTTTGTTTACATACAACCAGATCACACCCAACGCGAAAGAAAGTATTTCACAATAATATACGGAATTTTCTTACTAATCTCGAAAACTGCTGAACTGATTCGGATAATTACAACTACGTAGTTGATAGCGCAGAGCTTAGTTCCAAGACCGACTATCGCAGAAAGGCAGATGGCGCTGCAAGTACGGTGGCGAGCACAAACGCCAGAATAAAAAATGGCGGATTGTACAAAGAACATTTTATAGTAACATAAAAAAATTACTTATGACAATAACAATTAGCGATGACAAATCTGTAGGTCAGCAGCTAACACACTGGTGTGTAAAAATTAAGGACGAAGAGGAGAAATTAGCATAACAGCGGAACAAGCAGACAGACCGGACCGAAAGACCACTCAGGAGATAGACTAGGGTCCGGTACGGTAGGGCATGCACATATATGCAGCATGTCGTGGGGAGGGGGGGGTCGGAAGTGAATAAAGCACACGGGCGGTGTACGCTCAGCAATTCGGTGAAAGCTATTGCACGGTGTACATCGGTTTGAACAACGTCGACTTGCAGCCCCCGTGTGATATGGCCAACAGGCCATCCAGTAGACGACATCTGGATGACTTTAACAGATGCCGCGTCATTGGGAAGTTGGAAGGGAAGAAGGTCGAAGTGTGACTAGTGTGGCCGAGGAGTTCGGGATCGCTCACTGGAGAGCATTTCACAGCTTGGAGAGCATTTAAAACAACAGGAACAGATGCCCGAGAGTTTAGTAGTGGTCGTCCACGAGCAACCACGGCGGCGGACGACCGGTATATTGTACCACAAGGGAGAAGAGACAGACGGCAGACAGCGGAAGAAATCGCAAGGCACATGCAACAGACAACAGGACGTCCGTTATTGCGTTTTACCGTGGCCAGGAGGCTGCACAAAGGTGATCTATTTGCACGACGACCAGTACGGTGTGTGCCATTAACGCCTGCTCATCGGAGACGGCGGTTTCTGTGGTGCCAGGAACACAAGAACTGGACACATCAGCAATGGGGTCTAGTTCTCTTTACGGATGAGAACCGATTAAGTCTGACGAGCGTTTCTGGAAGTATACACATCTGGAGAGAGCAGGGAACACTCAATCACACCTCCAACATCATCGAAAGTGACCGGTTTCGAGTAGGCGCAGTTCTCGTTTGGGGCGGTAGCATGCTTGGTAGCCGTACTGATCTCTACATCTTCCAAGGAGGTTCAGTCACTGGTGTCCGCTATTGTACCAAGGTTCTCCTGCCTCACGTGCGTCTGTTTAGAGATGCTGTGGGTCCTGAGTTCCTCTTCATGGCCGACAACGCTACACCTCATCGTACCGTGACTGTCGCATAGCTGTTGGAGAGTGAAGATATTCAACGCATGGATTGGCCCGCAAGGTCCCAGGACCTAAACCCAATTGAAGACGTGTGGGACCTTCTCGGGAGACGCTTGGCCTCACGTCACCAGCCGCCAGCAACGATTCCGCAGCTGCGATTGGCGCTACAAGAGGAATGGGCCGCGATGCTTCAACAGCTCCTTGACAACATCATCCTCAATATGGACAGACGTTGTAAATCCTGCAACGCAGTCAGGGGTGATCATATCCCCTACTAAAGACTGGATTTTTCTTGGTAGCCGCCTGTCACATGGACGTTTCTGTCTTCTGTCCAGTTGTGCTCGAAGCTGTCTTTTCAATAAAGTGCCTTTGTATCCTTTGGATTCCTTGTTTGGACGGCTTTGCTCACTTGTCCCATATTCTTAGATCTTGGGGATCATATGGTATGATTTGAGTCGATGTGGAACACTTCTGCACGACGTTACATTTGAAAAACCGTCTCGTCCCTAATTTTTGCACGCCAGTGTAGTATACGGAATATATATGTGACCAATAAAATCGCTGCAGTGGGTGGCG
Source organism: Macrothele yani (assembly GCA_039090855.1). Taxonomy (NCBI): domain Eukaryota; kingdom Metazoa; phylum Arthropoda; class Arachnida; order Araneae; family Macrothelidae; genus Macrothele; species Macrothele yani. The sequence goes on from CM077011.1 coordinate 118,437,537, forward strand.
CTATGGTATAGTAGAAAGTAACGGCCTTGTGTTTCAATATATATAGATATTGTACACTTACTGTTCTGCTCGACACCTCTGCGGACTAATACAAAGTTACTCGTGGCAAAAGCTGAAACCCTCCACTGGACACTGGAACTGAAACCATCACTGCGAATTATATACTGACAAGAGAACAGTTCATAGACTTCAGCACATGAAGCCCTCGAAGCACTTGAAGTTCACCCTCACAACTGTCTCATGAAGGTTTGTCTTTTAAATTGATTGACAACGGTAGTTATCGTCACAAGTGTATGCGTCTTTGCATAAACGCGTTGGCTTAAACGGGCGGGAAAGCATAACAGAAATATGTCTATTTCCAACACTTAGGACTACCATTTATTCCGGGGATAAGGTTTTAGTCTTAGCCATTCTTATTTTTGGTGTCCAAGACTTACTCCCTCCAAACCAAAATAATTTGTTCGCGGAGGGATTTAAGACACGGCATCACGATGAACTCTATTTCGAATATAGACATAAATCAAGATGTTCTTTCCATGTATTATAACCACAGAAATTTGAAAATTTCATCATCTTGGAATGGGAATCGAACTCGCATTTTAAGTTATGATCTTCCTGGAGACCTGATTTAGAAACGCAATTTCGTCCGCAGAGCAAGTTGTAGGTATTTCGAATGCAACGTTAAGAGCTTTTCGTTTTAACTATTTAAGCGACCAATGTTTCTGAATCAAATTATTCCCAAACTTTTCTGTTTCCCGAACAGAAATTGTTCACAAAGCGACTTGATTCTACGAAAGCTACGAAAAAAAAAACAATACCTTTGGATGGATTGGAGCCTTAACGACCACCGTGAGCAAATCAATGGGGTATAAGCAGTCACCCGTCCATAATTTAGGGTCGCTGTTTCCAGAGAAGGGATAGAGCCAGTGCCGTAAGACAAATACAAAATCCATGCCACACCGGGATTCGAAATCGGACCCCTTTCGGACGAATGAAACAATAAACTTACCTCCCCCACGTCAGCAGTACCGAAAGTAATTGTCGCTAGTGATAAGGTATCGCTTCTATAGTTCATTGTTCTCTGCTCTATGACCCTAGACATAATTTGGAAGGGCTTGTTTTGGTGACAAGGTCCTATTAGTACAACCAAGTGCCTCAAGCATCTTCTGTCTTTTGTTAGGTTAGTCGAAATTCTTATAGCCCTTTTAGGGGAAAAATCAGTTAGAAAGGATTAATGTCAATCATCCTCTTAAATGACCAATAAAAAAAACAAAGTAGTCATTTAGGGGTGGTCATTTGGTGTCAGTCATCCCCCTAAATGACCACTTTGAGATGCTAAGGAGAAATCGCTCTCTGACGAGTGAGTTCACTCATTCGAGACGCGTCCGACACACATTTTAGACAGAGAACATATTTGTTCGAGCTGACTGTAGCCAAAATTTGCTAACCCCGAGTTAATTCGTTCCAGCCGGTTAAAGGGTTATAAGTGCCATGAAAAGTGACTTCAAAATGTTCTTAAGGTCATATTAACCTTACTATTTTTTTAACGGGAATGAACTGTTTGCGGGTTCGATTTCCGTTACAGGACAATTAAATTTTCAAGTTTCTGTGGTTACGTTACATGGAAAGCACATCTTGATTTATGTCTGTATTAATTACTCCATGTGTCTCCAACTTGATATCTATATTTCGATGATAAAACTTTTCCGTTTATCATTTTCACACGTTTTCTTCAACTGTAAGAAAACGACAATGATTTTTCGATCGAAGTTGTACTGAAATATCAAATTATATTTCTGGTTATTGATGTATTTATTATTAGCTTCTATTCTGACTTTATTCTGATGTTTGTTTACGTTGCAATGGGAGACGTTAATTATCTCAGACCACCATTAATTCATTAAGCATTTTTCTTTGGTGCTTGTCGAGCGAAGTGCTTAAGGTACGACAAAGCCGTGTTACATCTTCTTTTAATCTTCGTCTTGATGTGTATGTGCGCTTCAAGCCACTGACGGAAAAAAGGCTTCTGCTCCGGCTAATTTGACAAAATCGGATGCCCTTAATCAGAAACTATGTAATCAGAATTTATTTTTGGAGCACTTTGTCTTAGAATTGATTAAGGTGGAAAACGCTGGTGCCTCTTAAGCTAATTTATTCTAACAAAAAAACATTTCTTTTAGAGAAAGCATACTTTTTCACTGAACACTGGTAGCAAATGAAATTGAACTCTAACCATTAAATTAAGTACAAAGACGTAGTGGCAGGTTTGTCAAGTAAAAACAAGGAACGTACGACTAAAAAAAACTAAGTGTGAGTATTCATTTTATTGAACTCGCATTTTAAATTATGATCTTCCTGGAGACCTAATTTACAAATGCAATTTCACCCGCAGAGCAAGTTGTAGGGATTTTGCATTCAGCGTTAAGAGCTTTTCGCTTTAAGGGCCATGGAAAGTGACTTCAAAATATTCATAAGATCATATTAACCTTACTATTTTTTTAACAGCCAAAATCTGAAGTTTTTCGAGTCATTCGTAAGTCTGTTTGTTTTATCGTAAAATCACTCACTGAACAGAGTTCGAAAAGGGTCAAATGTTTCGGCCCCGGACGTCACATACTTGGACACGACATGGGCCAATCTGCTTTGAGCTATAAATTCGAATATATCATCATCATCGTCAGTCATTACACTGCCCAACACACATTTTGGTGCCTTGAAAGTTAAACCTATTCTTGGGTATTTTGGGGACGCTGATTCCAAAAATGGCATCAGTTTTGCCGTACGAGCTCTAGTTTTGGAGATACGGCATACCCACCCTATATGCTGATTCTACCGGTCATCCGTCAAATTTTTGGATCCTACATTGCATGATCTGCTATTTTTGACATGATTTTTAAAATTATTGATGATATTAATATTACATACTATTTAAACAAGCACATATTACAAAGTCTTGGATATATTTGGAAATATTTGCGGAGCAGAGTCCACAAATGGCATCAGTTTTGCCCTGTCAGCTCTAGTTTTGGAGATAGGGTATACCCACAGATATCATATACAACAAGCTAGATTGGACACCTAGCCCATGAGGCGTGAGAAGCTAGGCGCCATTTTCAACGGGTCATCACGATCCATTTAAGCAAGGCTACTTTGCATTAAGTCAAAAGAATATGAGTTTGGTACTGTGATTTTCTATTTATATTGAGATTCAAAGCAGTCAGTACCCATTTAGCGGCGGAAGTTATAAAATTTAAGGAAAAAACAGTAATATTCCTTAGTGCTAACTATGCCAAGGGTCTTGCAAAGTATTGAATTATTTGGGATTCGGCCAGGGCTTAAATTCCAGAGATGACATTCCGGTATCTGCGATATAAAAAAATTTATCACGCTGGTTTTAATTTGCTGAGAGATATGATTTTGACGTTCCTTGTTAATGAACGCTTACATTTAATACGCCATTTCGTTGCTATATTGCCCAAATAACTAATATGAAATGTTAAAAACTGAAATTTCCTTAGTGCATAACAAGACGAAATATCAAAATGTTTGTTGAAATTCAAAACTTTTTGAGCAAACATAATAAATAAATCAGAATGACAGAGGTAATAGCAACAAGGAAAAAGATTCTCATTATTTCAGCTTTTCTATGTAAAGCATGTGGAAGCCTTTTTTTTTTTTTTTCGGGTTCAAATCAGTAGTTTGCTGGATTTAATAGCTACTTATTGATTTTAAATAAATTATTTGCGTTTCCATTATTTTAAATCGTTGCCGCATTACCTTCTTAAAAATGTTTTCCAATAATTTTCTATATTTGTATACAATACCAGCTTTAAATTTTAATATATATATATATATATGTATTGTTTTCAGCATTGGGCAAGAGGAAAATAAGTAACAGCAATTATATTTTCGTCTCTCTGCGTAAGATTTTTATCTGAGGAAGCTTTCACCATGATTTATACAATAACCAAGTCCAAACCATCCTGCGTAACGTGCCATGCTCCGCCGCCATCTTGACCCGCTCAATGTGGCTCCATGCTTTTCACAGCGCAAGCCCATGCTCAACAGAACAGACAGCCAATCTAGTCCCTTATACGATATCTGTGGGTATACCCACCTTATATGCTTATTCCACCAGTCATCCGTCAAATTTCGGGAACCTACATCGCATGATCTGCTGTTTTTGACAGGATCTTGACAAATATTGTTACTAAATAACATTCTATTGAAACGAGCACATATTACTAAATCTGTATATATCAACGCAAGAGCATATAAACTGATCAGTCATTCAACTAATGAGAGACGTCTTTTATAGGACTTTCTAGAGTGAGATCTATGAGGACCGTCCCGCTGAAGGTTCCAGCAATAATCGGCCATTATGTGGGTATCCCACCTACCCTAGTATCTGCCTTCCATAGTTTTTATATCCTGGTGAAATCTTTCACCTTGCTTTTTGCTTAAATCACCAAGGTTTTCTAGAAAGCGATCTAGGTAGCTGTGTAGGTAATGGACCTTGATGCTTATATTACAGCCGTGCTTATTAAAATTGAGAGTAGTTATCTGCCTTATGTTTGCCAATAAAGTTTTTGAAAACTAGAACAAACGAAGTCCAAGCACAAGACTCAATGTTGTCCATTGAATCTATGAAATATTGATCGTTTATAACCTGCCTTATCTAGGGACCATCGAAAATCCCTACTTTCAGTTTTTCCGTGCTCAGTCCAAGGAATGTACGTATAAATAGCCAAAGCACAAACCTTCTGTGTTCAACGCCTTTACAAATTGTTTCATTAGGCCTAGCTTGATATGTAAAGGTGGCAGGATGATTTTGTCTCTGCTTACCAAAGGTTCCTTGACATTTTGTTCTCCTACTACCGTATCTTTTCTGAGAGGCCACACTTTTCTTATCCAGTGGTCGTGTTTGGCTCTCCTGTCCCAAAGACATATAAAGCACATATAATTTGTGTAGCCACTTTGCTGACCAAGGAGAAAGTTCATCATCTTTAGGTCTATACAAATCATACTTTGATGTTCTTGGCACTTCAGGTTTCCCAAGACTAGAGAGATTGACTCGTACGTCTCAGTCCTACTGGCTGAGTGACCAATTGGAATTGAGCTATATCTGTTGCCGTTGTGTAAAAAAACACATTTTAAATTCCGCTTGGAGCTATCAATAAAAAGGAGCCATTCATTTGGCATGCGTGATGATAGACCCATTCTCCAGAGAAGGCCACTGACATCACTGCAGAACCCAAGGTTGTTGTTCTTAGAGAAAAAGGGCAGCAAATCCAGTTCTCTGCTACGGTAAAACGTAATGTTGGTTCCAGATTGAAGTAAATTCTTTTCATTCAACCTGGAAGCCAGCAATTCTGAAGACTCCTTTGTGAGGTTCCTACGAAATCACTGTCACTTTCCCCACTACTGTTATCTTGTATGTGATCAGACATGCTTGATTCCTCATCCTCTGGCAGCTCTGGGAAGTAGATGAAAGATGGAATGGGTACCTCATTTGAGTGTGGATGCGGTCGTCTTGCTAAATCGAGGTTAGGATATGTCCGATTGTTTCGATTGATACCCTTGATGTTGACGAGAGAGAAATAACAGTCATCGTGGCGGTTTTTAGATTCCCCCACACCATTGGTATCCCAAATTTCAGAGAGCTCCTTTTTCCATTTGTCCACTGCCGTAAATGTTTCGTGCAAGTTTTGCATACAATATGGGAAGCCCACGACTTATCTTGGTCTCCAAGCTGAACACCAAAATAACCAAGATATGCCCTCTTCACAAACTCAGAAATAGGGTTCATATTTTCTTTAAAGGTGTACTCGCTACAAATGTAGCAAAATACATCTGGATGATTCAAGCAACTTCTTCGTGGGGAAGCCATGGCGTCTACTCATTGTGCAAACCAAATTAGATCACATTTGGTTATCTGGTTGTATAGTTGTTCACAAACTCCCAATTAGACTAACAGACAGTGGCTTTACACTCATAAAATAACAATATACACTGACTTTACGCACAAAAAATAACAATATTTTTGCACATCAGTATGCCCTATCTCCAAAACTAGAGCTGATAGGGCAAAACTGATGACATTTTTGGAATCAGCGCCCCCATGATACCCGCCCAGCAAAAACAGTCTTGCTGGCCCAGTGCTGCTGCCAAACCGTCAATAAAATGTCCGGGCGGCCAACAGCTGGCCAACAGTTAGCACCCCATCAGTTCTCATATACCACAACAGGGCCATCAGTGGTCCATCGCAGGCAGTAGATGCCACAAGTGGCCCTTCAGTGGCCCTGCAAGCAAGTGCCAGAAATGATGGCTAGCCTAAAGTGGTCCGCTAGTGGGCCGGTAGTGGCAGCCGGCAACCACGTGACGTAACTGGTGGCTTGTCGAATCTTGTCCGCCAATTTCCCAGTAGTAGACATAATAATAAAAAAAAATGAGGGACAACCGCTGTTCCCCAAAGCTGCATTTTTTCCCCACCTTACGAAACTTGTGAACTAACGCACTGCGCTGGGGAAATATTCTCAACAAACCGGAAAAACGCCCGCTTGCATAGAGTAGATTCGAACCAGGGCCGTTCGCGTGATAGCTGAACACTCTACCGACCGGACTGTTTTGAACACTTTACCGACCGGACTAGTGTGCTCGCGCGTATGCTTAAAGCTATCTGTTTCGTATGCAATGTGTAATCGAATGCTTCCCTCTTTCACTTTACAATATTGCGAGGTATTTTTCATAAAAGTCAGTTTGATATAATTCATAAAATAATTTTTTTAAAGTAACGATAATTCTTTTTTTTTTACCTTAAGGGAACTTTACTCATTTTCAAGGAGTGTACATACTTAGAGTCGCTTTCCAAAGTTTTGTACTGTTCTTGTCGTCTTGAAAAGAGATTGTTGAATAAATATATATTTACCCGGGTTCATGTCACATTCTGTTACATTTTTAACGTTGTATCTTTCCTTTTCGTTATCCAAAGCTACATTTGTTTTAAAGAGGAAAGATATTTTATTTTACTTGTCGTTATTTTTAGAAGCGAATTCCTCCCAGTCTTGTGTATTCAACTCATGGATAAATACACCACATAGCGTTGCTTTTTTTTTCTTTCAAATAATTAATAAATTTTGCACGCGTATAATTCTTCTTCTTTTTTTTTTTTCCAACAAACGTTGTTTTAATGGTTTTCCAGGACATTTGTTTCAAGCGGTTTCAAATTTTTTCTTGTTCTTCATCCACTCCATTCCATGAATTGTTATTCATTAAAATGGAGTGGGTGTATTTCATGACTGTAATCTAGTATTTCACGGCTTAATCTGATATCTTCGTCGACGTAAAATTTCATTAGGAAATTAATTCGCCTCTCTACATATGGATTTTTTTCTTAACATCCACTAAAATAACACAAAGGCGGTAGCGACGTTTTCAACTAACTGGTACCATGAGAGACACAGTAAGTGTTGCTTCTGCGCATGCGCAGTCCCGTTACTTCCACCTGCTGTTGGGGATTGCATTGGTTGCCAGCAACGTGCCACTAGTGGCACTTGCTTGGAGGCCCACAATTCACGGCGATGCTGCAGGGCCATCAATGGCTCGCCAACTGATAGAGCTGCCACCAACGGACCACTACCGGGCCGTGAGCGGCAGATTTCAGCCAGCAGTGACCCATCACTTCCAGCTGTTGGCCAGCAGTTTCCCATCACTTGCGTTTTTGCTGGGCGTGAATAGGTCTAACTTCCGAGACACCAGAATTTTTTGTTGTTGGGCTGTTATCAATCCACTGCTGGATGAGGGTCTTCCTAAAGTTTCTTCCACAACGCACTGTCTTGGGCCAGTCTCCTCCATCTACCCCTCTCCCACGTGGTATTTTTTTGCTGTTTTTCCTATCCTTTGGAGTTCAGTCTACAATTTCGGTTGTTCATCGATGATCCATTCTCCTGGCGATATGTCCAGTCCATTGCGATTTTAGGAATCTTACAGTGATCATGATGTCTTCCACTCTCGTAATTTTTGGGGATCTTACAGTGATCATGATGTCTTCCATTCTCGTAATTTTTAGGGATCTTACAGTGATCATGATGTCTTCCATTCTCGTAATTTTCCTTATCCATGAGTTCCCCTTTTTATCTTTCCTGGTGCTTTCAGTTGTCTGCAGTCTTTGTATATCTTTTTTACGCTTTCCAACCGTAGGTTGAAGAAGCGTATATGCTCCAGCTTTGTCCGTCCGTCGGTTCGCACGATAACTAGCGTAAAAATGGTTCGTTTTCCATGAAATTTTAGTATGTGGTAGGGGAGCACATGGAGACGAAACCTATTCAAAATGGGTGAATTGGGGTCAAAGGTCAGGACATAAGAGCTGGATGCATTCCATTGCCCTTATGCTTCATAACGTGCGTAAAAATGGCTCGTTTCCATGAAATTTTAGTATGTAGTAGGGGACCACCTGGGGACGAAACCTATTGAAAATGGGACAAATGGGGTCAAAGGTCACGACGTAGGAGCAGGATCCATTCCATTGCGCTTATGCGTCATAGCTTGCGTAAATATAGTTCGATTTCAATGAAATTTTACTATGTGGTAGGGGACCGCCTGGGGACGAACCCTATTCAAAATGGGTGAATTGGGGTCAAAGGTCAGGACATAGGAGCTTAATGCATTCCATTGCCCTTATGCTTCATAACGTGCGTAAATATGGTTCGATTTCGATGAAATTTCAGTATGTGGTAGGGGACCACCTGGAGACGAACCCTATTGAAAATGGACGAAATGGGGTCAAAGGTCAGGACATAGTATTGTGATCCATTCCATCGCCCTTATCCTATATTATTAAGGCGGACGTCAAGTAATTTTGCTTCCTATACTTCCAATGGAAAAACTTTTGTACACATTTTCATTTCCAATTAATGTGTTCCCAAGGATGAAAATTTGAACATCGATTAAAATAACTTCATATTATAATTTCGAATACTTAATAATTTCTAAAATTTAACCATACCCATATTAAAAATCAATAACTTTTCCTTTGGTGGTGTTGAAACCAGAAAAAGGATGGCTCGACCTGTACTTTGATGACGTCAGTAGATAAACAAATGTTGGATTGCATAATTATGGTTATGTTTTAGAAAATCTTAAATATTCCAAGTTATAAAATGAAGCTATTTTAATCGATGTTCAAATTTTCATCCTTGGGAACGCATTAATTGGGAAGAAAATGTGTACAGAAATTTTTCCATTCGGAGTACAGGAAGCAAAATTACTTGACGTTCACCTTAAAGGAGCAATTCTTGTATGTATGTAAATTTTATTTTGAAAATGGCTCTAAGTATTTTGATGAAAGTCGTTAACCTACCGTTTTCTGGTACTAGAAATCGATTTAACTTGGTCTCGACTTTAGGAAAATTCGTTTAGTGGGTTAAATAACCACCCCAAATTACCACGTTTTTAGTGTAGTGTCATGGCGTCGTTGCATTAGATGTTGGCGCGCGGTCACGCCATCTCTCTCATTACGTCACGCGTTGTGTGTGGATCCTATTAAAGATCTATGACGTCACACTCTTGCGAGCAGATGGTCTCGATCCCCATCTGCCTCATTACGTCACGCGTTGTGTGCGTATGTTCGTCCGCACGATAAATCGCGTAAAAATCGTTCGATTTCGATGAAATTTTATTATGTGGTAGCGGAACACCTGCGAAGGTAATCTATCGAAAGTGAACGAAATGAGGTCAAAGGTCAGGACATAGGAGCGGGATCTATTCCAATGCTCTTAATGCGTTATAACTAACGTAAAAAAGGTTCGATTTCGATTACATTTTAGCATGTGGTAGGAGACCACCTGGGAACAAACCCTATTGAAAATTGACGAAATGGGGGTCAAAGGTCAGGACAGGAGCGGAATCACTTCCATTGCCATTATGCGTCATAACTTACGTTCAAATGTTTCGATTTGGATGAAATGTTGGTATGTTGTAGGGACCTTCCTGGGGACTAATCCTTTTGAAAATGGGTAAAATGGGGTCAAAGGTTCGGACACAGAAGCGGGATCTATTTCATAGCCCTTATGCATCATAATGTACGTAAAATTGCTTCGATTGCGACAAAACTTTATCATGTTATTTCGAAGATATACTGAACCAGTTCTGTTGCATATCATCGAAATGGGATCAAAGGTCAAGGCAAAGGAGTGAGATTTATTCCACAGCCATTTTCCTCATAACTTGAGTAATAACTTGAGTAACGATTTCTAGTATGTTGGAAAGCGTATCATAATCAATGCATTGCATGATTTTACTAACTTGTTTACGCTTTCCAACCGCAAGTTGAACAAGCGTATATGCTTCAGCTTTGTCCGTCTGTCTGCCTGTCCGCACGATAACTCACGTAAAAATTGTTCGATTTAGATGAAATTTTAGCATGTCGTAGGGGACGACTGGGGACGGCTATCAAAAATGGACGAAATGGGGTCAAAGGTCAGGACACAGGAGCGGGTTCCATTCCATTGCCCTTATGCCTCATAACTTACGTAAAAATGCTTCGATTGCGACAAAACGTTATCATGTTGTTTCGGAGATGTACTGAACCGGTTCTGTTTAATGTCATCAAAAAGGGGTCAAAGGTCAGGACACAGGAGCGATATTTATTCCACAGCCATTATCCTCATCACGAGTAAGAACTTGAGTAATGATTTCTGGTATGTTGGAAAGCGTATCATAATCAATGCATTGCATGAGTTTACTAACTTGTTTAGTTAAGATTCATGTATCTGCTCCGTACGTAAGCATTGGAAGGATGTACTGATTAAACACTTTTATTTTAAGACATAATGGCCTATTAATCTTGAAAATTGTACTGTTTCTTCCAAAAGCTCTCCAGTCAGGTTTTTTAGGCCAATTAATTTCTTCATTAGTGTGACCCTCGCTTGATATCTGCTGCCCAAGGTAAATCTAGGAATTGGAAATGGTTTTCTCCAACTTTTACCCATCAACTGATAAATATGAATTCTTTGTAAAAGCATTGTACATCAGTTTTGTGTTCTTAAAGTTTATTTTTATACCCGTTTCTTTGTCCTTCTTAGCAAGTTCCTGGATCTAACTCTGTAGCCCTGAAGTATTATTTTAAAGACCTATGAAGGGTTATTTGTAAAAAAATTTCAATTCAAAAATAAAACTGATATACAACCGGGTCGGAATCGGGTCAGGAACACTTTGACCCGACCCGTTTGACACGCAAGAAATTGTCGACCCGGTGACCCGTTTCCATCTCTGTCACTGACATGCGTAAATTTCTCTCACAAGCACAGTGGCCGAGTGGTTGGAAGTGCTCGTTTCAGGCTAGTCGTTTGAGATGGGACCCGGTTCGAGCCATGAGTGAGATATACACTGAAGAGCAATTGAATCAGAAATACCTGTCTAGTAACGTGTTGAACCACCTTTCGCCCTGATGACGGCAGCGATTCGTCTCGGCATGGACTCGACAAGACGCCGGAAGCGTTGGGAAGCCATTTGGATACACGACACCTGAACAAGCTCCCACAGTTCACGAAGATTTGATGGAGGGGGTCAGAACCTCGAACATCTCTCTGGATGGCACTGAGGTCAGGTGACCTATCTGGCCAAGAAAGTGAGGTCATGTCGATGGAGTGTTCATCCAACTATTCGGATACATTTCGGTACGGTGTATTGTCTTGTTGCAGGAAGAGGTTCCCAGTGGGATGTTGAAGACGCACAAACGAGAGCAAATGGTCGTCCAGGATATTCCGGTAATGTTGACCAGTGAGGGGACGATGCCACACGTACCAGGGGCCCCATTTCAATCCACGTAAACAGTCCCCAGACGAGAATGCCACCCCCACCAGCTTGAAGAGTACCCTGCTGGCAAGAAGGATCCATCGCTTCTTGTGGTTTGCGCTGTACTCGTATCCTGCCGTCCGCATATACCAATGTGAATCTCGTCTCATCAGTCCAGGCAACATTTTCCCACATGTCTAATGTCCAGCGGCGATGTTCCCGCGCCCATGCTAATCTTTGCACCCTGTGATGTGCGGTCAGTAGCGGTACCCTCGTGGGACGATGGCTTCTGTACCCCATAACGAGGAGATGGTTCTGGATGGTGTGGCTGCTTACACGTTTTTGTGCACCAGCGTTAAATTGCCGAGTGATCTCTTGCACTGTGGCCCGTCTATCCGCTGTTACAATGCGAGCTAGCCGACGACGACCCCGCTCATCCACACGCTGTTGTCCACGGCAGTTGGTCCTTGCAGGGATAGTTTTACCGGATTCGATGTACTCACGGTGCACCCGTGACACACTGGCTCGTGAAAATCCCAGTGCCTGCACAACTTCCGAAATGGAGTGACCCATTCGTCGGGCCCCGACAAATTGCCCACGATCAAATGCGCTTAGACCCTTCGTCTTACCCATACTACGTCCGACTCTTTCTGATTCCCGTCGCATCACTCCTTATATTGTCGGATCGCTGCATACGTCATGTTGTTTCCGTTTACAGGGCCGCCCACAGCGCCACATTTGCATAACGCCAGCTGTCTCTAATTCAATTGCTGTTCAGTGTAATTATGGTAGAATAATAATAACAACGTTTCGCACAATAGAATGT